>CM054122.1:128194676-130594676 GCA_028751855.1 Ambrosia trifida
GTTGAGTAAATCAAATCACCACTTCACCCACTACATACTTGCAGTATGATATATACACATATATGTATTCTTTTAATTATTTAGTTATTATTTATTTTTACCACTTTATATACTTCTATATATATAATAATAATAATAATAATAATAATAATAATAAAGATAATAATAATAATATGGGATATTGTTAAAAAAAAAGAAATAAACCCAACCCCTCCTTGTTCGAAGCCTGCAAACAGCCCAAGGACCCGGCCCAACAGCAGGTCTGGCCCATCCCAAGTCCGGCCCACTATTGATCAACTTTTAGCCGAAGCTGATTTTCTTATGACCTGAAAATCTTGCATAGTGGATGATGCTTTTACCAGAATTGATTATTCTAAATTCTTTGCTGGAAAGGAAGCACACTTTGCTTTGATGGCGATGACAGAGCCTCCGAAACAGGTAAGTTCTGAATCTACTTTAGACATGAACAGTGATAAGTATTATGTTGCATGTGATAGATTGACAGAGGATAATAAGCAACTCAGAGTTCAACTCGAGAGTGCTAGAATCAATTGTCAATCGTATTGAAAGAAGCACATGAATTCAATAAGGTTCTTGATGGTTATAAGAAAGACATTTCTGATCTAAAGAAAACACTATCTTTTAAACAATTGGCCATTAACAATTACATCAATGAATTGGAAGAAACAAAACTTGAAATGGCAACCATCATGTGCTTTGCTGAGAAAGTCAACAAAAAGCTTGAAAGCTAAAAACATATTGCATATGTTGTTGACCATATAATTGAGGAATCTTCACAACCTAGTAGTGCAAACCACAAGGTCGTCCCATCTCCAGTGTTGTTTGAAAATCATACTTTGCATTCAATAACACCGGAGAGTTCAGTTGTTGATGCACTATTATGTGGACGTCACTGTCGAATAGACTAGGGTTGAGTCTTGTATTGTATTACATGAGATTGTGGAGATCCATAAGGGCATTTTATGGATCTGATGCATTTGTAAATATAGACCATAATCATAAGCTAGATTCGACCTTTCAAAAGGGTCGAATGTGGAAAAGTTCTACATTCGACCTAATAATAAGGGCGAAGGTGGCTTTAGATGTTGGACTATAAATAGCAATCTCATGTGTGTTTTTCATTTGAAGATTTGAGTTTGTGATTTGAATGCTCTCAAGGGGGAGGTCGTGCCCGACCTCCCCCGGCCCCGAGATAGATGTTTATCCTACTGATGACAGTGTCTGTAACCGTTTCTGATGCAATACGAATCTGTGATGACTTTGTTATCGTATACTTCTGTCTCGTCTCGAATCTTCCGTATGAAACCGAGTTGTTTTCGCGTAATCGATCCGTGGATTCGGTTTTTAACCGGATTCTCAACTAGGATCGGTTAATCAACAAAGATTATGATCAAACAAGTTCAATTCAGGTCCGGAATCACTGAATTGATCACAAAATGATAATAAAACTAGCAAAACACAAAAATCATCATAAACACATTCATTTCATTCAATAACATAATCAATTACACTTCAAAAGATTGTTTATAGTGATATAACTTGATTAGAGATTCAACAAAAACCCTAGGGAGAAACACACACTGGGAGGGAAAACAAATGACCAAAAGGTAAACATTCGAAATTGATTCAACATTATATAGGCCTGCACATTCGCCCAAATGACTTGGTCGAATGTGGAGGTTCGACCATATACAGTGGGCGAATCTGGACATACATATATACAAATCTTCATTTGACCTCCCAGTGTCACCTTCGACCGTTTACATCTTCCTTCGACCGCTTATAAAAACCTTCGACCACTCGACAATCAGCAAAACAACTTGAAATTCGCAATTCAACAGCACTAGTCGCACTATGTGTATCTACAAACTCCCCCTCGACTATTGCTTGAATTGCTTCAGCCTTCGCTCTTCGTCCATAGTCTTGTTCATCAGTTTGATACGCAATAACGTCTTTTGTACTTTCGTCATCACTGGTTCATGAGTTTATTTCGGTTTCTTCTTTTCAACATTCTGAATCTTAACAAACTTCCTCAGTTTCTTATCAAAATCACAACCCGCATTAACATCCCACGCAAATCATAAGAATACCATACGTTGGTATTTGGATGCCTGTTCACTGTCTTTCGCTTCACAATAAATTGGATTATAATAAAGCATGATATCTTCGTGCTAGCAATTGATTAACCACATCGGGTCAAAAATATGAATCTTCTTAAAGTCCTTCAAATCATCCTTCAGAACGATAATAGCTTCTGTTGTCTTCCAGTCATAGTACCACCACATAAAATCTTTTGAAAAGTGTTGTGGAATCTGCATCAAAGGAATATGCTTCAACACTTTTGGTGGTTTATACTTTAAATTCACCTTGTGTAACCCCGTAATCTCATCCTTCTCCTTGTGAACAATTCTTTTAGGATACTGTGGGGTAAACACATCCCATTTCGTTTTGCTCTCCATCGCCATGCGATCTGCAAAGTAACCATCAAGATGGTTGTTTACTGAAGCACCTGACATTTCATGTCTGTAGATATCGCGAACAGCCCAGTACGGTAGTGTCTTAATGTCGTGGAATCTGTTGAAGTACAGAATTCCTTTCTCCCATTTTACAGCGACACATTTAAGATGTCTCAAATACTTCAAGCCGAGAGCTTTGCCTTTGAATAACTCGTTGTGGAATTTGTAAAAGCTACCTCGATTGTCCAGACTCTATCAGTTAACATCTGGCGATATAATTTCTTATCTTCTTCAGATAAGGCTTTTAACTTCTCGTTCCAGAAGATATTATCATCGTTAGTAGTGCCACCAGGAGCTTTTGAACTAGATTCTCCTGTGTCTTTTACTGATCCTCTCTTCTCATACTTATACATGCCAGTATAATCATCATCATCACTATCAGAACTAGCAGAGCTATTACCATCACTCGACTCATCTCCTGAACCATCATCATCACCATCATCTTTCTTCTTCTTTTTAGGATCATCACCGGCATCCTCATTCAACTCATCATCTTCTTCTTCTTCTTCTTCATCTGATGGTTCAAAATCAACAAGTTCTTCATCTTTTTCTTTATCCTCTTCTCCTTCTTTTAATTGAGGAGCATCCAAATATAACTCATCAATGATATTCTTCATGCTCTTGTTGTTCGCTCTCAATTTCTTATTCTCCTCTTTCATAGTGATGTATCTTCTGGTGTTTCTCTGCTTATGTAATAACAACTTCTTGTTCTCTTTCTGAAGTCGTTTAATCTTTGCTTCCAGAGCTTCTTGATTTTCATGTGAAGATTCGACAACATCCAACATCTTTCTGTCATTATTCCTCAACTATTCGATCTCTGCTTGTTGCTGATTAATGATCTTCATCATATCTGCAAGCTTCTGGTTTACTGCAGTCATCACATCACTATCTACAGTAACCTTTGGTGTTGAAGCTTCAGCAACAGGAATCATTCCTTTCTTCAGCTTTTTCAAAACTATATCCAAAGCATCATTGAACGCATCAGTTGGCAATTCAGTATGCTCAGCAGCAGATTATGTCTTCTGTTTCTTTGCTGCTGGGGATGTAATGGGTGATTTAGAGCTAGATGCTGCAGGAACTATCTTCCCAGCAATCAAATTCTCAATGTCTTTAGCTCTTTTCTGCATCGGCTTGACAACTTTTTCTTTCTTCTTGTATAATGGCTTTTTCTGTTTCTCTCCCGTCTTTGGCGATCCTCCAAAATCTTCAGATCCCAAACCTAAACCTTCATATGCAATCAGACTTTTTGTCCTCTGCTCTTCTACAGATTTGTTTAGACTTTCAGACTCACCAGCCACAGTGGCCTTGGGCGTGGTGCTCTTAACAGTCTAATTATCTCAATCCCCTCTCTCTTCAACCTGAGTTTCCCCTGAATCCATTGATTCTTCATCCACCAAATGTGTGCCTTTCTTCGCAACACTCTTCTTCCTTCTAGAAACTTTCTTTGGTGGTTCTACATCATCCTGTTTCTCTTTCCCTTTTCCACTCTTTGCACCGACATTCACTACTTGTCGTTTTCTCTTTGCATCGGGATCAAATGGGCATAAAGGATTATCTTCATCAGAATCACTATTAGCATGCCTGGCTTTATCCTTACCTGGATCTTCATATCCTGGATTAATCAGATGACCAAACAGGTTCTTCAATGGTGGTCTCTCATTCATCGGCACGCCTTTATAACCCTTCATTCTTACTAACGTGTTCAGATTCACGTGTTCCTGTACGACTATCTGAGTAGGATCTCTTCTCAAGTTCTTATACTTCTCATAAAATATCATCTGCAGGAATCTCGGATATAACAAAAACTTCTTATTCAAGTATCATTCCGGATACATTGAACGGCTTGTTCAAGATTAGGGCAACCATCAAAGAGCTAATACTGTTTCTCACAACATCATAACCTCCACTCACTGATCCGAACACATGTAACATAACGTGTGCAAGATACTTGAACTGAGGGCATAGCTTCCCTTTGTGTAATGAACCATCAGTAATCGGTCCATTGTACTTTCTCTGCTCAATCCATGAAAGAACTCTTGGATCAGTCTTCTTATCTGTCAGCTTCAAAGCTTTTCTGATATCGTCTTCAGAAATGATCACTAACTCCCCCTGAATCGTACATACGACAACAGATTCATTGTTCCAATAATCCATTCTAGCATTCTTCCAAAAATCTTGTTGATGATCTTTGTATATGATGGCGGGAGTAGCAAGGGCAACAATCACACGGTATGTTTCTTCAGATCTCCTATAAACGCACAGCAAATTGTGTGCTGCTTCAAATGGTAATTCTTCAACTTGTTCCTTTTCAGCTGCCTTTTCTAAAGATCCTGCAGGAACATCAGTACTCTGTTGTTCAGACATGATTATACTGCAAAACAAATCAAGAAAAACACGTTAAAAACGGACAAAATAATAAAAACATGAAATTTTTTATTTTGAAATTCTACATTCGACCATTCGAAGGTACGAATGTGAAAATTTGGGTTTGAATGTGGAATCAAAGGTTCGAATGTGAAAATCAGTGATTAAAAATGTACATTCGACCAATCAGTTCCACTTTTGACCGTTTGAACATCTTCATTCGACCAAAAAGTCACGTTCGACCGTTTAAAATTGGGCGAAAGAAGACTGTTCATCTTCTCAAATTGCAGATTTTGATTTAGATCGTTTTAACATGCCATTTTGATTTGAACACCATCTAATATGGCCGATAAACATTTCCCAATCATCAATTTTGATTATTATTCAGTGTTTATGTGTTTTCACTTAAAAACTAGGGTTCGAAGCTTTTTAAACATCAATTGATCAATCTGTGTTGTTTAAACCGTTGATTTTGGGTTATTCTCCCCCTAAAACACTTAAACACTAAAACCTTAACAAAAATTGTAACAATTATCGGCTAGAAATCATGTTTTAATCTCAGTTAGGGTTCAAACACAAATTCGAAGAAGCTGTCTTTGTTACTGAATAGATACCTGCAAATGTTATCTTAAAATGATCAGCAAGAATCAACAAACACAATGATATGATTTTTAAATCACGAGCAACAAGGTCCCTTAATCTCAGAAATTTAAAAATTTTTGAATATAAGGTCGAATGAGCAGATCAGGCATATATAGGCTCCACATTCGACCAAACGACTAGGGCGAATGTGAAAATTTCTCCACCTTCGACCCTATTTAAAGGTTCGAATGTAGACAAATGGTTCGAATGTGAAAATAACACATGAACACTCACATTCGACCGTTTGAAAGGTTCGAATGAGCAGGAAAAATTCCACCTTCGACCCAACGAAGGGGTGAATGAAAATTGGAATTTTTTAAGTTTTTACCAAATATCAAAATCGAGTCCCGTTCAAAATTTTTCTCAATTTTTAAGCATCCGACATTCATTATTTCTCATTTTAAGATAACAAAACTCAAATGGTCCATCAAGATTTAGAAAATCATCATCAACCACCATCAGCTATCAAAAATAAGATAGAAATGTAAAATCTTTTGGATTTTCTAAACTTTTTGTTAAAACACACCTAAAATATTTTTGAGTTTTGTATTTTTGACGAGAAATGTAAAATGCAAAAATGTAAAGATAAAGCAGTAAATGTTTTGTGATTTCCGGTAAGGGGATCATATCAGTTATTGAGAAATCTGATCACACCGTTGATCTTTTGAGTTATTATCATTAGAGACAATGTGTGATCTGGCAACTACTGATATTGTGATCCACATAAACTCACATGCAGACTGTTATGCAGTGCTTTAGGCTCATACTATTATTTATAGTATAAACTCAATTGTCTGTGGTTCCCACGCACACGACATACTCCCGTATCAAGAAGTAAATGCACAAAGACTCATTGTAACACGTGATTATGCTTTCGTCATCTGTAATTTAAAAGGTATGAGGCACACAGGTATACAGGTTAGCAAATCAATGCTACAAAGTAGCATGTGCACTCTACCAGGTTAAGGGCTGATATCAATCATGATTTGCATCAATGATTGGATACGATGCATTAGATAATCTTTGATTATCATCATACATTGAAAGTTCCTCAATTCAGTAACTTTAGGATTTGGCTTTACAGCTCTTTTTTAAAGACACCCTGTCTGATCTAGGTTCGTAATGACTTACAGCCGAAGATAAGAGAGGCTATCCCCAGATAACTAATAACATAACAACCCAAAACCTCCGAATTTTGTACAAATACCCTATCAAACAAAATTACGGTATTAAGACCATATGCCCATGAGGAGTTCATCCACACAACAATTTGTTTGATATGTATGTATCAGGCACGCAGTAATAGGTCTACGAAGCCTATCAACACATCACACCGACTCAAACACACGCCTTATATTGCACTACACTTCTTTAGCATGTGTCAGATCTCCATTGATGGACTATCATTTCCCCTTTTTCTCTTGGAAATCATTTTGGATTTTTCTCATTTTTATGGATTTTTGAATTTTTCAATGTTTTTGGTTTTTCTGAAAATAAACTCTACCTAAAATGTAAAACATATTTTTGGATTTTTGCAATATTCTGAAAACAATAAAAACTAAAAACTAAAAAGCGATAAACCGAGGTGGTGATCAGTCTTGTTTTTCTTTTATACCGTTAGCTTTTAAAAGATATTCAAATCTTGATTTATCAAAAGCTTTGGTAAAAAGATCTGCCCGTTGATAGTCAGTGTGGATTTTGACCATATCGATCAACTCTTTAGCGTAACAATGACGGATAAAATGATATTTGATCCGGATATGTTTAGCTTTCGAGTGATTTACTAAATCTTTTGTTAATGCAATTGCGGCCTCATTATCACAGTAAATAGGGGTTTTAAGAAATTGCAATCCGTAGTCCACCATTTGTTGTTGTATCCAGAGAACTTGTGAGCAGCAGCTTGATGCTGAGATGTATTCTGCTTCACACGTGGATAAGGCGACTGCAGTTTGTTTCTTGCATTGCCATGTCACGAGCCTGCTCCCCATAAACTGGCATCCAGCCGTTGTGGATTTGCTGTCTTTGTCACAGCCTCCCCAATCTGCATCACTAAAAGCGATTAGGTCAAAATTATCATCATTAGGGTACCATAGTCCTCTCGACGGACAACCCTTCAGATATCTAAGGATACGTTTGACAGCTGCAAGATGACTCTGTTTCGGCTTTGATTAATGACGTGCACAAAGACATGTGGCAAACATTATATCTGGTCTAGAGGCGGTGAGGTACATCAGAGATCCGACGATTGCTCTGTATGTAAAAGGACCAGTTAGCTCCCCCTTAGCATCAACACCAATCCTGTGATTAGGTTGTATCGGGGTATCCATAGGCTTTGAATCATCCATCTGGAATCGGCTCAAGACTTCAGAAACATATTTCGTCTGGTGAAGAAAGATCCCCGTTAGTCTTTGTTCCACCTGGAAGCCTAGGAAAAACTGCATCTCTCCCATCGCACTCATTTCGAACATTTCCTGCATAACACGTTCAAATTCTATGCATAGAAGTGTGTTAGTAGAACCAAAAATAATGTCATCAACATAAATTTGCACAAGAAGCAAGTCATCTCCTGTTCGTTTTGTGAATAGTGTGCAATCTACCAAACATCTCTTAATTCCTTTGGACAGAAGATACGTGCTCAGCTCCTCATACCATTGCCTTGGAGCCTGGTGCAACCCGTAGAGAGCTTTGTTTAGAACGTAGACCTTATCCTGGTGAATAGGATCCTTAAAGCCTGGTGGTTGACCTACGTAAACTTCTTCCTTGACCACACCATAAAGAAACGCGCTTTTAACGTCCATTTGATACACCTTGAATTTCTTATAAGATGCAAACACCAGAAACATGCGGATAGCTTCTAAGCGTGCAACTGGTGCATAAATCTCGTTATAATCGATTCCTTCAACTTGATGAAAGCCTTGTACGACAAATTGAGCTTTGTTCCTAACAATCACTCCTCTTGCATCTTTCTTACACTTGAACACCCATTTTGTTCCTATCTTTTTCCGTCCTGGAGGTAAATCTGTCAGTGTCCACACTCCGAGTTTCTGGAACTGTAATAACTCCTCTTGCATAGCCTCTACCCAAGCGTCATCCAAAAGAGCGTCCTTGTATGTCTGCGGCTCGACCTGCGAAAAATAACAAGCAAACGACCAGTCATTTTGAAAACCTGATTTTTGAATTTTGGCATATAAAGCAAGAGCGCCAAGGTTTTCTGGTGAGTTTGCATTCCTCAATAGACCTCTCGTCATGACACTGCTACCAGGATCACCAATAACCTGCTCGATCGGGTGAATTCGATGTATCCGAAATTCCGGATAATCAGGTACTTGTACTCCCATCTGAGTAGTCAAATTCTCTGTCAAATCCAGATCATTACCCAAGTTTGATGATGAAGCACCATTTGGATTTGGGTTCACTAGAGGTGTCTCTGTAGCAATATGTGGAACAGCTTCATTTGTAACATCATCATCATCTTCAGATTCCGATGAATTCAGAGTTGTGGAAGCTTCCTGAAATACATCTTCTTCAGCTGCAGGAGCATTGGTATCATTAGAAGCTGTTTGAGGGTTTACGGTGATCGGACGCACCAATGGTGATTTCACTGCGTTTTCGACCTCGTAATACAGCCTCTTCAACCAAGCTATCTAGATTGAAGGATTCAAAGAAATCCTTGTAATCAAACATCCAGTCTGGACCGCTACCCTGTACATTTTGAGTATACCTCTGAACTTCAACGTTAGCCCACTCCTCGACCTGACGAGTTCTTTTGTTGAATACCCGTTTTAGCGGGGTTGCATATCCAACAAAGAATCCTTCTTCCACCTTTGGTGCGAACTTCTCAGATGGATTAAGCATTGTACACGGAGATCCAAACGGTTCTAGATACTCTAAGTTCGGCTTTTGTGGATTCAACAGCTCATAAGAAGTTTTTCCAAACTTCTTCACCATTAAAACACGATTGAGAGTATAACAAGCTGCGTAAATTGCTTCATTCCAGAACATTACTGGAAGATTGGAATCCGCAAGCATTGTTCTTGCCGCTTCAATTAGAGTCCTGTTTTTACGTTCTATGACACCGTTCTGCTGAGGGGTATACGGAGCACTGTATTCATGATGAATTCCTTTGTCTTCACAAAGAACATCCATTGGTGCATTCTTAAACTCCGTCCCATTATCACTCCTAATTCGCTTGATCTTCAGACCATTGATATTTTCCAATCGAGTGAACAAAACTTTCAGATTATCAAACGTGTCGCTCTTATGATGCAAGCACATAACCCATGAAAATCTGGAATAGTCATCTGTAACCACAAGACAGTACAATTCGCCAGCATGACTTTTACGCTTGACTGGTTCGAACAGATCCATTTGCAAACGCTCAAGTGGTAATTCAACTGAATTGACTTTCTTTGGTTTATGGGATTGTTTGTGCTGCTTTCCTTTCTTACAACTCACACACTTGTCAATCAAATGAAAATGTTTAACATTCACGCCTATGACAAGTTCATTCTTCACCAAATGATTCATCTTTCTAAGGTGAATATGTCCCATCCTCCTATGCCACATGATTGATTCTTTTTCAGTACCCTTGGAGAGGAAACACGTGACTTGGCCTTGTATAGTCATAGCTTTTGACATGTCGAGAATGTACAGATTGTTCACTCTCGGTGCTTTTAGCATAACCCACTCTTTCGGTAGAACGAATCCTTGCATGAGTATATAGCAAGATTTGTCATAAAAGAATACCAAAAACTGCTTATCACATATCTGACTAACACTGAGCAGATTATAATCGATTCGCTTCACGTACGAAATCTTCTCAAAACTCACTATCCCATTACTTACACTACCCTCCATAGTAATGTATCCTCCTTTATTCCCAGCAAACGCTACGTATTCTCCATTGATATTTCTGATGTCAAACAGTAGCGATAAATCCATTGTCATGTGACTTGAAGCTCCACTGTCAACAATCCAAAGACTGCTCACAGGGCCAGGTGAAGCTCCCTGCACATATCAAGTAAAAGATTAGATTTTTCGGGGGACCCAAGCCTGCTTGGTCTTGGGTCTTTGAACATTGAGTTTCAAAGATTCTTTCTCACAAACAGATTTATTTGACTTGATCTTTTTTTGATCAATTAAATCTTTTTCAGTTTCAGCTTTCACACTCTCTTGTGAAGATGAAGCACCTTGAGAACCCTTTGGTGACCAATACTGTTCCGAACATTTCAAGATCCGGATTTGAGATTTTGGAGTCTCAACCGGTTTCTTTACTTCGTCTTTAAAGGAAACTTTCTTGGTTACCTTCTCTGATTTAACAGAGACAGGTCCAACTGTTGGTTTGACTGCAGGTTTTACAGGAACCTTTTTCTTGTCAACAGTTGTGTTCACCACGTGTTTCTTAAGTGGTTTATCAATGGCTATCCGGTTACGACGGTCATATGTTATCGAACGATTATCCCTTCTTTTATGAAAACGATTTTGATTGTAAAAAGATGCTTGTTGAGGGACAAATCGTTGTTGTGGATAACATTGATTATCGACTGGACGTTGATGATTTTGCTTCACTTCCACCTCGTGCCTTTTGTGCCTAACATACGGGCAGTGAGCAAGTAAATGCCCTCTCTCCCCGCATTTATAACACGCACGGTATTCCTCAAAATTGTTCTTGGCATTCGACTTAGCATATGTAGTGATAGGATATTGATCATCCACACACTTCCTTCTAAGACTCTTAGGAGCTGGGTCCTTGGAGTAAGTCGGCTCAAGAAAACTATTAGCCTTCTCTTTTGGCTTGATAAATTCTGTGACATGAACCTTTGGATCTTATGGAATATCCAAATAAATTCTCTCTAAAACCTCCGGATGTCACACCTTCAAATTTCCACTACGGGATTTATACCGCGAGGCGCATGACATACCAAGATCCCATAGCCATAAGTCATATGAACGAACTCTAAATGCCCAAACCATTTAGTTCGTTTTCAAAAACCAAGTTTAGTTAAGCTGCGGAAGCGTAAACCAAATTTAAACCTTTTAAAAACCATGCGCAAAACAACGCGCCCAAATTAAAACCATATGAAAGAAAATGTAAAAGCATAATATGTAACTTAGGTGTATGCCCATGACCCCAAATGCAGTGAAGTGTGCAGTGCTTTCTAATCCTGTCACCGGAAGCTAACTACCTGCAAAAGCATGTAAATCGTGGGTCAACAAACAATGTTGGTGAGTTCACTAAGTAAAGTAAATGAGAATGTAACTACGTTGGTTCCCAAAACCACGTAAACAAGTAATTGAGTTAGTTCCAAGAACCGTGTAAACACTAGTTCATCGCATGTCAAGGGTAGCTAACCCATTCATGATAACTAACACCGATATACCGAACTGCTGATGTACGTGTAGTCACAAATGTGAGCTGCATGCCTTACATCATTGCCTATCAACAATGATAAAATCTGATAAGTTATAGTTCACTCCCGCACTCCCCGAGCCGGTGTGAGGCTTGTAAGACCTAATAGCGCTATCAATTAATAACCTGCTTGCCATAACCCGGCAACTCATTCGGTATGTGAAGGACTTACAGATGATAGATTTGGTTTAGTTCATCAAGGACACAGTTTTCAAACTAGCAAAACCCGACTCACACAAGGAGTCAAAAACCGACCCACACAAGGATCCATAGCATCCTAACCCGGGATGTGTAAGTAGTCCCAAACCGGAATAGAAAATAGTAGTCCCAAACCGGACTAGAAAATGTTAAGTAAGTTGTCTCAACCCGAGATGCATGCTTTTGAGAAAAGAGTAGTGAAACTCACCTTAGGTTGCACGTGAATAATCCAAATTCCTCAAACAGAAATGAGCTACCGACTCCCTATAACAAATGTCACTAGGTGAGTATATGTGCATAACCAACACACCATACAACTCGTTTGTCCAAGACTTTTAAAGTTCAAACCGTGTAGTGACACCTAATGACTCTACATGCACAAGTAAGTCATACGTATCCCGTTGGTGATCATATTGATTATTATCAGTTTAATACCTCATACACATCTCGTATAAGTATTCATGCAAGTTCATGTCAAATACATACCATATAAGACTCCAAATACTCACGTAAACATCCCTTACACAATCTGCGTTTTCAGGAAAGATTGTACGCTGTGAAAAACGAATTATTTAAATTACTTAACGAACAAATTAAACTCCCAAATTTTTACTGAATATTCATTGGATTTGATAACCCAAATTTTTGTTTTGTCTCACAACCAAAGAAAAAAATTATTAAAATTCGTACAACATAGCTATGTCCAGAAAATTTCCACAGCAGGTCAGTTTAGTAGAAAAATTCCCATAATCATAAAATAACTCATGTTAACAGTATTCAATCCATATTATCACGTTCAAATCTATGAATTTACGTACCATATATCCTAGATACGATTTCTATCAACAATACTCATCAATAACCACAACAAACATCCAATATATCCTTCATACAATGATTTGCGTTTTTTAACATGCATGTTTCTTAGAATTTTACAACTTTTCAGCATTAAAATTAATCGTATAACACATAAAACATGTAACTTGCAAAGCTAGAGTCCTTAAAACCTCAAGATAGCACCCGAATCAACTTGAACTAGTGAGAAATTGATGAAGATTGAGATTGAAAGGTGGGTGTGGGGTGGTTCCTAGTCCACGGCGCCTATAGAGGCTATTAGGGTTTGTGTACTTTTTTTATAAATTATACACTAGGGTTAAGATCATGGGCCAAGGTTTCGGGTTCTAAGAGTTATTATCTGTTAATTGAGCCCGTTAGTAATATCTAACTCCCGAGACTAATCCTGACAATAATAATAATAATACTAACTCGTATAAAACTATCGTTTTATCATTTAATAGCATGGTTATCATAGGTACACATATCTCATAAAGTTTACGTAACTAATACGCAGTAGTTCACATAAGCATGTAATTCACATACACGTGTTATTCACATTCATCAACACTCAACAGTTCATATAATCATGCATGCCTAACCAATCACCAACGTTCGGGATACAGGACTCGCGTGTGTGTCAAGACAAGGGTTTTCCTAACTATGACGTACGTTAATGTCACCTAACATATGTTATTGTTACATAACATCCTGAAGGACCTGTTTAACTAACCCTAGCTAAGTGTTTAACCACGTATGATTATGGAAATTAACTAGAGTTCAGTAAAAGAGTTAACATGAAAATGCGGGGTGTCACATCATCCCCAAGTTGAAAAGAATTTCGTCCCGAAATTCAGCAAGTAAACAGTAAAGTCAGCTAGAAAAATGTGTGCTTGGTTCCCGGATGTCACATCATCCCCAAGTTGAAAGGAATTTCGCCTCGAAATTCACTTTGAGATAGTTGCTTTACGTTTAGTGTTTGGTTTATGCATAGTTTCAGGTTTAGTAAAGAGATGTGGGTATTTAAGCCGCATTTGATCCATGCATTCCCACGTGTATTCCGGTCCTAGACGGGAATTCCATAGTTCCTTAATAATAGGTATCGTGTTTTGTCTGAGTTTCTTGACGCCCCGCTCAAAAAATCTCCACCGGTTCTTCCATGAACCGTAGCTGATCGTCCACCAGGATCTCCTCTAGTGGCACCACCAGTGTTGTATCCGATAAGCATTTCTTTATGTTTGATACGTGGAATACGTTGTGCACTCCACTGAGTTCATCAGGCAAGTTTAACTTGTAAGCTACCGGACCAATCCTTTCAATAATCTCGAATGGTCCAACGTATTGTGGGTTCAATTTTCCCCGTTTTCCAAAGCGTATCACCCCCTTCCAATGTGACACCTTCAATAGAACCTTGTCCCCAACCTGGAACTCCAAAGGTTTCCTACGCTTATCAGCGTAACTTTTCTGTCGATCACGAGCAGCAGCCATCCGATTTCTGATTTGCACTATCTCCTCAGAAGTTTCGTGCACATGTCCGGGTCCTGTTAGCTGGCTATCTCCAACTTCAGCCCAGCAGATGGGAGACCTACACTTGCGTCCATAAAGTGCCTCTAAAGGTGCACGCTGTATCGAAGTGCGGTAACTGTTGTTATACGAGAATTCAATCTAAGGCAAGTGCTTATCCCAACTGTTGCCAAAATCCGCCACGCATGCTCGTAGCAGATCTTCTAATGTTTGGATGGTTCGTTCACTCTGTCCATCCGTCTGTGGGTGATAGGCCGTGCTCATAACTAAGCGAGTTCCCAAAGAGTTTTGGAGAGTAGTCCAAAAATGAGAAGTGAATCGCGCATCGCGATCAGATATAATAGAAGTAGGCACCCCATGCCTAGAGACTACCTCCTTGACGTAGAGATTTGCTAGTTTCTCTAGCGAGTCCGTTTCCTTTATTGCCAGAAAGTGTGCCGATTTGGTTAAACGATCCACGATAACCCAAATCATTTTATGGCCCGTTGGCGTTCTAGGAAGCTTTGTGATAAAGTCCATAGAAATTCTGTCCCATTTCCACATAGGGATTTCTAGTTGCTGGAGTAGGCCTGAAGGTTTCTAATATTCAATCTTAACCTTCGCACAAGTCAAGCACTTACGAACATAAGTGGCTATTTCAGCTTTCATGTTTGGCCACCAGTAAAGAGTTTTAAGATCTTGGTACCTCTTGTCCAAAACAGGATGTACCGAATATCGAGAGGTGTGAGCTTCATCGAGCACCAGTTGTCTGAGATCCCCAAAACGTAGTATCGAGACTCGATTCATAAAGTATTGAAGACCATCCGTCTTCAGTTCCAAGTGCTTATCCGCACCATGTAAAGTTTCAAGCCCGATGTTTTCTTCTTTCAAAGCCTCGCCCTGGGCTTCACGTATCTTATCAGGAAGATTAGAATGTACGGTAAGTTGTAAAGCTCGCACTCGTTTGGGTTTCGTTTCCTTTCGACTGAGGGCATCAGCTACTACATTAGCTTTCCCTGGATGATACTTGATGGCACAGTCATAATCATTCAGAAGCTTGACCCATCGACGCTGTCGCATGTTCAGCTCCTTTTGATCGAATATGACTTGGAGGCTCTTGTGGTCAGTGAATATCGTACACTTCGTCCCATAGAGATAATGCCTCCAAATCTTTAGAGTAAAAGCCATTGCTCCCAGTTCCAAGTCATGGGTGGTGTAATTCTTCTTATGAACCTTTAATTGACGTGAGGCATACGCGATCACCTTATCACGCTGCATCAGCACACACCCTAACCCTTGGATAGACGCATCACAGTACACCACGAAGTCCTCTGTACCCTCAGGTAGTGATAGTATAGGTGCACTGCAAGGTTTCGACTTTAATAATTGAAAAGCAGATTCTTGGGCATCTCCCCACTTGTAAGTAATACCCTTCTGTGTCAAAGCAGTGAGAGGTTGAGTGATCTTAGAGAATCCCTCAATGAATCTACGATAATATCCCGCAAGACCAAAAACTGGCGCACCTCTATGGGATTTTTGGAGCCTCCCACTTTTTAATAGCATCAATCTTGGCGGGATCGACATGTATTCCTGCCTTGTTAACCACATGTCCAAGAAATTGGACTTCTCGAATCCAAAAGTCACATTTAAAGAATTTTGCATACAACTGCTCATTTCTCAAGAGTTCCAAGATCAGCTGCAGATGTTGCTCGTGCTCTTCCCTTCTCTTGGAATAAATCATTATGTCATCTATGAACACTATGACGAATTTGTCCAAATAAGGCTTGCACACGCGGTTCATTAGATCCATGAACACAGCCGGTGCATTGGTTAGCCCAAATGGCATCACCAAAAACTCATAATGGCCATAACGAGTTCGAAAGGTTGTCTTCACCACATCCATCTCTCGGACTCTCAGTTGATGGTATCCTGGCCTCAAGTCAATCTTAGAATAGAAACTCGACCCTTGAAGCTGGTCGAACAAGTCCTCAATACGAGGCAAAAGGTAGCAGTTCTTAACCGTTACTTTGTTCAACTTCCGATACACATGCGGAAACTCCCATCCTTCTTCTTATCAAACAAAACTGGAGCTCCTCATGGCGAAGAACTAGGTCTAATAAAGCCCCTATCCAATAGCTCTTGGAGTTGGGTAGACAGGTCTTGAAGTTCGCCTAGTGCTAGGCGGTATGGTGCGCGTGCAACTGGAGCTGCTCTAGGTACAAGGTCAATTTGAAACTCCACTTGACGAACAGGTGGAAGTCTAGGTAGTTCCTCTGGGAAAATATCTGGGAAATCTCGGACTACTGGGATGTCCTCAATCTTAGTTTCAATTTCAGTTTCGGTTTCAGCCTGAATGTCAGATATGTTAGCCAAAATGGCTGGATAGCCCTTACGAATACACTTCTGGGCTTTCAAGAAGGAGATGATCCCCACCATGGCACCACCATGATTACCCGGTATAGATAAAAGTTCTCCACCTGGGAGGGGGACACGAACAATCTTCTCCCGATAGAGAATTTCAGCGGGATGCTTGGATAACCAGTCCATGCCAACCACGAGATCAAAGCTTCCAAGGGTGATAGGTAGAATATTGATGGCAACGATTGCCCATCCAACTCAAGCTTACTGTCACAATGGGTGTGGGTTACCTCAACAGGCTTCCTATCAGCTAACTCTATGGTGTACGGGGTATCAAGAAGAGTAGGAACCATCCCTAGTTGTTTGCTAAGTTTTGATGAAACAAAACTATAGTCCGCACCAGTATCATATAAATAGAAGCAAGAGTGTAGTACCCGCTACGACATTGTTATCAGTCCTAGCTTCCCCAAAGCCAATCACAATTGCAATTCCACGAGCCCCATTGTTGTTGTTATCGTTGTGGTTATTGTTTGTTGGAGGACTTGTACCTCACACTATCCCACGTTCTCTTGCAATCGCCAAAAATAGAAGATGAAGCTCCATGCTTCGGAAAAGTACCATGCTCAACAGCTTCATCAATGAGTTTGCGAGCCAGGTGAAAGATTTGTTAGATTCTAGGTAGGAAAGCTGTAACATTACGCATTTAAACTTGTACGTTACACGGCTATCATTAATAAAACGTCAAGTTTCATCTTATATATTCGCATTTATTATTTTTGTCGCGTTTGTGGAACCCTAATACTATATATATATAGATATATATGTGTTTGTGTGTGATTAATCATGTAAAAAAAAAATAAATGTCTTGGCCGGGATTCGAACCCGCGCCAAGACCGGTCCAAACCAACACCACACACTTAACCAACTGGGCTGGCTATCTTCTTGGAATAAACCCGGACCCTTATTAATTATATACGCATTTAAAAACCTTCACAGTTGACAAGGAAAGTCAACTGTGGGTTCGCGTGTGATTCAATCTTGTGCAATAACATATAATTGATCTATAATTGGCAAATTTAGGGGATTACCGGCCTTGTGTGACTCGATTACACGATAATTACAGCTAATCGTTGACTAATTTTGAAAACCTACGCGTTTGATAATAAATCGTGGTCAACTTACCAATTAACCCAACCCACTGATCCACACTATAAATTGACCACCTACGAACCTTCACAACTCGCTCACATCTCTCTCTCAACCTCCAATTGTTTCTGAAACACTCTGTTAATTATATCTTCGTTCGTTGTTTGACTTCTGGTTTGACCGAACAATCGAACCCATTTCTCCACTGTGAGTTTAATTATTTGTATGGGTTATGTTCATCGGCTATCACACATCAATAGCCCTATGGTTAATTAGGCTATTGATGTGTGATTTGTCCAATTGTTAAATCTAGGGTTCGTGAATATGTTTTGGGGATAAACTCAGATTCGCGTAATGTATTTATTTAATTTTAATCAGGGAACATCACAACCACTGGCCTAGGCCAAGTGGTTGTGACCATGGTCTGTCACCCTGTGCACTCGGGTTCGAGTCCGGCTTCGGCCATTCTTTTTGTTCTTTTATTTTTTTTAAACAACCAATTCTATTATATATATATTATATTTAAAACTTATAAATTCATTTTTAAATATTAAAACTATTTTATAAATTCTAAAAAAATTATATTTATTAAATCTGAGTCAAAAGTTTTATTCACAATTTTTATTTTTCAAAAATTCATTTATTTAATATTTATAATAATTAAATCAATTTTATACTATTATATTTATAAAAATCCATTAAAATATCAAAACAACTTTATTAAATTCTCCAAAAATTATCCTGACTTTGTATAAAGTTGAACTTTACTGAAATAATTTTTAATTCAGTAAAATCATTTATTTTATATTTTTAATCAATTTTTGTTAGATTTAATCATAATTAAATCATAATAAATTCAATTTTCATTATTTTTGCACCAAAATTTTACACAATTTATTTTTATACATTTAGAACAGAAATATGATTTTTAAAATAGAAATTCTTTAATTTTAGTATTTTTGGATATTAAAGATAATTATTGGCAATTTGTAATAAATAGATTTAAAAATCTATTTTAAATAAAATAATTTTATAAAAATTATTTTTATACTCCAAACACTTTAATGTGTACATTCAAAATTCAAATTTTATAAAAAGACTTTCTTTTATTAAATATCAAATTTTCCTTTATTAATTAACATTTTAATTTAAATTCAACAATTGGATATCCCCAAATCGAAACCCTAGGATACACTTATAAATTAATTAGACTTAGACTTATTATATATTACCTTATTATAGGGTGATATTTGGAATCATTTTGGGCAACACTATTATTTCATCTTTTCAACAAGTTTAACATTTGCTAAGGTGAGTTTTACATAGCCCCTTTTATTTATCACCATTTTTGGGGTGAAACATGTTATAACATTATCATTGCAATTCAATCATCAATGTGTCTATGTGTTTTCTATGTTGCATTATGTCTTGAGCATGATTAGAGTAAGCACTATTCTAGCATAATCATTAACTCCGTACAAGCCGACGGTATACATTGATAGATCTATTGGACTGACAATCCCACCCGGATACGTGCCTCCTACAAAGGTTACGTGGGTGTTTGTTATCGCATAACATATTCAATTGGACCATGAGCGTATGGTATGTATCATATTATAACAGTCATCAGGGTTGATTATGCACTCGATTTATTTCTAGTATGTTCTCACATATGCGCTAGATTGACATGACACATGAATTGCACAACATTTCTATTCATTTTATTATCAAAAACCTATGTAATTCTCACCAACTTTTGTTGACCCAAAATACTTTCAAAATTAACATGTTTCAGGTAACAATGAAGCTGAGGCTTGAGTTAGCATGAGGATTTTACATGAAGTTTTATTTGAAGTTATTGAAGTTTGTTATTTGATATCATGTATTGAATTCTTAGACATCATTTTATGTTTGGATATTATGTTTGAATAAATTATTTAAAATTTATATTATACCATGTGCTACTGAAACAATTATCAATACGTGGTACCCAGATGTTTCCGCCATCGGTTGGGGTGTTACAGATTGGTATCAGAGCCTTGGTTATAGGGAATTAGGTTATTAGAAATAATCTAGACTATAACCTTAGGGACTTAAACAGTACTTGCTTCTCCAACTTGTAACCCTAATTGCTTCCCTAAACCTATCCTTATCCTATGCCTCATAACCCTAAACCTACATGTGACTACTCTTATTCGTCTGCTGCAATCCTGATCCACCATTAGATTAATAGGACAAAATCCTCAGGTTTAACCTGAACCCCCCTTGAGATCTCGTCGAAGTTCTATATTTTAATAATGAACACGTGCAATCTGGAAGGGTGAACGCCTGTATTCTGAGTCTTCTGTCTAGGCTGGCATTGCGCATATATCCCAATCAGACGAGGGACCCGGATGCCTACCTGGGAATTCTCGGGATGAGTGTTCACTTATAGGCTAAAGCATGTCTTCATATGTTATTAGAATTTAGAATCTTTGATAAGTCAACGTTTTCGTTTATTCGTTTTAATTAATGAATAAATGATTACATTCCTTATATAAACTCTCATTCATTTCATTGTGTCTATTGCAGATCATGCCTCCTCGTCGCAGCACTCGCAACAGCAATGGTGAGAACCACGAAGAAGGTGGTGATAACCATAACCATAACCATGATCAAGTTCCTAACCACAACAACAATGGGGTCGATGCTCAACTGGCTGCGATCATTTCTCAACAAATGGCGCAGCAAATCGCAACTCTGGTTCCCAATTTACTCGCTCAGGTCATCCAATTGAACGGCAACGGGAATGGTCACAACAACGGGAACGGGAACAGCAATGGCAATGGAAATGGACCCCAAGCCTGCACCCTTAAACATTTCAACTCTTGTAACCCTCCAAAGTTTAGTGGTGAAGAAGGAGCTACTAGACTCCTCCAATGGTTTGAGGGTATTGAGAATACTTTCATCAACAGTGAATGCCCCAACAACTTCAAGGTTCGTTATGCCATGAGTGTTCTCCATAAACGAGCACTCACATGGTGGAATGAAGAAAAGCGTACTCGTGGGGCCGAGGTTGCTCTTGCTATGACATGGGACCAAGTCAAGGAGGTCATGAAGGAAGAGTTTTGTCCTCGCAATGAAGTTAAGAAACTTGAGGATGAGTTCCACACCTTAGCTCAAGATAGTGGGGAAAACCTTGCCTACAACACCCGCTTTCATGAGCTTAGCTTATTGTTGCCCCACAAAGTTACTCCTCTGCCGGTAGCCATTGAGAAGTACATCGGTGGTCTGCCCATGCAAATCCAGGACACCGTTTGGGGTAGAAATCCTGCAACATTGGAAGAGGCCAAACGTCTAGCGGCCACTCTTACTGATAATCACGTGAAGAACGGTACTCTCTTCCGCAATGGCACTAAGAAGACGGTTGCCAAAGACACTCCACAGCCTGCAATTGAAGTCAAGCCTGAGACCTCAAGCAAGAAAAAGCGCAAGGCTAGAAACTATATGGTTGCTGCTACTCCACCTGCTGCCCAAAACCCAGCCAAGAAACCATACACCGGACCTCACCCTTTGTGCAACACTTGCAAGTACCATCATCCAACACAGGTGCCATGTCGATTTTGTACTAAGTGTCAACGATATGGTCACCTGGTGAACGTCTGTCGATCTCCTACTACCCAAGACAACAATAACCCAGCTCCCAACCAACAAAACAACAGGCCTACTCGCGGTCAATGCTACGAGTGTGGCAACCCTAACCACTACATCAACAACTGCCCTAATCGTAACCGAAACCAAAACCAAAACCAAAACCAAAACCAAAACCAGAACCGCAACCAGAACCAAGGTGCTCGAGGTCGCGCCTACAATCTCAACGCTAACCAGGCTCGTGACAACAACGAAGTGGTGAATGGTACGTTTCTTATTAATAACCACTATGCATCCATATTATTTGATTCAGGAGCTGATAAGTCATTCGTGTCACTGAAGTTTGAACCTTTACTTAACTTACCCCACACTAATCTAGAAGAACCTTTCGTGGTAGAGGTAGCTAACGGGAAGTCTATTTCGATCGACTCTATTATTCGTAACTGCTTGTTGAATCTCGACGATCATACCTTCCCTATCGATCTCATCCCCATGCATCTTGGTAGTTTTGATGTTATAGTAGGCATGGACTGGTTGTCAACTCATCGTGCCGAAATTCTGTGCTTCGAGAAAGTCATACGCATTCCTCTCGAATCTGGTGAGATTTTGAAAATCTATGGTGAGAAACCCTGTGGTGAGCTTAAGCTTATGTCTTGTACTACTGCCCAAAAGTATTTACGAAAGGGGTATACAGCCTTCTTAGCTAACGTGATAGAGAAGAAGGACAAAGGCAAAAGTATCCAAGACATTCCTATTATTCGAGACTATCCTGAAGTCTTTCCAGAGGATTTACCTGGTTTGCCTCCTGCTCGACAAGTGGAATTTCGTATTGATCTTGTTCCTGGTGCTAATCCTGTCGCTAAAGCTCCTTATCGTCTTGCACCCTCTGAGATGCAAGAACTTGCTAGTCAATTACAGGAACTTTCCGATAAAGGGTTCATTCGCCCTAGTTCTTCTCCATGGGGAGCCCCTGTCTTGTTCGTTAAAAAGAAGGATGGTTCTCTTAGGATGTGTATTGACTACCGTGAACTCAACAAACTCACCATCAAGAATCGTTATCCACTTCCTAGGATTGACGATCTCTTCGATCAACTTCAAGGAGCAACCCACTTCTCGAAGATTGATCTTCGTTCTGGTTATCATCAGCTTAGAGTCCACGAGGAAGATATTCCCAAGACAGCCTTTCGCACACGCTATGGTCACTATGAATTCATGGTTATGCCTTTTGGGTTGACCAATGCTCCCGCAGTATTTATGGATTTGATGAATCGGGTTTGTAGACCCTATCTCGACAAATTCGTGATCGTTTTCATCGATGATATTTTGATTTACTCTAAATCAAAATCCGATCACGAGCAACATCTTCACTCTATCTTGAATCTTCTAAAGAAAGAACAACTGTATGCCAAGTTCTCAAAATGTGAATTTTGGCTTAAGGAAGTTCAATTTTTGGGACATGTCATTGATATGAACGGAATTCATGTTGATCCTGCAAAGATCGAAGCTGTGAAGAATTGGAGTGTTCCTACCACTCCAACAGAAGTCCGTTCTTTTCTTGGTTTGGCTGGTTATTATCGGAGATTCATCGCCAATTTCTCCAAGATCGCTGTTCCTCTCACTACCTTAACTCACAAGGGTAAGCCCTATGAGTGGGGACCTAAACAAGAGGAAGCATTCGAAACTCTTAAGCTGAAACTTTGTGAAGCTCCTATCTTGTCTCTACCTGATGGTAATGATGATTTCGTGGTCTACTGTGATGCATCGAACCAGGGTCTTGGTTGCGTTCTCATGCAACGAGGAAAGGTTATTGCTTATGCGTCTCGACAACTCAAGACTCACGAAAAGAATTATACCACCCATGATCTTGAATTGGGCGCTGTTGTCTTTGCACTCAAGATTTGGAGACATTATCTTTATGGGACCAAATGTGTGGTGTTCACGGACCACAAAAGTCTCCAACATGTCTTCGTTCAAAAGAATCTTAACATGAGGCAACGACGTTGGGTTGAATTACTTAACGACTATGATTGCGAAATTCGCTACCATCCTGGCAAGGCGAATGTTGTGGCTGACGCACTTAGTCGTAAAGAGCGTGTCAAACTCCAATGTGCGAGAGTTCGTACTGATCTTCAGGATCGCATTCTCCAGGCTCAGCACACATCAGTCACCCAAGGTAACATGTACGATGAAATGTCTTGTGGTGCTGAAACTCAACTTGAAACCAAACCCGATGGTCTTCTTTATTTCCTTAATCGACTGTGGATTCCCGACCGTGATGATCTTCGTACTTTCCTCATGAACGAGGCTCATAAGTCTCGTTATTCTATTCATCCTGGAGCTGACAAGATGTACCAAGATCTTCGCTATTCTTATTGGTGGCCTGGTATGAAGAAAGACATTGCTCTTTTCGTTGCAAAATGCCTCACTTGTTCCAAGGTCAAGGCTGAACATCAACGACTATCTGGTATGCTTGAACAACCGGAGATTCCTGTCTGGAAATGGGAGAGCATAGCTATGGATTTCATCACCAAACTCCCTCGTACACCCAAAGGTTTTGATAGTATTTGGGTAATCGTCGATCGTTTGACCAAATCAGCTCACTTCCTACCTATTCGTGAGAAGTATTCTGTGGAAAGGTTGGCAAGGATGTACGTAAGTGAAATCGTATGTCGTCACGGCATACCTTTGGACATTATTTCTGATCGCGATGGTCGTTTCACCTCTCACTTTTGGGAATCTCTACAAGATGCTTTGGGTACCAAGTTGAACCTAAGCACTGCTTATCACCCTCAAACGGATGGTCAGACTGAACGAACCATCCAGACACTTGAGGACATGCTCAGGGCATGTGTCATCGATTTTGGTGGCGCATGGGATTCTCATCTTCCTTTGGTTGAGTTTTCATACAACAACAGTTATCACGCCAGCATTAACATGGCTCCTTTTGAAGCACTCTATGGTCGGAAATGTCGTTCACCTGTCTGTTGGACTGAGGTTGGTGAAGCTCGTATTACTGGACCCGAACTAATCCAGGAAACCACAGACAAAATTCAACTCATTCAGGATAATCTTCTCAAGGCTAGAAGTCGCAAAAAGAGTTATGCTGATAAACGTCGTAAACCCTTGGAATTTCAAGTTGGGGACCTTGTGCTACTTAAGGTATCCCCTTGGAAAGGAGTGATTCGTTTCGGTAGAAAGGGAAAACTAGCTCCTCGATACGTAGGCCCCTTCAAAATTCTTGACAGAGTTGGAAAAGTGGCTTACAAACTTGAACTTCCACCTGAGCTAAGCAATGTTCATCCGACCTTCCATGTTTCGAATCTCAAGAAATGCTTAGCGGATGAGAACCTTCATGTTCCTCTTGAGGATGTGCAAATTGATGAAAGCATGCAAATTATCGAGAAACCCGTCGAGATTGTTGACACTGGAGTCAAGAAACTCAAGCGCAGTCGTATTCCGATCGTTAAGGTTCGTTGGGAATCTAAACGATGCCCAGAGTTCACTTGGGAACGTAAAGACCAGATGAAGTCGAAGTATCCACATCTTTTCCCACCAGACTCTCCAACTCCAACTTCGGGACGAAGTTCCTAAAAGTAGGGGAGACTGTAACATTACGCATTTAAACTTGTACGTTACACGGCTATCATTAATAAAACGTCAAGTTTCATCTTATATATTCGCATTTATTATTTTTGTCGCGTTTGTGGAACCCTAATACTATATATATATAGATATATATGTGTTTGTGTGTGATTAATCATGTAAAAAAAAATAAATGTCTTGGCCGGGATTCGAACCCGCGCCAAGACCGGTCCAAACCAACACCACACACTTAACCAACTGGGTTGGCTATCTTCTTGGAATAAACCCGGACCCTTATTAATTATATACGCATTTAAAAACCTTCACAGTTGACAAGGAAAGTCAACTGTGGGTTCGCGTGTGATTCAATCTTGTGCAATAACTGATAATTGATCTATAATTGGCAAATTTAGGTGATTACCGGCCTTGTGTGACTCGATTACACGATAATTACAGCTAATCGTTGACTAATTTTGAAAACCTACGCGTTTGATAATAAATCGTGGTCAACTTACCAATTAACCCAACCCACTGATCCACACTATAAATTGACCACCTACGAACCTTCACAACTCGCTCACATCTCTCTCTCAACCTCCAATTGTTTCTGAAACACTCTGTTAGTTATATCTTCGTTCGTAGTTTGACTTCTAGTTTGACCGAACAATCGAACCCATTTCTCCACTGTGAGTTTAATTATTTGTATGGGTTATGTTCATCGGCTATCACACATCAATAGCCCTATGGTTAATTAGGCTATTGATGTGTGATTTGTCCAATTGTTAAATCTAGGGTTCGTGATTATGTTTTGGGGATAAACTCAGATTCGCGTAATGTATTTATTTAATTTTAATCAGGGAACATCACAACCACTGGCCTAGGCCAAGTGGTTGTGACCATGGTCTGTCACCCCGTGCACTCGGGTTCGAGTCCGGCTTCGGCCATTCTTTTTGTTCTTTTATTTTTTTTAAACAACCAATTCTATTATATATATATATATATATATTATATTTAAAACTTATAAATTCATTTTTAAATATTAAAACTATTTTATAAATTCTAAAAAAATTATATTTATTAAATCTGAGTCAAAAGTTTTATTCACAATTTTTATATTTCAAAAATTCATTTATTTAATATTTATAATAATTAAATCAATTTTATACTATTATATTTATAAAAATCCATTAAAATATCAAAACAATTTTATTAAATTCTTCAAAAATTATCCTGACTTTGTATAAAGTTGAACTTTACTGAAATAATTTTTAATTCAGTAAAATCATTTATTTTATATTTTTAATCAATTTTTGTTAGATTTAATCATAATTAAATCATAATAAATTCAATTTTCATTATTTTTGCACCAAAATTTTACACAATTTATTTTTATACATTCAGAACAGAAATATGATTTTTAAAATAGAAATTCTTTAATTTTAGTATTTTTGGATATTAAAAATAATTATTGGCAATTTGTAATAAATAGATTTAAAAATCTATTTTAAATAAAATAATTTTATAAAAATTATTTTTATACTCCAAACACTTTAATGTGTACATTCAAAATTCAAATTTTATAAAAAGACTTTCTTTTATTAATTATCAAATTTTCCTTTATTAATTAACATTTTAATTTAAATTCAACAATTGGATATCCCCAAATCGAAACCCTAGGATACACTTATAAATTAATTAGACTTAGACTTATTATATATTACCTTATTATAGGGTGATATTTGGAATCATTTTGGGCAACACTATTATTTCATCTTTTCAACAAGTTTAACATTTGCTAAGGTGAGTTTTACATAGCCCCTTTTATTTATCACCATTTTTGGGGTGAAACATGTTATCACATTATCATTGCAATTCAATCATCAATGTGTCTATGTGTTTTCTATGTTGCATTATGTCTTGAGCATGATTAGAGTAAGCACTATTCTAGCATAATCATTAACTCCGTACAAGCCGACGGTATACATTGATAGATCTATTGGACTGACAATCCCACCCGGATACGTGCCTCCTACAAAGGTTACGTGGGTGTTTGTTATCGCATAACATATTCAATTGGACCATGAGCGTATGGTATGTATCATATTATAACAGTCACCAGGGTTGATTATGCACTCGATTTATTTCTAGTATGTTCTCACATATGGGCTAGATTGACATGACACATGAATTGCACAACATTTCTATTCATTTTATTATCAAAAACCTATGTAATTCTCACCAACTTTTGTTGACCCAAAATACTTTCAAAATTAACATGTTTCAGGTAACAATAAAGCTGAGGCTTGAGTTAGCATGAGGATTTTACATGAAGTTTTATTTGAAGTTATTGAAGTTTGTTATTTGATATCATGTATTGAATTCTTAGACATCATTTTATGTTTGGATATTATGTTTGAATAAATTATTTAAAATTAATATTATACCATGTGCTACTGAAACAATTATCAATACGTGGCACCCCGATGTTTCCGCCATCGGTTGGGGTGTTACATAAGCTGCAGTGGCCAAGCCATGAATATGAGGGACCCACCCTTTTTGCATGAAATACGATCCGCTGGTAAAGTTGGTTAATTAGATTCGAGCACAAAGTATCTAACTCCTGTAGCTTGGTAGTGTAGGCGTCGATCTCAGACCCATCCGTCTTTATATAACAAATTTCTAAGTTTCATCACAGGGTGTTACGTTCTCCATCCAAGTATCTGTAACTCATTGAGTGTGCATGTAGCATACATTACCCCATCCTGTCTGGGACAAATGCACATGGCAAAGACTTATACTATCGAAGCAATCAGACGGTCTCCTTCAGTTCCGTTGGAGTTATCGAGGTTTACAACCAATAAAAGGCTTGAAAATACGATGTGCGTTCAAGGTATAAGAAAGTTCAAATGTGGAAGTCAGGGGAAAAGAATGATTTAGCAAAATAGATCTTTACTAGCTTGGAAAGATGCGAGGGCCTCAACCACCCTATCGTTGATCATAAGAACTCAGTCTTATCTAAGTTAGCAAAGGGAAATGAAAGAAAAGATAGGTAAGAAAAGGTAAGAGCCAATCGTCGCCATGCTCTGTCTAGATAGTAGAGCCTTCATCCTCACATTCCATGTGCTTGTCCTGCTCAACTTCCCCTTCCATCCCTTATCCTTCCTCTTTTGCAATGTCAGTGTTATATGGTTCTCGTTACGTACAGTCTCCTTCTTCGGTCCTATGTAAGCCAGCTCAATGCTCAACATCACCATTCGTTCCTCCAATCGTGACTGTCAGTCACTAGTAGGTTTCGTCTTCCTGTGAGATGTTGCACTGCATCGCATGCCTTACGTAACTCCCCAAGAGTGTGTGTAACAAGCCCCGATCTAATGTGTTCCCATGAATCTACCATATACTTATGAGTAACAGGGATATGCAGTCATACGTCCGCCCGCTCATACTAAGCGTAAGGTACTAAGGTAAGAAATAAGTTCTATATGCGTAACCCAGTCCCGTCTGAGTATCGAATAGGAGTAAGAAAGATCAAGTAACAAGGAACAGAAACTAATTGTCTCCTTGCTCAGTGAAAAAGGATAAGTCTCAGTATTTGAGTTTCTTCACAGTTGATTCGATTTAATGGTATCACGTCATGCGCATCTTGCAGCTTCCTGTGTACATGCGCCACAACGCTCGCAAGGGCTCCCTCCCTTGTACTATTGTTGTTTCCTCATCCATGAGGTTTGTTAAGATACTACTCCCAGTAATGCGCCACCTGGTGTAACCCTGGGTTCCCACCATTGACGTGTTCAGAATTAGGTCTAGAATTAGAAGATAACATATCTCCCGAAATCATATGTTCTAGATATATGTAGCTAAAAGCTAATTGTGCACTTAAGTTGTGAGTGTACTTATGCTATGATGATTATAGACTAGACTCAACATGCAGTCCTAGTTCACTATAACCAATGGCTCTGATACCAATCTGTCACACCCTCAAATTTCCACTGCGGGATTTATACCGCGAGGTGCATGACATACCAGGATCCCATAGCCATAAGTCATATGAACGAACTCTAAATGCCCAAACCATTTAGTTCGTTTTCAAAAACCAAGTTTAGTTAAGCTGCGGAAGCGTAAACCAAATTTAAACCTTTTAAAAACCATGCGCAAAACAACGCGCCCAAATTAAAACCATATGAAAGAAAATGTAAAAGCATAATATGTAATTTAGGTGTATGCCCAAGACCCCAAATGAAGTGAAGTGTGCAGTGCTTTCTAATCCTGTCACCGGAAGCTAACAACCTGCAAAAGCATGTAAATCGTGGGTCAACAAACAATGCTGGTGAGTTCACTAAGTAAAGTAAATGAGTATGTAACTGTGTTGGTTCCCAAAACCACGTAAACAAGTAATTGAGTTAGTTCCAAGAACCGTGTAAACACTAGTTCATCGCATGTCAAGGGTAGCTAACCCATTCATGATAACTAACACCGATATACCGAACTGCTGATGTACGTGTAGTCACAAATGTGAGCTGCATGCCTTATATCATTGCCTATCAACAATGATAAAATCTGTTAAGTTATAGTTCACTCCCGCACTCCCCGAGCCAGTGTGAGACGTGTAAGACCTAATAGCGCTATCAAGTAATAACCCGCTTGCCATAACCCGGCAACTCATTCGGTATGTGAAGGACTTACAGATGATAGAGTTGGTTTAGTTCATCAAGGACACAGTTTGCGAACAAGCAAAACCCGACTCACACAAGGAGTCAAAAACCGACCCCCACAAGGATCCATAGCATCCCAACCCGGGATGTGTAAGTAGTCCCAAACTGGACTTGAAAATAGTAGTCCCAAACCGGACTAGAAAATGTTAAGTAAGTTGTCTCAACCCGAGACACATGCTTTTGAGAAAAGAGTAGTGAAACTCACATTAGGTTGCACGTGAATAATCCAAATTCCTCAAACAGAAATGAGCTACCGACTCCCTATTACAAATGTCACTAGGTGAGTATATGTGCATAACCAACACACCATACAACTCGTTTGTCCAAGACTTTTAAAGTTCAAATCGTGTAGTGACACCTAATGACTCTACATGCACAAGTAAGTCCTATGTATCCCGTTGGAGATCATATTGATTATTATCAGTTTTATACATCATACACATCTCGTATAAGTATTCATGCAAGTTCATGTCAAATACATACCATATAAGACTCCAAATAGTCACGTAAACATCCCTTACACAATCTGCGTTTTCAAGACAGATTGTACGCTGTGAAAAACGAATTATTTAAATTACTTAACGATTGAATTAAACTCCTAAATTTTTACTGAATATTCATTGGGATTCATTTGATAACCCATATTTTTGTTTTGTCTCACAACCAAAGAAAAAAATTATTAAAATTCGTACAACACAGCTATGTCCAGAAAATTTCCACAGCAGGTCAGTTTAGTAGAAAAATTTCCAAAAATTGTGTATTCACCCAAATGAGGTGAATCCAATTGGAAAAGCCAAGTTTTTTCATTTTTGACCTACTGTTCAAATTTCATAACTTAACCCTTTGTAAATCTCAAGTTATGGCCGTTTAAAGTTGACCCAATTTATAATTCCGAAAATCTGATATGACCTTTAATCAAACAAAATTCCAAAAACCACTCAAAAGATGTCCAAATCTGATGGTTTTGCCCATTACGAAAACCTAAGACCACGTAAAATACAATCATGCAAAGAAATTATCAAAACAATCACTTTAACATCACGTTACAGACCCTACAAAACACCCTAACGAATCTGTTAGAAATCAGAATTTTAATAACATGCTTCTCATGAACCCTAATCATTCTTATTAACTCATAATCATAAAATAACTCATGTTAACAGTATTAAATCCATATTATCACGTTCAAATCTATGAATTTACGTACCATATATCCTAGATACGATTTCTATCAACAATACTCATCAATAACCACAACAAACATCCAAGATACCCTTCATACAATGATTTGCGATTTTTAACATGCATGTTTCTTAGAATTTTACAACTTTTTAGCATTAAAATTAATCGTATAACACATAAAACATGTACCTTGCAAAGCTAGAGTCCTTAAAACCTCAAGATAGCACCCGAATCAACTTGAACTAGTGAGAAATTGATGAAGATTGAGATTGAAAGGTGGGTGTGGGGTGGTTCCTAGTCCACGGTGCCTATAGAGGCTATTAGGGTTTGTGTATTTTTTTTTAATAAATTATACACTAGGGTTAAGATCATGGGCCAAGGTTTCGGGTTCTAAGAGTTATTATCTGTTAATTGAGCCCGTTAGTAATATCTAACTCCCGAGACTAATCCTGACAATAATAATAATAATAATACTAATTCGTATAAAACTATCGTTTTATCATTTAATAGCATGGTTATCATAGGTACACATATCTCATAAAGTTTACGTAACTAATACGCAATAGTTCACATAAGCATGTAATTCACATACACGTGTTATTCACATTCATCAACACTCAACAGTTCATATAATCATGCATGCCTAACCAATCACCAACGTTCGGGATACAGGACTCGCGTGTGTGTCAAGACAAGGGTTTTCCTAACTATGACGTACGTTAATGTCACCTAACATATGTTATTGTTACATAACATCCTGATGGACCTGTTTAACTAACCCTAGCTAAGTGTTTACCCACGTATGATTATGGAAATTAACTAGAGTTCAGTAAAAGAGTTAACAAGAAAATGCGGGGTGTCACACCGGAGGTACATCATTTGTTCGCTCATGCTTTGGGAACCAAATGGTACTCTCCTGCCAAATTTTCTCAATCTTGGAATAGTTGGCAAATTTGATTGGATATTCTTCGTCAGAAATTATCTTATCGGATCCTATCACCCGATAGAAAATTTTGACGGGTTTGTCACATTGATCGTTTTTCTCAACAGACTTAACTGAATGATTCGCTCAATGAGCATTAGCCATGGGATGCATAATCTGAGATGGTGACACTGGTTCATTTGTAATTATGTGATTTTCAGCATGAATATCACACACCTTTCAGATTTATCATCCTCAGAATCGGAATCATCAGTTAAAGCAATCACACCTTCATCATTTAGTCCCAAAATTGGTCTAACATCAGAATTTGGGTCTCCCACACTGGAGGTGTTAGACTCATCATCCGATGTAGAGTTACACTTAACTGAGCTCTCTGGTGTTATTGAATGCAAAGTATAATTTTCAAATAACACTAGAGATGGGACTGCTTTGTAGTTTGCACTACATGACTATGAAGGCTCCTCAATGATATGATCAACAACATATGCAATATGTTTATAGCTTTCAAGCTTCTTGTTGACCTTTTCTGCAAAGCACTTGATGGTAGCCATTTGAAGTTTTGTATTTTCCAATTCATTGATATAGTTGTTAATGGCTAATTGTTTCAAAGATAAAGTCTTTTTAAGTTCTGAAATGTCTTTCTTGTAACCATCAAGCACTTTATTAAATTCTCGTGCTTCTTTTTTATACGATTGACAGTTGATTTTAGCACTCTCAAGCTGACCCCTGAGTTGCTTATTATCCTCTGTTAATCTATCGCATGCACCACAATACTTTTCACTATTCATATCTAGATTAGATTCAGAACTTACCTGCTTTGAGGCTCAGTCATCGCCATCAGTTCAAAGTATGCTTCCTTTCCAGCAAAGAATTTAGAATAGTCGATTCTGGTAAAAGCATCATCCACCATGCATGATTTGCGTGTCATCAAAAAATCAGCTTTAACAAGAAGTTGATCGATATCATCATTTAGTGAGTTAACACTAGCTTCAGAATCAGAATCGCTCTCCATATCAGAATAAGCTGAATCATACTGTTCTGGCACATCAGTAACAGAGTCAAGAATCAAACCCGACTTCTTCTCAACACAAACATCACTTTCTTCACTCAACTCTTCAATTTTCACCTTAGACATCTTCTTAGTCACCAATTCTTCTTCAACAAACACCGGCTCATCCAAATCCATTTTCTGGGCAACACACGCCACATTACCAGTAGTAATCTCCTCAACACCCAACTGCATACCCGTCCAATCAAATCCTTCATCTTTCTGAATTACCAAAGCCTGGTTTTGGTTATCTGATTGGGTTTGAGTGTTTGGTGTAGAAATAGGAATGATTGTTCGGTTTGGATTTTGTGGTGTTTGGTTTTGGTTCTGGTTTTGTGTCTTGGTTTGTCTAAAAGTATTGTTTTGTGAGGTGTTTTGGCGGTTTTGGTAGGTATTTTGTGGTTGAAAGCTGGAAATATTTGGGCTTTGATAAGATACCTGATTTTGTGATTGACGATTCTGGTAATTGGTGTTAAAAGGATTCCTGTTCCCCTATTGTGCTGGTTGTGTACATTCCCTCTTGAAGTGACCTTTCCCACCACAGTTAAAACATGTCACTTTGGCTTTATTTAAGCCATATGTGGTGTGTGGAGAAGTAGAAAGATCAGTTCTGCCCGTCTTCTCAATGAATTCAGTCGCTCTCCTCATAACGCTAACAAATACCCACTGGATGTCAATGAGCTCCATCTCTTCTTTGTCAATTTGCGCATAGTCCTCACTGGTTAGATTGTTGTTACCAATTTGACTAGCGACTAAACCTTTATAAGAAGCGACCATAGCAGAAACCAATGCTACATGTTGTTGTGCAACTTCAATAATAACATTGTTCAAGTTCGAAGTCTCCATCACAATTGGACTCTGATTAGGTTGACTTGGATTCATTTGGGTTTGATTCATTTGAGGAATATAGGATTGTTGTTGAGGTTGGTTTAGACTTGCAGAATAACAAGCAGCTTATTGCATTGGTGAAAATGGTGGGATGTAAGTAGTAGTGGGGTATGATGGTGGGGTATAAGATGAAGTTTGAGCAAGGTAATTTATAGGGGCTTTGGGTGGTTCAACAATACTTGATACACAAGCAATGTGTGCAGCAACAGTAGAACTGGAACTTGAACTAGCTAGAGATGAAGATGTACCACCATGGTATAACTCTGGATTCTGAGGAACTTGTGCTCTTTTCGTCTTCCTCTTTTCTTCCATGTTTTTGTTTTCAAGCTTCTGGATAAACTCATTAATGGTCCAGTATTGGTACGCATCCTTTTCCTTGAGTACCTCGATGTGTTGATTCCAGTATGGTGGCAATGCATCAACGAACTTGTCAACCAGCTCAGACATCGGTATATTGATTTCATAACTTGAAAGTTCGGTCAATAAGTGACAGTACCTTGGAATCAACTCCTTCAACATCTCGTTTCCCATATAGTTGAAGTTCTCAAACCCTTTTCTTAACTCCTCCATTGTCAACTTCCTCGTCTTTTCATTCCCATCATGATGATTCCTTAACATGTCCCACAATTGTTTAGAAGTGGTGCATGACCCAAACTGATGTAAGAGATCAGTGTTAATGTCCTGGGACAGTTGGGAAAACGCCTTCTTTTCCACCGCAAACTTTTTTTCTCGTCCTCAGCAAGACTCTCTAACGGAATCGGCTCACCCGTGTTCTCCAAAATCGGAGCAACATAACCCTTAGCAATCATTTGCCAAGCTTCTGTTCCTTCTAATCCCATTCCCTCAAGATGAATCTTGAACTTGGTCTTCCATGTGTTCTAGTCTACCATTTCCATCAACTTTGGTGGATGGCTCCCACTACCCGAAGACAAGTCATGAATAAGTGTCGAAATCGCATTGGTAGTCTGAGAGTGTACTGCCGCTGCTGCAACTCCCCAGTAATCAGCCATTGGTTGTGGTTGTGGTTGTGCAACTTGTTGGGGCATAGAACTAGTCATCGCCAAATAGTTAATCGGTTGGGATGGTTGACTAGTCTTCTGAGCAGCTACCGACCAAGGATCCATAGTTGTCTACTGTTATGGTGTTGTATTAGGTCGTGGTGTTGTAGGAAAGTTCCACATATCGCTCTGAAAATGATAAAACACGAAACGATTAGAAAAAATTTCACAACAGTTTCTACGTTCGACCCTTTTGAAGAATCGCGTGGTCGAATGTAAAAATTAATCCAGGTTCGACCGTTTGACAAGGTTCAAATGTAGAAAATAACAGACTCAGTTCACTTTCGACCATTTTAACCCACGTTCGACCACCCGATTGGTCGAATATATCACTTAAGGTCGAAAGAACAACAACACACTAAAACTTTCTAGGTTCAACCAAATATCACTCCACGTTCGACCAAATAATCCCTGGATCGACCTAAAAACTCCACTCTCGACCAAATCTCCCAAGGTTCGACCCTTTCATTTTGAAAAATGGTTATACTTTGAAAATCAGTTATTTTGATAAAAAAAAAAATTCAAATGTTGATGAAATTTGATGATCTTATGCAGGTTTTGCTTCGGATTGGATTTGGAACAAGCTTAACAAAGAAAATTTTGATTTTTATCCATGAAAACAAGTTCAAATCAATCAATTATCACCAAATTCAATTGTTTAAATGAAAAACAGAAAGTTTTGATCAAAATTGGGTCCAAATCAGCTGTAATATTATCAATTTGTGGTTGTTTGATCCAAATGGCTCTGATACCAGTTTGTATGTGTATAGGATCGGCTAATCAACAAAGATTATGATCAAACAAGTTCAATTCAGGTGCGGAATCCCTGAATTCATCACAAAATGATAATTAAACTAGCAAAACACAGAAATCATCATAAACACATTCATTTCATTCAATAACATAATCAATTACACTTCAAAAGATTGTTTATAATGATATAACTTGATTACAGACTCAACAAAAACCCTAGGGAGAAACACACACTGGGAGGGAAAACAAATGACCAAAAGTTAAACATTCAGAATTGATTCAACCTTATATAGGCCTGCACATTCGCCCAAATGACTTGGTCGAATGTGCAGGTTCGACCATATACAGTGGACGAATCTGGACATACATATATACAAATCTTCATTCGACCTCCCAGTGTCACCTTCGACCGTTTACATCTTCCTTCGACCATTTATAAACACCTTCGACCACTCGACAATCAGCAAAACAACTTGAAATTCGCAATTCAACAGCACTAGTCGCACTATGTGTATCTACACGTTTTAATCCAAGTTTTTTACTTTGATATATTATCAGAAATATAACATCTGTTCTTTTAAAAAAAAAACCAACCAACCAACCAACCAATACCCAGTAAATCCCACAAAATAGCCTTAGCTATTCGTAGGGTCTGGGGAGGGTGGGATGTAGGCAAACCTTACCTCTACCCAAGAGGGCAGAGAGGCTGCTTCCAGAGAGACCCTCGGCTCAAAACAAACAAAAAGAAGCAAACTAGACTAGAAAACAACGGCATAGTAACATAACTGGAGGTGGTAGGAAAGCATAGTAAAAAAATAGATACATATGCAATGTGAGACATAGTAATATATACACAAGTAAGCCATCATAGAACTTTTACCTAGCTGTTTAAAGGTTTTCCTAAGCATAGACCCACTAGGATGTAGTAAAACTACACTTAACACAAAGCAAGGACCCAATTATGTCCTCCTTAGAGGTCTTTAACCTTAATCCTACGTCTCCACGAACTCCTATCATGGACCATGTCCTCAGAAAGATGCAAATCTAGCAGATCCTGCCTAATGCGCTCATCCCAGGTCAAATTTGGTCTTCCCCTACCTCTCTTCCCCTCCACAATGAGGCTCTCCACCGCTCTAACTGTCTCCGACGTCCCCCTCCTCTTCACATGACCAAACCATCTCAATCTCCCCTCCTTCATTTTACCCGCTATACTAACCACCCCTAGTCTTCTAAAAACCTCATTTCTTATACGATCTAATCTTGTATGCCCACACATCCACCTCAGCATCCTCATCTCTGCCACCTCCATCTTTCGTGCTTGCATCTTCTTGATAGCCCAGCAATCCGAACCACATAACATCGCAGTTCTAACTGCAACCCTATAGAATTTACCTTTTAATTTTGCTGGAAACCTCGTATCGCACAAAACTCCAGTGGCTGCTCTCCACCTATTCCAACCAACTTGGATGCGATGGGCTACATCACTATCTATCTCCCTATCCTGCTGTACAAATGATCCTAAATATTTGAACCTAGTCACTTGCGGAACCACTTGGCCGTCAATGGTGATCTGCGTGTCCTCATAGCTTCCTGTCCCACTAAAATTACAATAAATATACTCGGTCTTTGAACGACTAATCCTTAAACCTTTGCTCTCTAAACCCACTCGCCAATCCTCTAACCTCTCGTTTAGTCTTTGCCTAGTCTCTGCGACAAGCACAATATCATCTGCAAAAAGCATGCACCATGGCACCGACTCCTGAATCGACTTTGATAGCTCATCCATGACCACCGCAAAGAGGAAAGGACTCAATGTAGACCCCTGGTGTAGTCCAACCTCCACCGGGAAGAAATCAGTATCCCCTACGGGCGCACAAACACTCGTTTCAGTAGTACCATACATATCTCTAATCATGTCTATATACTTCCTTGGGACACGTCTACTCTCCAAAGTATCCCAAATTAGCTTACGAGGCACACTATCATAAGCTTTTTCAAGGTCAATGAATACCATATGAAGATCTCGCTTCTTCTCCCTATACTTTTCCATCAATCTCCTTAGAATATGTATTGTTTCTGTGGTTGACCTTCCAGGCATAAAACCAAATTGGTTTACTGTTACCTGAGTTTCTCTCCTAATTCTAGCGTCAATGACCCTCTCCCATAGTTTCATAGTATGACTAAGAAGCTTAATCCCTCTATAATTCTCACAGCATTGGGCGTCTCCTTTCTTTTTATATAGAGGCACTACAACACTACGTCTCCACTGATCTGGCATTTTTCCCGATTTGAAAATAGCATTAAACAAAGTAGTTAACCACTGAACTCCTTCATCCCCTAAGTAGTTAACCACTTAAAAAAACATTCTACTATAAACAAACAGATTTTTTATGAAATGGGTTCTTTAATCCTTGACAGACATTTATTCTCAACTCTCAACTGTTAGTTAATCTTCAATCTTCACTTTTTTGATTTCTTTGATGGTCTGTCTGGTAAGATTGGATGCTGAGGACCTATGTTTCTGTTGAATCCTCTGCTTAGGAGGTTGCTGCTCATCAGGATAAATTGGTTTTTTGGCAGAGTTGGATCCTTTTCTCTGTTTATCTCCAGTAGTTTGTAGGTTTCTACCAAAACTAATTCAGACCATCTGGCCGTTTTATCTCCAAATACTGATCAACATTCATAGGTTTCTCGAAACCTTCAATAGATGAGAAACTTAATGATGAAGGATCGTCTGTTAAGTAGAAATATTCTATCTCATGCTGTATTACTAATATCTCAAGATGATATTTAGCAGCCAGTGGTTCTAAATAATGTGGTGTAACATCTGTTTGTCCTTGGTAGGGTATAATGGTAGTTGTTATTGGAACATTCAGTTCTGTGTGCAAAGAACCAGCAGATGTTATTTGGATTGGTGATTGATTTGGCAATGTTGTGGTTTGTGTAAAGGGATTTGTAGTGGTGATGACTGATGTTGTTGAATATTCAATGGGTAGTTTACAAACTTCTGTAGTTTGTTTTCTGACAGTCATGTCAACAGATTTTGTGGTTTCAGTGGTTTTGGCAGAAGAAACAGGAGAGAGTTGTTTTTCTTCACCCTCAACAGTGGTTGAAACTGTTGTAGAAACGGGTTTATCAGATGATTGCATATTAGTTGTTTGATCTTTGTTACCCTTTTTGGTTTCATCAACATCAACCTCTGTTTCAAAAACAAATTTTGGAGCAAAACCAGTTGTCCTTAGCAGATGATTTGTAACTGCTTTCATATCAGTTTTAGTATCCTTGTACAAAGCATCCACTTTCATGTTTAACGACTGCATCTCAGAATTGTGTTTGATCTCTGTTAATTTTTGTTAACCCTGTATTATTGGGTCAACAGATTTCCAGAGTTCATTGGTATCCTCAGTGATTTTCTATATGAACTTTTCTTTCATTTTATGAAATACAGTAAATAAGGCTTCAAGTTTAGTTACCCTTTCCGCCAAATTTTGATGTTTTGAAGAATTCTTTAAATTAACAGGATCATGTTCATTTTCAATAGTTATTGTGTTTTTTTCAATGTTTTCAGCAACTAGAAGTTTTTGTGAGTTGTTATCAATTTCAACTGTAGCAGAAGTTACAATTGTAAGTTCAGCTGTTTTTGCTCCAAGGATGTCTTATTTGTCTTATCACTTTCCAACTCAGAAACAATTATCTTAGGTTTTGTAGTGGCAGTTTCATTTGAAGTACCAACAGGATTGACTTGAAAGTTAGAGAGTGTGGTCTTCTCTGCGTGTGGTCCAGATGATTGATTTTTTTCATGAACACTCTCTTCTGGCTATGTATTCTCAGTTATGGGTGATTTAGAGGGATTGTTTTTAGTTTGAGTTTTATCAATTTCTTCAAACAATGTATTAAAGGAAGGTGGAATTTTTGTTGATGCTTGTGAGTGTATGTGAGGATCGAATTGTCAAAACAAAGACTATGATCAAACAAGTATATCAATTCAGGTGCGGAATCCCTGAATCAATTACGAAATGATAATATATTCAGCAAAACACACAAATCACTTTCAAAGTTTTCATTTCATTGATAAACAAGTTGATAATCTTTACAAATTGATGTTTACAATGATATATAATAAGATCAGACTCAAAAACACCCTAGGGAGAGAACACACTCAAAGGAGGGAAACAAAATGACCAAAAGTTAACTTTAAAATCTGATTCAACCTATATATAAGCCTGCACATTCGACCAAACGTAAGGTCGAATGTGCACCTTCGACCGTTCAACTGGACGAATCAGCACAATACATAACAAAAACTTCCTTCGACCTCTGAGCTTCTCCCTTCGACCTTCAATATCTACCTTTGACCTTAGTCACACTTCGTGTATCTATAAACTCCCTCTCGACTATTGCTTGAATTGCTTAAGCCTTCTATCTTCATCCATTCTCTTGGTCATCAACTTGATGTGCAATAACTTCTTCTGCTCTTTAGTCATAACTGGTTCATGAGTTTGCTTCGGATTCTTCTTTTCTATATTTTGAACTTGAACAAACTTCCCCAGCTTCTTATCATAGTCGCAACCCGCGTTAATATCCCATGCAAAACATAAAATACCACACGTTGGTATTTGTAACATCGTGAATTTCCCCTAATTTCTTTTTTGATAAAAAGAATGTATTGTTTTAAACAATATATGTTTTAAATACCTTAAACTAATAATTATTTGTATCTCGACACTTTTGTACGTTTTAAAAAAATATTTCGAGTCACTTTCGGGCTTATATAATCATATTATAAATTTAGAATAATATAGTTTTAGGGAAATAATTGCCAAAAAAATATTTGTGTGGACCGGGACTCGAACCCGCGTCCACAGCCAACCAACACACAGTGACAACCAACTGAGCCAACTATCATCTTGTGTAGTATTTCAGAAGAAAATAAACTTAACACATTCCTTAAATTGATTAGTCAAAGTCTTAGTCAAACAGTCAAAGTCTTAGTCAAACAGTCAAAGTCTTAGTCAAACAGTCAATTCATCATAAAACCTTACTTTATGGTGTTGACCAATTTTAATGGCTAATTGACTCCAAAACTAGTATAAAAACGCACCTATGACCCATTATACTTTGCACCTCTAAATCGATTGTTTCAATCCGATTAAACTTTCCCTCATACCTTTCTTCTATAGTCTATTACTTCTACAATTGAAGCTTTGATTATAAGCTCTTGTAATTGGCGAATTGGAAGCTTGATATTCTTTCTTTTTCGTTTTCTTCAATTTGGACTAGCTACGTTGTTGAGTCTTTGGGATTCGCCTCGCATACATTCACAACACATTATTCTATTTTTTTCCACGAGACATAACATTTTGCTAAGGTGAGTTTTACATAGCCCCTTTTCTATTTATCACCATTTTTGGGGTGAAACATGTTACAACATCATTTATGCAATTCAATCATCAATGTGTCTATGTGTATTTCTATGTGGCATTATGTCTTGAACATGACTAGGGTAAGCACAATTCTAGCATAAACATTCATCAGCCAAACGGTATACATTGATAGATATATTGGACTGACAATCCCACCCGGATACGTGCCTCCTACAAAGGTTGCGTGGGTGTTTGTTACTGCAATATAAACGAGTGAACCATGAGCGTATGGGATGTACCACAATACAACAGTCACAATGGTTGATTATGCACTCGATTTACTTCTAGTATGTTTTCGCATATGGACTGGATTGCCATGACACATGAATTGCACAACAATTTTATTCGATTATCAAAACCTATGTAATTCTCACCAACTTTTGTTGACCCAAAATATTTTCAACTTAACATGTTTCAGGTTCTACTTGCTTGAAGATTTGAATTAATGCTTGAAGATGTGTGCATAGTTTTATTCAATTTGATGTGCGAATTCTTGTAGAACAATTGTATGTAATTTATTTAAATCATATAATGAAATTTATTATTTACCATGAGCTACTGAACAATCATCAATACGTGACATCCCGATGTTTCCGCCATCGGTTGGGGTGTTACAGATTGGTATCAGAGCCTTGGTTTTAGGGAATTAGGATATTAGAAAAAAAATAATAATCTAGTCTATAACCATAGGAATATAACCAGTATTTGCTCCTTTTACTTGCTATTCTCTATCTCACTCCTACTTCTTATCCCTACTTCAACCCCTACAAGAAGATTGCTCTCCATCACAAGATCTACTCTTAGACTAATAGGACAATCCTCAGGTTTAGCCTGAACCACCTTAAAGATCTCGTCGAAGTTCTAGATTTTAATAACGAACACGTGCAATCTGGAAGGGTGAACGCCTGTATTCTGAGTTTTCTGTCTAGGACTGGCATTGCGCATATATCCCAATCAGACGAGGGACCCGGATGCCTCCCTGGGAATTCTCGGGATGAGTGTTCACTTATAGGCTAAAGCATGTCTTCACTATGTTATTAGAATCTAGAAGCTTTGATAAGTCAACGTTTTCATTTATTCGTTTTAATTAATGAATAGATGATTACACTCACTTCCCTTAAAACTAAGATCTAAAATCTCAAAATTTTACAGCTTAAATCAATCTAATATCATAACCATCTATGGATTTCACAATCACACTTCACCTTACCATCTTAGCCACTTTTTAAATATTCAACACCCTACCCAAATCATATTATTTCATTTCTCCACATGTTACTTATTTTTAAAAAACTATAACCTCATACCTTAGCACAAACTAAAGATTTCTAAATCCTGTTGTATTTTCATTACCTAGTAACTTTACAAAGTACATATTTTTGTCAAAAGACGTCCTCGAACTTAAATTCAATTGTTTACTTATTGACGTAACAAACAATTTTCTATATAATGCTTTAAACTATTAAAAATCACTTAATAGAACCTTGATCTTCAAAACCTAATGTCATGTTTGAAATCTCCAACTAACGGGAATATTTTAATCAAAGCCCACATAGCTTGTACTATTTAACAACTTTTGCTTTATGTATAAAACCAATTTTGAAAATAAGATTTTTTTTTCTATAGGAATAATATCTAGTCTCTAAATTCTCCATCGACACTCACTCATTTTCAACTTGTTCAAATTTTTACAATATTTGGCATATACCACAATCATGTTTTCTTATACACTTGATTATAACATTTGATCCAAACCCCAAAATTTACACTGCTACATAATCTCCTTACTATAAAATAAACTCTTTATAAACTATCTTCACATTCACTATCTCTCACAACCTTGATTCTGCTTCAAGATTTTTCATCATCGTCTCAAGAACTAAATTCATATCCTTCACCTTCTCACACATGAGCTACTTACCCATGATAACCAAACTATTGAAACTTGGTTGTGTGTTGCATCAAACTTAATCCTTAGTTATACATGAGGATTCGATTATCTACCATATTTAAACATTTGATACTAGAAATCATGGAATATAAACTATTTGCTATAGACACACCTAGAGTCATTAACCTTGTCTAGGACAACACTATTACAACTCGCATGCTATCCTTGATACTTGATTGTTTATATGTACATATTATCAATTTGCAATTTATGTGTGAAATAATTGGTACACTTAATCAAACAACTGGTAGAGGATGAAGTACTTGCTCAACAGTTAGTTGAGTACCAAATAACCTACTCAACGATTGGTAGAGGTCATCATGCCTGCTCAACAGTCGGTAGAGGCCCTACAACCTGCTCAACGACTGGTAGAGGCTATCGCACCTGCTCAACAATCGGTAGAGGTTCTTACTCACTGACTGATAGAAGTCTTTTTCCTACTCAACAGTTGGACTCATTTTTTGATACATTGTAAACGATTCAATCACAAGGTTATTTTGCATTACTTACATGTGTGTTTAGAGTCATAGAAGGACACAAAACCCTAATGTAAGGTAAATTGGTGATTGCAGTCCGGAACGTAATCATGAATTTACAGGTATGTTAAGGTAGTGTGAAATTCTAATAAGGTTTTAGTAGTTCATTTGGTTTTCATATAGCCAATCAATTCATGCATTTCTTATAAGATTCCTAAAACATAAGTTTAGTATTTTGCTAGATTCTTATGCTTCTTGCTACTTCAGACGAACCTAATCCAATCCTTAAAACTCACATCTCAAACCTCTTATCCAAATTATTCGAAACAAATTATTCTATTACCTATAAATTCATGTCGTGCCTTAACCCAAACCACAGCTGCCTTAATTTCTACCTAATCAACCTCAAACCTGTGTTTTTAATAACTTCGGGACGAAGTTTCCAAAAGTAGGGGAGATTGTAACATCGCGAATTTCCCCTAATTTTTTTTTTTGATAAAAAGAATGTATTGTTTTAAACAATATATGTTTTAAATACCTTAAACTAATAATTATTTGTATCTCGACACTTTTGTACGTTTTAAAAAAATATTTCGAGTCACTTTCGGGCTTATATAATCATATTATAAATTTAGAATAATATAGTTTTAGGGAAATAATTGCCAAAAAAATATTTGTGTGGACCGGGACTCGAACCCGCGTCCACAGCCAACCAACACACAGTGACAACCAACTGAGCCAACTATCATCTTGTGTAGTATTTCAGAAGAAAATAAACTTAACACATTCCTTAAATTGATTAGTCAAAGTCTTAGTCAAACAGTCAAAGTCTTAGTCAAACAGTCAAAGTCTTAGTCAAACAGTCAAAGTCTTAGTCAAACAGTCAATTCATCATAAAACCTTACTTTATGGTGTTGACCAATTTTAATGGCTAATTGACTCCAAAACTAGTATAAAAACGCACCTATGACCCATTATACTTTGCACCTCTAAATCGATTGTTTCAATCCGATTAAACTTTCCCTCATACCTTTCTTCTATAGTCTATTACTTCTACAATTGAAGCTTTGATTATAAGCTCTTGTAATTGGCGAATTGGAAGCTTGATATTCTTTCTTTTTCGTTTTCTTCAATTTGGACTAGCTACGTTGTTGAGTCTTTGGGATTCGCCTCGCATACATTCACAACACATTATTCTATTTTTTTCCACAAGAAATAACATTTTGCTAAGGTGAGTTTTACATAGCCCCTTTTCTATTTATCACCATTTTTGGGGTGAAACATGTTACAACATCATTTATGCAATTCAATCATCAATGTGTCTATGTGTATTTCTATGTGGCATTATGTCTTGAACATGACTAGGGTAAGCACAATTCTAGCATAAACATTCATCAGCCAAACGGTATACATTGATAGATCTATTGGACTGACAATCCCACCCGGATACGTGCCTCCTACAAAGGTTGCGTGGGTGTTTGTTACTGCAATATAAACGAGTGAACCATGAGCGTATGGGATGTACCACAATACAACAGTCACAATGGTTGATTATGCACTCGATTTAATTCTAGTATGTTTTCGCATATGGACTGGATTGCCATGACACATGAATTGCACAACAATTTTATTCGATTATCAAAACCTATGTAATTCTCACCAACTTTTGTTGACCCAAAATATTTTCAACTTAACATGTTTCAGGTTCTACTTGCTTGAAGATTTGAATTAATGCTTGAAGATGTGTGCATAGTTTTATTCAATTTGATGTACGAATTCTTGTAGAACAATTGTATGTAATTTATTTAAATCATATAATGAAATTTATTATTTACCATGAGCTACTGAACAATCATCAATACGTGACATCCTGATGTTTCCGCCATCGGTTGGGGTGTTACAGTATTTAGCAGCCTGTTCACTGTCTTTCTCTTCACAGTATATTGGGTTGTATTACATCATGATAATATCTTCATGAGAGCAGTTTATCAACCACATCGGGTCAAAGATATGTATCTTCTTGAAATCATTCTTCCCATCCTTCAACAAGATAATTGCCTCGGCCGTCTTCCAATCATAATACCACGACATAAAGTCTTTCGAAAAGTGTTGTGGAATAGGCATCAAAGGTATATGCTTCAAAACTGTCGGTGGATCATATTTCAAGGTAACCTTGTTCATCCCCGTAATCGGATCTTTCTTCTTCTTGTGAACTATCCTTTTAGGATACTGCGGGGTGAACACATCCCATTTCGTTCTACTTTCTCTCGCCATGCGATCTGCAAAGTAACCAACAACATCGTTGTTTACTGTAGAACCTGACATCGTGTGTCTGCAAATATCACGTACAGCCCAATAAGGTAGTGTCTTTATGTCATGGAATCTGTGAAAATACAAAATTCCTTTTTCCCACTTCACAGCAACACACCTTAGCTGTCTCAAATATTTCCACCTGAGAGCTTTTCCTTTATACAGTTTGTTATGAAACTTATAGAAACCACCCTGAATCTCAGTCTTTGGTCAGTTGGCTTCTTTCTCTTTCAGCTTCCTTAACAAGTTTTTCAGATCGTCAGATTGTTCAACAGTCGGTTTCTAACAATCTGAGTTCTTGAAAACTTGATCAACGAACTTTTTTGCTTTTCTCACGAGCAAGTTTCTCAGCTAGGCTCAACAATTCTTCAGAATAATTCAGGAAATCCAGAATCCTTATCATTTTTGAAGTATTCTGGATATTCCTCACTAGTAATATCCTCCATTTCAACATCTTTAAACACTTGAGTATCTCTATCACTAGAGTGATTTCCTGCTTCTTTCTCAGGAGTATTTGGAATGTAACTATCACTCATTAACTCTTCAAGATATTTCCTAACCTGTTTAGCCAGTCCTTCTAGTATCTCTTTAGAAACAGCTGCAGAAACATCTCCATCTTCAAGATCAGGACCATTGTACTCAAGTTCAAATCTCATGTCATCTGACTCAAATATTTCTGGAAATCTTCCTGTCATCTCAATCGTCCAGACTTTGTTTGTTAACATCTGACGATATAACTTCTTATCTTCCTCAGATAAAGATCTGATCTTCTCATTCCAGAATATATCATGATCGTCAGTATTGCCACTAGGAGCTTTTGAACTAGACTCTCATGCATCTTTTCCTGATTCTCTCTTTTCATACTTATACTGATCAGTGTTATCATCATCGTCATCATCATCATCATTAGTAGAGCTATTACCATCTCCAGAATCATCACCTAAACCATCATTATCATCACCATCTTTCTTCTTCTCAGGAGCATCACCGGCATCCTCATCAAGTTCTTCATCATATTCTTCATCAGACTTAGACGATTCATAATCAACAAGCTCTTCCTCTCTTTCTTTATCCTCTTCTCCTTCTTTCAATTGTGGAGCTCTCTCATACAAATCATTAATAAGTTTTCTCATACTCTTATTGTTCGTTCAAATCTTCTTGTTCTCAAGTCGTAAAGTAATGATTCTTCGTGTATTTCTCTGTTCATGCAATAACAACTCTTGATTCTCTTTCTGGAGTAATTTAATCTTAGCTGCTAGTTCTTCCTGGCTCTCCTGTGAAGATTCAACTACATCCAACATCTTCCTATCATTCTTTCTTAACTGCTCAATCTCAGCCTGTTGCTGGTTAATGATTTTCATCATTTCGGTCAGCTTCTGATTAACTGCATCCATCACATCTCCTGCTTGTGGAGCTCTCGCATTCAAATCATCAATCAACTTTCTAAGCCCTTTGTTATCTTTCTTCACCTGGTTGTTTTCAAGTCTTAAAGCCATGTACCTTTTCGTATTTCTCTGTTCATGCTTTAATAACTTTTGATTCTCTTTCTGGAGTAACTTGATTTTAGCTGCTAACTCTTCCTGGCTCTCCTGTGAAGATTCAACTACATCCAACATCATTCTATCATTCTTTCTTAACTGCTCAATCTCTGTTTGTTGCTGGTTAATGATTTTCATCATTTCAGTTAGTTTCTGGTTCACTGCATCCATCACATCTCTTGATACAGTAACCTTAGGAGTTGAAGCCTCAGCAACTAGAGTCTTTTTCTTAAACTTATTCAAGACTCTATCTAACGCAGCATTAAAATCATCAGCTGGAATATTAGATTGCTCAGCAGCAGATGTTTTCTATTTCTTAGCTGCTTGGGATGTCACGGGAGACTTTGGGCTAGACATTACAGGAACTTTCTTTCCCGCAATTAAACTTTCAATTTCCTTAGCTCTCCTTTTCATCGGCTTTTCAATCTCAACAGCCTTAGCTTTCTTCTTGTAAGTTGGATTCTTTTGTTTAGTTCCAGCCTTTGGCGATCCACCAAAATCTTCAGAACCCATACCATGACTCTTGTCAATATCGTCCATCACAATCGGACTCTTCATTCTTTGTTCTTCCAAGGTTTGATTCAGACTCTCAGATTCACCAGCCACAGTGGCCTTGGAAGTGGTGGTCTTGACTGTCTCGTCAGCAGAATCCCATCTCTCTTCCTCCTATGTCTCTATAGAGTCCATAGACTCCTCATCCACCAAGTGTATTACTTTCTTTGCAACACTCTTCTTTCTACGAGATGTTTTCTTAGGCGGTTCTGCTTCAACTTCTTTTTCCATACCTTTACCTTTACCACTCTTCGCACCAACATTAACAACCTGTCTTTTTCTTTTGGCTTCAGGATCAACAGGACATAATGGATTATCTTCATCAGAATCACTGTTAGCATTTCTAGCTTTATCAACACCTGGATCTTCATAACCTGGATTGATCAAGTGACCAAACAAGTTCTTCAAAGGTGGTCTTTCATTCGCCGGTACACCTTTGTAACCTTTCATTCTCACCAATGTGCTCAAACTCATATGATCCTGTACCACAATCTGAGTAGGATCTTTCCTCAACTTCATGTACTTCTAATCGAATATCATTTGCAGAAATCTTGGATACAGTAAAAACTTCTTACTCTTCAATCCTCTCAATGGTTCAAGCATGTGGTCAAGTATCATTCCCGATACATTGAATGGTTTGTTCAGAATCAGGGCAACCATTTAAGAGCTAATACTCTTCCTCATTACATCATATCCTCCACTCACAGACTCGAAGACATGTAACATCACATGAGCCAGGTATTTAAACTGTGGGCACAGTTTACCTTTATATAAGGCTCCATCTGTGATCGGTCTGTTGTACTTCATCCTTAAGAAGCACTTCCTTTGTTCAATCCAAGATAAACATCTCGGATCAGTCTTCTTGTCATTCAACTTCAAAGCTTTTCTAATGTCATCTTCAGATACAAATACCAAAAGTTAACTTTCAAAAAATCAGATTGCCTTATATAGACCTGCACATTCGCCCAACTGACTTGGTCGAATGTGCAGGTTCGACCATTAACATTGGGCGAATCTGGACATATACATAAACAATATTACATTCGACCTCATAGTTGCACCTTCGACCTTTTGATTCTTCCTTCGACCAGTCAGAAACCCACATTCGACCATTCGACCAGAAACAAAACATTTTGTAATTCATAATCCAATAGCATTCGTCGCAATATGTGCATCTACAAACTCCCCCTCGACTATTGCTTGGATTGCTTGAGTCTTCGTTCTTCATCCATCGTCTTGTTCATCAGTTTGATGCGCAATAACGTCTTTTGTTCCTTTGTCATCACTGGTTCATGAGTTTGTTTCGGCTTTTTCTTTTCAATATTCTGAACCTTTACAAACTTCCCCAGTTTCTTGTCGAAGTCACACCCAACATTCACATCCCATGCAAAGCATAAGAATACCACACGTTGGTATTTGCTTGCCTGTTCACTATCTTTTGCTTTGCAATAGATTGGATTATAATAAAGCATAATAATTTCTTCGAGCGAGCAGTTGATTAACCACATTGGGTCAAAAATATGATTCTTCTTGAAATCCTTTGCACCATCCTTCAGAACGATAATAGCTTCTGCAGTCTTCCAATCATAATACCACCACATGAAATCCTTTGAAAAGTGTTGTGGAATCTACATCAAAGGAATATGTTTCAACACTTTCGGTGGTTTATACTTCAAAGTAACCTTGGGCATCCCCGTTATATCATCCTTTTCCTTCTTATGGACTATCCTTTTAGGATACTGAGGGGTAAACACATCCCATTTTGTCCTGCTCTCTAGCCATCCTATCTGCAAAGTAACCAACCAGATGGTTGTTCACTGAAGCACCTGACATTTCATGTCTGCAGATATCTCTAACAGCCCAGTATGGTAGTGTCTTAATATCATGGAATCTGTCAAAGTACAGGATTCCTTTCTCCCATTTCACCGCGACACATTTCACCTTCTCAAGTACTTCCAGCCGAGAGCTTTCCCTTTAAACAAATCATTTTGGAATTTGTAAAAGCTACCTTGAACTTCAATCTTTGGACGGTTAGCTTCTTTCTCTTTAAGCTTCCTCAGTAATTCTTTCAAAGCGTCAGATTGTTTAGTGTTTGGCTTTTGACAATCTGGAACACTTCTTCAACAAACTTCTTTCTCTTTTCATGAGCAAGTTTCTCAGCCTGGCTCAACAGTTCATCAGTGAATTTAGGAAATCCAGAATCTTTGTTATTCTTAAAGTATTCTGGATATTCCTCACTAGTGATATCCTCAATCTCTACCTCTTCAAATACTGGAACGTCTCTGTCATCGGAGTGATTACCTGCTTCTTTCTCAGGTATGTTTGGTATCTGGTTATCCCTCATCAACTCCTCTAGAGGCTTACCAACCTGTTTCGCCAGTCCCTCCAATATCTCTTTTGACATGGCTGCAGAAACTTCTCCATCTTCTAAATCAGGATCGTTGTACTTCAACTCAAAATGCATGTCGTTTGACTCAAATATCTCTAGAAACCTGCCAGTCATTTCTATCGTCCAGACTCTGTCAGTCAACATCTGGCGATAAAAATTCTTGTCATCTTCACATAAAGATCTAATCTTCTCATTCCAAAAGATATTATCATCGTCAGTAGTACCACCAGGAGCTTTCGAACTGGATTCTCCTGTGTCTTTTCCCGATCCTCTTTTCTCACACTTATACTTGTCAGTGTCATCATCATCATCGCTATCAGAACTAGCAGAGCTATTATCTTCACCTGAATCATCTCCTGAACCATCATCATCACCATCATCTTTCTTCTTCTTTTTAGGAGCATCACTGGCATCCTCATTGAACTCATCATCATCTTCTTCCTCTTCATCAGATGGTTTATAATCAACTTCCTCTTCATCACATTCTTTATCTTCTTCACCAGCTTGTAATTGAGGAGCTTTAGAGTACAAATCTTTTATCAGATTATTCATACTCTTGTTTTCTGCTTTCAGCTTCTTATTCTCCTCTTTCATAATAATGTACCTTCTGGTGTTTCTCTGTTCATGTTTTAACAACTTCTTGTTCTCTTTCTGAAGTTGTTTAAGCTTTGCTTTCAAAGCTTCATGATTTTCATGTGAAGATTCTACAACATCCAACATCTTCCTGTCATTACTTCTCAACTATTCAATCTCTGCTTGTTGCTGATTTATAATCTTCATCATGTCAGCAAGCTTCTGGTTAACTGCAGTCATCACATCACTGTCTACAGTAACCTTAGGTGTTGAAGCTTCAGCAACAGGAATCTTCCCTTTCTTCAACTTCTTCAACACTCTATCCAATGCATCAGTTGGCAATTCAGTATGTTCAGCAGCAGATGATGTCTTTTGTTTCTTTGCTGCTGGGGATGTGATGGGTGATTTAGAACTAGATGCTGTAGGCAATTTCTTTCCAGCAATCAGATGCTCAATATCTCTAGCTCTTTTCTCCATCGGCTTCACAACTTTCTTTTTCTTCTTGTATAGTTGTTTCTTCTGTTTCTCTCCTGTCTTTGGCGATCCTACAAAATCTTCGGATCCCAATCCCAAACCTTCATCAGTCTCATCCAATGCAATAGGACTTTTTGTCCTTTGCTCTTCCACAGACTTGTTAAGACTTTCAGACTCACCAGCCACAATGTCCTTGGGCGTGGTGCTCTTACCAGTCTCATTCTCTGAATCCGATCTCTCATCTTCCTGTGTCTCTTCAGAATCAACAGACACTTCATCAACCAGATGTAAACCCTTTTTGGCTACACACTTCTTCCTTCTAATAACCTTCTTCTGTGCGGGTTCTACATCATCTTGTTTTTCTTTGCCTTTCCCTGTCTTTGCACCGACATTCACTACTTGTCGCTTTCTCTTATCATAAGGATTAACTGGACATAAAGGATTATCTTCATCAGAATCACTGTTCTCATGTCTAGCTTTGTCCTTTCCTGGATCTACATATCCTGGGTTAATCAGATGACCAAACAGGTTCTTGTGTGGTGGTCTTTCATTCAACAGCACACCCTTATAACCTTTCATTCTGACAAGCGTGTTCAGGTTCATGTGATCTTGTACAACAATCTGGGTAGGATCTCTTCGCAATTTCTTGTTCTTCAAACCTCTAAGTGGTTCCAGCATGTGTTCAAGTATCATACCAGGTACATTGAACGGCTTGTTCAAGATTAAGGCAACCATCAAAGAGCTAATACTCTTTCTCATAACATCATACCCTCCACTCACTGATCCAAACACATGTAACATGACGTGAGCGAGATACTTGAACTGAGGGCATAGCTTCCCTTTGTGTAATGAACCATCAGTAATCGGTCCATTGTACTTCATTCGTAAGAAGCACTTTCTCTGTTCAACCCATGATAGTTCTCTTGGATTTGTCTTCTTATCTTGTAGCTTCAGTGCCTCTCTAATATCATCTTCAGAAACAATCACGAGCTCCCCTGAATCGTACTTACAACAGCAGATTCATTGTTCCAGTAATCCATCTTGGCATTCTTCCAAAACTCTTGTTGATGATCTTTATAAATGAGGGCAGGGCTAGTAAGGGCAACTATCATACGGCTTCTCCTCAAGAAATCCACAATGCCGGTGAATTCTTGGTGTTTCTTCAAATCTCCCATAAACGCACAGCAATTGTGTGCTGGTTCAAATGGTAATTCTTCTATCAGTTCCTTTCCAGCTGTCTGTTCTGAAGCTCCAGTGGGAACATCAGCACTTTCCTGTTCAGACATGATTAGACTGCAAAAAAAAAAATCAAGAAAACTCGTTAAAAACAGACAAAATAAACAAAACTTGAAATTTTTGATTTTAAGATTCTACATTCGACCGTTCAAGGGTACGAATGTGAAAACAGAGGTTCAAATGTGGAATCAAAGGTTCGAATGTGAAAATCAGTGTATAAAAGTGTACATTCGACCGTTTATTTCCACTTTTGACCGTTTGAACATCTTCATTCGACCAAAAGCCACATTCTACCGTTTGAATTTGGGCGAAAGAAGACTGTTCATCTTCTTCAAATTGCAAATTTTGATTTGGATCGTTTTAACATGCCATTTTGATTTGAATACCATCTAATGTGGCCGATTAATCATTCCCAATCAACAATTTCGATTCTTATCCATTGTTTATGTGTTTTCAATTAAAAACTAGGGTTCGACATTATTAATCATTCAATAAACCACTCTGTGTAATTTTAAACCTTGATTTTTGTTTATTCTCCCCCTAAAACACATAAGCAATGAAACCTTAACATCAATTGTTATTATTAATGGTTAAAAAACAAGTTTGAATCTGGTTTAGGTTTTGAACACAAATTCAATGATTATGAACTGTTCAGTGGATGATAACCTGCAAATGATGAATCAAAATGATCAGCACAACAATACGAACACAATGATATGATTTTTAATGCACGAGCAACAAGATCACTTTATCACAGAAATTTGAAAAATTTTGAATATGAGGGTCGAATGTGCAGATCAGGTATATATAGGCTCCACATTCGACCAAACGACTAGGGCAAATGTGAAAATTTTTCCACCTTCGACCCTATTTAAAGGTTCGAATGCAGAAAAATGGTTCGAATGTGAAAATAACACATGAACACTCACATTCGACCGTTTGAAAGGTTCGAATAAGCAGTTAAAATTCCACCTTCGACCCAACGAAGGGGCGAATGAAATTGGAATTTTTGAAGTTTTTACCAAATCTCAAAATCGAGTCCCGTTCAAAATATTTTTCTACGTTTAAGCATCCGACATTCATTATTTCTCATTTAAAGATGACAAAACTCAAATGGTCCACCAAGCTTTAGAAAATCGCCATCAACCACCATCAGCTATCAAAAATAAGATAGAAATGTAAAATCTTTTGGATTTTCTAAACTTTTTGTTAAAACACACCTAAAATCTTTTTGAGATTTGTATTTTTGACTAGAAATGTAAAATGCAGAAATGTAAAGATAAAGCAATAAATGTTTTGTGATTTCCGGTAAGGGGATCATATCAGTTATTTGAGAAATCTGATCACACCGTTGATCTTTTGATTTATTTTCATTAAAGACAATGTGTAATCTGGCAACTGCTGATATTGTGATCCACATAAACTCACATGCAGACTGTTGTGCAGTGCTTTAGACTGATACTATTATTTATAGTATAAACTCAATTGTCTGTGGTTCCAACGCACATGACATACTCCCGTATCAAGAAGTAAATGTACAAAGACTCATTGTAACGCGTGATTATGCTTTCGTCATCTGTAATTTTCAAGGTATGAGGCACAGAGGTATATAGGTCAGCAAATCAATGCAACAAAGTAACTTGTGCACTCTACCAGGTTGAGAGCTGATATCAATCATGATTTGCATCAATGATTGGATACGATGCATTAGTTAATCTTTAATTATCGTCATACATTGAAAGTTCCTCAATTCGTTAACGTTAGGATTTGGCGTTACAGCTCTTTTATAAAGATACCCTATCTGATCTAGGTCCGTAATGACTTACAGCAGAAGATCAGAGAGGCTATCCCCAGACAACTAATAACATAACGACCCGAAACCTCCGAATTTTGTAAAATTACCCTATCAAACGAAATTATGGTACTAAGACCATATGCCCATGAGGAGTTCATCCACACAACAATTCGTTTGATATGTATGTATTAGGCACGCAGTATTAGGTCTACGAAGCCTATCAACACATCACACAGACACACACACACGCCTTATATTGCATTATACTTCTTTAGCATGTGTCAGATCCCCACTGATGTACTATCAATTCCCCCTTTTCTCCTGAAAATCATTTTGGGTTTTTCAATTTTTTTATGAGTTTTTGACTTTTTCAATGTTTTTGGTTTTTTTGAAAATAAATTCTGCCTAAAAATGTAAAACATATTTTTGATTTTTTTTTGTATTTTCTGAAAGGCAATAAAAACTAAACTAAAAAGCGATAAACCGAGGTGGTGATCAATCTTGTTTTTCTTTTATACCGTTAGCTTTTAAAAGATATTCAAATCTTGATTTATCAAAAGCTTTGGTAAAAATATCTGTACGTTGATAGTCAGTGTGGATTTTTACCATATCGATCAACTCTTTTGCGTAACAATCACGGATAAAATGATATTTGATCCGGATATGTTTAGCTTTTGAGTGATTTACTAAGTTTGTTGTTAATGCAATTGCGGCTTCATTATCATAGTAAATAGGGGGTTTTAGAAATTGCAAACCGTAGTCCACCATCTGTTGTTGTATCCAAAGAACTTGTGAGCAGCAGCTTGATGCTGAGACGTATTCTGCTTCACATGTGGATAAGGCAACTGCGGTTTGTTTCTTGCATTGCCAGGTCACGAGCCTGCTCCCCATAAAATGGCATCCAACCATTGTGGATTTGCTGTCTTTGTCACAGCCACCCCAATCTGCATCACTAAAAGCGATTAGGTCAAAATTATCATCATTAGGGTACCATAGTCCTCTCGACGGACAACCCTTCAGATATCTAAGGATACGTTTGACATGTAACACCCCAACTGATGGCGGAATCATCGAGGTGTCACGTAGTGACGATTGTTCAAAAGCACATGGTACTAAAATGTAAATATATTATTGAATAATTTAAATTGTCTTACATAGATGAAATGGAAAAAAAAATACAAAAGTCTGAACGAAACAGGAAATTTGAAATAACTTATTAAAAGCAAGCACTAAAATCCAATGCTATAGTACTAAGATCAAACTGCACCTAAAACATGTACAAAATAAGTTTTGTCAACATATGAAATGTTGGTGAGCATTCCTAGATTTAATACATATAGTAAATTGGAAAATGTTATACAATTCAAGTGCAAAGCTACAGTGCATTTATGTAAACTATGTATCATACAAATGAGCGAAATCAATCCAATGACTGTATAAATGTACTAAAATAAACGGCGGTGTACTTATCCAATAAATGGATAATAACTTAACAATGACCATGGATTCTCCGATGAAAAAGGGGGAGAATCACCTAGGTGGGTTGTCAATCCAATAGCGCTATCTAATGTTCAGGTCGGCTTGTACATGGTTAATGATTTCACTAAGTACAAATGTATTCTACATGTAACGTCTAAGCATATAGCACGTATGTAAGCAAATGCACAATGTACTATAATTGTATTGTAAAAATGTGAACTTGTATGTGTATTTGTATAAGTGTACATGTAACACCCCAAAAGTGAATAAAGACAAAAAAAGGATAGGAAATACTCACATTGCTTGAACTCGCAAGAAATTACGAGAATCAATGAATTACGCTTGAATCTTATACGCGTACATCAGTTTGACAATAATTTCTATTGTCGCCCTCTGAATTCATGACAATCTAAGTATAAATATATTTGAGATTAAATTCAATATGGGATTCATTGATTTAATGATTATCCGGCGACAAGGACCTACAACACTTGACTAGTTATAATAAATAGTTTATAATAGGTTCGTAAATGTATCAAATTAGTTATGTATTTATCTTAAATAGTGTCTACATCTAAAAAAATAACTAACAAAGTGACGTTATAAACTTATATTAAAAATATAGGTAACTAATAGCCTTTGTAACTATTAACATTTTAAAAAACGTGTTCAGTAAAAAAATACAAAGGGATGCCATGCAGACACATTATATTTGTTTAGGCTTTGCGATATATACCGAGCCGCTAGCGGACAAGTATAATCAAACCGGTTTGAGGGTGGTCGTAGTGCGAGACACTGAATCCTCTCCCATGCCCATATTTGAAGGAGCATTATGGGCCCAGTCACGGCTCTCATATCCGGCTGGGTGGCATCACAAAGCCGCCTATAAAGACAACTGAGAACCGCACTGCCCCAACTATAAGATCCTGTTCGGCTTAGGTCTCGTAAAAATCTTAAATAAAAAACATTTAGTCTATTATTGTTATTATCAGGGAACAAAGTGGAACCGATCAAATAAAAAATTATTAAACGAGCACGGATAATGCACGCTTCATCCGTAGCCTTAGCTTCAACAATCGGTTTCTTTATTTCATTAATAATAACAGTAGCCAAAACGGATTTGCCGGACATTTGGTTCTCTGCAGGCGTAACACCTAACCATCGTCGGCACCACCCTATTGCCTCGGCAGTTGTCAGTGCATCATCTGCTCCAGACACAACACCTCCCTCGATAGGTAACCCCCACAAGACGTTAACATCTTGTAAGGTGACAGTAGCTTCACCAAATGGTAGGTGGAACGTGTGAGTTTCGGGCCTCCATCGTTCCACCAAAGCTGTTATTAAGGAGTGGTCAACGTATCGATAACCACAATCTATAAGGCCACCAAACCCTACGGCATCAACAAGGTTACGAACCCGTCCTACAACAGGGTTGTCACGAAGTGTCCGTCATATGCTTCTATCGCTACGTTTTACCATAAGGGGCTCATTGAAGTTTTCATCATTTACGAAAATGTGAAAGGAACGATGTCGATCACGTAGATACAACACATCGTTTGTTAGGGGACCAGGGTGTAAGTTTATGTTTGGATTCATGGTGGTAGGAATTTTTTTGGTATGAATTTTTATAACTTTCAAAGGTTTCTGGTTGAGATTGTAATGGTGATGGTGTGGAAATGGATGTGGATGGTTAACATTCTTCACCTCACCCTTCATTTTATAACCACCCTTGGATGCTCTCTTACACTCTCAAAGCCTTACAGATACACTATTTGCCTATCATATCACCTGCAAAAAAATTTAAAAACCAAGACCATTGTATGCAATGCTAGAGTGTTAGTGGGTGTTTATAGTCTGCAGAGGGCAGGCAACATCCAAGGCAGAAGACACTAACCCATTTGGTGGCATCAATGGAGAAGACTTCAATTCATTTGACGGTATCATGGAGAAGACTTCAATTCATTTGGCGGTATCAATGAATACAATAAATGGATTGGCGGCATCATTGAACTCTCCTTATGGATTGGCGGCAACAAGATGAAGACACCAAATGGATTAGCGGCATCAGTGTAGCTTGCAGAAAGCCTAGGTTGATACCGACAAACCATATAGGGTCATCATCATTTATAGTTTTTTTCCCTAATACCTACCAATTGTAATTTGTAAAAACATATCTCTACTACTAATGCAAAGGATTCCAATACACTCCTTTTCTCCACCTCAGCCTAGATGATAATATGTTATTAAATGGTTGTTTTGTTGTTTTGGGTGGCATGATGGCAGTGCTGTCATTCAGTCCCAGTCAACAAGAAATGCAGCTCAAATTGGTAGGGAGATCACAGTCCAATTTAATGGCTGTTCAAAGGAGGTGAGCAACATGATTCACCCTCTCTTTGAAGTTTTCATGATATTTAGTCGTTGAGTTTCTTTGATAAAATAAGTGCAGGTCATTGCATTAGAGTCGACATTTCTCAGTCCCACGTATTGCCGAAATGACTTAGCTTCTTTGCTGAGATCTATTCAAGTTCAGGAAAAGCAAAAGCTGAATCTGGTACTTCAAGTGTTAATATTCAAAACTGATGATTAAACAAAATAGAGAATAAATGAAGTTTGTATCTTGCAGGTGTAGATATGAGTTTTGCTACATATGTGGAGGTGAGTGGATCAAATACTTTATGGATGAGGTGAAAGATAAGAATGGGGAAGACATTGACGTTACTCTGTGCAGATTTAACAGGTAACATTACGATTCATAATTATACGCTTTTAGTTGATTCTGTTATAGTTTTTATTTCTCCGATTATTATTGTTTTTCACTCGAATTGATTTGTTCGTAATCTGGACCATCCGATCAAGTGATTTATTCATTTTATTGGTTAGATGTGTAGTCAGTTCTGTTTATATGTTGTTATACAATATTCTAATGTTATATGGTTTTTTTACTACAGTTTGTTAGTTTCACTGCAGTTTGTTTGTTTGCGAAAAAGGAAACGCGTAGGGTGAATGAGCTGACAGGTGGATACAAACAGCACATGATCAGCAGAGTAATCCAAGCAAAGAGGTGTCGGTTACCTAAATCAGTAGACGGGTCAAACGTCTTCAGGTCAGAAAGAACCCAAACTATTTTTGAACATAACAGGTTCGGGTAATGGGTTAAGAGATAAATTTGTTTTGGTGACCATTTGAATAGGTATCAGTCTGGTTCAGTGGACTGGTTGATCAAATAGGTCAACAATTGTTCTAACAGATGGATGTTCAAAGTCTGTTGATCAGTAGCAGAAGGTCTATTGATCAGCAGCAGATCAGCAGAAGATCTGTTGATCAGCAGCAGATAAGCAACAGCAGCAAATTAGCAGTAGATCTATTGATTAGCAGCAGAAGGTCTGTTAGTCGATATGGAAAGAACCTCAAATGAAAACTCTTATTATGTACGTCTAATTTTAAAATACTATCATAGCTTTGGAAGATTAAGCTATAGTTTAATTTGTATTCCCTATTATTTGTTGCAGGATGTATCCGATTTGAAAGCTACAATCGGCAAAGAAGATTCCTCAAGGGTAGTTTACTTGGTATAGGATATTATTTCTTGTGTTTCACCTGTAGATAATATCGACACATTTACTTGAGAGTGGGTGATTCATTTAATTGTGCTATGCCTGATCTTTAGTGGGTAAAATTGATAAATCAGAGCTATTAGCTGAAAAGGTTAAGAAAAATATTATTTTTGACATTGTATGGCATTATTAATCATAAATGACACTGACCTTATTTATTTATATAAAGTTAGAACTTGTATAATTTTTTATTTGCAAGGAACTTCTCGTCCGGCCCACTGTGGTCTAGGGGTTGGAAGTATCGAAGATCTAAACTTGAGACTTATTGCTAAATGGTGGTGGAGGTACAAGTCATCGCCAGATCAGTTATGGTGTAAGGTAGTGAGTGCAATTCACTGTCGCAGACGAGGATCTGATTTTATTCCGCATAAGAAATCTGTTGTTGGGACGTGGCGTGAGATTGCTTCTATTCAAAACAGTTTTGAAAAGCGGGGTATTTTCCTGGAATCTAAGTTGATATGTAAGGTGGGGCTTGGTAATACAGTTAGATTCTGGGCAGATTTATGGGTTGCAGAAGGACGATTAAAAGACAAGTTTCCAATATTGTACGAAATCGCTCGATCAAAAGATGTTCTGCTTAGCGACTGTTATCGTGTACTCAACAATCAGGTTTGGTGGGACGTACCATGGGTTAGGCTCCCGAGTTCTACTGCAGAGATGTATGAAGCGCAGAGGCTATGGCTGTTGTTAAATGCGCAATCCGTGGGTAATGCTGCTGATAAATGGATGTGGGCGTCGCTTGATGAAGCAAAGGAGTTTACTGTTAAACGGGTCAGAAGGGACCTGTCAGGTCAGCAGGGTCAGACGCAGCTGCAGCAGCTTTATTTCTGGAACAAGATTGCGACTCCCAAAGTTAATTGCTTTGTTTGGCGTGCTGCGGAAAATAGAATTGCAACAGCCGATTCCCTTGCTGTTCTTGGAGTCAGTTTTGGTGATGGCTTGTGCAGCAGATGCAGGCTTCAATTAGAGAATGCAGATCATATCCTCCTCATAAATTGCGTGTGGGCGAGAGCGTTATGGTGGCATGTTAGAGATTGGCTAAAGCTGACCAGTGAGGAGCCTTTCACTTCAATTCAGCAACTCATACAGGTCTGCAGGAAGATTGACAGACCATGTGTGAGTATTCAACGTAGGGTCTGTTATTCCAGGTCATGTGGTTTTCAGAAAATAGTTGGCAAATACTTCAGGCAACTTTTCTTAATTTGTTTTGGGTGTTTATGTCAATTCAATCATTTTTTAGTTCGAAAAGTATTGATCATTTTCTGAAAATGGGGTAATCCTTTGAAACTATAAAAGTTTAATTTTATTCATCACATTATTATAACCTTTCAAATGGCATCACAGATCGCAAAGGGGCATCGCTGCAACTTCAATCGGCACTTTCTTCATCTGTAACACACCTCTTGCATCTAGCTTAATAAGAGCCCGAGATATAAATGTGTCCGTTTGGGCTATGTTCCATCTAGCTGCATAAATCCACTCATTTTCTTTTATATGTTCAGTAAATTTAAAATGGTACTTCAACATTTTGCAGTGCATCCTATAGAAGCTTTTGTGGCGTTAATACAGAGCATGGTATGAACAAAGGATCCGAACATAAAGGACATGGCCAGCCAACAGTTCTTGATCTCTTTCACCTTGAGGTTTACAAAAGCTTTTGTTAACGATGCCGGCGCATCGCGCGACGGGTCGCAATACAAGATTCCGAGAATTCCTGAAAAGTTTAGTGCTATGGTTAATACAAGATTCAAATGAGTTTATTCGCGGGAGAAGCGGTAGTTCAGGTGAAGGGAAAGTTGTTCTTTTCATGTCACCTGATATATGCATTGTCAATTTTTATAACAAAAGTGGTAGAATTGGTTTCATCAGGTTAGAAAATTTTCACACTGATTAATCTTTGTTTTGATATTCAAGATTCTTGTATATTGCATTATTTATGAAATAACATGCACTTTTGACCGCTTTGAGATGTGTTGACCCTGATTATGAGAAGAGACTTACAATGGGTGAAGTTGTGTGCATGCTTGAATCTGAGGAGTATACAGTTAAAAGTGAAGGTGATGCCCTCAGCATATCATCGCAGCGGCTTTTGTATAAATACTTGTGTGATTCATTAGCTGCTTGTTGCAGTGTAAAATGTACAAATATCTTTTTAATTCTGAACTTTATCCATATGATAATTTGTTCAATTTCTTACTAAACTTTATCTAATAAAAAGATCATTAGATGGTAAGTTTTATTATCAAAAAACAAATTTGGTGGATTTACATAGTATGTTGGTTTCTTAATTGTCCCTCATATGTAGCCCAAGTGGTAGGAGGCCAGGCTCTCCTTTGGAGAGGTGTAGATTCGATCCCCACGAGTTGCATTTGTGGGACAAAGGCAATGATGGTGATATGTCTTGACCGACAGTTGGCGTGGCTGGTTCGGACATGATCTTGAGCCACCCCTGGATTTAATCCGACCGTTACACTAGCGATTCAGTTCGTGTGGAGGCGGCATGGTTTCCGGGCGGATGCCATAAGACCAAGTCTGATACGCCGAGTGTAACACCCCAACCGATGGCGGAAACATCGGGATGTCACGTATTGATGATTGTTCAGTGGCTCATGGTGAATAATGAATTTCATTAAATAATTTAAATAAGTTACATACAATTGTTCTAAGAATTTGTACATCAATTTGAATAAAACTATGCAAACATCTTCAAGCATCAATTCAAATCTTCAAGCAAGTAAAACCTGAAACATGTTAAGTTGAAAATATTTTGGGTCAACAAAAGTTGGTGAGAATTACATAGGTTTTGATAATAGAATAAAATTGTTGTGCAATTCATGTGTCATGGCAATCTAGTCCATATGCGAAAACATACTAGAAGTAAATCGAGTGCATAATCAACCTTGTTGACTGTTATATTGTGGTACATCCCATACGCTCATGGTTCACTCGTTTATATTGCAGTAACAAACACCCACGTAACCTTTGTAGGAGGCACGTATCCGGGTGGGATTGTCAGTCCAATAGATCTATCAATGCATACCGTTTGGCTGATGAATGTTTATGCTAGAATTTTGCTTACCCTAGTCATGTTCAAGACATAATGCAACATAGAAATACACATAGACACATTGATGATTGAATTGCATAAATATTGTTGTAACATGTTTCACCCCAAAAGTGGTGATAAATAGAAAAGGGGCTATGTAAAACTTACCTTAGCAAAATGTTATCTCTTGAAAATAGTGTGTTGCCCAAATGTGTCAAGTATCACCCTATAATAAGGTAATAAATATGTCTAAGTCTATCTAGTCTACTAATGTAAATGTTGTAGGGCTTCGAATTTGGGGATAAATGCTCGTTTGATTAATAAAAATTTTTGATAATTGAGAGAATATTAGTAAATAAATAACCAAAAATCTTTTTAGGAAAATTTAAAGTTAAGATGGTCACAATAATGTATTTAAAGTGTAAAAATAATTTTTACAAAATTATTTTCTTTAAAATAGAATATTAATTCTATTTATAACAAATTGTCAAAATTTAATTTTAATATTTAAAAATACAAAAGTTAAAGAATTATTAGTTTAAAATTCATATTTCTGTTCTAAATAATCAGAAATAATTTGTATAAAATTTTGGTGCAAAAATACCAAAAATTGGATTTATTATGATTTAATTATGATTAAAACTAACAACAATTGATTAAAAATATTAAATAAATGATTTTTCAGAAATAAAAATCATTTCTGAAAAGCTTAATGTTATAAAAGCTCAGGATAATTTTTGTGGAAATTAATAAGATCGTTTTGGTATTTTTAAAGATTTTTATAAATAAAATAGAATAAACTTGATTTATTTATTATATATATTAAATAAATAAATTTTTGAAAACTAAAAATTGTAAGTTGAACTTTTTCATCAGATTAATACAAGATAATTTTTGTAGAATTTTTAAAAATGTTTTAGTATTTTTAAATGAATTTATAAGATATAAATAACATATATATATATAAAGTTGATAAACAAAGGAAAAAGAACAAAAAAAAAGGTGTGGCAGCCGGGTTGCGAACCCGCGTCTGCTGGGTAACAAAGCAACAACACAACCACTTGGTCTAGACCTGTGGTTGTGTTTGGATTCAGTTTGTTTAAATTAAATATGATAACTGTTCTTGATGTTCTTCCCCAAAAATCCCCTTCGAGCCCTAGTATTTTCAATCGGTCAATTTACACTATGTTAATCTAATTAATCATAGGGTAAATACTGAGCAAGTGCCGATTAACGAAACCCACAAACAAAATTAGACTTACAACGTTGTTTCAAGCTCGATTGAACGGTCAACCCTCGAAGTCAAAGACACGATCGTGAAACAAGAACAGATGATATTCAAGAAGAATTGGAGGTTAAGAAATGAGTATTGGCGAGTTGTGAAGGCTCGTGAATGTTCAATTTACAGTGTTATGGCCTGGAACGATGAATTGGTAAGTTTGACTAGGTTTTAAATGTTGACACGGTTAATTGGCTCAATAAATATTGATTAGATCATAATTATCGCGTATCAATGGTCAATGGCAATAAAACATAGCCTAATTACAATGTTTCTAAGCAAAAATATGGGAAATTTACGATTTTTAAAGAAAGGAAAGGTTTCCTTTTCTCGGCAGTTGATTGCAGCGAACCAGCAAGGAAACTACACAGATGGTTAAAACGTAATAAATAAATTACGCGTAGGGTTTAAACCAATACTGAGCCATAGCTCAGCTGGTTTAGGCGGTGTGTGTGTGTATGTCTTGGCTCGGGTTCGAAACCCGGCTGAGGCATCAATTTTTTTTTTATTTAAAACAGAATAAGGGGAAGGGGTTGGCTAATGGGCCGGGTTTGGGCTTGGTTCTGGAATGGGCTCAGCTGGATGTTGGGCTGCATCTTGTTTCTAAAGGATTGGTTTGAGTTGGATAAATTCACAAGCCCACTACAAAAACATATTATTATTATTATTATAAACATTTATATATATACTTATATTTATATATATATATATATACATATACATATAAATTATGAGTTAGGGTAATGGAGACTTAGACACGTTTGTATAAAATGTAACGAAAATAAGGGCGTTTATATTTAAAATTTGGGGAAAAATTTCGTTATGTTACAGTCTCCCCTACTTTTAGGATCTTCGTCCCGAAGTTAAGAGAAAACCAGGGTTACAATTGGTCAACTACCGGAAACCTTGATAAAATTTCACACTACCTTAACGTACACGTAAATTCATGATCACGTTCCGGACCGTAATTATTAATTTTCCTTACATTAGGGTTTTGCGTCCTTTTATGACTTTACCGATTGTTGAGCAGGTCTGATAGTCCCCACCAGTCGTTGAGCAGGTGGTAGGGCCTCTCCCGACTGTTGGAAAGACATGGTGACCTCTACCAATCGTTAAGTAGGTTGTTTGGTAGTCAACTAATTGTTGTACAAGTAAGCAAGTAGATATAGCAATTAATTCACATTCAAACAAGTATGCACACAAATGTTATGATAATACTTGAATTTATTACTTGAATCAAAAGTGTCAATACATAGAATTAAAGAGAAAGTAAACATCATTCAAATGGTAGAGTTTGCTGTTAAGTAGCTGGAGGGTTTCAAGCGGGGTTATTTGGAGCATCAAGAGCGTTTGTAGCAGGGATTCGGCAAGCATCTGCAAGATGCCCATACCTTTGACAATTGGTGCACTGTCGGCAGGGTACTTGAGTTGGATGGTGATACTTGCAGGTGTCACACTTAGGTAGCTTCCCGTTGTATTGTTTCTTGTTGGGTGGGGCAGTGGTATCTATTGCAAAATTTCTGACCTTGTTCTTTCCGTTGGTTGAGGCCTCAGTTTTGATTTCAATGGCAGGTTGGGGAGTATCCTTTTTCTTTTCCCCTTTACGAGTCAGGGTTCCTGCCTTCACATGGTTATCTGTTAGGGTGGCAGCCAAACGCTTTGCTTCCTCCAAAGTAGCAGGGTTCCTTCCCCACACCGTGTCTTGAATCTGCATCGGTAAACCACCAATGTATTTTTCGATAGCAATGGGCAAAGGGGTGACTTTGTGGGGTAGCAGTAAGTTAAGTTCGTGAAAACGAGTGTTGTAAGCAAGGTTTTCCCCACTGTCTTGAGCAAGATCATGAAATTCATCTTCCAGTTTCTTGATTTCATTACGAGGACAGAACTCAGCCTTCATAATGTCTTTAGCTTGATCCCAAGTTAAGGCTAGTGCAGCTTCAGCTCCGCGAGTGCGTTTTTCTTCATTCCACCAAGTGAGTGCTCGTTTGTGAAGAACACTCATGGCATAACGGACTTTAAAATTGTCGGGGCACTCACTGTTGATGAAGGTATTCTCAATACCCTCAAACCATTGTAGGAGTCCTGTAGCTCCTTCTTCTCCACTGAACTTCGGGGATTACAGGAATTAAAGTGTTTAAGGGTACAGGCTGGAAGTCCATTCCCGTTGTGATTGCCATATCCATTCCCGTTGCCGTTGCCGTTCCCGTTTCCGTTCAACTGGATGACTTGAGCTAGTAAGTTGGGAACCAGAGTTGCGATTTGCAGCGCCATTTGTTGAGAAATGATTGCAGCCAGTTGAGCATCGACGCCATTGTTATTGTTGTTGTTGTTGTGGTTAGTGTCATGGTTATGGTTGTGATTGCTACTTCCTTCATCATGATTGTCACCACTGTTAAGACGAGCACTGCGACGTGGAGGCATGATCTGTAAGAGACATAGTGAAATGAATGAGATTATATAAGGAGTGTAATCATTTATTCATTAATTAAAACGAATAAACGAAAACGTTGACTTATCAAAGATTCTAGATTCTGATAACATATGGAGACATGCTTTAGCCTATAAGTGAACACTCATCCCGAGAATTCCCAGGTAGGCATCCGGGTCCCTCGTCTGATTGGGATATATGCGCAATACCAGCCTAGACAGAAAACTCAGAATACAGGCGTTCACCCTTCCAGATTGCACGTGTTCGTTATTAAAATCTAGAACTTCGACGAGATCTCAAGGTGGTTCAGGTTAAACCTGAGGATTTTGCCTTATTAGTCTAAGAGTGAATCCAGTGATGGAGAGTAACCTTCTTGTAGGGATGAAAGTAGGGATATGAAGTAGGAAGGAGATAGAGAATAGCAAGCAAAAGAAGCAAGTACTGGTTAAGTCCTATGGTTATTGACTAGATTATTTTTCTAATAACCTAATTCCCTATAACCATGGCTCTGATACCAATCTGTAACACCCCAACCGATGGCGGAAACATCGGGATGTCACGTATTGATGATTGTTCAGTGGCTCATGGTGAATAATGAATTTCATTAAATAATTTAAATAAGTTACATACAATTGTTCTAAGAATTTGTACATCAATTTGAATAAAACTATGCAAACATCTTCAAGCATCAATTCAAATCTTCAAGCAAGTAAAACCTGAAACATGTTAAGTTGAAAATATTTTGGGTCAACAAAAGTTGGTGAGAATTACATAGGTTTTGATAATAGAATAAAATTGTTGTGCAATTCATGTGTCATGGCAATCTAGTCCATATGCGAAAACATACTAGAAGTAAATCGAGTGCATAATCAACCTTGTTGACTGTTGTATTGTGGTACATCCCATACGCTCATGGTTCACTCGTTTATATTGCAGTAACAAACACCCACGTAACCTTTGTAGGAGGCACGTATCCGGGTGGGATTGTCAGTCCAATAGATCTATCAATGTATACCGTTTGGCTGATGAATGTTTATGCTAGAATTGTGCTTACCCTAGTCATGTTCAAGACATAATGCAACATAGAAATACACATAGACACATTGATGATTGAATTGCATAAATATTGTTGTAACATGTTTCACCCCAAAAGTGGTGATAAATAGAAAAGGGGCTATGTAAAACTCACCTTAGCAAAATGTTATCTCTTGAAAATAGTGTGTTGCCCAAATGTGTCAAGTATCACCCTATAATAAGGTAATAAATATGTCTAAGTCTATCTAGTCTACTAATGTAAATGTTCTAGGGCTTCGAATTTGGGGATAAATGCTTGTTTGATTAATAAAAATGTTTGATAACTGAGAGAATATTAGTAAATAAATAACCAAAAATCTTTTTAGGAAAATTTAAAGTTAAGATGGTCACAATAATGTATTTAAAGTGTAAAAATAATTTTTACAAAATTATTTTCTTTAAAATAGAATATTAATTCTATTTATAACAAATTGTCAAAATTTAATTTTAATATTTAAAAATACAAAAGTTAAAGAATTATTAGTTTAAAATTCATATTTCTGTTCTAAATAATCAGAAATAATTTGTATAAAATTTTGGTGCAAAAATACCAAAAATTGGATTTATTATGATTTAATTATGATTAAAACTAACAACAATTGATTAAAAATATTAAATAAATGATTTTTCAGAAATAAAAATCATTTCTGAAAAGCTTAATGTTATAAAAGCTCAGGATAATTTTTGTGGAAATTAATAAGATCGTTTTGGTATTTTTATAGATTTTTATAAATAAAATAGAACAAACTTGATTTATTTATTATATATATTAAATAAATAAATTTTTGAAAACTAAAAATTGTAAGTTGAACTTTTTCATCAGATTAATACAAGATAATTTTTGTAGAATTTTTAAAAATGTTTTAGTATTTTTAAATGAATTTATAAGATATAAATAACATATATATATAAAGTTGATAAACAAAGGAAAAAGAACAAAAAAAAAGGTGTGGCAGCCGGGTTTCGAACCCGCGTCTGCTGGGTAACAAAGCAACAACACAACCACTTGGTCTAGACCTGTGGTTGTGTTTGGATTCAGTTTGTTTAAATTAAATATGATAACTGTTCTTGATGTTCTTCCCCAAAAATCCCCTTCGAGCCCTAGTATTTTCAATCGGTCAATTTACACTATGTTAATCTAATTAATCATAGGGTAAATACTGAGCAAGTGCCGATTAACGAAACCCACAAACAAAATTAGACTTACAACGCTGTTTCAAGCTCGATTGAACGGTCAACCCTCGAAGTCAAAGACACGATCGTGAAACAAGAACAGATGATATTCAAGAAGAATTGGAGGTTAAGAAATGAGTATTGGCGAGTTGTGAAGGCTCGTGAATGTTCAATTTACAGTGTTATGGCCTGGAACGATGAATTGGTAAGTTTGACTTGGTTTTAAATGTTGACACGGTTAATTGGCTCAATAAATATTGATTAGATCATAATTATCGCGTATCAATGGTCAATGGCAATAAAACATAGCCTAATTACAATGTTTCTAAGCATAAATATGGGAAATTTACGATTTTTAAAGAAAGGAAAGGTTTCCTTTTCTCGGCAGTTGATTGCAGCGAACCAGCAAGGAAACTACACAGATGGTTAAAACGTAATAAATAAATTACGCGTAGGGTTTAAACCAATACTGAGCCATAGCTCAGCTGGTTTAGGCGGTGTGTGTGTGTGTATTTCTTGGCTCGGGTTCGAAACCCGGCTGAGGCATCAATTTTTTTTTTTATTTAAAACAGAACAAGGGGAAGGGGTTGGCTAATGGGCCGGGTTTGGGCTTGGTTCTGGAATGGGCTCAGCTGGATGTTGGGCTGCATCTTGTTTCTAAAGGATTGGTTTGAGTTGGATAAATTCACAAGCCCACTACAAAAACATATTATTATTATTATTATTATTATTATTATTATTATTATTATTATTATAAACATTTATATATATACTTATATTTATATATATATATATACATATACATATAAATTATGAGTTAGGGTAATGGAGACTTAGACACGTTTGTATAAAATGTAACGAAAATAAGGGCGTTTATATTTAAAATTTGGGGAAAAATTTCGTGATGTTACACCGAGGACGCGGCCCCGGTTCAGACAACGTAAGTTCCAAAGAGCAGAGCTTGGTCTGGGCTGCTGTCATGGCAGTGCAAAATCAATCATCTGCTGTTGTAATTAGCCGTTCAAAAAAAATGTTGGTTTCTTAACATCTGTTCACCGTAATAGCTGTTTTAAGCAACAGAGTTACTTTTACGTCTGTTGAGGCAAACCACTATTAGGGCTCAACAGACATTCATTAATATATTTAATTTAACATCTGTTAGTACATATGTGGGCCACTCAAGTACATCAAAGGTTAAAATATTAATTATTTCTTACATCTGTTGGTATATTTGTGGGTCATTCATTTATTGGTTTGAGGTGATGTTAATATAATAATGTATATTATAATCATTAGTTGTTGAAAGTGGAATATAATTGATGGATACATTGGATAATGTGCAGCCAATCTATTGGTTGGGCTTAAAGTAAGTTTAGTCTTCCCATGTGTTTCCACACGGCTGCTCACCTATAACTTATAATAAAAGAATTGAATATTGATGAGGTGGCATTCAATGGAGGCATCAACCCTCTTTTGAATGTGCCACGTGGCACGTTGAGGTGAGAGTTTTTAATTTATTTTTTTATTTTGTTTTCATCCATTCTCCTTCACTTATATCTAATTCTAATCGCTTTAAGAATTTAAAAACAAATTTAGATTTTTCTCTCTAATGTTTTCTCCCATCATTTTTAAACGTTAATATCTTTTATATACGAGATTTTTTAAAGAAAAAAAGTACACCAAATTAACGAGCGTTTTATTATTTTTTCAACGAGTACCATAATGCTATATAAAAAACGGAGAAAAAAACGACTATTTTATGGGGTTTCGTTCATACAGGAAAAAAACACAAAGTGTTCAGTTTATTCATTAATCATGTTTTTTCTTTTAAACCAGGTTCTTATATACAATGTTGAAATTTAGCCCAATCGTCATGCTATCATTGGAATATTACTCTTCTAAAGATGGATAGGTATACTTCATCAAGAGAAGCTAGGAGAAAGAATCGTGAAACACTGCAACACATGGTGTCACCTTATAGTAAGGTTATTTTTTTATTTATTTAACTACAAAAGTAATAATTATTACTATTAGTATTAGTATTAGTATTGTCACACCCTCAAATTTCTACTGCGGAGTTTTACCGTGAGGCGCATGACAAACCAGGATCCAAGTCAACCGTCACAATAAACAACACTATATGAAATACGTAAACTCAAAAACATAGTTTCCATAAGGTGACAACCATAGCGGAAGCATTTAAAGAATTTAATCAGCTACAAAACTGTGTTCCAAGGTATTCAAGACACTTATTTCAAAACGTGCAACTAAGCCTAGACGCCAATGCAGACCCGTGCGCCTAGTCCAATTGATGCTACCTTAGCGACCTGAGAAAACATGCCAAAAAAGACGTCAACATATATAATGCTGGTGAGTTCACGGGTTTGTTCAATATGTTACCAAAATGTTACCAAATGTTACCACAGTGTTACCAAAGTGTTACCAAATTGTTACCATGTCCATACTATATCAATGTGACCAAGTACGCTAGCTAGGCGTATGTTTTGTTACTACTACGATTGGAAAACCATTACTGGACACGTTTAGCAATGTTTAGCAGTGTTCAACCCGAAATGTTCAGCATGTTTAGCAAAGTTCGAGACAATATGCACCCGCCCGGCCCTCCAAGCCGTCGAGTGGGGCAGGTCACGCCCAATAGATCTATTCACATTTCCCCCGTTGTGCATCCCCGCACATTCATGGTTTCCCCCGGGACTTTCAAGATCGTATAGCAACGCATGTTAAACCATAGTATGACATATGTTACCAAAATAAGTTTAACGCATGTTTTCTCCCCCAAAAGTTAAATCAGTAAAAGTGGGGCCGTGAACTCACCTTAGGTTGTGTTCCTTAGTGATATAAGAAAGCCAAGCCTTTAATAATCCCAACTACTGGAGATCTATCAAAATGTTCACATAAGTGTTCCGACTATTAACCATAAGGTTATCTAGTCCCCGATTGTCCAGATCGTGACCAAGTATGTTTTAAAACGTGTTTTGAGTGTTCAACCGACACACTAGACCGACCCGACATCCCGTTGGTGACTAATTACCCTAATTAATCAAGTATACATAGATTACACACAAGGTTCAAGCATAAAACACTTAGTTTGCATCAAAAATCTCATTTTTGATTCCATAGGGTCGAACCAGGGTTTTCAGTTCCACCTTCGCCCCTTTTCTACCACTACGACCCTTTTGAGACACGTTCGACCCATTTAAAGCCACAATCGACCCATTTGAAACAGATTCGACCAACATATATCCAGGTTCGACCCTGGGGTTCCACCTTCGACCCCACGACTGGTCGAAGGTGCCCAAGTTCGACCCTGGCAGAGTGTTTTTCCACAAAACGCTTCAAAAACATCCGAAAACATCCCGAAACATCATCAATCACAGCAGTCAGGTATGAATAACATATCCCCACAAAACCCCCCACCAACTTTGCCCCAAATCTTGTTCGTTTTAACCATTTCCCAAAATGGCAAAAATTATGGAAATGTCACATCATGCATGAAATATTTACCCAATTTGGAAACTTTTTCAAAATCCTTTCTTAATCATCTTATTATGCTCATTTTAATGTGTATACAAAAACCCCAATAGTTTTTATTGATGATACCATCATGCAACAAGCCCTAGGTTTATCAAAATCCCCAAATTTGACATAACATCATCATTCATCTAATTGTAACCTTAACAAATCATATTCCCACAATAATAGCAGCCCTAGATCATGTTTCTATCATTAATACAATAGCAAATCATTAACAACACATAATATCACATAACACATAATTAACATATGTTTATTGATATGAAAACCTATGTTCAATGATAAGGTTTAGGTTTAGAAAGATGTTTAAAAGGTTTTTTATGGTGAAAACATCCTTAGAACAGATCTGGACATTTAGGGTTAGATGAAAACGAATTAAAATGCTTTAAAAAGGGTGTAGGATTAAGAACACACCTTGGATTCTTGATTAAATGTTGTTTGTAGGTTAGATTATGAAAAACGAGAGCAAAAACTCCTTCCCCAGTGATTAAAATCGTTTGAGAGTGTTTGGAGGCGTTTAGGGTTTGTGAAATTGTGAAAAATAACAAAGTGTGGTATTTATACTTAATCCACGTTCGCCCCTTGTATGGGGTCGAAGGTGCCACCTTCACCCATTACAAGGTCGAATGAGATTGTTCTTGTGGTTGTTCCAGGTTCGCTCCTTAACCATGGGTCAAACCAAGACTCATTTCCGGGTTCGCCCCACCCTATGGGTCGAACCTGGGCTTGTGTTTTCCAGGTTTTTCCAGTTTTGTCATTTAAGCGCATTTAAACACATTCTAACGTATGGTCATGCAATTATAACACATGTTAAGCACATATAGGCACGTATAATCATGTCCACACCTTATAGCACGTTTTATCATGTTATGTTACACGTGTGTAATTTCATGTAATTTCACCAACAACGGGACCCGGTACTAGTGTATTCCCAAAACGACTCCCGATGATCCTCCAGATCATTGAATCCTGGACAATCCTATCATAACCCGACTTAACTAACCTAGTTAAGTCCGTTTATAAATGTTTCTCGCTAAGGTAGACTTATGTATTACCAAAATGTTTAAGCCGAACATGCCGGGTGTCACATCATCCCCACGTTGAAAGAATTTTCGTCCCGAAAATTGCACAAAGCCCAAAAATGAAACAGACGAAAAGAAGAAACGAAAAGAAAATTTACCGGGTGTCACATCATCCCCATGTTGAAAGGAAATTTACTCCGGCGAAGGCTACGAATCTTGTAGTCGAGAATCTCAACAGGTTTTTCCACAATACGAAGACGATCATCAACCTTGATCTCTTCCAGTGGTACAATAAGAGATTCATCAGCTAAACACTTCTTCAAGTTAGACACATGGAAGACGTTGTGAACACTACCGAGCTACGCCGGTAAGTCAAGTCTATATACCACCGGTCCAATCTGTTCCAGGATTGCAAACGGTCCGACATAACGAGGGTTAAGCTTGCCACGCTTTCCAAAGCGTATGACGCCCTTCCATGGTTAAACCTTTAGAAGTACCCTGTCCCCAACCTAGAACTCCAAAGGTTTGCGACGGCGATCGGCATAGCTCTTCTGACGATCCCGCACGGCTGCCAAATGGTTACGAATTTGTATGATTTTCTCTGAAGTTTCGTACACCAGTTTCGGACCAGTGAGCTGGCTCTCGCCCACCTCGGCCCAACAAAGAGGAGATCGACATTTCCGTCCGTAAAGAGCTTCGAATGGAGTTGCCTTGATATTAGTGTGATAGTTGTTGTTGTAAGAGAACTCAACCAACGGTAGGTGAATCTCCCAACTTTTGCCGAAATCGATAACACATGCCCGAAGCTTGTCTTCCAAGGTTTGAATCGTCCGCTCACTCTGTCCGTCAGTTTGCGAATGATAAGCCGTACTCATATCCATCTGAGTACCCAAAGCCTTGTGCAGAGCCTTCCAGAAACGCGAAGCAAAACGAGAATAACGATCAGAGATAATAGAAACAGGCACCCCGTGCCGACCAACTACCTCCTTAAGGTAAAGTCGAGCTAACCGCTCGAGCCCATCAGTTTCCTTAATAGGTATGAAACGCGCCGATTTTGTCAACCTGTCGACAATCACCCAAATCATATCGTAACCACTTGGTGACTTCGGTAGCTTAGTGACAAAATCCATCGTGATTCGTTCCTACTTCCATTCTGGAATCTCTGGTTGTTGCAGGAGACCAGACGGCTTCTGATACTCCACCTTGACTTTAGCACAAGTCAAGCACTTGCTCACGTATGAAGCTATGTCAGCCTTCATGTTTGGCCACCAATAAAGTATCTTCAAATACTAATATATCTTATCGGAGCCAGGGTGAATAGAATACTGGGATTTGTGAGCTTCATCCAAGAAAAGCTCCCGTAATCCCCCGAACAAAGGAACCTAAACACGCTCTGCGAAATAGTGCAAGCCATCGGACCTGAGCTCAAGATGCTTGTCAGCGTTGTGCATGGTTTCACCTTTAAGGTTTTCCTCCTTCAAAGCTTCCAGTTGTGCAGAACGGATTTGGTCAGGCAAAGAGGAATGAATGGTGAGCTATAAGGCTCGGACACGACGGGGTTTCGCAGATTCCTTCCTGCTCAAGGCGTCCGCCACAACGTTCTCCTTGCCAGGAGGATACTTAATAGCACAGTCGTAATCATTCAGTAGTTCAACCCAACGACGCTGTCGCATGTTTAACTCCTTCTGATCGAAAATATGCTGAAGACTCTTGTGATCGGTGTATACATCACATTTGGTACCGTACAAGTAATGTCTCCAGATTTTCAACTAAAAAACCACCGCACCCAATTCCAAGTCATGGGTAGTGTAGTTCTTCTCGTGAACCTTGAGTTAACGAGATGCATAAGCAATGACGTTCCCGCGTTGCATCAACACGCAACCGAGACCACGAATAGAAGCGTCACAGTACACAACAAAATCATTTGTACCCTTAGGTAAGGACAGGATAGTTGCAGAACAAGGTTTAAGTTTTAGTATCTAGAATGCCGATTCTTGTGGTTCACCCCAGTCGAACTTTCGGTCCTTTTGGGTAAAAGTGGTGAGGGGTTGATCGATCTTCGAAAATCCCTCAATGAAACGACGATAGTAGCCTGCAAGACCTAGGAATTGCCGCACCTCAGATGGCGTCTTTGGTGCTTCCCAGTCTTTAATAGCCTTGATCTTAGCCGGATCGACATGAATTCCCAGTTCATTAACCACATGCAATAGGAATTGAACTTCACGTAGCCAGAAATCACACTTTGAGAACTTAGCATACAACTGCTCCCATCTCAAAAGTTCCAAGACCAACCGCAAGTGTTCCTCGTGGTCCGTCTTATTCTTAGAATATACCAAAATGTCATCAATAAACACGATGACGAATTTGTCAAGATAAGGCTTGCAAACGCGGTTCATCAAGTCCATGAACACCGCTGGTGCGTTAGTGAGACGAAAAGGCATGACCAAGAACTCAAAATTGCCATAACGAGTACGAAAAGCAATTTTCGGAACATCGGCTTCCTGAACGCGCAACTGGTGATAACCAGATCGCAAATCAATCTTCGAATAATAACTAGAGCCCTGGAGCTGGTCAAAGAGATCATCAATGCGAGGGAGAGGATAACGATTCTTGATGGTCACTTTGTTCAGCTCACGATAATCGATACACATGCGAAGACTTCCGTCCTTCTTCTTCACAAACAGAATAGGAGCTCCCCACTGGGAAGAACTCGGTCGGATGAAACCCTTGGGTTTCAAACTGAAAACATCTTGAATATTCCTTGATTTCCATAGGCGAAGTCTCAAAATCACTAATCTCACATTGGTCATGAGTCGCGCCGTTGCCGAATTAGTCTTCATTTACTGTATTGGAATAACATATCGACATTTAAATCATGAAATTAGAATTCATAGTTAGATAACAATTCATGAATTAATCAAATCACAATTCACAAAATCATCTAAAACCATAGATCGAAGTAATTGGAATACAAAATTGACAGATCCGATAACCTCTTATTTAAAATTTACACATATCAACTCATGATTAATCCACAAACAACAAATATGAAATGGTACTGGAGTACCTTCAAGTGCTTTAACTCAACATGATTTAATAAAAATAATAAAAAAATGAGTAAGCTTCTAAAAATGTCCATAAATTAAGGAACCTTAACAATTTAGCGCCGGTGATGTCATATGTCGGATCCGGCAAATGAAGCCCAACTTCTTTCGATCTGAATTTCAGGTTAAGCGATTCTGGAGGTTCTAATCATTTGAATGCATTCAAATAGACACAAGTGACCTGTATCAGTTATAGTTACATCTTTTAGCTTAACCTGTTAGATATAAAAATCATGTAAATCAAACCTTTTCTATATCAATGGATATAATGCAAACTGTAACTTCAATAGACATCTAAAGCTCACCCATTCTTTGATACTCACCCATTTTGTGAGACATTGCTGGTGCTTAGGCATTCCAAACAAGTTCCACCAATGTTTACTAAGTAACCACTACAAAACCTAAATATCAAACAATTAGATACGTTGAAGAAGCAAATCAAAATTGGAATCAACATAAAATTACAAAGCAATTCAGCGAACCTAATGAATCAACATAACAAAAGAATAGAGTTGAAAGTAGAAGACGTGAAATCAGCAAACCTATTGAATGAACATCACATTACAAAGAATGCAGAAGACATGAAAGCAGCCTCTGGTTCTGATGGGGTTTGGTCGGGTGAGATTGTTTTTTCAACTATGGGTGCAGGGTGTCTTAAGGTAAGGTACTGCAAAAGGAAAGACGGAAAAAGAAGTTAAGGTGGTCATGAATGATGGAGTTCGTAAGGCTATTGAATGGAAAATTGAAGTCTATTGAATGGCAAACCTGTGAGAGTATGTCGATTGAATGGAAAATTGATGAATTCATTGAATGTCTCAATACCGGATAACACCATGAGTTAGGGCTTCTTTACTAATGCAATAAGTTACATTATTATCTTGTACAGTTGCTATGAAATGTGGTACATAAGGATATAAAGGGAAGAAAGGGTGAAAAAAGTGGGAATTATACTTGAGGCTTTTAATATGCCATCTTAAAATTGACATGAAGTGACTATTTTAGTCATCTCTCCTCCTTTATAAGGTAGTATAGATATAGATATATATATATATATATAGGGTTAGGATCCGTTGAGAACTCGTTGAGTTGTGAGAAGTCGCGAGAACTCGACGTAAAATGCGAAAAAAAATAATTTTTTTTTTCACACTAGTGTAAAAACACGTAAACCCCGCTGTAAAATTTTTTATAAAAAAATACATCAATTTACACCAAATAACACCGGCGTAAGAGATTTTTACCCACATACAAGTATATTAATATTTTATTCATTATTTTATTGTTGTTTAATTTTGGACCACATATTCATTTTTTATTATAATAAGTGTGTGGTTATAAAGTGAGTTCCTATGGTTCTCACAACTCATAGGAGTTCTCAAATGATCCAGATCCTAAATATTCAATATAAATAATTATATATAATAACTAATTATCTATAATAATCAATATATATAAGAATTAATCTATAAAATATTTAACCTATATATTTTATAACTAGTTTACGATTTGCGGTCCGACTAAAACAAGTTATGGACCCGGTCTCGCATACTCACGTAACAAAATTTATTTCGTTTAATTCTACATAATCTCACGTAAATATAATAAATCTATAAAATATTTAACCCAATATTTTATAACTTATATACGATCCTAAGTCTATCAAGTGTCGGTTACGAGCTTTGTACCGTGTTTTCTCGTAATAACATGTAACACCACATAAATTTACAAATAAATTCACATAAGCATATAATTGCAAATAATATTAAACGAGGTATTCTACAATTATTTGTTTTATTGTTTCACCAACGTTCCGGGTCCAAGACTCGTGTATGCAGTTGTTCACCTATAACCGTGCATTATGTGACTCACTTAACTAACTCTAGTAAAGTAAAATGCTACGAATATATGTATAAGTTAACTAGAGTTTAGTTAAAGTATGAACCTAAAAATGCGGGGTGTCACATCATCCCCAAGTTGAAACGAATTTCGTCCCAAAATTCAGTAAGTAAACAGTAAAGCCAGTGTACAATTGTGTGCTTGGTTACTGGATGCCACATCATCATCATCCCCAAGTTGAAAGGAATTTCGCCCCGAAATTCACTTTGAGTGAGCTGCTTTATGTTTAGCGTTTGATCTATGCACAGGTTCAGGTTCAGTAAAGAGATGTGGGTATTTAAGCCGCATTTGATCCTTGCGTTCCCACGTGTATTCCGGTCCTAGACGGGAATTCCATCGCACCTTAACAATAGGTGTAACATCGCGAATTTCCCCTAATTTTTTTTATAAAAAGAATGTATTGTTTTAAACAATATATGTTTTAAATACCTTAAACTAATAATTATTTGTATCTCGACACTTTTGTACGTTTTAAAAATATTTCGAGTCATTTTCGGGCTTATATAATCATATTATGAATTTAGAATAATATAGTTTTAGGGAAATAATTGCCAAAAAAAGATGTGTGGACCGGGACTTGAACCCGCGTCCATAGCCAACCAACACACAGTGACAACCAACTGAGCCAACTATCATCTTGTGTAGTATTTCAGAAGAAAATAAACTTAACACATTACTTAAATTGATTAGTCAAAGTCTTAGTCAAACAGTCAAAGTCTTAGTCAAACAGTCAAAGTCTTAGTCAAATAGTCAATTCATCATAAAACCTTACTTTATGATGTTGACCAATTTTAATGCCTAATTGAATCCAAAACTAGTATAAAAACCCACCTATGACCCATTATACTTTGCACCTCTAAATCGATTGTTTCAATCCGATTAAACTTTCCCTCATACCTTTCTTCTATAGTCTATTACTTCTACAATTGAAACTTTGATTATAAGCTCTTGTAATTGGCAAATTGGAAGCTTGATATTCTTTCTTTTTCGTTTTTTTTATTTCTTCAATTTGGACTAGCTACGTTGTTGAGTCTTTGGGATTCGCCTCGTATACATTCACAACAGTTAGAGGATAATTCACCTTAGCCAATGTGAGTTTTACATAGCCCCTTTTCTATTTCACTATTTTTGGGGTGAAACATGTTACAACATTCTATATGCAATTCAATCATAAATTGTCTATGCGTTATTCTATGTTGCATTATGTCTTAAACATGACTAGGGTAAGCACAATATTCTAGCATAATCATTAACATTGATCAGCCGACGGTATACAATGATAGATCTATTGGACTGACAATCCCACCCGTATACGTGCCTCCTACAAAGGTAGCGTGGGTGATTGTTATCGCATAACATAATCGAGTGAACCATGAGCGTATGGGATGTACCACAATATAACAGTCACAAGGGTTGATTATGCACTCGATTTACTTCTAGTATGTTTTCACATAATGACTAGACTTGCCATGACACTTGAATTGTACAAGTTTTATTCAATTATCAAAACCTATGTAATTCTCACCAACTTTTGTTGACCCAAAATATTTTCAAACTTAACATGTTTCAGGTTATAGCTTGCTTGAAGATTAGAGTTAATGCTTGAAGATGTATATTTAGATTTAGCATTTTTCATTGGATGTACAAATTCTTTTTAGAACTATTGTATGTAATTCAATTAATTAATTATTGAAATTTATTATTTACCATGAGCTACTGAACAATCATCAATACGTGACATCCCGATGTTTCCGCCATCGGTTGGGGTGTTACAGATTGGTATCAGAGCCTTGGTTATAGGGAATTAGGTTATTAGAAAAATAATCTAGTCTATAACCATAGGATTATAATCAGTACTTGCCCCTATTACTTGTAACCCTACTTGTTTCTATTCTCTATCTCCATCCTACTTCTTATCCCTACTTTAGTCCCTACAAGAAGATTGTTCTCCATCACAAGATCTACTCTTAGACTAATAGGACAAATCCTCAGGTTTAGCCTGAACCACCTTGAAGATCTCGTCGAAGTTCTAGATTTTAATAACGAACACGTGCAATGTGGAAGGGTGAACGCCTGTATTCTGAGTCTTCTGTCTAGGCTGGCATTGCGTATATATCCCAATCAGACGAAGGACCCGGATGCCTACCTGGGAATTCTCGGGATGAGTGTTCACTTATAGGCTAAAGCATGTCTTCACTATGTTATTAGAATCTAGAAGTTTTGATAAGTCAACGTTTTTGTTTATTGGTTTTAATTAATGAATAAATGATTACACTCACGTTCCTTAAACTAAGCTCTAAAATCTCAAAATTTTACAGCTTAAATCAATCTCATTTCATAACCATCTATGGATTTCAGAATCACACTTCACCTTACCATCTTAGACACTTTTTAAATATTCAACACCCTACCCAAATCATATTATTTCATTTCTCCACATGTTACTTATTTTTAAAAAATATAACCTCATACCTTAGCACAAACTAAAGATTTCTAAATCTTGTTGTATTTTCATTACCTAGTAACTTTACAAAGTACATATATTTGTCAAAAGATGTCCTCGAACATAAATTCAATTGGTTATTTATTGACGTAACAAACAATTTTCTATATAATGCTTTAAACTATTAAAAAATCACTTAATAGAACCCTGATCTTCAAAACCTAATGTCATGTTTGAAATCTCCAACTAACGGGAATATTTTAATCAAAGCCTACTTAGCTTGTACTATTTAACAACTTTTGCTTTATGTATAAAACCAATTTTGAAAATAAGATTTTTTTTTTCATAGGAATAATATCTAGTCTCTAAATTCTCCATCGACACTCACTCATTTTCAACTTGTTCAAATTTTTACAATATTTGGCATATACCACAATCATGTTTTCTTATACACTAGCTTATAACCTTTGATCCAAACGCCAAAATTTACACTGCTACATAATCTCCTTACTATAAAATAAACTCTTTATAAACTATCTTCATATTCACTATCTCTCACAACCTTGATTCTGCTTCAAGATTTTTCATCATCCTCTCAAGAACTAAATTCATATCCTTCACCTTCTCACACATGAGCTAGTTACCCATGATAACCAAACTATTGAAACTTGATTGTGTGTTGCATCAAACATAATCCTTAGTTATACATGAGGATTCGACTATCTACCATATTTGAACATTTGAAACTAGAATTCATGGAATATAAACTAGAGTTAATAGCCATTTTCGTCCCTGAGGTTTGGGCCAGTTTGCCACTCCAGTACAAAAGTTTTTTTTTTTTTGCAATTCCTTCCCTGAGGTTTGGATTTTTTTGCCAAATTCGTCCTTTTCACTAACCCAGTTAAAAAAGGTCGTTAGTGTCAGTGGTATTTTTGTCTTTTTACCTCAGGGACGAATTTGGCATTTAAAATTCAAGGATTTTTTTTTGCCAAATTCCCTCTATATATATATATATATACACACACACTTCCGTTATATAGAAGAGAGCGAGTCGTACATGCAAAACTATATATAATGAAACTAATGTTACCAAACAAATCATGCATGGGGAGCCTAAAGCATAAATTCAAACACTGTCAGAAACTAGAAGTATACTAAAAGATTAAATTGATTAAAATAAGGGGTTGTGAATTCATACACCCCTACTTTAGGATTCATACACCCTGGCCCACACCTATCACCAATAAGAAGCTGCCACATACCTAGAATGTGATGTCATACGCCCTAAATATGATGTCACGGGGTGTATGAATCCTAGAACCCTTAAAATAAAATGGTGAGCAGGAAATAAACGAATCTCTGACCCAATGCCTCGTTGACTCTATATTCTATTCATAAATGTGTACATTTGATATTTGAATTGACAGTTAAATGAAAACATGCTTTTAACTTTATTTTTAAGTTAACTACTAGGAAAAGGTTATACACGTGAAACGACTTGTCAAGACATTCGTACGAACCCAATGTCACCGACTAAAATGAGATTCGTCTAAAATGTTACAGACACCCTTATTAATAACTCATTTTTCTAGTTTCCTATATGAAGTTTTTCCATTTCACCTCTTAAAGCATCCATGATCGATATGTCACGCCATAAAAGCATTCATAATATCTCTCTCAAGGGGTCTTTAGAGACAGTGAAAGAGAAAGAGAGAGAGAGAGTGAAAGAGAAAGAGAGAGAGATATAGGGGGTGGGGTGGGGGAGATGGAATTTGGCAAAAAAAAAAAAAAATCCTTGAATTTTAAATGCCAAATTCGTCCCTGAGGTAAAAAGACAAAAATACCCCTAACACTAACGACCTTTTTTAACTGGGTTAGTGAAAAGGACGAATTTGGCAACAAAATCCAAACCTCAGGGAAGGAATTGCAAAAAAAAAAAAACTTTTGTACTGGAGTGGCAAACTGGCCCAAACCTCAGGGACGAAAATGGCTATTAACTCTATAAACTATTTGCTATAGACACACCTAGAGTCATTAACCTTGTCTAGTGCAACTCTATTACAACTCGTATGATATACTTGATACTTGATTGCTTACATGTACATATTATCAATTTGCAATTCATGTGTGTAATAATTGGTGCACTTAATCAAACAACTGATAGAGGATGAATTACTTGCTCAATAGTTAGTAGAGTACCAAATAACCTACTCAACGATTGGTAGAGGTCATCATGCCTGCTAAACAGTCGGTAGAGGCCCTACAACCTGCTCAACGACTGGTAGAGGCTATCGCACCTGCTCAACAATCGATAGAGGTTCTTACTCACTGACTGGTAGAAGTCTTTTTCGTACTCAACAGTTGGACTCATTTTTGGATACATTGTAAACGATTCAATCACAAGGTTATTTTGCATTACTTACATGTGTGTTTAGAGTCATAGAAGGACACAAAACCCTAATGTAAGGTAAATTGGTGATTGCGGTCCGGAACGTAATCATGAATTTACAGGTACGTTAAGGTAGTGTGAAATTCTAATAAGGTTTTAGTAGTTCATTTGGTTTTCATATAGCCAATCAATTCATGCATTTCTTATAAGATTCCTAAAACATAAGTTTAGTATTTTGCTAGATTCTTATGCTTCTTGCTACTTAAAACGAACCTAATTCAATCCTTAAACCCCTTATCCAAATTATTCGAAACAAATTATTCTATTACCTATAAATTCATGTCGTGCCTTAACCCAAACCACAGTTGCCTTAATTTCTACCTAATCAACCTCAAACCTGTGTTTTAATAACTTCGGGACGAAGTTTCCAAAAGTAGGGGAGACTGTAACATCGCGAATTTCCCCTAATTTTTTTTTTTTATAAAAAGAATGTATTGTTTTAAAGAATATATGTTTTAAATTGTTAGGACAAAGAGGATTGGTGAAACCACTTTTGTAAACCTTAGTCTAATTCACTTCTGTCATTTTTGGCTAAGTATAGAAGTACTGAAAAGAAGACAAGAAACTGCTGATTAGAAGATATGAAGAAGTGCTGAAGTTGCAGAAGTTCTGAAGTCCAAACCAGACAAGTTCACTTCAGAAGTACTGAAGACAAAACTACTCTTCAGTAGTTGTCCTTCATCAGCACTTAGCAGAAGATATTTCCCACCGCCCTTTTGCATCAGTAGTTTATTGTTTAATATTACTTTTAGCTTTATTTGTTTCTTTCAATGTTGCAACTTGTGCAACTTGTCACTGGAGTTTCTGTGCTTGCTTTTTAGGCAAGATACATGCATGTAATCGTCTATAAATAGAAGGCTTCAACCTTCTATTTTAGACATTGATTTTCAACAGAAAAATCCTTCAAACACTCTCATTGTTATATTCCATTTCTGTATTTATTGTGAATCTCTCTAAGTATCTAATTCTCATTTACAACTTAGATTCATAATAAATACTTTGTCATTTACTAGTTTCAAACATCAAGGGGGAGTTACAACTCTGCCTTAGTGTAAAAAGTGTTGCTTTAACTTATAACATTCCGCTGTGCTTATAATCTGATTTACAAGGACTTGCTAAACACTTAAGTGTCATGATAGCAAGTTCTTACTTAGCAAACAAGAGCAAACTGATCCAACAATTGGTATCAGAGCTTTGGTTTATCTGATCACATATCAATCTAACAAATTGAGAATCAGACACAAAGCTCTTATTGATATTCAATAAAAAGATCAAAAGTTCACTTTTTATCAATATCCATCATTTAAAAGAGTCATCAGACAAATCTATACTCTTTAAAAATGGATCCACACAATACTGGTTCTGCCACCAAACCTGCCATGCTTGTGAGAAATGAGTACAATATATGGCAGAAAAGAATGGCACATACCTTGTCACAAACCAACACAGGTTGTTGGAGATCTGTGATATATGGTCCACACAAACCAGTAAACATAAATCTTGAAACTAAAGAAGGGATTCCTAAGGATCCCAAAGACTATACTGATGAGGATTTCCTAAAACTTGAGCTAGATGCTAAGGCATTCTCTATGTTGGCAATGGCTCTCCCAAATGAAATATACTCTGGCCTTTTACATTGTGAAAGTGCCAAAGAACTTTGGGACTGTCTTAAAGAACAGTTTGGAGGAACTGAAGAGGTGATTGCCAACACCAGAGAAATTTTGGCTCAACAATATGAAACATTTGCTTATATTAATGGGGAAACTTTGACACAACAATTTGAAAGATTCTCCTCATTAATCTCTGAGCTAAAGTTAAATGGTCAGACCTATACAACAGTATCTATGTTACATAGATTTTTAAGGTCTCTACCTGACAAATGGGAAACTTACTCCATTGTCTTAAGATCCTCACCAGATTTTAGCTCCCTCACTCTTACAAAACTCCATGGGAGATTACTCACTTTTGAGAGAGAAATCGATCAAAAGAAGAAATTACAAACTTCTGGTAAAACTGCTGATGACTACCTACCAGGTAGTACAGCACTTTTGGGACAAGATTCACCAACTTGTTCCTATGGATCTTATGACAATATTGACATAACCACTGGGATCTCATCAGAAAGATCTTTCCCAGGTTATGACAATGATGACCAAAGTCAAACTGCTGATAATCTATGTTTTATCATGGATGATTTGAAAAATTTTAGCAGTGATGACTTGGAAGAAATGGACATACTACACCAACTGGCCATGCTAAGCATTAAAACTAACAAGTTTTATAAAAGGTCAGGAAGGAAATTTCCAGGATTGACCAGTAATACAAAAATTGGTTTTGACAAATCTAAACTGAGATGTCACAAGTGTCAGAAGTTGGGACACTTTGCTAGAGAGTGTAGAAGCTCTAGCTTTAACCAATCACAATCTGGAAATAACTATAACCCCAATTATAATAGGAACAATGGAACTCAAGGGAGTGCTCATTTTGTACAGGCACAAGCTCCTCAACAGCAATATATGCCTCAAGTACAATATGTTCAAGTGCCTGCTCAACAGATGCAGAGCCAACAATCAATCCCTCCCTTTCCAGCTGCTCAACTTCCTCCACAGCCTCAACAACCCCCTCAACAAAGTCTCTTTACCTCGGGGTATGTTGACTGGAGCAGTCTCCCTTATGACACCACAGAGTGTAATCCTGATGCAGACAACAAAGTGTTTGACATCAACTGGGGAGAACCAGACAATGGCAGAAAGAACTTTGCCTTAATGGCATTTGAAGGCTGTACCTCAAAATCTGCATTGTCTCAGGTATCAAAAGAATCTTTGACAAAACTTTGTTCAAACTCTTGCAAAGAAACTTTTGCTCTCATAAGAGAGACAAACGTGCACCTACAAGGCAAAGCCAATGATTTAGAAAGAAAATACACACAGATAAAATGTGATTTAGAAAGAAAACTGTGTGCTAAAACAAAAGAGGTTTCTAAATTAACTGACTCTGCTATTGAAACCCAAGCACAAATCAAAATGATGCTAAATGACCTGGGAGATGTCAGACAAGAGCTTGCTGACACCAGGATCACTTGTGAAAAATGGGTTGAATCTTGTAGGGGGTATCAACTACTGCTAAATAAACAAAGTGCTTCAAATGTTAAGTTTGGCATAGGATACCATCATGTTGAAACACCAACAGATTTTTCTCCCAAAACTACTGAAGATGGGAGAAGAATTGTTTCAAATGAAACTTCTGAAGGGAAAGAATGCACATCTTTCCATGAAAACTTTCTAAACAGAAATCCTGGCATTTTTAAAGAAAGTACTTCAGAAGTATTTACAAAAACTGACAACAAGCCATCAGTAGTTTCATCTACTTCAAGAGTTGAGACCCTGAAAACTACTGATGAGCAAAATCTTTTCACAACTGTCAGAAATTTTCCTTCTGATCAAAAACTTAAGGCAAAAGAATGTGAAATTTGTGGCCTGTTCAACCACAAAACTGAATTTTGTAGATACAGAAAAGGAATTCAGTTCAATCAAAAATTTAAACAACAGGTTGTGGGAAATCAAATCAGAAATGATTATGAAAAAGTCTTTAAACCCAAGAAACAACAACCTGATAACACCTTTTCTCAGAAAAAGATAAAATCTCAACCAAAATCTTTTTCTCAAAATTCCTTGTCAGTAGTTAGACCAGAATCATCAGCAGTTTCACAAACTGCTGAGATTCAAAATCTAAAGAACATGGTAGAACTACTGATGACCAAGGTTGATGGTGGTCCTAAAAAGGATACCACCATGGTTCTTCATGAAAAATCCATTGCCAAAAAGACATGGATTTCTCAACCTGGTCAAGAACAAACTGTAACTGTTCTCAAGAGCAAACCCAAAGCCAAACAGGCTTGGGTTTCCAAATCTAACTAATTTGCTTTTATGTGCAGAGAGTTTCCAGGGGCTTAAACAGCATATGGTATGTTGATAGTGGAGGCTCTATGCACATGACTGGATGCAGATACCTGATAAACAATTTTATCAACCAAAGAGAAGGATCTGTGTCCTTTAGGAACAATGCTAAGGGATATGTGCTAGGACATGGCAATGTCTCCTCTGGCAAAATACAGTTTGACAAGGTCAATCTGGTGGAAAATCTTGAATACAACTTGCTGAGCGTGTCACAAATGTGTGATAAAGGATATTCTTCCTTTTTCACAAAGACAGCTTGCAAGATCATCTCACCAGAAGGCCAGAAGTTGATTGAGAAGATTATAGAAGATCATACTTTGCTGATTGCCAAAAGATGTGGCAATGTCTATGCAGTGGACATTGAGAAAGACAAAGTATTGAACAACACTGCCTGTTTCTTCTCAAGGGCATCAACTTCAGAAACAGATCTCTGGCACAGGAGACTTGGCCATGTGAACTTTAAAACCATAAATAAAGTCACAAAAATGGGCTTGGTCAGAGGTCTACCTTTGAAAGTATACCAGTTTCAAGAACACTGTTAGGACAAAGAGGATTGGTGAAACCACTTTTGTAAACCTTAGTCTAATTCACTTCTGTCATTTTTGGCTAAGTATAGAAGTACTAAAGAGAAGACAAGAAACTGCTGATTAGAAGATATGAAGAAGTGCTGAAGTTGCAGAAGTTCTGAAGTCCAAACCAGACAAGTTCACTTCAGAAGTACTGAAGACAAAACTACTCTTCAGTAGTTGTCCTTCATCAGCACTTAGCAGAAGATATTTCCCACCGCCCTTTTGCATCAGTAGTTTATTGTTTAATATTACTTTTAGCTTTATTTGTTTCTTTCAATGTTGCAACTTGTGCAACTTGTCACTGGACTTTCTGTGCTTGCCTTTTAGGCAAGATACATGCATGTAATCGTCTATAAATAGGAGGCTTCAACCTTCTATTTTAGACATTGATTTTCAACAGAAAAATCCTTCAAACACTCTCATTGTTATATTCCATTTCTGTATTTATTGTGAATCTCTCTAAGTATCTAATTCTCATTTACAACTTAGATTCATAATAAATACTTTGTCATTTATTTAGTTTCAAACATCAAGGGGGAGTTACAACTCTGCCTTTGCATAAAAAGTGTTGCTTTAACTTATAACATTCCGCTGTGCTTATAATCTGATTTACAAGGACTTGCTAAACACTTAAGTGTCAAGATAGCAAGTTCTTACTTAGCAAACAAGAGCAAACTGATCCAACAATTGGTATCAGAGCATTGGTTTATCTGATCACATATCAATCTAACAAATTGAGAATCAGACACAAAGCTCTTATTGATATTCAATAAAAAGATCAAAAGTTCACTTTTTATCAATATCCATCACTTAAAAGAGTCATCAGACAAATCTATACTCTTTAAAAATGGATCCACACAATACTGGTTCTGCCACCAAACCTGCCATGCTTGTGAGAAATGAGTACAATATATGGCAGAAAAGAATGGCACATACCTTGTCACAAACCAACACTGGTTGTTGGAGATCTGTGATATATGGTCCACACAAACCAGTAAACATAAACCTTGAAACTAAAGAAGGGATTCCTAAGGATCCCAAAGACTATACAGATGAAGATTTCCTAAAACTTGAGCTAGATGCTAAGGCATTCTCTATGTTGGCAATGGCTCTCTCAAATGAAATATACTCTGGCCTTTTACATTGTGAAAGTGCCAAAGAACTTTGGGACTGTCTTAAAGAACAGTTTGGAGGAACTGAAGAGGTGATTGCCAACACTAGAGAAATTTTGGCTCAACAATATGAAACATTTGCTTATATTAATGGGGAAACTTTGACACAACAATTTGAAAGATTTTCCTCATTAATCTCTGAGCTAAAGTTAAATGGTCAGACCTATACAACAGTATCTATGTTACATAGATTTTTAAGGTCTCTACCTGACAAATGGGAAACTTACTCCATTGTCTTAAGATCCTCACCAGATTTTAGCTCCCTCACTCTTACAAAACTCCATGGGAGATTACTCACTTTTGAAAGAGAAATCGATCAAAAGAAGAAATTACAAACTTCTGGTAAAACTGCTGATGACTACCTACCAGGTAGTACAGCACTTTTGGGACAAGATTCACCAACTTGTTCCTATGGATCTTATGACAATATTGACATAACCACTGGGATCTCATCAGAAAGATCTTTCCCAGGTTATGACAATGATGACCAAAGTCAAACTGCTGATAATCTATGTTTTATCATGGATGATTTGAAAAATTTTAGCAGTGATGACTTGGAAGAAATGGACATACTACACCAACTGGCCATGCTAAGCATTAAAACTAACAAGTTTTATAAAAGGTCAGGAAGGAAATTTCCAGGATTGACCAGTAATACAAAAATTGGTTTTGACAAATCTAAACTGAGATGTCACAAGTGTCAGAAGTTGGGACACTTTGCTAGAGAGTGTAGAAGCTCTAGCTTTAACCAATCACAATCTGGAAATAACTATAACCCCAATTATAATAGGAACAATGGAACTCAAGGGAGTGCTCATTTTGTACAGGCACAAGCTCCTCAACAGCAATATATGCCTCAAGTACAATATGTTCAAGTGCCTGCTCAACAGATGCAGAGCCAACAATCAATCCCTCCCTTTCCAGCTGCTCAACTTCCTCCACAGCCTCAACAACCCCCTCAACAAAGTCTCTTTACCTCGGGGTATGTTGACTGGAGCAGTCTCCCTTATGACACCACAGAGTGTAATCCTGATGCAGACAACAAAGTGTTTGACATCAACTGGGGAGAACCAGACAATGGCAGAAAGAACTTTGCCTTAATGGCATTTGAAGGCTGTACCTCAAAATCTGCATTGTCTCAGGTATCAAAAGAATCTTTGACAAAACTTTGTTCAAACTCTTGCAAAGAAACTTTTGCTCTCATAAGAGAGACAAACGTGCACCTACAAGGCAAAGCCAATGATTTAGAAAGAAAATACACACAGATAAAATGTGATTTAGAAAGAAAACTGTGTGCTAAAACAAAAGAGGTTTCTAAATTAACTGACTCTGCTATTGAAACCCAAGCACAAATCAAAATGATGCTAAATGACCTGGGAGATGTCAGACAAGAGCTTGCTGACACCAGGATCACTTGTGAAAAATGGGTTGAATCTTGTAGGGGGTATCAACTACTGCTAAACAAACAAAGTGCTTCAAATGTTAAGTTTGGCATAGGATACCATCATGTTGAAACACCAACAGATTTTTCTCCCAAAACTACTGAAGATGGGAGAAGAATTGTTTCAAATGAAACTTCTGAAGGGAAAGAATGCACATCTTTCCATGAAAACTTTCTAAACAGAAATCCTGGCATTTTTAAAGAAAGTACTTCAGAAGTATTTACAAAAACTGACAACAAGCCATCAGTAGTTTCATCTACTTCAGGAGTTGAGACCCTGAAAACTACTGATGAGCAAAATCTTTTCACAACTGTCAGATATTTGCCTTCTGATCAAAAACTTAAGGCAAAAGAATGTGAAATTTGTGGCCTGTTCAACCACAAAACTGAATTTTGTAGATACAGAAAAGGAATTCAGTTCAATCAAAAATTTAAACAACAGGTTGTGGGAAATCAAATCAGAAATGATTATGAAAAAGTCTTTAAACCCAAGAAACAACAACCTGAAAACACCTTTTCTCAGAAAAAGATAAAATCTCAACCAAAATCTTTTTCTCAAAATTCCTTGTCAGTAGTTAGACCAGAATCATCAGCAGTTTCACAAACTGCTGAGATTCAAAATCTAAAGAACATGGTAGAACTACTGATGACCAAGGTTGATGGTGGTCCTAAAAAGGATACCACCATGGTTCTTCATGAAAAATCCATTGCCAAAAAGACATGGATTTCTCAATCTGGTCAAGAACAAACTGTAACTGTTCTCAAGAGCAAACCCAAAGCCAAACAGGCTTGGGTTTCCAAATCTAACTAATTTGCTTTTATGTGCAGAGAGTTTCCAGGGGCTTAAACAGCATATGGTATGTTGATAGTGGAGGCTCTATGCACATGACTGGATGCAGATACCTGATAAACAACTTTATCAGCCAAAGAGAAGGATCTGTGTCCTTTGGGAACAATGCCAAGGGATATGTGCTAGGACATGGCAATGTCTCCTCTGGCAAAATACAGTTTGACAAGGTCAATCTGGTGGAAAATCTTGAATACAACTTGCTGAGCGTGTCACAAATGTGTGATAAAGGATATTCTTCCTTTTTCACAAAGACAGCTTGCAAGATCATCTCACCAGAAGGCCAGAAGTTGATTGAGAAGATTATAGAAGATCATACTTTGCTGATTGCCAAAAGATGTGGCAATGTCTATGCAGTGGACATTGAGAAAGACAAAGTATTGAACAACACTGCCTGTTTCTTCTCAAGGGCATCAACTTCAGAAACAGATCTCTGGCACAGGAGACTTGGCCATGTGAACTTTAAAACCATAAATAAAGTCACAAAAATGGGCTTGGTCAGAGGTCTACCTTTGAAAGTATACCAGTGTCAAGAACACTGTGTATCCTGTTTAAAGGGAAAACAGCATAAGTCCTCCTATAAGTCTATTGAAGAATCAAAAACAACTGCATGTCTTCAACTACTCCATATGGACTTATTTGGGCCTGTCAAGATTATGAGCCTTGGTAAAAAGAAGTACTGCCTAGTCATCATTGATGACTACTCAAGATTCACATGGGTATTCTTCTTATTTTCCAAGGATGAGGCTGCTGAAATCATCAAGTTCTTCATTCTACAAGTAGAGAAACAATATTCTCTATCTGTCAAAACCATTAGAAGTGACAATGGGACAGAGTTCAGGAACAAAACTCTGAATGAATTCTGTTTGTCTAAAGGGATTATTAGACAATACAGTGTTCCCAGAACTCCTGAACAAAATGGTGTAGTAGAAAGGAAGAACAGAACATTGATAGAAGGAGCAAGAACAATGTTAGCTGATTCTGGACTTCCATTGTACTTTTGGGCAGAAGCAGTTAACACAGCATGTTATGTTCAGAATAGAGTTCTTGTGGTCAAGAGACATTCCAAGACTGCCTATGAAGTTCTTCATGGCATGAAGCCCCTTATCTCCTTTTTCAGGGCTTTTGGATGTCAATGTTTCATCTTGAACATCAAGGAATCTATCTCAAAGTTTGCTGCCAAAGTTGACTCAGGTTACTTTCTTGGTTACTCTTCAACTAGAAAAGCCTACAAGGTTTTTAATTCTCACACAAGGATAGTAGAAGAAACATTGAATGTCAAGTTCAATGAGTCAAAACACACTCTCATTCCAGCAAATCCTGCTGAACTCTTTGACCTTGACAACTTTCACTTTGGTCCTGAAAAGGCTGTTACTTCTTCCAAACCTACTTATTATGGTGATCAAAGGTTTGAAGATGAGGATCCTGCACCATGGACTCCTCAAACAGTCATTAAGTCAACTACAACACCATCAGAAGTTTTTCAAACTTCTGATCAAACAAATACTGAAGGCCAAACTCAAACATCTGCTTCAGCACCTGCAACTACTGAAGAAGCTGCAACTGCTGAACCAGATATCATAGACCTCAGTAGTTTGTTTGAAGAACCAGAGCCACCTACACCTGTCAGTGGTTTACAACAACTGATTGAACACAGAGATCATCCACTTGATCAAATCATGGGTGATATAGCAACAGGTGTTCTGACCAGAAACCAGCTCTCCAACTTTTGCTTATTCTCAGCCTTTATTTCACAGTTGGAACCAAAGAAGTACCAGGAAGCCCTCAAAGACAACAATTGGGTGCAGGCTATGCAAGATGAACTACTACAGTTCAACAAGCAACAGGTCTGGGAAATCTGTCCCTTACCTCAAAACAAGCAACCAATTGGTACAAGATGGGTTTTCAGGAACAAACAAGATGAAGCTGGTATGATAATCAAGAACAAGGCTAGACTGGTAGTTCAAGGGTACTCTCAAGAAGAGGGAATTGACTATGATGAAACCTTTGCTCCAGTTGCAAGGCTTGAGGCCATCAGGTTATTTCTGGCCTATGCCATTTCCAACAAAATAAAAGTTTATCAAATGGATGTGAAAAGTGCATTTTTGTATGGAAAAATCAAGGAGGAGGTGTATGTCTGTCAGCCACCTGGGTTTGAGGATCCTTCTCATCCTGAGTGGGTGTACAGACTAGACAAAGCTCTTTATGGGCTCAAACAGGCTCCAAGAGCCTGGTATGATACACTCTCCACCTTTTTACTCAAAAATAACTTTACAAGAGGTGCCATTGATAAAACACTTTTCATTAAACATGTTGGAAATCATGTCTTACTTGTTCAAATTTATGTTGATGATATCATCTTTGGTTCAACAAAAACAAAACTGTGTGATGATTTTAAGAAACTCATGCAATCAAAATTTGAGATGAGTACCATGGGAGAACTGCAGTACTTTCTAGGACTGCAGATCAAACAACAAACAAATGGAACTTTTATACATCAATCAAAATATGTTAAAGAATTATTGAACAAATTTTCTTTAAATGACTGTAAATCATGTTCCACTCCCATGACACCTATCACACAAGTTGAACCAGATGATCAAGGAAAACAGGTTGATCAAACCATGTACAGATGCATGATAGGTTCCCTTTTATACTTAACTGCTTCTAGACCAGATATTATGTTCTCAACATGTGTCTGTGCTAGATATCAATCAGCACCAAGGGAATCACACCTTATTGCAGTCAAAAGAATTTTTAGATATCTGAAAGGAACTCCAACGCTGGGAATTTGGTATCCTGCTTCAAACAATACCAAGTTATCAGCATTTTCAGATAGTGACTATGCAGGGTGTAAGATGACAAGAAAGTCAACATCTGGTGGTTGTCAATTCCTGGGTAACTGTCTAGTGTCATGGCAATCAAAGAAGCAAACATCTGTTGCAACTTCAACTGCTGAAGCTGAATACATTGCAGCTGCAAGTTGTACATCACAGATACAATGGCTCCAATATCAACTTCTTGATTATGGAATCAAAGAGACCAAGACACCTTTGTTTGTAGACAGCAAATCTGCCATTAGCATCATTCAAAATCCGGTACAGTTCTCAAAAACTAAACATATTGAGATCAGGTACCATTTCATAAGAGATTGCTATGAAAAAGGCAAGATTGAGGTGAAGCATGTAGCAACAGCTAATCAGATAGCTGACATCTTCACTAAGCCCCTTGACACATCAACATTTCAGAAGTTAGTTTCCATGCTTGGAATGCTAAATTTGTAAGTGTTTATTTTATTTTCTTTTTCTGCATATCAGTTAGAATCCAAGTTAACACTTGATTCTACCCAACTCTACATCAAACTTCTACATCAATCACTACTGCTATGCATCAAAATTTTTCTTTTTCCTTTTTCCATCCTTGATTCCATCCTGTTTACCATGGTGGAATCAAAATGAGAAATTTTATTTTTCCTTTTTCCACCCCTGATTCCATCCTGTTTACCTTGGTGGTTTTCAAATTAACCTTTTCCATCTTTTTTCTGGTTTTCACTTACAAATGTCAAAAGTCTGAAACAAAACTTCTGAAAAACAAAAACAGTTTGAGAGAACTACTGATGAACAAAAATCATCAGTATAGGGATAACTTTCTGAAAAAAAGTGTGTAACTTCTGATAAAATAAACTTCAGAAGTTATGAATAAAGTATTTATAAAAACATTTCTCATCAGATGTTAAAACTACTGAAGAGAAAATGGGAACTACTGATGAAGTAATCCTTCATCAGCAGTTTAAGTCAAAAGGGCAAATCTGACTTTTCCCATCATCAGAGGTTTGACCTAATAAGTTTAAAACCTCTGATAAAGAGATTTTTAACCAAAGGCGGTTTTAAAACTTCTAATAAAGAAGATTCAAGCGGTTAAAACTTCTAATAAATACCTTTTTCACACACTTATCCTTTTAAACTCACAAAATATCCCTCCTTCTCTCTCAAAACTCTCTCAAAACCTATACCTGCAAATTCACTGTTCGATCAAACACCCAAACCACAATGGATCTAGTTCTAAAACAGGGACACAATCAAAGAGCTTTTCTTGAAAAACAAGAAGGCTGGTCCCAATACGATGAGATCATTGATCTTGTCGTCAAATCCCAATACTTTACTGCTCTCACAATTAACCCACCAATTCACACTGAAACTCTGAATGAGTTCTGGGCAAATGCTGAGACAGTTACAATGGGTGGTGAGGTCATTTCCCTCAACTCAAAGATAAAAGGGAAACAACTGACCATCACACCAGCCACACTAGCAACAAGACTGGGTCTGGATGATGTAGCTGCCCCTGACCATGTTGCTAACAAAGATATTCATCTAACCATGACTGAGTGTGGTTATCAAGGTACTCTCTCCCATGCAACAATATTCAAAAAATATTTTGAACCAAAATACAAACTTTTGTTTCATTATATAATTATGTGTTTGAGTCCAAAAACAGGGTCATATGACCAGATGCCCTCCACTTTTCAACCAATATTTCATTCCATTGTGAATGAAACTAAATTCAGGGCATCAAAACTGTTTTTCCATGAGTTGGTGTTACATCACAATAATACCAAGAAAAAGTTTTTGTTGTACCCAAGGTTCATTATGCAATGCATAATAGGGGAACTGGGTAATGAGGTGCTTGTGGGAAAAATTTCAACTTTAAACCCTTTAACATCACAAGCATACTCAAGACTTAACAAACCGGCTGCCTGGCCAGAAGATGATCAGGGAGAACAACAACAAGTCCCCCTGAAGCCCACATCTTCCACACCCACACCACCAAAAGCCAAAAAGCCCAAGCCAACAAAAACTGCAACCCACCAACCCAAAAGAAAAGCTGTTCAGGAGGTTGAGATGCCTGAACATGCTCTTGAGCATTCTGCTCTTCAAATTGTTGAGACTGAAACACCCTCTCAGTCTCATCCATCTCAAACCCCACCAAGAGCACCCATATCTGTTCATTTCAAAAGAAAAAGACTTAGAAAAACATATCAAACACACTCTTCTTTTGAAACTGCTGAACAACAACCTATTGCCCAAACTACTGAACCCTCCCCACAAATTTCTGAACAAGAGGCAATAGAAATTGCCAAACTTCTATCTGGGCTAAAAGAGAATGTCCCATCTGATCATGTCAGTCCCCATCAACCACAACAAACAGGGGACATAACTACTACATCAGACATGGATGTGGACATCACTAGCCCTATCCCAAGAGATGAGGGTGAACCAGAGTCTTTAAGCCCAAATTTAGAGACTCTTGGGGCATCTGAGGCTGCTACTACTCAGTTACCACCCAGTGGTGGATCTGAGGACAGAAGTAACATAGCTAAGACCTCAGATGTGGCAACTACTGATGAAGGCTTAATGCCTGAAGTAGGAAATCCTCAGTACCAAGAAACAGAGGTTCATGAGAGAACTGAGTTTGGCTCAGCTCATGATTTAACTGAGACAGTCCTCACTGAGGGCAACATCAGGGATACAGATGATTCCATTAATTTGGATGATGTTTCAAAAACTCCAACTACTGAATTGACGGCACTTTCTGAAGGTCCTGCTGCAAAGGTATCCAGGCTCAAGAAGCCAGTCACCTCTGCACAGGTTAAAGTCCACTCAATCCCTAAAACCCCTAGAGTGGCATCCTCTGTACAACATGAGGATCTCCCAAAAACACCCCCTTCACAGCAAATGCCTACCCAATTCCCTGGGCAAACAAGCATAGACCTGAACCAGCTATGCAGCCCAGAGGGTCCCCTGTACCACATGATGAATACACTCATCAGAAATCACTTCCAAACATATACAGCTGACTTGGAGCTGTCAATCAAGAACCAATTTGGAGTGATCAAGACCAAGATGAACGATCTGTCAAACAAAATAGACTTCAACAACCAACAGATTGCTCATCTTCAAGGACACTTCTCCCAACCCTCTGCTTCAAGGGTTATAATTGATGAATCCAAAAAGGGGGAGAAGATCAGGGAACCTAAGGAGTCATTCCAAGCCAGAGTAAAGGCACGAGTGGCACTCCTTGAAAGAGATCAGAAAGATCAGGCTAGGAAAGAAAAATTGGCCAAACAGTTTGGTGTCTCTATTGAAGAAATTGAAGCTGCTGAGAAAGAAGATGAGACCCAAAGTTCTGATGATTCCCTAAGGTGTAATGAAGAAACTTCTGATGACCAAACTTCTGATGAAGAATCAGAAAGTACTGAAGACAATCCTTCAGTAGCTGACAAACCATCAGCAGTTGTCAGCACATCAGAAGTTAACACTTCCCAACCTCAAACAACTGAACCTTCCAGAACCACTGCTCCCATTCAACCAACATCTGATCCCATCAGGCCTACATCTGTTACAACAATGACTGTATTAAACCCTTCTCCCATCTCTCATTCAGCTGAACTATTAGAGAAGAGTTTAATTGCAGCCAACAAGAAGGCCAGAGAAGATCAGATTTGGAAATCTCTGGAAGAAAGGGATGATTTGGACTTAAGCCATGAAGAAAAACTTCAGGCTTATGCAGCTGAACTACAAAGGCAGGCTAGCCTTGATGAGATTGCTGAACAGGATAAAAGACAACAACTGGTGTCTTACATTACCAAGAACAGCAAGACTAAAGCCTTTACACTCAAAGGACTCTCTATGCAAGAGCTGACAAGAAGAGCACAACTGCTTGCAGAGAAAATGGCCACAAGCAAAGATGGAAAGGCCAAGAGAGCCCAGATAATAGAAGAGCTAGTAGCAGAAGGATATGGTTCAAAAGCCTCTGTATCCAGATGGAAAGAAGAAAGACTGATGGATACATATAGAAAATATTTGGCTGCCAAGGCTGCAAATCCTGAGAAGTTTCAAACTGCTGATCCTTCAAGATCAGTAGTTAGAACTTCTGGTGTATCTAGAAGATCTGCTGCTCAGAAGAAGAAGACAGAGGACAATGTCAAAACTGATTTCAAAATGGTACTACTTGAGGGAAGCTCAATAGTCCATTCAGATTTTGACATTGAGGAGAAACCTCTGTTAACACAGTTCAGGGATCCTTCCACTTTTGCTTATCAAATACAAAAGACAATCACAGAAAAGCTGCATACCAAAGTAGTGACTGAACACCATCTCCCAACTGTTCAGATGCCTGGTATGCAACAACAACAACAAGGAAGAGAATCCCACCTGAGGCTATCTGAAACTGAAGACATCCAGCACTCAGGACCATCAACCCAAGGGACAAGTCTGGTTCCCTATTCTTCTGACTTTAACAAGTCAAAGATCCCTATCATCAGATGGTCACTTACTGATAACAACTCAGTACTGTTGACAAGAAGAGACTTCTCAAGCAGGGCTTACAAGAAGATCAGTGATCTGAAGAAACTGTCAACACAAGACCTGCTCACAATTCAACATCTAGAACCACAGAGAGGATCTCTGTCTGATGATCAGTACAACCAGCTCAAGAACACCATGTACAAAGAGATATGGAAGATTGTTCAAGACAGAAGAAACACATAAGGAATTAGTAAGGTTTTGGCTTCATCAATCCAGGGGGAGATTGTTAGGACAAAGAGGATTGGTGAAACCACTTTTGTAAACCTTAGTCTAATTCACTTCTGTCATTTTTGGCTAAGTATAGAAGTACTAAAGAGAAGACAAGAAACTGCTGATTAGAAGATATGAAGAAGTGCTGAAGTTGCAGAAGTTCTGAAGTCCAAACCAGACAAGTTCACTTCAGAAGTACTGAAGACAAAACTACTCTTCAGTAGTTGTCCTTCATCAGCACTTAGCAGAAGATATTTCCCACCGCCCTTTTGCATCAGTAGTTTATTGTTTAATATTACTTTTAGCTTTATTTGTTTCTTTCAATGTTGCAACTTGTGCAACTTGTCACTGGACTTTCTGTGCTTGCCTTTTAGGCAAGATACATGCATGTAATCGTCTATAAATAGGAGGCTTCAACCTTCTATTTTAGACATTGATTTTCAACAGAAAAATCCTTCAAACACTCTCATTGTTATATTCCATTTCTGTATTTATTGTGAATCTCTCTAAGTATCTAATTCTCATTTACAACTTAGATTCATAATAAATACTTTGTCATTTATTTAGTTTCAAACATCAAGGGGGAGTTACAACTCTGCCTTTGCATAAAAAGTGTTGCTTTAACTTATAACATTCCGCTGTGCTTATAATCTGATTTACAAGGACTTGCTAAACACTTAAGTGTCAAGATAGCAAGTTCTTACTTAGCAAACAAGAGCAAACTGATCCAACAAACACTGTGTATCCTGTTTAAAGGGAAAACAGCATAAGTCCTCCTATAAGTCTATTGAAGAATCAAAAACAACTGCATGTCTTCAACTACTCCATATGGACTTATTTGGGCCTGTCAAGATCATGAGCCTTGGTAAAAAGAAGTACTGCTTAGTCATCATTGATGACTACTCAAGATTCACATGGGTATTCTTCTTATTTTCCAAGGATGAGGCTGCTGAAATCATCAAGTTCTTCATTCTACAAGTAGAGAAACAATATTCTCTATCTGTCAAAACCATTAGAAGTGACAATGGGACAGAGTTCAGGAACAAAACTCTGGATGAATTCTGTTTGTCTAAAGGGATTATTAGACAATACAGTGTTCCCAGAACTCCTGAGCAAAATGGTGTAGTAGAAAGGAAGAACAGAACATTGATAGAAGGAGCAAGAACAATGTTAGCTGATTCTGGACTGCCATTGTACTTTTGGGCAGAAGCAGTTAACACAGCATGTTATGTTCAGAATAGAGTTCTTGTGGTCAAGAGACATTCCAAGACTGCCTATGAAGTTCTTCATGGCATGAAGCCCCTTATCTCCTTTTTCAGGGCTATTGGGTGTCAATGTTTCATCTTGAACATCAAGGAATCTATTTCAAAGTTTGCTGCCAAAGTTGACTCAGGTTACTTTCTTGGTTACTCTTCAACTAGAAAAGCCTACAAGGTTTTTAATTCTCACACCAGGATAGTAGAAGAAACATTGAATGTCAAGTTCAATGAGTCAAAACACACTCTTATTCCAGCACATCCTGCTGAACTCTTTGACCTAGACAACTTTCACTTTGGACCTGAAAAGGCTGTTACTTCTTCCAAACCTACTTATTATGGTGATCAAAGGTTTGAAGATGAGGATCCTGCACCATGGACTCCTCAAACAGTCATTAAGTCAACTACAACACCATCAGAAGTTTTTCAAACTTCTGATCAAACAAATACTGAAGGCCAAACTCAAACATCTGCTTCAGCACCTGCAACTACTGAAGAAGCTGCAACTGCTGAACCAGATATCATAGACCTCAGTAGTTTGTTTGAAGAACAAGAGCCACCTACACCTGTCAGTGGTTTACAACAACTGATTGAACACAGAGATCATCCACTTGATCAAATCATGGGTGATATAGCTACAGGTGTTCTGACCAGAAACCAGCTCTCCAACTTTTGCCTATTCTCAGCCTTTATTTCACAGTTGGAACCAAAGAAGTACCAGGAAGCCCTCAAAGACAATAATTGGGTGCAGGCTATGCAAGATGAACTACTACAGTTCAACAAGCAACAGGTCTGGGAAATCTGTCCCTTACCTCAAAACAAGCAACCAATTGGTACAAGATGGGTTTTTAGGAACAAACAAGATGAAGCTGGTATGATAATCAAGAACAAGGCAAGACTGGTAGTTCAAGGGTACTCTCAAGAAGAGGGAATTGACTATGATGAAACCTTTGCTCCAGTTGCAAGGCTTGAGGCCATCAGGTTATTTCTGGCCTATGCCATTTCCAACAAAATTAAAGTTTATCAAATGGATGTGAAAAGTGCATTTTTGTATGGAAAAATCAAGGAGGAGGTGTATGTCTGTCAGCCACCTGGGTTTGAGGATCCTTCTCATCCTGAGTGGGTATACAGACTAGACAAAGCTCTTTATGGGCTCAAACAGGCTCCAAGAGCCTGGTATGATACACTCTCCACCTTTTTACTCAAAAATAACTTTACAAGAGGTGCCATTGATAAAACACTTTTCATTAAACATGTTGGAAATCATGTCTTACTTGTTCAAATTTATGTTGATGATATCATCTTTGGTTCAACAAACACAAAATTGTGTGATGATTTTAAAAAACTCATGCAATCAAAATTTGAGATGAGTACCATGGGAGAACTGCAGTACTTTCTAGGACTGCAGATCAAACAACAAACAAATGGAACTTTTATACATCAATCAAAATATGTTAAAGAATTATTGAACAAATTTTCTTTAAATGACTGTAAATCATGTTCCACTCCCATGACACCTATCACACAAGTTGAACCTGATGATCAAGGAAAACAGGTTGATCAAACCATGTACAGATGCATGATAGGTTCCCTTTTATACTTAACTGCTTCTAGACCAGATATTATGTTTTCAACATGTGTCTGTGCTAGATATCAATCAGCACCAAGGGAATCACACCTTATTGCAGTCAAAAGAATTTTTAGATATCTGAAAGGAACACCAACACTGGGAATTTGGTATCCTGCTTCAAGCAATACCAAGTTATCAGCATTTTCAGATAGTGACTATGCAGGGTGTAAGATGACAAGAAAATCAACATCTGGTGGTTGTCAATTCCTGGGTAACTGTCTAGTGTCATGGCAATCAAAGAAGCAAACATCTGTTGCAACTTCAACTGCTGAAGCTGAATACATTGCAGCTGCAAGTTGTACATCACAGATACAATGGCTCCAATATCAACTTCTTGATTATGGAATCAAAGAGACCAAGACACCTTTGTTTGTAGACAGCAAATCTGCCATTAGCATCATTCAAAATCCGGTACAGTTCTCAAAAACTAAACATATTGAGATCAGGTACCATTTCATAAGAGATTGCTATGAAAAAGGCAAGATTGAGGTGAAGCATGTAGCAACAGCTAATCAGATAGCTGACATCTTCACTAAACCCCTTGACACATCAACATTTCAGAAGTTAGTTTCCATGCTTGGAATGCTAAATTTGTAAGTGTTTATTTTTTTTTTTTTGCATATCAGTTAGAATCCAAGTTAACACTTGATTCTACCCAACTCTACATCAAACTTCTACATCAATCACTACTGTTATGCATCAAAATTTTTCTTTTTCCTTTTTCCATCCTTGATTCCATCCTGTTTACCATGGTGGAATCAAAATGAAAAATTTTCTTTTTCCTTTTTCCACCCTTGATTCCATCCTGTTTACCTTGGTGGATTTCAAGTTAACCTTTTCCATCTTTTTTCTGGTTTCCACTTACAAATGTCAAAAGTCTGAAACAAAACTTCTGAAAAACAAAAACAGTTTGAGAGAAACTACTGATGAACAAAAATCATCAGTATAGGGATAACTTTCTGAAAAAGTGTGTAACTTCTGATAAAATAAACTTCAGAAGTTATGAATAAAGTATTTATAAAAACATTTCTCATCAGATGTTAAAACTGCTGAAGAGAAAATGGGAACTACTGATGACGTAATCCTTCATCAGCAGTTTAAGTCAAAAGGGCAAATCTGACTTTTCCCATCATCAGAGGTTTGACCTAATAAGTTTAAAACCTCTGATAAAGAGATTTTTAACCAAAGGCGGTTTTAAAACTTCTAATAAAGAAGATTCAAGCGGTTAAAACTTCTAATAAATACCTTTTCTACACACTTATCCTTTTAAACTCAAAAAAAAAAAAAATATCCCTCCTTCTCTCTCAAATCTCTCTCAAAAAACTACACCTACAAATCCACTGTTCCATCAAACACCCAAACCACAATGGATCTAGTTCTAAAACAGGGACACAATCAAAGAGCCTTTCTTGAAAAACAAGAAGGCTGGTCCCAATACGATGAGATCATTGATCTTGTCGTCAAATCCCAATACTTTACTGCTCTCACAATTAACCCACCGATTCACACTGAAACTCTGAATGAGTTCTGGGCAAATGCTGAGACGGTTACAATGGGTGGTGAGGTCATTTCCCTCAACTCAAAGATAAAAGGGAAACAACTGACCATCACACCGGCCACACTAGCAACAAGACTGGGTCTGGATGATGTAGCTGCCCCTGACCATGTTGCTAACAAAGATATTCATCTAACCATGACTGAGTGTGGTTATCAAGGTACTCTCTCCCATGCAACAATATTCAAAAAATATTTTGAACCAAAATACAAACTTTTGTTTCATTATATAATTATGTGTTTGAGTCCAAAAACAGGGTCATATGACCAGATGCCCTCCACTTTTCAACCAATATTTCATTCCATTGTGAATGAAACTAAATTCAGGGCATCAAAACTGTTTTTCCATGAGTTGGTGTTACATCACAATAATACCAAGAAAAAGTTTTTGTTGTACCCAAGGTTCATTATGCAATGCATAATAGGGGAACTGGGTAATGAGGTGCTTGTGGGAAAAATTTCAACTTTAAACCCTTTAACATCACAAGCATACTCAAGACTTAACAAACCGGCTGCCTGGCCAGAAGATGATCAGGGAGAACAACAACAAGTCCCCCTGAAGCCCACATCTTCCAAACTCACCCCACCAAAAGCCAAAAAGCCCAAGCCAACAAAAACTGCAACCCACCAACCCAAAAGAAAAGCTGTTCAGGAGGTTGAGATGCCTGAACATGCTCTTGAGCATTCTGCTCTTCAAATTGTTGAGACTGAAACACCTTCTCAGTCTCATCCATCTCAAACCCCACCAAGAGCACCCATATCTGTTCATTTCAAAAGAAAAAGACTTAGAAAAACATATCAAACACACTCTTCTTTTGAAACTGCTGATCAACAACCTATTGCCCAAACTACTGAACCATCCCCACAAATTTCTGAACAAGAGGCAATAGAAATTGCCAAACTTCTCTCTGGGCTAAAAGAGAATGTCCCATCTGATCATGTCAGTCCCCATCAACCACAACAAACAGGGGACATAACTACTACATCAGACATGGATGTGGACATTACTAGCCCTATCCCAAGAGATGAGGGTGGACCAGAGTCTTTAAGCCCAATTTTAGAGACTCTTGGGGCATCTGAGGCTGCTACTACTCAGTTACCACCCAGTGGTGGATCTGAGGACAGAAGTAACATAGCTAAGACCTCAGATGTGGCAACTACTGATGAAGGCTTAATGCCTGAAGTAGGAAATCCTCAGTACCAAGAAACAGAGGTTCATGAGAGAACTGAGTTGGGCTCAGCTCATGATTTAACTGAAACAGTCCTCACAGAGGGCAACATCAGGGATTCAGATGATTCCATTAGTTTGGATGATGTTTCACAATTTAAAACTACTGAATTGACGGCACTTTCTGAAGGTCCTGTTGCAAAGGTATCCAGGCTCAAGAAGCCAGTCACCTCTGCACAGGTTAAAGCCCACTCAATCCCTAAAACCCCTAGAGTGGCATCCTCTGTACAACATGAGGATCTCCCAAAAACACCCCCTTCACAGCAAATGCCTACCCAATTCCCTGGGCAAACAAGCATAGACCTGAACCAGCTATGCAGCCCAGAGGGTCCCCTGTACCACATGATGAATACACTCATCAGAAATCACTTCCAAACATATACAGCTGACTTGGAGCTGTCAATCAAGAACCAATTTGGAGTGATAAAGACCAAGATGAACGATCTGTCAAACAAAATAGACTTCAACAGCCAACAGATTGCTCATCTTCAAGGACACTTCTCCCAACCCTCTGCTTCAAGGGTTATAATTGATGAATCCAAAAAGGGGGAGAAGATCAGGGAACCTAAGGAGTCATTCCAAGCCAGAGTAAAGGCAAGAGTGGCACTCCTTGAAAGAGATCTGAAAGATCAGGCCAGGAAAGAAAAATTGGCCAAACAGTTTGGTGTCTCAATTGAAGAAATTGAAGCTGCTGAGAAAGAAGATGAGACCCAAAGTTCTGATGATTCCCTAAGGTGTAATGAAGAAACTTCTGATGACCAAACTTCTGATGAAGAATCAGAAAGTACTGAAGACAATCCTTCAGTAGCTGACAAACCATCAGCAGTTGTCAGCACATCAGAAGTTAACACTTCCCAACCTCAAACAACTGAACCTTCCAGAACCACTGCTCCCATTCAACCAACATCTGATCCCATCAGGCCTACATCTGTTACAACAATGACTGTATTAAACCCTTCTCCCATCTCTCAATCAGCTGAACTATTAGAGAAGAGTTTAATTGCAGCCAACAAGAAGGCCAGAGAAGATCAGATTTGGAAATCTCTGGAAGAAAGGGATGACTTGGACTTAAGCCATGAAGAAAAACTTCAGGCTTATGCAGCTGAACTACAAAGGCAGGCTAGCCTTGATGAGATTGCTGAACAGGATAAAAGACAACAACTGGTGTCTTATATTACCAAGAACAGCAAGACTAAAGCCTTTACACTCAAAGGACTCTCTATGCAAGAGCTGACAAGAAGAGCACAACTGCTTGCAGACAAAATGGCCACAAGCAAAGATGGAAAGGCCAAGAGAGCCCAGATAATAGAAGAGCTAGTAGCAGAAGGATATGGTTCAAAAGCCTCTGTATCCAGATGGAAAGAAGAAAGACTGATGGATACATATAGAAAATATTTGGCTGCCAAGGCTGCAAATCCTGAGAAGTTTCAAACTGCTGATCCTTCAAGATCAGTAGTTAGAACTTCTGGTGTATCTAGAAGATCTGCTGCTCAGAAGAAGAAGACAGAGGACAATGTCAAAACTGATTTCAAAATGGTACTACTTGAGGGAAGCTCAATAGTCCATTCAGATTTTGACATTGAGGAGAAACCTCTGTTGACACAGTTCAGGGATCCTTCCACTTTTGCTTATCAAATACAAAAGACCATCAAAGAGAAGATGCATACCAGAGTAGTGACTGAACACCATCTCCCAACTGTTCAGATGCCTGGTATGCAACAACAACAACAAGGAAGAGAATCCCACCTGAGGCTATCTGAAACTGAAGACATCCAGCACTCAGGACCATCAACCCAAGGGACAAGTCTGGTTCCCTATTCTTCTGACTTTAACAAGTCAAAGATCCCTATCATCAGATGGTCACTTACTGATAACAACTCAGTACTGTTGACAAGAAGAGACTTCTCAAGCAGGGCTTACAAGAAGATCAGTGATCTGAAGAAACTGTCAACACAAGACCTGCTCACAATTCAACATCTAGAACCACAGAGAGGATCTCTGTCTGATGATCAGTACAACCAGCTCAAGAACACCATGTACAAAGAGATATGGAAGATTGTTCAAGACAGAAGAAACACATAAGGAATTAGTAAGGTTTTGGCTTCATCAATCCAGGGGGAGATTGTTAGGACAAAGAGGATTGGTGAAACCACTTTTGTAAACCTTAGTCTAATTCACTTCTGTCATTTTTGGCTAAGTATAGAAGTACTAAAGAGAAGACAAGAAACTGCTGATTAGAAGATATGAAGAAGTGCTGAAGTTGCAGAAGTTCTGAAGTCCAAACCAGACAAGTTCACTTCAGAAGTACTGAAGACAAAACTACTCTTCAGTAGTTGTCCTTCATCAGCACTTAGCAGAAGATATTTCCCACCGCCCTTTTGCATCAGTAGTTTATTGTTTAATATTACTTTTAGCTTTATTTGTTTCTTTCAATGTTGCAACTTGTGCAACTTGTCACTGGACTTTCTGTGCTTGCCTTTTAGGCAAGATACATGCATGTAATCGTCTATAAATAGGAGGCTTCAACCTTCTATTTTAGACATTGATTTTCAACAGAAAAATCCTTCAAACACTCTCATTGTTATATTCCATTTCTGTATTTATTGTGAATCTCTCTAAGTATCTAATTCTCATTTACAACTTAGATTCATAATAAATACTTTGTCATTTATTTAGTTTCAAACATCAAGGGGGAGTTACAACTCTGCCTTTGCATAAAAAGTGTTGCTTTAACTTATAACATTCCGCTGTGCTTATAATCTGATTTACAAGGACTTGCTAAACACTTAAGTGTCAAGATAGCAAGTTCTTACTTAGCAAACAAGAGCAAACTGATCCAACATAAATACCTTAAACTAATAATTATTTGTATCTCGACACTTTTGTACGTTTTAAAAATATTTCGAGTCACTTTCGGGCTTATATAATCATATTATGAATTTAGAATAATATAGTTTTAGGGAAATAATTGCCAAAAAACGATTTGTGTGGACCGGGACTCTAACCCGCGTCCACAGCCACAACACACAATGACAACCAACTGAGCCAACTATCATCTTGTGTAGTATTTCAGAAGAAAATAAACTTAACACATTACTTAAATTGATTAGTCAAAGTCTTAGTCAAACAGTCAAAGTCTTAGTCAAACAGTCAAAGTCTTAGTCAAATAGTCAATTCATCATAAAACCTTACTTTATGGTGTTGACCAATTTTAATGGCTAATTGAATCCAAAACTAGTATAAAAACCCACCTATGACCCATTATACTTTGCACCTCTAAATCGATTGTTTCAATCCGATTAAACTTTCCCTCATACCTTTCTTCTATAGTCTATTACTTCTACAATTGAAGCTTTGATTATAAGCTCTTGTAATTGGCGAATTGGAAGCTTGATATTCTTTCTTTTTCGTTTTTTTTATTTCTTCAATTTGGACTAGCTACGTTGTTGAGTCTTTGGGATTCGCCTCGTATACATTCACAACACTTAGAGGATAATTCACCTTAGCCAATGTGAGTTTTACATAGCCCCTTTTCTATTTCACTATTTTTTGGGTGAAACATGTTACAACATTCTATATGCAATTCAATCATATAGTGTCTATGTGTTATTCTATGTTGCATTATGTCTTAAACATGACTAGGGTAAGCACAATATTCTAGCATAATCATTAACATTGATCAGCCGACGGTATACAATGATAGATCTATTGGACTGACAATCCCACCCAGATACGTGCCTCCTACAAAGGTAGCGTGGGTGATTGTTATCGCATAACATAATCGAGTGAACAATGAGCGTATGGGATGTACCACAATATAACAGTCACAAGGGTTGATTATGCACTCGATTTACTTCTAGTATGTTTTCACATATGGACTAGACTTGCCATGACACTTGAATTGTACAAGTTTTATTCAATTATCAAAACCTATGTAATTCTCACCAACTTTTGTTGACCCAAAATATTTTCAAACTTAACATGTTTCAGGTTATAGCTTGCTTGAAGATTAGAGTTAATGCTTGAAGATGTATATTTAGATTTAGCATTTTTCATTGGATGTACAAATTCTTTTTAGAACTATTGTATGTAATTCAATTAATTAATTATTGAAATTTATTATTTACCATGAACTACTGAACAATCATCAATACGTGACATCCCGATGTTTCCGCCATCGGTTGGGGTGTTACAATAGGTATGGTGCTCTGTCTGAGTTTCTTGACGCCCTGCTCAAGAATCTCTACTGGTTCTTCCACGAACTGTAGCTGGTCGTCCACCTGGATCTCCTCCAGTGGCACTACCAGTGTCGTATCAGATAAACATTTCTTTAGATTTGATACGTGGAATACATTGTGTACTCCACTGAGTTCATCAGGCAGGTTTAACATGTAAGCTATTGGACCAATCCTTTAGACGATCTCGAATGGTCCAACGTATCGCGGGTTCAACTTTCCCCATTTCCCAAAGCGTATCACACCCTTCCAAGGTGACACCTTTAATAGTACCTTGTCCCCGATCTGGAACTCCAAAGATTTCTTACGCTTGTTAGTGTAGCTTTTCTATCGATCATGAGCAGCAGCCATCCAGTTTCTGATTTGCACTATCTTCTCAGAAGTTTCGTGCACGAGTTCGGGACCTGTCAGCTGGCTATCCCCAACTTCAGTCCAGTAGATGGGAGACCTACACTTGCGTCCATATAGTGCCTCGAAAGGCGCACACTAAATAGAAGTGTGGTAACTATTTTTATATGAGAATTCGATTAAAGGAAAGTGCTTATCCCAATTGTTGCCAAAGTCCACCACGCACACTCGTAGTAGATCTTCCAATGTTTGGATGGTACGTTCACTTTGTCCATCCGTCTGTGGGTGATAGGCTGTGCTCATATCTAGGCGAGTCCCCAAAGCATCTTGGAGAGTAGTCCAAAAATGAGAAGTAAGTCGCGCGTCGCGATCAAATATGATAGAAGTAGGCACCCCGTTCGTAGAGACGACCTCATTGATATAGATGTTGGCCAGTTTCTCCAGCGTGTCAGTTTCCTTTATTGCCAGAAAATGTGCCGATTTGATTAAACGGTCAAAGATAACCCAAATCATGTTATGCCCACTTGGCGTTTTAGGGAGCTTTGTGATAACGTCCATAGAAATTTCGTCCCATTTCCACATAGGGATTTCTAGTTGCTGGAGTAAGCCTGAAGGTTTCTGATATTCAATCTTAACCATTGCATAAGTCAAGCACTTACTAACATAAGTGGCTATTTCAGCTTTCATGTTTGGCCACCAGTAAAGAGTTTTGAGATCTTCGTACATTTTATCCGAACAGGATGTACCGAATAACGAGATGTGTGAGCCTCTTCGAGCACAAGTTGTCTGAGATCCCCAAAACACGGAATCCAGACTCGATTCATGAATTACTGAAAACCATCTGTCTTCAGTTCCAGGTGCTTATCGGCACCATGCAGTGTCTCAAGCCCGACGTTTTCTTCTTTCAAAGCCTCACCCTGGGCTTCATATATCTTATCAGGAAGATTAGAATGAATAGTGAGTTGTAAAGCTCGCACCCGTTTGGGTTTCGTTTCCTTACGACTAAGGGCATCCGCTACTACATTAGCTTTCCATGGATGATATTTGATGGCACAGTCATAATCATTCAGAAGCTCGACCCATCGACACTGTCGCAAGTTCAGCTCCTTCTAATCGAATATGTGTTGGAGGCTCTTCTGATCAGTGAAGATCGTACACTTCGTTCCATAGAGGTAATGCCTCCAAATCTTTAGAGAGAATATCACCGCTCCTAGTTCCAAGTCGTGGGTGGTGTAATTCTTCTCATGGACCTTCAATTGGCGTGAAGCATATGCGATCACCTTATCACGCTGCATCAGCACACACCCTAACCCTTGGATAGACGCATCACAGTACACCACAAAGTCCCATGTTCCCTCAGGTAACGATAGTATGGGTGCACTACAAAGCTTTGCCGTTAACAATAGAAAAGCGGATTCTTGGATGTCTCCCCACTTGTAAGTAATACCCTTTGGCGTTAAAGCAGTGAGGGGTTGAGCGATCTTAGAGAATCCCTCAATGAATCTGCGATAATATCCCACAAGACCAAGAAACTGGCGCACCTCTGTAGGAGTCTTACGAGCCTCCCACTTTTTAATTACATCAATCTTGGCGGGATCGACATGTATTCATGCCTCGTTAACCACATGTCATAGAAATTGGACCTCTTGAATCCAGAAGTCACACTTGGAGAATTTCGCATACAGCTACTCATTCCTCAAGAGTTCTAAGATCAGCTGTAGGTGTTGCTCATGCTGGTAACATCAAACAATTTTATATATATATATATATATATATATATATATATATATATATATATATATATATATATAGAACTCCCTCATTTATTCATCCGATTCATGTTTACATTATCTTTCCCATCCATTTTATTAATTTTTTTGTTTAACTAATGACTTATAATCAATGTTAAATTGGATTTTATTAAAAATTCTGATTTAAAAACGTTAAAAAAATGTTTGCCTGAGCCAGGATTCGAACCCGAGTCCCTGGCGGGCTAAACCTTAACCACACCACACAAACCACTACACCATTTGGTGTTTTGTGATGTTAATTAAAACCAATTAAACTTAAACCCTTTCAAGGTCCCTTAGTCAAACCTGAAAAGTCAAACGTAGTCTCTTAGTCAAGTCAAGTCAAAGTGTTAGTAAATATGGTCTCCTAGTCAAGTCAAAGTGTTAGTAAATATGGTCTTCTAGTCAAGTCAAAGTTGTTCCTAAATTCTAGCCTAGTCAAAGTAGTCCCTAATTACAACTCCAATTTCTAAACTATAAATACAATAGTCTACCATTCAACTCTTTATAACATTCAATAAAAAAAACATTATTATCCCATCTCCCACATACTAAAGTTTTCATCCATCATTATCTCCTCTAGCTAGTTCCGAATTTTCCAAAGCATTATTACTAAGTGTTTGCACGCTCAAGAAAACTCACGAACTCATTAAGCACCTAAGGTGAGTTTACATAGCCCTTTTTCACTATTTGGGGTGAAACATGTTACATTTTCAATTGCAATTCAACATAAGTGTCTATGTGTTATTCTATGTTGCATTATATCTTAAATATTACTATGGTAAGCACAATTATTCTAGCATAATCATTAAATCCGTACAAGCCAACGATATACAATGATAGATCTACTGGACTGACAACCCCACCCGGATACGTGTACCTCCTACATAGGTAGCGTGGGTGATTGTTATCGCAACATAAACGAGTGAACCATATGCGTATGGGATGGACCACAATATTCTAGTCGCAAGGTTTGATTATGCACACGATTTACCGGGTAGTATTGTTTTCACATATGGACTAGACTTGCCATGACACTCGGATTGTACAAATTTTATTCAACATTCAAACCTATGTAATTCTTACCAACTTTTGTTGACCCAAAATATTTTCAAACTTAACATGTTTCAGGATATAGCTTGCTTGAAGATTAGAGTTAATGCTTGAAGATGTGTATCTAGTATTTTTCATTTTGATGTACAAATTCTTTTAGAATAATTGTATGTAATTTATGTAATCAATTAATGAAATTTATTATTTACCATGAGCTACTGAACAATCGTCAATACGTGACATCCCAATGTTTCCGCCATCGGTTGGGGTGTTACAGACTGGTATCAGAGCCTTGGTTATAGGGAATTAGGTTATTAGAAAATTAATCTAGTCTATAACCATAGGATTATAACCAGTACTTGCTCCTTTTATTTGCACCTATACTTGTTTCTTTTCTTCATCCCATCCTACTTCTTATCCCTACTTTAATCCCTACAAGAAGATTGCTCTCCATCATGGGATCTATTCTTAGACTAATAGGACAAGATTCTCAAGTCTTAACCTGAATTGCCTTGAAGATCCCGTCAAAATTCTATATTTTAATAACGAACACGTGCAATCTGGAAGGGTGAACGCCTGTATTCTGAGTTTTCTGTCTAGGACTGGCATTGCGCATAAATCCCAATCAGACGAGGGACTCGGATGCCTACCTGGGAATTCTCGGGATGAGTGTTCACTTATAGGCTAAAGCATGTCTTCACTATGTTATTAGAATCTAGAAGCTTTGATAAGTCAACGTTTTCGTTTATTCATTTTAATTAATGAATAAATGATTACACTCACTTTCCTTAAAGCTAAGCTCTAAAATCTCAAAATTTTACAGCTTAAATCAATCCCATTTCCTAATCATATATGGATTTCACAATCACATTTCATCTTACCATCTTAGCCACATGTTTGATTATTTTCAACACCCTCCCTAAATCATATTATTTTATTTTTCAACATGTTACATATTTCTAAACTGTAACCTCATAACCTGGGTAGACCCTAGCCCAACACTAAAGATTTCTTAATATTGTCAAAATTTTCATCACCTATAAACCATGGAAAATACATATTTTTGTTATAAGATATCCTCAAACTTAATTTCTAAATCCAAATGTTTATTCATTAGCATAACAAAGGATTTTTGATATAATGTCACCTTGATCTATAAAACCTAACGTCGTGTTTAAAATCTTCGACTAAACTAAAATATTCTGATCTAAAGCCACTTAGTTTGTACTATTAGCAACTTTTGTTTTATATAAGAAACCAGTTTTAAAAAGAAAAATGATAAGATCTTTCCATCCTCATGAACAAAATTTAATCTCCATTGCCACCTAATTATTTTCAACTTGTTCGAACTTTTACAATTTTTGGTTTTTATCACAATCATGTTTTCTCATACGCTAGATTCTAACCTTTGATCCAAACCCCACGATTTACACTGCTACATAATCTCCTTACTATAAAATAAACCCTTTATTAACTATTTTCACGTTCACTATCTTTCATAACCTTGATGATGCTTTGAGTTCTCCATCATCCTCTCAAGAACTAAATTCATATTCTTCACCTTCTGGAACATGAACTTGATCCCTATGATAATCAGACTATTGAAAACTTGATTGTTTGTTGCATCAAACTTGATTCTCAGTTATACATGGGGATTTGATTATCTACTTGAACATTTGATTATTCATGATACTTGAAAGCATGGAATATAAACTATTTGCTATAAACACACCTAGAGTCACTAATCTTGTCTAGGACAACTCTATTACAACTCGCATGCTATACTTAATGCATTTACAAACTTACTTACATGTATATATTACGAACTTGCAACTTATGTGTTAAATAAAAAACAATTGTTACACTTAATCAAACAACTGGTAGAGGATGAAGTACTTGCTCAACAGTTAGTAGAGTACCTAACAACCTGCTCAACGATTGGTAGAGGTCATCATGCCTGCTCAACAGTCGGTAGAGGTTCTAATAACCTGCTCAACGACTGGTAGAGGCTATCGCACCTGCTCAACAATCGGTAGAGGTTCCTACTCACTGACTGGTAGAGATCTTTTCCTGCTCAACAGTTGGACTCATTTTTGGATACATCATACATGTAATTTGATACAAAGATTTATTACACTCATTGATACAATGATTCAATCACAAGGTTATTTTGCATTACTTACATATGTGTTTAGAGTCATAGAAGGACACAAAACCCTAATGTAAGGTAAATTGGTGATTGCGGTCCGGAACGTAATCATGAATTTACAGGTACGTTAAGGTAGTGTGGAATTCTATCAAGGTTTTCGGTAGATAATCAATTATAAACTCTAGTTACCTGGTAGTTCATTTAGTCTTTCTATAGTCAATCAACTCATGCATTTCTTCCCTAACACTTAAGTTTAGTGTTTTGCTAGATTCTTATTCTCCTTGCTATTTCAGACGAACCTAATCCAACCCTTAAAACTCACACATATTAAACCTTTTATCCAAATTATTTGAAACAGATTATTCTATTACCTATAAATTCATGTCGTGCCTTAACCCAAATTTTCCAAATCTCAGTTGACTTAATTTCTACCTAATCATCCTCAACCCTATGTTTTTAATAAACTTCGAGACGAAGTTCCTAAAAGTAGGGGAGACTGTAACATCACACAATTTTATATATATATATATATATATATATATATATATATATAGAACTCCCTCGTTTATTCATCCGATTCATGTTTACATTATCTTTCCCATCCATTTTATTAATTTTTTTGTTTAAATAATGACTTATAATCAATATTAAATTGGATTTTATTAAAAATTCTGATTTAAAAACGTTAAAAAAATGTTTGCCTGAGCCAGGATTCGAACCCGAGTCCCTAGCGGGCTAAACCTCAACCACACCACACAAACCACTACACCATTTGGTGTTTTGTGATGTTAATTAAAACCAATTAAACTTAAACCCTTTCAAGGTCCCTTAGTCAAACCTGAAAAGTCAAACGTAGTCTCTTAGTCAAGTCAAGTCAAAGTGTTAGTAAATATGGTCTCCTAGTCAAGTCAAAGTGTTAGTAAATATGGTCTTTTAGTCAAGTCAAAGTTGTTCCTAAATTCTAGCCTAGTCAAAGTAGTCCCTAATTACAACTCCAATTTCTACACTATAAATACAATAGCCTACCATTCAACTGTTTATAACATTCAATAAAAAAAACATTATTATCCCATCTCCCACATACTAAAGTTTTCATCCATCATTATCTCCTCTAGCTAGTTCCGAGTTTTCCAAGGCATTATTACTAAGTGCTTGCACGCTCAAGAAAACTCACGAACTCATTAAGCACCTAAGGTGAGTTTACATAGCCCTTTTTCATTATTTGGGGTGAAACATGTTACATTTTCAATTGCAATTCAACATAAGTGTCTATGTGTTATTCTATGTTGCATTATGTCTTAAACATTACTATGGTAAGCACAATTATTCTAGCATAATCATTAACTCCGTACAAGCCAACGATATACAATGATAGATCTATTGGACTGACAACCCCACCCGGATACGTGTACCTCCTACATAGGTAGCGTGGGTGATTGTTATCGCAACATAAACGAGTGAACCATATGCGTATGGGATGGACCATAATATTCTAGCCACAAGGTTTGATTATGCACATGATTTACCGGGTAGTATTGTTTTCACATATGGACTCGACTTGCCATGACACTCGAATTGTACAAATTTTATTCAACATTCAAACCTATGTAATTCTTACCAACTTTTGTTGACCCAAAATATTTTCAAACTTAACATGTTTCAGGATATAGCTTGCTTGAAGATTAGAGTTAATGCTTGAAGATGTGTATCTAGTATTTTTCATTTTGATGTACAAATTCTTTTAGAACAATTGTATGTAATTTATGTAATCAATTAATGAAATTTATTATTTACCATGAGCTACTGACCAATCGTCAATACGTGACATCCCGATGTTTCCGCCGTCAGTTGGGGTGTTACAATGCTCTTCCCTGCTCTTAGAATAAATCAATTTGTCATCTATGAACACTATGATGAATTTGTCCAAATAAGGCTTACACACGCGGTTCATAAGATCCATGAACACAGCCGGTGCATTGGTTAGCCCAAATGGCATCACCAAAAACTCATAATGTCCATATCGAGTTCGAAAGGCTGTTTTTACCACATCGTCCTCTCGGACTCTCAGCTGATGATACCCTGACCTCAAGTCAATCTTGGAATAGAAACTCGACCCTTGTAGTTGGTCAAACAAGTCATCAATACGAGACAAAGGGTAGCGGTTCTTAACCGTTACCTTATTCAACTCCCGATAATCAATACACATGCGGAAACTCCTGTAACACCCCAACCGATGGCGGAAACATCGGGGTGCCACGTATTGATGATTGTTCAGTAGCTCATGATGAATATCAGATTTCATTAAATGATTTAATTTATTTACATACAATGATTCTACAAGACTTCATACATCAAATTGAATGAAACTATGCACGTATCTTCAAGCAAATCTTCCAAACAAGTAGAACCTGAAACATGTTAAGTTGAAAATATTTTGGGTCAACAATTGTTGGTGAGAATACATAGGTTTGTGAAAATAAATGGTAACGATAGTTTGTACAACATTCAAAGTTGTATGATGATAGAGTATGATACCGACATGTAACAATGCGTCTTTGTACAACCAAACCTTGTGTCGACTGATGACTAACTCGCAAGTTAGTTAAATGTTATTACTGTTATCGATCATCCCTGAGTCTATGCGGGTGGGATGGGTTTGTCAGACCTATAGCGCTATAATCTAAACAGGCGGCTTGATCATTGTTAATGATTGTACTGTGTCTTTTTGTTACAGTCAAATGATAGAATGATGTTGTAATTGAATCACAAGTAAATATGAGTAAATGATAGTATGAAATGTTTAAACATGTTTCACCCCAAAAATAGTGAAAATAGAGTAAAAGGGGCTATGTAAACTCACCTTAGCGAATGTTAACTTGTTGAAAAGATATGATAATTGTGTTGCCCAAAGTGATTCCAAATATTACCCTATAATGAGGTAATATATAATAAGTCTAAGTCTATGTAACTAATATGTGTATCCTAGGGTTTCGATTTGGGGATAATCAATTGTTAAATTTAATTTAAAAATGTTAATTAAATAAAGAAAATTGGATAATTAATGAAAAATAGTCTTTTTACAAAATTTGAATTTTGAGTGTGCACATTAAAGTGTTTGAAGCAATAAAATAATTTTTATAAAATTATTTCATTTTAAATAGATTTTTAAATCTATTTATTTATAAATAGCCAATTATTAACTTTAATATTCAAAAATACTAAAATTAAAGAAATCTTATTTTAAAAATCATAATTCTGTTTTAAATGATTAAAAATAATTTGTATAAAATTTTGGTGCAAAAATGATGAAAATTGGATTTATTATGAATTAAATATGATTAAATCTTACAAAAATTGATTAAAAATAATAAATAAATGATTTTTCTGAATTAAAAATTATTTCAGTAAAGTTTAACTTTATAAAAAGTTAGGATAATTTTTGGGGAATTTAATAAAACTGTTTTGATATAATAATGGATTTTTATAAATATAATAGTATAAAAATGATTTAATTATTATAATTATTAAATAAAAGAATTTCTGAAAAATAAAAAATTGTAAATAACACTTTTATATCAGATTAAGTAATATTAATTTTTTAGAGTTTATAAAATAGTTTAGGTATTTAAAAAGAATTTTAAAAGATTTAAAGGATTTAATATATATATATATAATTAATTGTATTGTGTTAAAAAGAAAAGAAAAGAATGAACAAAACCGGTCAGAGCCGGACTCGAACCCGGGTGACCCTTGTAGCGAACCAGAGTCACAACCACTTGGCCTAGGCCGGTGGTTGTGATGAATCTGGATTTATAATTATTAAATACACGAAGAAACAAAAGCTTTATCCCCAATTTATAGACGCGATGAACCCTAGTTTTGCAATCGAGCAAGTCAGACAAATATAGCCCGATTATTGTTAGGGCTAATGTTGTCTGATCGCCGATGAATATAACCCAACAAAAGATTGAGACTCACAGTGCTTGATTGATGTTTATGATCGGGTCAAAGAGAAAGTCAACCACGAGCAATTAAACCAATTACAGAGTGAATTAGAGAGATGTTGAGATTGAGAGAGAGTTGTGAGTGATTATACAAGGTCCAGAAAGCCTCAATTTATACTAGAGGATTAGGGTTAGGGTTAATTAGCAGGTTTGACTTTCCTTTTAATAAAACGCGGCCAATTGAATATTAGGGCAACAATTGCCGTGTAATCGTTGTGCAATTGTGTTGGATTGGGCCGGTAATAGCACGATTTTGCCAAAAATATATCAAACACGCGTTAATTCTACGGATTGAGCAACAAGGAATCCCACAGTTGACTTTTCCTTGTCAACTGTGGGAGTTTAACACGCGTATAAGATTATTGTTTGTCCGGGTTTATAACAAGAAACTGGCTAGCCCAGTTGGTTGTGCCCATGAGTGTGTTAGGATCAGGCCGGCCTTGGCGCGGGTTCGAACCCCGGCCAAGGCAAAACATTTTTTTGATTTATTTCAACACTCACACACATATATAATATTATATATAGTATTAGGGTTCCATAATAGCGACAAAAATAATAATTGCGACGATAAATATGAAAACTTAACGTTTTATTAATGTCGATGGCGTATCGTACAAGTATTTAATGCGTGATGTTACAGTCTCCCCTACTTTTAGGAACTTCGTCCCGAAGTTAAGAGAAAACCAGGGTTACAATTGGTCAACTACTGAAGACTTTGATAAAATTTCACACTACCTTAATGTACCTGTAAATTCATGATTACGTTCCGGACCGTAATTACCAATTTACCTTACATTAGGGTTTTGCGTCCTTTTATGACTTTACCGATTGTTAAGCAGGTCTGATAGTCTCCGCCAGTCGTTCAGGTGGTAGGGCCTCTCCCGACTGTTGGAATGACATGATGACCTCTACCAATCGTTAAGCTGGTCGTTTGATACAAGCAAGTATGATTACAGATATAGCAATTAGTTCACATTCAGACAAACATGCACACAGATGTTATGATAATACTTGAATTTTATTACTTGAATCGAATAACGTCAATACATAGAATAAAAGTAACCAATAGTCAAATGGTGAGTCTTGGTCAGGTAGCTGGAGGGTCTTGATCTCTGTTCAGTTTAGGGCATCGGTTACGGAAGTGATTTGGGTCTCCACATTCATAGCATTGACCATAGTTGTATCGATTAGGATTAGCAGCCTGAGCAGGGTTGATGGGTTGGTTGGCATTAGGATTTGGGGTCTCGCGACATGTATTAACTAGATGGCCATACCTACCACAATTGGTGCACAAGCGACATGCTGAAGCAGTGGGATGATGTCGGTTGCATGTGTTGCACAATGGATGGTTTCCTGTATAAGGTTTCTTGTTAGAAGCTTGTGTAGTGAGGTTGACATCAGGATCCTTGGCCTTACGCTTCTGATTCTCAGTAGTTACCGCGGCTACAATACTTGTTTTATTGCCTTTCCGAACTAAGGTTCCGTTCTTTACGTGATTATCGGTTAAGGTAGCTGCTAAACGTTTTGCTTCTTCAAGGGTAGCAGGGTTCCTTCCCCATACCGTGTCTTGAATCTGCATAGGCAAACCACCGATATACTTTTCGATGGCTACAGGTAGCGGAGTGACTTTGTGGGGCAGCAATAAGCTAAGCTCATGAAAGCGGGTGTTGTAGGCAAGGTTTTCCCCACTATCTTGAGCTAAGGTGTGGAACTCATCCTCAAGCTTCTTAACTTCATTGCGAGGACAAAACTCTTCCTTCATGATCTCTTTGACTTGGTCCCAGGTCATAGTAAAAGCAACCTCGGCCCCACGAGTACGCTTTTCTTCATTCCACCATGTGAGTGCTCGTTTATGGAGAACACTCATGGCGTAACGAACCTTGAAGTTGTTGGGGCATTCACTGTTGATGAAGGCATTCTCAATACCCTCAAACCATTGGAGGAGTCCAGTAGCTCCTTCTTCACCACTAAACTTTGGAGGGTTACAAGAGTTGAAATGCTTAAGGGTACAGGCTTGGGGTCCATTTCCATTGCCATTGCCGTTCCCGTTCCCGTTGTTGTGACCATTCCCGTTGCCGTTCAATTGGATGACCTGAGCGAGTAAATTGGGAACCAGAGTTGCGATTTGCTGCGCCATTTGTTGAGAAATGATCGCAGCTAGTTGAGCATCAACCCCATTGTTGTTGTGGTTAGGAACTTGGTCATGGTTGTGGTTATGGTTATCACCACCTTCTTCGTGGTTCTCACCATTGCTGTTGCGAGTGCTGCGACGAGGAGGCATGATCTGTAATAGACACAATGAAATGAATGAGATTATATAAGGAGTGTAATCATTTATTCATTAATTAAAACGAATAAACGAAAACGTTGACTTATCAAAGATTCTCAATTCTAATAACATATGAAGACGTGCTTTAGCCTATAAGTGAACACTCATCCCGAGAATTCCCAGGTAGGCATCCGGGTCCCTCGTCTGATTGGGATATATGCGCAATGCCAGCCTAGACAGAAGACTCAGAATACAGGCGTTCACCCTTCCAGATTGCACGTGTTCGTTATTAAAATCTAGAACTTCGACGAGATCTCAAGGTGGTTCAGGTTAAACCTGGGGATTTGTCCTATTAGTCTATGAGTAGATCCACTGATGGAGAGCAACCTTCTTGTAGGGAGGATATGAAGTAGGAGAGGGATAGAGAATAGCAAACAAAAGAAGCAAGTACTGGTTAAATCTTATGGTTATAGACTAGATTATTTCTCTAATAACCTAATTCCCTATAACCATGGCTCTGATACCAATCTGTAACACCCCAACCGATGGCGGAAACATCGGGGTGCCACGTATTGATGATTGTTCAGTAGCTCATGATGAATATCAGATTTCATTAAATGATTTAATTTATTTACATACAATGATTCTACAAGACTTCATACATCAAATTGAATGAAACTATGCACGTATCTTCAAGCAAATCTTCCAAACAAGTAGAACCTGAAACATGTTAAGTTGAAAATATTTTGGGTCAACAATTGTTGGTGAGAATACATAGGTTTGTGAAAATAAATGGTAACGATAGTTTGTACAACATTCAAAGTTGTATGATGATAGAGTATGATACCGACATGTAACAATGCGTCTTTGTACAACCAAACCTTGTGTCGACTGATGACTAACTCGCAAGTTAGTTAAATGTTATTACTGTTATCGATCATCCCTGAGTCTATGCGGGTGGGATGGGTTTGTCAGACCTATAGCGCTATAATCTAAACAGGCGGCTTGATCATTGTTAATGATTGTACTGTGTCTTTTTGTTACAGTCAAATGATAGAATGATGTTGTAATTGAATCACAAGTAAATATGAGTAAATGATAGTATGAAATGTTTAAACATGTTTCACCCCAAAAATAGTGAAAATAGAGTAAAAGGGGCTATGTAAACTCACCTTAGCGAATGTTAACTTGTTGAAAAGATATGATAATTGTGTTGCCCAAAGTGATTCCAAATATTACCTTATAATGAGGTAATATATAATAAGTCTAAGTCTATGTAACTAATATGTGTATCCTAGGGTTTCGATTTGGGGATAATCAATTGTTAAATTTAATTTAAAAATGTTAATTAAATAAAGAAAATTGGATAATTAATGAAAAATAGTCTTTTTACAAAATTTGAATTTTGAGTGTGCACATTAAAGTGTTTGAAGCAATAAAATAATTTTTATAAAATTATTTCATTTTAAATAGATTTTTAAATCTATTTATTTATAAATAGCCAATTATTAACTTTAATATTCAAAAATACTAAAATTAAAGAAATCTTATTTTAAAAATCATAATTCTGTTTTAAATGATTAAAAATAATTTGTATAAAATTTTGGTGCAAAAATGATGAAAATTGGATTTATTATGAATTAAATATGATTAAATCTTACAAAAATTGATTAAAAATAATAAATAAATGATTTTTCTGAATTAAAAATTATTTCAGTAAAGTTTAACTTTATAAAAAGTTAGGATAATTTTTGGGGAATTTAATAAAACTGTTTTGATATAATAATGGATTTTTATAAATATAATAGTATAAAAATGATTTAATTATTATAATTATTAAATAAAAGAATTTCTGAAAAATAAAAAATTGTAAATAACACTTTTATATCAGATTAAGTAATATTAATTTTTTAGAGTTTATAAAATAGTTTAGGTATTTAAAAAGAATTTTAAAAGATTTAAAGGATTTAATATATATATATATAATTAATTGTATTGTGTTAAAAAGAAAAGAAAAGAATGAACAAAACCGGTCAGAGCCGGACTCGAACCCGGGTGACCCTTGTAGCGAACCAGAGTCACAACCACTTGGCCTAGGCCGGTGGTTGTGATGAATCTGGATTTATAATTATTAAATACACGAAGAAACAAAAGCTTTATCCCCAATTTATAGACGCGATGAACCCTAGTTTTGCAATCGAGCAAGTCAGACAACTATAGCCCGATTATTGTTAGGGCTAATGTTGTCTGATCGCCGATGAATATAACCCAACAAAAGATTGAGACTCACAGTGCTTGATTGATGTTTATGATCGGGTCAAAGAGAAAGTCAACCACGAGCAATTAAACCAATTACAGAGTGAATTAGAGAGATGTTGAGATTGAGAGAGAGTTGTGAGCGATTATACAAGGTCCAGAAAGCCTCAATTTATACTAGAGGATTAGGGTTAGGGTTAATTAGCAGGTTTGACTTTCCTTTTAATAAAACGCGGCCAATTGAATATTAGGGCAACAATTGCCGTGTAATCGTTGTGCAATTGTGTTGGATTGGGCCGGTAATAGCACGATTTTGCCAAAAATATATCAAACACGCGTTAATTCTACGGATTGAGCAACAAGGAATCCCACAGTTGACTTTTCCTTGTCAACTGTGGGAGTTTAACACGCGTATAAGATTATTGTTTGTCCGGGTTTATAACAAGAAACTGGCTAGCCCAGTTGGTTGTGCCCATGAGTGTGTTAGGATCAGGCCGGCCTTGGCGCGGGTTCGAACCCCGGCCAAGGCAAAACATTTTTTTGATTTATTTCAACACTCACACACATATATAATATTATATATAGTATTAGGGTTCCATAATAGCGACAAAAATAATAATTGCGACGATAAATATGAAAACTTAACGTTTTATTAATGTCGATGGCGTATCGTACAAGTATTTAATGCGTGATGTTACAACTCCCATCCTTCTTCTTAACAAACAGGACTGGGGATCCCCAAGGTAAAGAACTAGGCCTAATGAAACCCCTATCCAATTGCTCTTTGAGGTGGGTAGATAGTTGCCATTGCTGCTAGTGTAGTTGAGCTAGGGACCGTTCCTCTTGAAGTGGGTTTAACTCCCACACCAGGACACCCTTTCCCAATAACTCGTCGTTGTTTCTATGCTAGCTGCTGCTGTTGAAGGACTTATACCTTACACTATCCTACGTTCTCTTGCTGTCACCAAAAGCAGAAGATGAAGCACCATGCTTCGGAAAAGTACCATGCTTCACAGCCTCGTTAGTGAGTTTGCGAGCCAGGTGAAGGATTTGTTAGATTCTGGGTAGGTGAGCTGTAGTAGCCCTGCCACGATTATGTGGGACCAACCCCTTTGGTATGAAGCTCGATCCGCTTATAAGGTAGGTTAAATAGATTTGAGTATATAGTATCTTACTCATGTGGCTTGGTAGTGTAGGCGTTGATCTCAGACCCAACCGTCTTAGATAACAAATTTCTAAATTTCGTCGCAGGGTGTTACATTCTCCACCCAAGTATCTGCCTGGGGCAATTGCACATGGCCAAGGCTTATACTATCGAAGTAATCAAACAGTCTCCTTCAGTCCCGTTGGAGTTATTGAGGTTTAAAACCCAAATAAGTCATGGAAACACGCTAGCGAGTTGTTGTTGCGGTATATGCGTTCAAGGAGTAAGGAGGTTTATTGCGGAAGTCGAGGAAAAAGAATGATTTAGTAGAATTGATTTTTACCAGCTAGGAAAGATGAGAGGGCCTCTACCACCCTTTTGTTGATCATAAGAATTCATTCTTATCTAAGTTCACAAGAGAAAAGAAAAGAGAATACTAGCAAAGAAAGGTAGGAGCAAATCGTCGCCACGCTCTGTCAAGCTAGTAGAGTCTTCATCCTTACTTTCCAAGTTTCATCCTGTTCAGGTTTTCCTTCCATCCCTTCTTCTTCCTCTTTCCTGGGTATTAGTGTTATATGGATCTCGTCGCGTATAGTCTCCTACTCCGGTCAGTTCAGTGGTCAGTTGCACCACTCGTTTCCCCCCAATCGTGGCTGTCAGTCATTAGTAGGTTTCATCTTCCCTTGAGATGTTGCACTGCGTCGTAGGCTTTACATAACTCCCCAAGAGTGTGTGTAACAAGCTCCGATCTGATGTGTTCCCATGAATCTACTCACGAGGAACAGGGACACACATGACATATAACCTGTGACATCCGTCACCTCCATCGTTAATCAATTAACAAATTTAGTCCCTATACTTTTCGACGTTCTCAAATTTATTAAAACGTGAGTTACTTTTAAATCTTTAATTTAAATGTGAAAAGTTTAACAAAAGTTTGAGGAAATATCAATTGTTTTATTCATTTTGTTTATAAAAAAAAAGTTTATTAAATAAATGGAGAAAAAAAAAAGAGTTTAAGTTTATAAAGTTTTCAAGGCATTCTGGTTAATTATCTTAACTTGGTTAGTGTTTTACTAAAGAAACATAACTAATTTAAACTAGAGGGACTGTTCTTGCCACTTTGTGAAATTTTTAAACTCAAAAACTCTGCCTCCCTCTGATCTCGTTCCGGCCAGAGAGGCTCGCCGCCGGCGAGTCTCCGGCGTGTCCTAGATCATATCAATTAATGCTTTTTAGCCGTTTAAATTGTTTCCCAAACGTTTCTTCATGAATTTTCAGTCGTTTCCTATCATTATATCGAGTAGTAACGCAACATTAACTGAATTTAATCAAACTTATGGTAGTAACCGTCGATGGTTTGTTATCAAGACCAAACGCGTTTATCTTTGAACATATATATATATATATATATATATATATATATATATATATATATATATATATAACCTTTACCAATCTCTTCTGCATCACTACACGATCTAAACCCACAAAAAACACGTCAAAATCAGTTTAGAAAGCCTCTGGATCGAAGCATATATGGTCGCACTTTGCATACCCATTTTCGAGCATGTTACGCATTGTAAGTGTTAATTCTTGATGCCGTTTTGATCTATAATCGTCTCTGCATCAAAGTCCCTTATTACAGATCGTTAAACGTGTCTGATTCGGGTTTATTGAATTTGGCTATAGGGTTAGGGTTTATGTGAGGATTTGGGGAAGAAGATGATGTTTTTGTTATTATATAAATATAATGCTTGTTTAAACTTTATAACATGTGAGGCTAGTGATGTAGTGGTTTGGTATGCTTGTTTGTGTATGAAAGGTCCCAAGATCGAGCCCTGCTGGCCACGGGTCCTCTCAAATTTTTTTGGTTTTTCTTTTAAAAGTCATATTCTTATTTTATACATATATATATATATATATATATATATATATATATATATATATATATGTAGAGAGAGAGAGAGAACTTGGAATATTTATATTATATTCATTTATGATTCAAAAATTATAAAAATTTAGGAGTAGCTTCTTGACACCATAAAGAAAATTTCCACAATTTTATTTTCTGGAAAATGTCCTATTTTCATATTTTTATTGAATTTATTTGTTTTAATCGTATTTAATTGATTAAAAATTCATTTTTAATGATTTTAATCTCAAACTTTTTGGGAAATTATTTCTAATCATTATGAACTGAAATAAAATTATTTGGTTCAGAAAACATTTATTTTTATTAATTTTCCTATTTTTAATCATTTAAACATGATTTAATCTCATTAAATTAGTTTTATTTATAAATAAGTTTATAAAAATTATGGGAAAATTATTTTCATTAATTTACATCAGAAAGCATCCATTTTCTATAAAAATAGCATTTTTGGGTCATGTCTTGTATTATTAGCATTATTTATGTTTAAGTAGACATAATTAAACATTTGTCTAATTAAACATTTATTTATTTACACTATTTAAACATCTATTTTATAAATACTTTTCTTATAAAATACAAATGTTTTATGTTTGAAGATCTTAATTACCATTTCTTGGATCATTATGAAATTCATAATTATTTAGTTATACATATATGATTATTGTATTCATTTTAAATTAGTTAAAAGTAATTAACTAAATTATTTTGCTTTAATTATTCCACAACATATTTTACACAAATATTCAATTAGTAATAATTATATTATCTAAACCACATTTACAAACATTGATATATTATTTTTGACATACAACTTTTATAGTAATTCGATTTATCATAAAAAATATAATTCCCCAAATCGACTTATCAAACCCTAATGCCTTAGACCCTAGATACCTTAGACTCTTAGACTTCTTCCTTACTAGTATTCTTATACATTATAGGTTGAATTCCTCAGAATTCCCATTACTTAGCTCACAACCGCTTAAGTTGGATTTTGATCACTGTCGCAAACTGTGAGTATATCTTTCCCCTTTTTATGTTTTACTCTTTTGGGGCTATTCATGTACACTATGACTAAATGTTATTCTTTCACTAAATGCAATTCTCATGTGTGTTTGCTTTATGTTAATTTGTGTGTCTATGACTTGTCAAAATCATTAACCTTTGAGGGCCTGGCATTTCAATGAATAGTACTATGGTATATACCCTTGTGACTCTGTTGAGAGTCCTTGTCATTGCTATGTATTACATTACTACTAGCGCATACTATATATATTTCCTTTCTTTTCTTAGGGTTGATTTTGAACGGATATTACTTATTACATAACTGCAAATGGTACCGCACATGAATTGCTAAACACTTTTCTACTATATGTATTCAAACAGGGTATGCTCACCAATACATTTTGTATTGACAAAATTATTTTCGTACATGTTTCAGGTTATCTTTGAGATGACTTTTAAGCTTTTGGAATTTTTACTTAGATGTTGGGTTATTGTATTTCTGTTTTAGTTGCCACTTTAGAATTTTGTATATTGTAATTTCCTTCAATGTAATAAACTATTCAATTTAATGTATTTAAATTTACACTTTAGTACCATGAGCTATTGAGCAATCGTCACTACGTGACACCTCGATGTTTCCGCCATCGGTTGGGGTGTTACAGATTGGTATCAGAGCCATGGTTATAGGGAATTAGGTTATTAGAATGCCTTTTAGCCTAGTCTATAACTAAGCTTACATTCACGAGTCCTCTCGTGTATATTTCTTTTTATTCTTATATTTTCTTTCAAGATATTTTCGCTATGGTTTTTTTTTCTTGTTATTCTTTCGATATTTTTCTTGGCGAAGAAGACACTCGTATTTCACAAACGAAACGATATCCTCAAGTTAGGAGTGGTATCCATACCTTGGTGATTAGTTTCACTCCTCTATATGTTATTTATCTTAGAAGTATATCTTTGAGATAGGAGTGATAACCTCACCTCAAAGAGTATTTCCTTCAAAAAGGAAACTTAACCACTAAGCTGGGAGTGATATCCTTAAATTAGTGATTGGTTTCATTCCATAATCGTTTTCAATTTTAAAATACATCTTTGAGTTAGGAGTGAAATCCACATCTCAAGGATCTATTTCTGCATCTCGTTTTTAATCTTGCTAATGTTTTGGAATTTACTAGTGATGGGGCACGTGTAATCTGGAAGGGTAAGCGCCTGTATCCTGAGTTTTCTGTCTAGGCCTGGCATTTCGCATAAATCCCAATCAGACGAGGGACTCGTATGCCGACCTGGGAACTCTCGGGATGAGCATGCACTTATAGGCTAAAGTACGCCCCCACACATCACTAATAACATTTTAATTACTTTAGTTAGTCAAAGTTTCCTATGGAAACAATCTCAATGTTTTATGATATTGATATTTATGTTTTGTTCATCATTTGAAGACTCAAATGATAAATTATGAATTTTCTTAAATATTGGTAATCAATCACATGCGTTAATCTTATCATTCACGTCATTTTAAATCTTGGTCTTTCAAAACACAATAGATTTACACATACTTCATGATGAGAATCCGGTTGAAAACCGAATTCATGGATCGATTACACTAAAACAACTCGGTTTCAGACGGGAGATTCGAGACGAGACAGAAATATACGATAACAAAGTCATCACAGATTCGTATTAATTCAGAAACGGTTACAGACACTGTCATCAGTAGGATAAACATCTATCTCGGGGCCGGGGGAGGTCGGGCATGACCTCCCCCTTGAGAGCATTCAAAGCATAAACTCAAATCTACAAATGAAAACCAACACATGAGATTGCTATTTATAGTCCAACACCTAAACCCACATTCGCCCATTTAAGGAGGTCGAACTCGCATATTCTGCTGGTTCGCCCCTTTCAAATGGTCGAACCTAGACTTAGGTTTTGGTCTATATTCACAAATGCATCAGATCCATAAAATGCCCTTATGGATCAACACAATCTCATGTAATACAATACACGACTCAACCCTAGTCTATTCGACAGTGACGTCCACATAATAGTGCATCAACAATTGGTATCAGAGCACTTTGTATGCGCTTAGGATCGTCAAATCCACAAAGAGATTGATCAAACAAGTTTGATTCATGTGCGGAATCCCTGAATCAATCACAAAATGATAATCAAACAATCAAAACACAGAAATCATCTTTCAAAGCTTTTTCTCATTCATAAACAACTTGAATTACACGTTTTAATAATGTTTACAATCAAATCTAACGTGAAAATAAGTTGACACAAACACTAGGGAGAGACACAAAACAGGAGGGAATAAAATGACCAACAACTACCTTTCAAAATGAGCTTAACCTATTTATAGGCCTGCACATTCGCCCATATTGAATGGTCGAATGTGCAGGTTCGCCCAAACACCTTGGACGAACCAAGCTTTACATAAACAACTAATCTACCTTCGACCCCCTATCTCTCCTTCGCATCTTTTCACTCCTTCGCACCTTCTGAATTTTTCATTCACCCAAATAATCTTCCTTCGCCCATTCGATAAACAACAACAAAAACATATGTAAATGATAATCCAAAGCATTAGTCGCACAAAATGCATCTACAAACTCCCCCTCGACTATTGCTTGGATTGTTTACGCTCTTGGTCCATTATCTTGTTCATAAGCTTTATGCGCAGTTGTTTCTTCTGTTCTAAAGTCATCACCGGTTCAAATACTTGTTTCGGCTTTTTCTTCTTCACTTCAAGAACCTCTTGAACTTTACAAACTTGCCAAGCTTCTTATCGTAGTCACATCCGGCATTAATGTCATGAGCAAAGCACAGAAATACCACACGCTAGTATTTACTTGCTTGTTCAGCATCTTTCACATCACTGAATATAGGATTGTAATACAACATAATTATATCCTCATGTGAACAATTCACCAACCACATAGGATCAAATATGTGAATTTTCTTGAAACTCTTTTCACCATCCTTCAATACTATCACAGCCTCTGCAATCTTCCAATCATAATACCACCAGATAAAGTCTTTTGCAAAGTGTTGAGGAATCTGCAACAATGGAATATGTTTCAACACTTTCAGTGGTTTGTATTTTAAAGTCACCTTGGGCAAACCGGTAATAGTATCAATGTCTTTCTTGTGAACAATCCGCTTCGGATACTGAGGTGCAAAAAGATTCCACTTCATCCTGCTTTCCCTTGCCATTTTATCAGCAAAATATGCAATGTGATCATTTGAAGAACCAGTCAACTTATGTCGACAAATATCATGAATAGCCCAGTATGGGAGAGTCTTCAAATCATGAAATCTATCAAAATAGAGTATCCCCTTCTCCCACTTCACGACAACACACTTCAACTGCTTTATAAACTTCCAACCCAACGCCTTTCCTTTAAACATTTCCTTGTGGAGTTTATAAAAGCTACCCTGAATCTCTGCTTTCGGACGATTGGCTTCTTTCTCTTTTAGTTTCCTCAGTAACTCTTTCAAGCTATCAGATTGTTCAAACTGTGGTTTATCATGCCCTTTAAACACTTCATCAACAAACATATCACTCTTTTCTTTAGCAAGTTTCTCAGCTTCTTTCAGTAACTCATCAGTGAATGCAGCAAATCCAGAATCTTTATCTTTCTTGAAATACTCTGGATACTCTTCACTGGTGATATCTTCTATTTCAATCTCCTCTAACGCAGGTACGTCACGATCATCAGAATGATTCCCAGCTTCCTTTTCAGGTAGATTAGGAATCTGGTTATCAGCTAATAGTTCTTCCAACGTTTTACCAACCTGCTTTGCCAAACCTTCAAGAATCTCCTTTGACACTGCCATAGAAACTTCATCATCTTCTAAATCTGGATCATTATAATCCAATTCAAGCATCCTGTCACTAGATTCAAAGATCTCAGAGAATCTACTGGTCATGTCAATCGTCCAGACTCGATCAGTTAACATCTGGCGATACATCTGTTTATCTTTTTCAGACAATGACTTCAGCTTCTCATTCCAGAAGATCGTATCATCATCAACTGATCCTCCAGGAGCTTTAGAACTAGATTCGCCTTCTTTTCCAGATTCCCGTTTCTCATATTTATACTTATATGTATCATCATCCTCATCATCATCATCATCATCATCAAATGCAGAGCTACTATCATCACCAAAGTAACCATCCGAACTATTCTCCCAAAAATCATCAAAAATTGCCTTATTTTCGAATTTTTTTTTTTACCCATTAAAATACAAATTTTTCATTCGCTATGTCGAAGGGGCGAAAGTGGAAATAAACCTACATTCGACCCCTATGTATGGTCGAAGGTACCATGATTGGGTCGAACCAAGTTCATTTAAACCTGACTAAAATTAAGATTCCACATTCGACCAGTCGTGAGGTCGAATGTGGAAAACTTCCAGGTTCGACCGTTCTTATCCATTCAAATTAGAAGATTCGACCTTCAAACCTACGTTCGACCGTTTACAAGCCACGTTCGACCACTCGTAAGTTCTAATCTGCTGCACATTCGACCGTTTGCAGAAAACGTGTTCTTCTTCAATATTTTCTGCAAATCAGCCCATAAACACTCTGATTGTTCGAATTTGATGATGAAACTTGTACAGAAAGGTGCGGAAATGAAAACCTAACCCTCGAAAACACAAAAACATGGTGAAATCACATGATTTTGGGTTCAATTAAGAATCTAGTGTTTCTAGGGTTTCAACCTTTCAATCAAGAACTGAATTTTAACGTCTGAAATCATGAAAACGAGCTGTGATTGATTCAAACGACTGTTAGATCGTTCAAATCGGTACCATAGCTTTGATACCAGTTGAGAATCCGGTTGAAAATCGAATTCACGGATCGATTACGCTAAAACAACTCGGTTTCAGAGGGGAGATTCAAGACGAGACAGAAATATACGATAACAAAGTCATCACAGATTCGTATTAATTCAGAAACGGTTACAGACACTGTCATCTGTAGGATAAACATCTATCTCCGGGCCGAGGGAGGTCGGGCATGACCTCCCCCTTGAGAGCATTCAAAGCATAAACTCAAATCTACAAATGAAAACCAACACATGAGATTGCTATTTATAGTCCAACACCTAAACCCACATTCGCCCATTTAAGGAGGTCGAACCTGCATATTCTGCAGGTTCGCCCCTTTCAAATGGTCCAACCTAGACTTAGGTTTTGGTCTATATTCACAAATGCATCAGATCCATAAAATGCCCTTATGGATCACCACAATCTCATGTAATAAAATACACGACTCAACCCTAGTCTATTCGACAGTGACGTCCACATAATAGTGCATCAACACATGAAATGGTTTCATTTTGCATTTTATAAACTTGTATTGCATATTTTACAAGTTGAATGTAAACCCTTTGTTTTCATATGACGTATCCAATATATGTTTTCGGAAGAAACTTGAAACTAATAACAAGCCTTATAACATTTTTCAAACTCGACTCCTCGTAAACACATATCTACGAAGATTTTTTCAAATGAACCGGTTTGGAATCTAAAACACACTTCGGTTACTAAAAAGTTATCCTCATGCATTACTACTATCCTTTCAACTATATCACAAAGTTTGAGCAAACTACGTTTTGATAAACGAAAATCTATCTTATTACACTCGCACTAATTATTAGTAGTTACCCTTACAACACTGGTGTTTGAGTATTAATTTAACTCGTTTACTTTCATTTTGAACGATTTACTCGATTTATATTATACTATTCTTTCAATCGAAATTTTATGTTATACTTATATACTTACATGGGCGTCTATTTGGTATGCATGTTTTCTTGACTGTTTTGAGCAAAACCCTGCTATACTTTACATTATTTTGTTCATCATTATGGCCGATGAACATGCTAGTTGATAACTTGTATGAGATCTCCGCCGGTGCCCACGTACAACTCGGATTAGAGTATTTCTTTAATCCGAGGGGAACGGTGTAAACCTCAGAGTTTATCAATATGAGTGTTTAGAGCCAACGATGTGAACAGAAGTTACTGGTTAAGGGTGAACCCGAAGGGAGGAACCTCTAACCATGTCTATTACTTACATGTTACTCTCATTACGGTTAAAGAGTAAACCCGAAAGGGAAGGACCTCTAACCATGTCATTATATCATTGCAATATTGACTACATAGCATATCCTCATTGCATGCATTTGTGTCTGGTATTACTTAGGTTAGGGTTATGGAAGAGCATAACACCCTATTGTAAGGTAAATCAATGATTACGGTCCGGAACACAATCATGGGTTTACAGGTACATGAGGGTGGTATGTAATTCTATTTAGGCTGTTGGTAGACAACCAATACGAGTCCAAAGTATCAGGAGTGTGGTGGGTCAGCTGCGGTACACCCTATATATAAGCATAAACGATACTGCGGGAACGGACTAGGAGTCTAACCAAGAACTTACCCATTACTTTATAATTATCTCTTCATTGGATCGTTGACTAATAGCTAGCATTTTCGATAAGAAAGTTCTTACCCGAGCTTTAATTCGTCCTCCTAGAGTCTTTCTCTTGACCACCTATACAGAAAACCTTAAACTTTGTATACTCTTACACTCTCTGCTAGTCAAAATCCTGTTGCATGTCCACAATAAAGTTCAGTCAAAAAATTTTCTAAAGTAGAGGAGACTGCTTCATTAGTACCTTTGCCCTCACCCATTACACATTCCTAAAACCTTTTTTCATTTAAACTCTTAACTTTCTAACTTCGGGGCAACTGTCAAAGATTTTGACATTATTACTTTGGATATTAGACAACTACTTTAAAATTTATAAAATCATGAATGAGGAGATATTTTTTTAAAACCTACTTGACTTTTACTACGCCTTTTGTTTCATAGTAACCTTCACTTGAAAGAAATTTCGAGACGAAATTTTCTAAAGTAGGGGAGACTGTGACATCTGTCACCTCCATCGTTAATTAATTAACAAATTTAGTCCCTATACTTTTCGACGTTCTCAAATTTATTAAAACGTGAGTTACTTTTAAATCTTTAATTTAAACGTGAAAATTTTAACAAAAGTTTGAGGAAATATCAATTGTTTTATTCATTTTGTTTATAAAAAAAAGTTTATTAAATAAATGGAGAAAAAAAAGTTTAAGTTTATAAAGTTTTCAAGGCATTTTGGTTAATTATCTTAACTTGGTTAGTGTTTTACTAAAGAAACTTAACTAATTTAAACTAGAGGGACTGTTCTTGCCACATTGTGAAACTTTTAAACTCAAAAACTCTGCCTCCCTCTGATCTCGTTTCGGCCAGAGAGGCTCGCCGCCGGCGAGTCTCCGGCGTGTCCCAGATCATATCAATTAATGCTTTTTAGCCGTTTAAATTGTTTCCCAATCGTTTCTTCATGAATTTTCAGTCGTTTCCTATCATTATATCGAGTAGTAACGCAACATTAACTGAATTTAATCAAACTTATGGTAGTAACCGTCGATGGTTTGTTATCAAGACCAAACGCGTTTATCTTTGAACATATATATATATATATATATATATATATAACCTCTACCAATCTCTTCTGCATCACTACACGATCTAAACCCACAAAAAAACACGTCAAAATCAGTTTAGAAAGCCTCTGAATCGAAGCATATATGGTCGCACTTTGCAGACCCATTTTCGAGCATGTTACGCATTGTAAGTGTTAATTCTTGATGCCGTTTTGATCTATAATCGTCTCTGCATCAAAGCCCCTTATTATAGATCGTTAAACGTGTCTGATTCGGGTTTATTGAATTTGGCTATAGGGTTAGGTTTTATGTGAGGATTTGGGGAAGAAGATGATGTTTTTGTTATTATATAAATACAATTCTTGTTTAAACTTTATAACATGTGAGGCTAGTGATGTAGTGGTTTGGTATGCTTGTTTGTGTATGAAATGTCCCAAGATCGAGCCCTGCTGGCCACGGGTCCTCTCAAATTTTTTTAGTTTTTCTTTTAAAAGTACTATTCTTATTATATATATATATATTATAGAACTTGGAATATTCATATTAACTTCATTTATGATTCAAAAATTATAAAAACTTAGGAGAAGCTTCTTGACACCATAAAAAAAATTTCGACACTTTTATTTTCTGCAAAAATGTCCTATTTTTATCGAATTTATTTGTTTTAATCGTATTTAATTGATTAAAAATTCATTTTTAATGATTTTAATCTCAAACTTTTTGGGAAATTATTTCTAATCATTATGAACTGAAATAAAATTATTTGGTTCAGAAAACATTTATTTTTATTAATTTTCCTGTTTTAAATCATTTAAACATGATTTAATCTCATTAAATCAGTTTTAAATATAAATAAGTTTATAAAAATTATGGGAAAATTATTTTCATTAACTTACATCAGAAAGCATCCATTTTCTATAAAAATAGCATTTTTGGGTCATATCTTGTATTATTAGCATTATTTATGTTTAATTAGACATAATTAAACATTTGTCTAATTAAACATTTATTTATTTACACTATTTAAACATCTATCTTATAAATATTTTTCTTATAAAATAGAAATGTTTTATGTTTGAAGATCTTAATTACCATTTCTTGGATCATTATGAAACTCATAATTATTTAGTTATACATTTATGATTATTGTATTCATTTTAATTTAGTTAAAAGTAATTAACTAAATTATTTTGCTTTAATTATTCCACAACATATTTTACACAAATACTCAATTAGTAATAATTATATTACCTAAACCACATTTACAAACTTTGATATATTATTTTTGACATACAACTTTTATAGTAATTCGATTTATCATAGAAAAATCTAATTCCCCAAATCTAATTCCCCAAATCGACTAAGCAAACCCTAATGCCTTAGACTCTTAGACTTCTTCCTTATTACCTTAGACTCTTAGCTCACAACCGCTTAAGTTGGATTTTGATCGCTGTTGCAAACTGTGAGTATATCTTTCCCCTTTTTATGTTTTACTCTTTTGGGGCTATTCATGTACACTATGACTAAATGTTATTCTTTCACTAAATGCAATTCTCATGTGTGTTTGCTTTATGTTAATTTGTGTGTCTATGACTTGTCAAAATCATTAACCTTTGAGGGCCTGGCATTTCAATGAATAGTACTATGGTATATACCCTTGTGACTCTGTTGAGAGTCCTTGTCATTGCTATGTATTACATTACTACTAGCGCATACTATATATATTTCCTTTCGTTTCATAGGGTTTATTTTGAACGGATATTACTTATTACATAACTGCAAATGGTACCGCACATGAATTGCTAAACATTTTTCTACTATATGTATTCAAACAGGGTATGCTCACCAATACACTTTGTATTGACAAAATTATTTTCATACATGATTCAGGTTATCTTTAAGATGACTGTTAAGCTTTTGGAATTTTTACTTAGATGTTGGGTTATTGTATTTCAGTTTTAGTTGCCACTTTAGAATTTTGTATATTGTAATTTCCTTCAATGTAATAAACTATTCAATTTAATGTATTTAAATTTACACTTTAGTACCATGAGCTATTGAGTAATCGTCACTACGTGACACCTCGATGTTTCCGCGATTGATTGGGGTGTTACATAACCGCTCGCTCGTAATGGGCGTAAATGTACTAGAGTAAGAATAAAATTCTATATGAGTAACCGAGTCTCGTCTAAGTTTCGAATGGAAGTAAGAAAGATCAAGCGATGAGTCACATGAACTAATTGTCTCCTTGCTCAGTGAGAAAAAGGATAAGTCTTAGTATTTGATTCCTTCGAGTTCCATTCGGTTTAGGGGTACCGCGTTTCCGTGTACATGCGCCACAACGCTCGTAAGGGCTCTCTCCCTTGTACTCTTGTCGTTTCCTCATCCATGAGGTCTGTTAGGATACTAACCCCAGTAATGCGCCACCTGTTGTAACCCTAGGTCCCCACCAGTGACGTGTTCAGAATCAGGTTTAGAAATAGAAGATTACATATCTCCTGAAATCATGTGTTGCAGATATATGTAGTTAAAAGCTAGTTGTGCACTTAAGTTGTGAGTGTACTAACGCTTATGCTATGATGATTATAAACTAGACTCAACATGCAGTCCTGGTTCACTATAACCAATGGCTCTGATACCAATCTGTCACACCCTCCAATTTCCACTGCGGGGTTTATACCACGAGGCGCGTGACATACCAGGATCCCATAGCCATAAGTCATAAGAACGACTCTAAATGCCCAAATCATTTAGTTCGTTTTTCAAAAATCAAGTTTAGCGTTTACCAAAAAGTTTACTTAAGTTATGGAAGCGTAAACCAAACATAGATAGGTTAAAACCATGCGCAAAAGAATGCACCCAATATAAAACCATATGAAAGAAAACGTAAAAGCATAGAATGAAGTTTAGATGTATGCCCAGACCCAAATACAGTGAAGTGTGCAGTGCTTTCTAATCGTGGCACCCGAGACGCATGCTTTTGTGAAAAGAGTAGTGAAACTCATCTTATGTTGCAAGCAAATAATCCAAACTCCGCAAATAGGATGTACTACCGACTCCCTATTTGTAACAACCGGCAAAATTAAGGTAATTCCGTACTAATTAATTAAACGCGATTAACGTAATTAAACGTAATTATGTGCTGATTGTTTAACTGAGGCCTTAGAAAGATAGAAGTTCCCAAATAATGCATAGGAATGCATAAGTTTAATGACAAAGCATGATAGGATCGTGCGCAAGCAAATATATCCGGTATGGACACTGGCGATTACCCGGTAAAAATTTAATAAGCGAAACGAACCCCGGACACCCGGAATATAAAATAAATAATATTTTCACAAAATATAATGAGTTTTGGAAACCCAAAGCCATACGTGAAAGCTTATTGTACAAATCTCCCGGAAATGAATAAAGTACGCGTACCGCACCCGATACGCGCGTAACACGTAATTTCACCCGGCAAAAGCCGAAATAAATTATCAGTAATTTAACTAGGCAAAATTTAAGGAATATTAATGGTATTTTAATATTCGGGTGACACGCGGTTAAAAACCCAAGAATACCCGGACGGTACCCGAACCAAGTGACTTAAACATAATATTGGACAATATTTGGCAAAGTGGACCCCACCCACACTCTTTGGGGGCCGGCCTATGGCCCACATAAGTGGGTAAAACCTTTTTAATTTTCCCTTTAACTCGTCATCTCCTTAATAACCCAATTATTAGAACATAATCATATGAATGCATGGGATTTCATTGGCCAAGAAATTAACTAATCACCTCCTTCTCCTCTCTCTCTCTTAAACTCGGCCAAACACCCTCATAATAATCTTCCAAAGATTTTTCCATATCCTACATAATCTTCATTAAGATCTCATACAATCTATTAAAATTCAAGTGATCTTTGGAGGATTTGGAAGAGATATTATAAGCAATCTTGTAAGCATACTTGAACCAACAAAGAAAATCTTCTTCTTCCTTCTTTCTCTTGGCCGTAAGTTTACACCCCTACATTAACACTTCTCTTGCAATTTTTGTGTCTCCAAATCATCTCTAAATCTTCATCTCACAAAACCCCATTGTGTGTTTCAAGAGCTTGGAGCTTAATCACTTGGAAGAACACACTAAACCCCACCCAAATCCAAGGTTTTTGTCTTCCCTAGCCTTGAGCTAGTAGTAAGTATTACCTTGTTTTATTCTTAGATGTTCATGTTTTGTGCTTTTGAAAGCAAGTTGTACATTTATGGGTAATAAAAGGGATTTTATAGAAATGATGTGTTTGGTTAGATTAAAAATGGAAGAATAATAATAACATAAATGAATCTTGGATTTATATTAATAAATGTAATATTTGGAGAAAATGTGATGAAATGAACATACACTTGAGTTAATGGGTGATTTGACCATGATTAATGAGAAGGACTTGAATGTGATGGAAGATGATTTTAATCATCATAATATGATAAGTTAATGACAAAAATGGATTAAAATGGGTTAGATAATCATAGGTGAAAAAGTTCCATATTCAAAGTCCACTCACTTGAATAAGTGAAAAATTGATATTTTGGATAAAATATGGAACAAACATGTTAATAGCATCTAGGATGGATTATAAGATCATTAAAAGTGGAATGAGGTAAAAACAATCAAGCATTAAGAAAATGGGTCTTCAAAGTCCACTAGAATGGAAGAGAAATACTAACCTTGCAAGATGAAATGAAAAATGCAACAAATATAAGTTAAAGGACAAATATTAGAACTTGGAAAGTCAAGGGACTAAAATATGTATTTTAGAAACTTTAGTCCAAAAATGCATTAACAAAGAGTTCGGTGTCAAAAGCATAAATGATAGCTTTCCAAGTGTAGTCTTTGACAATCATGAGAAACTTATTAGTGTGTAATCTAAAGGAAGCATTTTTATAAAAGATGGGAGTTTTATAAAAATAAAAGAAGTAACACAAGGATTTTATAAAAATAAGATTATATAAAATATTAGTAAAGACTTGGGAAAACTTGTACAAAAATGCAACAAATTCTAGTATATCTATTTGAATGGGAAAATAGATATGCGAGAAGGAAAACCGAGACGAGTAGGTGAAATATATCTACGAACGTGTGAACACCGACAAAATCCTAGTACATTTATTTAAATGGGAAAGTAAATGTACGGTGTGGTGAGTCTAGTCGGGCGTTAAGAATATGTTACCGAACGACAAGAACTTAGCATATTTATTTGAATGGGAAAATAAATATGTGGCAAAGTGAGTCGGGTCGGATGAAAGAAATCACATTATATCGAGCGAAACGATCCTAAGTATAATTATTTAAATGGGAAAATAATTATACGTTGGGTAGAATCGTGTCGAGAATAATAGTGTTCAAGTCACAAAGAATATTAATAAGAATAATATACGACTTACAAGGAAAGGGTAATCCATCGCCATTGAACCTAGGATACGAAACTACTAAACGGGAATTGGGATAAAGACGTGGTCGGGAAGTTGGGTGTACAACTTGCCAAGGCACATACAGCATAGGTGTAGTGACTTATACGCCTAGAACATTTGTAGGTGCGGGATCACAAACTTTACTATTTTCTTCTTTGAGCCGAGCACAGTTACAGGTGAGTCTCACGGCCCCATTTCTAAACTATTTAACGTTTTTACGGGGGAAAGATATGTTGGGATTTGCTTGACGGGTTGGACACTTGAGTTGTGATCGCCACTCGGGGTTGAGACCTCCCCACTATAATCATTAATTCAGGAAAGTGAAACCGAAGGAATAATTGGATAGTACTATTGGTGCCTGACAAGGCCCACCCCTAATCGATAGCGTCGATTATGCATCGGCGTATGCCTGGGGTGCACGTATTCTGAAATCAAGTCGTAGGAATACCGAGTAACGACTTGGGGCGGGGGGCATTATTAATTGTCTTGGTTTGGTTATAGGCTCAAGTAAATTGTAGGACTTTGCAACTCCTATAAATGTCATAACAAGGATATTCCCACTTAATAAAGTTTCATTAAATCAAAACCTGTGAACTCACCAATATTTATATATTGACGATTTTTAAACATATCTTTCAGGTAATTGACTGATGAAGGTTAACGTGGCAAGCAGGGTCGGGGGAATCTCCAAGTCGGGCGTTGGATATCGTAAAGGGAACTCGTCTCTCTATCCCAAGGATCTAGGGATATAGGGAGGAGCCACCCTATTTATTTCAAAAACAATTTTAAGATTATGTACGAATAATTTGACATGATTTTCGGCGTTGAATAAATGCCCGTTTGTTTAATTAATATTGTGGTTTGCATTAATCTTGGCTTAATCCTCTTGAACCGTCGCGCCACGTGTTTCCGCCATAGGCGTGGTGTGACAGAAAGTGGTATCAGAGCCAAGGTTATAGCGAATTAGCATTTTTAAAATCTAAACTATAACCGGATTTGGTTCAAAAGATAAAGCTTTCAAAATAAATGCGAAACGCAATAAACTAATTTTTCCAACGACCATATTAGTATGTGGAGATTCCGACCAAGCTAGCCATGGGTAAGAATACGTGTTATTTTAGTATTAGATGGTTAGGAAGAAGTACCGTAGATGTGTGCCTTAACTATCTAACGAATAATACTTAAATATTAGTACGGTTCTTTTGCCAGGATGTCAGACGCAGGGAGCGTAGCACCGAGCTACGACAGTAGCATCCAGATCATCCCAGCACCGCCAGCAGAGCTGATCGAGGTTGTGGTACTCGATCCTGAGGATGACGACATGGAGGTTGACGCCGCCATAGAGGGCGCAGACGGAGACAGCTCCGACGAGACTGACCCGAGCGAGGACCCAGCGTGCGCCCCGTGGAGGCGACGTGGCCGCCATGGCCGACTTACCGATGGCCGAGGCACCACAGGTTGACTTGCCTCTAGTGCCCTTCCAGGCAGCACCACTGCCAGCACTTCCCCTCCGAGCCGTCAGGGACTTCCCTGTAGGCTGTGCAGGTCCATCGAGCCCTGTCCCCACACAGTCAGAGACCGTTGAGTCTCCATACGACCGACATGCACCTGTCGATCGTGAGCCCTTACCCACCCCACTTATCCCCGTTCCCCCGGGCATGAGGCTCATGCCCGTTTCCCGAGGACACAACGGGTGGATCTCGGATGACTCCGATGATGAGTCGACCGCATCGGTAGAGCACATTGCTGTGCCGATCCCACCAGCAGACCAGGAGGAGCACGTCGCTCCGATGATAGGGCATGCCACCACTGCCCCAGCCGCCCTACCCACCATACCCGAGCCCGTACCACAGGATGGGCCAGCTTCTACTGGGCACATCCTTGAGGGCAGCTCAGCCCGTAGTTCTGAGCTACACCGAGCAGGTTTGGCAGCTCACGCCACTGCTAGCCCTCACACCCCTACCACCGTGATATCTGCTCCAGAGTGGGTCGCTGTCACACAGCCCCTCATGGTCCCACTCGCCGAGCTTATAGTCCCCTCACCAGTATCCATGACACTACCTATCACCACCTTTCCCACACTACCACCCCTACCCGAGATGCTCCCTACACCACCACCTGCACCATTCGCTATGGATGCAGGAGCCCCTTTTCTGATACCCCCACTTGCACCGTATACTCTAGGTGCAGGAGACCCATACCTGGTGCCACCCTATTTCTTCACCGGATTACCGGGCTTTGCCCCACCTTTCACCCCCTACCCATACCCGATATAGTCGGCCCATCCCAGCCGACATATACTGACTTCCCTGGGCCGTCGCAGCCCCACGGGATGGCCCCACTGCCGGGACCAGCATGGTCCACGGTGATCTCCTTGGAGAGAGACTTCCAGACTCTCACCGACACGGTGCAGCGCATCGTGAACCAGATGGAGCAGCAGGCCCAGCTCATGTGGGCCAGGATCATCGATGCTAGAGACGCGCTGGTGCATTATGCTGAAGAGTTGCTGAGCATGGAAGCTCATTGTGGGATTACGGGCGACGCACACTTTGCGCATCGCCAATTCTTGTACGATCGCATTATGGCGATCAGTATGACCATTAGCATGTGCGCACCCCAGTATCAGTATCCGCCGCCGTCGCCACCACAGTAGCGATACTTCAGAGACGCTTGGGGGATCACCTACGGACATAGTAGTAGTAGTAGTAGTAGTATGATAGCACAGCATGGGTTATAGCACCCATCTGCATTTTTGCCTAGCCGAGCGGGATTGTGCCGGTATATGACATTATATTTCTAGTATATTTCAAAAGAGCAATGTATGAGGAATGAATCCTCGGTTTTTTTTGTTATTATGGACAAATCATTGTACTCATGGTATTGAAATTAATGAAAATTTTGTTATGGTAAAATATGTGTTATGATTGTCTACGATTACTATTACCTATTCTGTACATATTATGATTGTGTGATGTTGTTATGGTGATTATTGTGCTCGTGTGTTGTGTTGTTATTTATACCTTATGTATGACGATATTGTATGAATGATCGCCAAATTAACCTTTGATAATGATTATTGATGAAAAATGGCACCAGCCACCCGAAGCAACAGTGGAAACGAAAGACTACCCACGACACCCGAGGAGCTTGAAACCCTAGTTTCGGGACGCATCGCCCAAGCTCTCGCGGAACACAATGCCACGCGCACCGAAAGGTCGCGAGATCGAACAGGGAGCGACGGACGCGAAACCTCCCCTACCGGTAAGAAGATTTCGAATATATGCAACAAGAGTTTTCGTAAAACTCCTACCTCATAATAACATGCTACTTTATTATTGCAGAAACGGCCTCGCGAAAGCGTGGCTGCACGTTCAAAGCCTTTCTGGACTGCAAACCGCTCAACTTCAGTGGCACTGAATGCTTTGTCGGACTAGTCAAGTGGTTCGAGAAAACTGAAGCGGTGATTCGTATCAGCAGCTGTACCCCGCGACAAGCTGTCATGTACGCCACTAACCTGTTTCTGGACCAAGCTCTAACATGGTGGAACAACCAAGTGCAAACACTGGGAGACGATGCTGCTTACTCCTTGTCATGGTTGGAGTTGAAGGAACTAATGATCGCCGAGTACTGCCCGGCAAGCGAAGTGCAGAAGCTAGAGACTGAGTTCTGGAACCTCACCATGGTTGGATCGGACGTAGCTGGGTACACGTCCAGGTTTCATGATCTCTCTCGGTTAGTGCCTCGCTTGGTCACCCCGGAAAGCAAGAAGGTGGAAAGATACCTATTCGGACTGGCGCCACAGATACGCGGCATGGTCACTGCTTCCAAACCTACGACCATGCGCGAAGCTATCGACCTCGCCTTAAGCCTCACTGAAGACGCCATTCGAATGGGCACCCTAATCCGAAAAGTGTCAAGGTTGAAGCTTACTGAGTCCAGCAGTGTTGAGGGTAAGAATCTGGGTACGAGTTCAGCCGTTGGGTCAAGCGAACAAGGAAATAAGCCGAGATTTGGCAAGCGTAAGCGCGATTAGAGGAAAAAGGATGGATCATCAGGAGGTTCAGGTAAGAAGGGGAAAGGGTATGTAGCCACTGGACGTGGAAACAATGGAAAACAAGGTTACCAAGGAAAGAATGAGGGGATCTGCGGTAAGTGCCGCCGTTCTGGGCACAAGACAGAAGACTGCAGGTCAGGAGCACCAAAGAACGGAGGAGCGAGGCCCAGCTTCTCATGTGGATCGCTCGATCATTGGAAGAGGGATTGTCCCAAACTCAACAACCAAGCCCGTGGGCGAGCATTCGTGATTGGTGCCGGTGATGCACGACAAGACCCTAATGTGGTCACTGGTACGTTCCCTCTAAATGGTCATTATGCTTCAGTATTGTTTGATACTGGCGCCGATTTTAGCTTCGTATCTGTCGAATTTAAAAGATTACTTGGACTAAAAACTAGTAAGCTAGACACACCATACTCTATAGAACTGGCTAACGGTAAGACTATAGAAACTCGAGAAGTAGCGAAGTATTGTAAGTTGGATCTCTGTGGTCACGAGTTTGGCATTGATCTATTTCCAGTCGTACTGGGTAGCTTCGACATAGTCGTTGGCATGGATTGGCTATCCGCACACCGCGCCATCGTTGTTTGCAACGACAAAGTGATTCAAGTTCCCCTCGCAAACGGTGAAACCCTATCGATCCAAGGGGAAAGGCGTGGAACGCCATTAAGAATTATTACCAGCATGAAAGCCCGGAAGTGTCTAAGAAAAGGTCTCGTAGCATTCTTGGCGCACGTGGTAGATAAGAAGGCCGACGAGCGAAAGTTAGAAGACATTCCAATAGCCAGAGACTTTCCAGATGTATTCCCAGAAGATTTGCCGGGATTGCCACCACCCCGACAAGTCGAGTTCCGCATCGACCTTGTTCCAGGAGCTGCACCTGTAGCGCGATCGCCATATCGCCTAGCTCCATCTGAGATGCAGGAACTGTTTGGTCAACTGCAAGAGTTGTTGGACAAAGGTTTCATAAGACCAAGCTTCTCACCTTGGGGAGCTCCCGTCTTATTTGTAAAGAAGAAGGATGGCACTTTTCGAATGTGCATTGACTATCGAGAACTGAACAAGTTAACCATTAAGAATCGCTATCCTCTTCCCAGGATCGACGATTTGTTTGATCAACTTCAAGGATCCAGCTTCTACTCCAAGATTGATCTAAGGTCCGGTTATCACCAGTTGCGTATCCAAGAAGAGGACGTGCCGAAAACGGCATTCAGGACTCGTTATGGGCACTATGAGTTTCTGGTCATGCCATTCGGTTTAACCAACGCACCAGCTGTTTTCATGGATTTGATAAATCGCGTGTGTAAGCCATACTTGGACAAATTTGTCATTGTCTTCATTGATGATATCTTGATCTACTCACGCACTAAGGAAGAACATGAGGATCATCTTCGGTTAATCCTCGAGGTACTACGCAAAGAGAAACTCTATGCTAAGTTCTCGAAATGTGACTTTTGGATTCGAGAGGTTCACTTCTTAGGCCACGTAGTGAATGAAAAGGGTATACATGTCGATCCCGCCAAGATCGAAGCAATCAAGAACTGGGACGCCCCTAGAACTCCTACTGAAGTACAACAATTTCTTGGCCTTGCGGGTTACTACAGAAGGTTCATCGAGAACTTTCCTAAGATAGCACAGTCTTTAACCATGCTAACCTAAAAGGATAAGAAGTTCGAATGGACGGAAAAGCAAGAAGCAGCATTTCAATTGCTAAAGGATAAGTTATGTGGCGCCCCGATACTATCACTCCCCGATGGTACGGAGGACTTCGTGGTTTACTGTGACGCCTCTCATCAGGGATTGGGTTGTGTATTGATGCAACGAGAGAAGGTCATAGTATATGCTTCCAGACAACTAAAGCTCCACGAGAAGAATTACACCACACATGACCTGGAACTGGGAGCCGTGGTATTCGCGCTCAAGATATGGAGACATTATTTATACGGAACCAAGTGTACAATCTTCACCGATCATAAAAGTTTGCAGCACATCTTTGACCAGAAAGAATTGAACATGTGACAACGGCGATGGGTCGAATTATTAAACGATTACGATTGTGAGATAAAGTACCATCCCGGGAAGGCGAACGTTGTAGCCGACGCCTTGAGTCGCAAGGAACGGGTTAAGCCATTGCGTGTCCGAGCCTTGGGTCTAACCATCCACACGAACTTGACTGACCGGATTCGTGAAGCTCAAACTAACGCTCTTAAACCCGAGAATGTCAAAGGTGAAAGATTGCGGAAGATGGTTGATTCACTAGAGCCAAAAGCGGATCAAGCCCTGTATTTCATGAATAGAATTTGGGTACCAGTGTACGGTGGATTGCGTGAACTGGTATTAGCCGAAGCCCACAGTTCGCGATATTCGGTTCACCCTGGAGCAGACAAGATGTTCCATGATTTGAAGGAATTTTACTGGTGGCCAAATTTCAAGAGAGATATAGCGGCATATGTTGCGCGATGCTTGACTTGCGCAAAGGTCAAAGCCGAGCATCAGAGACCGTCTGGTTTGCTTCAACAACCGGAAATACCAGAATGGAAATGGGAACGAATTACTATGGATTTCATTACCAAGTTACCCAAGACAACAAGCGGCCATGACATGATCTGGGTAATCGTTGATCGATTGACAAAATCTGCAAACTTCCTCCCGATTTGCGAAACGGATAAGTTGGAGAAACTGACCCGTTTGTACATTAAGGAAGTAGTGTCGAAGCATGGTGTACCTATTTCCATCATCTCCGATCGAGATAGTCGTTTCACCTCAAGATTTTGGGAATGTTTGAATGAAGCCCTCGGTACTCGCCTTGACATGAGTAGCGCATATCATCCACAAACCGATGGTCAGAGTGAACGGACCATCCAGACTTTGGAAGATATGTTAAAGGCATGCGCAATCAATTTCAGCGGTAATTGGGATACACACTTGCCACTGGTAGAGTTTTCGTATAACAACAGTTACCACACGAGCATTCAAGCTGCACCTTTTGAAGCTCTATATGGACGCAAGTGTAGATCGCCTCTATGTTGGGCTGAAGTTGGTGAAAAGCAACTTACCGGGCCCGAAATCGTTCAAGAGACAACGGATAAGGTCTTTCTGATAAGAGAACGTCTCAAAGCGGCACGTGACCGGCAGAAAAGCTACGCAGATATGAGGCGAAAGCCTTTGGAATTTCAAGTCGGAGACAGGGTCCTACTAAAGGTGTCACCTTGGAAAGGTGTCGCGCGCTTTGGGAAGCGCGGGAAGCTGAACCCACGGTATGTTGGACCGTTCGAAATCCTGTCCAGAGTTGGCCCCGTAGCGTACAAGCTCAAGTTATCACAAGAACTTAACGGTGTACATGACACGTTCCACGTGTCGAACTTGAAGAAGTGCTTATCCGACGAAACTCTCATCATCCCCGCAGACGAAATCCACATTGACGACAAGTTACACTTCGTCGAAGAACCAATCGAAGTAACCGATTGGAAGGTCCAAAAGTTAAGACGCAGTAAGATCAGATTGGTCAAAGTGCGTTGGAATGCCAAGCGTGGACCGGAGTTCACGTGGGAAAGGCTGGATCGGATGAAGCAAAAATATCCCACCCTATTCGAGAAGACCCCTATACCGGAAAGCTCGAAGTGAATTCCGGGACGGAATTCTCTTAACGGGGGGAGAATGTAACAACCGGCAAAATTAAGATAATTCCGTACTAATTAATTAAACGCGATTCACGTAATTAAACGTAATTATGTGCTGATTGTTTAACTGAGGCCTTAGAAAGATAGAAGTTCCCAAATAATGCATAGGAATGCATAAGTTTAATGACAAAGCAAGATAGGATCGTGCGCAAGCATATCTATCCGGTATGGACACTGGCGATTACCCGGTAAAAATTTAATAAGCGAAACGAACCCCGGACACCCGGAATATAAAATAAATAATATTTTCACAAAATATAATGAGTTTTGGAAACCCAAAGCCATACGTGAAAGCTTATTGTACAAATCTCCCGGAAACGAATAAAGTGCGCGTACCGCACCCGATACGCGCGTAACACGTAATTTCACCCGGCAAAAGCCGAAATAAATTATCAGTAATTTAACTGGGCAAAATTTAAGGAATATTAATGGTATTTTAATATTCGGGTGACACGCGGTTAAAAACCCAAGAATACCCGGACGGTACCCGAACCAAGTGACTTAAACATAATATTGGACAATATTTGGCAAAGTGGACCCCACCCACACCCTTTGGGGGCCGGCCTATGGCCCACATAAGTGGGTAAAACCTTTTTAATTTTCCCTTTAACTCTTCATCTCCTTAATAACCCAATTATTAGAACATAATCATATGAATGCATGGGATTTCATTGGCCAAGAAAGTAACTAATCACCTCCTTCCCTCTCTCTCTCTCTTAAACTCGGCCAAACACCCTCATAATAATCTTCCAAAGATTTTTCCATATCCTACATAATCTTCATTAAGATCTCATACAATCTATTAAGATTCAAGTGATCTTTGGAGGATTTGGAAGAGATATTATAAGCAATCTTGTAAGCATACTTGAACCAACAAAGAAAATCTTCTTCTTCCTTCTTCCTCTTGGCCGTAAGTTTACACCCCTACATTAACACTTCTCTTGCAATTTTTGTGTCTCCAAATCATCTTTAAATCTTCATCTCACAAAACCCCATTGTGTGTTTCAAGAGGTTGGAGCTTAATCACTTGGAAGAACACACTAAACCCCACCCAAATCCAAGGTTTTTGTCTTCCCTAGCCTTGAGCTAGTAGTAAGTATTACCTTGTTTTATTCTTAGATGTTCATGTTTTGTGCTTTTGAAAGCAAGTTGTACATTTATGGGTAATAAAAGGGATTTTATAGAAATGATGTGTTTAGTTAGATTAAAAATGGAAGAATAATAATAACATAAATGAATCTTGGATTTATATTAATAAATGTAATATTTGGAGAAAATGTGATGAAATGAACATACACTTGAGTTAATGGGTGATTTGACCATGATTAATGAGAAGGACTTGAATGTGATGGAAGATGATTTTAATCATCATAAGATGATAAGTTAATGACAAAAATGGATTAAAATGGGTTAGATAATCATAGGTGAAAAAGTTCCATATTCAAAGTCCACTCACTTAAATAAGTGAAAAATTGATATTTTGGATAAAATATGGAACAAACATGTTAATAGCATCTAGGATGGATTATAAGATCATTAAAAGTGGAATGAAGTAAAAACAATCAAGCATTAAGAAAATGGGTCTTCAAAGTCCACTAGAATGGAAGAGAAATACTAACCTTGCAAGATGAAATGAAAAATGCAACAAATATAAGTTAAAGGACAAATATTAGAACTTGGAAAGTCAAGGGACTAAAATATGTATTTTGGAAACTTTAGTCCAAAAATGCATTAACAAAGAGTTCGGTGTCAAAAGCATAAATAATAGCTTTCCAAGTGTAGTCTTTGACAATCATGAGAAACTTATTAGTGTGTAATCTAAAGGAAGCATTTTTATAAAAGATGGGAGTTTTATAAAAATAAAAGAAGTAACACAAGGATTTTATAAAAATAAGATTATATAAAATATTAGTAAAGACTTGGGAAAACTTGTACAAAAATGGATACTTTTATATAAATGGGAATATAAAAGTATCGGAAACATTTTGGGTTACAAGTTGGACAAGTTGGGCTAAACATACAAAGTATATTTTCCATAAAAACGCGCAATGGAAACAAATATGAAAAACGCTAACTAACGAACTTAGTTGCATGAGCTAACGCAAACGGACATATGAGAAAAATGCCACTACGGCAAGATGAAAATATATATATATATATATATATATATATATATATATATATATATATATATATATATTTTAAGAGATAAAATATATATAACAAGGGTGAAACGTGTGTAACACTTTCCTAAGTGTAGAAAGAATATTCGTGGGAAAAGAAAACACTACGTAACGAATTAGAAACGCTAAACGACACATGAACATAACAAGTAGTATCCACGCGATGGTATATGTACATATGCTCGTTTTCGACGAAATTCTAGTATATCTATTTGAATGGGAAAATAGATATGCGAGAAGGAAAACCGAGACGAGTAGGTGAAATATATCTACGAACGTGTGAACACCGACAAAATCCTAGTACATTTATTTAAATGGGAAAGTAAATGTACGGTGTGGTGAGTCTAGTCGGGCGTTAAGAATATGTTACCAAACGACAAGAACTTAGCATATTTATTTGAATGGGAAAATAAATATGTGGCAAAGTGAGTCGGGTCGGATGAAAGAAATCACATTATATCGAGCGAAACGATCCTAAGTATAATTATTTAAATGGGAAAATAATTATACGTTGGGTAGAATCGTGTCGAGAATAATAGTGTACAAGTCACAAAGAATATTAATAAGAATAATATACGACTTACAAGGAAAAGGTAATCCATCGCCATTGAACCTAGGATACGAAACTACTAAACGGGAATTGGGATAAAGACGTGGTCGGGAAGTTGGGTGTACAACTTGCCAAGGCACATACAGCATAGGTGTAGTGACTTATACGCCTAGAACATTTGTAGGTGCGGGATCACAAACTTTACTATTTTCTTCTTTGAGCCGAGCACAGTTACAGGTGAGTCTCACGGCCCCATTTCTAAACTATTTAACGTTTTTACGGGGGAAAGATATGTTGGGATTTGTTTGACGGGTTGGACACTTGAGTTGTGATCGCCACTCGGGGTTGAGACCTCCCCACTATAATCATTAATTCAGGAAAGTGAAACCGAAGGAATAATTGGATAGTACTATTGGTGCCTGACAAGGCCCACCCCTAATCGATAGCGTCGATTATGCATCGGCGTATGCCTGGGGTGCACGTATTCTGAAATCAAGTCGTAGGAATACCGAGTAACGACTTGGGGCGGGGGGCATTATTAATTGTCTTGGTTTGGTTATAGGCTCAAGTAAATTGTAGGACTTTGCAACTCCTATAAATGTCATAACAAGGATATTCCCACTTAATAAAGTTTCATTAAATCAAAACCTGTGAACTCACCAATATTTATATATTGACGATTTTTAAACATATCTTTCAGGTAATTGACTGATGAAGGTTAACGTGGCAAGCAGGGTCGGGGGAATCTCCAAGTCGGGCGTTGGATATCGTAAAGGGAACTCGTCTCTCTATCCCAAGGATCTAGGGATATAGGGAGGAGCCACCCTATTTATTTCAAAAACAATTTTAAGATTATGTACGAATAATTTGACATGATTTTCGGCGTTGAATAAATGCCCGTTTGTTTAATTAATATTGTGGTTTGCATTAATCTTGGCTTAATCCTCTTGAACCGTCGCGCCACGTGTTTTCGCCATAGGCGTGGTGTGACACTATTACATGTGTCACTAAGTGAGTATATGTGCAATATCATCACACCATATGACCCGTTTGTCCAAGACGTTTAAAAGTTCAAAACCGTGTAAGTGACACCTAATGATTCTAAATGCTCAAGTAGACCCTACGCACCCGTTGGTGAACACAATGATTAACACCAGTTATGCACTTCATATACACCTCATATAAATTCTCATACAAGTTCATGTCAAATACAAGTCATACAAGACTCCAAATAGCCACATAAGTGTACATTACACAATCTGCGTTTTTAGGACAGATTATGTGCTGTGAAAACCAATTTATTAAAAATACTTATCCAATGAATTAGACTCCCAAAAGTTTACTGAATATTCTAGGGAGTCTATTGGTCATGTCCATATTCTGTTTCATGATAAAACCATGCACAAAAATTATGAAAAATCACACAATACAGCTAGATTCAGAAAACACTCTTAACAGATCAGTTTAGTAGAAAATTTTCCAAAAATTGTGTATTCATCCAAACGGGAAGAATCCATCTAGAAACTCCAAGTTTCTCCAATGTCGATCTACTGTACAAATTTCATAACCTAACTCTTTGTAGAACTCAAGTTATGGTCGTTTAAAGTTGACCCTAAATAATAATCCGAAAATCCGATTAGACCTTTAATCAAAGAAAATTCCAAAAACATATCAAACGACGTCCAAATCAGATGATTTTGCCCATTATGAAAAGCTAAGACCACATACGACATGCTCAAATCAAGAAACAATTAAAATAGGTAGTTTAAAGTCATGTTATACAGCCTGCAAGTCAAAACATGCAATCTGTCCGTTTTTATTCATGTTAAGATCTTATTATTAACGCATCCTATAACCATAATATTGCCTAAATATTACCATAAACATATAGCACATCATGATCACACAAAATAACAGTCCCAACATGAAAGTTTTAATCATAAATATTATTATCTCTAAACCCTACATGTTTATAAATCAAAACCATGCATTAACATGTAGCAGACCACATAATAACCACAAAACTTAATGTTTTGTGACACCCGGCATATTTGGCTTAAACCTTATAGTAACATCTAAGTTTACCTTAGCGGGAAACGTTTATAAACGGACTTAACTAGGTTAGTTGAGTTGGGTCAAGTTAGGATTGTCCAGGGTTCAATGATCTGAAGGATCATTGGGAGTCATTTTGCGAATACACTAGTACCGGGTCCCGTTGTTGGTGACATTACATAAGCTAATTAAGTGTATGTGTAGATTACGGGTCGTGTGGTGGATTATATACATAGATGTGTTTAAATGATGTGTAGATGATTATCCATGCTTAAATATGTTAAACATAGACTAAGGTTGCATGCTCATATGTTAAGGTGCGTTAAAATGCGTTAAACACAACAAACTGGAAAACTAGTGTATGTGTGTGAAAGGATCGATAAAAAACAAAGATTGATCAAACAAGTTAGTTTCAGGTGCGGAAACCCTAAAACTATCACAAAATAATAATCAAACAGATTCAAACACACAGATCATCTTTTTCAAACGATTTCATTAATAAAACACTTGTTTACACGTTGAATTATGAATACAATCAAGGTTTAAACGGAAAACAAGTTTAACAATAGCTAGAGAGAGTTTTCAGAAAGAGGAGGGAATAATAATCATCAAAGTTACATTCAAAAATGAACTTGACCTATTTATAGGCCTGCACATTCGCCCAAACTGTTCATGCGAATGTGCAGGTTCGCTCACATCAACTGGTCGAACCAAGTTCTTCTATAATCTAATATTCATTCGCCCAAAACATTCTTCCTTCGCACCTTTCTGTTCTCCTTCGCACCATCTAATTTGTTCCTTCGCACCTTCGATATCTACAAAACAAAATGTGATTTACAATCCAAAGCTTTAGTCACACTTTTGCATCTACAAACTCCCCCTCGACTATTGCTTGGATTGTGTTCGTCGTTCTTCGTCCAACCTTTTGTTCCACAGTCTGATATGTCTTTGAATCATTTGTTCTCTTGTCAACACCGGTTCCTGAAATTGTTTTTGTTTCTTCGTTTTCAGTTCTGGCACCTTTTGCTTCTCCACATACTTTCCCAACTTCTCATTATAATCACATCCAGCATTGATATTAAACGCAAAGCACAGAAATACCACACGTTGGTACTTTCCTGCTTGCTCAGCATCTTTAGCATCTGAATAGATCGGATTATAGAATAGCATGATGATATCCTCATGCGAACAGTTTATCAACCACATGGGATCAAAGATATGCACTTTCTTGTAATTCGTATCTCCATCCTTCAACACGATCACGGCCTCTGCAATCTTCCAATCATAATACCACCAGATGAAGTCATTTGCAAAGTGTTGTGGAATAGGCATCAAAGGAATCTTTTTCAACACTTTCGGTGGTTTGTATTTCAACGTCACTCTGGGCATACCAGTTATCAGATCAATATCCTTCTTATGAACAATTCGCTTTGGATATTGTGGTGTAAACAAGTCCCACTGGGTTCGGCTTTCCCTAGTCATCTTTTCAGCAAAGTACGTAATCTGACTATTTGACGCTCCCGTTAAACGGTGACGACAAATATCTCTGATTGCCCAATACGGAAGGGTCTTCAAGTGATGAAACTTCTCAAAATACAAGATCCCCTTCTCCCACTTTACTGCGAAACACCTCAGCTCTTTAACAAACTTCCAGGCCAATGCACGACCTTTGAAAATCTTATTGTGAAGTTTGTAAAAGCTGCCTTGAATGTCAGGTTTCGGACGATTATTCTCCTTTTCTTTCAACTTCTTCAACAACTCTTTTAAGCTTTCTGATTGCTCGAACCGTGGCTTGTTATGCCCTTTAAAGATTTCATCTTCAGAGACTTTGCTCTTATCTTTTGCAAGCTTCTCGGCATGGTTTAGCAGTTCGTCTGAGAAAGAAATCCACAATCTTGATTTGTTCTGAAATATTGTGGATATTCTTCGCTCGTAATATCTTCCATTTCGACTTCCTCAAATGCAGGAACATCACGATCATCCGAATGATTTCCAGCTTCTTTCTCAGGAATCTTAGGAATAAAGTTATCTGCAAGTAATTCTTCCAACGTCTTGCCTACTTGCTTTGCTAAACCTTCAAGAATTTCTTTCGAAATAGCCGCAGAAACTTCCCCATCCTCAAGATCAGGGTCATCATACTCCAATTCAAAAAGTTTATTGTTAGATTCAAATATTTCTGGGAACCTGCTAGTCATGTCGATCGTCCAGACCCGATCAGTGAGCATCTGGCGATACTTGTTCTTATCTTCTTTAGACAATGACTGCAATTTTTCGTTCCAGAAAATATCTTCATCATCAACATTCTCACCAGGAGCTTTAGAGCTCGATTCACCGCCCGTATCTGAGTCACGTTTCTCGTAAGTAAACTTATCAACATCATCATCATCGTCATCACTACTATCATCAAATGCAGAGCCGTCTCCATCACTCGAACCATCATCCGATCCTCCATCATCCTTATCATCCTTTTTCTTCGTCTTTGTATCGTTACCAGCATCTTCATCTAGTTCATCATCTTCCTCTTCATCGGACAGTTCATAATCAACTAGCTCTTCTTCTCTTTCTTTATCCACTTCACCAGCTTGAAGTTGAGGAGCTTGAGAGTACAAGTTCTTTATCAGATCATCCATATGCTTGTTACTCTTTTTCAGCTGTTTGTTCTCCTTCTTCAAGACTATGATCCTTCTGGTGTTACGTTGCTCATGTTTCAGCAACTTCTTGTTTTCTCTCTTCAATTTCTTGATTGTCTTCTTCAAGGTCTCATTATCATCTGCCGATGTGACTACGACTTCTAACATCTTCTTGTCATTTGACTTTAACTGTTCAATCTCCGTCTGTTGTTTGTTAATCAGACTCATCATCTCAGCATATCTCTGATTTACAGCAGTCATGATGTCACTGTCCACCGATACTTTTGTCTTCTTTGGTGGTTCAACAGCATCAGGCAGTTTACCTTTTCTGATTTTCTTTAGCACATTATCCAATGCTTCATTCACATCATCCATTGGAATTTCTTCAGTTTGTGGTGTGCTAGAAGTTGTTGCAGTCTTCTGTTTCTTATGAGCAGGTGCAGTAACCGGTGATTTTGAACTTGTAGCTGGTGGCAGTTTCTTTCCAGCTATCAATGATTCTATTTCTTTCTTCCTCTTAATACTTGGCTTCTCCTGTTTCTTCTTCTCTTTTCTAGCAGCTTGCACAGGAGATCCAACAAATGTTTCTTCAGCATTAAATCCCAAATCTTCTACATCAACGGGAATAGGACTTGTGTTCCCTTGATCATCTTCTCTTTGGCTAGCAGATGCACCAGCCTCAGTGGCCTTGGGCATGGTCGTCACTACTGTCTCAGCATCAGAATTCCATTGTTCTTCCTCTATCGTCTCTTCTGAATCAATGGAAGCTTCATCAACAAGGTGTAAACCCTTTTTCGCCATCCTCTTATTTCTACCTTGAGTACTTTTCTTCTTCTCTGGTTCAGAAACCTCAATCCTTATCTCTGGTTTCTTTGTCTTACCACTCTTAGCGCCTACATTCACAACTTGTCTCTTGCACTTAGCGTCAGGATCAACATGATGTAAAGGATTATCAGCATCAGAATCACTGTTCTCATTCCTTACAAGCCCCTCACCCGGATCTTTATAATCCACCCTAGCTAGATGTCCAAACAAACGTCTAACAGGAGGATGTTCTTCGACAGACAAACCCTTATAAGCTTTCATTCTAGCTAGTGTGTTCAATGACATGTGTTCCTGAACAACAATGTGTTTAGCATCTCTCTTCAGCTCTTTGTACTTGTGATCGAATATCATTTGAAGAAAACGAGGATATAAAAGAAACTTCAGGTTCCTCGTTCCATTCACGGGCTCCAGTAAGTGAGACATCAGCATGCTAGAAACATTGAACGGTTTGTTCAATACCAAAGCAACCATCATCGAACTGATGCTCTTCCTCATCAAGTCATAACCTCCCGCAGCAGATCCGAAAACATGAATTATAACATGTGCCAGATATTTGAACTGTGGGCACAGTTTTCCTTTATGCAACGAACTGTCAGTGATAGGTCCGTTGTACTTCATCCTGAGAAAGCACTTTCTTTGATCCATGAATGTAAACTCCTTTGGATCTTTCGGATCATCATCCAGATTCAGTGCATCTCTCAAATCTTCTTCGCACACAATCACTCGTTGTCCCTGAATTTTGCTCGTCAAGCAAGCTTCGCACTTCCAGAAATCTAGTTTAGCATTAGACCAGAATTCCTGTATCATATCTCGGTAGATCACTGTCGGCGTAGCAATGGCATCTATTACTCTGCTTCGCTTCAAAAACTCAATGATGCCGACAAATTCTGTGTGCTTCTTCACATCGCCAAGATATGCGCAACAGTTGTGCGCATTCTCAAAATCAAGCTGATTAGCGAGCTGTGATGAGGATCCTGCTTGTTCCGTCGTCTTCTGCTGTTCAGACATGGTTAGATCTGCAAAACAAACAAAAACACAAGTTAAAAATCGACAAAAAATCAAAATTGAAAATTTTGGTCAAAAACCCCTTCTTCGCCCAAACGGGGGTACGAAGGTGATTTTGTAGTGGTACGAATGAGAAACAGATGATACGAATGTGTTGATTTTGATAAAAAGTTTCATTCGCCCATCTAATCCTCTTTCGCCATTTCCTTTTCTTCCTTCGCCCATTCGAACTGGTCGAAGGAAGCAGTTCATAATTTTGAAAAATCAATTTTGAATTCTAAAGATCCTGAACATGTCCATTTGATTGTATTCAGGCCTAAACATGCCGATAAACATTCCTAGACTACCAGTTTTAACAATTTTGCATTGTGTTTGTGTTTTCACCCAAAAACTAGGGTTTAAACATCGACTGAACAATCTGACATGATTTAAACTATGTTTTTGATAATTTCTCCACCTAAAACACACACACAATGAACCCTGAGCATCAATTAGTGTTATTATGTTGATTTTGAACATGTTTTAAACAGTTAGGGCTTGGATAGAAAAACAGGGATTAGATGTTGAAATCCTTGTTGTTTACCTGTAAAAATGATAGCAAACTGATCAGTGATAATGCACGAACACAATAGAATGATTTGAAATGAACAAACAATAAGGTGAGGTTACGATCAAAAATCTGGAAAAATTATGAATGAGGTTCGAATGAGGAACTGGATATATATAGGCCTGTTCCTTCGCCCGTTTTGTTCATACGAAGGATAAACTTTTCTCTCCTTCGACCCTATTGAAAGGGTTCGAATGAGATAATTATCATGAACACTCTCCTTCGCCCATCAAAGCATACGAATGAACAAAGAAAAATCCCACATTCGACCAAACGAATGGGCGAATGAGAATTGGGATTTTTGAAAATTTTCCAAATCTCAAAAACGAGTCCTGGTTCAATTATTTTCAACTTTTAAGCATCCAACACTCATGTTTTCACATTTTAAAAGTTACAAAGCTCAAATGGTGTATCAAGGTTTAGAAAATCGACATCAACCACCATCAGTTATCAAAAATAAGATGAAAACGAAAAATCTTTTTGGATTTTCTAAAGTTTATGCTAAAACACACCTAAAATCTTTTTGAGTTTTGTAATTTTTGACGAGAAAATAAAATGCAGAAATGTAAATGAAAAACTGTAAATATTTTTGTGAATTCCGGTAAAGGGATCATATCAGTTTTTGAGAAATCTGATCACACCGTTGATCTTTTTGAAATTATTATCATTAAAGACAATGTGTGATCTGGCAACTGCTGATATTGTGATCCACATAAACTCACATGCAGACTTTTGTGCAGTGCTTTATACTGATACTGATATTTATAGTATAAACGCAATTGTCTGTGGTTCCCACGCACACGACATACTCCCGTATCAAGAAGTAAATGCACAAAGACTCATTGTAAAGCGTGATTATGCTTTCGTCGTCTGTAATTGTACAAGATATAATGCATAGAGGTATACAGGTCAGCAAATTAATGCAGCAAAGTAACATATGCACTATACCAGGTTGAGGACTGATATTAATCATGATTTGCATCAATGATCAATACGATGTAATAGATAATCTTTGATTATCATATAACATGGAAAGTTCCTCAATTCGATAACTTTAGGATTTGGCATATAGCTCTTTTATAAAGACACCCTGTCTGATCTAGGTCCGTAATGACTTACAGCAGAAGATCAGAGAGGCTATCCCCAGACAACTAATAACATAACAACCCTAAACCTCCGAGTTTTGTACAAATACCCTATCAAACGAAATTACGGTACTAAGACCATATGCCCATGAGGAGTTCATCCACACAACAATTCGTTTGATATGTATGTATCAGGCAAGCAGTAATAGGTCTACGAAGCCTACCAGCACATCGCACAGACTCAGACACACGCCCTATATAGCATTACATTATTTAGAATGTGTCAGATCCCCACTGATGTACTATCATTTCCCTTTATACTCCAGGAAATCATTTTAGAATTTTCTGACTTTTATAGATTTTCGAATTTACTGTTCCCAAGGATAAGCTGGAGCATTTCAAATATGTGACTGCCCAGATATCGTTTGTTCACAGAAATCTGACAGCATTAATCTAAGGGAAGAAGATATAGCAGTCAGCAAAGAAATTTTTTAATTTTTATGGTTTTTGAAATTTTTCAATGTTTTTGGATTTTTGAAATTTTTCTGAAAAACAGTAAAAATTTTAAACTAAAAAATGATAGACTGAGGTGGTGATCAGTCCTGTTTTTCTTTAATACCATTTGCTTTCAAAAGATAATCAAATCTGGATTTATCAAAAGCTTTGGTAAAAAGATCTGCGCGTTGATAATCAGTGTGGATTTTGACCATATCGATCAACTCTTTAGCATAACAATCACGGATAAAATGATATTTAATCCGAATATGTTTAGCCTTTGAGTGATTTACTAAGTCTTTTGTTAATGCGATTGCGGCCTCATTATCACAGTAAATAGGGGTTTTAAGAAATTGCAAACCGTAATCCACCATCTGCTGTTGGATCTAAAGAACATGTGAGCAGCAGCGCTTGACAGCTGCAAGATGACTCTGTTTCGGCTTCGATTGATATCGCGCACAAAGACATGTCGCAAACATTATATCAGGTCTTGACGCTGTGAGATACATCAGAGATCCAACGATTGCTCTGTATGTAAATGGATCAGTCAGCTCCCCCTTAAGGTCAACTCCAATCCCATGATTGGGCTGTATCGGGGTATCCATCGGCTTCGAATCATCCATCTGGAATCGGCTCAAGACTTCAGAAACGTATTTCGTCTGGTGAATAAAGATCCCCATTGGTCTTTGCTCCACCTGCAAGCCGAGGAAAAACTGCATTTCTCCCATAGCGCTCATTTCGAACTTTTCCTGCATAACTTGTTCAAATTCCCTGCACAGAAGTTCGTTAGTAGACCCGAAAATAATATCATCAACATAAATTTGTACTAGAAGCAAATCATCTCCTGCTCGTTTCGTGAACAGTGTGCAGTCTACCAGTCCGCGTTTAAATCCTTTCGAGAGAAGATACGTGCTCAGCTCCTCATACCATTGTCTCGGAGCCTGGTGCAACCCGTAGAGAGCTTTGTTTAACACATAAACCTTATCCCGGTGAATAGGGTCCTCAAAGCCTGGTGGTTGACCTACGTAAACTTCCTCTTTGACCACACCGTAAAGAAATGCGCTCTTTACATCCATCTGATACACCTTAAATTTCTTCCATGATGCAAACGCGAGGAACATTCTGATAGCTTCCAAGCGTGCAACCGGTGCATAGATTTCATTGTAGTCGATTCTTTCAACCTGATGAAAACCTTGAACAACCAAACGAGCTTTGTTTCGCACTATGACTCCTCTGTCATCCTTCTTGCATTTAAACACCCATTTGGTACCAATTTTCTTTCTACCAGGGGGCAAGTCTGTTAGGGTCCATACACCAAGTTTCTGGAATTGTAATAACTCCTCCTGCATTGCTTCCACCCAGGCGTCATCCAAAAGAGCATCCTTGTATGTCCGCGGCTCGACCTGCGAAACATAACAAGCAAATGACCAGTCATTTTGAAAACCAGATTTCTGAATTTTGGCATATAAAGCAAGGTTTCCAATGTTTTCTGGTGCTTGAGCATTTCTCAGCTGCCCTCTTGTCATCACACTGCTACCAGGATCACCAATAACTTGTTCAAGCGGGTGTATCCGATGTATCCGAGATTCCGGATAATCAGGTACTTGTACTCCCGTTTGAGTTGTCAAATTCTCAGTAGAAACCAGATCATTACCCATATTCGATGTTGAAGCATCAGTATTAGATGGGTTCACTGGTGGTGTCACTGTAGTGTTGTCCAGAATAGCTTCACTTATTGCATCATCGTCTTCGTATTCTGATTCGGATGAATTAAGCGATGTAGAAGCGTCTTGGAACACCTCTTCTTCCAATACAGGAGCAGTGGTATCATTAGAAGCTGTTTGGGGGTTTACCGTGATTGGACGCACTAACGGTGAAGTTACGGCGTTTTCGACCTCGTAGTATAAGCGAAGTACAGCTTCTTCAACCATGCTATCTAGATTGAATGATTCAAAGAAGTCTTTGTAATCAAACATCCAATCTGGTCCTCCACCCTGTACATTTTGTGTATATCTTTGAACTTCGACATTAGCCCACTCCTCGACTTTTCTAGTTCTTTTGTTGAATACCCGTTTTAATGGAGTTGCATATCCAACAAAATAACCTTCTTCAGCCTTTGGTGCAAACTTTTCCGAAGGATTCAGCATTGTACATGGGGCACCAAATGGTTCTAGATACTCCAGATTCGGCTTGTGTCGGTTCAACAGCTCATAAGAAGTCTTTCCAAACTTCTTCACTGTCAACACACGGTTAAGAGTATAACATGCCGCGTAAATAGCTTCGTTCCAGAACATGACTGGAAGATTTGAATCCGCAAGCATCGTTCTCGCCGTCTCTATAAGAGTCATGTTCTTTCTCTCTGCGACACCGTTCTGCTGGGGTGTATACGGAGCGCTATATTCATGATGAATTCCTTTGTTCGCACAAAGATCCTCCATCTGAGCATTTTTGAACTCCGTCCCATTGTCACTCCGGATTCTTTTGATCTTCAGACCATAAAATTCTCCAGACGTGTAAACAAAACCTTCAAGTTATCAAAAGTGTCGCTTTTCTGATGCAAACACATTACCCATGAAAATCTTGAATAATCATCAGTCACCACAAGACAGTATAACTCCCCGGCATGACTTTTACGTCTGACTGGACCGAGTAAATCCATATACAAGCGTTCAAGTGGGAGCTCAACAGAATTAACTTTCTTTGGTCTATGGGATTGTTTGTGCTGCTTTCCCTTCTTGCAACTGATACACTTGTCATTCAGATGGAAGTGTTTGACATTAACTCCCGTGACAAGTTCATTCTTCACAAGCTGATTCATCTTTCGCAAATGGATGTGTCCCATTCTCCTGTGCCACATAATGGATTCTTTTTCTGTAGCCTTGGAGAGGAAACACGTGACTTGGCCATGGGTGGTCATTGCTTTGGACATGTCGAGAATATACAAATTGTTAACTCTAGGTGCCTTCAGCATCACCCACTCTTTTGGTAGCTTAAACCCAGGTTTCAAGATATAACAAGATTTGTCATCAAAATACACAGAAAATTGTTTATCACAAATTTGACTAACACTGAGCAAATTATAGTCTATCTGTTTCACATAAGATATCTGCTCAAATGTTACGACCCCATTGCTTACACTACCCTCCATAGTAATGTAGCCTCCCTTATTACCAGCAAATGCCACATAACCTCCGTTAATGTTTTTGATGTCAAAGAGTAGCGTGAGGTCCCCTGTCATGTGACCAGAAGCTCCACTGTCAACAATCCATAGGCTGCTAACAGGGCCAGCTGGAGCTCCCTGCACATTTAAAGTAGATCAATTAGTTCTTTCGGGGGAACCAAGCCTGTTTGGTCTTGGGTCTTTGAACAGGTTGTTTCAAAGAATCTTTTGACTCACAAACATCTTGGGTTACTTCAACCCCTTTCTTCTCACTAACAACCTTCTTTTTCTCATTCTTCTCGCTCTGTGAAGTAGAGGCTCCTTCAGATTCCTTAGATGACCAAGATTGCTCAGATCGTTTCAAGATCCGAATCTGAGATTTTGAAGTCTCAGTCGGTTTCTTTACTTCTTCTTTAAAAGCAACCTTCTTGGTTACCTTCTCTGATTTAACAGAGACAGGTCCAACTGCTTGTTTTCCATTATTGTTATTATTAGGTTTAGGAACAACCTTTTTATTGTCAGCAGTTGAGTTCATCATAGGTTTCTTACCAGATTTATCAGTGGTCATCCGGTTGCGCTTATCATACGTCATCGGACGATTTTCCCCCTTGTTATAAAAATTGTTTTGATTATGATAAAATTCTTGTTGGGGAAAATGCCGTCTCTGTTGATAGCCATAATTGTCAACCGGATACTCATGATATTGCCTCATCTCCACCTCGTGCCTTTTGTGTCCTACGTACGGGCAGGCGGCAAGTAAATGTCCCCGTTCCCCGCACTTATAACATGCACGGTATTCCTCATAGTTTTCCTTGATCGGCGACTTGGAAAAACTAGCAATGGGATATCGATCGACCATGCATTGTTTTCTTAAACTCTCAGGAGCTGGGTCCTTCGAGTAAGTCGGTTCAATAAAACTATGTTCTTTATGAACAGGCAAAAAAAACTGTGTGACATTGACCTTAGTTTCTTTATCCGAATAAATTTTGTCTAAAATCTCTTGAGGAATGTCATTGGTCCTTTCAAATTTCGGGAACCAAATCGTACTTTCCTGCCAGATCTTTTCAATTTTTGTAGAATTGACAAACTTAATCGAAAACTCATCATCGGATAAAATCTTATCGGATCCTTGCATCCGATAAAAGATTTTGACAGGTTTGTCACACAAATCGTTGCTCACATCATTTGATTTTTCAGATTTAAACTCATTTTTCTTTTCTACCGGTTTAACCACATTTTTCTCAGTTTTGGTTTCAACTTTCTTTTCAACCGGTTTTCTCACATTTTTCTCAACCTTCTTTACCTCTTTCTTTTCAAAACTCTTACCAACAAACTTTTCATTTTTCTTAACCTCATTTTTACGATGAGCATTTGCCATTGGATGAATGATCTGAGACGGTGAGACAGGCTCAATAGTGATTATATGATTTTCATCAGGGATTTCACTATCACTTTCAACCGTCTCAGATGTTTCATCTTCTTCATCTGAATCATCAGTAGCGACCACACCCTCACTATTTCCCAGTACTGGTCTCACATCAGAATATGGATCCCCGACACTGGAGGTGTTAGGCTCAATTTCTGATGTGGAATCAGGATTGATTAAAGTCTCCGGTGGTATTGCGTGTAGAGTGTGATTCTCAAACAATACCGGAGATGGGACTGACTTATAGTTTGCACTATTCGTCTGGGAGGGTTCTTCAATGATATGATCGACTACATATGCTATGTGCTTGTAACTTTCTAATTTCTTGTTAACTTTTTCCGCAAAGCACTTGATGGTTGCCATTTCCAATTTAGTATTTTCCATTTCATTGATGTAATTATTAATGGCAAGTTGTTTAATTGATAATGTCTTTTTAAGTTCAGACACATCCTTTTTATAACCATCAAGAACTTTGTTGAAATCTTTTATGTCCTTTTGATAAATCTGACAGTTGAGTTTTGCACTCTCAAGTTGGACCTTGAGAAGCTTGTTTTCATCAGTCAGTTTTTCAAAATCAGCACATTTATCACATTTAACACAAGCTTGAGATTGAGTTTCAAAACTTACCGGCTTAGGAGGTTCTGTCATGGCCATTAAAGCAAAGTGAGCTTCCTTTCCTTTAAAGAATTTGGAGTAGTCAATCTTGGTGCATGCATCATCCACCATACATGACTTGGGAGTCATCAGGAAGTCAGCTTCAGCTAGCAGTTGGTCAATATCATCATCTAGTGAATTCACACTAGCCTCTGAATCAGATTCGCTCTCCATATCCGAGTAAGCTGAATCATATTGATCTCCAACATCAGTGACAGAATCAAGAATCATCCCCGATCTCTTGTCTTCACTCTCAACAATCACATCCTCATTCACTTCTTCAATCTTCAACTCCAACATTTTTTCAATCACAACCTCTTCTTCAATTTCCTCATTCTCATCCAACCTCATCTGCTGTGCCACACATGCAACATTCCCAGCAGTAATCTCCTCCACCCCCAATTGCATACCAGTCCAGTCAAAACCTTCATCCTTTTGGATCACAAGTGCTTGGTTTTGAGTATCAGTTTGGTTTTGGTTTTGTGTGTTAGGTGTAGAGATAGGAACTATAGTTCGGTTTGGATTTTGTTGAGGTTGGTTTTGAGTTGTAGATTATCTGGTGTTGGTGTTTTGTTGACGGTTCTGATAAGTGTTTTGTGGTTGAAAGCTTGAGATGTTTGGACTGTTGTAAGACACTTGATTTTGGTTTTGGTTTTGTCGGTTTTGGTATGTTGAATTGAAAGGATTTCGGTTACCTTGTTGTGCTGGCTGTGTGCACTCTCTTTTAAAATTTCCCTTTTCACCACAGTTAAAGCAGGTAACCTTTGCTTTGTTGAATCCGTATGTGGTGTTGGGAGAGGTTGAGAGATCAGTCCTGCCAGTCTTCTGAATAAAATCAGTGGCTCTCCTCATAATGCTTGCAAAAGCCCACTGAATGTCCATCAACTCCATTTCCTCTTTGTCGATTTGAGCATAGTCCTCATTGGTGAGATTATTGTTACCAATTTGACTTGCTACCAAACCGTTGTAAGAAGCAACCATGGCAGATACAAGAGCAACATGCTGTTGAGCAATTTCAACAGTCACATTGTTAAGGTTTGATGTCTCTAACACAATCGGGTTTTGACTTGATTATGCTTGAGTAATCTGCATCTGATTCACTTGAGGAGAATATTGTTGTTGTTGTTGAGGTTGACTTGATGTATAGCATGCGGCTTGTTGTAATGGTGAAAATGGTGTAATAAAGTTTTATGTTTGATAAGGTTGTTGTGTGTATGATGGTGTGTAGGATGAAGTTTGAGCAAGGTAGTTAATGGGTGCTTTTGTTGGTTCAACAATGTTAGACACACATGCTATGTGAGGTGCAACAGTAGAAGTGGTACTTGAAGCAGAAAGAGAGTTAGATGTACCACTCACATATAAATCAGGATTCTGTGGAATCTGAGCTCTCTTAGCTTTTCTCTTTTCCTCCATCTCTTTGTTTTCCAGCTTTTGGATGAACTCGTTAATAGTCCAATACTGGTAAGCATCCTTCTCCTTTAACACTTCAATGTGTTGGTTCCAGTAAGGTGGTAAAGCATCAGCAAATTTATCTACTAATTCCGACATCGGAATGCTGATCTCATAGCTCGACAATTCAGTGAGCAAATGGCAGTACCTTGGAACCAACTCTTTTAGGGTCTCATTACCCATATAACTGAAGTTTTCAAACTCCTTCCGAAGCTCTTCCATCCTAAGCTTCCTGGTCTTCTCATTTCCATCATGTCGATTTCTCAACATATCCCAAAGTTGTTTGGATGTTATGCACGATCCAAACTGATGTAATAGATCAGTGTTGATCGCTTGGGATAGCTGAGAGAATGCCTTCTTCTCTATTGCAAACCTTTTCTTCTCGTCATCCGCCAAATTCTCCAAAGGGATTGGTTCTCCAGTATTCTCCAGAATAGGAGCAACGTAACCCTTCACAATCATTTGCCATGCCTCGGCTCCTTCAAGTCCTTGTCCCTCAACGTGAATCTTAAACTTCGTCTTCCAAGTATTATACTCCTTCATGTCCATTAGCTTCGGTGGACGATTGCCGCTTCCAGAAGATAGATCATGAATAAGAGTGGATATAGCGTTGGTCGTCTGTGAATGGACTGCTGCTGCTGCGACTCCCCAATAGTTGTCAATCGGTTGTGGTAATGGTTGAACAACTTGTTGTGGTGCCGAACTAGTCATAGCCATATAATTAATCGGCTGTGATGGTTGACTAGTCTTCTGAGCTGCAATGGACCACGGATCTTGTGTTGTCTGCTGTTGTGGTGCTTGAGTAGGTCTAGGCGTTGTTGGAAAGTTCCACATTTTGTCCTGCAAACGATTAAACACGAAACGATTAAAAATATTTCAAAACAGAATGCTCCTTCGTATATATGGACGTGCGAAGGAGAAATAAAGTTCTCTTTCGCCCGTTTATGATTGATACGAATGTAAACTAAACAACAAAAAACTCCTTCGACCGCTTAAGACTCTCTTTCGACCGTTTTACAACTCCTTCGACCGTTCGATCAGGCGAAGGTGAAACAAAGGGTGCGAATGTGAAAAATAAGCAATCAAAGTCTTCCTTCGACCACTAAAACACTCTTTCGACCCAAATGAATTCCTCTTTTGACCAAACTCTCTCGTTCGACCCCTGTGATTTCAAAAACGGTTATTCTTTGAAAATCAGTTAATTTTGATCATGTTTTTCAAATGTTGATGGATTTTGATGATCTTAATCAGGTTTTGAATCGAATTTGATTTGGAACAACTTTAATAAAGAGAATTATCCAATTTAAACTCGAAATCAAGGTGTAATCGATCAAAATCTTATCACATCAGTTTGTTCATTGAAAACAGAAACTTTTTGACCAAAATTGGGTCCAAATCAGCTGAGAGATTATTAATTTGTGGTTGTTTGATCCGAAATGGCTCTGATACCACTTTGTATGTGTGTGAAAGGATCGATAACAAACAAAGATTAATCAAACAAGTTAGTTTCAGGTGCGGAAACCCTAAAACTATCACAAAATAATAATCAAACAGATTCAAACACACAGATCATCTTTTTCAAATGATTTCATTAATAAAACACTTGTTTACACGTTGAATTATGAATACAATCAAGGTTTAAACGGAAAACAAGTTTAACAATAGCTAGAGAGAGTTTTCAGAAAGAGGAGGGAATAATAATCATCAAAGTTACATTCAAAAATGAACTTGACCTATTTATAGGCCTGCACATTCGCCCAAACTGTTCATGCGAATGTGCAGGTTCGCCCACATCAACTGGTCGAACCAAGTTCTTCTATAATCTAATCTTCATTCGCCCAAAACATTCTTCCTTCGCACCTTTCTGTTCTCCTTCGCACCATCTAATTTGTTCCTTCGCACCTTCGATATCTACAAAACAAAATGTGATTTACAATCCAAAGCTTTAGTCGCACTTTTGCATCTACAACTAGATAAACATAGGTCCTGGTTCGACCACTTCGAGTGGTCGAAGGAGGAAATATGTCTTGGTTCGACCATTTGAAAAGGGGCGAACATGGGATATGGAATTGGAAGAATTTCATTCGACCAAGTCAGGGTTCATTCGACCCTGTGAAAAGGTCGAAGAAGGCTACCTTCGACCACTGACATGGGGCGAAGGTGGAATAGTATAAATACCAAACTTTGTCATTTTTCACCATTTCACAAACCCTAACCATCTCAAAACACTCTCAAACGATTTTAATCACTAAGGAATGAGTTTTTTCTCTTCTTTTTCATAATCTAACCTATCAACAACATCTAAACAAGAATCCAAGGTGTGTTCTTAATCCTAGGTCTTTTTAAAGCATTTTGATTCGTTTTTATCTAACCCTAAAGGTCCAGATCTGTTCTAAGGATGTTTTTATCGATAAAAACCTTTTAAACACCTTTCTAAATCTAAACCCTATCATTAAACATAGGTTTTGTATCAATAAACATATGATAATTGTGTGTTATGTGATGTTATGTGTTATTGAATGATTTGCTGTTGTTCTAAGGATAGAAACATGATCTAAGGTTGCTATTGATGTTGGTTTATTGTTGTTTAGGGTTACAATTAGATAGATGGTGATATTATGGGTATTTTGGGGATTTTATGAAATCTAGGGCTTGTGCATGTTAAGTATTATTCTTTAACTTTTGGGGGAGAAAACATGCGCTAAACCATTTTGGTAACATATGTCATACTATGTTTTAACTTTGTATTGCTATACGATCGTTGGAAGTCCCGGGGGAAACCATGAATGTGCGAGGATGCACAACGGGGGGAATGTGGATAGATCTATTGGGCGTGACCTGCCCCACTCGACGGCTTGGAGGGCCGGGCGGGTGCATGTTGTCTCGAACTTTGCTAAACATGCTGAACATTATTCGGGCTGCTTAAACATATGCTAAACATTGCTAAACGTGTCCAGTAATGGTTTCCAATCGTAGTAGTAATAAAACATACGCCTAGCTAGCGTACTTGGTGACATTGGTATAGTATGGACATGGTAACGTTTTGGTAACTTTGGTAATTTATTGAACAAACCTGTGAACTCACCAGCATTATATGTTAACGTATTTTTGGCATGTTTTTCTCAGGTCGCTAAGGTAGCAACATTGGACTAGGCGCACGAGTCTTCATGGCGTCTAGGCATAGCTTCATGTTTTGAATAAAACTGTTTGAACATTGTCGTACATGGTTTTGTAATTGGTCTAATGCTTCCGCTACGATTTTCGTAATATGAGAACTATGTTTTGGGTTTTACGTATTCATATAGTGTTGTTTATTGTGACCGTTGACTTGGATCCTGGTTTGTCATGCGCCTCGCGGTAAAACTCCGCAAGTGGAAATTTGAGGGTGTGATAGATTGGTATCAGAGCCAATGGTTATAGTGAACTAGGACTGCATGTAGAGTCTGGTCTATAGCCGATTCGCACACACTAGATGGTCACATACTTTGAGTCTATTAGTGGGATACGTACTAACGTTGTCGGGGTGTTCTTACATCATCATCATACTTCTTTGTTACATCATCCGCTTTTATTTGGGTTCTTACCTACTCTTGTCTTCTTCTTCGGGATTGAAGGAGAAGGGGTTGATTTGTTGGTTCTAGTACACACATGCCTTCTTACACTTGCACCTATTGTAACACGTTCTAAGCGACGATATTCGGTGACCGGAGTCTGGACTAGGAGTACATCTGGAGGACCATGTAGAGCAGTTTATCATTTCGGGTGCACACGAAATAATAAACTAAAATGCATGAAAATCCTGATGGACTTTGAGTTTGGACGTATAGTCCTGGATTTGTCCTTAAGTTAACTCTTGTAAATTTCTAGTGGTTGACACTCGAAGTGAATCTGAATCCCTCGATTTCTTGATTTGTTAGATCATGTCTGATACACGCGGTGGTGGACGTTGTGGTGGCGGCGGTGGCCGTGCTGGCGGCGGTGGTCGTGCTGGAGGCGGTGGTCGTGGCAACATCAACATGACCCAAGCGGAATTGAACAACTTGCTACAGCAGCAAGTGAACATGGCTATGGCTAACTTCCAGGCCGGGATTAATGCCATGGGTGGTGAGTTGATTTCTGTCGACCTTGCCTCGTTCTGTGGTTTCATGTCCTTTCGTTTGTGTTTTACTCGTGTACCGTGTTTCAGGTATTGGTGCCAATCCACCTCCAACTCAGTGCTCTTAAAGAAGTTTCGGGACTGTCAGCCCCATAACTTCGCTGGAACTGAGGGAGCGGTGGGACTGCTCCGATGGCTTGAGAAGGTTGAATCGGTGTTCGTCATGTGTAACTGTCCTGCTGGGGACCGGGTGAAGTATGCTACTGCGACATTTGAGGGGCCTGCACTGTCGTGGTGGAATGCTACTACTCAGAACATGGGATTGGGGGAGGCTATTGCTATGCCTTGGGCGGAGTTTGTGCAACTGTTGAGAGGCGAGTACTGTCCGAGGGAGGAGGTGCAGAAGTTAGAACATGAAGTTTGGAGCTACAAGATGGTTGGGTCCGAGATAGAGGAGTACACTGTGAGGAGGAACGAGCTGGCGGTGTTGTGCCCTGATTTGCACACACCCGAGTATAGGAGGATCGACCACTATGTCTCTGGGCTAGTCCCAAAAATTGCTGGATTGGTGGCTGCTGGGAATCTTCCCACTCTTGCTGAAGTTGTCAGATCAGCTCATCGGATGACTAACCTGAAGGTGGCAGAAGGTGGTTTGCCTCCTAAAGGTACTGCTGTGAAGGTTACTGAAGGGAACAAGAGGAAGTGGGATGGTGTGGGGAAGAGTGTTGTGCCGCCGCCATCTCAGCCGGCAAAGAAGTTTGAATCATCTGGGTCTTCTTCAGAGCAGAAGTCAAGTGGGTATGTTGGGAAGCATCCCAAGTGCAACAAGTGTGGTTTTCATCATTCTGGGAGTTGTGATCGGGCTCGTTGTCATCGGTGCCATTAGTTGGGGCATCATGCTAAGAATTGCAGGGTGGCACTCACCCCAACTCAGACTCCTGCTGCTACTCCTACTCCTGCTGCTCAGGGGACTCCAGGAAAGCAGGGGTGCTATAACTGTGGTGACACGGGACACTTCAAGCGTGAATGTCCTAAACTGAAGCAGGGCGATAATGGGAGGGGCGGAAACGGTAATGGGAACAATGGGGGCGGAAGCAGGACTGCACGTGCTTTCGTCATTGGATCTGCAGAAGCTAGGCAGGATCCAGACACAGTTACCGGTACGTTCCTTCTTAATGATCGCTATGTTCCTGTCTTGTTTGATTCTGGTGCCGATAAGAGTTTCTTATCTATGGACATTAGTCAATTACTATATATAGTACCCACACCTTTAGAGGCTAAGTACTTAATAGAATTGGCTGATGGTAAGAAAATTGAAGCGACGCACACCCTTAGGGAATGTCGCTTGGAACTGTCGGATTTGTCTTTCCCCATTGACCTTATGCCGGTACCCCTGGGTAGTTTTGATGTCGTTGTCGGCATGGATTGGTTATCGTTATATCGTGCGGAGATTGTTTGTTTTGATAAGATTATTCGGATCCCTCTCCCAGATGGAGAGACTCTTTCGGTTCATGGCGAGAAAAACGGTGCTCCGCTGAGTATCATTTCTAGCATGAAAGCCCGTAAGTACCTTCGGAAGGGTTGTTCTGCCATTCTGGCACTTGTTAACGTTTCTACTGGCGATGAGAAGAAGATCGAGGATATTCCGGTGGTTCGTGATTTTCCCGATGTGTTTCCTGATGACTTGCCTGGTCTTCCTCCCCATCGTCAGGTTGAGTTTGGTATTGATCTTACTCCGGGTGCAGGTCCTATTGCCCGGGCTCCGTATCGTCTTGCACCTAACGAGATGCAAGAGTTGTCCAGCCAGTTGCAGAACTCTTGGAAAAGGGTTTCATCTGACCGAGTTCTTCACCGTGGGGAGCTCCTATTTTGTTTGTGAAGAAGAAGGACGCAAGCCTCCGCATGTGTATTGATTATCGTGAGCTGAACAAAGTGACCATCAAGAATCGTTATCCTCTTCCTCGCATTGATGATCTCTTTGACTAGCTCCAGGGCTCTAGTTACTATTCGAAGATTGATTTGCGGTCCGGATATCACCAGTTGCGCGTAAGGGAAGCTGACGTTCAGAAGACTGCTTTTCGCACTCGATATGGCCATTTTGAGTTCTTGGTCATGCCTTTTGGTCTCACTAACGCACCGGCGGTGTTCATGGACTTGATGAACCGCGTTTGCAAACCTTACCTGGATAAGTTTGTCATCGTGTTTATTGACGACATTCTGATTTATTCTAAGAACAAGACGGATCATGAGGAACACCTACGGTTGGTCTTGGAACTTTTGAGACAGGAGCAGTTGTATGCTAAGTTCTCGAAGTGTGATTTTTGGTTACGTGAAGTTCAATTCCTAGGGCATGTGGTTAATGAATTGGGAATTCATGTCGATCCGGCTAAGATCGAAGCTATTAAAGACTGGGAAGCACCAAAGACGCCATTTGAGGTGCGGCAATTCCTAGGTCTGGCGGGTTATTATTGTCGTTTTATTGAGGGATTTTCGAAGATCGCTCAACCCCTCACTACTCTTACCCAGAAGGACCGAAAGTTCGACTGGGATGAACCACAGGAATCAGCATTTCAGATGCTGAAGCTTAAACTTTGTTCTGCACCTATCTTATCTTTACCTGAGGGTACGGATGACTTCGTTGTGTATGTGACGCTTCTATTCGTGGTCTCGGCTGTGTGTTGATGCAACGCGGGAAGGTTATTGCTTATGCTTCTCGTCAACTCAAGGTTCATGAGAAAAACTACACTACTCATGAATTGGAACTGGGCGCGGTAGTTTTTGCGTTGAAAATCTGGAGACATTACTTGTACGGTACCAAGTGTGAAGTATACACCGATCACAAGAGTATTTAGCATATTTTCGACCAAAAGGTGTTGAACATGCGGCAGCGTCGCTGGGTTGAACTCCTGAACGATTATGACTATGCTATCAAATACCATCCTGGCAAGGCGAACGTTGTCGCGGACGCCTTGAGCAGGAAAGAGTCTGCAAATCCTCATTGTGTTCGAGCCTTACAGCTCACCATTCATTCGTCATTGCCTGACCGAATCCGTTCTGCACAGTTGGAAGCTTTGAAGGAGGAGAACCTTAAGGCTGAGACTATGCACAGTGCTGATAAGCATCTTGAACTCAGGAACGATGGCTTACACTATTTTGCGGAACGTGTTTGGGTTCCATTGTTCGGGGGATTACGCGAGCTTGTTTTGGACGAGGCTCACAAATCCCGGTATTCTATTCACCCTGGCTCCGATAAGATGTATCAGGATTTGAAGATGAATCTCTCATTGTACCACTGGAAGAGATCAAAGTTGATGATCGTCTTTGCATCGTGGAGGAACCTGTCGAGATTCTCGACTACAAGATTCGTAGCCTTCGTCGGAGTAAAATCCGCATCGTCAAAGTTCGTTAGAACTCGAACCGTGGACCGGAGTTCACATGGGAACGGGAGGATTAGATGAAAGCTAAACATCCTCATCTTTTTCCGAAACGCGCGTTCGAATCGAGGCATGTTACTGCTGAAGCGGAATGAATCTCAGGTCGAGATTTCTTTCAACATGGGGATGATGTGACACCCGGTAAATTTTCTTTTCGTTTCGTTCTCTCCATCTCTTTTATTTTTGGGCTTTGTGCAATTTTCGGGACAAAAATTCTTTCAACGTGGGGATGATGTGACACCCGGCATATTTGGCTTAAACCTTATAGTAACATCTAAGTCTCCCTTAGCGGGAAACGTTTATAAACGGACTTAACTAGGTTAGTTGAGTCGGGTCAAGTTAGGTTTGTCCAGGGTTCAATGATCTGAAGGATCATTGGGAGTCATTTTGGGAATACACTAGTACCGGGTCCCGTTGTTGGTGACATTACATAAGCTAATTAAGTGTATGTGTAGATTACGGGTCGTGTGGTGGATTATATACAATGATGTGTTTAAATGATGTGTAGATGATTATCCATGCTTAAATATGTTAAACATAGACTAAGGTTGCATGCTCATATGTTAAGGTGCGTTAAAATGCGTTAAACACGGCAAACTGGAAAACTAGATAAACATAGGTCCTCGTTCGACCACTTCGAGTAGTCGAAGGAGGAAATATGTCTTGGTTCGACCATTTGAAAAGGGGCGAACCTGGGATATGGAATTGGAAGAATTTCATTCGACCAAGTCAGGGTTCATTCGACCCTGTGAAAGGGTCGAAGGAGGCTACCTTCGACCACTGACAGGGGGCGAAGGTGGAATAGTATAAATACCAAACTTTGTCATTTTTCACCATTTCACAAACCCTAACCGTCTCAAAACACTCTCAAACTATTTTAATCACTAAGGAAGGAGTTTTTTCTCTTCCTTTTCATAATCTAACCTATCAACAACATCTAAACAAGAATCCAAGGTGTGTTCTTAATCCTAGGTCTTTTTAAAGCATTTTGATTCGTTTTTATCTAACCCTAAAGGTCCAGATCTGTTCTAAGGATGTTTTTATCAATAAAAACCTTTTAAACACCTTTCTAAATCTAAACCCTATCATTAAACATAGGTTTTGTATCAATAAACATATGATAATTGTGTGTTATGTGATGTTATGTGTTATTGAATGATTTGCTGCTGTTCTAAGGATAGAAACATGATCTAAGGTTGCTATTGATGTTGGTTTATTGTTGTTTACGGTTACAATTAGATAGATGGTGATATTATGGGTATTTTAGGGATTTTATGAAATCTAGGGCTTGTGCATGTTAAGTATTATTAATAAAATAAATGGGGGTTTTCGATTACAAGATAAGCTAAACATTTGTAGATGATTATGGGATTGGTATTAAAAAGTTTCCAAATTGGGTAAAGATTTCATGCATGGTGTGACATTTCCATGATTTTGCCATTTTGGGAAAGTGTTAAAACAAGCGGGATTTGGGGCAAAATTTGTTGGGTTTTGTAGGAATAAGTTAATCATACTTGTCTGTTGTGTTTGATGATGTTTCGTGATGTTTTGAATGTGTTTGAAGCGTTTTTAGGAAAATTTATAAAACAGGGGCGAACCTGGACTCATTCGACCAAACGAATGGTCGAAGGAGAGATTCCAGGGTCGAACCTGGGAAATGTTGGGCGAACCTGATCAAACGGTCGAACGTGGAAAAACGGGCGAAGGAAACTTAAAATGGGCGAAGGAGATTTAATCTGACTGGTTTGACTGTTCTGATGCAGAAATGAGATTTTTGATACAAACTAAGTATTTTATGCTTGAACTTTGTGTGTAATCTATGTGTACTTGATTAGTTAGGGTAATGAGTCACCAACGGGATGTCGGGTCGGTCTAGTGTGTCGGTTGAACATTTAAACACGTTTTAAAACATACTTGGTTACGATCTGGACAATCGGGGACTAGATAACCTTATGGTAATTAGTCGGAACACTTATGTGAACATTTTGATAGATCTCCGGTAGAGGGATTATCAAGGCTTAGCTTTTTACTATTTACCAAGGAACGCAATCTAAGGTGAGTTCACGGCCCCACTTTTACTGCTTTAACTTTTGGGGGGAAAAACATGCGCTAAACCATTTTGGTAACATATGTCATACTATGTTTTAACTTGTATTGCTATACGATCATTGGAAGTCCCGGGGGAAACCATGAATGTGCGGGGATGCACAACGGGGGAAATGTGGATAGATCTATTGGGCGTGACCTGCCCCACTCGACGGCTTGGAGGGCCGGGCGGGTGCATGTTGTCTCAAACTTTGCTAAACATGCTGAACATTATTCGGGCTGCTTAAACATATGCTAAACATTGCTAAACGTGTCCAGTAATGGTTTCAAATCGTAGTAGTAATAAAACATACGCCTAGCTAGCGTACATGGTGACATTGGTATAGTATGGACATGGTAACGTTTTGGTAACTTTGATAACTTATCTTTGTTCTGCACCTATCTTATCTTTACCTGAGGGTACGAATGACTTCATTGTGTATGTGACGCTTCTATTCGTGGTCTCGGCTGTGTGTTGATGCAACGCGGGAAGGTTATTGCTTATGCTTCTCGTCAACTCAAGGATCATGAGAAAAACTACACTACTCATGATTTGGAACTGGGCGCGGTAGTTTTTGCGTTGAAAATCTGGAGACATTACTTGTACGGTACCAAGTGTGAAGTATACACCGATCACAAGAGTCTTCAGCATATTTTCGACCAAAAGGTGTTGAACATGCGGCAGCGTCGCTGGGTTGAACTCCTGAACGATTATGAATATGCTATCAAATACCATCCTGGCAAGGCGAACGTTGTGGCGGACGCCTTGAGCAGGAAAGAGTCTGCAAATCCTCGTTGTGTTCGAGCCTTACAGCTCACCATTCATTCGTCATTGCCTGACCGAATCCGTTCGGCACAGTTGGAAGCTTTGAAGGAGGAGAACCTTAAGGCTGAGACTATGCACAGTGCTGATAAGCATCTTGAACTCAGGAACGATGGCTTACACTATTTTGCGGAACGTGTTTGGGTTCCATTGTTCGGGGGATTACGCGAGCTTGTTTAGGACGAGGCTCACAAATCCCGGTATTCTATTCACCCTGGCTCCGATAAGATGTATCAGGATTTGAAGATGAATCTCTCATTGTACCACTGGAAGAGATCAAAGTTGATGATCGTCTTTGCATCGTGGAGGAACCTGTCGAGATTCTCGACTACAAGATTCGTAGCCTTCGTCGGAGTAAAATCCGCATCGTCAAAGTTCGTTGGAACTCGAACTGTGGACCGGAGTTCACATGGGAACGGGAGGATTAGATGAAGCTAAACATCCTCATCTTTTTCCGAAACGCGCGTTCGAATCGAGGCATGTTACTGCTGAAGCGGAATGAATCTCAGGTCGAGTTTTCTTTCAACATGGGGATGATGTGACACCCGGTAAATTTTCTTTTCGTTTCGTTCTCTCCGTCTCTTTTATTTTTGGGCTTTGTGCAATTTTCGGGACGAAAATTCTTTCTACGTGGGGATGATGTGACACCCGGCATATTTGGCTTAAACCTTATAGTAACATCTAAGTCTCCCTTAGCGGGAAACGTTTATAAACGGACTTAACTAGGTTAGTTGAGTCGGGTCAAGTTAGGATTGTCCAGGGTTCAATGATCTGAAGGATCATTGGGAGTCATTTTGGGAATACACTAGTACCGGGTCCCGTTGTTGGTGACATTACATAAGCTAATTAAGTGTATGTGTAGATTACGGGTCGTGTGGTGGATTATATACAATGATGTGTTTAAATGATGTGTAGATGATTATCCATGCTTAAATATGTTAAACATAGACTAAGGTTGCATGCTCATATGTTAAGGTGCGTTAAAATGCGTTAAACACAGCAAACTGGAAAACTAGATAAACATAGGTCCTCGTTCGACCACTTCGAGTAGTCGAAGGAGGAAATATGTCTTGGTTCGACCATTTGAAAAGGGGCGAACCTGGGATATGGAATTGGAAGAATTTCATTCGACCAAGTCAGGGTTCATTCGACCCTGTGAAAGGGTCGAAGGAGGCTACCTTCGACCACTGACAGGGGGCGAAGGTGGAATAGTATAAATACCAAACTTTGTCATTTTTCACCATTTCACAAACCCTAACCGTCTCAAAACACTCTCAAACGATTTTAATCACTAAGGAAGGAGTTTTTGCTCTTCTTTTTCATAATCTAACCTATCAACAACATCTAAACAAGAATCCAAGGTGTGTTCTTAATCCTAAGTCTTTTTAAAGCATTTTGATTCGTTTTTATCTAACCCTAAAGGTCCAGATCTGTTCTAAGGATGTTTTTATCAATAAAAACCTTTTAAACACCTTTCTAAATCTAAACCCTATCATTAAACATAGGTTTTGTATCAATAAACATATGATAATTGTGTATTATGTGATGTTATGTGTTATTGAATGATTTGTTGCTGTTCTAAGGATAGAAACATGATCTAAGGTTGCTATTGATGTTGGTTTATTGTTGTTTAGGGTTACAATTAGATAGATGGTGATATTATGGGTATTTTAGGGATTTTATGAAATCTAGGGCTTGTGCATGTTAAGTATTATTAATAAAATGAATGGGGGTTTTCGATTACAAGATAAGCTGAACATTTGTAGATGATTATGGGTTGGTATTAAAAAGTTTCCAAATTGGGTAAAGATTTCATGCATGATGTGACATTTCCATGATTTTGCCATTTTGGGAAAGTGTTAAAACAAGCGGGATTTGGGGCAAAATTTGTTGGGTTTTGTAGGAATAAGTTAATCATACTTGTCTGCTGTGTTTGATGATGTTTCGCGATGTTTCGAATGTGTTTGAAGCGTTTTTAGGAAAATTTATAAAACAGGGGCGAACCTGGACTCATTAGACCAAACGAATGGTCGAAGGAGAGATTACAGGGTCGAACCTGGGAAATGTTGGGCGAACCTGATCAAACGGTCGAACGTGGAAAAACGGGCGAAGGAAACTTAAAATGGGCGAAGGAGATTTAATCTGACTGGTTTGACTGTTCTGATGCAGAAATGAGATTTTTGATACAAACTAAGTATTTTATGCTTGAACTTTGTGTGTAATCTATGTGTACTTGATTAGTTAGGGTAATGAGTCACCAACGGGATGTCGGGTCGGTCTAGTGTGTCGGTTGAACATTTAAACACGTTTTAAAACATACTTGGTTACGATCTGGACAATCGGGGACTAGATAACCTTATGGTAATTAGTCGGAAAACTTATGTGAACATTTTGATAGATCTCCGGTAGAGGGATTATCAAGGCTTAGCTTTTTACTATTTACCAAGGAACGCAATCTAAGGTGAGTTCACGGCCCCACTTTTACTGCTTTAACTTTTGGGGGAAAAACATGCGCTAAACCATTTTGGTAACATATGTCATACTATGTTTTATCTTGTATTGCTATACGATCGTTGGAAGTCCCGGGGGAAACCATGAATGTGCGGGGATGCACAACGGGGGAAATGTGGATAGATCTATTGGGCGTGACCTGCCCCACTCGACGGCTTGGAGGGCCGGGCGGGTGCATGTTGTCTCAAACTTTGCTAAACATGCTGAACATTATTCGGGCTGCTTAAACATATGCTAAACATTGCTAAACGTGTCCAGTAATGGTTTCCAATCGTAGTAGTAATAAAACATACGCCTAGCTAGCGTACTTGGTGACATTGGTATAGTATGGACATGGTAACGTTTTGGTAACTTTGATAACTTATTGAACAAACCTGTGAACTCACCAGCATTATATGTTGACGTCTTTTTGGCATGTTTTTCTCAGGTCGCTAAGGTAGCAACATTGGACTAGGCGCACGAGTCTGCATGGCGTCTAGGCATAGCTTCATGTTTTTTAATAAAACTGTCTGAACATTGTCGTACATGGTTTTGTAATTGGTCTAATGCTTCCGCTACAATTTTCGTAATATGAGAACTATGTTTTGGGTTTTACGTATTCATATAGTGTTGTTTATTGTGACCGTTGACTTGGATCCTGGTTTGTCATGCGCTTCGCGGTAAAACTCCGCAAGTGGAAATTTGAGGGTGTGACATGTTTCACATCATAATCTTTTATAAAACTTATGTTTTGATCATTATAGACCCACATCAAATCTGGACAAACAGGTTTGTGGTGTTTTAAAACATGATTAAAAAGAATTAACACGTACAAGAAGGATTAATATACCTTAAGCTCTTCAACCAATTAATCTTATACCTTCCTAAGCTCCAAAATTAATGGTTTCTTGATTATGGCAGAGGTTAGGGTTTATAAATTCATAATTAGGGGTTGTAGGGTTGATTAGGTTGAGTTATAATGAAATTTATAGCTAAAAGCGTTTTTTTATAAAAACACCCAGTGAATTAGGCCTTTAATTGTGGCTTGGGCCGAGTCTGGTCCTACGAAAGTAAGCAGCCCAAGACTGCAACACTCTTTCATCCCACGCGCCTGCAGCCTTCATCCAATACCTTATTATTATTTATTTTATTTTTTTTTGTCGTAATCTACTTGTTGTAGCCATATTATTTTGCCGGTTGCCACTAATTATATATAACGAGTTAGACATCAACTCGCGCGTTGCTGCGGGATTAGAATATCTATAGTATTAAATATGCAAAAGTTTTTAAAACATCTATAGTACTGTATTAAATATACATAATTTAATAGCCACAACCATTAAAACATACATTTTTTTGGAAGGCTAATTTCATTCAAAACAAACGACCCGGAACGATATTCTCTAAGACAGAGACTATCGAAACACGGGAAAGATTACATCAACGGAAACAAAAAATTACACCAACTTCGCCAGTCTATTGAACCGTCCTTATGTCTATATTTAAACCATAGAAACGCCAATGATTTCACATCCGCCACCAACTGAGCAACACTTGAATCCAAACTGTTAAAAATCTTGTCATTCCTGGCCTTCCAAATTCGCCAACAAGCGATAATAGTGATTCCATATATAATTTCCTTCTTCTTCGTAGTGTAAGGCAAGTTGTCCATTATATGAAGCACGTCGGATAACGAAAAAACAAAGAACCTTGGGATTTTGCACCAAGAAGCTATGGCATCCCACACTCCGCTCGCAATGCTACACCCCGAAAACAAGTGGTCCACCGACTCTTCGACTTCACCACACAGGCCACAAAAACCATTAAAACATACATAATAACCATTTTACATAATATTAGGCACAACCATAAACAAATGATAACAATGTGAACGTAGTTGTTTAGGGATTTTTTTTCATGCATATGTACAAAAGTTGTTCTTACACAAATATATCAATGTATGGAGTACAACATTTTTTATACGATCTTGTAATTAAGCAAAGATAGCATATGACATCATAGCAAAAATTTAGTAATAAACGAATCAGACATTGTTTGACTGTTCCGGTTGGCTTTTTCTCTAGTGAGATATGCCCGTTAAATTCTGCCACATGATTGATGAGTTCGATCGGTATGGACATGTAAGAGGGCTGAGATACGTGCCTTCCTTTTCTGGGCAAGCCCGATTGTTACAGTTAACCATTCAGGATCGATGGATCGCCATTCGCTTGAACAAATATACATCAATTCCATCAGTGGCATTGTTGTTCAGCCATCACCCGTCAGACCACTCTTAGTTAATACTACCTATATGACGTTCAACAATTTTTATGCGTGTTCCAGAGATCACCGCCTGAAACCATGATTACCGTACTTAATAAGCTATAATGTATATTTATGACAACCAATTAAAACAGTATTTGTTTTGTGCATCATCGTATACATTAACATTTATTATATACATTCGCAATATACTAATTTGATAAACTTTATGTATATGTATAGTTATACCTAAGTGGTTGCAACAATGGAAACAGAAAATGATTGTTACCTGAGTTGATGAATTGGAGTAGAATAATGCAGTAGTTGCTTCACATTCAGGCGTTGGAGGATTATGCCACAAAACTTCCTGGAATGCAGTAGGGTATGGTTACTTAAGATAATAATATATATATGATGTAGAAAAAAATAAATTACCTGTGTGTTACCAGCTATATTCTTCATATGTGCAAATTCAATAAATATGAGTGGCTCACCTGATAAGAAGATCATGCTGCAGTCAAGTTATTAACTCAAAAGCGACTACAACTTTCAGTTTCAGAGTGTTACTCCTAAAAAGATATTATATCCAAGAAAGGGGTTTAATGTCTCAATAGTATCAATGTCTCTCTATGGTGTGTGATAATAGGTACAATGGGATGTAATTATCCACTAAATTAACACCAAGATACATAAAGGAATAAAGTAAAACAACATCTGGTTATCTGCTAAATACACACCATAAACACACAAAGGAATAAATTAGTAGAAAGGCAAGGTTTATATGATACAAAAAACAATCTGTATTCAATATCTATAAAATGTATGCAAATCTATTTATCTTTACTATACTCAATATGTTCTATATGTTTGTTTCTATGCAAAATGCAATTTTTTTTAGGAAAGGAGTATCCGTACAAAACAAAGATATTACTTATCTTTTATACATTTAAAAAGAACAATGATGTTAGTAAAATTTAGGTTGGTTTCAACCAGCCATATTTAAAACTATAGAGCACAAACATAAACCTTTCTAGATTTCTTGAACAATACATAAATAAATCCTATAAACAAAACTTAGCCACGCAGAAGAAGCAGGGCCCTTGAAAGTGACATAAAAAAGTTTCCAAAAAACCACCACATATAACTCCAAATTCAATTATACAATTGAGAACATTACTTTTTAATCCAACAAACCCACTCACAAGGTTTAAAAGTACGGAATCGTGCCTCAAGGCGTTTGCCCTTTGCCTCACGAGGCGTACGCCTCAAGGCGAACCGAGGCGGAATTAAAAAATAAATATAAATATTATATATGCCGCACGCCTCACCCGTTTTCTTAAACCATGCCCACTCACACCGATAAATTTAACCCATTGAGTCAGTGAGAACCCCACCCGTCTCGATCACCCATATGTACCTTAGTTAAACCACCGTATACAGCACATAGGTTTAATCGGACTTACATGCCTTTGATCCTAATGCAAAGGTATTAGATGGTTTTTGATACTTGGTGTAAAATTGCTTTTCCCTAAAAAAAAAAAGATACAAACATCATCAGCACATTTGTAACTGCACATTTGTAACTGAAAGTAAAACACCTATCCCCAAAGCAATAATATAACCCTAAGACAATGTTGCAGAAGGCGCTAGGCGGGCGGTGAGGTCCAGCCTAGGGACTAGTCGGGACTAGGCGGAATTAGGCGTTTTGGTATTTTTAAACATATTTTATATACATATACACAAATTTAAGTGTTTTTTGAAAATATATTAAGATTTACATATTTTATATAAGATAGTGGCCATCAAAAGATTGTAAATATTTTAAAGTTACACTTTTTAAAGAAGCAGCCCAAGCCCCAAGGAGTAAAAAGTGAAAGCCCAAAGCCCAATACCTTAAAAGAAACCAAACAATTTATAAAGCAAATTAGGGTTTCTATTAAAACTTAAAAGAAAAAGCGGCCACTATTTTATTTTCACTCCTTTTCACATCTTCTCAGATGAAAGATGAATACACTACAACTACAACAACAATGTATCCTTCTTTTTCACTTCTCAGATGAAGACACTACAACATCAGTTCTGATTTTAACTCTCCCGATCTGTAAGTTTAGTCCCTCCGATCAGTAAGTTCAGCCCACCGCCCAGCCCGCCCAACCTGCCGCCTAGACCCGCCTACAGCCCGCCTAATCCTCAAAAATTCTAGGTCACCGCCTACCTCAAAATTCCGATAATTGCCACCACCCAGCGCCTAGGCGCCTCCTAGGCGGCCGCCTAGGACGCTTTTTACGACACTGCCCTAAGATATGGGAAAACAATCACTTTCCAATTTGTTTACCCTGGAAAAAAATCTGGGAGTATCAACAAATGAATTTTTAAAAATACTTAAATTTCACATGAAAGGCAATTCATTGCTAAAATATTCACTGTAATACAACTATAACTCACTATAATTCACTCTTGATTAATAAGTCTCAATAACCTATGAAGGAATCATACAACAATTGTTAATTAACAATTACAATACACCAATCACCAATCGTCTGTTAAAAGTCTAAAACAATTACATACCCAAAGAAGAAATTAAAGTTTAGTGGACTTACATTAAGGCCCTGTTTGTTGCTGAACGACCCCTAAATAAATAAAAGAGGAAAATTAAATAAATAAAAGAGGAAGAGTTACACAGGAAGATGAAATTAAACCATATACATATGTACCCAAAAATGAAATCAAACCTAATCTAGCGGCAGCGTTGTGAAGAGGAAAAGGCGATTGAAGATTACGCAACGAAAAATGAGTGAATTGAATAAGCAGGGTTAAATCTTGTTACATGTGATCGACTGAGAGCGTGAACAAATCATGTGCCTTTGATCAACAGAGAATATAAACAAATCGTTGCGTGAATTGAATGAATGTAGGGTGGGAGATAAGAAAGAAGATGGTGGTTAAGATAAGGGAAGATATATTAAACGACGGAGATATATTAAACGGCGATATATTAAACGACGTAAAGTTATGTTAAGATTCCGTTAAGTTGCTAATTGTATTATAGGGGAAAGTTAATTTGAGAACACCTATATTTCGTGCGAACCGTGAGAACGGCATCTAAAACTATTCAAATTCAAAATTTCTTTTTACACTTGTCTTTATTACTAAAATACAATCCCAAAAACACAATTTACGCGTAAAAATTCAAACGTATACGGAAATAATTTGTTTTTACACATGTGTAAATTTACTGTTTATACATGTGTAAACTGTTTCATTTACACATGTGTAAAAAGTTAATTTGAAAGTGTTTTTGCAAGAAAAGATGAATTATTTGGAAAGAAAATTCATCTATTAATGTTGTATTTTGATTATAATGAGGCTTGTATTAAAAAAAAATTGATTTTGATTGATTTTTTTACTTGTTCTCACGGTTCTCACGATATTTAGCGTTCTCAAGATAACCCTCCCCTTGTATTATATAGTAATAACTAATTGTATATAACAATCAATATATATAAGAATTAATCTATAAAATATTTAACCTAAATATTTTATAACTAGTTTACGATTTGCGGTCCGACTAAAACAAGTTATGGACCCGGTCTCGCATACTCACGTAACAAAATTTATTTCGTTTAATTCTACATAATCTCACGTAAATATAATAAATCTATAATCTCACGTAAATATTTAACTAATATACGATCCTAAGTCTGTCAATTGTCGGTTACGAACTCGGTACCGTGTTTTCTCGTAATAACATGTAACGCCACATAAATTTTCAAATAAATTCACATAAGCATATAATTGCAAATAATATCAAACGAGGTATTCTACAATTATTTGTTTTATTGTTTCACCAACGTTCCGGGTTCAAGTGTATGCAGTTGTTCACCTATAACCGTGTATTATGTGACTCACTTAACTAACTCTAGTAAAGTAAAATGCTACGAATATATGTATAAGTTAACTAGAGTTTAGTTAAAGTATGAACCTGAAAATGCGGGGTGTCACACAACCAAATATGTATAAGGATAAAATGTTATATCTTATATGAATCAATTAACTAATAATAATAACAATACCAATATTTGCTCTCAAAACTGTCATTATTTGCCACTGAACAATGTTGATGTTCAAAATTGATAAGCACGCTTACCAATGATAATTTAAAACTCTCAAAACTGTCATTATTTGCCACTGAACAATGTTGATGTTCAAAATTGATAAGCACGCTTACCAATGATAATTTAAAACTTTCTTCTTAAAAAACCAAAACTTTCCCTCTTAAAAATTCAAAACTTAGGGCTTACTTATTGACGAGGTAGGCCCAATCTAGATGGATCGGCCCAATACCACATAAAGGCCCCATTACCTTCGGGCCAGCCCAATGGCAGATATACGCCGGGTGAACCAACACGGTTGTACCCTGGACAATTGATAAGGCTAAACCTCTTTTCCGAGAATCAGGGAAGGAAGGTTCGAAAGAGAAGATAAGGCCTATCTCCATCTAAACCGGAGAATCAGCTCCTGGAGATAGGCTCGAAGAGGCGGTTACGAGGAAAGTAAGAAATGTTATAAATAGAGGTCAGAGGTAAATAATATTTCATACACACAATCATAAAAGCTTTGGCTTTACTCTCACACCAAGAACCAATACTTATTCTCACGCCGGAGGGTGGTCACAGGAAAACCCCCTTTCCTGTGACGAGTCCTAACGGTGTTTTGTTTTGCAGGCACCCGGATCCAGCTTGGGTTAGTTATTCATAGCCGGAACAGCATTCTTGTCTACTAGGAGAGGTATTTACTTCTTCATTGGCGCCATCCGTGGGACCCGTACAAGGAGTTAGTTATCGGCTGAATAACCTGAGGAACCGAGATGACCTCGAATCAGGACACCACAGTGGCCGCCAACCCGGCCGAAAGCAACCAGAATCTGATTCCTACAGCAGAGCAGATAGATGGAGCAGTTACGTCTGACTCGGAAGGAGAAAGGGATGTAGCGGCCCCGGGGTTCTCTCCAAGAACATCGACTACCCGTCCGGCGATACGCAGACCTTAATGTCGTCCGGGAGTCCTTTAGTACATTTCCCTTTCATAAGAGGACCGGTTTCGTCGTCCACTTACACTCGACCAATTGTTAGTACAAGCTTCTCATGATCGGAGAGCAGCTGTAGTAAAAGAGGTTAAGAAGCTAGAAGAAGCCGGGATTTTGAAAAAGACTAAATACCACACGTGGGTCGCTAACCCTGTCATGGTCCGGAAACATGATGGGACCTGGAGGATGTGTGTGGACTACAAGGATCTGAATAAACCATGTCCTAAGGATGCTTATCCGCTCCCGGAGATAGACCTCAAAGTTGATTCCCTGGCTCCATTCCAGTTTAAATGTTTCTTGGATGCATACAACGGATATCACCAGATTCAGATGGCAAAAGAAGATGAGGACAAGACGGCTTTTCACATGGACGCCGGCATATTCTACTACACCAAAATGTCGTTCGGTTTGAAAAATGCCGGGGCGACGTATCAAAGATTAATGGACTAGGCGTTCGAGCATCAGATCGGCAGGAACCTGGAGGTATATGTGGATGACTTGGTGATAAAGAGCAAGACGGAAGATATGATGCTGAAGGACATAGAAGAAACATTTGATACTCTCCGAGAATACAACATTAAGCTAAACCCGGGGAAGTGCTCTTTCGGAGTTGAAGAAGGTAAGTTCCTAGGAGTGGTAGTGTCAAAAGATGGGTTCCGAGTCAACCCGGAGAAGGTAGCGGCCATTCGAAACATGCCTGCCCCTAAAACACTGAAAGATGCTCAAACACTAAACGGGAGGCTGGCCGCCATCAGCAGGTTCCTGGCCAGGCATGCCGAGCGTTCATTACCGTTCATCTCCACACTCAAAGACTGCCTGAACAAGAACAAATTCAGATGGACTGAAGAAGCGGACAAAGCATTCGAGCAGATGAAGACGTTCGTCAGTAACCTACCCATGCTAACAGCACCACGTCCAGGAGAAGTGTTGAAAATGTATCTGGCAGCCGGTCATCATGCCGTTAGTTCTGTGCTGTTGGTCGAAAGAAATAAGTGCCAAACACCAATTTATTACATCAACCGGACGCTTTCAGATGCTGAAAGCAGGTACCCCACTTTGGAAAAATTAGTACTGGCACTGGTTCATGCGTCCCGGAGGCTGCGCAGGTATTTCCAAGCACACGAAGTGGAAGTCTTAACAAACTTCCAGTTGGGACAAATCTTGAACAAGCCGGAAGTATCTGGCCGACTTGCCAAGTGGGCAATTGAGCTGGGGGCGCTGGATGTAACTTTCAAGAAGAGAGCGGCAGTAAAGGGACAGGTCCTTGCTGATTTCATGACCGAGATCCCGGAAGGCGAAGAGAACCAAGAATCCGTACCAAGATTGGAAGAAACATTGGAAGACGAATCCACTCCGTGGCAGTTGTATACTGATGGCTCTTCAAATAGCAAGGGAGCCGGGGCAGGATTACTGCTGGTCAGCCCGGAGGGCGCAAGGTTCCTCTACGCCCTACGGTTTGACTTTGAATGTTCTAATAATCAATCTGAATACGAGGCCCTGCTAGCAGGACTGCGGGTGGCTTTGACCTTGGGTGCCACCCGGGTAGACGCCCATGTGGATTCACTATTGGTGAACAACCAGGTCAACGAGTCATACGAGGCCAAGGATGAGTCTATGATCAAATACCTGGAGAAGACAAAGGAGCTAATGACAAAGTTCAGGAAGGTCACATTGCATCATGTGAGAAGGCACAAGAATGACATAGCCGATGCACTCAGCAAGTTGGCTTCTTCAGGAACAGACGCTAACGTCCATATTGAAACTTTAAAGCACCCGTCCACACAGGCGGCTGAAGTCCATTCGGTTCACACGGTCGAGGTCTCCTGGATGACCCCCATACACAGGTACCTCACAGACGGAAGCTTGCCGGAGGATAAGGCTGAAGCAATGAAGATCCGGACCAAGTCACTGCAATACGAGATCCAAGCCGGGATTCTTTACATGAAATCTTACCTGGGACCGGCCCTGAGATGTGTATCGCCTTCTAAGGCTAGGTACTTGATAAGGGATATCCATTCGGGAATATGTGGTATACATGCGGGACCCCGGGCGGTAGTAGCAAAAATAACTAGTGCAGGTTACTACTGGCCCGGAATGCATAACATGGCCGTAGAAGAGCTCAAGAAGTGCGTCAGTTGCCAGAAGTATGCACCGGTAACGATTCGTCCGAAGAATAACCTGATCCCGGTAACAGCAGCATGGCCTTTTCAAAAGTGGGGTATTGACTTGGTCGGGCCTTTTCCTTTAGCTCCGGGAAAGCTCAAGTACCTGGTGGTAGCCATTGACTACTTCACTAAATGGGTTGAAGCAAAACCGTTGGCCAAGATAGAAGCGTGCAACATCAAGAAGTTCTAGGGAACATGTGGTTTGCAAGTTTGGGGTCCCCTTGTACCTGGTCAGTGACAATGGGACGCAGTTCGTGGACAAGCATATACAAGAGTGGTGCAAAAGCCTGAACATACAGCAGATATTCACCTCCGTGGCCCATCCTCAGGGAAACGGCCAGGTCGAGAGAGCCAATAGGAGCATATTAGACGGGTTGAAGAGGCGCTTGGACCAAGAGGGAACATCATGGGTTGATCAGCTCCCACATGTCCTTTGGGCTCACCGGACAATGCCCAAAACAAGTAATGGAGAAACTCCCTTTTGCCTGACATACGGATCAGAGGCGATGATCCCGGCCGAGGTGATGCTACCGTCCAGCCGGCGTGCTAATCAGGATACCAACAATGACCAGCTGCTAAGGCACAACCTTGAGTCGTTGGAAGCCCGGCGTGATGAAGCCCACATTAAAGAAGCCCGATACAAGAGGCTATTGGAGAAATATTACAACAAAAGGGTCAGAAGCTGCTCATTCAAGATTGGAGACCTGGTCATGAGGGATAATGATGCTAGCAGGCAATTACCCTAGGGAAAGCTTGGCCCAAACTGGGAAGGACCCTATGAGGTCGCTGAAGATCTGAGAAAGGGAGCATACCGCTTAAAGCAGCTGGACGGCACGCCGGTTCCTAGAAGCTGGAACGCTGCCCAGCTCAGAAAATGTTATATGTAATGATAGATGACGAAAAGTTTTAGGCCATAGGCCGCCGTAAGCATGCCCGGCCGGTAACCACGATACCCCGGGTAGTCAAGTTTTTATTTTTATTTTTGCCATTGCAATTAATAATAAGACGCCGATGACGGCATTTATAGTTTTTATATGCTTCATTATAAACAAACTGCTTTTTCCAAGCAAGATTACAAAAAGGGTAGGGGCAGGACAAAAATCCAAAGCCTTCAAAAAACATACTTCCTACCATCTATACATAGCGCTATTTAACTTAGTCTTACTTGACTACAAAACACTAATCACTGCAACCCTCCAACATGGCAAACACCTCTGCAGGGGTGTATAGCAAGTCACCTTCGGGATTGCAAGCAGGGGGGAGGACCCAAAACTCCTCATACATCCTCATCTCCTCTGATTGGAGATTAAAGGACCACACCTCTGGCTCCTCATTCACCTTTGATGTTCCAACAGAAACAGCTCTTGGAACCATGGGAACGGCATCCTCCAAAGGAACCCAAGGAGAGGGTCGGCGTCTAGAACCACGCTGGTAAACCAACCCATAACGGGTAGGAGCCGAGATATTGGCTGACCGAACCTGGACGTCGTCCTTCATCTCCAGAGGAGTTGTAGAAACTTTTGGTATCACAACAGGAGCAGCGAGTTCCTCTCCTACGTTTTCTGCAACTTCGGAAGGAAATGGCTGGACGGGTTTTGGTCGACGGCGATACACCAACCGGCAGGGCCTCTGTGGAAGAATCTCGACTAGTTCTTGAGAAGGAACTTCCAAAACAGGCACAGCCTCATCAAGTTCTTGGGACTGGCGTTGCAGCTCCCTTAGTCCCTCTAGAGCATCAAGCTCTTTCAAGTACTTTTTCAGAGAGACAAACCTACGTGGCATAATGAGCGAGTGGAAATGTGCACGTATGCATGATATGAAACCCCACTTATAAAGGGATTAATGTGACGGTTAAGTTATTCTTGGGAGTTTAAACAACCTGCAATAATGACACTAACACAAGCCGCCTGACACGTGGATGTGACGGTTAGGTTGCATAGCTGACGTCAGCAATATGATTACAAGTATTAATGACGACAAGACGTTTCATTATGGCCTGTTGGAGGATCTCGGATTAACAATATTATATCTTAGAAATTAAATAAACATAACATTCATTCAGATAGGTGTTTATACAAAAGATTCCACCGGATCAGTACACACATAGCAAATTTCAACACATTACAAATGTTAAACAACTATTCATCGTCTGAAGAACTGGCAGAGGAACTGGTAATCAAAGGTTCAAGGAAGGCCCGGACGTTTGACATGCCTTCATCACCAGTCTGGGCTTGCAGCTGTGCAAGCTCATCCAAGGAATCACTGCTAAGGGCTTCTAGGGCTTTGGAGGTCCGCTGTTCAACTCCTTTCTCATGATCGGTGGCTTCCAGAAGTTTTCGCCCGAGAAGCCCATGACGATGACCATGCCTCAAACCATCCTGGTACCCGGACTCCACAGCGGTCCGGTAAAAGTCATTTAATCTTTGTTGGTACTGAACTCCCCCACGTATATGGCTCCACGAAGCCCGGAACCCTTTGGATATCAACCAATCCCGGTCAGTCTCCAAAACATTCACCCGGGCATGGGCAGCTGTCAACTGCTCGGTCAGATTGGCAGTATTCTTGGCAGCAGTCTCAGCCTCGGACTTGAGAGCATTCAGTTGCTTCAGCATGGTATCCCTCTCTTCTTCTGCCCTCCGGGCACGGGATTCATAGACCTCTATATCAGAAGCCAGCCGTTCATACCTTTCCTGGTCGGCTTTAGCCTTAGAAACATTCTCTCTTTCCACCTGCAAGTCTTTCTCTAAGAGCTTCACCCGCTCCTCTAAACTCCGTACCAGCCGCACCTGCCCATCATGGGAACGAAGAATTTCAAGCTTCTCGTCGTTATGAGTATTTATCAGACGAGTCTTGTCCCGTTCGTAGGTATCCCTGATGGACGACATCTCTGCAATCTCCTTCCGGCAATCTCCCAAAGATTGCAACAATGCCTCAGCTTCCACGGACAGTTTGCTATGAGACACGTGCATGTCATATAAATCACCTACATCCGAACGCCAACGGTGCAGCTGATGGGTTAGCTAAAAGATGTGTATAAAAGCGTCCTTAAATGAATTTTAAGGAGTGATAAGTTGTCAAATGGTTTTGCTTTGATGTTATTATGTATTTCAGGATTTGATGATTAAAGGAGGCAAATATGACGTTTTGGAGCTGCTCGGGCGAGATACGGAAGCATAAACGAGCTGGAAAATCAAAATCTGAGGTTGAAGGAGGTTTTGGTGTAGGATACGCCAAAACTGGCGTATCCTACGCCAGTGGCGTAGGCAAGAACACAGCAGCTTGCGTAGGGCAGCAGACATCAGCTCAGGCAAATCTGACTTAGCGTAGGATACGCCAAAAGTGGCGTATCCTACGCCAAAAGTCAAAATGGTCAAAAAACTTCCTTTTTCAAGTCAATGATCATCAAAAACATTTTAATGGTGAATTTATGACCCAAGACTGGTTTTTTGGCTGTTTTGATCTCTATCTTGATTATAAAAATCAACACCATTGAAGACATATTATCACACAACATTCTCCAAGTTTAGTAACAATTCTTTGAAGATTGAAGAACCTCTTTTGAAGATGATGAACACCATAGCCATGCTTGGCTAAAAACATTTGTATTACACTAGGGGTGTAAGTTCTTGATACCTAGGGCTTAAACATTTGGGTATTGTTTAAACTTTTGATTAATGTTTTTATGTACTTGAATTACTTGTGTTGATTAGTGATTAACCTTATGTTGAACTCATTTTTAGTTAATTGATCTTGTGCCAATTTCTAAATGTTATGAACATGGTTCCTTGCATCAACACTACCATAGGATTGTATGTTCTAAATGATAAAGTATAGTTTAGTCCATTGTGAATGTTGATGAAACTTGATACCTAAGTTTATTGAACAATCAACCCGTTAGTACCAATTGCATTATCTTTGTTTATCCAATTATGCCCAATTGTTGAAAGCCCTAGTGTTCAATTACCCAATCCTTAGTGTAATCATCTTTATCTTATTGTTTACAAGTATTATTAATTATTTCTTACAAATTTCATTTTAAGTTTTATATTAATCAATGAACTTTTTAATCAATTTCTAAACACCAATTCATATATTGCATCATTAGCATCTTCATAAACAACAAATTCAAAGTTAACTAGGAAATACTCACTAACCACACGCTCCTTGGATTGATACCCTACTTACCCTATCTATTTAGGTTATTTAGGCTTTGTATGAAACGTGACGACCGGCTCATCAAATGGCACCGTTGCCGGGGAGCTAGTGCGCTTAGTGTTTATTGAGTAGTTAATATTGTGATAATCTGTTTAATTGTTTGTTTGGTTTATTCTCTACTTTTCCTTGTTACGCGGGGTGTGTTATTTGTGCAGTTTACAGGTAGTGCATGCGTACGCGACATTCGGGGAGAACATCTCCTTTAGTGTTTGAACCCGAAATCGAGAGAGTAGCAAGAAGAAACCGACAACACCGGTTAGAGGAGCCGATTCCTTCTAACTCCCAATCACCACCCATAATTCAACCTTTGTCTTTTGAAACCGTTCAAATGGCAAGCTTAAACCCAAATCGCCGTTCAGGTGAAAATCGAAGACCACCCACTCCACCTCATCAAAACCAAGCCCAATATTCACAACAACACCCACCTCACCAACCACTTCATAACCGAAATCCCAACAACCGAAATGTAAACCAAGGTCCTTCCATATCTAACCGTGGCAATCCCACATTTGATCCGGTCAATCGATACAATGAAGCTGGATATGATGATTACGTTGAGAATATTGAAGAATTAAGGGCGAACATTAATGATGATGATCCGTTCAGTGTACCAAGTTACCAATCATCAGATAGAGTTAGTATTCATTCTTACCATTCAGGGGAAGACGAATATTCCGAAAGGGATTACACTGAGGAAGATGAGGATTGGGGTTACCGAAACGTTAGTGATGATCATGGGGACGAGGAAGAGTATCAAAGTGACAATAGTTCTAATGTGGGTGCAAATCGAAACGGGGGTAATGACGGTTATTACAATCATGTCGTCAATAATCATCAACCGAGACAAAACCCAAGAAGACATCAATTTCCCAATATTCACCAAAACCGGGGTGAAAATTTTGTGGGTCGAGCAGAAAGAAGACCTAATGGGGGAAGACAACATAGAGGTGAAGAAGTTAATGCTAAATTCAAAGTTAACTAGGAAATACTCACTAACCACACGCTCCTTGGATTGATATCCTACTTACCCTATCTATTTAGGTTATTTAGGCTTTGTATGACCCGTGACGACCGAGGTCATAAGCAGCACTTCATACATGGAAGCTACAGAGTTTACGCTAGATCCAAGAGCATTCTCAGCCAGCTGAGCGTTATCCAGACCCTGGAGGTAGTACCGTTCGGCAGGAGGAATGGCATGGTCAACCCAATGCCTGATGACGACTGGATCAATCAACCGGGTAGACTGAGCAACCTTCCACTTAGGGATGTATTTTGTATCCGGCAAGGAGGGATTCCAATTAATACCGGGAGCGTAGGCATGAGAAGGCATCTTTGCTGATTCAACGGGGTCCACACTGAACGGCATTTGCCCGGATCTTACACCACCAGGAAATGCAATAGGGTGGTGTTGTACATCGTGTAGCAGCTCGGTGAAGCTGACCCGGGACATATCCCTAAGGGCTTTGCCACTGGAGCTACCAAGGTGCAATCTCGTCTGGGCATCAGGAGGCATGGCAGTACTAATAGGAGCCGACATAACGCTTGAGAAAGCTGCTACTGATGACGTGGTAATCATGGCTGTACTGGCCGGAGCTGACAGAGCGCTTGAAGAGGCAACCACCGATGGCGTGGTCACGGTAGCTGGAGAAAAGGTGACACCGACTGATAAGGTATTGTTAGGTTCTTCGGTGACGACTAGGCGAGGAGCCGAGATGGTAGTGGCTGTAACGGCAGTTGACAACACAGCAACAGATGGAAGGGTAGTAGTCAACGTAGCTGCAAGGGCATCCACACCCTGCTCAGACACGGGTGCAGCAACAGGGCTGGAGGCCTTGGCTTGTTGTGTGGAAGTACCCTCATCCAGGAGGGGAGTACCTGGACACAAATAAGCAAATAACCATAAAAACAGGGGAAAAGAAAAAAGCCGAAGGTATGAAAACGGATCCGTACCAAGTCTTTCCTCTTTGCTGGCCAGCAGCTCGCGACGATTGGCAAGAAATGATGATACATCAGGCGAACCGGCTTTCCTCTTCCGAGTCTTCTTCTTTTTCCCACTAGCAGTAACAACAGGATCAACAACGCTGAGAGGATCTGGGTTCAGAGGCGGTGAAGCCGGTGCCTCAGCAATTACCGGAGCAGCAGTATCCGATGGATCAGGGCGGCTTTGAACCGGAAGAGCAGGAATCACAAAGTTCTTCACCGTCTGAGTAAGAACGTCCGCCTCGTCGTCCCCCAGCAGACGGTCATGTTCCTCAATATGGGGGATGACCTGTGGATCTATGGCATCAAAGTAATGCCACTCATCTGAACACAGAAACGACTGGTTAAATTAAAAATACTCTGTGAATGATAAACTATGTAATAGGACCTACCTTGGTCTCGTCGACGATACTCCGGATATATGGTGTCATCAACCCAAATACGGCTCATACCGACGGCTACAAGGGCTCGTTCAGGGATATGAGTGCACGGGGTAGGGTGGTTCACCAGAGCCACATACAGTGGAAGCTTCTCAAAGACAGACGGAGCAGGGCTCTCGTCAGCAAATTTTGTTTTCCCTTCAGGGGTTTGCACCGGTGCAGCGACCGGCAACACACCCTCGTCGATAAAGAAGAACTTTCGTTTCCAGTTTTTTTCTTGCACATTGGGGGGAAAATTCTCAATGCAGGAAGGAGCCCCAGGGCGACGGTCAAACGTGAAGTACTCTCCTTTGTACACAAGGACATAAAACACTCGGAAGACATCCAGCTGGGGGGACATACCTAGTCCCCGGGCACAAAATTCAAAATGCTTCACCTTAATTAGTCCTAAGGGATGCAGCTGAGAAATGTTTACCTTATAGTATGACAGCAATTCCACCATGAATTGAGTAACCGGTAGCCGGAAGTGGCAAAACTTGAAGAACTCAGCATATAGGGTAATTTTCCCAGGCTTTAAGGGGAAAGCAACGTCGGTGGGCCCTGGACACACGGGATTCCACTCCGGTGATATATGCCACTCAGAAAGGAAAGATTGTAGTGCCGTTACCGACCAACTAGTATGAATCTGGGCAACACTCATGGTGGTTCGTGATGTGCTAGCTTTGGGAGCCATTTCAAAGGGAAATTGATAGTTAGTTACTTTGAACTGTACATTTCAGTGGCAACCAGCTAATTTATAGGCGGAAGATTGTACGCGTTTTTAAATTTTAAAATCAAACCGCCAACAGTCAGAACCCTTGAGTTGCTCAGACTGTTAAAACGGCTGAGGCGACAACTCAGGATGATGTCACATCACGTGCCTTACCCATGCGGCGCTATACTCTATAAAGATTTTTTATTTTGGCATTTACATCATTATCAAAGTATCATATAACTTGTCATTTTAAAAAGCCTAGTAATAACCAAGTCTGCTTATCACTAGACTTGGGGGGACATGACGAGGTAGGCCCAATCTAGATGGATCGGCCCAATACCACATAAAGGCCCCATTACCTTCGGGCCAGCCCAATGGCAGATATACGCCGGGTGAACCAACACGGTTGTACCCTGGACAATTGATAAGGCTAAACCTCTTTTCCGAGAATCAGGGAAGGAAGGTTCGAAAGTGAAGATAAGGCCTATCTCCATCTAAACCGGAGAATCAGCTCCTGGAGATAGGCTCGAAGAGGCGGTTACGAGGAAAGTAAGAAAGGTTATAAATAGAGGTCAGAGGTAAATAATATTTCATACACACAATCATAAAAGCTTTGGCTTTACTCTCACACCAAGAACCAATACTTATTCTCAAGCCGGAGGGTGGTCACAGGAAACCCCCCTTTCCTGTGACGAGTCCTAACGGTATTTTGTTTTGCAGGCATCCGGATCCAGCTTGGGTTAGTTATTCATAGCCGGAACAGCATTCTTGTCTACTAGGAGAGGTATTTACTTCTTCACTTATTAAAAATAGTTGTAAAATAATTATTATAATTATTTAATTATCAAAATGAAATGATGCTACATATAAAATCTTTAGAAAATAACCAGCCGATTTTAAAAAGGTTTTTTTATAAAATAAGCTCTCAACTTGAATATTATTGAACAATACAACCAAGTATATATAATGATACAATGTTATATCTTATATAAATCAATTAATTAATTAATTAATAATAGTTAGATTAAAAATATTTCGTCTCAAAAACCTATTATTTGGCACTCAACACTGTTAATGTTCAGAATCGTAAACACGCTTCCCTATCATAATTTAAAATTTTCCCTCTTGAATATTCAAAACTTGGGCTTAATTGTATTATTTATTATTATGATTGGAAGATCTTTTTTACAACAACTGTTAACTTGTCAACATATGTTGTTAAAACAACTATCATCAAAAAGAATTTCAGATGTAATTAAAAAACTGTCAACAATAGAATTTCACTTAAAGTTTGCAATATGCCACGTAGATGAATTAATTAATTAATAATAATAACAATATCAATATTTGGTCTCACAACTCTTATTATTTGCAACTCGACCCTGTTAATGTTAAACTTCCAAAACATGCTTCCCTATATTAATTTAAAACTTTCCCTCCTAAAAATTCAAAACTTACAACTTATTTATTAAAGATGGTTTTAAAATATTTATTAATGTTATTTATTTATCAAATTCAAACGATGGTACATACAAAATCTTTAGATATAAAAATGTGATTTTGAACAGTATTCTTATAAGATTGATAAACACGCTTTCCAAAAATTGATTTTCAAATGATGGTACATAAAAAATCTTTAGAAAATAACCAGGCAATTTTAAAAAGTTTTTTTATAAAATAAGCTCTTAACTTGAATATTATTGAACAATACAACCAAGTGTGTGTGTGTATATATATATATATGTATATATATATAATGATACAATGTTAGGGGATGGTTCTAGAGTAAACCTCAAAAATTTGAGTAAACTCAATAAACCCCATCACAACCATTGATCAAGCATGATCAATGGTTGTGATTCATGGTCCCACCTTTGGGTCCACCTTCTTATTAAAATAATATATATAAAGTACTAAAAGGGTATAAAGGTAAAATGGATGCACCTTCTCTCTCCATCTTGTCACATTCTCTCTCCACCTTTTCATCTTCTCTCTCCACCTTTTCTCTCTTCACCTTCTCTCTCCTACTTTTTTCTCTACCACTTATTTCATATATTAATTTAAAGATCCAGATTTATTAATAATGTATGCCACACGAGCCCTTTAACACATGTTACTTGGTCTCTTCAAACAAACTCATTTCACGGACATCACTAACACGTGTAACTGGTTCAAATAATTATCACGTTAATTTTGGACTAGTATAACAACATAAAAGAACACATGTATATAAAAATTTATTGCAATCGACATTGAGTGTAACAAATTAATTTCATATAAATCTAAACAATTAAAAAGATGATACAAAACTATCATAAACTAACAAAAACACATGAAACTTAAAATTATGCTTCATTCTTTAATAGTCATCTTCGGCGTTATGCTTCATTCCTTATTAGGCATCTTCAGCTTCATGTTTCAATCCTTAGCGCTACATCTCTAGTCGATCCTTGGGCGGAGTAGCCGGCTCGAACTCCGGTGGTTGTTCATAGATACTCCTACATTAATTATTTTTAACATGTGTTAGCATCACTAAAAAATGTTAACTGGGTCAATTTGGGTGTTAATTGGACATATACAAACATGTGTTAGCATCACTAACACATGTTAATTGAACCCTAACACATGTCAATTGGGATAGATTCATCGGTAGGCACCAATACAAACATGTGTTAGCATCACTAACAGGTGTTAATTGAACCCTAACACATCAGTAAGCACCAATACAAAAATTCAAAACCTTTACACAGAATAACATATTTGAAAAAAAAATTAGTGATATACCAAGTTATATTATGCATATACTAACAGGTGTTAGCATCAGTGACACATGTTAATTGAACCCTAACAAATGTCAACCGGAATAGATTCATAAGTAGGCACCATATACCCCAAGAAACAAAAAAAAAAGTTAATTAAACTATTAGAAACAAATTAAAAGTATACCAAGAAAATAAAACCCATTTGCTATTTAACACATGCATGTTAATTAAACCCTAACACATGTTAATTAGGATAGATTCAGCTACTAATTCAGAACTAACAGACATTAAACAAAAAAATATGTAATAAAAACACATTTACCCAATTCAAAAAATATGATTTTTTAAACATCCAATCTAACATAAACAAAAAACTAAATCCAACTTTAAAAACGACACAGATCTCATTTAATTTCATTTTCATTCAAACTTCAATTACTTCTACTACAAGTAATTAACCATCAATTATTTAAATTAAACAAAACCCAGCTTATTAAAAAAACCCAACAAAAATTAAGAATAAACCCACAACAAAAACTCAACTTTAAAAAAAAAAAGATCTGAACAACAAAAATCTAAACAAATAACTTACATTCATAGCCCAGCTAATATAATAAATTATACACAACAGAGCATTCAAAAACAATTATTTCAACATCTATAATCAGTTCAAACAAAAACCCCAAAATTATTTCAACCTAAAGCCTAATTAAACCTAAAAATTAAAATCTAAAAAAATCGAAAATACTTACAGGTTATGATTCGAAATTGGTTCTGTGGTCGTTGTTGATTATGCTGGTGGTGGTTGTTTCGATCGTGGGAGCGACGGTGGTGGTGATGTTCCAAATCTCCACCTTCACTCGTCACTATCATTGTCTCCGACCACAACAGATCTGGGTGCGGCACCAGATGGGGGGTTGGATGGTGGTCGTCATGGTGGAGGAGGTGGGTGTCTTGCGGTGGACGGTTGTTTTTATGGTGGCACAATGGTGAGGTTGATGATGATGGGGGAAATTTTGAGAGAGAGGAGAGAGAGTGCATCAAGATTTTTGAAAAGATTAATGTTGGATCAGTTTGCTCTTGTTTGCTAAGTAAGAACTTGCTATCTTGACACTTAAGTGTTTAGCAAGTCCTTGTAAATCAGATTATAAGCACAGCGGAATGTTATAAGTTAAAGCAACACTTTTTATGCAAAGGCAGAGTTATAACTCCCCCTTGATGTTTGAAACTAAATAAATGACAAAGTATTTATTATGAATCTAAGTTGTAAATGAGAATTAGATACTTAGAGAGATTCACAATAAATACAGAAATGGAATATAACAATGAGAGTGTTTGAAGGATTTTTCTGTTGAAAATCAATGTCTAAAATAGAAGGTTGAAGCCTTCTATTTATAGACGATTACATGCATGTATCTTGCCTAAAAAGCAAGCACAGAAAGTCCAGTGACAAGTTGCACAAGTTGCAACATTGAAAGAAACAAATAAAGCTAAAAGTAATATTAAACAATAAACTACTGATGCAAAAGGGCGGTGGGAAATATCTTCTGCTAAGTGCTGATGAAGGACAACTACTGAAGAGTAGTTTTGTCTTCAGTACTTCTGAAGTGAACTTGTCTGGTTTGGACTTCAGAACTTCTGCAACTTCAGCACTTCTTCATATCTTCTAATCAGCAGTTTCTTGTCTTCTCTTTAGTACTTCTATACTTAGCCAAAAATGACAGAAGTGAATTAGACTAAGGTTTACAAAAGTGGTTTCACCAATCCTCTTTGTCCTAACAATCTCCCCCTGGATTGATGAAGCCAAAACCTTACTAATTCCTTATGTGTTTCTTCTGTCTTGAACAATCTTCCATATCTCTTTGTACATGGTGTTCTTGAGCTGGTTGTACTGATCATCAGACAGAGATCCTCTCTGTGGTTCTAGATGTTGAATTGTGAGCAGGTCTTGTGTTGACAGTTTCTTCAGATCACTGATCTTCTTGTAAGCCCTGCTTGAGAAGTCTCTTCTTGTCAACAGTACTGAGTTGTTATCAGTAAGTGACCATCTGATGATAGGGATCTTTGACTTGTTAAAGTCAGAAGAATAGGGAACCAGACTTGTCCCTTGGGTTGATGGTCCTGAGTGCTGGATGTCTTCAGTTTCAGATAGCCTCAGGTGGGATTCTCTTCCTTGTTGTTGTTGTTGCATACCAGGCATCTGAACAGTTGGGAGATGGTGTTCAGTCACTACTTTGGTATGCAGCTTTTCTGTGATTGTCTTTTGTATTTGATAAGCAAAAGTGGAAGGATCCCTGAACTGTGTTAACAGAGGTTTCTCCTCAATGTCAAAATCTGAATGGACTATTGAGCTTCCCTCAAGTAGTACCATTTTGAAATCAGTTTTGACATTGTCCTCTGCCTTCTTCTTCTGAGCAGCAGATCTTCTAGATACACCAGAAGTTCTAACTACTGATCTTGAAGGATCAGCAGTTTGAAACTTCTCAGGATTTGCAGCCTTGGCAGCCAAATATTTTCTATATGTATCCATCAGTCTTTCTTCTTTCCATCTGGATACAGAGGCTTTTGAACCATATCCTTCTGCTACTAGCTCTTCTATTATCTGGGCTCTCTTGGCCTTTCCATCTTTGCTTGTGGCCATTTTCTCTGCAAGCAGTTGTGCTCTTCTTGTCAGCTCTTGCATAGAGAGTCCTTTGAGTGTAAAGGCTTTAGTCTTGTTGTTCTTGGTAATATAAGACACCAGTTGTTGTCTTTTATCCTGTTCAGCAATCTCATCAAGGCTAGCCTGCCTTTGTAGTTCAGCTGCATAAGCCTGAAGTTTTTCTTCATGGCTTAAGTCCAAATCATCCCTTTCTTCCAGAGATTTCCAAATCTGATCTTCTCTGGCCTTCTTGTTGGCTGCAATTAAACTCTTCTCTAATAGTTCAGCTGAATGAGAGATGGGAGAAGGGTTTAATACAGTCATTGTTGTAACAGATGTAGGCCTGATGGGATCAGATGTTGGTTGAATGGGAGCAGTGGTTCTGGAAGGTTCAGTTGTTTGAGGTTGGGAAGTGTTAACTTCTGATGTGCTGACAACTGCTGATGGTTTGTCAGCTACTGAAGGATTGTCTTCAGTGCTTTCTGATTCTTCATCAGAAGTTTGGTCATCAGAAGTTTCTTCATTACACCTTAGGGAATCATCAGAACTTTGGGTCTCATCTTCTTTCTCAGCAGCTTCAATTTCTTCAATAGAGACACCAAACTGTTTGGCCAATTTTTCTTTTCTGGCCTGATCTTTCTGATCTCTTTCAAGGAGTGCCACTCGTGCCTTTACTCTGGCTTGGAATGACTCCTTAGGTTCCCTGATCTTCTCCCCCTTTTTGGATTCATCAATTATAACCCTTGAAGCAGAGGGTTGGGAGAAGTGTCCTTGAAGATGAGCAATCTGTTGGCTGTTGAAGTCTATTTTGTTTGACAGATCGTTCATCTTGGTCTTGATCACTCCAAATTGGTTCTTGATTGACAGCTCCAAGTCAGCTGTATATGTTTGGAAGTGATTTCTGATGAGTGTATTCATCATGTGGTACAGGGGACCCTCTGGGCTGCATAGCTGGTTCAGGTCTATGCTTGTTTGCCCAGGGAATTGGGTAGGCATTTGCTGTGAAGGGGTGTTTTTGGGAGATCCTCATGTTGTACAGAGGATGCCACTCTAGGGGTTTTAGGGATTGAGTGGACTTTAACCTGTGCAGAGGTGACTGGCTTCTTGAGCCTGGATACCTTTGCAGCAGGACCTTCAGAAAGTGCCGTCAATTCAGTAGTTGGAGTTTTTGAAACATCATCCAAATTAATGGAATCATCTGTATCCCTGATGTTGCCCTCAGTGAGGACTGTCTCAGTTAAATCATGAGCTGAGCCCAACTCAGTTCTCTCATGAACCTCTGTTTCTTGGTACTGAGGATTTCCTACCTCAGGCATTAAGCCTTCATCAGTAGTTGCCACATCTGAGGTCTTAGCTATGTTACTTCTGTCCTCAGATCCACCACTGGGTGGTAACTGAGTAGTAGCAGCCTCAGATGCCCCAAGAGTCTCCAAATTTGGGCTTAAAGACTCTGGTTCACCCTCATCTCTTGGGATAGGGCTAGTGATGTCCACATCCATGTCTGATGTAGTAGTTATGTCCCCTGTTTGTTGTGGTTGAAGGGGACTGACATGATCAGATGGGACATTCTCTTTTAGCCCAGAGAGAAGTTTGGCAATTTCTATTGCCTCTTGTTCAGAAATTTGTGGGGATGGTTCAGTAGTTTGGGCAATAGGTTGTTGTTCAGCAGTTTCAAAAGAAGAGTGTGTTTGATATGTTTTTCTAAGTCTTTTTCTTTTGAAATGAACAGATATGGGTGCTCTTGGTGGGGTTTGAGATGGATGAGACTGAGAGGGTGTTTCAGTCTCAACAATTTGAAGAGCAGAATGCTCAAGAGCATGTTCAGGCATCTCAACCTCCTGAACAGCTTTTCTTTTGGGTTGGTGGGTTGCAGTTTTTGTTGGCTTGGGCTTTTTGGCTTTTGGTGGTGTGGGTGTGGAAGATGTGGGCTTCAGGGGGACTTGTTGTTGTTCTCCCTGATCATCTTCTGGCCAGGCAGCCGGTTTGTTAAGTCTTGAGTATGCTTGTGATGTTAAAGGGTTTAAAGTTGAAATTTTTCCCACAAGCACCTCATTACCCAGTTCCCCTATTATGCATTGCATAATGAACCTTGGGTACAACAAAAACTTTGGTATTATTGTGATGTAACACCAACTCATGGAAAAACAGTTTTGATGCCCTGAATTTAGTTTCATTCACAATGGAATGAAATATTGGTTGAAAAGTGGAGGGCATCTGGTCATATGACCCTGTTTTTGGACTCAAACACATAATTATATAATGAAACAAAAGTTTGTATTTTGGTTCAAAATATTTTTTGAATATTGTAGCATGGGAGAGAGTACCTTGATAACCACACTCAGTCATGGTTAGATGAATATCTTTGTTAGCAACATGGTCAGGGGCAGCTACATCGTCCAGACCCAGTCTTGTTGCTAGTGTGGCCGGTGTGATGGTCAGTTGTTTCCCTTTTATCTTTGAGTTGAGGGAAATGACCTCACCACCCATTGTAACCGTCTCAGCATTTGCCCAGAACTCATTCAGAGTTTCAGTGTGAATTGGTGGGTTAATTGTGAGAGCAGTAAAGTATTGGGATTTGACGACAAGATCAATGATCTCATCGTATTGGGACCAGCCTTCTTGTTTTTCAAGAAAAGCTCTTTGATTGTGTCCCTGTTTTAGAACTAGAGCCATTGTGGTTTGGGTGTTTAATCGAACAGTGAATTTTCAGGTATAGGTTTTGAGAGAGTTTTGAGAGAGAAGGAGGGATATTTTGTGAGTTTAAAAGGATAAGTGTGTGAAAAAGGTATTTATTAGAAGTTTTAACCGCTTGAATCTTCTTTATTAGAAGTTTTAAAACCGCCTTTGGTTAAAAATCTCTTTATCAGAGGTTTTAAACTTATTAGGTCAAACCTCTGATGATGGGAAAAGTCAGATTTGCCCTTTTTGACTTAAACTGCTGATGAAGGATTACTTCATCAGTAGTTCCCATTTTCTCTTCAGCAGTTTTAACATCTGATGAGAAATGTTTTTATAAATACTTTATTCATAACTTCTGAAGTTTATTTTATCAGAAGTTACACACTTTTTCAGAAAGTTATCCCTATACTGATGATTTTTGTTCATCAGTAGTTTCTCTCAAACTGTTTTTGTTTTTCAGAAGTTTTGTTTCAGACTTTTGACATTTGTAAGTGAAAACCAGAAAAAAGATGGAAAAGGTTAATTTGAAAACCACCAAGGTAAACAGGATGGAATCAGGGGTGGAAAAAGGAAAAATAAAATTTTTCATTTTGATTCCACCATGGTAAACAGGATGGAATCAAGGATGGAAAAAGGAAAAAGAAAAATTTTGATGCATAACAGTAGTGATTGATGTAGAAGTTTGATGTAGAGTTGGGTAGAATCAAGTGTTAACTTGGATTCTAACTGATATGCAGAAAAAAAAAAAATAAACACTTACAAATTTAACATTCCAAGCATGGAAACTAACTTCTGAAATGTTGATGTGTCAAGGGGCTTAGTGAAGATGTCAGCTATCTGATTAGCTGTTGCTACATGCTTCACCTCAATCTTGCCTTTTTCATAGCAATCTCTTATGAAATGGTACCTGATCTCAATATGTTTAGTTTTTGAGAACTGTACCGGATTTTGAATGATGCTAATGGCAGATTTGCTGTCTACAAACAAAGGTGTCTTGGTCTCTTTGATTCCATAATCAAGAAGTTGATATTGGAGCCATTGTATCTGTGATGTACAACTTGCAGCTGCAATGTATTCAGCTTCAGCAGTTGAAGTTGCAACAGATGTTTGCTTCTTTGATTGCCATGACACTAGACAGTTCCCTAGGAATTGACAACCACCAGATGTTGACTTTCTTGTCATCTTACACCCTGCATAGTCACTATCTGAAAATGCTGATAACTTGGTATTGCTTGAAGCAGGATACCAGATTCCCAGCGTTGGAGTTCCTTTCAGATATCTAAAAATTCTTTTGACTGCAATAAGGTGTGATTCCCTTGGTGCTGATTGATATCTAGCACAGACACATGTTGAGAACATAATATCTGGTCTAGAAGCAGTTAAGTATAAAAGGGAACCTATCATGCATCTGTACATGGTTTGATCAACCTGTTTTCCTTGATCATCTGGTTCAACTTGTGTGATAGGTGTCATGGGAGTGGAACATGATTTACAGTCATTTAAAGAAAATTTGTTCAATAATTCTTTAACATATTTTGATTGATGTATAAAAGTTCCATTTGTTTGTTGTTTGATCTGCAGTCCTAGAAAGTACTGCAGTTCTCCCATGGTACTCATCTCAAATTTTGATTGCATGAGTTTCTTAAAATCATCACACAGTTTTGTGTTTGTTGAACCAAAGATGATATCATCAACATAAATTTGAACAAGTAAGACATGATTTCCAACATGTTTAATGAAAAGTGTTTTATCAATGGCACCTCTTGTAAAGTTATTTTTGAGTAAAAAGGTGGAGAGTGTATCATACCAGGCTCTTGGAGCCTGTTTGAGCCCATAAAGAGCTTTGTCTAGTCTGTACACCCACTCAGGATGAGAAGGATCCTCAAACCCAGGTGGCTGACAGACATACACCTCCTCCTTGATTTTTCCATACAAAAATGCACTTTTCACATCCATTTGATAAACTTTTATTTTGTTGGAAATGGCATAGGCCAGAAATAACCTGATGGCCTCAAGCCTTGCAACTGGAGCAAAGGTTTCATCATAGTCAATTCCCTCTTCTTGAGAGTACCCTTGAACTACCAGTCTTGCCTTGTTCTTGATTATCATACCAGCTTCATCTTCTTTGTTCCTGAAAACCCATCTTGTACCAATTGGTTGCTTGTTTTGAGGTAAGGGACAGATTTCCCAGACCTGTTGCTTGTTGAACTGTAGTAGTTCATCTTGCATAGCCTGCACCCAATTGTTGTCTTTGAGGGCTTCCTGGTACTTCTTTGGTTCCAACTGTGAAATAAAGGCTGAGAATAGGCAAAAGTTGGAGAGCTGGTTTCTGGTCAGAACACCTGTAGCTATATCACCCATGATTTGATCAAGTGGATGATCTCTATGTTCAATCAGTTGTTGTAAACCACTGACAGGTGTAGGTGGCTCTGGTTCTTCAAACAAACTACTGAGGTCTATGATATCTGGTTCAGCAGTTGCAGCTTCTTCAGTAGTTGCAGGTGCTGAAGCAGATGTTTGAGTTTGGCCTTCAGTATTTGTTTGATCAGAAGTTTGAAAAACTTCTGATGGTGTTGTAGTTGACTTAATGACTGTTTGAGGAGTCCATGGTGCAGGATCCTCATCTTCAAACCTTTGATCACCATAATAAGTAGGTTTGGAAGAAGTAACAGCCTTTTCAGGTCCAAAGTGAAAGTTGTCAAGGTCAAAGAGTTCAGCAGGATGTGCTGGAATAAGAGTGTGTTTTGACTCATTGAACTTGACATTCAATGTTTCTTCTACTATCCTGGTGTGAGAATTAAAAACCTTGTAGGCTTTTCTAGTTGAAGAGTAACCAAGAAAGTAACCTGAGTCAACTTTGGCAGCAAACTTTGAGATAGATTCCTTGATGTTCAAGATGAAACATTGACATCCAAAAGCCCTGAAAAAGGAGATAAGGGGCTTCATGCCATGAAGAACTTCATAGGCAGTCTTGGAATGTCTCTTGACCACAAGAACTCTATTCTGAACATAACATGCTGTGTTAACTGCTTCTGCCCAAAAGTACAATGGAAGTCCAGAATCAGCTAACATTGTTCTTGCTCCTTCTATCAGTGTTCTGTTCTTCCTTTCTACTACACCATTTTGTTCAGGAGTTCTGGGAACACTGTATTGTCTAATAATCCCTTTAGACAAACAGAATTCATCCAGAGTTTTGTTCCTGAACTCTGTCCCATTGTCACTTCTAATGGTTTTGACAGATAGAGAATATTGTTTCTCTACTTGTAGAATGAAGAACTTGATGATTTCAGCAGCCTCATCCTTGGAAAATAAGAAGAATACCCATGTGAATCTTGAGTAGTCATCAATGATGACTAAGCAGTACTTCTTTTTACCAAGGCTCATAATCTTGACAGGCCCAAATAAGTCCATATGGAGTAGTTGAAGACATGCAGTTGTTTTTGATTCTTCAATAGACTTATAGGAGGACTTATGCTGTTTTCCCTTTAAACAGGATACACAGTGTTCTTGACACTGGTATACTTTCAAAGGTAGACCTCTGACCAAGCCCATTTTTGTGACTTTATTTATGGTTTTAAAGTTCACATGGCCAAGTCTCCTGTGCCAGAGATCTGTTTCTGAAGTTGATGCCCTTGAGAAGAAACAGGCAGTGTTGTTCAATACTTTGTCTTTCTCAATGTCCACTGCATAGACATTGCCACATCTTTTGGCAATCAGCAAAGTATGATCTTCTATAATCTTCTCAATCAACTTCTGGCCTTCTGGTGAGATGATCTTGCAAGCTGTCTTTGTGAAAAAGGAGGAATATCCTTTATCACACATTTGTGACACGCTCAGCAAGTTGTATTCAAGATTTTCCACCAGATTGACCTTATCAAACTGTATTTTGCCAGAGGAGACATTGCCATGTCCTAGCACATATCCCTTGGCATTGTTCCCAAAGGACACAGATCCTTCTCTTTGGCTGATAAAGTTGTTTATCAGGTATCTGCATCCAGTCATGTGCATAGAGCCTCCACTATCAACATACCATATGCTGTTTAAGCCCCTGGAAACTCTCTGCACATAAAAGCAAATTAGTTAGATTTGGAAACCCAAGCCTATTTGGCTTTGGGTTTGCTCTTGAGAACAGTTACAGTTTGTTCTTGACCAGGTTGAGAAATCCATGTCTTTTTGGCAATGGATTTTTCATTAAGAACCATGGTGGTATCCTTTTTAGGACCACCATCAACCTTGGTCATCAGTAGTTCTACCATGTTCTTTAGATTTTGAATCTCAGCAGTTTGTGAAACTGCTGATGATTCTGGTCTAACTACTGACAAGGAATTTTGAGAAAAAGATTTTGGTTGAGATTTTATCTTTTTCTGAGAAAAGGTGTTTTCAGGTTGTTGTTTCTTGGGTTTAAAGACTTTTTCATAATCATTTCTGATTTGATTTCCCACAACCTGTTGTTTAAATTTTTGATTGAACTGAATTCCTTTTCTGTATCTACAAAATTCAGTTTTGTGGTTGAACAGGCCACAAATTTCACATTCTTTTGCCTTAAGTTTTTGATCAGAAGGCAAATTTCTGACAGTTGTGAAAAGATTTTGCTCATCAGTAGTTTTCAGGGTCTCAACTCCTGAAGTAGATGAAACTACTGATGGCTTGTTGTCAGTTTTTGTAAATACTTCTGAAGTACTTTCTTTAAAAATGCCAGGATTTCTGTTTAGAAAGTTTTCATGGAAAGATGTGCATTCTTTCCCTTCAGAAGTTTCATTTGAAACAATTCTTCTCCCATCTTCAGTAGTTTTGGGAGAAAAATCTGTTGGTGTTTCAACATGATGGTATCCTATGCCAAACTTAACATTTGAAGCACTTTGTTTGTTTAGCAGTAGTTGATACCCCCTACAAGATTCAACCCATTTTTCACAAGTGATCCTGGTGTCAGCAAGCTCTTGTCTGACATCTCCCAGGTCATTTAGCATCATTTTGATTTGTGCTTGGGTCTCAATAGCAGAGTCAGTTAATTTAGAAACCTCTTTTGTTTTAGCACACAGTTTTCTTTCTAAATCACATTTTATCTGTGTGTATTTTCTTTCTAAATCATTTGCTTTGCCTTGTAGGTGCACGTTTGTCTCTCTTATGAGAGCAAAAGTTTCTTTGCAAGAGTTTGAACAAAGTTTTGTCAAAGATTCTTTTGATACCTGAGACAATGCAGATTTTGAGGTACAGCCTTCAAATGCCATTAAGGCAAAGTTCTTTCTGCCATTGTCTGGTTCTCCCCAGTTGATGTCAAACACTTTGTTGTCTGCATCAGGATTACACTCTGTGGTGTCATAAGGGAGACTGCTCCAGTCAACATACCCCGAGGTAAAGAGGCTTTGTTGAGGGGGTTGTTGAGGCTGTGGAGGAAGTTGAGCAGCTGGAAAGGGAGGGATTGATTGTTGGCTCTGCATCTGTTGAGCAGGCACTTGAACATATTGTACTTGAGGCATATATTGCTGTTGAGGAGCTTGTGCCTGTACAAAATGAGCACTCCCTTGAGTTCCATTGTTCCTATTATAATTGGGGTTATAGTTATTTCCAGATTGTGATTGGTTAAAGCTAGAGCTTCTACACTCTCTAGCAAAGTGTCCCAACTTCTGACACTTGTGACATCTCAGTTTAGATTTGTCAAAACCAATTTTTGTATTACTGGTCAATCCTGGAAATTTCCTTCCTGACCTTTTATAAAACTTGTTAGTTTTAATGCTTAGCATGGCCATTTGGTGTAGTATGTCCATTTCTTCCAAGTCATCACTGCTAAAATTTTTCAAATCATCCATGATAAAACATAGATTATCAGCAGTTTGACTTTGGTCATCATTGTCATAACCTGGGAAAGATCTTTCTGATGAGATCCCAGTGGTTATGTCAATATTGTCATAAGATCCATAGGAACAAGTTGGTGAATCTTGTCCCAAAAGTGCTGTACTACCTGGTAGGTAGTCATCAGCAGTTTTACCAGAAGTTTGTAATTTCTTCTTTTGATCGATTTCTCTTTCAAAAGTGAGTAATCTCCCATGGAGTTTTGTAAGAGTGAGGGAGCTAAAATCTGGTGAGGATCTTAAGACAATGGAGTAAGTTTCCCATTTGTCAGGTAGAGACCTTAAAAATCTATGTAACATAGATACTGTTGTATAGGTCTGACCATTTAACTTTAGCTCAGAGATTAATGAGGAAAATCTTTCAAATTGTTGTGTCAAAGTTTCCCCATTAATGTAAGCAAATGTTTCATATTGTTGAGCCAAAATTTCTCTGGTGTTGGCAATCACCTCTTCAGTTCCTCCAAACTGTTCTTTAAGACAGTCCCAAAGTTCTTTGGCACTTTCACAATGTAAAAGGCCAGAGTATATTTCATTTGGGAGAGCCATTGCCAACATAGAGAATGCCTTAGCATCTAGCTCAAGTTTTAGGAAATCCTCATCTGTATAGTCTTTGGGATCCTTAGGAATCCCTTCTTTAGTTTCAAGATTTATGTTTACTGGTTTGTGTGGACCATATATCACAGATCTCCAACAACCAGTGTTGGTTTGTGACAAGGTATGTGCCATTCTTTTCTGCCATATATTGTACTCATTTCTCACAAGCATGGCAGGTTTGGTGGCAGAACCAGTATTGTGTGGATCCATTTTTAAAGAGTATAGATTTGTCTGATGACTCTTTTAAATGATGGATATTGATAAAAAGTGAACTTTTGATCTTTTTATTGAATATCAATAAGAGCTTTGTGTCTGATTCTCAATTTGTTAGATTGATATGTGATCAGATAAACCAACGCTCTGATACCAATTGTTGGATCAGTTTGCTCTTGTTTGCTAAGTAAGAACTTGCTATCTTGACACTTAAGTGTTTAGCAAGTCCTTGTAAATCAGATTATAAGCACAGCGGAATGTTATAAGTTAAAGCAACACTTTTTATGCAAAGGCAGAGTTATAACTCCCCCTTGATGTTTGAAACTAAATAAATGACAAAGTATTTATTATGAATCTAAGTTGTAAATGAGAATTAGATACTTAGAGAGATTCACAATAAATACAGAAATGGAATATAACAATGAGAGTGTTTGAAGGATTTTTCTGTTGAAAATCAATGTCTAAAATAGAAGGTTGAAGCCTTCTATTTATAGACGATTACATGCATGTATCTTGCCTAAAAAGCAAGCACAGAAAGTCCAGTGACAAGTTGCACAAGTTGCAACATTGAAAGAAACAAATAAAGCTAAAAGTAATATTAAACAATAAACTACTGATGCAAAAGGGCGGTGGGAAATATCTTCTGCTAAGTGCTGATGAAGGACAACTACTGAAGAGTAGTTTTGTCTTCAGTACTTCTGAAGTGAACTTGTCTGGTTTGGACTTCAGAACTTCTGCAACTTCAGCACTTCTTCATATCTTCTAATCAGCAGTTTCTTGTCTTCTCTTTAGTACTTCTATACTTAGCCAAAAATGACAGAAGTGAATTAGACTAAGGTTTACAAAAGTGGTTTCACCAATCCTCTTTGTCCTAACAATTAAAGAAAGAGAGAAAGGACCTCATATTTATATCAGGAGAGAGAGTGTGATTCTAACAAATGTCTAAACTACCCTTTCCCCTTCATTTTAATAAATTTGAAAGTGGGTGATGTGGATCAACCATAGCCACTCATTGGGTTTACTAAGGTTTACTCAAATTTTTAGAGTTTTCTATAGATACTTCCCCTACAATGTTATATCTTATATAAATAAATTAATTAATTATTAATAATAACAATAAAAATATTTCCTCCCAAAAAACTTATTATTTGGCACTTAACACTGTTATTGTTCAAAATCGTAAACACGCTTCCCAAAAAAAACATATTAGGACTTATTTGTATTATTTATTATTAATCGAAAGATCTGTTTTACCACAGTTGTTGAGTTGTCAAAAGATGTCCTAAAAACAGCTGTCATCCAACAAAACTTTAGTTTATACTAAACAATATTTAGAAACATATCTTGAGTATAAGCAGACGCTACGAAAAAATACCAACATAGTGAAGAGAATTCTTCTACTTATAAATTAGAACATTTATTTTAAAAGAAAAATCTGTTGCTAAATCAACAGTTGTAATGAAACAACTGTAACATAATCTTCAAAAAGGTTGTACAGATCTTCACAAAACAACTGTCATCGAATACAACTTCAATTTAAACTAAACACTATTTACAAACATGTCTTGACCGTAACTGTAATACAATATTCACAAAAGTTGGAGAGATCTTCACAAAACAACTGTCATCGAATATAACTTCAATTTATACTATAGATGATTTACAAACATGCTTTGACAATAAGTGTAATACAATGTTCAGAAAAGTTGAACAGAAGTTCACAAAACAATTGTCATCGAATACAACTTGAATTTATACAAATAACTACTAACATAATGAAAATAATTCTTTTAATAATCTTCAGAACACCTCAAACTAATGTTGCTAATACATTCAAATCAACTTTGAATATAACATGTCTTTATACACCCATGAGTCTTCAACACATATATTTGTTTCTTTGGTAGGAATAGGTTGAAGTTGTGTGTTGTATGTATAGAAGCGTTATTAATCTCCAAAAGATTAACCTTGAATACTCAACATACTCAAGGTGCTTCCTCACATACTCTACTTGCTAATAGAATAGAAAAAAACATTCATGGTTATATTTCAACTACAGGCCTTGAAAACAAACTAAAGAAATAAGATATTTAACAAACATACCTGTTGACAAGCACAACAGCGGGAACCACAAAAGCGGAAGTAGACGCAGACGACTTCCTTAAAAGATAAGCATAGTGGCGTAAAAGCATAATCGCAATCAATGTCTTTCCTAATGCCATCTGGAAAAATACTTGATTGCTTAAGCTAGCACCTCTATCTGTTAACGGACAAATATTCACAAAAACATTAATCAAACATGACTCAAATTAATCAAACACAAAAGTTGATCAGAAAAAAAATGAACACGTATTAAACACTCACATAAATGGATTTAAAAACGCAAAGACAAACCCTCTTGAGTTTGAGCCTGCCAATCTACAACCGTTCGTAATGGCAAAACTAATATTTTCCTTTGATTGTAAGAATCATCCAAAGTCGACAACTTTTTCAACGTAAATGCTCTGGTTGCTAATGGAGCAGACAAAAGATTGAGATTATTGAAGAACAAAACGGATAAATTTTAATCTTATTGATAAGATATATAAGAATTAGTTTACCTGATACTCGAGTCCTTCGACGTGAACTTAAATGTGAGAGAACCATCTGTTACGATTTAAAAATTATTTGAGAGGTTTATAAATTATTCGAGAGAAAGAGAGGCACATGATACCTTTATATAGTTGTGTAATGGGGTATCGAATTTGAAATTTGAAATTGAATTTGGAGCTCAAATTTAAAACCAATAGTCCTACAAAAGTCTGTTGTGTCAAGTGACAATATTTAATTAATTTTTTAACAACCACTGTTAGGCAAGTGATATTATTACCATTGTTCAGGCAAGTGGGATTATTTAATGTGACGTCAGTTTTTGCATCATACAGGCATTGGTGGCCAGTCTCTCCGATTGACACATCAGCTTTCTGATGTCACTCACGTTTCTCCTATTATGGAAAGTATAGATAGAGAATAGAGATGATTTCTTTTTTTTTTTTTTTTTTTGAACATTCAAACGAAACTTCATTTCACCAAACATTATTACATCAATGGTTACACCCAAGCACATTAAGCGAGTAGCTACCTGGGCCGACCCAAAAGATTAACATACATATATTTAACACCAATAACCCAGACCCGAACCTAACAGCGTTCCAGAACTAGCCCATCAACCGTTGTCAAACAATGAAAAATCCCACCAAGACGCCTTTTGTAATCCTTCGATTCTGCCCCGTTTAACCATCCACCAGTAAGATTCCATTTTTATATCTTCCAATATTATTGGTGTTGCCGTATGCGCAACTCTAAAGACCTTTTCATTTCTTTTGATCCATATTTTCCATAATGTCAAGCATATAACAGTAGCTATCACCTGCGATCTCTTGTCAGGAGCCTTCGGACAAGCAAAGAGTTCAATAATCCTATCAATCGGTTCCGCTCTCTTTAAGTCTTCCAGCATCAGCCATTCGCCCACGTTCCACCAAATGGCTCTTGCCCACACGCACCCAGAAAAAAATGTGATTAATCGTCTCTAGTTCAGCTCTGCAGCGTTTACAAAGGCCATCACCCACTTGAACACCCCTGAAGGAAAGTGCCTCTGCTGTCGGAATTCCATTCCTAATAATCCGCCACACGAAAGACATGATTTTAGGAGGTACCAGTTTATTCCAGCAGAATGTCGAAGTCTGTTGGCCACCCCACGAAAGCTGCAGCAAGTCCTCCCTGACCCGTTTAACCGAGAATTCTTTCGCCGACCCTGCAGAGACCCACGCCCAGTTCTCTGGTTTGCTGCAGATTTTCTGTTTACAAATAGTCAGCCAAAAACGATTCATCTCGTCCCATTCAGCATCATAATTTGGTAGTCTACTCCACGGCATGTCCCACCATACAATACCGTTGAGGTGCTTATAATAGTCGCTAACCAATAGATTTTTATCTTTACACAGAAGCATCAGACCTGGAAATTCGTCCTTCAGACTCGTGTTTAAAGCCTATTTATCGTCCCATAGTCTGACTGAATTACCCTTACCCACATCACAAAAGAACTTCGACTCAATATTCAGTCCATGACTAGCAGCAATGTTAGACCAAACCCCAGCAATAGACTTCTACCATGGAATAAAACCCAATTTAGATCTTCCCCCATGTATCGATTTAATAACCTTACACCACAACTGCTCGTCGGCCATCTTGTACCTCCACCACCACTTAATTAATAAAGCGATATTCAGATCTTCAATATTACCCACCCCCAACCCCCAAATCCTCTTTGGTTTTGTTATATTGTCCCAAGCCACACATTTAATCTTGTTGCTTGTTGATGCTCCACCCCAAAGGAACCTTCTCCGCAACCCCTCTAATGTCTTTATGATGCCCACTGGTGCCTTAAATAATGACAAATAATAGTTAAGGACAGCTCCCAGCACCGCCTTTATAAGAATTGCTCTACCTGCAAAAGAAAGAAATTTCGCCATCCAGGAAGACAACTTAGCATGAAATTTATCAATTACCAGCCGCCAACTTGCCAATCGTTTCATGTTACTACCAACAGGTAGTCCCAGGTAAACAAATGGTAGGTTGCCTTTCCTACACCTCAAATGACTCGCCATCTGTTCCACCTCGTCATCCCCAACATTCACACCGTATATATTACTTTTCATCAGATTAACGTTCAACCCCGATGCGATGGAAAAGCATCTCAGTATTCTATTCAGTTTTAGCACATTACCTTCCGACCAATCACCCAAGAATAGAGCACCGTCCGCATAGAACAGGTGTGATATTCCCGGCCCTTGATTTGGTAATTTAACCCCCATAAAAGTTCCTGCCATAACCGACCTAAGCATCATAACATTAAGTGCCTCCATAACCATCATGAAAAGGAAAGGCAACAGCGGATCTCCTTACCTAAGTCCCCGCTTGAGCTGAAACTCTTCTATCGGTGATCCATTGATGAATACTGACGCTCTACCAGTCACGAGAAGCCCCATGATCCACGATTTCCATCTAGATGCATTATTTTGATAAGGAACCTCCGGGATACATAATCATACGCCTTCTTGAAATCCACCTTGAACATGAGTAACTTCTTCTTTTTGCGCTTAGCCCACGATACCAATTCATTAGCAATAAGCGGCCCATCAAAAGTGTTCCTACCTTTAATGAACGCGGTTTGGACCGGGGAGATCACACTCCCAAAGACTTTCTTTAACTGGCCCACCAACACCTTAGAGATAATCTTACAAATCACCCTGATAAGAGAAATGGGTCTAAAATCCGAAAGCACCAGAGGATCATTCACATTTGGGATTAATGCCACAAACGATGAATTGCATGAATGGTGAATGGAATCGTGAATGAAAAATTCATCTATGATCGCTACCATATGTTCCTCCAAGTTATCCCCAAAATGTCTAACGAATGCAAACGAAAAGCCATCCGGTCCCGGAGACTTTTCACCCCCATAGTCATTTATCGCCTCCCGAATTTCTTCCTTAGTGAATGGAACCACCGGCTCACTAGCCTCCTGATCTGATATCTTATTAAATCCCTCACCTGACATCCACGGCTTAGAGGCCTCCTGATCTGATAACACCACCGGGGAGTGATCTGACACATTCCTGTCTAGAGCAAGCAATTTTGCATTCGGCCATTTACCCATAAAACTATCACAAACGAGTACTCTATCCAGCTTGCTAAGTTTTAACCCATCCTAGGACATGTATGTAAATTTCCTCCCACCCATGTTATATTCAAGTAACCCAGCTTCCGCGATAAAATTGTTAAATGTGCGTATTTAAATTTTAATTGTTATGAGTAAATGTGCGTATTCAATGTGACCATTTCCTCTCCGTTTTGAAAGATGTATTTACAGTGCGAGTCATATCGGACCATTATGTGACTAAAGGGCGTGTTCGAACTGCAGTGCACACAACATTAGGTACAAAACTGTTGGGGACACACATTGGTCCGAGGTACCTGCTCGCCCATGCGCAAGATCAATACTGCCATATAGGAAATCTCTTTAACCGGCGTGACTTATGCTCCAATTAGATAGTCCGAACATGAGATTGTACAGACGTTTGATGGTCTAGTCAGATGGTCCGGGCACAAGTATAGACTCTTCCTTCCATTTGTTGGGTCACCTTAACAAGTGCGGATTAGGGATTGTCCCATATAACACTTACAACCACATCCATGTACTTCATGTAAACGAACCGAATATTCAGTAACCCGTTCAACTATGAACACAATTCAAGTTACTTCAGAAGTTACCTTTTTAAATTCATTATCGAATTGATACAATTTATAACGCCTGTGATTGAAAACACATGAAAAAGATTAAAAAATTCTATGCTATACAAAACAAACCCATATAATATATGTTCAAAAGGTTCATTTATGAATTCAGATAGGTATTTTCTTCTTCTTGTACTCGACTTCCTAAAAGAGTGTCAGCAATGCTCACCAAGGACCGATTACCTCCTCCCTTCACGTAAAAGTGATTGCGACAAAGAAGCTGCACAAGAAAAGATGCCCTGAATAAGTTATATAAGTACCAAATACTACCCTACCTAATGTCACATAAGCACCCCATTATTTATTTCATACTTGTATACAAAGACATGCCAGTGTATAACCAACCACACAAACATTTGTACCTATTGCTCCAACTCTTATACATAAAACGACTATGACATAACCGCCTTTGTTTCTCTCTAGCACGTACATAGTACAAGTGCTTATATGGTTCTCAAAGTTCTTTTACTAAAAACAGACTCTTCATTTATAACACCTAAAGTAGAACATTTTTTCTTGGTAACGGGTCAAGTGGTTTATAAAAAATAAAAATAAAAAAAAAGAACAATAAATGGAACCAATCAAATGGGTCGAAAAGAGCGGAATGCTTATAGCATCCTAAATGTTTTACTACTATTATTTTGACGGACATAACCTTCGTACCTTGGACATTGCTCAGTCCACGAGGACTATTCGAAGTGGTTCTATCTGTGAGTTCAGAACACACTAAACGGCTTAAAAGTAAACCCGCAATACATGCACCAATCATCAACATAGCAAAAACCGCATCCCACCCTTTTGTTGAAAGAAACCCCGTCAAAAGCGGGCCCAAAGCAGCCCCAATGGAACCAGTACCATCAATAATAGCAGTTACTGTTGCCAGGGCCCGAGAATCACCTTTTAGGGAACTGTGTGTACCAAGATCTGCAGAGACTGCTGTTGTTATAAGCGCGTATGGACCGTTAACAAATAAACCCGCAATCATCATGAGTATGATGTTCGTGGTTTTCGAGATGTTTCCATATGAACGATATAAAAGCATTGATGGAATGGCTGCATACATAAAACTTGCTGCTGTTGTGGCTCGGGCTCTAAGTTTATCAGATATATATCCCGCTAAAATTCCACCCACAATCCCACCTACATCAAACAAAGTTGACAGGTTTCCTGCAGATTTTACAGACATACGCTCTCCACCAATTTCTGCAGAATTACAAAAACAATGGTTATAAGTTTGACTTGAAATAGCTGCAATCAACTCATAAGCAGGGGTAATTCTCGTATCTAATATGTTTAAAAAGCGGAGCGTGTTCAAGTTAACTTGTTTAACACGTTTACTCAAACAGGTCAACACGTCGACCAGGCTACAACTAATTTAGCCTACTTATTACAACCTTCCAATCCGTTTAACATGTTTGCAACTCATCTTAATACCCGTCATTTTCTTTACTTGTTTAGATAAATAGGCTAAAATGGTTGTGTTCGGGTTACACAATTTTAAGTTTCTCCGGGTTAGGATTGATGTCTTTAACATGAATACAAACAGGTTGGGTCAACGGATTCGACTAGGTAATCCACTAACTAACCCAAAACCATGTATGATTGAAAAAGTTAAAGGCACAATGTTCAGAAAGACAAAAATTTTGGCATTACCCTAATAGATCCATAAGATCTTTACTAAAACGCAAAAAGAACCAAAATCAATTAGCTCAAAACCAAGAATAGTCGGATACTCTTAGAATAACTCAGATTTGTGTTTTGAAATGATTCTTAGAATAATTTAGTCGGAAATTTCATTCTAACTTAAGTAGTGAATTAAACGTTTTGACAAATTTAGAAATAAATGTTCAAAGGTAATGTTACATGCAGGTACACATTTGTTTCAGAAGTGTGCATATGCATACATATTGCATACGAGATAATGAAAAGTGGCGATGTATATCATATTCAAAGCTTTATGTACAAATGCATTATGTGGTTCTTATAATATGATTGCTTCTGACATAAGTGCGCATATGGCATCTAATATCATTGAAAATTATGTGTACCTGTTTGGCTAAGATAGAACGGCAACCAAAACAGAAATGTGTATGCTACAAGTTTTGAAAAGAAGAGGCATAACGCAAAGGGAATAACTCCAGGTATAAAACAAGCTCCAACAAATCCAACCCCTTTCCGGTTGACAGACGAAATCCTCGGCACAGGTGCTTCATCATCATTAGAAGTACCTTCTTCCCACAAAGTATCATCACGAATCACTCCTCTTGCATTCGGAGAAGAATCACTCGGATAAGGAAAGCCTACGTCCTCCGGATAGGCCGCCAGGAACAAAAACACCATAACTCCAGCAGCCACAATAAACGCCCCGGGAAGAATAAAGGACCAACCCCAACCGTAGTCCAACACACTAGCCGCAAGAAGCGAGCCACTAATATTACCAACGGACGTGTGCGCATTCCATATCCCCATTATCAAGCCTCTCCTTCGTTTACCAAACCAATTACCTATGACGGCCACCACGGAGGGCCATCCTGTGGCCTGAAACAATCCAGCCAACATTTGCATAGCTAAAAAGTACCAAAACCTATGTACATCCCAAAAATAACCCATCCCAAACAAGCCAACACATATCCCACTCCCAATCATCCCAGTGGTTAAAAACAACCTGAGATCTAAAGTATCCCCTAAATGACCAGCAACATACATTCCTAGCGAATAAACAGCCAGAAATGCGACATCTATTTCACCCAATTTCCACGTACCATCCTTCCCATTGAAAGGCGCCCATCCCTCATCATCAACATTTGTCTCGTTCACGTTCGGCTTAATAAACACGTCTCCAACCGGCCACGGGAGGACATCATCGTTGGACTCCTTAAGAGGGACAGGATCCAACACGCTTTTAACAATGCTGCTAGGTTTTCTGGAAGCGTGATAAGCTGTATATGCAATAAATGTAACCACCAGAATTATATACCTATATGTTTTTAAACTCCAATCTCTACCCCTTATGCTTCTTATGATCAAAATTCCAGAAGGGATTCCTCTTAATCTGCTCATACTTGATATTATTTCAGCGTGAATTAAATTAAACCCTAATGATAAAAAAAAATAATAATAATAAATTATTATTATTATTATTATTATTATTATTATTATTATTATAATGATGAATCAATTGGTGCAACAAAAGAGAAACGTGAATGTGAAGAATCTTATTTTGGTGGAACGAAAACATGGAGAGGGGGCGAAGTTGGCGGGATGATGTGAGGAGGAGAACGTGGCGTGTTGCTAGCATGACTAGTGTGGTTACGTGGCGCCAAACTTTCATGATTTTGTATCGTTATGGAACATCTTTCAATGAACGCAAATATCTTTTTAACCTCTTCCGGAGAATACAAAAACATATTTTAAAAAAAGGGGAATTTTCTAGAAATGTAACCAAGTTTGCTAACTGTTTCAATTAAGTCACTCAAACTTTTTTTGTCTCTCTAAAGTCACTCAAGTTCCATTTATTGTTCTAATACTATGTAATTATCAGGTTTCCAGGTTAAAATGATGATGTGTCAGGTTTTAATATTTTTTTAATAAATTTTTTAAATGTCTAAATTTAAAAAAAAAAATTGAAATCTTTATTTTATAAATCTCACCTAATAAAAACAATATCCACGTAAGCATTAAGTTGAAAAGAAAAAAAAAAAAAGAATGTGACTTGATGACCTGGTAATTACATAATATTAGAACAATAAATGAAACTTGAGTGACTTTAGGGAGATAAAAAAAAAGTTTGAGTGACTTAATTGGAACACCAAGTAAACTTGGTTACATTTGTGTAGCATTTCTCCTTTAAAAAACTAGTCGGTGTCCGTGCGTTACGGCAGGACAACAACACTTTGATTAGTTATTTTCAGGGCGTACACAAGTTGTTTGGCTCAATTCAATTTTAAGGCATAACCATAACCAAAACTAAAACTTTCGATTAAGATATTTCGAAAACCCGATGGATTTCAGTTATTTCGGTTTGGTTAATCGGTTATGAAATTGTGTCCACTTGGTTTTCGGTTATAGACATTGGCTCTATCCTTTTAATGATAACAAAATCGATCATCTTCACTCTTATGATCTAAACAAACTTATCTAATCTTGATCTGTTTTTGATAGTCGGTGGTTGAAAATTCTCTAACCAAAGATTAGAAGATGCGCATAGATCGTTAAGAAAAGGATCATCTTTTTTTGACTTGATGATCTCTAGAATGGCTTCAAGAACATGACGCAACATTTGTTTCCACATACCATCCTTGTTCGTCCCCGCCTTCATAAATGAAATGCCAAACTTGTTTGTAAGGGATCAATATTCTATGACTATTCTAGCAAACATACGACCCAAAAAACCTTTGCTGCTTTTGGCTCGTCATTCACCATGTCCTCCAATGTTTAACACAATTTTGAATTTGAATAATGTCACAAAAATCAAAACCAGCTTAAAGTCATCCAACTGTTAAAAAGCAAGAAAATAACAAACCTATTTTGATACTTTCATTCCCAAAATAGTCCATCTCAGGCGAGCCCATTTTCACCAGCTTTCAACCATAACCCAGTTTGACATAAACTTGTATTAACTCGTTACTCGACCAGCCCGCTTTCCAGGCTTATTTATTTAAAAAAGTAAAGATTCGATAATGTAGCATTAGTTACCCTCTAAGAAGGAAGTCTTGAGTTAGGATGCTTTCTTGAGAATTAGTGAGATTGATGAGAAGTATTAGTGACAATCTTTTGCTTTATTTCAAGAAGCTTAGCAACAAAATCCTGATTCATGTCTTTCCTCTCGAAAGAATCGGTTACCTAAATAGATATCATTGATGTATAAGTTCATAACTTTGATGCACAAAGCAATTTCTTTTTCGTCTCTAGCACTGAAACAAAATAACTATACTCAACCAATTAAAATATTACAAATATTTTCTGCATATTGTGACTCTTGATGTATTTGTTTACTCGTATATATACTTGTAGAGCATAAACTCAGAAATCCCAACAATGAAAGTAATTGCAATACTCTTTGATTACCTCAATAGACATATCATGTAAATGATCTTCAGATAAAGTCGGCTTATCTGAATAGCCACTATGTGGGGGAGTAGACACACGATCCCATTCAGGTGGTGTGGATGGTCGAGCTCGATCAAAACCGTGCATGTTCACATTATGTTCCTCTGTAAATGACAATTATCGCTTAAGTATTTTTATCCCAAAAACAAAATTTCGATCGTTAATGAAAGCGGTCGATAACAAAACTCGAGGCTAGTAGTTACCTTGTAACGATGAGCACGGCAGGGCTAATAGTGATGGTGGCTTGGTGTAATGCCGATGAAGGAGTGGGCTGGTAGTGGTTCTTCTATTCAGAATCGTATGAGTGTAAGGGTTCAACAATTGTTTAAATTAGGTATCAATTATTAAAATTATTTAATAGCGTTGATAACAAATTAAGATTTTTATTACCCAAAAATGTTTCATATTCTCAATGTTTAAACCATATGTATTCAATGTTAAAAAAACACTATTAACAATAAATGGTTGCAGTAATAGTTTTGTAAATTTCATAGAAGCCTCTTTAACCTACTTCCTTACATAAATACCAATGTTAATTTCCTCATCAATGTTTTGTAAGGGGCTGTTTGGTAGCCTCTGAATAGTCATTAAGAGACTATATCTGAATGGTTCATAGTCTCTTAATGGTTGCCTCTTAACCATTCAGACTTAAGGTTACCTCTTAACCATTCAGAGGTTATGAACCATTAAGAGGTAGCCTCTGAATGGTCATTAAGAGGCTACCAAACAGCCCCTAAATTTCATAGAAGCCTCTTTGACCAACTTCCTTACATAAATACCAATGTTAATTTCCTCATCCATTTTATATTTATGTTTAAAGTAATTTCTTCAATAATTTAATATTTATGTAGAAAGACAATTTTACCCCCTAAATGAGTTCAATAAGGGTGCTCGGGGTGAGGGCGGGAGTGGGGGGAACACCGCCGCACACAGGCGTGGGAGGGGCGGGAATGGGGCGGGCGTGGGGGAGGAGACCGGCGTGGGGCTTGGGGTGGGGGTGAGGTGGCATGCTATGATTGGGTATGGTTTAATTATTAGTTTATATAAAAAAAATCTTATAATTTTATTTTTTTGGCCGGCTAGTTTAAAACAAAAAAATAAATAAATAAATAAAATTAAATAAATAAAAAACATTACATAATTAAATTACTTAAATAACCATTACATAATTACTTAAACAATCATTACATAATCCTAATTCCTAAATTACTTATTTAAACACTAGATAATGTTCTCCACTATGGAGAGTAGTTGTCCCAGTTCTCGAGTGTGTAGTACTCGGGGGACACAGAACGTGAGATATCCCGTCCATCGGATCTCGCATCCGAGGGGAAATAGCTGTGAGCGTTGGATTTTAGCTAAAACAGGATTATACGATCATACAAGTCACAAAACTAGGTGCGGAAACCCTAGATCTGAACAAATTGATAAAACACAAATCACGACACAATCAAGATCATTTTCAATATCATTTCATAGATTAACTTCATTCAAAAAGCATATACAATCAGTTTATGTTAATCTAGAACACACAAATAATCTCTCAAAAACACCTCTGAACCTGAACTGAACCTGGACACAAATGACAACTCTCTTACATTATCAAAAACACCAAAAACTATATATAGGCACTGCACATTCGCCCGTTTCTTCTGGTCGAATGTGAGTGATTTCCACATTCGCCCATTCCAAATGGTCGAATGTGTCTTCATGATCAAGTCCATTCTTCCTTCGCCCCTTTATCATCTACCTTCGCCCAGTCTATTCTTCCTTCGCCCATAATATTCACCTTCGGCCAATCACTAACATATGTTAATATTGTATATCCAATCCTTAGTCGCAAAACGCATCAACAAACTCCCCCTCGACTATTGATTGGATAGTTTTCTCTGTTGGTCCATTGTCTTGTTCATCAACTTGATTCTGAGTTGTTTCTTTTGCTCAGAAGTCATTGGCGGCTCAAATGTTTTCTTCACAGGCTTAGACACATTAGCTATTTTCACAGTCTTGCCAAGTTTACCCTCCAAGTTACTTCCTGCATTGATATCATACGCAAAACAAACTCCAACAACTTGAGTATACTTTCTTGCTTGAGCAAAGTCATTAGGTTCATAGTAGATCGGATTGTAGAACAACATGATGATGTCTTCAAATGTGCAATTAATCAACCACATAGGATCAAATACATGAACATGCTTGTATTTATCCTTTCCATCTCTCAACACAATCACCGCTTCTGCTTTTCTCCAATCATAGTACCAAAAGATGAAATCAGCACTAAAATGCTGTGGCATTGGCATCAACGGTATCTTCCTCATCACATTAGGTGCTTTATAAATCAAAGTAACACGCTTCATATTGGTTTGTGGATCAATATCCCTATGCACTTTTCTACGGGGATATTGAGGCTGAAAGCTCTTCCATCTTGTACGACTTTCCCAAACCAATTTATCTGCGCACCAACCGACATGTGATCCATTTACTTCGGCACCTGACATTGGGAATCTGCATAAGTCTCTAACCGCCCAGTACGATAGAGTAAGCAAGTCACAGAATCTGTTGAAGTACAGAATTCCGGTTTCCCATTTTGCAGCAATACATTTCAGCCTGCCTAAGTAAGTCCACCCGAGAGCTCTGCCTTTGAACTTGGCATTATGAAATCGATAAAAGTTACCTTGAGCTTCAGGCTTTGGTCGGTTCTCATCCATTTCCTTCAATTTCTTCATATAATTCTTCAACTCATCAGACTGGTTAGAAGAATCTTTCTTTTCAGTACCAAATACCTTCTCAACAAACTCTTCACTCCTTTTCTTAGCTTTCTGTTTCGCTGACTTATTTGGTATCTCAGTGAAGTCAGGAAATACTTCATTCTCATCATCTTGTCTGAAATACTGGGGAAACTCTTCATGAGTTATATCTTCTACCTCCACTTCATTGTTTTCTGGAGTCTGCACATCATCTGAATGACTTCCCATATCCTTTTCAGGAATATCAGGAATCGATTCATCCATCATAAACTCCTCAAACGTTTTCCCTACCCTCTGTGCAAGACCATCTAAAATTTCTTTCGCCACAGATGCAGGTAATTCCCCTTCTTCAAGATCTGGATCTTCATATTCCAACTCATATCTTAAGTCATCAGTCTGGAATATTTCAGCGAAGCATCCGGTGAACTCAATGGTCCACTCTCTCTTTTCCAACATATTCTTATACAGCTGTTTAGCATCCTCAGACAGAGATCTCACCTTTTCGTTCCAGAAAATACTTTCATCCGAATCAACATTCTCACCTTTCTTCTTGGAACTTGATTCTCCAGTATCCTTCTTCTTCGGTGTTCTCTTCTCATAACTAAATCTAGAAGTATCATCTCCTCCATCATGATAACTTCCACTGCTAAACTCATCACCTTGCTTTTTCCCAGCACCTTCAGCACCATCATCATCATCATTATTGTCATCATCATCATTATTATCATCATCGCTTTTCTCCGATTCATCATTATCCTCATCATCATCTTCTTCTTTCTCAGATTCAGAATACTCATAATCGACTTTCTGTTCATCTTCTTCTTCATCTTCTTCACCCTCTTTCAACTGGGGTGCCCTGCTATAAAGCTCTTCAATCAAATTACTAAGGCGTTTGTTTTCCTTCTTTAGTTCTTTGTTATCAGCCTTAATCAATTTGATTTTGCTCTTGTTTCTTTCACACTTTCTTTCAAGCTTCTCATTCTTTGCTTCAATCATCTTAATCTTATCATTTATATCATCCTGATTAGATTTCGAAGCAACCACAATCTGAAGCATTTTCTCCTCATTCTGTTTGAACTTAGCAATCTCAGCTTGTTGAGCAACCAACATTTTCATCATGTCTTCCATCTTCTTATTAACTTGCTTCATGACATCGTCATCCACAGTCACTTTCTTCGACTTTGATCTGGATGGCTCAACTTCAATAACTTTCTCCTTCTGAGGCTTTCTAAACATATTGAGCACTTTATCCATATCGATATTGAATTGATCGATTGGTAAAGTCTCTGCCTCTTTCGCTTTCTTCTGTTTCTTGGCAACAGGTGAAGATAGCTTAGATGGTGTACCCGCATCAGGTAATCTCTTTCCCTTCAACAACTGAGCTAACTCTTTCTCCCTCAGTTCTTTTACGCTTGACTTCTTGGCCATAGTCTTTTGCTTCTTTGTCTTTCTGGGCAAATTCACCACTACAGTTTCTCCAACACTCAGTTCTGCTAGGTCAACACCTAGGCCCTCATCTTCAACTGATTTCTTTCTTCTCTCAGCTTTTTCTATCGACTGGTTCAAGGATTCAGACTCACCAACCATAGTGGCCTTACGTTTGGTTGTCCTCACATTCTCATCATCAGAATCCCACTGCTCATCAACTTCAGTCTCCTCTGAATCTACCGACTCTTCATCCACCAAACCCGATCCTTTCTTCGCCGTCGATTTCTTTCTAGCTGTGACAACCGGCAAATTTCGTACAACGATTAACGTGATGCTAATCATGTTTTAGAAATAATTAACATGGTTTAAGGTTAATTATGGTTAGTTGAGCTGATATGAGTCCTACGATGTCCTTTTGAAAGTTCGTTGAAGTCTTGATGCCTTTAAAGAAAGACTTCGCGTGTTTAACGTAACGAACTGACATCAGCAAAAATTTGTCAAATTGGAATAACAAAAGCTTATTCTATGAAAATACGACACGTATTTACTATCGATGCGAACGGATGTGAAAACGGCGTGGTAAACGGCCAAAAACGCAGCGTTTTGGAGAACGCGGAGAGGAACGGGCATGGGATTCGAACGTCGAAACGCGTGGCTTTAACCGTTACCGAACTTCCGGAATAATTATTTATCATAAATAATGTTATCGGTTGAATTTCGAAAGTTATCGGATCATTTAAATGAAGGATAACACAACCGAACCGATTAACGCGATTTTAACGCGTGTGCCGTCTTCACGCGTCGGGTGACGAAAATAATTATTGAATTGCTCGGGCTGGTATTATTTATGGATATGAACAAAAACCGAGTCCAGAAGCGATAACGGGCTAAAACGGAGCAGTTGGTACGCGACATTGGGCTTGAAGCCCAATCCAAAGGCCCACCTATATAAGGCCATAACCTTCACAACCTCCCTCATTCTCCACATTTCCTTCTCTCTCTAAAAACCAAATCCTCTCAACTCTCCCTCTCTCTAGAAGTTTTCCGGTGACCGGAGGCCGGCCGGCGGCGGCGGTCCGGCGGCCGTCCGGCGGCTTCCGGCGGCCGTCCGGCGACTTTTTCCGGCGACCTTCCGGCGACTTTTTCCGGCGACCTTCCGGCAAGTTTTTCCGGCGACCTTCCGGCGGTTCCGGCGAGTTTCCGGCGACCTTCCGGCGGTTCCGGCGAGTTTCCGGCGACCTTCCGGCGACTTTTTCCGGCGCGTGACACCTCCACCCCCACTAATTTCGACGCCCCGAACGCGATGGTGAAGGCCGTTTTCCCTAAAACGAAGCGGTTTGAACGTTGGTACCATTCCGGCGACTTTTCCGGTAAGCTCGTTTTCGAGTTTTCTTTGTACAAACGTTTAGATCGGGTCTTTGGGGGACTCCTCACAAGTTTTCACGAAATTTCGTTCTCCGGCCATATTCCGGCGAGCTATTTCCGGTTGGTTGCGAGTCCCGGAGGGGCTGGAGTGGGTTTGGTTGGGTTCCGGTGGCGCGCGGGTGGTCAGAACGGGGTTTTCTTTTGGTGGCGTGGGATGGCGGTGGTGGTCCGGCCACGGTGGTGGTGGTCCGGCCATGGCAGTGGCGGCCCGGCCACGGCACCGGTGGTCCGGCCACGGTGGTGGCGTCCGGCGGTTCGGGTCTGGTCAGTTTTGGGTTCGGGACTCGGGGCTCGGGTCAAGATTATGCTTCCGGGTCAGATTCAGATCTGGCTCGGTTTGCGTGCCGTCTTCAAGTTCTAGTCGTGGGTCAAGTATGGTGCTCTCGGGTAGATCCGGTCAGATTCGGGTTGGTCAACCCGGTCAACTCAGTAAACTTCGGTCAAGCGTTACGGTATAATTAACTAGCAATTATTTCGTTATATTATTATTTACACATATATTTATAAAATATATAAATACGAACGACTAACTCGCTAACGAACCGATAAAAATATTAACGAAAAGCATTATGAGCTAATATTTGTGTATTAGTCGTGACTTGCATTGTTGTTGGACTAAATTGATGGACTATACGTATATATATTTATATAAATAGTATGATTTATATAATAGTCACAACGTATAAAGTCTCGTGGATTAGAAATGCGGATAAATATAATGTCGTCTTTTGTTTAGGTGTGATTTTGGGAATTTGTAGACAACTTGTGTTGTCTGGTTTATACCAAAAACAGAGGAAACTCTGCCGAAATTTTTATAAATCCGAAGCGCGACAAGTGTGACATTATTGTTCGTTCCTATAAATAACTTTCCAAACGTTTGACAAGTGTAGTCATATACAAAATCACGACGTTATGACAAATATTATTTGTAACAATAATAGTCTATCCCGAGAAATATTTCAAACAAATATATAGTCTTTTGTTACCAAGCGTCAAGTATGACGAGTTTTTTTTAAAGGTTACTTGGTAACTAAAATATGTTTGTTGTTGGATTAAAAGATGTATAAACGTTCGGTTTTAATTGGAAAACCTCTTTATAAAAAGCAGAGTCTTGAGATTTGTAAGATACTCGGATTCGGGAAAAGAAATAACAAATGTTATTGAAAGGGATTTTAATAACTATATTATATTTCAGCAAGGTATATTTCCCGAAAATAACTATACAAGACGATTACATTTATCCGATTTACGAGACAAGCTATTACTCGGGATGAGTTATACGCTTCGTGGTGTTAGTCCAACATGGTTTACACACGCAGAGTAACAGGTGCGCGACTTGGGTACTATGCCGTATGTGAACACATGAATTATGGTAAGTCACGATCGGTTCGTCGAGTTAAAGCACTAAAAGCCTCGGGTTAGTACACACGAGTCAAGATAGTTGGATAGACTATCTTTTAACCGGAAAAATAAGCTAAGTTTATATATGATAGACTTTAAGGTGTCCTTATTGGTACTTAGGGCACGAGGAAGTCGGTCAAAGCTTTGGATTTTATTTGCTAGCTAAGCATGGAAATTAAGGTGAGTTTCACGGCCCCATTTTACTGTTTTAACTGGGGGAAAGATATGTTTGTCAAAAGTTATCACATATTGAAATGTTTTCAAAGGTTAAAATGTGGTAAGTGGCATGATGAGTACTTGAGTTTTTGGTCGCCACTCGGGGTTGGGTCCTCGCTACTGTAACCATTAATTCAGGTAAATGAAACTGAAGGAATATTTGGATAGTACTATTGGTGCCTGACAAGGCCCACCCCTAATCGATAGCGTCGATTATGCATCGGCGTATGCCTGGGGTGCACGTATTCTGAACTTAAGTCGTTGGGTTCCGAGAAACGACTTGGAGCGGGGCATATTTATTAGTCTTGGTTTGGTTATGGGACTCAGGGGATTGCTCATCATCATAATTTGTAGGAGCTAGCTACTCCATACAAAGGCCACAAAATGTGCTGGATTTGCACAGGATATAAAAATGTGCTGGATTTGCACAGGATATAAAAATGTGCTGGACTTGCACAGGATGTAAAAATGTGCTGGATTTGCACAGGATGTAAAAATGTCGTATTTACGAAACTAAAACCTGTGAACTCACCAATATTTTATATATTGACGTCTTTTTAAACATATCTTTCAGGTAACTAAGTGCTGAACAGGTATGCGGCTAGTACGGTGGAATTTGGGATGTCGGACAATGGTTGGGGGTTTCATCTATTGTTACCTTCGGGTTGGGACATAAACGGAAACACCCCACTTTAAAACTTAATGTTTGTGGTTTTAAGTAATGTTTGAAACCAGGTACTCCCTCCCGACATCTTAATATAATGATCTTTTCTAATTAAATATAGTTTGTGTTAATCTTGACTTTGATATGCTTTCGAGCGTCGCGCCACGTGTTTCCACCATTGGCGTGGTGTGACAGAAGTGGTATCAGAGCCAAGGTTATAGCGAACTAGTATTTTTGAAAAATCTAGACTATAACCGGTTTTGGCTCGAAAACGGAGTTTTCAAAAATAAAACACAACGAAACATTTTTAGAAAAGAAAGAAAATTGTACATGGATTGTACAAGGGGAAATTCCGACCGACTAGCCATGTGTGTCAATATATAAAATGTTAGAAAATAAGGATAGGAATGTTTAAATTGTGTAGAGATCCGATTTTCTAACTAGTGCTAGTTAATGCATATAAGTAGTACAGATAGCTTGCCTGTAAGGATATCGTCTCACACTTCACTTTAGTCCGCACTTTTGCATCGGTTACCGACATCGACAAGCGGGAAGGACAAGCGGTGGTCTACGACGAGCTCACCCGCTTACCTGCGGACGGGATGATCGGAAGGGCTAACCTTTATCGTGCTAGTGGACGTTGTCGTGTTGCTGATGATGGGAAGGCAAAGCTAGTCTAGGTCCTTTATTGTGTGAAATCTTTGTTTTGGATCAGGAAGCTCGGAACTAGCGGGCACCAAAATTACCTGGCAACACCGATTATCATTGCGGGTGCACACGTAATAATAACTTGTGGTGCACGGTAACCTAGGTGGGCGCTAGGGCTGGGGTTGGTGATCACTCCTTGCCTTGTCTATTCTTGTACTGTAGGGTCAGTCTTAGCTTTTGATTGGCCAACGGGCTAAAAGGGAAGTCTTGTTGATATCCCTTGATTTTGATCCTCGCAAACTGAATGAGCTTTCTTCAGCATTACCTCTAAGGTACGAACACGGAAGAGCTCGGACGTCTACTTCATATGAGTAATCTGACGTAAACCCTCGCATCGGATAAGGACAGGAGACGAAAACTTCCTTGTATAGGAGTTTAATGCCTCCGCACGAAGTTCTTCGATGGAGCGGACATACGAGAATGCACTGCCTACCGATGAGATGAATGCTTGGTACGATGCGTGGAATGCTAAACCTGGAACCCAGTGAGGACTTAGGGTGCGTCCCTGCAAACCAATGTGTTTTGAGCCCGGGACTCCGATGTGGATCAGTATTGAGATTAGTTGCCCGTGTGCTGCTATATTATTACTGTGAGTAAGTCATTCTTGATCTAACACATGCCCAAGTTGTCTTCGAGGGTCAGGCGTTCCTTTCTCCTATCGGAGGGCAAAATCGTCCTTGCGGAGTTAATAGGCTTGATCATCTTTATCTAGAAGGCATGATAGCCCGCGTCTAAATCAACAATGTCGAATCGGCAAGATCATAGTATATTTATTTAAATGGGAAAATAAATATATGGTAAAGTGAGCCGAGTCGGGTGTTGAAGACGAAATATCGATCGGCAAGATCCTAGTATATTTATTTAAATGGGAAAATAAATATATGGTAAAGTGAGCCGAGTCGGGTGTTGAAAATGAATTATCGATCGGCAAGATCCTAGTATATTTATTTAATGGGAAAATAAATATATGGTAAGGTGAGCCGGGTCGGGTGCCGAAAACGAAATATCGACCGACAAGACCCTAGTATAATTATTTAATGGGAAAATAATTACACGGTAAAGTGAGTCGAGTCGATGATTGTAAAATGTAATGTCGAATCGACAAGAACCTAGTATAATTATTCAATGGGAAAATAATTATACGGTAAAGTGAGTCGAGTCGATGGTTGTAAAATGTGGTGTCGAGTCGACAAGATCCTAGTATAATTATTTAATGGGAAAATAATTATACGGTAAAGTGAGTCGAGTCGATGGTGGTAAAACGAAACGTCAAATCGACAAGATCCTAGTATATTTATTTAATAGGAAAATAAATATATGGAAAGGTGAGTCGAGTCGATTACGGGAAAAATGAAATCTCGACTGACAAGATCCTAGTATGACTACTTAATGGGAAAGTAGTTATATGGTAAAGTGAGTCGAGTCGGAGATAATTTTACCCAAGTCAGTTAATATATATGGAGACATACATATATATCGAATATAGGATCACGACGTGCGTTTTGCGTCTGAATCCGTCATAATACTCGGGGAGTGAAACCACATTTCGGGAGCCGAAATCGTAAAGCGTGTGACTCGTAATTGTCAAGTGTCACGGAACGCTCTGGCAGACATCGAAATTCCCCTCGAAAATCAAATAACGGACTACTGGAAGTGGTCACGTTATTCTGTCAACTAAACTTACCCGTGGGACAGCAATTCCATTGCTCATGTTGCAATATTGAACGTCTACTACCCTCGTCAGGACGACGAGACTGGTTGTTTATTTGGGGTGGCAATTGATGCGGAGTGTTTTCCATCAATCCCCATAGATATTGAGACGTTGCGTCCCTTTGTCACGGTGTTTCATAAACTAAGGTTGCGAGATCCATTCGTCATGGACAATGTGACTTGTCTAATCTCTTGTCATATTTCGATACTCTCCATGTGTGGCCTGTCATGAAGGAAAGTTCACTGGCCTTGCTTGGGTAACGGAGAGGCAGTTCAGTTGATGACTATCGGTACTAGGGCCAAATAACATGCAAGAGGACCCTAATGAGAAGGATGACTCGGTTGAATTGCCAGAGTCTGGATCGTCTTATTTTATCGTGGTGTCTCGATAAATCATGATCCTTCTACCTCTACTATTCTTGTTGTGACCAATATTTTAATATTGAAAAAGATGTAGTTTGGTTTCTAGGTCCTATGGATGCTAATTACCACAATTCTAATAACTACGGTGAGTCTAAGGCTCCCACCGAGCCTGATGTTGCTCCTGCTGTAATTGTTCTATGGCCCAAGCGAATCATGTCATCGTTGCTGAGAGTGTAGCTCATACTGAGCGTGTTAAGGATGTTTCTATGGCTTTTGTCAAGTTTGATGTTGCTGTTGTTTCGAAGGCTCCTACTAAGATCACTGTCATTGACATAGACGTCTATAAGACCCTTGCCAAGCTGCTATGACCATGGTTGTGTCACGATGGAGTTCGTTGCTGTTAACTCCATTTTCTTTGAGGTTTTCGTTGAACCGCTCGTTATCATTCCCTGGCTCCTGCCAAGACTAATGTTGGCGATGGCTCTCAGGTATGGTTGAGCCTGTCAATGCTACAGTTGCTATTATTCGAGTGACTTATATCGAGCATACAGTCGTTCTCCCTAAGAACGATATCGGCCTAATAAGTCTACTAAATTATGTGGAACCCACTGTCCCCATTTCTGTTGTGATGGCGGATGCCTTTGGTGATCCGATCGTTCCTACTAACGAGCCTATGGAGTATAGGTTCGTGGCTGAGGATACGAATAAGGATTCTACCACCATAAGTGAGCTGAAACGCACCGGGGTGCGTGCTCACCGTAATAGAGCTTCATGTAGTTAGGTATAGTGGACTCGCTAGGTTGTGTGTCATCCTGCTGTCGTGAATTCATGTTGTGATGTTACCCCTAACGATTGTGCATTCTTGTAGTTGCACAGTTTTGCCGACTGCATATCCATGCGGTTGCGTTTCGCTGTCGACGGTGCATTCCTGTTGTTGTGCTGCTCCTGCAGCGGTGTAGCCTTGTTGTCGTATTTCTCTGTGTCATGCGGTCCATGTTGTGGTATTCCCTTGTTGATGTGTTCGTGGATGTGTTGTTGTCATGTCATGTTATTTCTACTATCGTATTGCACCGTGAACGTATGACTACAATTGTTGGATTGACTTGATGATGTGATAACTTGTCATTTGATTCACTCTTGTTTCCTTCGGGATAGAGACATTACCCCAAACCCACGTGACTATTGTTATGTTGCTGAATGGTTGTGTAGTGTCGCCATGGATTATGTAGGATATCGGGTGTCCAACGGACTTTTGGAAGTCATGATAAGACACTCTAGTCCTAGTGTTAGCACATGTATCTCTCTAAAGTTCGAATCTCGTAGTTTGAGTAATTGACCGAATCATGTGTTGACCTCTTTATATGCCCGCGAGTTTCGTGAGCATTACCTCTTCAAAATCTAAGGCATCAGTGACGCCATGTCCAGCCTTAACCTTTTACGTGCATTTTGGTCGACTAACCACTCTCGAATCATGTCGAAAGGAAATCCCATGATCCACACATGACAGAGTGAGCCTCGTCTTTGCGATGAAGGGATTTCGAATACATCTCGAACTTGAAGGTATCGAGTAATTGTGAGCGATATTATGACCCATACCTTTGGGCTAGTAGGAGTTGAAAGACTCAATTTATTATCGCTCATCCCAGTGGATTCGTTTGACATCATACCCGCCAACGTGTCATGCCGATGACTGCGGGAATAACAGCGTGGACCCACCCACGGCGAGTGCATTGGTGGAGTCCCCGGTACATGATTCGGAGGTCTTATGAAACCCTGAATCTAGAAGGGCATGTAGCATTGTCTACTCTGTGAGGGTGCTACCCTACCGTGATGAAATCTTCGATCAACTCAGCCCTGCGAATGGTGTTATCCTGCTAAGGGTAGGTTTATCTTGTCTTGGTGTCGTTGCATAGATTCTTGGGATTGTGGAACCCTTTCGACCTTGGGTCAAAGCAGGTGTTCCCAGTTATTTTACAGTAGCATTGCTCGCACTAGAGCAAAATCCCCTGTCCTTGGCAAACACTGTTGGAGACACCGAAGTAATATGAGCTGCCAGGTCAGTGCGTTTAGCACCTGACTAACCAAGATGAGCTCGAAAGCTTACATGTTGCACCCATGCGTGCGACTACCTGAGTCGTTGAATGGGATGCCTTATTGGAAGGCTCAATACTACTTCTTGTAGGGCGATCTCGGTCGTTTGTTGTTTTAAGTAACGATTTTGGCGCATGAAGCCGTCAAGCCCAAACGTGAGATCTATGCCAGATGCATTCATCTATGACTCAATTTCACCTCTTACCTCGAAAGATCCCGAAAGATAGAATATTCGGCGAGTGAGGGATTCCAGTTTTAGGACTCCTTTCACTCAGATCACTGCATAGGATCGGATAGTCAATTCGAGGGAAAGTGTCCTGTGTTGTTCAGAATTGACTTACTAGGTTGCTAATAACGATAGGACACCAGTGCTCGTGAGGCACATATAGCAGGACAAGCACTGGGTACCCTTGTTTCGGGTAGTTACCAATGCTCTGCTTACCGTCTCGAGGAAACCAACGTGTTGAAATGTTGTCGAGACCTTATCCTTTGTTTGTTGCTGCAACCATATCATGATGATTCATATACATCATTCCCGTGTTGACCAACGTGATGAGTTGATGTGAGCCTCTAGACATTTGTGTTTAAGTCGGCTTAAATCCTCGCGTATTGTGGAATTGTACGGTTGTGTGTGGAATATACACTGTCTACTGCCTGAGGAACTGAGGGGTGGAAGTGACGCAAAAGCTTTCGACCTCCATCAGTCCATATTAGGCGTCCTAGTACCACTAACCACAATCGCGCATGCGAAAAGGTTGTAAGTTGGTGCATAGTGGATTTCGGTCCATGTGAGGACACAGGATTACCATCCGCTACTATAAACAACCCCGAGCGTCCTCAAGAATATCGACTGCTTTGTGATCTGGTAAGATCACCCGATTAGTGAAATTCAACGAGCGAACCTAATGGTCCTGTCGCCTGAGATGTTCGGTGGCTGTGATGGGACACAGGTAATGATCGATTGCTGTTTGGAACCTTCTCATCCCCTACTCGTTGCAGTCATAATATGAGGCATACGGGTAGCCATCTATACTCTTGGAGAGTCGTGGCTAGACACTAGATGCCAACGTTCACAATATCGGATTTTAGTAGTTATCCTGCCCCAGGGTGTGCCAAACCTTGAACGCAAGTCTGGGATACTCAATTCGAGATGAGTATGGATTACCATTCTCGAACGAGTGAATTATTGTCCTAGACGGAGGGGTCCTGTGTGATACGATTAGTGTCGGTGGCAAATCAAATTCGTGTACTTCATCGCCAGAATTTCCTATATTATAGGAATTAACACCCTAGTGTTCGGGGTGTACTGCTCGAAGTCCTCCGGAGTGCATACGTGTACATCTCGGGTACATTGACTGACAGATAGAGATATACACATGAAACGGCATGAGTTCAAGAGATGACCAACGAATCTGGTAGATTCAAATCTACTTGAATAAGTGGCCAAACCAATCAAGAAGTTGTACTAACAAGGCGTTGTTAGCCTTAGGAACTTCGAATCGGTATGGGACTTTGATGAGTGTTATACTCTGAAAGGGGTGTTGTTAAGCACGAAAACGGTAATGGAATGACTTCGCTTAGTACTCCAGTGACTCGGATATGTCAGTTAAAATTGGCCTTGCAACGAACAAGCTCGAACTATCGCAAGAGCTTAGTGGGACTCTTGACGAATCCCGCAGGTCTGGCTTGAGGAAGCATTGTCAATTCCTCGACCGACAGGATTCAGGTTGACGCAAAGCTCTACTATTTCGGGAAAACCGATATTTGTGCCAGGTTGCGATACCCAAGAGCTCGGCCGTAGCCGACTCATGACATGGTGTTCGTTAGAACGCTAAGCGAGAACTTGGGTTCACGTAGAAAAGAGGTAATCGTGTGAGTCGCAAACATCCCGCCCTGTTCAGGGATACTAATGTATCGGATGACTTGAACTGAATTCCGGGACGGAATTCTCTTAACGGGGGGAGAATGTGACAACCGGCAAATTTCATACAACGATTAACGTGATGCTAATCATGTTTTAGAAATAATTAACATGGTTTAAGGTTAATTATGGTTAGTTGAGCTGATATGAGTCCTACGATGTCCTTTTGAAAGTTCGTTGAAGTCTTGATGCCTTTAAAGAAAGACTTCGCGTGTTTAACGTAACGAACTGACATCAGCAAAAATTTGTCAAATTGGAATAACAAAAGCTTATTCTATGAAAATACGACACGTATTTACTATCGATGCGAACGGATGTGAAAACGGCGTGGTAAACGGCCAAAAACGCAGCGTTTTGGAGAACGCGGAGAGGAACGGGCATGGGATTCGAACGTCGAAACGCGTGGCTTTAACCATTACCGAACTTCCGGAATAATTATTTATCATAAATAATGTTATCGGTTGAATTTCGAAAGTTATCGGATCATTTAAATGAAGGATAACACAACCGAACCGATTAACGCGATTTTAACGCGTGTGCCGTCTTCACGCGTCGGGTGACGAAAATAATTATTGAATTGCTCGGGCTGGTATTATTTATGGATACGAACAAAAACCGAGTCCAGAAGCGATAACGGGCTAAAACGGAGCAGTTGGTACGCGACATTGGGCTTGAAGCCCAATCCAAAGGCCCACCTATATAAGGCCATAACCTTCACAACCTCCCTCATTCTCCACATTTCCTTCTCTCTCTAAAAACCAAATCCTCTCAACTCTCCCTCTCTCTAGAAGTTTTCCGGTGACCGGAGGCCGGCCGGCGGCGGCCGTCCGGCGGCCGTCCGGCGGCTTCCGGCGACCGTCCGGCGACTTTTTTCGGCGGCCGTCCGGCGACTTTTTCCGGCGACCTTCCGGCGAGTTTTCCGGCGACCTTCCGGCAAGTTTTTCCGGCGACCTTCCGGCGGTTCCGGCGAGTTTCCGGCGACCTTCCGGCGGTTCCGGCGAGTTTCCGGCGACCTTCCGGCGACTTTTTCCGGCGCGTGACACCTACACCCCCACTAATTTCGACGCCCCGAACGCGATGGTGAAGGCCGTTTTCCCTAAAACGAAGCGGTTTGAACGTTGGTACCATTCCGGCGACTTTTCCGGTAAGCTCGTTTTCGAGTTTTCTTTGTACAAACGTTTAGATCGGGTCTTTGGGGGACTCCTCACAAGTTTTCACGAAATTTCGTTCTCCGGCCATATTCCGGCGAGCTATTTCCGGTTGGTTGTGAGTCCCGGAGGGGCTGGAGTGGGTTTGGTTGGGTTCCGGTGGCGCGCGGGTGGTCAGAACGGGGTTTTCTTTTGGTGGCGTGGGATGGCGGTGGTGGTCCGGCCACGGTGGTGGTGGTCCGGCCACGGCAGTGGCGGCCCGGCCACGGCACCGGTGGTCCGGCCACGGTGGTGGCGTCCGGCGGTTCGGGTCTGGTCAGTTTTGGGTTCGGGACTCGGGGCTCGGGTCAAGATTATGCTTCCGGGTCAGATTCAGATCTGGCTCGGTTTGCGTGCCGTCTTCAAGTTCTAGTCGTGGGTCAAGTATGGTGCTCTCGGGTAGATCCGGTCAGATTCGGGTTGGTCAACCCGGTCAACTCAGTAAACTTCGGTCAAGCGTTACGGTATAATTAACTAGCAATTATTTCGTTATATTATTATTTACACATATATTTATAAAATATATAAATACGAACGACTAACTCGCTAACGAACCGATAAAAATATTAACGAAAAGCATTATGAGCTAATATTTGTGTATTAGTCGTGACTTGCATTGTTGTTGGACTAAATTGATGGACTATACGTATATATATTTATATAAATAGTATGATTTATATAATAGTCACAACGTATAAAGTCTCGTGGATTAGAAATGCGGATAAATATAATGTCGTCTTTTGTTTAGGTGTGATTTTGGGAATTTGTAGACAACTTGTGTTGTCTGGTTTATACCAAAAACAGAGGAAACTCTGCCGAAATTTTTATAAATCCGAAGCGCGACAAGTGTGACATTATTGTTCGTTCCTATAAATAACTTTCCAAACGTTTGACAAGTGTAGTCATATACAAAATCACGACGTTATGACAAATATTATTTGTAACAATAATAGTCTATCCCGAGAAATATTTCAAACAAATATATAGTCTTTTGTTACCAAGCGTCAAGTATGACGAGATTTTTTTAAAGGTTACTTGGTAACTAAAATATGTTTGTTGTTGGATTAAAAGATGTATAAACGTTCGGTTTTAATTGGAAAACCTCTTTATAAAAAGCAGAGTCTTGAGATTTGTAAGATACTCGGATTCGGGAAAAGAAATAACAAATGTTATTGAAAGGGATTTTAATAACTATATTATATTTCAGCAAGGTATATTTCCCGAAAATAACTATACAAGACGATTACATTTATCCGATTTACGAGACAAGCTATTACTCGGGATGAGTTATACGCTTCGTGGTGTTAGTCCAACATGGTTTACACACGCAGAGTAACAGGTGCGCGACTTGGGTACTATGCCGTATGTGAACACATGAATTATGGTAAGTCACGATCGGTTCGTCGAGTTAAAGCACTAAAAGCCTCGGGTTAGTACACACGAGTCAAGATAGTTGGATAGACTATCTTTTAACCGGAAAAATAAGCTAGGTTTATATATGATAGACTTTAAGGTGTCCTTATTGGTACTTAGGGCACGAGGAAGTCGGTCAAAGCTTTGGATTTTATTTGCTAGCTAAGCATGGAAATTAAGGTGAGTTTCACGGCCCCATTTTACTGTTTTAACTGGGGGAAAGATATGTTTGTCAAAAGTTATCACATATTGAAATGTTTTCAAAGGTTAAAATGTGGTAAGTGGCATGATGAGTACTTGAGTTTTTGGTCGCCACTCGGGGTTGGGTCCTCGCTACTGTAACCATTAATTCAGGTAAATGAAACTGAAGGAATATTTGGATAGTACTATTGGTGCCTGACAAGGCCCACCCCTAATCGATAGCGTCGATTATGCATCGGCGTATGCCTGGGGTGCACGTATTCTGAACTTAAGTCGTTGGGTTCCGAGAAACGACTTGGAGCGGGGCATATTTATTAGTCTTGGTTTGGTTATGGGACTCAGGGGATTGCTCATCATCATAATTTGTAGGAGCTAGCTACTCCATACAAAGGCCACAAAATGTGCTGGATTTGCACAGGATATAAAAATGTGCTGGATTTGCACAGGATATAAAAATGTGCTGGACTTGCACAGGATGTAAAAATGTGCTGGATTTGCACAGGATGTAAAAATGTCGTATTTACGAAACTAAAACCTGTGAACTCACCAATATTTTATATATTGACGTCTTTTTAAACATATCTTTCAGGTAACTAAGTGCTGAACAGGTATGCGGCTAGTACGGTGGAATTTGGGATGTCGGACAATGGTTGGGGGTTTCATCTATTGTTACCTTCGGGTTGGGACATAAACGGAAACACCCCACTTTAAAACTTAATGTTTGTGGTTTTAAGTAATGTTTGAAACCAGGTACTCCCTCCCGACATCTTAATATAATGATCTTTTCTAATTAAATATAGTTTGTGTTAATCTTGACTTTGATATGCTTTCGAGCGTCGCGCCACGTGTTTCCGCCATTGGCGTGGTGTGACACTAGCCACTTGTTGCTTAGTGCTTCCCTGATCTATAGCCTTTCCCTTGCCCTTCCCTTTGGCTCCAGGATTGACTACTTGCCGTTTCCGCTTAGTGCTTGAATCAACATACACTAAGGGATCATCATTGTCCGAGTCACTATCATCATGTCTTGCTTTGTTCTTGCCAGGATCAGTGTAATCCGGACGAGCCAAAGCGCCAAATAATCTCCTGTTAGGTGGCTTCTCACTATCAGGCACACCTTTGTAACCCTTCATCCTCATCAAAGTTCTAATGTTCATATGATCTTGACCTAGGATCATAGTCGGATCCTTTTTCAGCATAGGATACTTGTAGTCAAAGATCATCATCAGAAACCTCGGATACAACATAAACTTCTTATTCTTCATTCCCTTCAGCATCTCCAGCATATGATCAAGAATCATCCCAGAAACATTAAATGGTTTGTTGAGTGTCAACGCAACCATTAATGAACTCAAACTCCTTCTCATGACATCATAACCACCACTCACACATCCAAAAACATGAATAAGAACATGTGCAAAATACTTGTACTGCACTCCCAGTTTCCCCTTATACATAGATCCGTCAGTGATTGGACCTTTGTATTTCATTCGTAAGAAACACGCCTTCTGTTCTGTCCATGATAACTCCCTGGGATCTTCACTATCTTCAAACTTAATCTGTAAAGCTTCCCGAATATCAGCTTCAGTCAAGAACATATCCATATCCTGAATCTTGCTCTTGATGATCGTTTGACTCTCCCAGTAGTCATACTTAGCATTCTGATAAAAATCTTCAATGATGTCTTTGTATATGATGGTTGGTGTGGCTAAAGCATGAACAATCCTGCTCCTCTTCAGAAACTCTATAATCCCGGTAAATTCTGTATTCTTCTCAACATCTCCGAGATAAGCGCAACAGTTGTGCGATCTTTCAAACGGCCAACTGCTCGGAACAGACGTTTCAGCTTCTGGCACTGGTGTAATCTCAGCTGGAGTTTCCACATTGACTGCTGGTATTTCAATGTTCTCGGGTTGATCAGCCATCTGCACATGAAAATCAATAAAACACGTCAAAATACAAAAACGACAAAATTATAATAATTTTGGTCCAAATAAACTGCACATTCGCCCGTTTTGAACTGGTCGAATGTGAGTAAATCTGGTCGAATGAGAAAAATTATGGTCGAATATGAAAAAGTTTTGATTAAAAATCACATTCGTCCATTTTGTTATACATTCGCCCAAACCAGTTTCACTTTCGTCCGTTTATCACACCCGAATGTGAAACAGATTTCCCCCAAAATTTAAATTTTTGCCATTGTTGGTTTTAACCTGTGATTTTAATCCTAATATGTGCTAATAAGGCCGACTAACACTCGTTCAATAACAATTTTGACAATTAATCAGTTTTCATTGGTTTTAAAGTAGAATTAGGGTTCAAACATGTTCAAACAATCAAACTAACATCTAAATGTGTTATTAACCTAATTCCTTCTACATTCTCCCCCTAAAACCTATGAGAACTGATCGGTAATCAAAAACAAGCATTAATAATCATCAAAAACCCCTAGAATTGAAACCCTAGGTCCTGTTCTGAAAACGATCAATTCTGATCTGATATGAAGTCCATTACCTGCAAGTTTAGTCTTAAAATGATCAGAAATTGTCAGGGAACAAATCAATGAATCATGAGAATCACAAGCAACAAGGTCTGGTAATGATTGGAATTTTGAAAAAATTTTGAATGAGGGGATCGAACCTGAAAGGCTTATTTATAAGCATCCACGTTCGCCCGTTTGTAGTGGACGAATGTGGGTTAAGTCCACATTCGCCCCAAGTGAATGGTACGAGTGTGACAGAAATTCCACCTTCGCCCCTAATTAAAGACCCGAAGGTGAAAATGTACCCGGAAGTGGAATTTTCACCCGGAAGTGAAAAAGTCCACATTCGCCCATTAACAAAACGGTCGAATATGAGGATTTTTCCACATTCGACCCATTTAAGGGGCGAATGTGAAATGGAAAAATCTGAAAATTTCGCCAAATCACGAATTCGAATCCCGTTCAACATTTTTCAATCCGTTAAACTTCCAAAACTCAAATTTTCACATTTTGAATGTTACAAAGTCCAGATGGTGTTATCAAATCTCAGAAATTGACCATCAAGCATCCCCGGATATCAAAAATAAAGCAGAAATGCAAATCTTTTGGATTTTCTGAAATTTTTATCAAAACACACCTAAAATATTTTTGGATTTTGTATCTTTTTGACAATTAAAAGTAAAATGCGACAAAGTAAAATGCATCAATGTAAATGAAAACAGTAAACATTTTGTGATTTCCGGTAAGAGGATCATATCAGTTTTCTGAGAAATCTGAACACAACGTTGATCTGTTTCAATATTATCATTAGAAATAATATGTGATACGGCAATTGCTGATATTGTTGTCCACATAAGCTCACATGCAGACAATTACGCAATGCTTTAAAATGATACGAATTAGGTGTATTATACTAACACATTGTGGTTCCCACACACACGACATACTCCCGTATCAAGAAGTAATTTGCACAAAGACTCATTGTAAAGCGTGATTATGCTTTCGTCGTCTGTAATTGTACAAGATATAATGCATAGAGGTATACAGGTCAGCAAATTAATGCAGCAAAGCAACATATGCACTATACCAGGTTGAGGACTGATATTAATCATGATTTGCATCAATGATCAATACGATATTATAGATAATCTTTGATCATCATATAACATGGAAAGTTCCTCAATTCGGTAACTTTAGGATTTGGCATATAGCTCTTTTATAAAGACATCCTTGCTGATCTAGGTCCGTAATGACTTACAGCAGAAGATCAGATAGGCTTTCCCAGACAACTAATAACATAACGACCCTAAACCTCCGAGTTTTGTACAAACACCCTGTCAAACGAAATTACGGTACTAAGACCATATGCCCATGAGGTGTTCAGCCACAAACGCGTAGTTTGTTATGTTTGTATCACTAATGCACGCAATATATAGTCTACGAAGCCTATCAGCATATCACACGTAATCAACATACGTCTCATTAAACTATACAATTCTTTAGCCTGTGTCAGATCCCCACTGATGTACTATCATTTCCTCTTTTTATCCAGGAAATCATTTTGGATTTTTCTAATTTTTAGGTATTTTGAAAATTTTTCAATGTTTTTGGTTTTTCTGATAAAATGACTCCCCCTAAAATAAAGAACATATTTTTGGGTTTTTAATTTTTCTGAAAAACAAAAAAAAAATTTGAAAGAAACAATCCACTTGAAAGCATCAACTTCTTTGAGGATTAAGCAACCCCCTCGAAAGCATCAACTTCTTTGAGGATTATGATAGTAAAGAGAAATTCCCAATTAGCAAAGAGAAATTCCCAATTAGCAAAAATTTAAAACTAAAACTAAAAACTAAAAATGATAAACCGAGGAGCCGATTAGTCCTGTTTTTCCTTTATATTGTTTACTTTCAAAAGATATTCAAAGCGGGATCTGTCAAAAGCTTTTGTAAACAAATCTGCACGTTGGTAGTCAGTATGGATTTTGACCATGTCAATCAATTCCTTAGCGTAACAATCACGGATAAAATGATATTTAATCCGGATATGTTTCGCTTTAGAATGATTTTCAGTATTTTTAGTTAATGCAATTGCGGCTTCGTTGTCACAGTGTATAGGGGTTTTAAGAAACTGCAAACCGTAATCGACCATCTGTTGTTGGATCCAGAGCACTTGCGAACAGCAACTCGAGGCTGAAATGTACTCGGCTTCACATGTAGACAGTGCGACGGAAGTCTGTTTCTTGCATTGCCAGGTAATTAACCTGCTCCCTAAAAACTGGCAACCAGCTGTGGTTGATTTGCTGTCTTTGTCACAGCCGCCCCAATCTGCATCACTAAAAGCAATAAAATCAAAATCATCATCATTAGGGTACCAAAGTCCTTTTGATGGACAACCCTTCAGATATCGAAGGATACGCTTGACCGCCGTCAGATGACTTTGTTTCGGCTTCGATTGATAGCGAGCACAGAGACACGTTGCATACATAATATCTGGTCGAGACGCTGTCAAATACATCAGGGATCCGATGATTGCTCTGTATGTAAATGGATCTGTCAGCTCCCCCTTAGCGTCCACTCCAATCCCGTGATTGGGTTGAATCGGGGTATCCATCGGCTTAGAGTCCTCCATCTGAAATCGGCTCAAGATGTCGGCTACATATTTCGTCTGGTGAATGAAGATCCCGTCGGGTCTTTGATCCACCTGTAAGCCGAGGAAAAACTGCATTTCCCCCATAGCGCTCATTTCGAACTTCTCCTGCATAATAGTTTCAAATTCCCTGCACAAAAGTTCGTTAGTTGAACCAAATATAATATCATCAACGTAAATCTGTACTAGAAGCAAGTCATCTCCCGTCTTCTTCGTAAAGAGGGTGCAATCGACGAGGCCGCGCTTGAATCCTTTGGAGATGAGGTATGTACTTAGCTCCTCGTACCACTGTCTTGGAGCCTGGTGCAAACCATATAAAGCTTTGTTCAGCACGTAGACCTTGTCCCGGTGGATTGGGTCCTCAAAGCCTGGTGGCTGCCCGACATATACCTCCTCCTTGACTTTACCGTACAAAAATGCGCTCTTGACGTCCATTTGATAGACTTTGAATTTCTTATATGAAGCAAACGCAAGGAACATCCGAATAGCTTCAATTCGTGCTACTGGTGCATAGATTTCGTTGTAATCAATCCCTTCGATTTGATGGAAACCCTGCACAACCAATCTGGCTTTGTTGCGTACAATAACTCCACGATCATCCTTTTTGCACTTAAACACCCACTTAGTGCCTATTTTCTTTCTTCCCGGCGGCAAATCTGTGAGCGTCCAGACTCCCAATTTCTGGAATTGCAATAACTCCTCCTGCATTGCCTCAACCCAGGCATCTTCATTCAAAGCGTCTTTGTATGTCCTTGGCTCTACCTGTGACACATAACATGCAAACGACCAATCATTTTGACTACCAGATTTCTGAATTTTGGCATACAATGCTAAAGCACCAAAACTCTCTGGTGAATTAACGCTTTTAAGCTGCCCTCTGGTCATCACTCCACTTCCAGGATCACCGATTACTTGCTCCAGCGGGTGAATACGATGAATCCGAGATTCCGGATTAACAGGTACAATCACTCCCGTCTGAGCAGTCAAGTTCTCTACAGCATCCTGATCATGACCCTTGTTAGATGATGAAGCTACATCTGGATTTGGAGTTGGGTTCACAGTTTGCTCTTCTAAGTCTTCTGCATGTTCAAGAACTGCTTCTTCAAATTGTTCATCTTCAGATTCTGAAGTATCTAGTGAAGTTGAAGCTTCTTGAAACATCTCTTCTTCTTGTATAGGAGCACTGGTATCATTAGAAGCTGGTGGGGGGTTTACGGTGATTGGACGCATGAACGGTGAAGTCGCCGCGTTTTCACACTCGTAAAGTAATCTGATAACAGCTTCTTCAACCAGGCTATCTAGGTTGAATGATTCAAAGAAATCTTTGTAATCAAACATCCAATCAGGGCCCGTTCATTGCAAATTTTGTGTGTATCGTTGAACTTCCACGTTAGCCCAATCCTCCACTTGACGAGTTCGCTTGTTGAATACCCGTTTAAGCGGGGTTGCATATCCAACAAAATATCCCTCCTCAGCTTTAGGACTAAACTTCTCGCTTGGATTCAACATCGTGCATGGCGCCCCAAAAGGTTCTAGATACTCTAAATTAGGCTTTCGTCGGTGTAACAGTTCATAAGATGTTTTTCCAAACTTCTTCACTGTTAGAACCCGATTTAATGTATAATTTGCTGCATAAATCGCCTCATTCCAGAACATTACTGGAAGATTTGAGTCAGCGAGCATTGTTCGAGCAGCCTCAATTAGAGTCCTATTCTTTCTTTCAGCAACACCGTTCTGTTGCGGGGTATACGGAGCCGAATATTCATGATGAATTCCTTTGCTTTCACAAAGTTCATCCATCTTTGCATTTTTGAACTCCGTCCCGTTGTCACTCCTGATCCGTTTTATCTTCAAATTGTAGATATTCTCCAGTCGAGTGAACAGAACTTGTAAGTTGGTAAAGGTGTCACTTTTGTTCTTCAAACACATCACCCATGAGAATCGTGAATAGTCATCAGTGACGACTAAACAATAAAGCTCTCCAAGATGACTTTTGCGTTTGACCGGTCCAAAAAGGTCCATGTGCAATCGCTCAAGCGGCATCTCAACAGAGTTAACTTTCTTCACTTTATGGGACTGTTTGTGTTGTTTTCCTTTCATGCAGCTTACACACTTGTCGTTCAGATGGAAATGTTTCACGTTTACTCCATCGACAAGTCCATTTCTCACTAACTGATTCATTTTCCTCAGATGAATGTGCCCCATTCTGCGGTGCCACATTATCGATTCTTTTTCGGTCGCCTTGGATAGAAAGCATGTTATCTGTCCCTGTGATGTCATCGCCTTGGACATATCAAGAATATAAAGATTGTTGACTCGAGGTGCCATCAACATAACCCACTCCTTTGGAATCTTGAAGCCCGGTTTGAGAATATAGCAGGATTTGTCATCAAAATGCACAGAAAATTGTTTATCGCATATTTGACTGACACTCAACAGATTATAGTCTATCTGCTTGACATAAGAAATCCGCTCGAAAGTCACAATCCCATTACTCACGCTTCCTTCCATCGTAATATATCCTCCTTTATTACCCGCGAACGCGACATATCCTCCATTAATATTTTTCACATCAAACAGCAATGCCAAATCCCCCGTCATGTGGCCTGAAGCTCCACTATCAACAATCCAGAGACTGCTAATAGGGCCAGCTGAAGCTCCCTGCACACAAAAAGTAATCATTTAGTTCTTTCGGGGGACCCAAGCCTGAGTCTTAGGCCTTTGAACATTTGATTTCAAAGAAACATTCTCATTGACTTTTTCAACAACTTTCTGTTTTGAATCAATCGTTTTCTGATTGTTCAAAACAGTTTCATTTTTCTCACTCACCTTCGAAGTAGAAGCTCCTGGAGTACCATTAGGTGTCCAAGATTGTTCAGACCTTTTGAGAATACGAATTTGAGATTTTGGTTTCTCAATTGGTTTCTGAACATTGTTACTAAAAGTAACTTTCTTAGCAACCTTATCTGAATTAACAGACTTAGGTCCAACATTTGATTTGACAATTGGTTTTTGTGGAACCTTTTGTCTATCAGCTGTTGTGTTCACCACAGGTTTTCTCCAAGATTGTTCCATAGCTATCCGATTCCTTTGATCATATTGAAATGGACGGTTGTTCCTCATTTGAAAATTGTTTTGATTATAAAAATGTTGTTGTTGAGGAACAGCCCGTCTATGTGGTGGAACATAATGATCAATCGGCTTTCTCATGGAATTCCTAACTTCAACCTCATGTCTTTTGTGCCTTACATATGGACACTGAGCAAGTAAATGCCCGCGTTCTCCACATTTAAAGCATTTTCTATATTCCTCAAACACATAATGAGCATTTGGTGAAGCAAATGATCTAACAGGAAATTGATCATTATACTGTTGATTTCTTAAACTCTCAGGAAGTGGTCCTTTCGAGTAAGAAGGCTCATGAAAACCATTTGCTTTATCATTTGGTCGAATGAACTCGGTGACATGGACCTTTGGTTCTTGAGGGACTTCCGAAAACAATTTCTTTAAGATTTCTGGTGGAATTTCATTGGTTCTCTCATGTTTTGGAAACCATATTGTGCTTTCTTGCCAGATTTTATCAAGTTTAGAATAGTTAACATTTTTGATCGGAAATTCCTCATCAGAAATGATCTTATCGGATCCTTCCATCCGATAAAACACTTTAACCGGTTTATCACTTTGTTCATTCCGCTCATTCTTTTTGACCACATTCTTAACATCATTATCTTTCTTAACATCAATCTTTTCAGACTTTTTATCACGATTAGCATTTGCCATCGGATGAACATGATCAGATGGTGACACTGGTTCAGTAGTAATGATGTGATTTTCTTTTGGAATCTCACATTCATTAACAGATTGATCACTACCAGTATCATCATTTTCTGATTCTGAATTATCACTCTCAGCATAAACACCCTCATTGTTCAAGCCCAAAATCGGTCTCACATCGGAATATGGATCACCAATACTCGAGGTATTAGATTCCTTTTCCGATGATGAGTCTGATTTTACCGAACTCTCCGGTATAACTTGGTGATAGTTATGGTTTTCAAAAAGAACCGGAGATGGTACAGACTTGTAATTGGTGGTGTTATCATCAATGATATGATCTACCACATAAGCAACATTCTTATAACTTTCCAACTTCTTGTTAACCTTTTCAGCAAAGCATTTTATGGCTGCCATTTCCAACTTGGTGTTTTCAATTTCATTGATATAGTTGTTTATGGCCAATTGTTTCAATGACAAAGTATTTTTCAAGTCGGAAATGTCCTTTTTGTAGCCATCTAATACTTTGTTAAAACATAACTTTGACTTATGTAACAGTGCTTGTAATAGAACAGTTATTTGTATCAAATATTAATCTACTTAGATGTCACTGTCATAGGTAATCGTCAGCTTAGGTCATCAAAGTTTGTATTTGTCTATAAATAGAATAGTATCTGTGCTATTCTATTCATCACTTTCACATTCATTCTTTGTACAAGTAAAACTTTGAGTGATCGGGCTGAGGGGGAGAATTGTAATATTATGTGCTAAACTGTTATGGTTTATAAAAGTACTTGTTAAAAAACAATTCTTCTTATTTGTTATGATTTAAAGTTTCCTTTCCATTGTACTTTCTATAATTGTTTTGTCGTTCATTTACTGCTTCATTTATTAAACATCATAACAAGCCAACCTCAGATTCCAACAAAACATTCGGTTTATCGCGCTGTAATACACACAGATTAAATACTAGTTTTAATCAAAAGAAAATAAAATTATACATTTTAATAGTTAAACACAGATGTTGATATATTTGTTAAAGTTGCATAAAGAATTCTAACATTGTTAATATCTAATCTAATTATGAGAATTTGATTTAGGATCGTAATCACGAACCGTGATCTCACGAATACCAACCGTAGGGTGCGGAATCCCCTCGGTTGTGCAAAATGATTCAGGAATAAACAGTAACGATCGTGATGAAAACAGATAACGAATTACCGAGCAATTTCCATAACTTTACTCGTGTATTAGATCAAATCAAAAATATTACAGATGAATAACCTAGACCTAATACAGAGAATCACACACACACACAAACTAGGAAAAGCTCAAAATGATTAACTCTATTCAACTTAACTAACTTTTCCCTATTTATAGGCAAACTCATTTGACCTCTTGCAAGGGTCGAATGAGTCCCTTCGACCTAGCGAGGGTTCGAACCCAAAACCTTATGTTTTGGTTCGACCTTTCATTTAACCAAATCAAACTTTACAAACAAATCTCCTCGACATACAGTACCGGATCACTAGCTGGGGACATACATGAATAATGCACTAACAATCTCCCCCTTGGACCTAGCTAGTGATGTACCAAATCAGAAAGTTATCAATTATTCAAGTATTGCATTAATCATCTTGAACGACTTGAAAACTTTCCATTTTCATGCATGTTTGTGTCGAGTTTCTTGTCTTTCTCTGCAGTGAGCTTCGAAATCTTAGACAGTCTCAAGAAATCTTGGCTTTGACATTTGTTGGTCCAGAGATGATGACAGAAAACAATCTTGAATTCTTTAACCTTCAGTCATTTCCTTTTACAAACTCTGACTAATTTCTGTTGTTCTGGTGATCTTGATCTTCATGTTTGGGTCTTATTCAGTTACATGCATTGTCGATGAGTCTTGAGCAGTGCACCTGTTGTGTTTGATTCTGCAGAAAAATTTACTAAAAACTGCACAAACTAACAACCGGGTTTAGACACGACAAAATTCTCGGAAGTACTCTTCACATTCCTTTTGACCCTCACTAGTTCTCCCCCTGAACTATTAAACATTTTTAATATGTACTAGAAACTTGAACATTTGCAATATGATTTCTCTTTTACAACTCTCAAGCATCTGAGCCTTCACATTTAGTATCCCAACATCGGTTATCGAAAATAAAATCGAAACAAAACATTTTGATTTTTTAAAGTTTATTCTAAAACATACCAAAAATCTTTTTGAATTTTCAAATAGATTTGCATAAAAGTAAAGTAAACATATTTTTGCGAATTTTCCAGTAAAAGGATCATATCAGTATTGGAACAGTCAATCAAAACTCTATTTGACCAATTTTCTGTTTTTGTCATTGAGCATCCTACAACCATTACCAGTATGTTTGTCCATTTAAACCCAAAATCATCATTCATTGTTCAGCACTTCAGATACAATATGGTAATATAAGATACTGAATAACCTATGGTCCCCGCACACGCGACACATTCCTGTATCAAGAATTGCGCAAAGCTTCATCGTAACGCGTGATTATATTGTAGTTTTTGTACGTTACAAGGTATGAGGCACAGCAGTGACTGGTCAGAAAATTAATTCTTCAAAGCGACTTATGCACTCAACCAGGGTAAGGACTAATATCATACATGATTTTTATCATAGTATTGATACGATGCATTAGATAATCTTTGACTATCATCACACATGTTAAGTTCCTCATTCGGTAACTTAAGGATTTGTCATTAAAGATCTTTTGTTAAGATACCTTGACTGATCTTGGTCCGTAAATTAATATGACAAAAGATCAGGTAGGCTATCCCTAGATAACTAACAATATATCGACCTGAAACCTCCGATTTTGGCAATCTATCAAACGAAATTTCGGTACAAAGACAATATGCCAACGAGACGTTGATCCACATGATTATCAGTTAATGTTTTTAGGTTTATATCACCATGCTGAACTTTAAATTTTGATTTCAAGCCTACCAATATATAATTGTAGTGGCTACTCAATGTTTATTAATACATTTTGTTTTCAGAGTAGTCTAACAGTCCACTGATGTACTATATCATCTCCTGTTTTTCTCTAGGAAAACTCATTTTTGATTTTCTAATTTTAATTTTGATTTTTCTAATTTTCTCCCCCTAAAAATCTAAAAATAAGCATATTTTTGGATTTTTTTTAACTTTATGAAGAAAAACAAAATAAAATGATATCCGATGCGGTTTACTCATTGTTCTTCAAAAATCATTTTCCACTCAGATTACTATACTCGCAAGGATCTTTCAATTAGTAAAATCATTGACAAAGATAACAGAGTTTAGAATAAAACGTCTTGTCGCATCTGTTGTAGAAATCCAAAACCTGAGAGCAATTGCATGAGATTGCAACTTTTTCCGGCTTCACAGGTAGGAAACAGATGACAAACAATCTTTTCTCTGTTGAACTCATGTTTTCCTTTGTCATTATAACTTCCTTGACCTTCACCTCTCCAATAAATAACTTGTATACAGATGCTCCCCTATCAACTATCAAAAGATAGCTAATAGGTCTGTCTGGAACAACCTGCACACTCGTTAAACAATTAGTAGGAGAGAGGAACCCATCCCTTCACAATGATGGGTCGTCCAAGGTCATCAATCCTCGGGATATCAATCCATTATCCTTTAGAAAAATAAATTGGTTTTTCAATGGATTGATTTGAGGTAGAAGTTTTTATTCATTTAGAAAGTGATTTGGGTTTCCAAACACGTTTAGAGTTTATTTTAGATTTTGTTGAAATCATTTTGATTGTTGACTTTTCAGATTTCTTGTTTGAAACCTGATTCTAAACTTTGTTTGGAATCTTCTCAGACTTAACTGATGAAGACCCAGGTTTAGGATTATTTTTAGGCTTAGCCTTAAAACTCCCCCTTACCTTAGCAACCTGTTCACTATCTTCATTTTTGTTCAAAGCAATCTTGTTTCGACTGTCATACACAACCCGTTTCCCCTTTTGTTTCTTGAGTTGTTTTGGGGATGCAGGCTTTTTGACATTGCCTGAATTTTTAGCAACATTCACTTTGGTCCTTTTCCGTTTAACATACGGACAGGTAGCAACTAAATGCCCACACTCTCCGCAGTTATAACAAGACCTATACTCTACAAAATCATAATGATATCCATCATCCCAATACCAATAGGGACAATAAGCAGCAATATGTCCAACTTCACCATATTCAAAACAGTGTCTCCATTCAACATATTCATGAGAATACTGTGGTGAGTTGTTTCTCCAATAACCATCAAATCGGGAGTGACTTGGATAATCATCAAAATCATGTGATCTAGATGAAAAACTTCTTGAATTCTAATGATAAGAATTTTTCATCTGATCATTGCCTTTCGATTTGTTTGGTTTGGGTTCTTTTGCCCTAGGATTTTTCTTTTTGTTCCCAGACTGATCCTTTTCATTATCATGTTGGTTAGGATTGAGTTCAAAATGAAGATGACCAAATTGATTTCTAAATTGATTTATCAAATCATTGTTATCAAAAAATATACATTTAAGTAAAGATTGTTCGATATTATCAATTGGAAAATCTTTGTTGAAAATCAATTTGTCCTATCCTACCAACATATAGGATCCTTCAACTCCTTCAGGAAACCTGAATATGGGTTTCTCTTCAGATTCAGGTTCTGAAGTTGCTACCACGTTTTCAGTTTTCTCTTCAAACACCGATTTCACCTCAGAATCAGGATCAACAACACAAGGTGTTGTGACATCTATTTCTGGTGTGAAATTATTCTTTGTAATAGTTTCATGGAGTTCTAAAATAACTTTCTTAAAAGATTCAATTTGATTCAAAAAAATGTTTTACATTATTCATAAAAATTTTATTTTCAATTTTATATCTTTCAAGTTCATTTGCTAAGTTCTGTTTGTCCTCAAGAAGTTTCATCACTTCATTTTTCAATTTGACACACTCAGAACATTTAGCACATTCAGATTTTGAATTTACCTCAGCATCTGTATTATTACCATTCTCATAACCATTCTCATAATTTACATCAACATTTGATGTATCACTTCTTCTTGATTCACTCTGTTATGAACTCGTATCAGAACTCAAATCGCTCTTTGACAATTCACTTGAATCATCATTCTCCATTTGTTTAGCAAGACACACAACATCACCTTTAACACTCTCTCTGTTAACACACTTGTCAACATGTACCATTTTATCAGTTGGTTGCACAGCTTGAGCTATTATGTTTCTACAATAATCAACAATAGGTCTCGGTGTCATTGGAAATCCCCAAATATTGTCAACTTGAGATTTTTGTCTTCGTGATTGTTGTCGTGCAGCTTCTATCTGAGCTTTTATCTGATCGTCAGTTCTTGATATAGCAAAGTAATTTATCATTTTTCAACAAAAATCATTTCAAAAAATTTCTAAAATCAGGCTTTTTTCGAAATTTTTTACACCTTAAAATTTGAAAAATATAGTCCAAAGAAACGTGGGTTCGAACTAACAAAAATACAGTCTTATTCGACCTTTCAAAAAGGTCGAATGAAACTCAGAATTGGTTTGACCTCTACAATGAAAATCTTTAAAAATCAGAGACTTGGTTCGACCTGATGTAATCTTCGTTCGACCTCACGTAAGGTCGAATGAACAAGAACTGGTCGAATGAAAAACAATACACATTGAAAAATCTGGTTCGACCTAAAAACACTCTAGGTTCGACCTAAAACAAGTTGGTTCGACCTAAAATATGCTTGGTTCGACCTCTCGAATCTCTTATTCGACCTTTTCAGGTCTGTTCATCATCTTCAACCTCAAGAACACGAATCAGATCTGTTTTTGACAAAATTTTCACCAAATGTAATGAAATTTGATAGGTTTTGCTCGGAATTGAATTTAGACAAACATTTGTGAAAGAATTTGTGAAAATAACATCAAATTCAACTCCAATTCAATCAAAAACCATGTTTTTATGAAAAGCTTAAAATTTCTAGGGTTTTGAACTTTTAATCCAGAATTTTAATCTATTTTCATCAATTCAAATCAGTTTGCAATCGTGAAATCGAGCCTATGCTCTGATACCACTTGAGAATTCGATTTAGGATCGTAATCACGAACCGTAATCTCACGAATACCAACCGTATGGTGCGGAATCCCCTCGGTTGTGTAAAATGATTCAGAAATAAACAGTAACGATCGTGATGAAAATAGATAATGAATCACCGAGCAATTTCCATAACTTTACTCGTGTATTAGATCAAATCAAAGATATTATAGATGAATAACCTAGACCTAATACAGAGAATCACACACACACAAACTGGAAAAAGCTCAAAATGATTAACTCTATTCAACTTAACTAACTTTTCCCTATTTATAGGCAAACTCATTCGACCTCTTGCAAGGGTCGAATGAGTCCCTTCGACCTAGCGAGGGTTCGAACCCAAAACCTTATGTTTTGGTTTGACCTTTCATTTAACCAAATCAAACTTTACAAACAAATCTCCTCGACATATAGTACCGGATCACTAGCTGGGGACATACATGAATAATGCACTAACAAATTATATAATAAAACGATTGAGGTGTGACATGTGTCTTGTCACTTGGTGAGGTCATCCCCACCCTTGAATTCCCGTTGAAAAAATTATGTTATAAACAACCTAATATGTATTAATTTACAATCTTCATCTTTCTTATTACTTTACTATATTTATCTTGAATGGATATGGGCCCAAAACTACAATAAAAGTAGCATGGGCCCATACCCGGAAACTAACCCCAGAGGCACAAGCTCAAGCAGATAACATACTCAACATTGGCGGATGTAAGATCGGCGGGTCTGACCAGGCGGGGTTCACCCAACTGGCGGACTACATGTCAGAATGAGCATCTGTCCACGACAACACCCGCCAGGTGTTGTCTGCTAGAATAACGTTGGACACGTGGCAGATCCTGATATGAAAGTACGGACCAGTATGAACCAATCCTTCCATCAAAATGTACGACAAAGAACATGATACACGACCCACCAACCAGGGAGTTACATATGCCCACGTAGCCGCCACAGGAGACAAGGAGTACACCTCCTGCACGTGTCACCTAATCATAATACATGGGACCACCTCAGCAAGGACCTCCACTAACACGTACCTGCGAAGGGAACAATAGTACGTCTAGCAGCCAATCACGTTGCGCCAGGCCTGCAGCCAGCAGGCGGATTCCACGTAGGACCAATGGTACGATTTCTCTCCATGATTTATATAATATAAAATATTATATTATATTGGGCTAATCTTGGGCCGGTGTGGAGACAAGCCCTTAACTGGGCTTCGGTCCGATTGGGTAAGTTATGGGTGAATGTTGAGGCCCATGTGGAACCTATTTAAGGAGCACTTCACCTCCTTCAATAGGCCATTCAGAAATCCCTGAAGAACACACATAAGGCCGGTAACGTTTTTTTGTCTATGATAAGTTGATTTTGAAAAGTAAGGAGTGACTTTTTGAAAAACTTATTGGGAAAACTTTACCAACATACCCCAAACACTTAAAAAAAAACTTATTTGACTTTTTAAATAATGTCTTCTTTTGTCATTTTACATAAATAAGCTAATCCAAACACTCTTTACAAAATAACTTATTAACTTATCACTACATAAGCTAACCCAAACATTTTTTTAAAAAGTCTTTTTCAAAAAGTTATAAGTTAATAAGCCTTTTGAACAAAAAGTCCTTTTGGACTCAAATACTTACCAAATTGTAGGGGTGTACAAAATGCTCGCGGCTCGCAACTCGCTCGAAAAAAGCTCGACTCGTAAAAGCTCGTTTTGTTATCGAGCTGAACTCGAGCTAGGGGTCTTGGCTCGTGGCTCGGTGGCTCGATAAACATATTTTATATACTTGATAATACTCTGATTTAATCAATAAAATTGAAAAATAATAGAATAAAAACACAAATTAATTATACAAATAATACTTTTAGTATGCTTTTCATTCATTAAAATATTAGAAAAATAAAAAAATATGCATGTATATATGTAATTTTATTTTTATTTTTTTGTTTTTTATTTTATAAATATTTTTAAAAAAATAACGAGCTGGTTCGAAACAGCTCGAGCTCGGCTCAAACATTTACAAGCTGAGCTCGAGCTCGGCTTTTTAGCTCGACCAAAAAAACAAGCCAATCCAAGCTAGCTCGTTTAAATTCGAACTCAAGCTTAGCTTGGCTCGTCTCGATTACACCCCTACCAAATTAAACACATCTCTAGATTTCCCCGGGAAAAGTCTCACTAAACTAACTCCCTTGTTTAACTTATCACCACTAAATTCAGTGGCCACAAAACACACAGGCAACAACACAACACAACACACTCTATCATGGACTCAAAACACCATTCAGTTCACATTCACAACAATGGCAGCGTCTCTCCTACCCCTTGCCTCTCACTTTCTTCATCAACAAACCACTAATCCAAACTTAACCCAATACTCTTTCCCAACCCAAACAAAACCCCATAAAACAACCAAATCATCATCTCCAACAATCGCCAGTATCCGAAAAGAAGAAGTAGTCATTGTGGGAGCTGGAATCGCTGGCCTCTCCACCGCAGTTTCCCTGCACAGGTTATCAAACAATAAAAATTGATCAGTTTTATTGATTAGGTTGTTGTTAAGCAGAGCCGGTCCTGAGGATCTAAGTGCCTCGGCCGAGCCGAGAAAAAGGCCCTTAGGCCCAAACGAATTATATAAAGTAATTTATTTTAAACAAGGATTATTATTATAGTAATAAACATAGCAAAAATATGTTATTAGCATGACATGTGTTAATAACTAACTGATGAATCGTGAAAATTTTCTAGCATTCTTGATAGCAAATTCTTTGATCAGCTCATCGCAATTTATACTCTCTAAATTTTATGGTAGGGCCAAATAAGTTTTTCATGTTCATATAAACACAAACTGGCAAAATTTCCCTACGTTACGTGGTGTGAATTTGGTGCCTAATGGTTTGTTTGGTAATAGCATCAATACCGTACTTGGTATAACAATCGAAAGAGAAAAAAGCAAAGCCGTGCTATGATCAAAACTACTTACACATAAGACACGTTACATCTGGTAAATTCAGCCTGCGCTCCACCATAATGAGAACGTATGTTAAAAATATTCAATTATGTTGAAATGTTGTGCAATATTTAATCTATTTATTCGCTCGTCATATTTGTATAAATATTATGTGAAAGCGTGTACGAAAAAATGGTACTTGATTCCAAAGGAATTACAATTTTAAATCTTGTGTGAAATTATATTAAATTTTGTAGAAGAATTGAAAATGCCTACACTTGCTAAACAATAGCATTTTTACCTGGATTTTATTTTTAAACCAAAGTCAAATATTTAGATGTTTTCTTAAATAGATTTGGTTATAAATAAAACAAAATCATAAAATAGGAGAAAACCACATAATTGATGAATACAAAGAAGGAATTACTGATGAAAGAAGAAAAAAGACAAAAAGAATCAAATAAATAACACAATTCTCTCTCTGGATCTTTATTGTGTGCTGGTAAAAAAAATTGCACATAATAAGGTTGAACGTGAATCGAACGCGAGTTACAAACCATCCGGAAAAGTGCATGAACCATCCGAGCTACGACAACTTTATAAATTCTTTCGTGCAATAAAAATTATATAACTTAAATAATATATTAAATTTTTGGCCCATTAGAAAAACGGGCCTCGGCCGGGGGTGCGGCTCGCCCACCCCCAGGGCCGGCCCTGTTGTTAAGGTTTGGTTTGAGTGCAGATTGGGGGTTCGATCGGTCGTGCTGGAGCAGGCGGAATCGTTGCGTACCGGAGGGACGTCGTTGACGCTGTTTAAGAATGGCTGGAAGGTGCTGGATGCAATGGGAGTTGGTGATGAACTTAGATCACAATACCTTGAGGTTCAAGGGTATGTTTATTTGATTATTTTGTTTCAATGCCCAAATGATCTTTTGAATTACTTCTGTTGCTTTATATGTTGCATTTGTTTTCAAAAGCAAAAAATGAGTATCAAGTTTGATTAAGTTATGCATTTAAAAGGCTAGTGATATCAAGGTGGTGGTGGATAAGGCTTTGCAGTGGTGTGGTGTTCAAATCCCATGGGTGACAAAAAATTAGCTGTTCAAAAAAAAAAAAAAAAAAAACTTTAGTTATGCATTCTAAATGGTTATTGAAAGGTGGGTGCGTTACCTTTTCGAAGTCATGATTACTTCAAAACACCTCCTTGTAGTTGTTAGTTTTACCGATTTCAACAACTATACATTATTTATGTGATCCAACCCGGACTGAACTGAAAATTTGGATGTCAATATAACAGACATCCAAGCACAGAAAAGACCGACCCCAGTGGAAAATTACCTTGGTCCTCCCTCAACTTACCATGGGCTTTTATTTTCATGTTGTCATCAACAGATTCAAATAATATTAAGATTCTGCACATACCCCCCAAATGTTTATTTCTTGATTTTGATACGGCTATCCTCTTTAGTTGCTGTGTTGGTTTCCTGTGTTTGAATGTTATTCTGAAATGAACCGCGCAGGATGGTGATAAAAACCGAGATTGGAAGAGAGCTACGCTCGTTCACGTTCAAAGAAGTAGATCAAACGTACGTATATAATATATTAGCATTTGTATGAATACCCGGTCCCCCATGTGGTTGTAAATTATCTAGTCACTAAAATCTGTCTTTGATGTGTTTGGGAACAGTCAAGAGGTTCGTGCAGTTGAACGAAGGACACTTCTGGAGACTCTTGCCAAACAATTACCTGTTGATTCGATATGTTTCTCCTCTAAGTTGTCAAGGATTGAAGAAAATAAAGACGGTGAAACTCTGCTAGAACTTGTTAATGGTACTCAAATATCATCAAAGGTAGTGCTTAGTATTATGAACACTACAAACATAAAGATTTCTTGATTGAGAAGTGTAGATCATGCAAATATCAGCCGTTTGATCTAACATTATATTAAATAACAGGTGGTAATTGGATGTGATGGAATTCGTTCTTCAGTCGCTAAATGGATGGGATTTTCAGAGCCTAAATATGTGGGATATTGTGCTTTTCGTGGGCTTGCAGATTACCCTAATGGACAGCCATTCTGGCCACGAGTAAATTACATTTACGGACAAGGCATACGTGCTGGTTATGTTCCAGTCTCACCAACTAAAGTTTATTGGTTTGTTTGCTTCAATAGCCCTTCACCAGGTATGTCATCCTCACGCGTAGGATAGTTTAGTCTTTTTACACTAGAGTGGCAATTTCGGTCTATTTATTTATGAATGGGCCGACGTAGGAGTTGGGTCGTGCTTTTATCTCAAACAGGTCAAATCTGTAAATTTTGCAATAGGGGAACACCTCATCTGGGTCAACCGGCGGGTTGTTCAAACTGGTTGAAAGTTGCTTCTATTTTGTGGATCTATGAAAACAAGTTAGAGTTCGGAAATACGCAGTGGTCAACATCTTTTTTATTTATATAAAATATTTATTTGCTTTTAACAATAATTAAAAATAAAATTCCAAGGAGTCAACATCTTTATTATTTGTGAAAACATTTTGCGAGGCAACTCAACACAGCCCATCTGGACCCCTACTAAATAATCACTAGTAACCCAACCCATTCGACTCGTCAATCTTGTTATTCCTGGTTTTTTTTTACAGTTGTGTGAATGTAAGGTGGCAGGTCCAAAGATTACCGATCCACTAATTTTGAAGAATCAAACCAAGGAGCTAATCAAGAAATGGCCGTCTGAGCTGCAAAACATAGTCGATGCCACCCCAGACGACACAATCATCCGGACCCCACTAGTCGATAGGTGGTTGTGGCCGGGTTTTAGCCCACCAGCATCATTGGGTGGAGCCGTGTTGGTTGGTGATGCATGGCACCCAATGACTCCTAATCTAGGTCAAGGGGCTTGTTGTGCCTTAGAAGATGCTGTTGTTTTAGTGCAAAAGCTTGCGCCTGCTCTCAAGGCGGGACCGATGGCCATTGAGGATGCACTAAGGTCATACCAAAACGAGAGATGGCCACGGATCTTTCCAATGACGATACGTGCTAATGTGGTTGGAGCTGTTTTGCAATTGGAGAACCCTGTAGTTTGTGCGGTTAGGGACAATGTGCTAGTCCCTAAGCTGATTAGGCTCGGACCGATGTTAGAACACACCAACTTCGAGTTCGAACCGCTACAGAAAACTAGGGTTTAACTAGTGAGACAGTAAAATTACTTTAAAAGAACTTGGATGTCGTTCGATTAATCTCAATGTACATGGGAAAACAGATTCAATTCAAGTTCGGAATATCAATACAAAAGAATCTATTATCTTTTCAAGTTCAAACATTGGACTGTGTTAAAAAATAATAATTGGGTCAGATTATAGAAAATCATCATTCCCTTTTTTGTGTTTCCATAAGTCACGGCCCAAGTATGGTAAGGAACCGTTGGTTCCCATTAAAAGGATTTGTTCCTTATTTGTTTCATCACCTCTATTATAAAGAGGCTTTTCATTCATTGTAATCATAAAAAAAAAAATATCAATAACAATAAACCTTTTTTTCTGTGTTTCGATTTATCTTTGTCTAGATGGTATCAGAGCAGTGTCGTTCTTGACCTGCTCATCCGGTACCCTCCTTCACGATTCAAACAAGTACTTTCGTTATCAATGGGTGACGAAAACAAAAACGATGATCTTGCACTACAAATCACAAACCTTCTCAAAACTAGCCTCAACAACCACAGCCAGACTAAAAAACAAAGCCTTTCAGACAGCCTAAAAATCAACATCAGCCTTAACAGCCAAAATTATGCCTTATGGTCTCGGATGATTCGAGTGGCAATCGGGGGAAAATCAAAAACCCTTTTAAGCCATTTATCTGGAAACCCGGCACCACCCGAATCAACCGATGCTGAATATGAACGATGGGAACAAGACGATTTGATCGTGTTCTCATGGTTAATCCAAAACATCGATCCCGCACTTGCGAGTAACCTGACTGAATTTCCCACAGCAAAAACGCTCTGGGATGCTTTAGCAGTTACTTACAGTAGCGGGAAGGACAAACTTCAAACCTTTGACCTTCATGTTAAGGCAAATGGGATTAAACAAAATGGGTCATCACTTGAAGATCTGTGGATTACTCTTCAAGGGATCTGGGGAGAACTTGACAGAAGAGACCCAAATCCCATGAAATGCACAGAGGACATAACAACTTACAGCAGAATCCGGTCAGAACAAAAACTCTTTCAGTTCCTAAACGCCCTTGATAAACAGTATGACACCATAAAAAGAGAACTTCTCCGGTGTGACCCGTTACCCTCGGCTGAGGGCGCCTACGCTTCCGTTCGGAAGGAGATGGCACATCAAGGTATCTTAGGATCATCTACAGATGGCGTACCCTCCAACAATGGGGTGGCGGCAGGCTTGACTACCAACCGGTCACACGAAGGACAAGGTTTTCTCTCTAAGGGGCGAACAGGTCAGAAAAACCCTAATCATAGCTCATCATCCCGGATTGACAAATCAAAGCTGGAATGCAGTCACTGTGGTATGAAAAAACATACCAAAGAGCAGTGCTTCCATCTCAATGGGTTCCCCGAGTGGTGGACCGATGGCCACAAAAAGGGGAGTAAAGGAGGAAAGGCGGCTGCAGCCACCGGCGCCACCACAGAACTAGAAGACAGCGGCGTCGATGGATTCGGAGGGGTCGCCCTCGCCGGAGAAGAAAGAAGCGACAGTGGAGGTACCGGGTTTGGGAAGAGATTCTCAGACCCCTCTTTCTCTATAAACTCTAAGATTAAACTCTCAAACACATTTGATGGATTAATAGATAATAATATCGTTCAAAAAAAAATAGATGATAATAATCAAGGTGAGATGGGACAAGTAGGCTTTGATACAGCCGAAGACTCCATCTATAAAGATGGCAATTGCGCTGCCCAAGAAAGTAGACATGAATCATCTACCATCTTATGTAAACAAAAGACAAAAGGAAACAAACAAAAAGGTGTTTTAAAAGGGTTAAAAATATCGTTTTTTAAAAGAAAAAAACTTAAAGATATTTCGAATAAAAAATTAAGAAAAGTAAAAATATCATGTTTCAAAAGGAACAAGAAAAAATACAAATCTCTTGGACAAGTTAATATGGCCCATACGGATAAGAACTTAGATCAGTCGTGGATATTTGATTGTGGTGCGACCGACACCATGACGTATGATCCACACGATATTATTAGAAAAAATAGACCACGGATTAGTCGTGTAAAAACCGCCAACGGGGAGGCTATGCCCGTTGGAGGAGGAGGAACTGTTGAAATAACTCAAACCCTTAAGCTATCAAACTGACTTTACGTACCATCGTTATCACATAAATTACTATCCATTAGCCATGTGACGAAGGAATTAAATTGCGTAGTTTTAATGCACCCCACATTTTGTATACTTCAGGATATCAGGACGGGAGTGATTATTGGGCGTGGCACTGAGCGACAAGGATTGTACTACGTAGATGAAGTGGCTCGACAAGGTACCGTGATGCTTGCTCATGGGACTGCAAATAGAGAAGCTTGGTTGTGGCATAGAAGATTAGGACACCCGTCCATCGGTTATTTGCGTCTTTTATTTCCTAAGCTTTTTCCTTCGAATAAAACTTTTCATTGTGAAACTTGCATTCTTGCAAAAAGTCATAGACATACTTACAAACCTAATAATACAAGAGTTGAGTCCCCTTTTTCTATGGTCCATTCAGATGTTTGGGGCCCCGCAGAGATTAATGGGGGGCAAAACTTTCGATTCTTTGTGCTTTTTGTCGATGATTGCACACGAATGACATGGATTTATTTTTTAAAACATAAATCTGAAGTTTTTGAAAAATTTACTACTTTTTATGCAATGATACAAACACGGTTCAAAACAAATATACAAATCCTTAGAACTGATAATGGAGGAGAATTTATAAATGAGTCTATGAAACGCTTTTGCCAAAACAAAGGGATAATCCACCAAACTACTTGCTCACACACGCCTGAACAAAATGGTACAGTTGAACGGAAAAATCGTATTCTTTTAGAAATCACTCGTGCCTCCCTCATTGAATCTCGGGTCCCTAAGTCCTTCTGGCCCGAAGCCGTTGCCACGGCCACATATTTAATTAATAGGCTCCCAACAAGAGCTCTTAACCTTAAAACGCCTCTCCAAACCCTTTCTGAGTTTACCAAAATTCCTCCTCCGTTAACACTTAAACCTCGTGTTTTTGGAAGCTCGGTTTTTGTCCACATCCCTAAAACGGATCGTGGGAAGCTAGGACCATGTGCTGAAAAATGTGTGTTTGTTGGCTATGGGATTGATAAAAAGGGATACCGGTGTTACAACCCTAAAACTCGTCATATGTATACTACACTTGATTGTGATTTTCTTGAAACTGAGTTCTTCTATAACACCCAACACAGTAGTGAGGCGGAGAAGGAATATGCTCACACACTGGGTTGGTTAACCTGGCTCCCACCATCTCCTGAAAAGAATCATGGTACCCCTCAAGATAAGCCACACGTCGTCAGTGCCACCAACCACGATCCTCCTAGTTCTATCACCGAGGTAAGAAACTCTCAAACTGAGGAACAAAATAACGAGTCTCAAAATAATAATGAGTCTCAAAATAATACAGATACGGATGAGTTTCAAAATAATGAGGAAACTCAAAATGACGAGACACATGAGGAGAATCTTCATAATATTTTTGATACTAACTCTTTTGAGGTTCCTATAGAGCAAACTGTGCAGGTAGAACCAGTGCAGGAAAGAACAATCAACAAACGGGATCTCCCTCCCAGAGCTAACAGAGGAGTTCCCCCCAATAGGTACTCTCCAGGGAAGGAAACGAGATCGTCCAAGTACCCTATAGCAAATATCGCTAAAGGAAATCTCTCTAAAGAGGCCAAGGCCTTCGCTTCCGCATTATACAGTGAGGTTCTCCCAAACTCTGTTGAAGAAGCCTTAAAATCAAAAAGTTGGAGAGATGCCATGGAAACAGAGATGGAGGCCCTTAGAAGGAATGATACATGGGAAAAATGTGTTCTTCCTCCAGGAAAGAAACCCGTTGGTTGTCGGTGGGTCTTTACAATTAAACATAATCCTGATGGCACCATTGAGAGGTACAAAGCTCGGTTAGTGGCAAAAGGGTACACCCAAACCTACGGGATTGATTACTCCGAGACATTCTCTCCAGTGGCAAAACTCGATACCATTCGTGTCCTATTATCCATTGCTGCAAATAAAGGATGGCCTCTTTACCAATTTGATGTAAAGAATGCCTTCCTTCATGGGGATCTAAAAGAAGAAGTTTACATGGATGTTCCTCCGGGATTTACGAAGGGCTTCCAGAATAAGGAGGTTTGTCGGCTGAAGAAGACCCTCTATGGGCTAAAGCAATCTCCTCGTGCCTGGTTTGGTAGATTCACCATAGCTATGAAAGGATACGGTTTTCGGCAAAGCAACTCGGATCACACGTTATTTCTCAAACGAAGAGGTAAACTAATAACCTGTTTAATTATATATGTTGATGACATGATCATTTCAGGAAACGATGAGGAAGAAATGAGGAAATTAAAAGCCAACTTGTTCAAGGAATTTGAAATGAAAGACCTAGGGAAGCTCAAGTATTTTCTTGGAATCGAAGTGCTGCGATCCAAGAAAGGAATCTTTATATGTCAAAACAAATACATCCTTGATCTCCTAGCCGAAGTAGGAATGGTTGACTGCAAGCCGGCTGATACTCCTATGATTGCAAATCAAAAGTTGTGCATGGAAGAAGAGGCAGAGCTAGCGGATAGAGAGAGGTACCAACGATTGGTGGGTAAACTTATATATCTCTCGCATACCCGTCCAGACATTGCCTATGCAGTCGGGGTAGTTAGTCAGTTTATGCATCAACCTCAAACTGCTCATATGGATGCGGTATGGAGAATTATAAGATATCTCAAGGGGACTGTCGGTCATGGAGTTCTTTTTCAACCCAACCAACACCTTAAAATTCAAGCATATACCGACGCAGATTGGGCTGGAGACAAAGGAGATCGAAGATCAACCTCAGGATATTTCACCCTTGTAGGAGGAAATCTTGTTACCTGGAGAAGCAAGAAACAAAAGGTCGTAGCTTTATCTAGTGCAGAGGCAGAGTTCCGGGGAATTGCCCGTGGCTTAGCAGAAGTTCTATGGATTCGCAAACTTCTGGGTGAAATAGGGTTCTCTCAAACCGAAGCCATTTCAATCATGTGTGATAACAAAGCCGCTATACAGATTTCAGAAAATCCTGTCCAACATGATCGCACAAAACATGTAGAAGTGGACAGACACTTTATCAAAGAAAAAATTGAGGCTGGAATTATAGAGCTCCCATTTGTCAACTCGAAGAATCAACTAGCAGATATGTTAACCAAGGCTGTTAATGGAAAAATTTTCAACCAATGTCTAAACAAGTTGAGTTTCGGGAATCCCACTACTCAACTTGAGGGGGAGTGTTAAAAAATAATAATTGGGTCAGATTATAGAAAATCATCATTCCCTTTTTTGTGTTTCCATAAGTCACGGCCCAAGTATGGTAAGGAACCGTTGGTTCCCATTAAAAGGATTTGTTCCTTATTTGTTTCATCACCTCTATTATAAAGAGGCTTTTCATTCATTGTAATCATAAAAAAAAATATCAATAACAATAAACCTTTTTTTCTGTGTTTCGATTTATCTTTGTCTAGACTGTCGGTTAAGCTTCGAGTAAATGTACATCAAATGCAGTAATCGAATGTGACTAGAGAACAAGTAAATGTCATTGAACAAACACTCTCGGTAAATATTACGAGGGTGTTTGGGATTGAGTTTCAAAATAACTTATTGGCTTTTCTAAAAAGCCAATAAGTCAATAAGCTGTTTGTGTAACCCAAAAGCACTTTCTGTTTTGACTTTTGGCTTTTGGCTTTTAAGGGTGAAAAAACTGTTTTTGAAAAGTTAGAAATCCTGGCTTTTAGCTTTTGGCTTTTGACTTTTGGAAAAAAATTGCAAATATACCACCCATACAACCAATATTCACAATAAGTTACGCGAAACACTTAAAAAAACAACAATTTATTGACTTTTTGACGTTTCTCATCCGAAAAGCTAATCCAAACACTTTTTTTAAAACTCCTTTTCAAAACACTTAATAAATGATTCAAGCAGTGTTGGAGATGAACAAATTGGGTATTGGGTCGTCCGTACCTGAAACTGGGTGTTACTGGATCCGGCCTGGGTTTTTCAAGGAAGTTGGTAGGAACCGCCGAACCGGCCTGCGTTCAGTAACTATAGATGGATACCCGATATACCCTGTTCGGCCCGCGTTCGGTAACTATAGATGGATACCCAATATACCCGGTTATGGTTGGGTCAGGTTTGGTTCCCACCTAAAAACCGCGTACGACCGGTTCTTTAAAAATTGTTTTAAGTTTTATTGTTTTTATACGAAGAAAACAAACAAAACGTCAATAAAACTAAAATCATTATTCATTAAATGTTAATACATTCACCAATACTAACTTTTTTTCTTTCAATATAACTTTATCTTCAATGAGTCGATGCATCGACGACGAGATCTTCGTCGAATACGCCTGAAGATGATCTTCTACTTCTTCATCATGTACTTTTAAAAAGTATTTGTTGATCTTCGAGGTTTGTCTTGTATACGATCCACTACATCCAATGTATCTTTTAGGCAAATGCACAACTCTATCGACTCGGGAGTGAGTCTTGTTCTTCGTATTGATAACATCTGGCCGCGAAGAGAAAAACTACCGTAAAAGCTTGGACGGGGATAGAATCAGATATTCATTTTCCTTTTCTTTCCACCAAGTCAAAATATTATGGTCAGCCCATAATTAAATAAAATTCAAACATTTTTTCAAAATTTTGTTAAATTTTTTATTTAGTTTTTTCTTTTAAAGTGAGGTTGGACTCAGGCATATTCAAATTGTCAAATGTTTTGTCTATATGTGCAATAAACCATGCAATAGTTAAAAATGAGTTTAAAGCGGCAACACAAGTAAAAACATGTAGTAGTTCCAAGAAAATATTTTTCAATTTTTTCTTTCATTGCTTTTATCATCCCATTAAACACTGAATTTTTAATTTCAATTTTTTTTAAGTTTAAGGTTATTAAAAACAATTCCGAAAGGACTGAACTACTTGTGGGATACTAAACTCCGAATATTTTGTTGTCATTTTCAAAACGGCTAGAAAATTCAGAGTGATTTTTAATGTTATCCCAATCCGCATTCAGGAACTCTTAGCTTTCATATTGTTCACAAAGACTATGAAGAAAAACGCTTTTAAAGTCCCGTCGCGGTATTGTTTGAGGCATTGTCAAATGATGTTAAAAATAAATTGTTTTTTTGTAAGTTATATGGTTATGTGGAGACGAAAAACTATCAAATGCAATCCTACATTGAATCATTTGCCTCAAATTGGGATTCAATGGGCGTTGACACAACTGTACGATTTGGTAAAACATATAGAATTGACCACACATCACAAGTTAAGTTCACAATGGTATTTAAATTTTCAAAAATATATATTTAAATAAATCTTTTTTGTTTTACTCCATAGTTTTAAACAATGACGTCTAGCTTTGTTACGACTTACATGAATATAACGAGGTTTAAGTGTATCCCGAATCATAGATATCAACTGAGGGTTGTCGAAGTGATTGAACGGAAAAGCTTTTTGAATCACCAACTTTGTGATTCTATCCCGAACCACATCGGGGTCATACTGAAATATAGGCCTGTAAATGAACCAAACGTTCATGAACTGTTTGTGAACTTGTTCGGCGGAAAGTTCATTTATGTTCGTTCATTTATGTTCATGAACGTCCGTTTTATGTTTGTTTAAGTTTATTAATTACATAAGTATTTATATATATATAAATATAAACATAAATTGGGGTTTAGCAACTTGTATTTATAACCAATTAGTAATTCGGCTTTTTTTAGTAATACAAAATTGTTTACATTTATTATGTTCATGAACTAGATTTTTGCCCGCGTGTACACGCGGTTCACCAACGTACATCTATTTAGGGAATTATAACGTATAAGAAAAATACAGTAAAAATATTGTATTAAAGTATAAAACAACGAATACAAATTTTATTCAAATATCACTAAATATTTCTTTATACACCACATTTCTGGTTTTAGTTTTCACATTCCCATTATCATCCAGTATAAGTAACTTCACTCCTGCCCTGCTTTTAACTCTTGACAAAGCAACATAAAGTTGGCCATGTGAGAATACAGGTTCTCTTAAATACAATCCAACCTTAGATAAAGACTGACCCTGGTTTTTGTTGATGGTCATTGCGAAACATACGCTTATTGGAAATTGACGCCTTTGGAACTTTACAGGAATCTTGATATCAGATGGTATCATATTTATTCTAGGAATAAGAGTTTTGATACCAATGTTTCCACCTGATATGATTTCGGCCTCGGTAACACGCTTTGCAAGTTTGGTGATTCGTAATCGCGTACCATTACACAAACCATTTTGTTGATCTATGTTTCTCAACAACATAACGGGAACACCGACCTTTAGTGTTAATCGATGATTAGGCAACCCAGAAATTTTTAAACCATTAAGGACATCAGGAGAATATAAGTCTTCCTACGAACGGTTATTAGCGTTCTCAATCTGACATATACTATCAGAGCTTAGATACTCGACTTCATCCCCAGGCAACAATGCAAGCAACCTTTCATTAATTTCATGTACTACTTCGTTTGTAGGTGCAAGTATTGCTCGTTCTCCAAAGTAATCTTTATCTTTGTAAAGTTGAAGAAGTGAAGGGTAGACGAAGTCAATTAATCTTGAAATCAGATCTGATGAATCCTTAATAAGAAGATCATCTGGAATCTCCACATCTGCCTCATCATCATGAATTGAATCACCAACTTTACCCTCACCTAATTCAAGAAGCCAGTTTGCAAATAGCTTTGTTTCTTTGGTTTCAAAGGTGTTGTTACCTAACGTTAACCTCATGTTTTTGGTTAATGTAAGCACTTTGCAACTATTCCAAATAGGAGAGGAAGTTATTGAGGCATTTAAAATATCTCTTCTACTACCATTGGGAACAACAGGAAGGATCTGTCTAAAATCACCACCTAAAACCATAACCTTACCACCGAAAGGCAACTCAGAATTAACTGAAGAAGTTGACTTCAAGACGTCCTTCATTGTACGATCAAGTGCTTCAAAAGCATGTTTATGAATCATTGGAGCCTCATCCCAAATAATTAACTTAGTTTGTTTCAATAAAGCAGCCTCATCACTATTTGGCTTTATACCACACAAGGACTGTTCAGTAACATTCAAAGGTATACGGAACCTAGAATGCGCTGTCCTTCCACCGGATAACAAAAGAGAAGCAATACCACTGGATGCAACGTTCAAAACAATTTGTCCTTTAGATTTTATAGCAGCAGACAAAGTTTTCCATAAAAAGGTTTTACCAATGCCTCCAAAACCATAAACAAAGAATAGACCACCCTTGTTACAATCAACCGCATGAATGATTTCATCAAAAATTGAGCGCTGCTCATCAGTTAAAAAACGTGCGTTTGTAGCAAATTCCTCAGCCAGCGCACCTACTTGATAATTCAGCTCATCAAGAATCAAACGGTTATTTGCAGATGCAATAGAATCATTATTAGGATAAGGCATAGAAGGAAATCTACGTAGGCTTGAGTTATTCCGAAGCAACTGTTTCTCAATTTCAAGCAATGTAATGTTCTTGATTTGATCATCAGTAAGAGACAACCTTGATAATGATAAAGTGTGTAATTATTAATATAAAACAAAAGGGACGAAAAAAAATTTTAAACGTAAATTTTTTACTTTCAATTTGGAATAAATCTTCGTGTCTACGCATAATACCATCTGACAGGTACTTCCATGTTTTTTCCCAAACATGCTCAGGCCTAGATAAGGTATTAGACAACAACATCGTCGCAAACAAATTACGAAGAGAGTATCCTGAACCAGTATAATGAGCTTCCTCGATAGCTTCTACATATTCTTTGTCATCGTCTAAGAGGCCAAGAGCATAACATGCATCACGAAATGTTGGTAAAACTTCTCCATTGACCGTTCTTATCTACTCAAATGATCTAGGGCCTTTTACTTTATTGAGAAGAACTCTCAAGAAATACGCCTCGCCCATGGATGGAGTAACCATGTGAACACGACCAATTGACTTACCTATCTTTCGAAAGTCCCATTATTTTCTTATGTTTTCCAAACAAATTTACTTGGGATTTCAATGTAACTTAGTTCACGTGCCACAGCCTCACTTTGGTTTAGTTTTATCCATTTTAGAAACATTGTTAAAGACACTGTTGGTTTTTCGAGAACGTTTTGAAGATTTTCTTCTGGACCATATACAACACTTTGCTCACCGGGCAGATGAAATGGAAGCCTTATAACTGGAGGGTATCTATAATGCACTTCGTTTTTAAATATCCTCCATGAAGCTTCACATGCAGAAAGGAACCTACAATCAAAATGTTTTTTGATTTCATCTTTTTGAACCACTTCTTGACCTTCTCCATCATCTTCTACAAAAGCAACTTTAGCCCTATCAGGTCCTTTATTAATGTATTTGAATAAATACTTAATTGAAGCAGCCTGGTTACACCATTCAACATTGATATGTGCTTGGTAACGCTTTAAAAGTTTTGCGTTATAAGGAACCACATTTCTGTTGTCTAACTTAGCAGTTCCTTTTTCAACAAATAGCCCTGAGTCTCTTCTTCTATAAACCGGATATCCATTTGAATCTAACATTGATGCAGAAGAAAACTTCTTTGGAAATTTCTTGGAGCACTTACCGTCAAACATGCACGGACAGTTGGGATATTTACGTCCGCAGGGTCCATGAATCATAAAGTCACTCACAAGACTAAACAACTCCGGATCTACTTTCTTATTAGGGATTTCAGCAGAAACAAAACGATCAACATGGTCAATCGTGGAAGCTTATGGTCATCTTTGAGAAACAGACAGATGTGAGGGTGGGGTAGACCACGTTTTTGGAACTCTATAGTATAAACCGCTGTAATATTAAGTTAAAAAATGTAGTTAGAAACTTAATAAATATAAACATGATAATAATTATATAAACAAATAAATATTTTATAAGTATAAGTGAATTACGATGATAATCTATGAATACGTATTGAAACTTAATTTTTTTCGTAAATAATTTTACCTGCTAAAGTCTTGCCTGTAACACCCCAACCGATGGCGGAAACATCGAGGTGTCACGTAAGAATGAGTATACAGTAGCACATGGTATTCAAGTTTTAATTGAAATTTATTTAAAGTAAAATATCCAAAATTGAAAATACATAACAACTCTTGAATGGAATTCTAATACATCAAAAAGCCAAACAAAGCATAAACTTCAAATTGTCTCCTCATGCTAACTCTCTAGACTTCAATCATCATTATTTCCTGTTGAGTTGTAAAAATGGGGGGGTCAACTAGAAGTTGGTGAGAATAAATAAGCCATGTCAAGCAATTAAGTTTAAGAATAAAAGTTTAGCAATTCATATGTCTATCGTAAGTTTAAGTCTACATGAATAAACATGAAGTGTTGTATGCACATAATCAAACCTCCGACTAGTTTAGGTCCATCCCGTCATCCACGGTTCACCTTAATATCACGTTGGAACGATAACAATCACCCGCGCTCCCCATAAAAGATGGTCAACGAATCTAGGTGGGATTGTCAATCCAATAGATCTATTATTGAGTATCGCCGGCTTGGCCATAGCTAATGATTATGTATGTTGAAGTTTAAGTCTAACTGTAGTTGTCTAAGTCATGAGGCATTAAAGTTTACAACTAGACAGTATGTAGAATTGCTTAAGTATAATGTTGCAAGTATAAAGAATTGCATAAATATGGTTACGTAAACTCACCTTATCAAAGTATTAAGTCTCGAGAAATAGAATATGTGTAGCCCCAAAGTTGCCAAGTATTACCCTATGTATAAGGTAACAAATAAGTCTAAGTCTTTCTAGTCTACAAGTATTTTCTAGGGTTTCGAATTTGGGGATAAGTATTCGTTTGATTAATAATTAAATGGTTTAATAAATAAAAGAAATTCGATAAATAAATAAACAAAAGTCTTTTTGTAAACTTTAGATTAAAGGTGGTCACAATATAAAGTTTTAAGTATGAAAATAATTTTTATAAAATTATTTTCTTAAAAATAGAATATTTAATCTATTTATTTCAATTTGTCAAAATACAACTTTAATATCTAAAAATATTAATGATGTGTTGCAAAACACATCTAATTTCCTATGTATTTTGTACTCATTTTCGAGTCTTTTCATTAGTGTTTTATTAGTTTTAGGCTTGTACTTGTCTATTTTATTTATTTTAGCGTTTCATTAGATTTTTATTAGTTTTGAGTCATTTTTAGTATTTATTTATTTTATATTTTATAGGTGTTCATGAATGTTGATGCGTAAACGAGGAACTTTGGTCGAGCCTAGAGCACCCGAGTCGTAAATAATAATAATAATAATAATAATAATAATAATAATAATAATAATAATAATAATAATAAATAATTGAAAAAGAAAAAAAATGTCAAAGACTTACGTGGGCTTGTAGCCCAAGTCCAACCAATCCAACAATTTTGTTGTGAGGGATTTGACGACAAATATTATTATTGGAAGATATATTATTTTTGAAGGGCACAACAAGAAGAACAGCCGCCAAGGCATCTTTTCGAGAACAATCGAAGGGGACAGAGGTGAAGCCGCCAAGAACAACTTTCCAGCGGCATATTATTTCTACGAAGAGCTCAAAAAGATAGAGAGGAAGAAAAGGTTCAAGATTGAAGCTACGGGTTCGACTACAATAATTTTTGGCTTTATATTTATTTACTTCGTGTTCATAAATATTGGTACCATGACTATGTGTTATTTTGAACCTTTGTTTTTATCTTGTTCCGTTGTTATGAATAGCTAAACGTTTAGGCTACCTAGGTCGTGTTGATGAATACTTAGCGTTTTTATGACTTTTGGATTCGTTTAATTATATAATTGCCTTATGTTTGGGTAAAGATTTAATTGTGTTTGGTTATGATGCATATGCGTATTTAAGTCTAATTTATGATCTTTGATAGTTCCACATGTATCTTGTTGAATGTCTTTCAGTTATAGATGCATGTTAGGTTGCCTGCTTTGTGCTTGTAACTAGTTTATGGTTTTTGACGTCTAATTCCATAAGAACTTGATTTGAGAGTTTAGAGGACTTAGGTATTCTGCCATTCCTTGAGACCGGGAGGTGATTGGGTGTCGGGTTGTCTAGATCTTTAGGTATCGGGTTGAGGTGAGACCGGGAGGTGATCATTGCCTAGTGTGTCTTTAGATTCTTGTAATTCCGAATTATTTCCAAACCAACTAGATTACTCCTTCACATTTTTGGATGTGTTGTGACTAGCGAGACCGGGAGGTGAGAGAGTCTTTCGAGTACCTTAGCATTCCCTAGTGAGGTGAGACCGGGAGGTGATCCGAACTAGTAACCAATGATTTACACGTCCCTTAGGATTTTCTGAGAGGTGTTAGTGAGACCGGGAGGTGATCTAGCATTCTTTAGGGGTTTCTTGGGTCGGGCGTATATTTAGAAAACCTGGTAGCCAATCCATTATTCGATTCCGGGAGTTGTGAGTCTGCGGGTAGGATTCTAGACCTAGGTAGTTGCCTTCCATATTATCAGAGTTCGATCCACTGTCCTTAGTTTCCTATTTTCGTCTTTGTGTTATTATTTTAATTGCATTTAGTTTAAAATTAATTCTCAAAAATCCAAATTAGTAGGCTAGGAGTCGACACAGGTTTAGTACCGAGAGTCGCTAGATTTGTGTCCACGGTTCGATATTCCGGACTTACTTGCTCTGCTACACTGCGACCGGTACACTTGCCGTTAGTGTGTGGTTTTGTAGGTTTTTCCATTTTTAAAACTTGACCGATTTAATTACTACACATTTCACACATCAATTAAAATTAAAGAATTTTTAAATTAGAATTTGTATTTCTGTTCTAAATGGACAGAAATAATTTATATAAAATTTTGGTGCAAAAATATTGAAAAATGAATTTATTATGATTTATTTATGATTAAAACTAACAAAAATTGATTAAAAATATTAAATAAATGATTTTTCAGAAATAAAAATCATTTCAGAAATGTTTAATGTTATATAAACTCAGAATAATTTTTGTGGGAATTTATATAATCGTTTTGATATTTTTATAGAATTTTATAATTAAAATAGAATAAACTTGAAATATTTATTATATATATTAAATAAATAATTTTTGGAAAACTAAAAATTGTATGTTAAACTTTTCTACTAGAATAACATAAAATAATTTTTGTAGAATTTATAAAGCAATTTTAGTATTTTAAAACCAATTTTAAAAATATTAGAGAAATATATAAAGCTAAAAGGTAAAAAAAATGTTTTGATCAAGCTGAGAATCGAACCCGGGTCTGGGACCGGTTCGTGTTTAATATCACAAGTTCAGACCAGTTGGTCTGAACCCTGAGAACGATAAATCTTGGTTTAAAATTATTTATATAGTTATGTTAAAACTGATTTATAATTCTTATAAAAGAAAGGAAAAATGTTGTGGTATACGGGACTCAAACCCGCGTACCTTTGTTTACAAACAGGCGGCACAACCACTTGATCTAGATCAGTGGTTGTGTTTGTCTTATCTCTGTTTTAATTATAAACACAAAGTCTGCAGAAGTTTATCCCCAAATTTCAAAGTGTCGAGCCCTAGTTTATGCAATAATCAAATTTAACAAACAATAACCCGATTAAACATAGGTTTATTGTTTGTAGAGGGCCGATGAACAAAACCTTCAAAAAAAATTGAAACTTACAAAGCTTAATCGTGATTATTGAGCGGTCAACCAAAAAGTCAAACGCGAAACAAAGAAACTTGTAGAGGTGTTTTTTAACAGAAATTGAAGGTGAGGAAAGAGTATTCGGCGAGTTTAGAGTGTAATACAGGGTTCAATTTATAGTGTGGGGTTCGGGTTAAGCGAATTGGAATGTTTGACCCGTTTAAAGTCTATGACGCGTTAATTGGATACAATTAGGAAATGTTTTAATGATAATTGGCGTGTTATGGACGCGAATCATCCTTCTCAATCACCAATCATTCCATAACAAGGATTAAACGCGTTTAGAAGGATCGATTATGGTAAATTGTCTTCACAGTTGACTTTCCAAGTCAACTGTTAAGACTCCAAATACATTATAAAATTAAAATGTGTTGAAGACTAACCAAGTATGTGGTGTAGATCAGCTGGTTTGTTGTTTGTGTATGTTGAACCGGCCATGGGCTCGGGTTCGAACCCCGACCCATGCCATTTTTTTTTTCATTTAAACAATAATATATGATATAATATGTATATAGTATGGTACAAGGGGTCCTAATGCGTCATGAAATATTTTTACAAGGACGTTAAATGATGAAATTCGACGTTTTATTAATAATCAACGTAACGTACAAATAATTCAATGCGAAATGTTACATTGCCCAATAATGTTTTTTCACGTAAATCTTTCATGATTGAGTCTAGCTTAACTTTGAATAGTCTAGCTAAAATGTCTGGCTTATCTTTTGGATTTGTCTTCTTGTCCTTAAGAAACCTTCTAATTTCAGGCCATTTGGGATTGCATGTGATTGTAATAAAAAAATCAGGGTATCCATGCCTTTTATAAATAGCCATTGCATCAAGATAATTTTCCCTCATGTAACGTGCACCACCAGTAAAAGAAGAGGGTAAAATTACAGGCGTCCCTACTTTAGACAAATCAGTAGGTCCATTTTGGTTCAACGTTTGAAGATTGGTATAAGTATCGCACCTAAGTTTATGTTGCTGGAAACGGACATAAAATAAGCGCTCACTCTCTATCATGGTATAAACGTCAACCAAAAAATGTTGAAGAAGTTGCCTTGCATTCAAAATCAATGAGAACTTACCAACTCTGTCTTGAATATGATATGCAAAATACTCTCTCATTGAACACTTTGAATCTACTTTCTTTTTAGATTTCCTTTCTTCCCTGTGTGGTATATCAACCCTATAACAATCTTCTCCAAAGGGAATAAGCAATGGATACTGGAGAGCTAGATATGACGGATGAAGTTCACTTATACGCTGAAGACCCTCTGATCTTGACTCGACAACAATATCTCTATTGTCAAGCTGGTCATCATCGTTTGACAAAATAAGAGCGGCAATTTCTGATGAAGTGGGTAAGTTGTATGTTCGGCCGTCTTTAGATCTCCTACCAATAAGACGTAATTTAAGGTTAACTTCAGGATTTTCTTGAAACCGATCACGTACAATCCTATAGCTTTTCACAAGCTGATTATTTGAGTCTAACATCGACTTCAAGTACTGAATGATTTCAATGTCAAGTTCGTGAGAAATATACTTAGACTCTCCTTTTTCATTTCTGAAAAGATCAAAAAAAAAATTGAGAAAAATTAATATTTACCTAAACAGCTAAAAAATAAGTAACAAACTGAAGAATATTACCTATAAATGGTTTCCCTGTTTGAGACTTCATTTTCAGTGTCATACATATATAACTGAGAAAATTTCGGTTTAGAACCATCTTTAGGAATAAGACCACCCAAGGTGTGATAATTTTCACCACTTATTCTGTATATGAAGGGAGACTTTCCTCTATTGATATTTGAGTCAACCTTGGCTCCCATTGAAGTAAAACAAAACATAGAATTGAAGCGGCGAATGTGTTTTAAGAAATATTTGCTCTTCGATTATGTGTTTTTGAAAAGATTCTGATAATCTAAACTGCTCTCTTTGAAATCTGGAAGTTGTACCTTTCCATAAAACAACATAGCATGTAAGTTGTTCTTCCAGAAACCTTAAGGCCTTTACCAGCTTCTGATCTCCACAATTTTGCGTTACACATTTCACATACAACCGTTTGATCACCGTGATCCAGATAATCTTGCAAATAGAAACCAATAAAATAATTAACACATAAAAGAAATCAATATAGTTGTAACTTTTTTGTAAATTTAATATTTACCTTTAGAGACACCCTTATATTGCAAGTCTTTAGTTGGTTGAGGGTTGACAGCTTCTTCGTCAGACAAACTAACCATGCGAACAGGTGAGATGCAACGTCGATTACTTCTTAATGTATTCATGGTTTCTGTTTGAGCAGAAGATGATGCAAGTGAAACTATATCATAATTAGTGAGTCCACTTGAAATTAATATTAACTATTTCCAACTTTATATTAAAAAAATTAAAAATTTTGAAAATTAATCGACACATAGCAAGTTGTACCAGATGTGGTTGGATAAGTAGGAGTTGTAACATTAGATTGGTTTTGAGTTCCAGTAACAGAATTTACTTTACGTCTTTTTGCATCAAGTTGTAATTTTCTGAACTTTCGAAACTCTACAGAATGTTGTGTTCTGAGTTCAGGCACTGAAACTATAGATAAAAATAAAATAAGTTTGGACAGAAGTATGATAAAAACTTAAGTAAGATAGAATTATAATACCGTTTGTAATATTGGACAAAGGAGTGCGTTCTGTAGAACCTGTTGATACATAAAGTAAATAAAAAAACGGGGTAAAGTAAAAAAAATTGACATAAAGTGAAAAAATTAACGCTTAAAATTATTAAATGTTACAAACAATTATTACCGGAAAAAGATGCGTTAAAAGGGTTGTTGAAGGTTGTTGTAACGGATGATATATCGATTGAAACCAAACTATTTTTGAATTGTGAGGGATTTGTATTTTCACATTGCTTAACACTCTTTCTCTTAGCATCCATTTGCATATTTCTGGATTTTCGAGACTCCGATGCAATGTTCATGTTGACTTCAAACGTATAAAGTACATATAAAGTAATATTAGTTTATATAATAAAGTGAATAACAAAGTAGTTATTTCTTATAAGATGGAATATGTTATTTAAATAAATAAAAATACCATTTGAGACAATAGACAAAGGCGTTGGTTGCAATTGACCTATAAAAAATACAGAAACAAATAAAATTTACTTTAATCATAAATAGGGATTGGAAGTTGAAACTTTATATATAGATATAAATTAAAAAGTGTTATTCGTTTACCGGGTGTAAAAACATTCAATGTAGTTTGGAAGGTTGAGCTTTGCGGAATAGAATGGTTGGAACATTGAATTGAGTCACGGTTAAATATTCTAGGTGGCGGTAAATGTTGTAGTACATTATTATGATTAGTGACCTTGCATCTCTTTGCATCCAAGTGTAATTTTCTAATTCGGCGACACTCGGCCGCGTTCTTAATTTTTTGTTCATCAGACAAAGTTGTGAAAAAAAATTTAATTACTTACATAAAACTAAGATAATGTAAATAAAGATGTCAATAATATGAAATTTGTGTACCGTTTGAGATATTAGATAACGGCGTTCGTTTGTCATCACCTTATACAAAAATTGAAAACTTAAATGAGACAACACAAATAATAGAAATATAAAAACATTGTAGATAGAATAAAAAAATTACCTTTTGAAGTATTAGACAGTCTTTTACGTCCTATTTCAACTAAAAGGAGGAAATTTCTAAATAAAATGTTTAATAACAGTAATACATATAAAGATTCAAAGATACATAATAATAAACTAATGATAGATTTTTCCCTAGTTAGGCTACCAATAGTGAAGTATTATTGAGAAATATGGATTCAAGAAAAATAAACATACATCACGATGATCATGTTTTAATAAAATAATTGATATTGAAATAAAATAAGGACATACATTCAACTTGTACGATAGAAGATTTGAGCAAGAATAAAAACAGCCAAGGAGAACTCTTGAAGGTTTGATTGATCTGATTTCTTGGTTTGATTATTTGTTTTAAAGCAGTATGGTTTTTATAGACTTAGAATTAAATTAGTAATTAATAATGATAATTAATATGTTTAATTACCTACCATTATTAAAGAAGACTAAAAATTTGAATTTTTGGTGTAAGTTGAATTTAAAATTAAAAAATTTTGAATCTTTTCGAAAATTAATTTTTCGATTTTTTTTAATTAGAATTTTAGTAACTGTTTGGTATAATTACTTGCCATTATTAAATATTTCTACACATTTGAATGTTTGGTGCAATTAAAACTTAAAATTGAAATTTTTTAAATAATTCGTATTTAAAATTGAACGAATTTTTTAAACTCGAATTTTGCTAAGTCGTTAATTACAATAAATGTGTTTAAATTGAAGGTTATTATTGCAACTTTATAATTTGAAGGTAATAAATTCATTTGATTACTTTGAAATTGTATATTAAACTACTAAAAATAAATTTTTTAAGTATAAAGTTATCAATGAAATTTAATAATAGTTTTTGTAAAATTGTTTGATTAATATTATTGAGTGTATTACATTTTTTTTTGTAAAAAACTACAAATGTTGTATTTGTAAACAATGAACATTAGGGTTAGATCATAAAAACGCATTCAGCAATGTAAAATTTTCACCAACTTGATAAAAAGAAACATAAAATGCAACCACATGTTTTATATATGTAAAAATAGTCTCAAAAAACCAAAAAAACCATAAACAAAAAGAAATTATCCAAAAAAACCCAACCAAGCATAAAAAAACGAAATTGTCCAACAAAACCAAACGAAGCATAAATGTTTAAAGAAATTGTTCATTGTTCCTATTTCTCAACCTTAGGAACCAAAAGGGGGATCTCAGGTGATTTCTTTGCAGCTTTTGTTGTAGATTCACTTGCATCATCATCAAGGTCATACACTTTGTCCAGGCTACGCTTCACTTCCTCATCATCACGTACAGCACCAACTCTAGAAGATGTCTCTGGAGTATTGTTATCTCCAACAGAATCCTACAATATTAAATAAAATGTAAAATTTCTTAGAATAAACTACATTAAAAAGTTAAATAGAATATATGATTAAATAAGTCAAAGAACAACCTTCAAAGACAATGCATTCTGTGTTGAAGATTCATCTGTATCCATGTTTTCAAAAACAGGTTGATCGAGCTGAAAAAAAAATATACATCTAATACTTCAAAGGAAACGTTGATAATAAAAACAAAAAAAAAATTAATAAGAACAATAATAAAAATGTACTAATGATTCATAAGAGTAATAATAAAGGAATATTTCAATGATAATAATAACCTGAATGTCTGGGAACCTTTGTTCCAGCGAAGCAACTATTGAAGAATCATCGGTAAGTTTGCGTATACTATAACCATCCATATGCTTATCAATGTTAAATTGGCCAATTTTTATTTTGAAAGCAAACTTTTTATCTTCAAATGAAGCAAATTCAGCAAGAGTTATTTTCTCTGACTGGTCACAAACCTAGATAAAAATTTTCATAAGTGACATTAGTTATAATAAGATATACTGTTTAAGGCAGAAAAAAAATAAATTACCTGCTTGGATTTTTCCAGCAGCTGCATCGCTGACATGCCCAACATTTTTTTCGATTCTCGATCAAACAATGTGAGTGATGTTATTCCAGTACAATCTTGTACCCTCATTGGAATTCTAAGCCTAAAGGAAGTAATAACAACAAATTATTTACTAAATAATATCGTAAAATTTTAATTTATGTTTATGAAAAATAATTCTTACACAGGTTCAGCAGATACAATATGCTTGGGACAGTCATTGTTGGTGCAAACCAAAACCTGCTTAAATGAATTAACATCTTTTTCATCCTCATCATCAGGTAACATGAGAGTTGGCTCAACCTTGCGATTACATGCCTCACAACCTAGGTAATACCAATCATCGTTGGCATCCACACCCTTCACTGTACCAACAACAATGACTTGTTTGTTGACCTGTAAAATAAAATAATATTAATGTCAAAATTTAATAAAAAAATAATTCCACACAAAATGACTAATAGTGTATACATTAAAATACATAAGTGATAATCTTTTGAATGGAATATAAACATTCATATTAGATTATTATAAGTCGAAACTGATATACCTCTGTTATTAACGGAAGATCACGAATAGTGCTGAAATGAGTCTTGTTCAGAAATTCATCTGCCAAATTCATCTGCCAAATTCATGCTTCCGGAAGATCCGAGAGATTGTTGAGCAGAAGAGGATTCGGTAGCAATAAACTTTTCAATATAACTGTTAAAAGTCAAATAAGACTATCAGTTATGTATATATAACAAAAAATATATGTATATATATTATAACAGAAAGATAGATAAATATCTTACCTTTTCTTAAAAGCAAGAATATAATCAATGGCTTCGTTGATAAACAGCCGAGTGATATTAAATCCATTTTGCACAGTTATATTCCCTATAATAGATTAAAAATAACAAACGGTTATATATATTAAAAAAGTAAAAATATGTACAATCTAAAAAAACATTAATAAAGGACAAACCTTTGTAATTGTTAAAACTACCAAACTGAACAACCAGAACCACATGGACTTCCGCTTCATTATGCTTGATGTACTCAAACATCTGGTCAGAATACTCATCCCACAAAGTAAAGCTAATTTTGACACCACTACATAAAAATACATTGTTTATTAAATGGAAAACATTCAAATATGGCTTCCTACCTATTGATAGTACACACCTAAATTAACATAATGTTATAGATGATGAAATAATAAACAATTTAATTGAAAAGATGAACCACATACTCTAGATCAATCAACACAAGACTCATCTTGTTCTTCCACCCAGATTTAGTTTCTGTTGGCTGTGGTGAAGTCCATTCATCAACAAACCCAATGAAATCTAAAAGATAAAAAGTTAACTAAAATAGTATAAACGAATAAAACCAAACGTATATAAAAGTTTACAGTGAGTAAACAAACCAATTCTATTTTCTGCAGACAGATTACCAGATTTAATTGTCTCAAATGAAGAAAAATTAAAACCATAAGGGCTGCCTTGAAAATTTTTACATTTGGTTATATTAGTTTCAAAAGTAAATGACAGTATGTCACTCTTAGCAAAGTGTTTAGTAGATTTGTTATCTGCTAGTTGTGGTCTAAATATATAGTAAGCTTCATTTTCTTTTAAAAAAATTTCGTGTTTCTTCATATTGTGATTCCACACCATCGCTTGCATTTTAGAACCCTGTTAAAACATTAAAAAAAAACAACGAAGTATAATCAGAAATAATATAACAACACTCGTATAAACAATAAATGAAAACCGAACTGATGATAGAAAATCTAACCCATATCAATTGCAAGAGTTTCCCCTGGTATCTTCCGATTTGCTCTCTTCCATATTCTAAGTACCCTCACTTTGATTGTATAATCACTAAGCCGCCAAGTAATGTCATTTAGAAACGTGACATTGTTTGGATCCATGATCCTGCAATTTTATACTATGTAACACAAAACAGAGTTAATGCTACATTGTTTGTATTATAGTGATATATAAATAAATAATGAAAGAAAAAAAGAGTAGATACTACCTGAGCAAGTCTACAAAAAAAAAAAAAAATCACTCAAAAGTTGTTGATTAGATCATTCTATTTATAATCTTATTAATATTGTAATAAGAAACACAAAATGTATTTTTAGTATAGGTTTAAGAAATGGAAACCGAATTATGATAATGCAAATCATACTTAATATTGTAATAAGAAAAAATAAATGTATTTTTAGTATAGGCTTAAGAAATGGAAACCGAATTATAATAATGTAAATCGTACTTAATACTTGAAAAGAATAAAGAAATGTATTTTTAGTATAGGTTTAAGAAATGGAAACCGAATTATGATAATGGAAATCAAAATGATTTAATTTACATGTTTCCATATGAACTTTTAATTCAATCTATATAAAAAAATTTCGAAATTAGATAAATCAAAATTAAATTTAGTATGTTATTCAAAAAATTGCAAGGCTAATTATATACAAGTTTTGACTTTAATTTTTTTTATTAAATGCGTTTACTTTTTAATATAATCGAAAATTTGCCATGTTTACTATGATTTAATATGTTAAATCAAGGGAAATCTATAAAATAAAAAAATGAAAAACCGTTTTTTCAATATACAACCAATTAGTTTGATATTTTCAAGCAGAACGATTATTATTTTATGATTGTAAACTTTTTTATTTAACCGTTTTATTATGCTTATGCTAATAATGATTTATGAAAACTAAAGTTGTTAGAATTGTACTTAATAATATGATATAAATCTATGAGTTTTAAGTTTGAAATTCTTTGTGCAAAAAATGTTATTTATAAGTTTTAAGTTTGAAATAACATAAAAAAACTTTTTTTTAGAAAGATACAAATTTAAAAGTTCATACTTAATTTAAAAGTTGACTAAAATTAATAATTGACTTGACTCAATTAAAAGTTGACCAAATTAAAAGTTGACTAAATTGTACATCAATTAGGACTTCAAAATAAAGTATGAAAATGTATATTTTCATAACTTAAAAAATTTGCATTGTGCAAAAAAATTAAACAATCCAAAAAATGTAGTTGAAATTCTTTGTGCAAAAAAATGTTATTTATAAGTTTTAAGTTTGATGTACCATAAAAAAACTATTTTTATAAAGTTACAAATTTAAAAGTTCATAATTAATTTAAAACTTGACTAAAATTAATAATTGACTTGACTAAATTAAAAGTTGACCAAATTAAAAGTTGACTAAATTAACATTTACAATTTTAGACTACTGCTAGGAACATAATATTCATGATCATTATCAACAAACCATAGCAGGATATTCGGTTTAAAAGACATAACATACCAAAAAAACACACAGTTTACTACATCAGCAGTAAAAGATGCAAAAGTATGTGACCACTAATCGTTAATCATGTTCAAAAAACCTACCACCACTAAGGTGCAAAAAGTTACCAACCAAAGATGTTAATGTTCACCAAAAAACTACCACCACAACCATAACTAATTACCATCAACCTTAACTACTTTAGTTAGCTGGAACAGACCTTGTTTGTTGAAAAAAAGGAAATGCATCTGATCACCAGACTGCAGCTCCTTATCGGCAGCAAAGACTGACATACCTCTGATGTTGTAACGGTAACTTCTTCTCGAACCTTCAATACCAACAGAAACTCCCCAAGTACAACCCTCACAGTCTTTAATAGTCAAAGCCCTCTTCCTGTTCAAACCATTATCCCTTGCCCAATCTACCTTCATACGCTATAATAATAAAAACAATTTGCATTTTAATAAAAAGGTACATATACATAAATCGCTATATAATATACGGAATTGAATATATAAGAATTACAAAATGCTTGTCAACAGTGAAAACAACTGGAACGCCAACATCATCGACAACCTCTTCCTCCTCCTCATCATCAGATACATCAACCTCTTCCTCCATATCATCTCCTACACTCATCTCTTCGGTATCATTATCGGAAACAAAAACGATTTCTTCATCCTTATTTTCATCATCCTCGACCTTGTAATTGTATTCCCAAAGCTCTGGAGGAAGAGTAAGCTTGTTTTTCTTAAAAAAAGACACCTCATACGATTTCTATTTTATTAACAAAGAAAAAAATGAAAACATAAAAATTAATAAAAAAATAAAAAGAATATTGTATTGCGATTTACATTAGGATAAATAAGACAACAACTATTTAGAAATCGACAAACAAACCTCATTGTAAATTTCAAACACAATTAGATGATCGCTTGTTATCTGAAACATCTTCTTCATATAAGGCCATCCTTGAGTTATGTAAAGCGCACCACAATCTTTTTCAAGCTTGATTTGGAAAGCATGTTCTGAAGCAAAGATACATAAGTATTGGAAAATAATATGTCAACATGTTGATATCAGCGAATCAAAGGCAACTGAAGCAACTATATAGAAACAATTTATACATGATATTATTTCTAAACAATTTTCATGATAAATCATTCAACCCTAATTAATCTATACATGACATGTACCTATGTCTTCGCACAAATATCAAATAAGTTTAGAAATTTGGATTTGAAAACATGACCTGGAAATGAGCTGCACAAAATTGAATCCGATGGAACGGCTTTATTGTGTAATCCATGAAAAACAAAGCAACTGATATGCTGAAAAGTGGTAAACAATGTTTTCAAAGTTAATACGTTTTACTCTATTTTATGTCTTGTATAATGTAGTAAATTCAGAGTAGAAAACGCATACCAGACGTCTTTCATCAGTCAGTGGGTCGTCCAGCCTGCAGTAGAAAAATTTACCGGGAGCAGCTACAGCATCCTGATGAAAGATGATCATTCTGAAACAGTTGATAATCTCCTCGTATTCGAAAACAAAGTTGCAATCAGACGGGTAATTTAGTGTTTTAATCATGTGCTTCCATCCATTGAAAAAGAACCACCTTCCAGCAATCTGCATCACTTTAACATCAAAGATTTTCTCATCCAATGTGTGAATTCTGGTTTTCCCAGTTGGGTAGTTGTACTGCTTAACCCATTCATTATACTGGGAAGGTAAGCCCTACACATAAAAACAAAAAACAGTCATATGTAAATATAATGAATCTGAATCAAATGACATCTAGGATAGTCGACTGACTCCAAGAAATATAAAAGTATTACATAACAAAGATTGTTACATTTCTTACCAAACATACACGGTCGTTGCTTTCAGACTTGACCCAAAATCCGTAAACCATTATTACTGAATCCTTTGAAAAACTTGTATTAGTAAACAAGCATGTAGCTGAAACATAAGAAATGTTAATCAAACAACAATCTATACAACTAACAAAACCTAAACATGAATAATTATAAAACATGAAATATATTCTAACAAATACCTATATGATTAGAATCTGAAAATCAGTAAAAGGAAAACAATATTAAGTCTAAATAATCACAAACCAAAAACATAAAACCTAATGTATACCTAAACATTTAATCGGCAAAATTTAACATTATCCTGTGCTTTCACTTGCACGATAATTTTGTTCATACAAATCACATACTTAAATTAATAAACAGTTAGAAACAGGGGATTTGATGTATACATATGAACCCTATTTTCAGTAATCTAAAGCTGAAAAGAAAAAAAAAAGGTTAACCATAAATAAGTTTTAAAAACAGATTAAAATAACATAAAGGATTCAAATCACGTATAAAAACAGATTAACCCTAAATAAATTTTAAAACATCATTCGAACCCTAAAACATCAATCGCACAATGTAAAACATGAATATAAATAAATAAAACACTAAAACACGATTGATTAAAATATAATGGAAGAGATTACCTTGTAGAAGATATAAACACAATGATGTATCATATAAACCCTAAAAAAATAATCGAACATCACGTATCATACACGAAGCATACAACATGAACTCTAATCCTAAATATTAATAAAACTGACCAATAATTGATGTAAAAGCAAGTATTATAACAAACCAATTGAACTCAATAGAAACAGACATAAAAAACTTTAATCGACAACGAATCAGTAAAAAACACCATAATTAGGAGATGAAGAAAAAGAGGGTAGGATAGAAGAGATAATACCTTGATAAGAGATGAAGAAGGAGACGGTATCTGGACTGAAATCGGCGATCGCCTCTCTGCTAGGGTTTGGTTCAAGGAGGAAACGATTGGGATTGTGTCAAACGTGTTATGTCCGCGTGTTTTGTTTAGCTTATATATTTTCTGTTTTTTTTAAAAGAAAAATTTTATAAAATCTCACAATTGAACACTTGGCACAAATTGATTGGCTATATAATTGGAGGATCAACATGGGACTGCCATGTGTCCACATTGAGTTTCATATATTAGTTGTATAGATAGATGTCTTTTTACATTTATTATATTCATGAACTGTTCGTTTAGTTTTTAAATGAACGAACTTAAGCGAACACGAACATGACAAATTTCTTAATGAGCAAACACGAACACAAAAATGTGTTCGATTATATGTTCGTGTTAAAGTTAAATGAACAAACATGAATATGCCTTTATTCATTTTCTTTCGGTTCATTTATAGACCTATTAAAATATATTCCCATCAGGATTTCTTTCAAAAGCTTGCATAATTTCAGTTTTTAGTCAAAGTAGAGTTCAAATCACTTTTCAACAAAGTGCCACAAATTTACAACAAGCTTTGTTAGAACCATCAATCATCTCCACTAATTAGGGGACGGGACGTCATCAGAATTGTCCACGGGTACCCACTACTAGCACGGTAACACCGTCGCAATCCACGCTGGTAGTGGTCCCGTGGACCTTTTTGCTTGTTCTATCTAACGGGCTGGTAACCGTGTATTATTTAAGTTTTAATTTAGTATACTTCCATTTTTTTTATAACCGTTGTCAAGCAACACATTGGTTATTTTTTTACTTAAATCGTTAGTTTTAAACATAAACGAAACCAAAAGTAAATAAAAAACATAAAACATTATTTATTAATATTAAACATAAATAAAAATACAAAAAAAAAACATAGAAGATAAAGCTTAGAGTTGCCGCATGAGTTGTCAGGCCTGGAGATGCTCCGCATAGCTCGACTGTGTCAACTCCACAGCCAACTCCGGCACAATGCCTGGGTTCCGGCTCATGGTACGCTCGTAGCACGTGGTCCACCGATCACATTTGTTGTTTAGATCGGTCCACTTTCTCTAATAGGCTCTCAATTGTGCAATCGCTTTCGCCGACTTGTTGTTTGAAGTCAGCCAAGATACGGTCCCAGAAGCCTGTTTGGCTACCTCCTGAGGACCCTGAGCCCCTGCGGAGTTGGCGTTGCAACGATGGGTCGTTTTGTGCGTCCTTAACGCACACAACCAAAGCCATTTCTCCGTTTTCGGTTCAACGAGTCATTTTGAAGGTGTGGTTTTTGTTGATGTTCAAGTGTGTTTTTTTTTTCCACCGTGGTATGCTGGTTTATATATAAAAAAATCTCAACGGTTTTGCATGTGAAATTCAATATTTTTTGACGGTTAGATGAACCGATTTTAATGCACATAATGATTTTTGACCATGAATTTTTTTTAAAAAAAAATACATTTTAATTTAAAAGAAAGAAAAAAGAATCAGTGAAGTGTTGTCTCCAAAAAAATGTTTCAGTGAAGGAAAAAAGCGAAAATAACATACTAAAGCGCCCCTCCCCCTCATAATTGCACCAAATTCACGTGCTCTGACTATGCGAAAGAACCCCAATAATAAACAGGGCACATGAAGAACCGACACTCACAGGTGATGTTAATTTGTTTGTATCGAGTATAAAAGAAATCAAGAAAGCGTAGGCATACAAGCTAGAAAGTGAAACGAAAGTGAAACGAAAGTAAACCGAGTAATTTTTGCCTTTTCTGAATTTGTTTACACTTGTTTTGAGGGTTAATGCTCCCAACGGTCATAATGACCATGTACAAGAGATCAAAATCAATCAGTCAAAACCGACTAGGAACCTATTATTTCAGGTCAGGTAGGACCCAAAATAGAACAATAATAGGAATCAGGTGGTGACTTTCAGCGACTATAAGGTCTAAACCACTTCTTCCTACCATAGGTTAGAACCTAAAACCAATCGCTAGGCAGAGCCGAGAACTAGGTATCTTGTGCATCTCTAACGACATATCATTTGGTGAATCATCGCGCTCAGCACTCCCATCCTCAATTTGGCAGAAACTATTTAACCATTACGATTAGGCGCAAGCTATAATAATAATAGAACTTAACTAAGACTATGAACAAAGTCTGTTAAACTAACGAATGAGGGTCTATGATCTATATAAACAAGAACAAATGTAAATATCATCGAAATATTGTAAAATTAAAAAAAAATGGCTTAAAAGTAGAACAATTAATTCTAAAATCAAAACTGAGGATTGAGTAGCAACTCAAATAATTCAAAGGCGCTAAAAATGATTGTAACCTCAAAATGGCCTATAACATGATTCAACACAAAGCAACCCAAGGCCAAACTAGACAATTTACACACCTCAAAACACAACTCCATTAAAGTTTTATAAATTTAAAAAAAAAAAAGTAAGTTCTCTGACAATCCAAAGCAAAATATAACTCACTTAACCCCCAATGATGGGAACTGACCAACATCCCCAATGGCAGGTGCAGCAGCATTGTTAATTCGGTTTCCGCCAGTGTATCCTCCTCGGGGCCCACGTCCACGTCCCCGGCCACCTCGTCCACCTGGACTGTAGTACCTTTCTCCTTCAGCAGGCTTCAGAAACTCGTTGATGCTAAGTGACTGCTCAATTAGGATAAAGTTAGTTTACGATGTACTACTTTTTATCGTCTAACAGGTCTACAGAGTTTATAGTAAAAGCATGGATAAGAAGGCCAAAGCGCTCAATAAAAATGTGTTTTTAACAATGTATTTTTATAACCGAAAAAGTCATCAAACTAGCCATCTAACTAGGTTCAATGGCTAGGCTGGTTTCAAAACACTAAACTAGATGATGCCATTAATATTTTAACATTAAAATGTGTATAAGTGATTTAAAACAAAATGTGGAGCTAATTTGAAAAAAAAAATCATAATTATAGTCTAACTAGCCAGTTCGCTTGTTTTGACTAGTTCAAATGGAAGCACTTCAAAAATAAGTATCGAGTGTTGAAAACATGTTAAAGAAAACTTGCCTTCTTAGCTTTCTCTTCTTTGTCAGCGGCCTCTTTGCGCTTATCCTTGTCGGATCCCTGATAGCAACAAAATAATAGAATACATATATGACGTACATTTGGATAAAAAACAAAAATAGAACTAGTGTTGCAGTGATTATAATTATACCAGTTTAACAAAGATGTCCTCTTCACTTTTTTTGTTTGAAAGCAGTTGCATCTTTGCAAGATCTTTATCCAAAGCAACCTTTCTTTCCTCAGACTTGAGTGCCTGCAAAGCTTTTCGCTTCTCTTCAAGAACCTTCTCATACTCCTCCAATGTCATTTCCTGTCATGTAGTGATTCACAAAAAAGACATTAGTGGCAGGAGTTTTAAATCCCAAATTTCGCTACACAAACTGAATCTGATTACATTTAACTGCAGCACAAAAAAGGGTGTTAACTTTGCAGACTGTTTGTAATGAAAGTGTGATTGAAAGAAAGTGGAATTAGAATTCTGAATTCCAATATATTAAAAGCACTCCCCCCCAATGTGTGAAAGGATTGTTAAGTGCCATACTGCCATCAACCAAAGAAATTTGAAAGAAAGTTATCTAACTACGATTCCTTTAGTGACCAACAAAACAAAAGATTTGACAGGAAACATATCTGCCCAAATATAATACCGTTGAATTCCACAAACCGAACAATGCCTTAAAATTGCACACAAAAAGATGTTTAACTAATAAGTTTGATGAGTAAGATTCTGTTTGTACATACGCTTCTTAAGAGCTGAGGCGTTAATAAAAAAGTGCCGGGAGGGGGGGTTAGGGTGTTGTGGACTTTTTGATTCAATTATTTTTATTTTTGATGCGTGTGTTTGATGTTGACTTTTCTTGGGTCAATTGATTTATTTTTTTAAGATAAATAATTTTTATTTTTATATTTATTTTTTTATTCTATCTCGGCTCGCCTCGAGGCTCGTTCCTATTTTTTTAAACTTTTCCTTTAATAATAGCATTTAAGGCTAGCAAATAGCGCCAATCAAAATTCATAATGTAAAAACATGTAAAATTATGATTCTTGAATGTCAAAAACAGTTAGCAAACAAAAAACTACTCACCTTCTCCTCAGGCTCCTTCTCTTCTACCTCGATTGCAGGATTTTCCTTGTTGGCATCGACTCCATCTTCCTGTTCAGCTGGCTTCTCAGGCTCCTCGGTCTTCTCAACTTCAGTCACAGGTTCTTCGGGCTCACTAAAACAAATTTAAAATAAATCAAAATATTAATATTAACTTCAACTTCTATCTTAAACAGAATCATAGGGAACAGAAACTTACACTGCAATTTCATCAGTAGCAGTTCCCCAATTGCCGCGACCAGCGCCTTCACGCTTAAAACCATTACTGCAAACCAAAAGACATAATAAAAAAAATATTACTAGTTAATAAAAAACAATTATTCCACTTCAAATTTTCAGTTGAATTTTAACAGTTAGAAAAAAATAAATATATAATGAAAAAAGTCTCACCCACGGCCAGTTCCACTGTGGCGTTCAAACACCCTCCTGGGGCGTTCACCATCCGCTGCATCACCGTTAGAGTAACCACCTCGACGGCCACCACGGTAACCGCCACGAGGTCCACCGTACCCACCCCGTCTTTCAGAAGTTTTCTCAACATCTCCATCTTCTGTAGGTCTGTAACCTCCATTGCTGTTTCCATAAGAATTCTCATTGTCACCAGAAAAATCACGGTTGAAGCCACGTCCACCACCGCGTCCACCACGGCCACCAAAACGGCCTCCGCCTCTCTGACCATTAGTTTTAGCCTCTTGCACTACACGTAAAACCAAAAAGCTCAATAAAAATCCACTATGGTGTCCGTATTTTCTAAGGATTCATTTTCAGCACCATAACATTTGCAACAACAATATTTTGGTCCACCTCAAATAAAATCAATAGCATACAAACAGTTTCAAAACTTACTTATGTTAATACAATAAAACCAAATCAAATGACTGTAATTTATCATATTGAACTCAAACAAAAGTTTTAGCTGGTAAAAGTAAAAACAATTATCTTAATACAAAATCAGTTATTGAATTAGGTTATGAAAACCAAATATAATAATAAGTTAGAATATCAATCCAAATGACAGTGTAAAAATGATAAAAAGTAAATAAAAAATTACCAGCCTGAGCAGGAGGAAGCGGCTTGGAAGGAAGCTTAGCAGGCGTGGATTTCTTAGGCGGAGGCGGTGCAGCGACAACGGCGGGAAGCTTAGCGACGAGCTGGTTGGGGTCATCGTTATCATCATCGACCAGAAGATCAAACGGGTTCATTGTAGCCATTTTTCGTTTTTGTTTTAAACAATTACGGATAGAAAGACTAGGGATGAATGAGGAATTTATAGATTGTTCAAAAACTCAATTGAATTGAGAAGAGTGAAGAGCGAGTGATGTGTGAAAGTGAAACCCTAGCCAAAGCGGCAGAGATTAGATTATTAGAGAATGGGTGTAGACGTGGTTTTAAAAACCCTACAGGGTTTTGTTACACTTACACATGTGGGTTGGGTTGGGTTGGGTTTTATTTCTATGGTTATGCTGTGTTGTTGTGGGCTCTAATGTTATTGGGTAACATTAATAAACCTAGGGCCCATTCTTTGTTATCTATAATCTATATCTATAATCTATAATACATTATAAAGGATGAGTCATATACAAGATTGTCATTTTATTATGGGTACAAGTTTTATTGCTACATATACAAGTTTATAAAACATATTTTTTAGGGGTAAATTAGTCACTTAATGGCAAATTAAGACACTTAGAAGGTTAGTAGTGTCATTCTATCTAAAGCCTTTAGTTCAAACCTAAAATTTCATCCCATTCTTGCCCTGCCCTGCCCTGCCCTATCCCTCCTTACCCTTCCATCCCTGCCCGCATTCAATTTTTGTAATTGTACACATCCGTTTCAGACTTTTCATTTTCTTCCACACCTAAATCTAATTACATTTCCTCTTCTTCCCCCTTTCAATGGTTTTGTTTCAACATTCTTTATTTCATATATATAGTTTCGATGCCAACCTCTTTTCATCCTATTTTGGTGTTGATGATTGGTTTCATGTTTTGTGAATTATATTAATTTTACTAACGTGTATTATTGATTGATATTCAGACTTAGTTCAGGGGCTTGTAAGTGTTCCTCATCATTGGGCCTTCTTTAACATCTCTCATTGCACCCACTGTAAGTTTTCGATCTGATATTCTGATAGTCACCGATTTGGGTTAGGTTAGGACGACACAGGAGTGGTGATTTGACTATTTATTGGTTACATTCATATATGCTATACTTTATTGTTTAGTGCATAACAATATTCAACAAAATTAAACAAGCGTTATTTCTTCTGTATTCACTTTTTAATTTTGCTTGAAGTAGATTGCATTTTATTAACAAAATAAAAAAAAACATAGGCTTGTTCGATTTGTGGTTTTAGGAATGGGGAATGGGAATGAGAGTTATATATGGTTTTTGTTTTCACTTATAAATGTTGACGTTTCTCGCATGGATGGGGAAAAATTATCTCTTGGTGTTGAATGTTTTGCTGCATTCTAAGGTATGTTTTACTGCATTTTAAGTAAAATTATACCTTGATCAATGGTGGTAATTTCAATATATTTACTTGTGTCGGGTTCCTCAGGCTAGAGGACTCTATACAACTTGGTGGTTTACCTATAGCAGGTTTACCTATCGGTTCTTAGCGATCCTTACTATTAAAAATCGAACAGGTGCATCATTTATTTTGTTTTTTATATCTATCATTTCTACTTTTTATCTGAATTAGCAGTAAATGAGTTATGTTTTGTCTCAAATGGGTGAAAGTTAAGAAATAAAATGATACATCTATACTATACGATAATGGATGAGTCAAAGTCAGTTAATCTGAGTCATATCTGTATGACACTTGATCAAAATTAGTCGACAACTTGTTCGGGTCAAAGAGGGTCACTAATAGAAGCGGAGCATTCAGATAAGTATAAACGCACACCCGAGTAATTTAATTTGTGAGATCGCTGTCGATTTAGTAAGTTCGGTTACGAAGCATGTATTGGACAACTTTTCGACACTACAGGGTCATATGTTGGTTACTTTAAATCTGTGTCCTGTTTGTTTGTCACCTGTGTTTTAATATTTATATATTTTGATGTATTGTTCAAGGTCTGAGATAATTTTGAAGTTGAATGTTCTTAAAGATTAGAGGGAATATGCTAATTAGTAACTGTGTTATGATAAAAAGTATAAAGATCATATTTTGCAATAACTTTTATTAGGGGCGCAATGGGTGATTGAACAAAGCTACGGAGCACCAAAAGTAACAAAAGACGGAGTAACTGTTGCAAAAGCCATTGAATTTAATGATAAAGTGAAGAATGTTGGTGCAAGTCTTGTGAAACAAGTTGCCAATGCTACAAACGATGTTGCTGGTGATGGTAATAATATTCACTCCATGATGAATTTATGCTCAATTGCTCTTTTAGTAACTATAATGATAACGATCTCTTGTCGCATTTCTTTTAATGGTTTATGTTTCAGGTACTACTTGTGCAACAGTCCTTACAGGTGCAATATCCTCACAAGGGTGCAAATCGGTTGCAGCTGGTGTGAATGCAATGGACCTCAGGCAAGGTATTTCCATGGTTGTTGATGCGGTTGTAACAAATTTGAAGAGTAGAGCCCACATGATAAGCACATATGAGGAAATCACAGGTTGGTGGTTTGGTATATTGTAATATGATATGAAGATATATATATCCTTTAATGTTCAAAATTTCATAACAGCATATTATCCTTTCAAAACTCTAGAATATTTATATTTCCCAATTCTGTAGCAAAAAAATAAAATAAAATAAAACCTGTTAGTCATGATATCATGTTGGAATTTTGATGCTTCACGGTAGGGATGAGCATACAAGGCCGAATACCGATCTCGTCTCGATCCCGATACCGTACCGGACCGATACCGAATCGAGGGGTTTCGGGATCGGTATCGGTACGGGATCGGTATTTTAAGGTAAAATACCGGTACCGTACCGATACCGAACCAATACCGTACTGTACTGTATGTGTTCGGTATCGATATTGTTTTTTGGACTTTTCGGTATCGGTATTATCGGGATCGGTATCGGTTCGGTACCCATGTTAAAGTTTGGTTCTACTTTGTTGTGTTGCTTCATGTAATGCATCATTTTACACTTATTCAAATGAAGGAAAAATATTACAAAGTACATTGAATAGAATACTTTGTTAGATACCGAAATGTGTGGTATTCGTAACAAACATTATAGTTGAATTAGATATCAGTTGGGACACCCGCTGCAACGCGCGGGCATTCCCACTAGTGTAATGTAATGTAAGTTAACTTAAAGACTGAACAAGGGGTGCAAACAATGTTTTTTAAAACCGGTAAATACCGGCTGGTTATATTGGTATTACTATTTTTGGATAGAAATACGGTACGAAACACTCCGGTAAATATAGAAACGGTATCGAATCGATACCGGCCGTAAATCCAGTATACCGATTTGAACCGCTATACCGATACCGACATAGATTAGTTTTTGGGTTAATTTTTTTTATTAAGGAATAACTTTTAAAAAATTAAAAACTTTATAATATTGGAAAATTGGATTGTAATAATTCCACCTTTGTGTTGTTGGCAAATAATAATCCCACATACGTTTATTCTTCCCACTAGTCCCACCTTTTAATTTATTTTTCCTCTTTGCACCCGCCGTTAACTCACACTAACGCCGTTAACTGAAACTCACAATTCTAGGCCATTGCTCACCAAACCTGAAAGAGGGAATCAAGACAATGATATTGGTATGTTCAATTGCATAAACGAGCATGGTGTGATGGGTTTCAGGTTGATGTTCTTGTCGGAGGGGATGACCGGAACCAACAATTAAACCATCAAATCATGCTCATTCGGCAATTGAACATACCAATATCATCGTCTCGATTCCCTCTTTCAAATACGGTGAACAATAGTCTAGAATTGTGAGTGTTAGCTAACGACGTTAGTGTGACTTAACGGCAGGTGTAATGAGAAAAATAAATTAAAAGGTGGGACTGGTGAGAATAATAAACTTAGGTAGGATTATTATTGGCCAACAACACAAATGTGGGATCATCGGGGTGCACGATAATGACGATTGTTCAAAAATAGTACTAAAGTGTAAATATGATTACATTAAATTGAATAATTTATTACAATGGAATGAGAGACAAAAGGTACAAAAATGTCTAAAGCAAACTTATCAAATCTAAACAAAAGTATAAAATCCAATTCTAAACTCTAAATCCAAAAGCTAAAGAAGGCGTCTCAAAAATCAAACTGAAACATGTACGAAAATAGTATTTGTTAATACAACGAATTGTATTGGTGAGCATACCATGTTTGCATACGTATATAATAGATTCAAATGTGTTTGCAATTCATGTGCTATACAATTTGCTATTATGTAACTAAGTTGTACAAATGTTCAAAATCAAACCTATAAGAATCAAGAATCAAGAATCAAGAATGAAAAAATTTAAGTGTCAAGAATCACATAACAATGACCAAGGGCTTCCACTCGAAAAGGTAAACCAAACAAGGGATATATATCATAGCACTACTCATTGTTATGTTCAGCTCCACATGAGTTAATGATTTCGACAAGGCATAAGTACACACAATTAAACATAAGGCAAACACGTAAGGCACATATATGAATTGCACTTGTGAATATTGTATTTAAACATATTTAAGTGAGTGAGTAAATAAGCTTACATGAATCACATTTGCTAAGATGTATAAACCTCTAAGCGTCGTGAATGTATATGAGGCGAATCCTGAAGGCTCAACCTAAAGTTTCAAGTATCCAAAATAAGTGTCTAAACTTAAAAGAATCTAGATTATCAAGGATTGGGCACTTAGGGTTTCATACACTAAATTTTGGGGATTCTAGGGTTTTGAATTAAACCCTAATTGGTTTTAATAAATATGAATTAAGAGTGGAAATAAATAATAAACAAATAAATATAAAATTTTCAAGTAGAGTTTATTATGAGATAAAAAAAAATATTTCAAACTTTTTAAACACAAAATTTTGATATTCTAGTATTTTAAATTGATTTATTATTAATAATAATGAAATAATTAGGAAATAACTACAAATAAACTGCAAAAACATTATTTTTATTTTTGAACAGTAGTTTATATGTGTTATAATTGGGAAATAATTTTATAAATTATTTTCCATATTATTTTCATTTAAAACATAATTTAATTGAATTTAATCAATTAAATATAATTAAATTATAAAAACAGGTAGATATAATATTTTTACAGAAAATAAAATTACCAAAAAGTTTAATATGGTTAGAAATATTTCCACAAAAATTGTGGTATTAAAATGATTAAATTTTTTTTATGAATTAGTTATGATTTAAACAAAATAAATACATTAAAAATAATAAATAAATATTTTTCAGAAAAATAAAATTATAAACATAAACTTTAGAGTTTTGTAAAGCTATTGTTATTTTTATAAAAAAATTAGACTAAAATTGCTATTTTTAATAATTAATTGTATTTAAATAAAATGAAGAGGAAAAACTTAAAAAAATAGGCACGGAACCGCCTCCCAAGGGATTCGAACCTGAGACCCTTCGTGTGAATGGCCATGCCCAGACCAACTGGTTTGGGTGTATGTTGGTTGTTTTGAATTAAAAATCTATTTAAACAAAAACCTGAAACAACAAGAATCCCCAATTAACCTTATGAACCCTAATCCAAAATCAATCCAATTAACCAAGAATTCGATACATATAATGATCGAAAGTATAGGGCTTTTGTTCCCTGATATAAACCGACTCTAAATAACTTAACAATTGGAAATTAAATTTACCGAAAGACGATAGACTCTAAGCACAAAGTCACGACCACCAAGGCTCGAAAATGAGGAGATTTAGAAATTGAGAGTGGGAGGTTGCAGAGGGGATATTCTAGTCACTATAGCCTGATTGTTTGTGCGAGTTTAATTGAAATGATATGGCCTATAAATACGATTTCACAAGATGGATTTTAGGAAGGTTATAATTGCTTTGAAGTCGGTCAAATTATCAGTTAGTTTGTCAATAATCACTAGTTTTGATGGTTTATTATCCGATTGCAAAGATGGTTTACCTCATAAAATGTAGCAATTATTGTCACTGTATTGATTGTAAAATAAAATGAAAGGAAAAGGAAGTTTGGAAGAAGCAATAAGCATAGAAACCACATGAATGAAAAAAAAAATGTATGGTAGACAAATGGCACGAGCATAACATATGTTTCTTTTAAAAAAATATAATTTCATATAAAAGGAATAATATATATATATATATATATATATATATATATATATATATATATTTAAACAATCATCTCGAACATAAGGACCCAAAATGTAAATAGAAAATTCAAGGAGTAAAGTTGTGCAAATGATAAAATTGAAGGTGACGGATGTCACAGTCTCCTTTGCTTTTGAAAATTTCGTCCCGAAATTTATTTAAAGAAAACATGTAAACATGGTTGTGGGTACAAAAATAAATAAATAAATAATGATATGGTGGGCATGGTCAAAGTTTAAAGGATGAAAATAGTTTCGTGTAACAGGTTAAATTATCCTCGAATGGGTTCGGAAAAAGGAATGATATGCATGAGTCTTTTGTTGTGGTTGGATGATGATGGGAGTTGGAATATGTTTGCTCGGAATAACCAGGAGGGATAAAGGTTAAAAAACGCTAATTTCTATGTTTCAGGGATGAGATGAAATGACTAACTTATGGAAAGACTTATTGAACTTCCAAATTGACTATGGTTAGTTCCTGGTTCGACTCCTAGTCTCATTTCCGATGTACCATTAGTGTTTATATATAGGGTGTACCGCAACTAACTCACCATACATTTGATACCTCGAAAACGTACTAGACGTCTACCAAGAGCCCTAATAGGATTTCACACCACCCCAATGTACCTGTAAGCCCATGATTACGTTCTAGGCCGCAATAATTGATTGACCTTACATTAGGGTGCTATGATTTCCCATGACACTAACATAGATGACACTAAAAACTAATGTGTATGCGTGGAAATTAATAATGCATAAAAGTACTATGTAAGTATAAGACACGGTTATAGGTCCTTCCCCTCTCGGGTTCGCCTTTATGATTAACCTGTCAAATATTGTGATAGAAATAATATGTGAGTATAAGACATGGTTAGAGGTCCTTCCCCTCTCGGGTTCGCCTTTATGATTAACCTGTCAAATACTATTCAGACCGCTGGCTCCAAACACCCATATTGACATACTCTAAGAATTACACCATTCCTCTCGAGTTGGAGGAGTACTCCGACCCGAGTCGTTGGTGGAAATCACTCCAACATGGGTACTGGCTTCGATCTCAAGCAAGCTATCAATTTGGCATGTCCATTGACCGTGGTACTTAATGAAAATAATGAGAAGAATATAGCAGGGACTTGCTCAAATGAAAGAAAGTATATGTGTAAAAATATGCGCTCATAAAAGTATATATATATATATATATATATATATATATATATAGGTATAGCATATAATTGAGACTGCAAGGCATGAATCGAGTAAATTACGTAGTTGTACAAAAATGAGAGTAAACAAGTTGTATGAGTAAGCTTGCGTAAAAATTTGATTGTAGATACAGTAAGTGGTAAATAAAATTCATTGCTAGCAGCATGTGAGTTAAAATTTAGTAATTTTGCACATTGGTATTAAAATGTATAATGCACTCAGTGATTTGCGTGGCAGATAGACCTAAAAGTAGTGTAGTTGAGAAATTACAAGTGCAACAAGGTGACTACGCACATATATAAAACATAGATTGCATGAAAGTTGTGATATAGTTGAGAGAATAGTTATAATAAAGTATGAGAATAAACAAATCGGTAAAGTTCGATCTTAGATTCGAAAATAATAAGTTTACATGGAATGAGTTTCGTAGGTACGCGAGGAAGCCTGCGTAGGTGCTTTGTTCTTGTGCGATGGAGACTCTGCGGGGCTTTGTCACATCCATCCTTTTAGCGCTGATAGGTTGTCCGGCGGACATCTTGTATCTTTGAACTATATTGTCGGGTGTGGTCCTTATCCGCGCTAGGATTTGGGACCCTATCCCTTCAATATATATATATATATGTATGTATATATATATATATATAAACGCATCTCATTTCACCAAACGAAGTTTTTTTTTTTTTACATTTTGTAACCATTTCATAAATGAGAATCAATACACGTGTGTTTAAAGTGGGTGTTATCTTCCTTTCATTTTTTGCGCTTCAAAGTTGTTTCCGCCTTCTTATTTGCGAAACCGGAATCATTTCTTGTGTCACATCTTTTACCTGGGAGAATGCACGGTCCTAAGAGGTAGTTTTTTTAGTGCAAAGTGATTCTTCATCAATCATCTCTTCATATTTTAGGGGAAGAAAATACACAAACTAGTTAGCAAATGCTATTTAATTGATTACAAATCAAAGTCAATGACTCAAAATTCAATGTACTCACCACTACCCATTGTAGATATAGTGCTTATACTTCTTGCATGGACCTAACATCCTTTAACAAGATTAACATACTTAAATACTCTTTTACATATAAATTATTATCAAACGTATTCAAATTTTGGTAAAGATAGTTGAATCAATATGTTCATGACTTCTACTTGACTATTACCATAGTGAGAAACCCAAAAAATGGTTGACCATAGGCAAATAAAAGTTACACTAACCGCTGCCATATTATGTAACTAGTAACGAGTGGGAAACCTACGCGATGCGATGGCGACAAAAAATGACATTGATTCATATGCGTTAATTTGTCTTCATCATAATCTCCTGATATTTTAATCAAACGAAATAACAAACTTTATGGTTTATAACACGTTCCTTATACAAATTATCTTCATACTCATAAATGCTTATAAAAGTATGTCCTTATCAAGGTTAATGAACACTATGGCAGACTAATATGGTGATAATAATACTTTGCTGCAAGATAAAGGCTTTGGCTGCTGAACTTTCATGTTTTATATTAATAGAACATCATGTCAAATTTGTAAATCAATTAAAAATACGTTTGTAAATTTAGACTCTTAATTGTTTATAGACCATCTTCAATAACTTTGACATAAATCTTCAGGTTAATCTTTATTGCGACTTAGATAATAGTATCCATGCTATCTTTGAGTTAACTTCAATCTCATCTATGAAACTCAATCAATTGGTCCAAACATTTAGAATAATTCATGGGTCGAAAGGACTATAGCATTGATTAATGATAGTCTATGTTGCCATACACAGGAATAATAATGCTCAACCATGATTTATATTATTGTATCCAAAGCACAAATTATAATAGTTCGAAAGATTTTTGTTACATATTCACTTTCTTTTATGCATGGGATATTTTGGTTTCTTTTCTACAATAGACAACTATTATAAAACTGTATCATATTCAAACATTATAAAACAAGAGACATAACTCAAGTATTTTATATTTTTCAGCAAACCTCAACATATTATAACCTATAAACTTGTGTTAATCCATTAGATGTGAATAATTTATCTTATATATATTACTAAACTTTTTATATATTAACATAAATATATGTTCATCCACCATATGAGACTAAGATTTGATTTTTGTGTTTTTTTATTAACCACGTCATTTGTATCTTACTTTATTCACGAGTTCTTGTTAAAATATATGATTAGGATCAATTTTCTCCATTTCTTAATATAAACCATTGACTCTTGCTACACAAGATCCTCCAATTCAGCCACTAATTCAACTTATCGACAACCAATTCTTTCAATGCAGTTGATTGTATTTCCTTTCTAGTTTTTTGAGTATTGGCTATATAAACATGTACGTATGATGTAATACATATATTGAAAAATACAAAAGACAATTTCATAGCCATTTCTTTTATCTTAAATACCTCTGATTATCATGCTCAATATGGTATCAGAGCAGTGTTTATGATCCAAACGTTTCTGTACTCATCATCTACCAGGCACAATGTCGGAAGATGACAATAATAACCTAGCTATTCAAATAGCCAACCTCCTTAAAAATGGGGTGCAATCTCAAAACCCGAACCCAAAACCGAACCCGTTCGATAGCCTAAAAATCAGCCTGAATCTCACTAGCCAAAACTACCCTCAATGGGCTCGGATGATACGAGTCGCCATAGGGGGAAATCGAAAGTCCTATTAAACCATCTTACCCAGAACCCACCAGATCCTGTTGATGAGCAGTGGGAGCAAGATGATTTAATCGTCTTCTCCTGGCTGATTCAAAATATCGAACCGAACCTTGCCAGTAACCTTACAGAGTTCCCAACAGCGAAAACGCTATGGGACGCACTTACAATTACATATAGCAATGGCAAAGACAAGCTTCAAACCTTCGATCTCCACGTCAAAGCAAATGAGTTCAGGCAAAATGGCTTACCATTAGAGGAATTCTGGATTGTAATGCAGGGTATCTGGGGTGAGATCGAACGGCGAGACCCAAACCCAATGACATGCTCTACTGACATTGTCACGTACAATAAACTCAGGTCAGAAAACAAATTGTTTCAGTTTCTCAATGCCCTTGATAGAAAATATGACTCCCTTAAACGAGAGATTATCCGGTGGGATCCATTACCGTCTGCCGAAGCCGCATATGCGGCTGTCCGAAAGGAAACGACACACCAAAGTATATTCGGAAACACTCAACCAGGGGCGGCGACGGGTCTGAACTCAACCAAAGATTCCATTGGTATGGGTCTCGTTTCCAAGGGTCGCCGGTCAGAACAGAAACACAATCCATCATCATCCCGGGTAGATAAAAGCAACCTTAAATGTGATCACTGTGGTAAAAGCAAACACACGAAAGAACAATGCTTTGAACTCGTAGGGTACCCGGACTGGTGGGCCGATGGGCACAAGAATGGGAAAGTCGCCGCCGCCATGGGCAGTCTAAGGACCACCAACAACGGTGGCAGCAGCAGGGAACATCCAAAAGCAACCGGAATTATAGAAGGGAATGAAAAAGGCAACAATGGAGGTACCTGTTGTTTTGCGGCAGTTCAAGAAGACAAATGGGAGACAGGTATAGGGTTTGAGGGTAACATCTTAAATCCTTCACTTTCTTATTATAATTCTTTTTTAAAGAAATCGGGTATGGCAGTATTGAACCCCAAGTATTTTAGTCAAGATATTCTTGATTTACTAAATGAGGTTCAAGATTCGGAAGTAAAAAATATAACCCCTCATATGTCTAATTTACATAAAATTAAGTCAAAAAATTCTAATATAACCCCTCATATGTCTAATTTAACTAAAATTAAGCCAAAAAATTCTTTTAATGTTGGAAAAGCTAACATGGCAACAAAAAATAAAACATTTGAAGACTCATGGATATTTGATTGTGGTGCTACCTGTAACACCCCAACCGATGGCGGAAACATCGGGATGTCACGTATTGATGATTGTTTAGTAGCTCATGGTGAATAATAAATTTCATTAAATAATTTAAATAAGTTACATACAATTGTTTTAAGAATTTGTACATCAAATTAAATAAAACTATGCAAACATCTTCAAGCATCAATTCAAATCTTCAAGCAAGTAGAACCTGAAACATGTTAAGTTGAAAATATTTTGGGTCAACAAAAGTTGGTGAGAATTACATAGGTTTTGATAATCGAATGAAATTGTTGTGCAATTCATGTGTCATGGCAATCTAGTCCATATGTGAAAACATACTAGAAGTAAATCGAGTGCATAATCAACCATTGTGACTGTTGTATTGTGGTACATCCCATACGCTCATGGTTCACTCGTTTATATTGCAGTAACAAACACCCACGCAACCTTTGTAGGAGGCACGTATCCGGGTGGGATTGTCAGTCCAATAGATCTATCAATGTATAACGTCGGCTTGTACGGAGTTAATGATTATGCTAGAATGGTGCTTACTCTAATCATGCTCAAGACATAATGCAACATAGAAAACACATAGACACATTGATGATTGAATTGCATAAATGATGTTGTAACATGTTTCACCCCAAAAATGGTGATAAATAGAAAAGGGGCTATGTAAAACTCACCTTAGCAAAATGTTATGTCTCGTGAAAAAAAATAGAATAATGTGTTGTGAATGTATGCGAGGCGAATCCCAAAGACTCAACAACGTAGCTAGTCCAAATTGAAGAAAACGAAAAAGAAAGAATATCAAGCTTCCAATTCGCCAATTACAAGAGCTTATAATCAAAGCTTCAATTGTAGAAGTAATAGACTATAGAAGAAAGGTATGAGGGAAAGTTTAATCGGATTGAAACAATCGATTTAGAGGTGCAAAGTATAATGGGTCATAGGTGGGTTTTTATACTAGTTTTGGATTCAATTAGCCATTAAAATTGGTCAACACCATAAAGTAAGGTTTTATGATGAATTTACTATTTGACTAAGACTTTGACTGTTTGACTAAGACTTTGACTAGGACTTTGACTGTTTGACTCAAGGCTTTATTCAAAAAAAAAAAAAAAATCTTGTATGTGAAAAAAAAAGAATTTAGAATCATATTATTATTATTATTATTATTATTATTTATATACATTTATGTATGTATATAAGTTGTGAGTTAGGATAAATAAAGACTTAGGCACATTTGTATAATATTAATGATAAAGGTGTAATAAAAAAATATATATATATATATAAGGGCTTTTTATGTATTAAAATTTTGGGGTATATTTTGCGATGTTACAGTCTCCCCTACTTTTGGAAACTTCGTCCCGAAGTTTATTGAAAACACAGGGTTGAAGGTGATTGGGTAGAAATTAGGACAAGGGTGGTTTGGGAAGTTTCGAGTTAAGGAATGACATAAATTTATAGGTAACAGAATAAACTGTTTCGAATAATTTGGGTAAGAGTTTTGATATGTGTGAGTTTTAAGGGTTGGATTAGGTTCATCTGAAATAGCAAGGAGAATAAGAATCTTAAGTTTTAGGACTCCTAAAAGAAATGCATGAGTTGATTGACTATAGAAAGACTAAATGAACTACCAGGTAACTAGAGTTTATAATTGGTTATTTACTGAAAACCTTGATAGAATTTCACACTACCTTAACGTACCTGTAAATTCATGATTACGTTCCGGACCGCAATCACCAATTTATCTTACATTAAAGTTTTGCGTCCTTCTATATCTCCACCGATTGTTGAGCAGGTCCGATAGCCTCCACTAGTCGTGGAGTAGGTTGTAGGGCCTCTCCCGACTGTTGAAAAGACATAATGACCTCTACCAATCGTTGAGTAGGTTCGATAGCCTCCACCAGTCGTGGAGCAGGTTGTAGGGCCTCTCCCGACTGTTGAAAAGGCATGATGACCTCTATTAAGTGCAGCATTTATTATACACATAGGTTGCAAATTGATAACATGTTTATGCAAGCAAGTATAACAAGCACAATATATGAGTTGTAGTTGTATAGATTTATATAATTAGTTCACATTCAAACAATCATGCACCATGTAACAACTCTCAGACAAATATTTTATTACTTGAATCAAATAGCGTCAATACATAGAATAAAAGCAACCAATAGTCAAATGGTGAGACTTGCGGTTAGGTAGCTGGAGGATCTTGATCTCTGTTTAGTTTAGGGCATTGGTTACGGAAGTGATTTGGGTAATGAATGTTCAATAAGATATGGGTTGAATGAAGGACAATGAGGTAATATAAGGAATGTAATCATTTATTCATTTAATTAAAACGAATAAACGAAAACGTTGACTTATCAAAGATTCTAAATTCTAATAACATATGAAGACATGCTTTAGCCTATAAGTGAACACTCATCCCGAGAATTCCCAGGTAGGCATCCGGGTCCCTCGTCTGATTGGGATTTATGCGCAATGCCAGTCCTAGACAGAAAACTCAGAATACAGGCGTTCACCCTTCCAGATTGCACGTGTTCGTTATTAAAATCTAGAACTTCGACGAGATCTTCAAGGTGGTTCAGGCTAAACCTGAGGATTTTGTCCTATTAGTCTAAGAGTAGATCCAATGGTGGAGAGCAACCTTCTTGTAAGGATGAAAGTAGGGATAAGAAGTAGGAGGGAGATAGAGAATGGCAAGTAAAAGAAGCAAATACTGGTTATAATCCTATGGTTATAGACTAGGTTATTTTTCTAATAACCTAATTCCCTATAACCATGGCTCTGATACCAATCTGTAACACCCCAACCGATGGCGGAAACATCGGGATGTCACGTATTGATGATTGTTTAGTAGCTCATGGTGAATAATAAATTTCATTAAATAATTTAAATAAGTTACATACAATTGTTTTAAGAATTTGTACATCAAATTAAATAAAACTATGCAAACATCTTCAAGCATCAATTCAAATCTTCAAGCAAGTAGAACCTGAAACATGTTAAGTTGAAAATATTTTGGGTCAACAAAAGTTGGTGAGAATTACATAGGTTTTGATAATCGAATGAAATTGTTGTGCAATTCATGTGTCATGGCAATCTAGTCCATATGTGAAAACATACTAGAAGTAAATCGAGTGCATAATCAACCATTGTGACTGTTGTATTGTGGTACATCCCATACGCTCATGGTTCACTCGTTTATATTGCAGTAACAAACACCCACGCAACCTTTGTAGGAGGCACGTATCCGGGTGGGATTGTCAGTCCAATAGATCTATCAATGTATAACGTCGGCTTGTACGGAGTTAATGATTATGCTAGAATGGTGCTTACTCTAATCATGCTCAAGACATAATGCAACATAGAAAACACATAGACACATTGATGATTGAATTGCATAAATGATGTTGTAACATGTTTCACCCCAAAAATGGTGATAAATAGAAAAGGGGCTATGTAAAACTCACCTTAGCAAAATGTTATGTCTCGTGAAAAAAAATAGAATAATGTGTTGTGAATGTATGCGAGGCGAATCCCAAAGACTCAACAACGTAGCTAGTCCAAATTGAAGAAAACGAAAAAGAAAGAATATCAAGCTTCCAATTCGCCAATTACAAGAGCTTATAATCAAAGCTTCAATTGTAGAAGTAATAGACTATAGAAGAAAGGTATGAGGGAAAGTTTAATCGGATTGAAACAATCGATTTAGAGGTGCAAAGTATAATGGGTCATAGGTGGGTTTTTATACTAGTTTTGGATTCAATTAGCCATTAAAATTGGTCAACACCATAAAGTAAGGTTTTATGATGAATTGACTATTTGACTAAGACTTTGACTGTTTGACTAAGACTTTGACTAGGACTTTGACTGTTTAACTCAAGGCTTTATTCAAAAAAAAAAAAAAAAATCTTGTATGTGAAAAAAAAAGAATTTAGAATCATATTATTATTATTATTATTATTTATATACATTTATGTATGTATATAAGTTGTGAGTTAGGATAAATAAAGACTTAGGCACATTTGTATAATATTAATGATAAAGGTGTAATAAAAAAAATATATATATATAAGGGCTTTTTATGTATTAAAATTTTGGGGAAAATTTTGCGATGTTACACTACCGATACAATGACCTATTAGAAATCTAACATGTGTTCAATGTCAAAACCACAAAGATCCAGAATTCACACTGGCAATGGAGAAGTTCTTCAAGTAAAAGGAGGAGGCACTATTCAAATTTCGGAAAATATGAAACTATCAAATTGCCTCTACGTTCCATCTTTATCTCATAAGTTGCTATCGATCTGTCATGTTACAAAAGAATTAAACTGTATTGTGCTAATGCATCCTACCTTTTGTATCTTACAGGACATCAAGACGGGAAAGATCATTGGGCGTGGTACTGAACGGCAAGGGCTTTATTATGTGGATGAAGTTACTCGACAAGGCAGTGTAATGTTAGCTCATGGGTCCACAGATCGTGAAGCTTGGCTATGGCACCGAAGATTGGGACACTCATCCAGTGGTTACTTACATCGTTTATTTCCTAATTTATTTCCAACAAATAAACCTTTGAATTGTGAGACATGTTTTTTTGGCTAAGAGTCATAGACACACTTTCAAACCAAATGACACTAAGGTTAATTCCCCTTTTTAATGATTCATTCAGATGTGTGGGGACCAACAAAGGTTGTGGGGGGGGGGGGGGGGGGGCAGAATTTCCGCTATTTTGTATCATTCATTGATGAATGCACTCGCATGACTTGGATTTATCTTCTAAAAAATAAATCTGAAGTTTTTTCAAAATTCATGCTTTTTTGTACTATGGTTAAAACCCAGTTCAAAAGAAATATCCAAATTCTTAGGTCTAATAACGGGGGGGGGGGGGGGGGGAGTTTGTTAATACTACCATGAAACAGTTTTGTCAAGAAAAAGGAATCATTCATCAAACATCATGTGCCCATACCCCAGAACAAAACGGGGTATCTGAAAGAAAAAACCGTTTCCTTTTAGAGATAACTCATGCACTCATGATTGAATCCCAAGTTCTGAAATCTTTTTGGCCCGAAGCCCTTGTTACAACCGCCTATCTTATGAACCGCCTTCCAACAAGAGCTCTTGATTTAAAAACCCCTCTTCAAGCCCTCTCAAAATTCCACAAACCCCCATCAAACCTTATTCTTGAACCTTGTGTCGTTGGATGTTCTGGTTTTGTTCATCTACCAAAAACAGACCATTCCAAGCTTGACACATGTGCTGAGAAATGTGTGTTTGTTGGGTATGGGGTCAATCAACACGGTTATCGGTGTTACAATCCTAACACACATCATATGTATACAACAATGAATTGGGACTTCCTAGAAACCGAATATTTCTACACTACCCAACACAATGGTTAGGGGGAAAAGAAAACTGATGACACATTGAGTTGGATACAGTGGATACCAGCCTCAGAAGAAGTTAATGAAGAAGCTCACAATGGGTCATCATCCACTTGCCATGAAGAAAGTACCACTAACAATGATCATCCCAACCTGGTGTCGGAGGTAAGTAACTATCAAACTCCCGAGTATATTGATTCTTCCAATTATGAAAATCATGAGCATGTTGAAACTCTTGACGAAACTAACCATGAGACAGAACAAGAATCATCACAGGTTGAACAAGACAAATATGTTCTACCCCCAAGATCCAATAGAGGAGTTCCTTCGAAAAGATACTCTCCCGAGAAGGAAGCTCGAAATTCTAGATATCCAATGGCAAATGTGGCAGTAGGAAACCTATCAGCAGAAGCCAAAGCTTTTACCACATCCCTATGTTCTGAAGAAATTCCAACCATAGTTGAACAGGCTCTTGAGTCTAAGGAATGGAAAGAAGAGATGGAAGTCGAAATGGAAGCTCTCATCAAAAATGACATGTGGGAAAAATGTAACCTTCCACCTGAAAAAAAAACAGTAGGGTGCCGATGGGTCTTTGTAACATTTCGCATTAAACTATTTGTACGTTACGTTGATTATTAATAAAACGACGAATTTCATCATTTAACGTCCTTTTAAAAATATTTCGTGACGCATTTGGACCCCTTATACTATACTATATACATATAACATCTTTATAATGTTGAAATAATTATCAAAAAAATAAAGGCATGGGCCGGGATTCGAACCCGAGCCCATGGCTGGTTCAATATACACCCACCACACAACCAACTGATCTACACCACATTTCTGTCAAAGTACCCGCGCGTTTTAATTATATACCATATTTAGAGTCTAGCAGTTGACTTAGAAAGTCAACTGCAAGAACAATCAACCACATATAACATCAATTCGTGTTACAATTCTTATATGGTAAACTGATATTGACGTGTTTGACTGATTCGCGTCCATTACAACGACCAATTATCATCAAAACATTCCAATTATACACAAATTAACGCGTCATTGTAATAAACGGGTCAAACATTCCATTTGCATCACCCGAGCCCTCCCACTATAAATTGAACCCTCTATTACACTCTTTACTCGCCGATCTATTCTTCTTCACCTTCAATTTCTGTTAAAATCATCCTTTCAAGGCTTTTTGTTCATGCGTTTGACTTTTCTGTTTGACCATTCAAAAATCACGATTAAGCTTTGTAAGTATCAATTATTTTGAAGGTTTTGTTCATCGGCCATCTACAAACAATAACCCTATGTTTAATCGGGTTATTGTTTGTTAGATCTGATTATTATTAAAACTAGGGCTCAATCGATTTAATTTGGGGATAAACTTCTGCAGACTTTGTGTATTTAATTAAAACAGACACAAGACAAACACAACCACTGATCTAGATCAAGTGGTTGTGTCTGTCTGTTTGTTAACCGGGGCACGCGGGTTCGAGTCCCACATTAAACGGCTTTTTAGCCTTTCATTAAAAGGATTATATAATCAAGTTTCAAGTTATATATATATATATATATATATATTCTAAACCAAGATTTATCTTTCTCAGGGTTCAGACCAACTAGTCTGAACTTGTGATATTAAACACGAACCGGTCCCAGACCCGGGTTCGATTCCCTGCTTGAACAAAACATTTTTTTTACCTTTTAAACTTTATATATTTTCACTAATATTCTTAAAAATGGTTTTAAAATACTAAAACTCCTTTATAAATTCTACAAAAATTATTTTATGTTATCCTAATAGAAAAGTTTAACATACAATTTTTAGTTTTCCAAAAATTATTTATTTAATATATATTTCAAGTTTATTCTATTTTAATTATAAAATTCTATAAAAATATCAAAACGATTATATAAATTCCCACAAAAATTATTCTGAGTTTATATAACATTAAACATTTCTGAAATGATTTTTATTTCTGAAAAATCATTTATTTAATATTTTTAATCAATTTTTGTTAGTTTTAATCTTAAATAAATCATAATAAATTCATTTTTCAATATTTTTGCACCAAAATTTTATATAAATTATTTCTGTATATTTAGAACAGAAATACAAATTTTATTTTGAAAATTCTTTAATTTTAATATTTTTAGATATTAAAGTTATATTTTGACAAATAGAAATAAATAGATTAAATATTCTATTTTTAAGAAAATAATTTTATAAAAATTATTTTCATACTTAAAACTTTATAATATGACCATCTTTAATCTAAAGTTTACAAAAAAGACTTTTGTTTATTTATTTATCAAATTTCTTTTCTTTATTAAACAATTTAATTAATAATCAAATGAATACTTATCCCCAAATTCGAAACCCTAGAAAATACTTGTAGACTAGAAAGACTTAGACTTATTTGTTACCTTATACATAGGGAATACTTGGCAACTTTGGGGCTACACATATTCTATTTCTCGAGACTTAATACTTTCCTAAGGTGAGTTTACGTAACCATGTTTATGCAATTCTTTATACTTGCAACATTATACTTAAGCAATTCTACATACATGTCTAGTTCTAAACTTTAATGCCTCATGATTTAGACAACAACAGTTAGACTTAAACTTCAACATACATAATCATTAGCTATGGCCAAGCCGACGATACTCAATCAGACGAGGGTGAACGCCTGTATTCTGAGTCTTCTGTCTAGGCTGGCATTGCACATATATCCCAATCAGACGAGGGACCTGGATGCCTACCTGGGAATTCTCGGGATGAGTGTTCACTTATAGGCTAAAGCATGTCTTCACTATGTTATTAGAATCTAGAATCTTTGATAAGTCAACGTTTTCGTTTATTCGTTTTAATTAATGAATAAATGATTACATTCCTTATAGGACCTCATTCATTTCATTGTGTCTCTTACAGATCATGCCTCCACGTCGCAGCACTCGCAATAGCAATGGTGAGAACCATGAGGAAGGTGGCGACAACCACAACCATAACCACGAAGCTAACCAAAACAACAACAACAATGGCGTTGATGCTCAACTAGCTGCGATCATCTCTCAACAAATGGCACAACAGATCGCGACTCTGGTTCCTAACTTACTGGCTCAAGTCATCCAGATGAACGGAAACGGCAACGACAACGGAAACAGTAATGGAAACCACAATGAAAACGGGAATGGTCTCCCAGCTTGCACTCTTAAGCACTTTAATACCTGTAATCCCCCTAAGTTCAGTGGAGAAGAAGGAGCTACGGGTCTTCTACAATGGTTCGAGGGTATTGAGAATACCTTCATTAACAGTGAGTGCCGCGATAACTTTAAGGTCCGTTATGCCATGAGTGTTCTTCACAAACGAGCACTCACTTGGTGGAATGAGGAAAAGCGCACCCGCGGAGCTGAAGTTGCACTTGCTTTGACTTGGGATCAAGTCAAGGAGATTATGAAAGATGAAATCTGTCTCCGCAACGAGATTAAGAAACTGGAAGACGAGTTCCACACCCTTGCTCAAGATAGTGGGGAAAACCTTGCTTATAATACCCGCTTTCACGAGCTCAGTTTGTTGTTGCCCCATAAAGTTACTCCTCTACCTATAGCCATCGAGAAGTATATCGGTGGCCTACCTATGCAAATCCAGGACACGGTATGGGGAAGGAATCCTGCCACCTTGGAGGAAGCCAAACGCCTGGCGGCTACTCTCACCGATAATCATGTGAAGAACGGTACTCTTTTTCGCAAGAACACCAAGAAGACTGCTGCAAAAGACACTCCTCAGCCCGCTATTGAGGTTAAGCCTGAGACCTCAACCAACAGGAAGCGCAAGGCTAGGAACTACATGGTTGCTACCACCCCACCTGCAGCGCAAAACCCAGCCAAGAAACCGTATGTCGGGAACCACCCTCTTTGTAACACTTGTCAATACCAACATCTTGCTGACAGACCATGCCGCCAATGTAATAACTGCAAGCGGTATGGACACTATACCAATGCTTGCCAAGCCCCTTGTAACACCCCAACCGATGGTGGAAACATCGAGGTGTCACGTAAGAATGAGTATACAGTAGCACATGGTAATCAAATTTTAATTGAAATTAATTTAAAGTGCAAATATCCAAAAATGAAAATACATAATGAGTTTTAAGTGGAAATCTAATACATCACAAAAACCAAACAAGCATAGACTTCAGTTTGCCTTCTCATGTAAATACTCTAGTCTTCATGCATCATTATTTCCTGTTGAGTTGTAAAAATGGGGGGGGGGGGTTAACTAGAAGTTGGTGAGAATACATAAGCCATGTCAAGCAAATAGTTTAAGTATAAAAGTTTAGCAATTCATATGTCTATCGTAAGTTTAAGTCTACATGAATAAACATGATATGTTGAATCGACATAATCAAACCTCCGACTAGTTTAGGTCCATCCCGTCATCCACGGTTCACCTTAATAATATGTTGGAACGATAACAAATCACCCACGCTACCTATGTAGGAGGTGCACGTATCCGGGTGGGATTGTCAATCCAATAGATCTATTATTGAGTATCGCCGGCTTGGCCATAGCTAATGATTATGTAATGTTGAAACTTGTTGAAACTCGTTGAAACTGTTGTTGTTGTCTAATTCACGAGGCATTAAAGTTTACAACTAGACATGCATGTAGAATTGCTTAAGTATAATGTTGCAAGTATGAAGAATTGCATAAACATGGTTACGTAAACTCACATTGGCTAAGGTGAATTATCCTCTAAGTGTTGTGAATGTATGCGAGGCGAATCCCAAAGACTCAACAACGTAGCTAGTCCAAATTGAAGAAAACGAAAAAGAAAGAATATCAAGCTTCCAATTCTCCAATTACAAGAGCTTATAATCAAAGCTTCAATTGTAGAAGTAATAGACTATAGAAGAAAGGTATGAGGGAAAGTTTAATCGGATTGAAACAATCGATTTCGAGGTGCAAAGTATAATGGGTCATAGGTGGGTTTTTATACTAGTTTTGGAGTCAATTAGTCATTAAAATTGGTCAACACCATAAAGTAAGGTTTTATGATGAATTGACTATTTGACTAAGACTTTGACTGTTTGACTAAGACTTTGATTGTTTGACTAAGACTTTGACTAATCAATTTAAGGAACGTGTTAAGTTTATTTTCTTCTGAAATACTACACAAGATGATAGTTGGCTCAGTTGGTTGTCACTGTGTGTTGGTTGGCTGTGGACGCGGGTTCGAGTCCCGGTCCACACAAATCTTTTTTTGGCAATTATTTCCCTAAAACTATATTATTCTAAATTCATAATATGATTATATAAGCCCGAAAGTGACTCGAAATATTTTTAAAACGTACAAAAGTGTCGAGATACAAATAATTATTAGTTTAAGGTATTTAAAACATATATTGTTTAAAACAATACATTCTTTTTATCAAAAAAAAATTAATTAGGGGAAATTCGCGATGTTACAGTCTCCCCTACTTTTGGAAACTTTGTCCCGAAGTTATTAAAAACACAGGTTTGAGGTTGATTAGGTAGAAATTAAGGCAGCTGTGGTTTGGGTTAAGGCACGACATGAATTTATAGGTAATAGAATAATTTGTTTCGAATAATTTGGATAAGAGGTTTGAGATGTGAGTTTTAAGGATTGGATTAGGTTCGTCTGAAGTAGCAAGAAGCATAAGAATCTAGCAAAATACTAAACTTATGTTTTAGGAATCTTATAAGAAATGCATGAATTGATTGGCTATATGAAAACCAAATGAACTACTAAAACCTTATTAGAATTTCACACTTCCTTAACGTACCTGTAAATTCATGATTACGTTCCGGACCGCAATCACCAATTTACCTTACATTAGGGTTTTGTGTCCTTCTATGACTCTAAACACACATGTAAGTAATGCAAAATAACCTTGTGATTGAATCGTTTACAATTGTTGGGTCTGCTGACCTGGAGAAGAACAGATGATTAGAAAGCCAAAACATGCTATCAGTTTGATCCTTGAATAAACAGTCTTTACAACTTACTTCTCCCAAAAGACTGCTGACCCTAACTACTGTTCTATCCAAACAACTGCTCAACAACTGCTGATACAAAGAACTGCTGAGTAAACAACTGATGAAGAACAACTGCTGACCAAAGGTCTGATGAAGAACAACTGCTGATACAAGTACTGAAGACCAAAGCACTGCTGGAACCAACAGCACTTAGGCTCCAGCAGTGGATACAAGACCATCAGAGTTTATCTTCAACAGATGTTTAATATCAGTGCTTTCAATGTAACAGTAGTTTGTAATAGGCAGATGTTTATGTTTGTTATTCTGTTAGAGGTCACTGTCTTAGGTGACGTCAGCCTAGGTCATCAGTGCTTTGAGTCTGTCTATAAATAGAACAGTGCTTGTACTGTTCTATTGCATCACACACACAAACATTCTCTTAGACAAACACTGTGTGATCAGGCTGAGGGGGAGTAATTGTACGATTGTAATCTTTTGGATTAATGAAAGCTTTCGATCTAAAAACATTTACTCTCTTGTTTTGATTAACAGTTTATTATTCCGCTGCACTTTCATTCTATATTCATTTCACATTTATCATATTTAGTTAAACATAATCAAAACAAACAAACTCAGATCCTAACAATTGGTATCAGAGCTTGGTCAATTAAATTCGATTCTAACAAATCAATTTAATAATCAGCTCACAATTATTGATATCGTTTGTCTGTTTGATTGAAAACAGAGTAATAGTTTAATTTCGTTTCAACCGTTTTTAAACAGACTTTGTTTTTTGAAAAATCAGAGAATGGCTTCTATCAATCACGATCCACATAACACTGGCACGAACAACAAGCCACCGATGCTTGTCAGATCTGAATACAATATCTGGCAACGTCGGATGAGCCATGTTCTAGCTCAACAAAACACTGGGTGTTGGAAGTCGGTTATCTTCGGACCACATGTTTCGACTGTGCCGAGTACTGAAGATCCCAAAGTGTTTGAGCCAAAGAAACTTGAAAACTACTCCGACCAGGATTTTCAGAAAATTGAGCTAGATGCTAAGGCCTTCAGTATTGTGGCCATGGCTCTACCCAATGATATATATGCTGGGTTGTTACACTGTAACAGTGCAAAGGAGTTGTGGGATGCACTGAAAGAACAGTTTGGTGGGACTAAGGAGGTTATTGAAAACAATCGTGAAATACTTAACCAACAATATGAAACATTCAGTCATGTCAAAGGAGAGTCATTAACTCAACAGTTTGAGAGATTTAATTGCTTAATTAGTGAACTAAAATTGGTTGGTCTTACTTACCCTCATTCAACCTTGAACCATAGGTTTTTGAGATCATTACCAGACAAATGGGACACTATTGCTATTGTAATGAGAAACTCAATAGGATTTAAAGACCTATCACTGACCCAGCTTCATGGTAAGCTCTTGACCTATGAGAGAGAGCTTAACCAGAAAAAGAAGCTCCAGGACTCTGGAAAAGTGTCTGATGACTATGTGTTTGGGAATACAGCACTTTTGGGTCATGATGAGGTGCCTGGAAACACAAAGGATCAGAGTTATGATCATTTTATTGACATAACTTCAGGTCTTAACTCAGGTTTTAACTCTAATTCTTATTCACCAAACTATGCTTTCACAGCAAGTGGTGGTGATATACAGGCATCTGACAATATATCCTTTGAGTATGATGACCTGAAATACTTTGACCCTGATGATTTGGAAGAAATGGACATTATGCACCAATTGGCCCTTCTCAGTGTAAGAACTAATAATTTTTACAAGAAAACTGGTAGAAGGTTTCCAAGGTTGACTGGCAGATCTAAGGTTGGGTTGGATAAATCAAAGATCAAGTGTTATAAATGTCATAGGTTTGGTCATTTTGCTAGGGAATGTAGGGGTCAACATGGTACACCTATGATAACCTATCCAAATCAAAGACCACAGACCAACACTTATCAGAATTCCTATAATGCCCCTGGACCAAATGTGCAAAACACTGCTCATTTTGCACAGTCCTCAAACACTGTTCCTGTCCAGTATGTCCAAACCACTGTTCCTCAGATCCACTATGTGCAAACACCTGTTGCTCAAGCACCTGTGCAAACAACTGTTGCTCCATCCTCTGCTCCTGCAGAGACCAGTCAACAGAGCTTCTTTACACAAGGCTTTGTTGATTGGAGCAGTCTACCTGATGAGCTAACAGATGAGAATTTTGCACTAGTTGCCAAAGCTGAAAATGAACCAGAAAATTTCTGTTTCATGGCTATGGTGGATGAGATTGAATCTGAGGAAGTGGTAACTGAATCTGATGTTGTGACTGATGATGTTGTTAGTGAAGTTGTTACAGGTGAAAAACCTGAAGAAGAGGTTGTGAATCTCACAGATCCCTGGGGTGCATCTGATGACTGTGAGTGTAAGTGTGATTGTGCATTGATGGCTGCTGCTAAGGGAGCTTCTGCTTGTTTAGATAGTCTTTGGTATGTAGATAGTGGAGGTTCCAGGCACATGACAGGATGTAGAGCCCTGCTTCTGGACTTCTTGGCTCATGGAGGGGGTGATATATCCTTTGGTAATGATTCTAAAGGTAAGGTGTTGGGTTCAGGGACTGTACAGGCTGGAAAAATCAAGTTTGAAAATGTCAATCTTATTGATAATCTCAAGTTTAATCTTCTGAGTGTTTCACAAATGAGTGACAAAGGTTATGGCTCATTTTTCACAAAGAAAACTTGTAAGATTATTGGGCCAAAAGTGGTGAAAAAGATTGATACCATTATTGCTGAGAGCAAAGCACAACTTGTTGCTCATAGAAGTGGCAATGTGTATGTTGTTGATATGTTAAAGGACAATCCTATGGCAAATGTCTGTCTGTTTTCTGCTGCCTCCACTAAGGAGACAGAATTGTGGCGTAGGAGATTGGGTCACACCAACCTTAAGACTATCAACACACTCTCCAAACAAAGCCTTGTCAGAGGCTTACCATCAAAAGAATTTAAATGTGATGAGCATTGTGTTTCTTACTTAAAAGGGAAACAACATAAAAGCTCTTACAAATCCATTGATGAGTCCAAAACTAGTCAGTGTCTACAACTGTTGCACATGGACTTGTTTGGCCCTGTTAAAATCATGAGTCTAAGAAGAAAGAGATTTTGTCTTGTCATAGTTGATGATTTTTCTAGGTTTACATGGACTTACTTTTTACATTCTAAGGATGAGACTGCAGGTATATTGAAGGACTTTGTCACCAAAGTTGAAAAGCAATATGACTTGCCAGTAAAAGTCTTCAGGAGTGACAATGGAACAGAGTTTAAAAATAAGGAGTTGGATGACTTCTGTGTGTCAAAAGGGATTGTGAGGCAGTTCAGCATCCCAAGAACACCAGAACAAAATGGGGTGGTTGAGAGGAAAAATAGAACTCTTATAGAAGCTGCAAGAACCATGCTAGCAGATTCTGGTTTGCCACTGTCCTTTTGGGCAGAAGCTGTAAACACTGCTTGCTATGTTCAAAACAGAGTTTTGATCAACCCCAGACATCAAAAAACTGCTTATGAAATTTTGTTCAAAATCAAACCATTAATCTCATTTTTCAAAATCTTTGGCTGCCCATGTTTCATTTTAAATCTCAAAGATTCCATTTCAAAATTTGCAGCCAAAGTAGACTGTGGTTATTTTCTGGGATATTCTTCTACTGCTAAAGCCTACAAAGTGTTTAACACAAGGACTAAGACAATAGAAGAAACTCTGAATGTAAAGTTCAATGAACTTTCATCTCTAAAAATCCCTGCAAACCCTGCTGAACTATTTGATTTAGATAAATTCAAATTTGAAGATATCACTGTTAAAGCTAACAATGCAGGTATTCCACAGTCTCCACAACAAGATTACAGAACAGATGTTGTGATCCCCAGTCACTACAAAGTCTATTCTGCCTCAGAGGAAGCAGCTGTTCAAAACAACTGTCAAAACTCTGCCACAGCTGTGTCAACCACTGTTGGCCAGTCTTATCCTCAAACCACTGCTTCACCCCTCACAACCACTGACCTATCATCTGTTGACAAAAGTCAATCATCTGTTGACAAAAGTCAGTCAAGTTTCACACCACTTGGACCCATTCCTCCATTACCATTCCAAACATCTGATGGCACTACAGAAGTACCAACAGATGTTACACCAACAGAGTCACCAAACCTCTGTCCATCACCTCAAAATGCCATTGTTCCATATCAAGGAGATCTTATTTACTTAAGAGCTCATCCACCAGACCAGATCATTGGCAACATCAGAGAGGGTGTGCTCACAAGAAGCCAATCCTCAAATATCTGTCTTTTTGCAGGCTTCTTATCCCTCACACAACCTGTCAAGTACCAAGAGGCACTGAAAGACAACAGTTGGGTAGAGGCCATGCAGGAAGAACTCCTTCAATTCAAAAGACAACAAGTATGGGAGCTTGTACCACTTCCTAAGGATGTTTGTCCTATAGGAACAAAGTGGGTCTTCAAAAACAAGACTGATGAAAGGGGTATTGTTGTCAAGAATAAAGCCAGGCTTGTGGTTCAAGGCTTCAGACAAGAAGAAGGAATAGATTATGATGAGACTTTTGCTCCTGTAGCAAGACTAGAAGCCATCAGACTCTTTTTAGCCTTTGCTGTCAACCACAACATAAAGGTGTATCAGATGGACATCAAATGTGCTTTCCTTTACGGCAAAATTCAGGAGGAGGTCTATGTATGTCAGCCACCTGGTTTTGAAGACACATTCCATCTTGACTATGTCTACAAGCTCAACAAAGCTTTGTATGGACTTAAACAAGCACCAAGGGCCTGGTATGAAACTCTCTCCACATTTCTCTTATCCATTGGCTTCACAAGAGGTAAAATTGACAAAACTTTATTTCTTAAATGGAAAGGGAAACACTTAATGATTGTTCAAATATATGTGGATGACATCATTTTTGGATCCACATGTAACCAAATGTGTGAAGAGTTCAGAAAACTCATGACAGCAGAGTTTGAGATGAGTGCCATGGGTGAGCTTCAGTGTTTCCTTGGTCTTCAAGTGAAACAACTGCAAAATGGCACATTCATTCACCAAAACAAATATGTAAAGAACTTATTAACCAGATTTGAGATGAATGATTGTAAGCCATGTAGCACACCCATGAGTACAGTCAAGCTGCTCACTATTGATGACAAGGATGAACTGGTTGATCAAACACATTATAGATGTATGATTGGGTCTTTATTGTACCTAACTGCATCTAGGCCAGACATTATGTTTGCTACCTGTGTCTGTGCCAGATCCCAGGCTTCACCCAGAAAGTCAAACCTTATTGCTGTGAAAAGGATATTCAGATACCTCAAAGGTGCTCCCACACTTGGTATCTGGTATCCTGCTAATGGAAACATTGAGCTTTCAGGTTATTCAGATAGTGACTTTGCTGGCTGTCACACCACAAGAAAATCCACTTCAGGAGGGTGCCAATTTCTAGGGAATGCCTTAGTTTCATGGCAAAGCAAAAAGCAGGCAGCTGTTTCAACTTCAACAGCTGAAGCTGAATACATTGCTGCTGCAAGCTGTACAGCCCAACTCATGTGGCTTCAAAATCAACTACTGGATTTTGGGATAACTGCACTTAGGACTCCACTCATGTTGGACAGTCAAGCTGCTGAAAATATCATCAAGAATCCGGTCTCTCATTCCACTACCAAACACATTGACATAAGACATCATTTTGTCAGAGACAGCTATGAAAAAGGTTTGATTTCTTTACACCATGTTCCAACAGAGGATCAGTTGGCAGATGTGTTAACAAAAGCTTTAGACACATCTACCTTTACAAACCTGATTTCCAGAATTGGTATGTTAAACATGGATTAAACAAATAAAGTTTCAATATATCTTAATAAAATGTTTCAGCAAATCAAATTTTTTTTTTAAAAAAATAGCTGTTTTGGTTGAAAAATCTGTTTATAACACCTGATCAGATAAACAACCACTGTTTCATTCATATCCACTGTTGGTTGAAAAGTCTGTTTCAAAACATCTGATCAGATAAAACAACTGTTAGTTGAAAAATCTGTCTCAGAACATCTGTTCAGATAAAACAACTGTCCGCTTATATATATATATATATTATATCTGAAAAAAAAAACAGTTGGATCTATCAGCTGTTTGTATCAGTTGTTTGCCAAAAACAGCTGTTTTCCACCAGATGTTTCATCCATCAGATGATTGCCATGTCTGCTCATATAAGCAGAGGTTTGGCCACATCAGCGTTTTCATTGAGCCTATAAAAACCCTGTTTTACCACAACAGACGTTACACTGTCTCATTGTATTCAAAATACTGAAAACCGCCTTCTTCATTCTCAAACCCTCCATCAATCTTCAATCATCTTCACCTTTGAAATCCACTAAAATGGATCTTCAAGCCAAAGCTACACACAATTGTCTCCCCTATCTGATCAAAACAGATGACAACACTCCATTTCATTCCACCATCGACATTTTCCTTAACTCCAAATACTTACCCATCCTAACCGCTAATGCCCCCATTTATCTTGATACACTCCAAGAATTTTGGTTGAATGCCGAGTTTCTACTACAAGACAAAAAGCCTACTTCCATTATTTCCAAAATTGGAGAAACCAGTATCGTCATTACCCCTGAAACCATATCCACAACCTTCACACTGAATGACCTGGCAGGTAAGGATTCCTTTACTAAAACAGAGCTTCACACTGAGTTCCAAGAAAGAGGGTATGATGGTCAGATGACTGGATCAACTCTTTTTAAAAAGTTTTTTCCTCCAGTCATGAAATTTTTCTTCCATACTCTTCTTCTTTGTGTCTCTGCTAAGTCCACATCCTTTAATGAAATCCCATTGAGGATGCAATATCTGGGTTATGCCATGTTGTCAAACTCTGACTTCAATCTTTCCCAGGGATTGTTCATGGACTTGGTATCAAATGTGAAAGCTGTCAAGTCTGGGTCAAACAATGCTTTTCTTATTTACCCAAGAATTCTTAGTGTAATCTTACAAAAGGTCTTACCAGAAAAAGTTTTCAAAAAGGGTGAGGCTATGCAAATGAAAAGCTTAACAGATGAAACTTTCACAAGAATGCTGGGTGGAAGCACCCAAGAAAAAGTGTCTAAAGTGTCAAAAGTTTCTAAAACACAAACAAAGAGGACAAAGGCAACAACTGTTGTCAAAACCTCTGTTGTTGAGCCCACTGCTCCTGGTGATCATGGCACTACATCCAGTGCTGTGAAACCCACACCAGCTACTTCCAAAAAGAAACATCCATCCACAAAAACCACCACTCAACCACAAATGAGGCTTCTGGATGTTGAGGTACCAGAAGAAACCTCTGTTGCACAACAAAAGCAACCTGAAACCACTGTTGTTACTTCCTCACAACAGTTGGACATACCTCCACCTGACCAAACTCCTCATGAATCCTCTCAAAAGGATCATGTTGTAAGCCAAGGGGACACACATCATGATACATTTGAGTCACTTGACCATATGTTCACAAGCCCCTCTCCTAGGTCTAATTCTCTTGTTACTCCTCCACCCTCACCATCACATGTCCCACAAACAATGCAACCTCTGTTTGAAGCAATTGACAAATCTCAGGAAGATCCCAGTTCCTCTCTTCCACCTGTCACTGAGAGTATACTCCAACAAGTGACTGGTCCTGAGAATATACAATCTGCTATCCCACAAACAGAAGAGGAGGTTACACCACCTGAGTTCAATGAAACTCTAGGTGAGTTTTCAAGTGGAGCAGCCACTACTGATGTAGAGACCACTGTCTCACATCAGGACAATGATTACATAGCTAAGACTCCCTTGAAGGCAACAACTGTTGAAGTCACTATAGTGTCTCCAAAAACAGTTGGAAGTCCCCAGTACCAAGACAAAGGGGCATCTGATTCACCTATTAGGCCTGAATCAGGTAGAACTACCACTGGTAGGGACTCAGATGATCCTATTAATTTAGGAGATGGGTCAAAATACCAAGAATTGACGGACAGAGTTTCTGTCATTGAAACCTCTGTTGCTGACATCAAATCTGATGTCAAGCTTATACTGAGCTCAATTGCAGATCTTTCCAAGAGTCAACCATCCACAGCTGATATAGCCAGTGAGTTATGGAAATCAGTTTCCCCCATCATCATAGCTCACAGAAAACTGGCTGATCAGACACATGAAACTTACATGGCTGAGATCAGGAATATGGTAGATGCAAGGTACAAAGATACCCATGCTGATATCAAAGCCATCAAGGACCACCTGCTGAAGACTACTGGCTCTGCCCCTACCACCATCCTCAGGGATGAAAATGATGATGCTTTCACGGCTGATGATGCCAAAAAGGGGGAGAGTGGCAGAGATAGGCTACCAAAACTAGATCCTTTTGGTTGTCCTCCTTCTCAAAAAGGCCAAGCCAAGTCTACCAAGAAACCAGAGTCTACCAAATCAGCTCCACAACAACAAGCTCCACAACAACAACAAGCAACAACAACAGCACCACAACAACCACCACAACAAACCACTGAGAAGAATAAAGCAGTAGATGACTCTGCAAACATAGAAGCTGAAAAGGCTGCTCAAGAGAAACAGAAAAGAGCTGACACTTTGGAAGTTAAAGCAGAGTCATTAATTGAACTCAAAAAGAAACAACAAAGGGAAACTGAAGATGTGGGATCCTCTAAAAGGATGAAAAGGTCTGCCAAGCATGTTAGAAAACCACCATCTAAGTTGAACACCTCTGTTGATAAAACCACTGCCACTGAAACCACTGCCACCCAAAACACTGAAACTACTCAAAACACTGCTACCCAAACCACTGCACCCAAACCAACAAACATACCTAAACCAACAAACACACCTGAACATACAACCACCAAACATACATCACCAGCTAAATCCCAAACATCTGCTGGACCTACTAAAAGGCCAACAGATGTTAATCCAACCACTGCTACCAAATCACCATCACCAAAAATCATGTACACAAGGAAGAGAAAATCAACCTTTGTTGTACATGATGATAACATACACACATCACCAACCACCATTTCAACTACCCAATCCACTCCTCCCATCACAGCTATTCCAATCACATCATTCTCACCTCACACATCCAAGTTCAGATCCCATAGACCACCACCAACCATTACACCATTGGTTGTTCAGTATCCCCTTGAACTTGATCTACTCAAGGGGGAATTACAATCCTTCTACAATACTGAACAGCCATCAAAAAGATCCTTCCCATCTCTCCCAAACTTCCCTGTTCCCCTCAATATTGATACTTATCTGAAATACAAGGGTGAGCAGGTGGATGCCATCATCAGGGAGAAATGCAAAGGGAAGGATGACAGGACTGCTCAGGGCATCCATTCAGCAGAGCTTAGCAAACTCAGAAGGATTGAAGATTTTGCTAAGACCCTGAGCAATTCCATGTCCTCCATGCCTCTCAGTGTAGTTGGAAAAGGAGGTAAGGGAATCTCTTCTTGAACAGATAATGGAAACCAAGCCTTACAAAGCAAACAAAAAGCAATTCAATGGTTGGACTACTCATGCTTTGAGAGAAGAACTACTCAGGATTGAAGAAATGGCCAAAGACCCCAAAGCTAAAGTCTCCACTCCTAACTTTGGCAAAGGCAGAGACCCAGTCAGAGCCTTGAAATTCAAAAGGATGAGGCAGGAGATTGTGGCTGCCAACTATGGGGAGATGAGGTCAGTTTCCAGATGGTCAGAGTTAAGGCTGGTTGAAACTTACAAAAGTCTGGAAGAAAATAGGAAGAAGGATCCCAGCCTTCCAAGGAAACCAATTTACACTGATGAACCAATGATGAAGAGACCCCAACAGACCTTTAACCTGGACAGCTTACTTGAAACCTCTGATCTCACAACTGCTGCAAGAAGACAGTTCAAGAAGCAGAAGGAGATGTTAGAGGAAGATCAAAGAAAGTTTGCTGATACATTCATCAAAGAAGGGCTCTTCAATCAAATACACTATTTCTCTGATCCTACAATAGAGAAGCTCAGAGAACTCATTGGAAGACCTCCTTCACCCAACTCATCAAGAATAAAAGTTCATCTCAGCAAATCCACTGACTCAAAAATTCTAAAGTGGAAAGTCAACAAAGACAACCACGAATTGACATTGCTCAGTTCAGATGGAAGGGTTCAGAAGATCAGCATGGATGATGCTTATAGCCTATGTGCAGAAGATCACCAAACATTGCTAAATCTGGATCTAGAAAGAGATGAAGAAGACTTATTTGCTCTGAACTTTGAATTGCAATTCAAAGGTCAAATCAGAGAAAGTCTGATGAGGAATAAAGATCAATAAATAAAGCTGAGTTTTGGCATCATCTGTTCTAGGGGGAGATTGTTGGGTCTGCTGACCTGGAGAAGAACAGATGATTAGAAAGCCAAAACATGCTATCAGTTTGATCCTTGAATAAACAGTCTTTACAACTTACTTCTCCCAAAAGACTGCTGACCCTAACTACTGTTCTATCCAAACAACTGCTCAACAACTGCTGATACAAAGAACTGCTGAGTAAACAACTGATGAAGAACAACTGCTGACCAAAGGTCTGATGAAGAACAACTACTGATACAAGTACTGAAGACCAAAGCACTGCTGGAACCAACAGCACTTAGGCTCCAGCAGTGGATACAAGACCATCAGAGTTTATCTTCAACAGATGTTTAATATCAGTGCTTTCAATGTAACAGTAGTTTGTAATAGGCAGATGTTTATGTTTGTTATTCTGTTAGAGGTCACTGTCTTAGGTGACGTCAGCCTAGGTCATCAGTGCTTTGAGTCTGTCTATAAATAGAACAGTGCTTGTACTGTTCTATTGCATCACACACACAAACATTCTCTTAGACAAACACTGTGTGATCAGGCCGAGGGGGAGTAATTGTACGATTGTAATCTTTTGGATTAATGAAAGCTTTCGATCTAAAAACATTTACTCTCTTGTTTTGATTAACAGTTTATTATTCCGCCGCACTTTCATTCTATATTCATTTCACATTTATCATATTTAGTTAAACATAATCAAAACAAACAAACTCAGATCCTAACAACAATGTATCCAAAAATGAGTCCAACTGTTGAGTAGGAAAAAGACTTCTACCAGTCAGTGAGTAAGAACCTCTACCGATTGTTGAGCAGGTGCGATAGCCTCTACCAGTCGTTGAGCAGGTTGTAGGGCCTCTACCGACTGTTGAGCAGGCATGATGACCTCTACCAATCGTTGAGTAGGTTATTTGGTACTCTACTAACTGTTGAGCAAGTACTTCATCCTCTATCAGTTGTTTGATTAAGTGTACCAATTATTACACACATGAATTGCAAATTGATAATATGTACATATAAGCAATCAAGTATCAAGCATAGCATACGAGTTGTAATAGAGTTTCCCTAGACAAGGTTAATGACTCTAGGTGTGTCTATAGCAAATAGTTTATATTCTATGAATTCTAGTTTCAAATGTTCAAATATGGTAGATAGTCGAATCCTCATGTATAACTAAGGATTATGTTTGATGCAACACACAATCAAGTTTCAATAGTTTGGTTATCATGGGTAACTAGCTCATGTGTGAGAAGGTGAAGAATATGAATTTAGTTCTTGAGAGGATGATGAAAAATCTTGAAGCAGAATCAAGGTTGTGAGAGATAGTGAATGTGAAGATAGTTGATAAAGAGTTTATTTTATAGTAAGGAGATTATGTAGCAGTGTCAATTTTGGGGCTTGGATCAAAGGTTATAATCAAGTGTATAAGAAAACATGATTGTGGTATATGCCAAATATTGTAAAAATTTGAACAAGTTGAAAATGAGTGAGTGTCGATGGAGAATTTAGAGACTAGATATTATTCCTATGGATAAAAAAAAAAATCTTATTTTCAAAATTGGTTTTATACATAAAGCAAAAGTTGTTAAATAGTACAAGCTAAGTGGGCTTTGATTAAAATATTCTTGTTAGTTGGAGATTTCAAACATGACATTAGGTTTTGAAGATCAAGGTTCTATTAAGTGATTTTTAATAGTTTAAAGCATTATATAGAAAATTGTTTGTTACGTCAATAAATAAACAATTGAATTTAAGTTCGAGGTCATCTTTTGACAAAAAAATATGTACTTTGTAAAGTTACTAGGTAATGAAAATACAACAGGATTTAGAAATCTTTAGTTTGTGCTAAGGTATGAGGTTATAGTTTTTAAAAATAAGTAACATGTGGAGAAATGAAATAATATGATTTGGGTAGGGTGTTGAATATTTAAAAAGTGGCTAAGATGGTAAGGTGAAGTGTGATTGTGAAATCCATATATGGTTATGAAATGAGATTGATTTAAGCTGTAAAATTTTGAGATTTTAGAGCTTAGTTTAAGGAAAGTGAGTGTAATCATTTATTCATTAATTAAAACTAATAAACGAAAACGTTGACTTATCAAAACTTCTAGATTCTAATAACATAATGAAGACATGCTTTAGCCTATAAGTGAACACTCATCTCGAGAATTCCCAGGTAGGCATCCGGGTCCCTCGTCTGATTGGGATTTATGTGCAATGCCAGTCCTAGACAGAAAACTCAGAATACAGGCGTTCACCCTTCCAGATTGCACGTGTTCGTTATTAAAATTTAGAACTTCGACGAGATCTTAAGGTGGTTCAGGCTAAACCTGAGGATTTTGTCCTATTAGTCTAAGAGTAGATCCAGTGATGGAGAGCAATCTTCTTGTAGGGATTAAAGTAAGGATAAGAAGTAGGATAGAGAATAGAAAATAATAAGGTTTCAAGTAAAAGGAGTAAGTACTGGTTAAAATCCTATGGTTATAGACTAGATTATTTTTTTTTCTAATAACCTAATTCCCTATAACCATGGCTCTGATACCAATCTGTAACACCCCAACCGATGGCGGAAACATCGACGTGTCACGTAAGAATGAGTATACAGTAGCACATGGTAATCAAATTTTAATTGAAATTAATTTAAAGTTCAAATATCCAAAAATGAAAATACATAAGGAGTTTTAAGTGGAAATTTAATACATCACAAAAACCAACACAAGCATATGCCTTCTCATGTAAATACTCTAGTCTTCATGCATCATTATTTCCTGTTGAGTTGTAAAAATGGGGGGTCAACTAGAAGTTGGTGAGAATACATAAGCCATGTCAAGCAAATAGTTTAAGTATAAAAGTTTAGCAATTCATATGTCTATCGTAAGTTTAAGTCTACATGAATAAACATGATATGTTGAATCGACATAATCAAACCTCCGACTAGTTTAGGTCCATCCCGTCATCCACGGTTCACCTTAATAATATGTTGGAACGATAACAATCACCCACGCTACCTATGTAGGAGGTGCACGTATCCGGGTGGGATTGTCAATCCAATAGATCTATTATTGAGTATCGCCGGCTTGGCCATAGCTAATGATTATGTAATGTTGAAACTTGTTGAAACTTGTTGAAACTGTTGTTGTTGTCTAATTCACGAGGCATTAAAGTTTACAACTAGACATGCATGTAGAATTGCTTAAGTATAATGTTGCAAGTATGAAGAATTGCATAAACATGGTTACGTAAACTCACATTGGCTAAGGTGAATTATCCTCTAAGTGTTGTGAATGTATGCGAGGCGAATCCCAAAGACTCAACAACATAGCTAGTCCAAATTGAAGAAAACGAAAAAGAAAGAATATCAAGCTTCCAATTCGCCAATTACAAGAGCTTATAATCAAAGCTTCAATTGTAGAAGTAATAGACTATAGAAGAAAGTATGAGGGAAAGTTTAATCGGATTGGAACAATCGATTTAGAGGTGCAAAGTATAATGGGTCATAGGTGGGTTTTTATACTAGTTTTGGAGTCAATTAGCCATTAAAATTGGTCAACACCATAAAGTAAGGTTTTATGATGAATTGACTATTTGACTAAGACTTTGACTGTTTGACTAAGACTTTGACTGTTTGACTAAGACTTTGACTAATCAATTTAAGGAACGTGTTAAGTTTATTTTCTTCTGAAATACTACACAAGATGATAGTTGGCTCAGTTGGTTGTCACTGTGTGTTGGTTGGCTGTGGACGTGGGTTCGAGTCCCGGTCCACACAAATCTTTTTTTGGCAATTATTTCCCTAAAACTATATTATTCTAAATTCATAATATGATTATATAAGCCCGAAAGTGACTCGAAATATTTTTTAAAACGTACAAAAGTGTCGACATACAAATAATTATTAGTTTAAGGTATTTAAAACATATATTGTTTAAAACAATACATTCTTTTTATCAAAAAAAAAAATTAATTAGGGGAAATTCGCGATGTTACAGTCTCCCCTACTTTTGGAAACTTCGTCCCGAAGTTATTAAAAACACAGGTTTGAGGTTGATTAGGTAGAAATTAAGGCAGCTGTGGTTTGGGTTAAGGCACGACATGAATTTATAGGTAATAGAATAATTTGTTTCGAATAATTTGGATAAGAGGTTTGAGATGTGAGTTTTAAGGATTGGATTAGGTTCGTCTGAAGTAGCAAGAAGCATAAGAATCTAGCAAAATACTAAACTTATGTTTTAGGAATCTTATAAGAAATGCATGAATTGATTGGCTATATGAAAACCAAATGAACTACTAAAACCTTATTAGAATTTCACACTACCTTAACGTACCTGTAAATTCATGATTACGTTCCGGACCGCAATCACCAATTTACCTTACATTAGGGTTTTGTGTCCTTCTATGACTCTAAACACACATGTAAGTAATGCAAAATAACCTTGTGATTGAATCGTTTACAATGTATCCAAAAATGAGTCCAACTGTTGAGTAGGAAAAAGACTTCTACCAGTCAGTGAGTAAGAACCTCTACCGATTGTTGAGCAGGTGCGATAGCCTCTACCAGTCGTTGAGCAGGTTGTAGGGCCTCTACCGACTGTTGAGCAGGCATGATGACCTCTACCAATCGTTGAGTAGGTTATTTGGTACTCTACTAACTGTTGAGCAAGTACTTCATCCTCTATCAGTTGTTTGATTAAGTGTACCAATTATTACACACATGAATTGCAAATTGATAATATGTACATATAAGCAATCAAGTATCAAGCATAGCATACGAGTTGTAATAGAGTTTCCCTAGACAAGGTTAATGACTCTAGGTGTGTCTATAGCAAATAGTTTATATTCTATGAATTCTAGTTTCAAATGTTCAAATATGGTAGATAGTCGAATCCTCATGTATAACTAAGGATTATGTTTGATGCAACACACAATCAAGTTTCAATAGTTTGGTTATCATGTGTAACTAGCTCATGTGTGAGAAGGTGAAGGATATGAATTTAGTTCTTGAGACGATGATGAAAAATCTTGAAGCAGAATCAAGGTTGTGAGAGATAGTGAATGTGAAGATAGTTTATAAAGAGTTTATTTTATAGTAAGGAGATTATGTAGCAGTGTAAATTTTGGGGTTTGGATCAAAGGTTATAATCAAGTGTATAAGAAAACATGATTGTGGTATATGCCAAATATTGTAAAAATTTGAACAAGTTGAAAACGAGTGAGTGTCGATGGAGAATTTAGAGACTAGATATTATTCCTATGGAGAAAAAAAAATCTTATTTTCAAAATTTGTTTTATACATAAAGCAAAAGTTGTTAAATAGTACAAGCTAAGTGGGCTTTGATTAAAATATTCCCGTTAGTTGGAGATTTCAAACATGACATTAGGTTTTGAAGATCAAGGTTCTATTAAGTGATTTTTAATAGTTTAAAGCATTATATAGAAAATTGTTTGTTACGTCAATAAATAAACAATTGAATTTAAGTTCGAGGACATCTTTTGACAAAAATATGTACTTTGTAAAGTTACTAGGTAATGAAAATACAACAAGATTTAGAAATCTTTAGTTTGTGCTAAGGTATGAGGTTATAGTTTTTAAAAATAAGTAACATGTGGAGAAATGAAATAATATGATTTGGGTAGCGTGATGAATATTTAAAAAGTGGCTAAGATGGTAAGGTGAAGTGTGATTGTGAAATCCATAGATGGTTATGATATGAGATTGATTTAAGCTGTAAATTTTGATATTTTAGAGCTTAGTTTTAAGGGAAGTGAGTGTAATCATCTATTCATTAATTAAAACGAATAAATGAAAACGTTGACTTATCAAAGCTTCTAGATTCTAATAACATAGTGAAGACATGCTTTAGCCTATAAGTGAACACTAATCCCGAGAATTCCCAGGTAGGCATCCGGGTCCCTCGTCTGATTAGGATATATGCGCAATGCCAGTCCTAGACAGAAAACTCAGAATACAGGCGTTCACCCTTCCAGATTGCATGTGTTCGTTATTAAAATCTAGAACTTCGACGAGATCTTCAAGGTGGTTCAGGCTAAACCTGAGGATTTGTCCTATTAGTCTAAGAGTAGATCTTGTGATGGAGAGCACTCTTCTTGTAGGGACTAAAGTAAGGATAAGAAGTAAAATAGAGAATATAAACAAGTAAGGTTGCAAGTAAAAGGAGCAAGTACTGATTAAAATCCTATGGTTATAGACTAGATCATTTTTTTTTCTAATAACCTAATTCCCTATAACCATGACTCTGATACCAATCTGTAACACCCCAACCGATGGCGGAAACATCGGGATGTCACGTATTGATGATTGTTCAGTAGCTCATGGTAAATAATAAATTTTAATAAATGATTTAAATAAATTACATACAATTGTTCTAAGAATTTTGTACAATAAAATGAAAAAAAATACTAGCTACGCATCTTCAAGCAATAACTCTAATCTTCAAGCAAGCTATAACCTGAAACATGTTAAGTTTGAAAATATTTTGGGTCAACAAAAAGTTGGTGAGAATTACATAGGTTTTGATAATTGAATAAAGCTTGTACAATTCAAATGTCATGGCAAGTCTAGTCCATATGTGAAAACATACTAGAAGTAAATCGAGTGCATAATCAACCCTTGTGACTGTTATAATGTGGTACATCCCATACGCTCATGGTTCACTCGAATATGTTATGCGATAACAATCACCCACGCTACCTTTGTAGGAGGCACGTATCCGGGTGGGATTGTCAGTCCAATAGATCTATCATTGTATACCGTCGGCTGATCAATGTTAATGATTATGCTAGAATAATTGTGCTTACCCTAGTAATGTTTAAAACATAATGCAACATAGAATAACACATAGACACTTATGATTGAATTGTAAATTGAATGTTGGGGAAAACCTTGCTTATAATACCCGCTTTCACGAGCTCAGTTTGTTGTTGCCCCATAAAGTTACTCCTCTACCTATAGCCATCGAGAAGTATATCGGTGGCCTCCCTATGCAAATCCAGGACACGGTATGGGGAAGGAATCCTGCCACCTTGGAGGAAGCCAAACGCCTGGCGGCTATGTCACACCCTCAAATTTCCACTGCGGGGTTTATACCGCGAGGCGCGTGACATACCAGGATCCCATAGCCATAAGTCATAAGAACGACTCTAAATGCCCAAACCATTTAGTTCGTTATTGAAAATCACGTTTAGTGTTAACCAAAAAGTTCAGTTAAGTTGCGGAAGCGTAATTCAAACATAACCATTTAAATTCATGCGCAAAACAACGCGCCCAAAATAAAACCGTTGAATGCAAAGTAAAGTATAAGTTAAATAATGTTCACATCCCATGACACAATGATGCATGTCCTATCGTGCTCCGAACCTAGAGACCTGCAAAAGCATGCTATCGTGTGTCAACATAAAGTTGGTGAGTTCACAAAGTAAAGTAGTTTAATATGCAAAAGCGCTGGTTTTCAAAACCACGTAAGTAAGTAAGTTATGTTGGTGCCCCGCACCGTGTAACCACTAATTCATCGCATGTCATGGGTAGCTAACCCATTCATGATAACTAACCGAATATACCGAACTGCTATGTACTTGTAGCCACATAAGTGTGCCGCATGCCTGACATCATTGTCTATCCACAATGATAAAGTTTCATTAAGTTATATTTCACCCCCGCGCTCCCCGAGCCGGTGTGAGGTTTGTAAGACCTAATAGCGCTATCAACTAATAACCCGCTTGCCAACCCTGGCAACTCATTCGGTACGTGAGGACTTACAGATGATAGAAATGGTTTAGTTTATCAAGGACACAATTGCGAACTAGCAAAGTAACCGACCCTTATAAGGATCCATGGCATCCCAACCCGGGATGTATAAGTAGTCCCAAACCGGACTAGAAAATGTTACGTAAAGTGTCTCATACCTGAGACGCATGCTTTTGAGAAAAGAGTAGTGAAACTCACCTTAGGTCGCAAGTGAAAATCCAAATTCCACGAATAGTAACGTGCTACCGACTCCCTATTACAAATGTCACTAGGTGAGTATACGTGCGTAACCAACACACCATGTAACTCGTTTATCCGAGACTTTTAAAAGTTCAAAACCGTGTAGTGACACCTAATGACTCTACATGCTCAAGTATGTCCTACGTATCCCGTTGGTGATCATAGCAATTATTATCAGTTTATTACATCAAATACATCTCATACAAGTTTCCACACAAGTACATGTCAATTACATACCATATAGAACCCTAAATAGTCACATAAAGACCCCGTACACAATCTGCGTTTTTAGGACAGATTGTGCGCTGTGAAAAACAATTTATTTAAAATACTTAACGAATGAATTAGAGTCCCAAATTTTTACTGAATTTTATTTGGGATTCACTTGACAATACCTATTTTTGTTTTGTCTTAATTCCAAATACAAAAATTATGAAAATTCGTACAACACAGCTATGTCCAGCAAATTTCCTCAACAGGTCAGTTTAGTAGAAAAATTCTCAAAAATTGTGTATTCATCCAAACGAGATGAATCCACATGGAAAAGCTCTATTTTTCCAGTATTGACCTACTGTAAAAATTTCATAACCTAACTCCTTGTAAATCTCAAGTTATGACCATTTAAAGTTAACCCAATTTACAAATCCGAAAATCTGATATGACCCCTAATCAATTAAAATTCCAAAAACGACTCAAACGATGTCCAAATCCGATGGTTTTGCCCATTATGAAAAGCTAAGACCTTGTACATTACAATCATGCAAAGAAATCATCAAAAAAATCGATTTACCAACCCGTTACAGCCCCTACAACACGTTTAAACGAATCTGCCAGAATCTTAAACTTGCATCCCAAGTAATCTACAAACCCTAATTTTTCATGAACATCCCTAATACATGTATAACACCTATAGTACTGATTAAACACCATATTAATCATAGCAAAACACCTATGTTATCATGTGAAAACCCTAATCATGGTTACTAATAACAATTATCATCAAATCATCAAGAATGTTCAAGAATCCCCATACATACAAGCATGCGATTCTATATCCATTATTTTTAGGGTTTTTAAAGTTTTTCAATCATTATAATTCATCAAAAATCATAATAACGTATACCTTGCGAAGGATTAAACTCCCTAGAGCCTTGAAATCAAACCCGAACTAGCTTGATTAGGTGAAGGATTACTTGATTGCTTGAAAACAAAGAGAGAAGGGGGTGGGGGTTCGCACGGCGCAAAGAAGGGACAAGGAGGTAGGGTTTTATCTTTTCCTTGCCTCCTAATTATAAGGGGGCTTTGCTTGTTCCCCAAGCAATTGGTATTAGGGCCCTTCTAGTCCATTAACTTGACCCGTTAACCATGTTCTAGCCCAATACCGGACCCAATATTATTAACCATTCTAAATTGTATAAAAACCATTGTTTTTATTATTACATAGCATATTACTCATGTTGTGCACGTAATTTGCATAATCTACGCATTACCTTTCAGTTAGGCGATCATTCACAAAAACATGTAATTCACATAAGCACGTACTTCATGTTCACCATAATTCAATTGTATATATTATTGCTATGTATGTCACATAATTCACCAACGTTTGGGATATAGGACTCATGTGTGTGTTTAACAAGGATTTTCCTACTTATAACATATGTTAACATCATCTAACATATGTTAAACCTACTTAACTAACCCTAGTTAAGTATCTAGCCATGTATGAACATGTAAGTTAACTAGAGTTCAGTAAGAGTATTTAACCTGGAAATGCGGGGTGTCACATCATCCCCAAGTTGAAAAGAATTTCGTCCCGAAATTCAGCAAGTAAACAATAAAGCCAGCTATAAAAATGTGTGCTTGGTTCCCGGATGTCACATCATCCCCAAGTTGAAAGGAATTTCGCCCCGAAATTCACTTTGAAAGAGCTGCTTTATGTTCCGCGTTTGATCTATGTACGATTTCAGGTTCAGTAAAGAGGTGTGGGTATTTGAGCCGCATCTGATCTTTGCGCTCCCACGTGTATTCCGGTCCTAGACGGGAATTCCACCGTACCTTAACAATAGGTATAGTACTTTGTCTGAGTTTCTTGACGCCCTGCCCAAGAATCTCCACTGGTTCTTCCACGAACCGCAGCTGATCGTCCACCTGGATCTCCTCTAGTGGCACTACTAGTGTCGTATCAGATAAGCATTTCTTCAAGTTTGAGACGTGGAATACATTATGTACTCCACTGAGTTCATCTGGTAGATTTAGCTGGTAAGCTACTGGACCAATCCTTTTAACGATCTCAAAAGGTCCGACGTATCTGGGATTTAACTTCCCTCGTTTCCCAAAGCGTATCACTCCTTTCCACGGTGACACCTTTAACAAAACCTTGTCCCCAACCTGGAACTCCAAAGGTTTTCGACGTTTGTCAGCATAACTTTTCTGTCGGTCCCGAGCAGCAGCCATCCGGTTTCTAATTTGCACTATCTTCTCAGAAGTTTCGTGCACGAGTTCGGGACCTGTTAGTTGGCTATCCCCAACCTCAGTCCAACAGATAGGAGACCTACACTTGCGCCCGTAAAGTGCCTCGAAAGGCGCACACTGTATCGAAGTGTGGTAACTGTTGTTGTAAGAGAATTCGATTAAGGGCAAGTGCTTATCCCAGTTATTACCAAAGTCCACTACGCATGCTCGTAGCAGATCCTCTAATGTTTGGATGGTACGTTCACTTTGTCCATCCGTCTGTGGGTGATAGGCTGTGCTCATATCAAGACGAGTTCCTAAAGCATCTTGGAGAGTAGTCCAGAAACGAGAAGTGAATCGCCCATCGCGATCAGATATAATGGAAGTAGGCACCCCATGCCTAGAGACTATCTCCTTGATGTATAGGTTCGCCAGCTTTTCTAACGAATCCGTTTCTTTTATTGCCAGGAAGTGGGCCGATTTGGTTAAACGGTCCACGATAACCCAAATCATGTTATGGCCCGTTGGCGTTCTAGGAAGCTTTGTAATGAAGTCCATGGAAATTCCATCCCATTTCCACATTGGAATCTCTGGTTGTTGGAGTAGGCCTGAAGGTTTTTGATATTCAATCTTAACCTTCGCACAAGTCAAGCACTTACTAACATAAGTGGCTATCTCGGCTTTCATGTTTGGCCACCAGTATAGAGTCTTAAGATCTTGATACATCTTGTCCGAACCAGGATGTACCGAATAGCGAGAGGTATGTGCTTCATCGAGCACCAGTTGTCTGAGATCCCCAAATCGTGGTATCCAGACTCGATTCATGAAGTACTGCAGACCGTCTGTTCTCAGTTCCAAGTGCTTATCAGCACCATGTAGGGTCTCAAGCCCGATGTTTTCTTCCTTCAATGACTCACCCTGTGCTTCACGTATCTTATCAGGAAGATTAGAATGAATGGTGAGTTGTAAGGCTCGCGCTCTTTTGGGTTTTGTTTCCTTTCGACTGAGGGCATCAGCTACTACGTTAGCTTTCCCTGGATGATACTTGATGGCACAGTCATAATCGTTCAAAAGTTCAACCCAGCAACGTTGTCGTATGTTCAGCACTTTCTTATCGAATATATGCTGAAGGCTCTTGTGATCAGTGAAAATTGTGCACTTTGTTCCATAGAGGTGGTGTCTCCCGATTTTGAGAGCGAAAACCACCGCTCCCAGTTTCAAATCATGAGTGGGGTAATTCTTCTCATGGACCTTCAGTTGTCGCGATGCATATGCAATTACCTTATCACGTTGCATCAGTACGCACCCTAAGCCTTGGATAGACGCATTACATTATACTACAAAGTCCTCTGTACCCTCAGGCAACGATAATATTGGTGCACTGCAAAGTTTGGACTTTAGTAGCTGAAAGGCGGATTCTTGGGCATCTCCCCACTTATACGTAATACCTTTCTACGTTAGGGCGGTGAGAGGTTGAGCGATCTTAGAAAATCCCTTAATAAATCTGCGATAATAACCAGCGAGACCAAGAAATTGGCGCACTTCAGTAGGGGTCCTAGGAGCCTCCCACTTTTTGATAGCGTCAATCTTGGCTGGGTCCACATGTATTCCTGCCTCGTTGACCACATGCCCAAGGAATTGGACCTCTCGAATCCAAAAATCACATTTAGAAAACTTTGCATACAGCTGCTCATTCCTCAGTAGTTCCAAGATTAACCGCAGGTGCTGCTCGTGCTCCTCCCTGCTCTTGGAATAGATCAATATGTCATCTATGAACACTATGACGAATTTGTCCAAGTAAGGCTTGCACACACGGTTCATTAGATCCATGAACACCGCAGGTGCATTAGTTAGCCCAAATGGCATAACCAAAAACTCATAATGTCCATAACGGGTTCGAAACGCCGTTTTCGCCACATCCTCTTCTCGGACTCTCAGCTGATGGTACCCCGACCTCAAATCAATCTTAGAGTAGAAGCTCGACCCTTGCAGTTGGTCGAACAAATCATCAATACGAGGCAAAGGATATCGGTTCTTAATCGTTACCTTGTTCAACTCCCGATAATCTATGCACATACGAAAGCTCCCATCTTTCTTCTTAACAAACAGAACTGGAGCTCCCCATGGCGAAGAACTGGGTCTAATGAAACCCCTATCCAATAGCTCTTGGAGTTGGGTAGACAGTTCTTGAAGCTCCCCTGGTGCTAAACGGTACGGTGCGCGCGCAACTGGCGCTGCTCCAGGTGCAAGGTCAATCTGAAACTCCACTTGACGAACGGGTGGGAGTCCAGGTAGTTCCTCTGGGAAGACATCTTGGAAGTCTCGGACCACTGGGATGTCCTCAATTCTAGTTTCGGTTTCGGCTCGAGTATCAGATATGTTAGCCAAAATGGTCGGACAGCCCTTACGAATACACTTCCGGGCCTTCAGATAGGAGATGATGCCTACCATGGCACCACCACGATCACCCTGTATAGATAAAAGTTCTCCACTTGGGAGGGGGAATACGAACAATCTTCTCCTGACAGAGAATTTCAGCGTGTTGCTTGGACAACCAGTCCATGCCAACCACGAGATCAAAGCTACCTAGGGTGATAGGTAAGAGGTTGATGGCAAATAATTGCCCATTCAACTCGAGCATACAGTCACGATGTATATGGGTTACCTCGACAGGCTTCCTATCAGCCAGTTCAATCGAGTATGGGGTATCTCTAAGAGTAGGAACCATCCCTAATTGTTTACTAAGTTTTGATGAAACAAAACTATAGTCCGCACCAGTATCATATAAAATAGAAGCAAGAGTGTCATTCAAGGAACACGTACCCGTCACGACGTTGTTATCGGTCCTAGCCTCCCCAGAGCCAATCACGAATGCTCTACCACGAGCCCCATTGTTGTTCCCGTTGTTGTTGTTGTTCCCAGCATTGGTGGTGTTGTTGTTTCCTGCCCTGTTACCACCATCATTGTTGTTGTTACCCCTGTTGTTGCCATTTCCATTATCATTCCCCTGACCATTCAGCTGTGGACAGTCCTTCTTGAAATGATTCTCACTTCCACACTGAAAACAACCCTTACCATTGCCCTGCTGCTGCCCTTGCTGAGCTGTTGGCTGGTTTCCACGAGGGTTGCTCCTACATTCCCTAGCCAGATGTCCCATCCGACCACAGCGATCACATTTGTTGTAGTTACATGCCCCAGTGTGATGCCTGTAGCACTTATTGCACTTTGGTAGGGTTCCATGATAACCTCCCTGGTTGTTGTTGTGGCATGTACGTTCAAGGTATAAGAAAGTGCAAACGTGGAAGTCAGGGGAAAGGAATGATTTAACACAATAGATCTTTACTAGATTGGAAAGATACGAGGGCCTCAACCACCCTATTGTCGATCATAAGAACTCAGTCTTATCTAAGTTAGCAAACCTGTGGATACCCCTATGATGGCAAACCAGAGGCTCTATATGGAGGAAAATGCTAAGCTAGCTGACAAGGAGAGATATCAATGAATAGTAGGGAAACTAATCCATCTCTCACATACCCGACCTGACATTGCCTAAGCAGTGGGATCGTAAGCCAATTCATGCATCAACCTCAAATTGCCCATATGAAAGCAGTATGGAGAATTATTAGATATCTCAAAGGGACACCTGGTCATGGAGTTTTTTTTTAAGAAAAATGGTCACCTTGAAACCCAAGTGTATACCGATGCAGACTGGGCAGGAGATAAAGGAAACCGGAGATCAACATCTGGGTACTTCACCCTAGTCGGTGGAAATCTCGTCACATGGAGAAGTAAGAAACAAAAGGTTGTGGCGCTCTCAAGTGCAGAGGCAAAATTTCGAGGCATATCACGCGGTCTAGCAGAGATACTATGGATACGGAAACTCTTGACGGAAATCGGATATCCTCCAAATCTATCTAGTAAAATTTTGTGTGATAACAAAGCAGCTATTCAAATCTCAGAGAATCCAGTCCAGCATGATCGCACAAAACATATTGAAGTAGATCGCCATTTCATCAAAGAAAAACTTGAAACAGGAATTATTGACCTTCTGTTTGTCCGCTCAGGAGATCAACTTGCAGATATTCTAACAAAAGCAGTCAATGGCACAATCTTCAATCACTGTCTTGGCAAGTTGAGTATTGAAAAATCCTACTACTCAACTTGAGGGGGAATGTTAAAATATATGATTAGGATCAATTTTCTCCATTTCTTAATATAAACCATTGACTCTTGCTACACAAGATCCTCCAATTCAGCCACTAATTCAGCTTATCGACAACCAATTCTTTCAATGCAGTTTATTGTATTTCCTTTCTAGTTTTTTGAGTATTGGCTATATAAACATGTACGTATGATGTAATACATATATTGAAAAATACAAAAGACAATTTCATAGCCATTTCTTTTATCTTAAATACCTCTGATTATCATGCTCAATAGTTCTAACCCTATATTATATAAAAAAAGTATTGTCAACATTGATCTCATTTTAACTCCCCACAATGATATTGTTAATCTAAATCTATTATTATATTTGACGAGGTTATCATGGCTAAGACAAAATAGGTGTTTGTCAAACTAAAAAGAAAGAAAAATGATGTCAAAAAATATATACCACAATACATACATATACATGTTTATAAAAGTTGAAGCTCCAATAACATCATCAAATCAGAACAAGAGTAGACAAGGATGTGTTGTATGAACAAAAACAAATCATATTTTTAAAACTAAGTAAAAAAAAATACATACAAACATAACTAAAGTAAAGACAAAACGTACAACACTTGAGTAACGCTGCTTGCCAAAACACATTCACTTCTTTCGATGTATTCAAACGGAAAACATCTTGCTTGGCTGCTTTCCCTTTACATTCACCTTCTGTCTAACCATTCTTTTTATAAACAAAGAAAAATAATTTATAAGAGTTTGCTGTCTCTTTATTTTTCTCAAGTAATTACTAAATCATTTAATTTTATAAGGAGTTGCATCTCTTCACTTTCTTCTTTTTAATTATTATCATGTTACAAGAATATGATGAGATATTACTATTATATAATTTAAAGCAATTTAATTGTATTTATCAATTTATCCAACAATTCATTTATCAATTTAATGCTTATATAGAAAGACCATATTGCCCCTTACTAACTTCATTAAATTGTTGTACTACAAGTATAAAATGTTGTAATTACTTAAATTTTCATGGTATCCTTTCTAAATGCTTTGTAATATTTTATACAATAGGTGGAATCCCGCGCGATGCGGCGGGGAACACAACACTTAAATGTTGAGTCGAGCCAAGGCTAACTCGAGCTTGACTTGCACTTCATACCGAGTTAGCTTGGATTGAGTCTAATTTAAAATCAAGCAAGTTGCTGGTGGGCCGGGTTTGACCGCAGGGGCCTTCGGGCGGTGGGTTTTCCCCAGGAACTGGTGTGAAATTACTGGTGGACCCGGGTTACTCTCAGAATACTCTTTTGTCCAGTGGGTACTTCAAGAGTTGTGACAACCTACACCCTACACTTTTCATAAATATACACAATTGGTCCCTCAACTATTTTCAAATTTTCATTTTTAACTCTCGTAGTCTAAAAGGATCAAAAGTCGCAATTTAATAAAAATTATATTTTAAGTATTCACATTTTATACTCATATCGATTCCCGAGCACGTATGTTTCTTGTATATCAAATGAGGCACAAAGTCTAATTTTTTTTACAAGAACAATTAGTAGTTGAAGAGTGTAACTTAATTTGAGTCATAAAACTCTAATCAAGTAACATAAAAAAACTCAACTAAAGAGTCTTTTAATGATTTCACTAAATTTAATTAAATTTCCATTCATCATTATATTAAATTTCATTATTTTCAACTCCCAATCACTTCAAGTCTTAACTTTATGATGCTATTTACTTTGTCCATTCATTTTCCTTTTTTTTTTTTGTAAGGAAAACTTCATTCACAAAGCCACGAAAGTCCTCAAAGCAAGGACTCGCGGGCAACAAAAACGATTACACCATGTCCAACGGATTATTACACCATAAACTCCAATGAACATGTTTAATTCTAGTTCTATGTCGGAACCAAAAAAACGAGGTCGCCTTAATGTTTTCCATAAGCTCAACCGGTCTTCGCCTTTTGTTGTTAAAAACTCGATTGTTGCGTTCAAGCCATATCAACCAAAACGTCGTGAAGCAAATACCTTTGAGAATACGAGTCTTATGCTTGGACAACCTTTGACATTCAACATACCGAATCACGTCCTGCACATCGAAAGCAAAAAAACGGGCTTAATCTGCACCAAAGAGAGACCCTGCTCCAAATCTCCAAAGAAAATATGCATCCTGTAAATAAATGAAGCGCCGATTCATTTTCCGACTGACAAAAAACACAATCTAAACACTGTAGTTGCATTCCCCTCTTGGATAGCTCTAAACGAGTGGGCAGACGATCCCTGACGGCTCTCCAAACCATAATCTTGCATTTGAGAGGGGTCCAATTCTTCCAATCAATACTAGGCCCAGAAACAGACGGATAATCCTCATATAGGAGCTGTTTTGCGGATCGAACAGAGAATACACCACTGCTGTCCGCTTTCCAAGACCATTTATCCCTGCCACCGCGAAAATGAAAGTCGAACATGTCTTGTAACAGAAGAAAAAGCTCCGAGATTTCCTCGTTCGATGAAGGATTCTGTCTCCAGTTCCAATTAACCACTTTCGAACCGTGAGCTATCTTTATCCGATCAGAAACTGAAGCCCACTTGCTAGACTCTAATCTGAATAAGTTCGGATATACCAATCGAAGGGGAGTATCCTTCAGCCACACATCACACCAGAAAGACACCGTTTCACCATTGCCGATCGAACTCGAAAAATAGCTCTACAAAGAATTTCCGTAGACACCCTTTTATCTCCAATCTTAACTATCGATTTCCAGGCCCCTCTCGCTGAAGACAAGTAAGGAAGATGAGACCATGAGTCCATGACCGAGAGGATCCGTGGCAGCCCTTAATAATCCGTTTCCACAATCTATTACCATCCTTTTTGAAATGCCAAGTCCACTTAAGAAGGAGCGCTTCATTCACCGCTTGTATTTTCGATACCCCGAGACCGCCACCCTTTTTAGAAGTAGTAATAACATCCCAAGCGATCCAAGGGATTTTTCTCTCAACGCTAGATCCCAACCAAAGAAAGTGCCGCATAATGGCTTCAATGTTTTCGACCACCGTTTTTGGAGCTTTGTACAACGAGAGGTAATATATAGGCAAACTCTCAAGCACCGATTTAATAAGAATAAGACGACCACCCATAGACAAGCATCTCGCTTTCCACATGGATAGCCTATTTTTAATAACCTCTATCACCGGGTTCCAGTTACTAACTTGAGCCATGTTAGCTCCCACTTTAATACCAAGATACACGAACGGAAAGACTCCCTTCCGGCACCCCAAAACTTCCATCATATCATCCACCTCTTTATCATCAGTGCCAACTCCAAAAAGATTAGATTTTGCAATATTAATTCAAAGGCCCGAAATAATATGAAAAATGTGAAGGATTCTCGCCGTGTTTTGGAGATTTTCTCTAGACCATTCACCCAATATGAGAGCATCATCGGCGTAAAAAAGATGAGTGACATCCTCTTCGCCTTCCGCAAAACGAATACCCTTAAAATCTTCATTCTCCCTAGCCTTCTTGATAATGCAAGAAAGAGCTTCCATAACAACCAAGAAAAGAAAAGGGGAGATAGGATCACCTTGACGTAACCCCTTTTGACACTTGAAATCAAAAGTCGGAGATCCGTTGACAAGAACCGCAGCTCTGGATGATTCTAGAATACCTTTAATCCATGTACACCAATTTTGGGGAAAACCCATTTGGAGAAGAATAGACAACAAAAAATTCCAATTTACATTATCGTAGGCCTTCTCGAAATCTATCTTTAGAAGAAAAACCTTTCGCCGTCTTCACTTTAACCAATCAATCAACTCATTAATCACCAAAGGACCATCTAGAATAAAACGATCGGATAAGAACGCCGACTGAGAGTCTGAAATAACCTTCCCCATAACTTTTTTAATACGGTTAGCAAGAATTTTTGAAATAATCTTACTAATCATACCGATAAGAGTGATAGGTCTATAATCTTTGAGCCCCAAAGGTGTTCTCACATTGGGAATCAAAGTAATAAAAGAAGAAGCACAGTCCGAGTGGATAAAACCACTCTCATGAAAATCTGAAAGAATACGAACAAAATCCTCTTCCAAAAATTCCAAAAACGCTTCACAAAGAGGAAATTAAAACCATCGGGACCCGGAGCTTTATTTGAACCACACTCAAAAACCGCCTCTTTGATCTCCTGTCTAGAAAAAGTAGCAATTAACTGTTCGCCGTCCGCATCACTTAACACATTCACCCCGGGGCATGTTAAAGATGGCCGATAAATAATGTCTTCATGAAAATGATTTCTATAAAACCTCATAATCTCTTTTTTGACCAACGTGGGTTTAGATACCCACTCCCCATTAATCATCAAACCCAGTATGCCATTTTTAGCCTTTCTCCCATTCACAATGCTATGAAAATAACTACAATTTTCATCCCCCATGGCCGCCCACTTGACTCGAGATTTCTGTTTCAAATCTCGAGTCCTCGTTAACCGAATTTCTTCTAAGTTTTTAGAGCACTCTGACCAAACCCAAAGTTCTTCCTCATTTAATTCTCTATGCTCCATTATACACTCTAACTCACCCCTGTCTTTAACCATCACACATTCAATCTCGTTTTCAGTTAATCTTTCCTGTTTGTTCCATTGGCGTAAAACCTCACGCAATATTTTCAATTTATTCAAAAAATTTAAATCGGCCGGCCCTTGATCAACCCACGTATTGAAGACCTTAGTTATAGCGTCTACGCAGCCTGGTTTTTCCAACCATGAATTGAACCAACGAAAAGGCTTCGCTCCAAAGTTGGAATCTACAACCGTAAATGTAGATGCATTTATGCGACTAGTGCTTCGGATTGTTCAATAAACTTGTTTTGTTAATTGTCGAAGGTGCGAAGGAGGTTTTTGATAGGTGCGAAGGTGAATCAGAAGGTGCGAAGGAGACTTAGAAGGTGCGAAGGAGTGGTTTTGGACGAAGGTAGAATAGACTTTTTATGTATGGCTTGATTCGACCGGTTGATGTGGTCGAACCTGCACATTCGCACGAACATAGTGGGCGAATGTGCAGTCTATAAATAGTCAAGCTGATTTTTTGAATGTAACTTTGAGTCATTTTGTTCCCTCCACTTTCTGATTCTCTCTCTAGGATATTATTTAGCTTAATTCACGTTCATACCTTGTTGTTTTCAATCTGTAAACGTGTAATTGAGTTCGTAATTAATGAAAAAGCTTTGAAATGATGATTTACGTGTTTTGATCTGTTTGATTATCATTTTGTGATTGTTTTAGGGATTCCGCACCTAAAACAAACTTGTGTGATCATTCTTTGTTGATTATATGATCCTAATAGTACACACAGTAAAAACTACCGGGGAGTGGTCCGAAAGGTCTTTTTCCAAAGCTCTAACACACACACACACACATTTGGCTACTTATTAAAAACGTTATCACAAACAAAAAATCTATCAATTCTGCTCATCTTGCAAACCCCCTCTTTGAACCGTTAAACACGTATACTTCATACCTTTTAGTTGGTATTCCCGCAAACCAGCCCCATCAAGGAACTCATTGAAATCTCTAGCACTTACGGTGTCAAAATTGGAATTTTTTCTTTCTTCTCTATATCTGACTATATAACTAATATCAAATATGACAAGAATTACTTCAAAATTAGTATAAAAACTTCATTTTTGACCCATTATCAATTCCATCACAATCCGTTCAATTACACTCCAATTACACACATAAACACACAATGCTCTCATGTGTTCTATCATTTCTTCACTTGAAGCCCCAATTATCATCTTGTTTTCTGACGAATTTGGAAGCTTATTATTCTATTATTCAGTTTTCTCTTCTTTTTAATTGGACTAACTACGTTGTAAGTTTTTCCAATTCCTTTTTGCAATACTCTTATTTTTCATTTGTAGATCAAAAGCCCTCTGTCTGTTTTGTCGATTATAGGCTTTAAGAGCTTCAATTGAATTTCTAAGGTTAGGGTGTTCTTAGGAGTATTTGGGATTCTTTTTATTTAAGATCTTTTGAACATTAAAAATTCATAGCTCGGTTATTATTGACCTAAAAATTATGAAATTTGACATGGTAATTCATATGGCCGATTAGGAATTTTAGAGCTTAGTTTTGGCATTTTATGCGTTATATAACATTTCAGTGATTTTTATATGTTTTAATCATATTAAATTCATATTAAATCAATGATAATGCGTTTGGTCATGAAAATTGGTGAATATATTTTCCATTATATTAGAATAACTTCCATAACCATTTTCTTCAGTTTTGACATGTTTCATATGTTATCATATGTTATCATATTTTTTTATTTTTTTTATTTGTTTTAATAAGCTCTAATCAAATAAAATTTATAAAAAAAAAATCTATTTTTAACCTCAAAAATTTTATAAAGTTATGTTGGGAAATTCTAAGTCAGTAGGTTGATGTTTCATATAAACTTTTATTTTTCAAAGTGAATTTGGTTTAGTTATTATTTTGTGTAATTATTAGTGATATAAAAATAATAAAAGATTTCTTAAATATTATTTCAAATATTTTTCTGAATTAAACTTTGTATGCGTATAGGATCGGCTATTCAAACAAAGAATATGATCAAACAAGTTCAATTCAGGTGCGGAATCCCTGAATTGATCACGAAATGATAATAAAACTAGCAAAACACACAAATCATCATAAACATGGTCATTTCATTCATAATCATAATCATTAACACTTTGAAAGCTTGTTTACAATGATATAAATCAGTTACAGACTTGACAAAAACCCTAGGGAGAAACATACTCTGAGAGGGAAACAAAATGACCAAAAGTTTACATTCAAAAAATGATTCATCCTTATATAGACCTGCACATTCGCCCAATTGACTTGGTCGAATGTGCAGGTTTGACCATTCATAGTGGGCAAATCTGGACATATATACAAACAAATCTTCATTCGACCTCCCAGAGCTACCTTCGACCAAACACATCTTCCTTCGACCATCTGATTTCCACATTCGACCGCCTGTAATCAGCAATACATATTAGAATTCGTAATTCAATAGCACTAGTCGCACTTTCGTGTATCTACAAACTCCCCCTCGACCACTGCTTGAATTGCTTCAGCCTTCGCTCTTCATCCATTCTCTTGTTCATCAATTTGATATGCAATAGCTTCTTTTGTTCTTTCGTTATCACTGGTTCATGAGTTTGCTTTGGTTTCTTCTTTTCAACATTCTGTATCTGAACAAACTTCCCCGGCTTCTTATCAAAGTCACAACCCACATTGACATCCCACGCAAAACATAAGAATACCACACGTTGGTATTTAGATGCCTGTTCAATGTCTTTCTCTTCACAGTAAATCGGATTATAGTATAGCATTATAATGTCCTCGTGTGAGCAATTGATCAACCACATCGGGTCAAAAATATGAATCTTCTTGAAATCTTTCATACCATCCTTCAAAACAATAATAGCCTCTGCTGTCTTCCAGTCGTAGTACCACCACATAAAATCTTTCGAAAAGTGTTGTGGAATTTGCATCAAAGGAATATGCTTCAACACTTTTGGTGGTTTATACTTCAAAGTCACCTTATGCAACCCCGTTATCTCATCTTTCTCCTTCTTGTGAACAATTCTTTTAGGATACTGTGGGGTAAACACATTCCATTTCTTTCTACTCTCCCTCGCCATGCGATCTGCAAAGTAACCAACGAGATGGTTGTTTACTGAAGCACCTGACATTTCATGTCTGCAGATATCGTGAACAGCCCAATATGGTAGTGTCTTAATGTCGTGGAATCTGTTGAAGTAAAGAATTCCTTTCTCCCATTTCATAGCGACACACTTAAGCTGTCTCAAATACTTCCAACCGAGAGCTTTGCCTTTGAATAGTTCATTGTGGAATTTGTAGAAACTACCCTGAACTTCAGTCTTAGGGCGGTTAGCTTCTTTTTCTTTAAGCTTCCTCAACAATTCTTTCAAATCATCAGATTGTTCAACATTTGGCTTCTGACAATCTGAATTCTTAAAAACTTATTCAACGAACTTTTTGCTCTTCTCACGAGCAAGTTTCTCAGCCTGGCTTAACAATTCATTAGAAAATTCAGGAAATCCAGAATCTTTATCATTCTTGAAGTATTCTGGATATTCCTCACTTGTAATATCCTCCATCTCTACCTCTTCAAACACTGGAACATCTCTATCATCAGAGTGATTACCTGCTTCTTTCTCAGGTATATTCGGTATTTGATTTTCACTCATCAACTCCTCAAGAGATTTAAAAACCTGTTTAGCCAGTCCCTCTAATATCTCTTTAGATACGGCTGCAGAAAGTTCTCCGCCTTCCAGATCAGGATCATTATATTCAAGTTCAAAACGCATATCATTTGACTCAAATATCTCTGGAAACCAACCAGTCATCTCTATCGTCCAGACTCTATCAATCAACATCTGGCGATATAACTTCTTATCTTCTTCAGATAAAGGTCTGATTTTCTCGGTCCAGAAAATATTATCATCGTCCGTAGTGCCACCAGGAGCTTTCGAACTAGACTCTCATGCATCTTTTCCAGATCCCCTCTTTTCATACTTATATTTTTCAGTATCATCATCATCATCACCTGAACCATCACCTGAACCATCATTATCACCATCATCTTTCTTCTTAGGAGCATCACCTGCATCCTCATCCAATTCATCATCATCTTCTTCTTCATCTGATGGTTCAAAATCAACCTGATCTTCTTCAAGGATCTTTATCTTCCTCTACAGCTTTCAGTTGTGGAGCTTTTGAGTACAAATCCTTTATCAGATTATTCATGCTCTTGTTGGTTTCTTTTAGCTTTTTGTTCTCAAGTCTCAAATTAATATACCTTCTAGTATTTCTCTGCTCATGTAATAACAACTTCTGATTCTCAGCTTGAAGTTGTTTAATCTTAGCTTCCAAACCTTCTTGATTTTCCTGTGAAGATACGACAACATCTAACATCTTTTTATCATTTTTCCTTAACTGCTCAATCTCTGCTTGTTGCTGATTAATGGTTTTCATCATATCTGCAAGCTTCTGGTTTACTGCATTCATCACATCACTATCTACAGCAACCTTTGGTGTTGAAGCTTCAGCAACTGGAGTCTTTTGTTTCTTCAGCTTTTGCAAGACTCTATCTAAAGCAGCATTAAAGTCATCAGTTGGCAATTCGGATTGGTCAGCAGCAGATGATGTTTTCTGTTTCTTTGCCACTGGGATATCATGGGAGATTTAGCGCTTGATACAACAGGCACTTTCTTTCCTGCAATTAAGTTCTCAATGTCTTTAGCTCTTTTCTGCATCGGCTTTACAATTTCATCAGCCTTTGCTTTCTTCTTGTATATAGGCTTTTTCTGTTTCTCTCCAGTCTTTGGCGATCCACCAAAATCTTCAGATCCCAATCTCAAACCTTCATCAATATCATCCAACGCAATCGGACTTTTCAACCTTTGTTCTTCTAAAGACTTGTTTAGACTTTCAGACTCACCAGCCACAGTGGCCTTGGGCGTGGTGCTCTTAACAGTCTCATTGTCAGAATCCCATCTCTCTTCAATCTGTGTCTCTTCTGAATCCATTGATTCTTCATCAACCAAATGTGTGCCTTTCTTCGCAACACTCTTTTTCCTCCTAGATATCTTCTTTAGTGGTTCTGCATCATCCTCTTTTTCTTCCCCTTTCCCATTGCGACTCTTTGCACCAACATTCACTACTTGCCTTTTCCTTTTTGCATCAGGATCAACAGGGCATAATGGATTCTCTTCATCAGACTCACTGTTAGCATGTCTGGCTTTATCAGTACCTGGATCTTCATATCCTAGATTGATCAGGTTACCGAACAAATTCTTCATTGGTGGTCTTTCATTCATTGGCACGCCTTTGTATCCCTTCATTCTTACTAATGTATTCAGATTCATGTGATCCTGTACGACTATCTAAGTAGGATCTCTTCTCAAATTCTTGTACTTTTCATCAAAGATCATTTGTAGGAATCTCGGGTATAATAGAAACTTTTTATTCTTCAATCCTCTGAGTGGTTCCAACATGTGTTCAAGTATCATCCCAAATACGTTGAAAGGCTTGTTCAAGATTAGGGCAACCATCAAAGAGCTAATACTCTTTCTCATTACGTCATAACCTCCACTCACTAATCCAAAAACATGTAACATGACGTGAGCAAGGTACTTGAACTGCGGGCATAGCTTTCCTTTTTGTAATGAACCATCAGTAATTGGTCCATTGTACTTCATTCTTAGGAAACACTTTCTCTGCTCAATCCAAGAAAGAACTCTCGGATCAGTCTTCTTATCTGTTAGCTTCAATGCTTCTCTGATATCGTCTTCAGAAATGATCACAAACTCCCCCTGAATCGTACTAACGATAGTAGATTCGTTGTTCCAATAATCCATTCTGGCATTCGTCCAAAATTCTTGTTGATGATCTCTGTATATGATAGCAGGAATAGCAATAGCAATAATCACACGACTTCTCTTCAAAAAATCAACAATACCGGTGAATTCGGTATGTTTCTTCAGATCACCCAGATAAGCACAGCAGTTGTGTGATTCTTCAAACGGTAAATCTTCTACTTGCTTCTTCTCGGTTGCCTTTTCTGAAGATCCAGCGGGAATATGAGTACTCTGCTGTTCAGACATGGTTAAACTGCAAAACAAATCAAGAAAACACGTTAAAAACGGACAAAATAACCAAAACATGAAATTTTTGATTTTGAAAATCTACATTCGACCAATCGAAGGTACGAATGTGAAAAATGGGGTTCGAATGTTGAATATAAGGTTCGAATGTGAAAATCAATGATTAAAAATGTACATTCGACCATTTTGTTCCACTTTCGACCGTTTTGAACAACTACATTCGACCAAAAAACCAGTTTTGACCGTTTAGAAGTGGGCGAATGTGTCTGTTCATCTTCTCAAATTGCATATTTTGATCCATAGTGTTTTAACATGCCATTTTGATTTGAAAAGCATCTAATATGGCTGATAAACCTTTCCCAATCAACAATTGTAATTATTATTCAGTGTTTATGTGTTTTATCCTAAAATCTAGGGTTTGAAACTTTTAAACAATCAATTGATTAATCTGACATGATTAAACCCTAGATTTTGGTATATTCTCCCCCTAAAACACTTAAACACTAAATCCCTAGCATCAATTGTCACAATTACCAGTCAGAAAACATGATTTGAGTCATGTTAGGGTTCGAACAAACAATCGATGAATCTGACTTTGTTAATGGATGGATACCTGCAAATAACGTCTTAAAATGATTAGCAAGAATCAGAGATCACAATTATAAGATTTTTAAAACACGAGCAACAAGGTTCCTTTATCTCAGAATTTTAAAATTTTTTTGAATAATAGTCGAATGTGCAGATAAGGTTTTTATAGGCTCCACATTCGACTAAACGTGTAGGGCGAATGTGAAAATTCGTCTACCTTCGACCCTATTTAAAGGTTCGAATGTAGACAAATGGTTCGAATGTGAAAATAACGTAAGAACACTCACATTCGACCGTTTGAAAGGTTCGAATGAGCAGCAAAAATTCCACATTCGACCCATCGAAGGGGCGAATGAAATTTGGAATTTTTGAACCTTTTACCAAATCTCAAAATCGAGTCCCGTTCAATATTTTTCTCAACTTTTAAGCATCCGACATTCATTATTTCTCATTTAAAGATGGCAAAACTCAAATAGCCATCAAGCTTTAGAAAATCACCATCAACCACCATTGGTTATCAAAAATAAGATAGAAATAATGAGTTTTGTTGTAAAATCTTTTGGATTTTCTAAAATTTTTGTTAAAACACACCCAAAATCTTTTTGAGTTTTGTATTTTTGAGGAGAAATGGAAAATACAGAAATGTAAAGATAAAACAGTAATCATTTTGTGATTTCTGGTAGGAGGATCATATCAGTTTTAGAGAAATCTGATCACACCGTTGATCTTTTGATTTATTATCATTAAAGACAATGTGTGATCTGGCAACTGCTGATATTGTGATCCACATAAGCTCACATGCAGACTGTTATGCAATGCTTTAGACTGATACTATTATTTATAATATAAACTCAATTGTCTGTGGTTCCCACGCACACGACATACTCCCGTATCAAGAAGTAAATGCTCAAAGACTCATTGTAACGCGTGATTATGCTTTCGTCATCTGTAATTTTACAAGGTATGAGGCATAGAGGTATACAGGTCAGCAAATCAATCCTACAAAGTAACTTGTGCACTCTACCAGGTTGAGGGCTGATATCAATCATGATTTGCATCAATGATTGGATACGATGCATTAGATAATCTTTGATTATCGTCATACATTGAAAGTTCCTCAATTCGGTAACTTTAGGATTTGGCTTTACAGCTCTTTTATAAAGACACCCTGTCTGATCTAGGTCCGTAATGACTTACAGCAGAAGATCAGAAAGGCTATCCCCAGATAACTAATAACATAACGACCCGAAACCTCCGAATTTTGTACAAATACCCTATCAAACGAAATTACGGTACTAAGACCATATGCCCATGAGGAGTTCATCCACACAACAATTCGTTTGATATGTATGTATCAGACACGCAGTAATAGGTCTATGAAGCCTATCAACACATCACACAGACTCAAGCACACGCCTAATATTGCATTACACTTCTTTAGCATGTGTCAGATCCCCACTGATGTACTATCATTTCCCCTTTTTCTCCTGAAAATCATTTTGAATTTTCTAATTTTTATGGGTTTTTGAATTTTTCAATGTTTTTGGTTTTTCTGAAAATAAACTCTACTTAAAATGAAAATCATATTTTTGGGTTTTTGTATTTTTCTGAAAAACAATAAAAACTAAAACTAAAAAGCGATAAACCGAGGTGGTGATCAGTCTTGTTTTTCTTTTATACCGTTAGCTTTAAAAAGATATTCAAATCTTGATTTATCAAAAGCTTTGGTAAAAAGATCTGCACGTTGATAGTCAGTGTGGATTATGACCATATCGATCAACTCTTTTGCGTAACAATCACGGATAAAATGATATTTGATCCGGATATGTTTAGCTTTCGAGTGATTGACTAAATATTTTGTTAATGCAATTGCGGCCTCATTTTCACAGAATATAGGGGTTTTAAGAAATTGCAAACCGTAGTGCACCATCTGTTGTTGTATCCAGAGAACTTGTGAGCAGCAGCTTGATGCTGAGACGTATTCTGCTTCACAGGTGGATGAGGCGACTGCAGTTTGTTTCTTGCATTGCCAGGTCACGAGCCTGCTCCCCATAAACTGGCATCCAGCCGTTGTGGATTTGCTGTCTTTGTCACAGCCTCCCCAATCTGCATCACTAAAAGCAATTAGGTCAAAATTATCATCATTAGGGTACCATAGTCCTCTCGACGGACAACCCTTTAGATATCTAAGGATACGTTTGACAGCTGCAAGATGACTCTGTGTCGGCTTCGATTCATAGCGTGCACAAAGACATGTGGCGAACATTATGCCTGGTCTGGATGCGGTGAGGTACATCAAAGATCTGACGATTGCTCTGTATGTAAAAGGATTAGTCAGCTCCCCCTTAGCGTCAACACCAATCTCGTGATAAGGTTGTATCGGGGTATCCATCGGCTTCGAATCATCCATCTGGAATCGGCTCAAGACTTCAGAAACGTATTTGGTCTGGTGAATAAAGATCCCCGTTGGTCTTTGATCCACCTGCAAGCCTAGGAAAAACTGCATCTCTCCCATCACACTCATTTCAAACTTTTCCTGCATAACTTCTTCGAATTCTCTGCATAAAAGTTCATTAGTAGAACCAAAAATAATGTCATCAACATAAATTTGCACAAGAAGCAAGTCATCCCCTGCTCGTTTTGTGAACAGTGTGCGATCTACCAAACCTCGTTTAAATCCTTTGGATAGAAGATACGTGCTCAGCTCCTCATACCATTGCCTTGGAGCCTGGTGAAACCCATAGAGAGATTTGTTTAGAACGTAGACCTTATCCCGGTGAATAGGATCTTCAAAGCCTGGTGGTTGACCTACGTAAACTTCCTCCTTGACCACACCATAAAGAAATGCGCTTTTAACGTCCATTTGATACACCTTGAATTTCTTGTAAGATGCAAATGCCAGAAACATGCGAATAGCTTCTAAGCGTGCAACCGGTGCATAAATCTCGTTATAATCGATTCCTTCCACTTGATGAAATCCTTGTACGACCAATCGAGCTTTGTTCCTAACAATCACTCCTCTGTCATCCTTCTTACATTTAAACACCCATTTAGTTCCTATCTTTTTCTGTCCTAGAGGTAAATCTGTTAGTGTCCACATTCGAAGTTTCTAGAACTGTAATAACTCCTCTTGCATAGCCTCTACCCAAGCGTCATCCAAAAGAGCATCCTTGTATGTCCGCGGTTCGACCTGCGAAACATAACAAGCAAACGACCAGTCATTTTGAAAACCTGATTTTTGAATTTTGGCATATAAAGCAAGAGTGCCAAGGTTTTCTTGTGAGTTTGCATTCCTCAGTTGACCTCTCATCATCACACTGCTACCAGGATCACTAATAACCTGATCGAGCGGGTGAATCCGATGTATCCGAGATTCCGGATAATCAGGTACTTGCACTCCCGTCTGAGTAGTCAAATTCTCTGTCGAATCGAGATCATTACCCAAGTTTGATGATAAAGCACCATTTGGATTTGGGTTCACTGGAGGTGTCTCTGTAGCAATATATGGAATAGTTTCACTTGCAACATCATCGTCATCTTCAGATTCCGATGAATTGAGAGTTGTGGAAGCTTCCTGAAATACCTCTTCTTCAGCTGCAGGAGCATTGGTATGATTAGAAGCTGTTTGGGGGTTTACAGTGATCGGACGCACCAATGGTGATGTCACTGCGTTTTCATACTCGTAATATAATCGTAATACAGCCTCTTCAACCAAGCTATCTAGATTGAATGATTCAAAGAAATCTTTGTAATCAAACATCCAGTCTGGACCGCTACCCTGTACATTCTGAGTATACCGTTGAACATCAACGTTAGGCCACTCCTCGACCTGATGAGTTCGTTTGTTGAATACCCATTTGAGCGGGGTTTAATATCCAACAAAGAATCCTTCCTCAGCCTTTGGTGCGAACTTCTCAGATGGATTAAGCATTGTACACGGGGCTCCAAACGGTTCTAGATACTCTAAGTTCGACTTTCGTCGGTTCAACAGCTCATAAGAAGTTTTACCAAACTTCTTCACCGTTAAAACACGATTGAGAGCATAACAAGCTGCGTAAATTGCTTCATTCCAGAACATTACTGGAAGATTGGAATCTGCAAGCATTGTCCTAGCTGCTTCAATTAGAGTCCTGTTTTTGCGTTCTGTGACACCGTGCTGTTGAGGGGTATACGGAGCACTGTATTCATGATGAATTCCTTTGTCTTCACAAAGAGCATCCATCTGTACGGTCTTGAACTCCGTCCCATTATCACTCCTAATTCTCTTGATCTTCAGACCATAGATATTTTCTAATCGAGTGAACAAAACCTTCAGGTTATTAAACGTGTCGCTCTTATGATGCAAACACATAACCCATGAAAATATGGAATAGTCATCTGTAACCACAAGACAATACAATTCACCAGCATGACTTTTACGCTTGACCGGTTCGAACAGATCCATGTGCAAACGCTCAAGTGGTAGTTCAACTAAATTTACTTTCTTTGGTTTATGGGATTGCTTGTGCTGCTTTCCTTTCTTGCAACTCACACACTTATCATTCAAATGGAAATGTTTAACATTCACGCGTTCGACAAGTTCATTCTTCACCAAATGATTCATTTTTCTAAGGTGAATGTGTCCCATCCTCCTATGCCACATGATTGATTCTTTTTCAGTAGCCTTGGAGAGGAAACACGTGACTTGGCCTTGTGTAGTCATAGCTTTTGACATGTCGAGAATGTACAGATTGTTCACTCTCGGTGATTTTAGCATAACCCACTCTTTTGGAAGTACGAATCCTGGCTTGAGTATATAGCAATATTTGTTATCAAAGAATACCGAAAACTGCTTATCACAGATCTGACTGACGCTGAGCAGATTATAATCAATTTGCTTCACGTACGAAATCTTTTCAAAACTCACGATCCCATTACTCACACTACCTTCCATAGTAATGTATCCTCCTTTATTCCCAGCAAACGCTACGTATCTGCCATTGATATTTCTGATGTCAAACAGTAGCGATAAATCCCCTGTCATGTGACCAGAAGCTCCACTGTCAACAATCCAAAGACTGCTCACAGGGCCAGCTGAAGCTCCCTGCACATATCAAATAAAAAGATTAGATTTTTCGGGGGACCCAAGCCTGCTTGGTTTTGGGTCTTTGAACATTGAGTTTCAAAGATTCTTTCTCACAAACAGATTGATTTGAATTGATCTTTTTCTGATCAATTAAATCCTTTTCAATTTCAGATTTCACATTTTCTTGTGAAGATGAAGCACCTTGAGAACCCTTTGGTGACCAATACTGTTCCGAACGTTTCAAGATCCGGATCTGAGATTTTGGGGTCTCAACCGGTTTTTTTACTTCGTCCTTAAAGGAAACTTTCTTGGTTTCCTTTTCTGATTTAACAGAGACAGGTCCAACTGTTGGTTTGATTGCAGGTTTTACAGGTACCTTTTGTTTGTCAACAGTTGTGTTTACCACAGGTTTCTTAAAAGGTTTTTCCATAGCTATCCGGTTACGACGGTCATATGTCATCTGACGATTTTCCCTCTTTTTAAAATATCTGCTTTGGTTATAAAACAGTGCTGGTTGAGGAACAAATCGTCTTTGTGGATAACAATGATTATCGACTGGACTCTGGTATTTCTGCTTCACTTCAACCTCGTGCCTTTTGTGCCTAACATACAAGCAGTGAGCAAGTAAATGCCCTCTCTCCCCGCATTTATAACACGCACGGTATTCCTTAAAGTTGTTCTTGGCGTTTGACTTAGCATAAGTAGTGATAGGATATTGATCATCCACACACCTTCTAAGACTCTCAGGAGCTGGGTCCTTGGAGTAATTCGGCTCAAGAAAACTATTAGCCTTCTCCTTCGGCTTGATAAACTTTGTGACGTGAACCTTTGGTTCTTTTGGAACATCCAAATAAATTTTCATTAAAACCTCTGGAGGTACATCATTTGTTCGCTCATGTTTCGGGAACCAAATGGTACTCTCCTGCCAAATTTTCTCAATCTTGGAATAGTTGGCAAATTTTATTGGATATTCCTCGTCAGAAATTATCTTATCGGATCCTTCCATCCGATAGAAAACTTTGACGGGTTTGTCACATTGTTCATTTTTCTCAACATGCTTAACTGATTGATTCGCTCGATGAGCGTTAGCCATGGGATGTATAATCTGAGATGGTGACACTAGTTCATTTGTAATAATGTGATTTTCAGCAGGAATATCACACACTTTCTCAGATTTGTCATCCTCAGAGTCGGAATCATTAGTTACAGCAATCACACCTTCATCATTTAGTCCCAAAATAGGTCTAACATCAGAATTAGGGTCTCCCACACTAGAGGTGTTAGACTCATCATCCGATGTAGAGTCAGACTTAACTGAGCTCTCCGGTGTTATTGAGTGCAAAGTATGGTTTTCAAATAACACTGGAGATGGGACTGCCTTGTAGTTTGCACTACTTGACTGTGAAGGCTTCTCAATGATATGGTCAACAACATATGCAATATGTTTATAACTTTCAAGCTTCTTGTTGACCTTTTCAGCAAAGCACTTGATGGTAGCCATTTCAAGTTTTGTATTTTCCAATTCATTTGTTTTAAAGATAAAGTCTTTTTAAGATCTGAAATGTCTTTCTCGTAACCATCAAGCACCTTATTGAATTCTCGTGCTTCTTTTTGATACGATTGACAGTTGATCTTAGCACTCTCAAGCTGAACCCTGAGTTGCTTATTATCCTCTGTCAATCTATCACATGCACCACAATACCTCTCACTATTCATATCTAAATTAGATTCAGAACTTACCTACTTTGGAGGCTCAGTCATCGCCATCAATGCAAAGTGTGCTTCCTTTCCAGCAAAGAATTTAGAATAGTCGATTCTGGTAAAAGCATCGTCCACAATGCAAGATTTGTGTGTCATCAGAAAATCAGCTTCGGCAAGACGTTGATCGATATCATCATCTAGTGAGTTAACGCTTTAGAATCAGAATCACTCTCCGTATCAGAATAAGCTGAATCACACTGTTCAGGAACATCAGTAACAAAGTCAAGAATCAATCCCGATTTCTTCTCAACACAAACATCACTTTCTTCACTCAACTCTTCAATCTTCGCCTCAGACATCTTCTCAGTCATCAAAACATCTTCAACAGACACCGGTTCCTTGAAATCCATCTTCTGGGCAACACATGCCACATTACCAGCAGTGATCTCCTCAACACCGAGTTGCATACCAGTCCAATCAAATTCTTCATCTTTCAGGATCACCAAAGCTTAGTTCTGGTTATCTGGTTGGGTTTGGCTGTTTGGTGTAAAATAGGAATGATAGTTCTGGTTTGATTGTGTGGTGTTTGATTTTGGTTCTGGTTTTGTGTAGTGGTTTGTCTAACAGTATTATTTAGTGAGATGTTTTGGCGATTTTGGTAATTGTTATATGGTTGAAAATTGGAGTTGTTTTGACTTTGATATGATACCTGATTTTGACGGTTCTGGTAGTTGGTGTTGAAAGGATTCCCGTTCCCATGCTGTGCTGGCTGTGTGCATTCTCTTTTGAAGTGACCTTTCCCACCACAGTTAAAACATGTCACTTTGGCTTTGTTAAAGCCATATGTGGTGTTTGGAGAAGTAGAAAGATCAGTTCTGCCAGTCTTCTCAATGAACTCAGTCGCTTGCCTCATGACACTAGCAAACGCCCACTGGATGTCAATGAGCTCCATCTCCTCTTTGTCAATTTGTGCATAGTCTTCACTGGTTAGGTTGTTTTTACCAATTTGACTAGCTACTAACCCGTTATAAGAAGCGACCATAGCAGAAACCAATGCTACATGTTGCTGTGCAACTTCAACAGTAACATTGTTCAAGTTTGAAGTCTCCAACACAATTGGGCTCTGATTAGGTTGACTTGGGTTCATTTGAGTTTGATTCATTTGTGGAATGTAAGGTTGTTGTTGAGGTTGGTTTATATTTGCAGAATAACAAGCAGCTTGTTGCATCGGTGAAAATGGTGGGATGTAAGTAGTAGGGTATGATGGTGGTGTATAAGATGAAGTTTGAGTAAGATAGTTTATGGGGGTTTTGGTTTGTTCAACAATACTTGATACACAAGCAATGTGTGGAGCAACAGTACTAGAACTTGAACTAGCTAGAGATGAAGATGTACCACCATGGTATAACTCTGGATTTTGAGGAACTTGTGCTCTTTTCGCCTTCCTCTTTTCCTCCATCTCTTTATTCTCAAGCTTCTGGATAAACTCATTGATGGTCCAGTATTGGTACGCATCTTTCTCCTTGAGAACCTCGATGTGTTGATTCCAGTATGCTGGCAATGCATCAGCAAACTTGTCCACCAGCTCAGACATCGGTATATTGATCTCATAACTTGAAAGTTCAGTCAATAAGTGGTAATACCTTGGAATCAACTCCGTTAGCGTCTCATTTCCCATATGGCCGAAGTTCTCAAACTCTTTTCTTAACTCCTCCATTCTAAGCTTCCTCGTCTTTTCATTCCCATCGTGACGATTCCTTAACATATCCCACAATTGTTTAGAAGTGGTGCACGACCCAAACTGATGTAAGAGATCAGCATTAATGGCCTGGGACAGTTGGGAAAACGCCTTCTTTTTCACCACAAACTTCTTCTTCTCGTCGTCAGCAAGACTCTCTAATGGAATCGACTCACCAGTGTTCTCCAAAACCGGAGCAACATACCCCTTAGCAATCATTTGCCAAGCTTCCGTTCCTTCTAATCCCATTCCCTCTAGATGAATCTTGAACTTGGTCTTTCATTGGTTGTAGTCCACCATTTCCATCAACTTTGGTGGACGGCTCCCACTACCCGAAGATAAATCATGAATAAGTGTCGAAATCGCATTGGTAGTCTGAGAGTGTACCACCGCTGCTGCAACTCCCCAGTAATCAGCCATAGGTTGTGGTTGTGGTTGTGTAACTTGTTGGAGCATCGAACTAGTCATCGCCAAATAGTTAATCGGTTGAGATGGTTGACTAGTCTTCTGAGCAGCTACCGACCAAGGATCCATAGTTGTTTGCTGTTGTGGTGTTGTATTAGGTCTTGGTGTTGTAGGAAAGTTCCACATATCGTTTTGAAAATTACAAAACACGAAACGATTAGAAAAATTTAACAACAGTTTCTACGTTTGACCATTTTCAAGTGTCGTGTGGTCGAATGTAAAATTTAATCCAGATTCGACCGTATGTCAAGGTTTGAATGTAGAAAATAACAAACTCGTTTCACTTTCGACCAAGTTAATCCACTTTCGACCACCCGATTGGTCGAATGTACAACTAATGGTCGAATGAACAACAACAGACTAAAAATTTCTAGGTTCGACCAAATAACACGCCACGTTCGACCAAAAACTCCCTGGTTCGACCTAAAAGCTCCACTCTCGACCAAATCTCCCTAGGTTCGACCCTTTCATTTTGAAAAACGGTTATACTTTGAAAATCAGTTATTTTGATCCAAAATTTTCAAATGTTGATGAAATTTGATGATCTTATGCAGGTTTTGCTTCGGATTGGATTTGGAACAAGTTTAACAAAGAGAATTTTGAATTTTATCCATGAAAACAAGTTCAAATCAATCAATTATCACCAAATTCAAATGTTCAATAAAAAAACAGAGAAATTTTGATCAAAATTGGGTCCAAAACAACTGAATTATTATCAATTCGTGGTTGTTTGATCCTTATGGCTCTGATACCACTTTGTATGTGTATAGGATCGGCTATTCAAACAAAGAATATGACCAAACAAGTTTAATTCAGGTGCGGAATCCCTGAATTGATCACGAAATGATAATAAAACTAGCAAAACACACGAATCATCATAAACATGTTCATTTCATTCATAATCATAATCATTAACACTTTGAAAGCTTGTTTACAATGATATAAATCAGTTACAGACTTGACAAAAACCCTAGGGAGAAACACACTCTGAGAGGGAAACAAAATGACCAAAAGTTTACATTCAAAAAATGATTCATCCTTATATAGACCTGCACATTTGCCCAATTGACTTGGTCGAATGTGCAGGTTCGACCATTCATAGTGGGCGAATCTGGACATATATACAAACAGATCTTCATTCGACCTCCCAGAGCTACCTTCGACCAAACACATCTTCCTTCGACCATCTGATTTCCTCATTCGACCGTCCGTAATCAGCAATACATATTAGAATTCGCAATTCAATAGCACTAGTCGCACTTTCGTGTATCTACAAACTTAATATTATTAACCTTAGAAAAATGCATGTGTTAGAAAAAAGATACCAACTTATATTATTTTCTTTTATAACACATGATAGTAAAAAATTCATAAATTTTCGCGATGTTCGATAAACTTAAAAACCCAAATATAGACCTAACATCCTAAGTGCCTTAAAATAGAAACCATAGACACTTTTAAGTTTAAATACTTATTTTGGGAACACTTTAAACTTTAGGTTGAACTTTTGGATTTGCTCGCTTAAAATCGCTCACCTAGTCAAGTTACTAATTGTCGAATGTGAGTATATCTTTTCCCTTTTTCATGTTTTACCATTTTGGGGCTAATCATGTACACTATTATCAAATGTTATTCTTATACTTAATGCAATTCTCATGTGTGTTTGCTTTATGTGAGTTTGCGTGTATGCTTAGTCAAAATCATTAACCGTTCTGCGGCCTAGCATTTCAATGCATAGTACTATGGTATACCCCCTTGAGACTCTGTTGAGAGAATCTTGGTCATTGTCTTGTTAATTCATTATTCATTTGGTTATTCATGTGTTAGTCTCATTCATAGGCTTGGTTTTGACTGATACTACTTATTACATAATTGCAAATGGTACCACACATGAATTGCTAAACATTTTTTTTACTATATGTATTCAAATCAGGGTATGCTCACCAATACATTTTTGTATTGACATATACTATTTTTGTACATGTTTCAGGTTATTTTGCGACGCTTCTTTTTAGCTTTTGGATTTATATTTAAGCTTTGACTTTATTGTATTTTAGTTAGACTTGACGCTTTAGAACTATTGTATACTGTAATTTCCTTTCAATGTAAAATTATTCAAATCAATGTATTCAAATTTACACTTTAGTACCATGAGCTATTGAACAATCGTCACTACGTGACACCTCGATGTTTCCGCCATTGGTTGGGGTGTTACAAGAGTGCTCAGAGATTGATTTGTTGGCCGTTCAAAAAAAAAATAAAATAGGAAGCTAACCTAATCAACATCTCTTAATGAACCACCTATATACATTGCTAGTATTTTTACTCTTCGCCCGTTATAGGAGCGTTTAAACTTAAATGAACTTAAATATATACTGTCAAATATTTAGTCCGACTCATTTAGGTTAAAACGAAGACCAACATAAAACACATATGAAAATATGAAAATATCCTATTATATATGGTCTTATTGCCTCTTACAACAGTGCTTCCGCGCGTTGCCGCAGGATTTAAATAAAACCCAAAAATAAAATAAAGTAAAACAAAAATTACCTGCATAAGGTGATTGAAAAAATGGAATTCCATGTCCTAGATGAAAATAGAAAAGGTGGGTGCGTAATCTGCTATTGCCCTTGGGTTAATTTTTTTTATTATTATTGTTTTTTAATCAATTTAGCACAATATGTTTGCATTGCGCAATAATAATGCACTATTTTTTTTTTTTTTGCAATGAAGGGTACACACTTCGAGGGTTGTGGGTGTGAGACACATTCTTTCTTTGTTTGCTGTGTGCTAAACTTTTCAAATTCAGTTCAGTATTCAGTAAATAAAATAAATAAAAATGAAAAAGTAAAATTATATAGTGTAACTAAAAGAGACAAAGAAAAGATACAATGATCCATATCACGAGAACTGTAGCCCTCAACAGTTACATAATAGTACAACCATAACCCCATACACTAATTTCCTATTCAATAGTCCGCCACTTTGTTTTGTTCTTTTTCCACCGTCTTGCGAGTAAGAGTGGATATATTTTTAAAAATCTTATCGCAATGGCCTATCTAGATTCTCTAAAATGGCAACATAGATACTGCTTCCCACACTTTCTTATTCTCTTTTACCTTTTGATTTCTGTAGAAGGATCGAATTGACAAAAACAATTGTATTGATCAAACAAGTCTACTAATTCAAGTGCGGAATCCTTGAATCAGTTACAAAATGATAATAATATCAACAAAACGCAGAAATCATCATTAAACCATTCATTTCATTAAAAATCATACTCAATTACACGTTAAAAAGATGTTTATAATCAATAAAAGACGTGTACAAAGTTGACTCAAAACCCTAGGGAGAACACAAACTGGAGGGAAAACAAAATGACCAAAACTTACATCTCAAAAATGAACTTGACCTTATATAGGCCTGCACATTCGCCCATATAGTATGGTCGAATGTGTAGGTTCAACCAACCATACTGGTCGAACCAAGCAATACATTAACATCTATTTCTACCTTCGACCTCCTGTTCTCCTTCGACCTCCTGAGCTTCCTTCGACCGTTCAAAAGCTTTCCTTCGACCATATGGAGACTCCTTCGACCAAACGATAACGAACAAAAACATGTGTTAAATGTAATCCAAAGCATTAGTCGCACAAAATGCATCTACAAACTCCCCCTCGACTATTGCTTGGATTGTTTGAGTCTACGTTCTTCATCCATCCTTTTGTTCATCAGCTTTATGTGCAATTGCTTCTTTTGTTCTTTGGTCATCACTGGTTCATAAACTTGTTTCGGCTTCTTCTTCTTCTTGACTTCAGGAACATCTTGAACCTTCACAAACTTACCCAACTTCTTGTCATAATCACATCCAGCATTTATATCATGAGCAAAGCACAGGAATACCACACGTTGGTATTTGCTTGCTTGATCACAATCCTTCACCTCACTATAAATCGGATTATAATACAACATAATAATATCCTCATGTGAGCAGTTAATCAACCACATAGGATCAAATATGTGTATCTTCTTGAAATCTTTCACACCATCTTTCAACACAATCACAGCCTCTGCAGTTTTCCAGTCATAGTACCACCAGATAAAATCCTTTGAAAAGTGTTGAGGGATCTGCATCAATGGAATATGTTTCAACACTTTAGGTGGTTTGTACTTCAACGTCACCTTAGGCATTCTGGTTATCTCATCAATCTCTTTCTTATGAACAATCCGTTTAGGATACTGAGGAGTAAATAAATTCCATCTCGTCTTGCTTTCTCTCGACATACGATCAGCAAAATAAGCAACGTGATCATTCACAGAGCCAGTCAACTGGTGTCTACACACATCTCGAATCGCCCAGTATGGAAGTGTCTTCAAATCATGAAATCTTTCAAAATAAAGTATTCCTTTTTCCCATTTAACAGCTACACACTTCAACTGTTTCACAAACTTCCATCCAAACGCTCTACCTTTGAACATCTCATTGTGTAACTTGTAAAAACTTCCCTGAATCTCTGTCTTAGGACGATTAACCTTTTTCTCCTTTAGTTTCCTCAATAACTCCTTCAAACTATCAAATTGTTCTGTACCCGGTTTATCATGCCCTAGAAATACTTCTTCAATGAATCTCTTACTCTTTTCATGAGCAAGTTTCTCGGCTTCTTTCAACAATTCATCAGTAAATTCAGCAAATCCAGAATCTTTATCCTTCTTGAAATATTCTGGATATTCCTCGCTGGTTATGTCTTCAATCTCAACCTCCTCAAATACAGGCACATCTCGATCATCTGAATGATTACCTGCTTCTTTTTCAGGTAAGTTGGGAATCTGATTATCAACTAATAATTCTTCCAACGTCTTCCCAACTTGTTTTGCTAAACCTTCTAATTTCTCTTTCGACATCGCCGCAGAAACTTCTCCATCTTCCAAATCTGGATCATTATACTCCAACTCATATATCATGTCACTGGATTCAAAGATCTCTGGAAATCTGTTAGTCATATCTATCGTCCAGACTCTATCTGTTAACATCTGGCGATACATCTTCTTATCATCGTCTGATAGTGATCTTAGCTTCTCATTCCAAAAGACCGTATCATCATCAACAGATCCTCCATGAGCTTTTGAGCTGGATCCTCCTTCACCTTTTCCAGATCCTCTTTTCTCACACTTGTATTTATCAGTATCGTCATCATCATCATCACTATCTGAACTTGCAGAGCTGTTTCCTTCACCAGAATCATTATTAGAACCATCATCATCACTATCATCTTTCGTTTTCTTCTGAGAAGTATCACCAGCATCATCATCTAACTCCTCATCTTCTTCCTCTTCATTATCAAATGGTTCGAAATCAACTTCTTCATCATCTCGCTCTTTATCCTCTTCACCAGCTTGCAATTGAGGAGCTCTAGAGTACAAGTCTTTAATCAAATTATCCATGTTCTTGTTACTCTCTTTCAGCTTCTTATTCTCCTCTTTTAATACCATAAATCTCCTGGTGTTCCTCTATTCATGCTTTAACAACTTCTTGTTTTCTTTTCGAAGTCGTTTAATCTTGGCTTCAAGAGCTTCCTGATTCTCATAAGATGTTTCAACAACGTCTAACATCTTCTTATCGTTGTTTCTCAATTGCTCTATCTCTGCTTGCTGCTGATTGATTATTTTCATCATATCAGCTAGCTTCTGGTTCACAGCATTCATCACATCACTATCAACTGTGACCTTTGGTGTAGAAGCTTTAGCAACAGCAGGCAACTTTCCTTTCTTTATCTTTTTTAGCACTCTATCCAGTGCATCATTAAACTCATTAACAGGTAAATCAGTCTCCTTTTCAGTACCTGATGTTGTCTTCTGCTTCTTTGCAGCTGGAGTTAGAACGGTTATTTTGAGCTAGATGTTGGTGGCAATTTCTTACCAGCAATCAACGTTTCAATGTCTCTAGCTGTCTTCTCCATAGGTCTTAAAACCTTCTCCTTCTTCTTGAACTGGGGTTTCTTTTGTTTCTCCCCTTGCTTTGGCGATCCAGGAAAATCCTCTGATCCCAAGCCTAAACTCACATCAGTTTCATCTAAATGAATAGAACTTTTAGTACTCTGTTCCTCCAACGACTTGTTGAGACTGACAGACTCACTAGCCACAGTGGCCTTGGGTGTGGTGCTCTTCATTGTCTCAGCATCAGAGTCCCACCTCTCATCCTCTTGCGTCTCTTCAGAGTCTACAGACGCCTCATCTACTAAATGCAATCCTTTCTTCGCCATACTCTTATGTCTTCTAGAAACTTTCTTCTTAGCTGGTTCAGCTTCATCTTCTTTCTCTTTACCCTTTCCACTCTTTGCTCCAACATTCACCACTTGATGCTTTCGTTTAGCATCAGGGTCTACTGGATGTAATGGATTTTCTTCATCTGATCCACTGTTATCATGTCTCACCTTATCCTGACCTGGGTCTGTATAATCTATCTTGATCAGGTGACCAAATAGATTCTTCATCGGTGGTCGTTCATTCAATGGTACACCCTTATACGCCTTCATCCTAGCAAGAGTGTTCAGATTCATGTGCTCCTGAACAACAATCTGTTTAGGATCTCTCTTCAACTTCTTGTACTTAGCATCAAAGATCATCTGAAGAAATCGAGGATATAACAAGAATTTCCTGCTCCTTAACCCTCTCACAGATTCTAACATGTGTTCCATCAGCATCCCAGACACATTGAACGGTTTGTTCAATATTAAAGCCACCATCAATGAGCTGATGCTTTTTCTCATCAAATCGTAACCTCCACTTGCTGATCCGAAAACATGAATCATCACATGTGCAAGATATTTGAACCGAGGACATAATTTTCCTTTATGTAACGAATCGTCAGTGATAGGTCCGTTGTACTTCATTCGTAAAAAGCACTTCCTTTGTTCAGTCCAACTCAGTTCCCTGGGATCCGTCTTAACATCCTCTAATTTCAATGCCTCTCTTATATCGTTCTCAGAGACAATCACCAGCTCCCCCTGAATCGTACTAACGAGTGACGATTCGCCTTCCCAGAAGTCCATCTTAGCATTGGTCCAGAACTCCTGTTGGTGATCACGGTAAATGATAGCTGGTGTAGCAATCGCGTCAATCACTCTACTCCTCTTCAAGAATTGTATAATCCCAGCAAACTCTGTATGTTTCTTCACATCGCCTAAATACGCACAGCAGTTGTGTGCGGATTCTAACGGTAAATCAACACTCTTTTCCTTCTCGGCTGCCTGTGAAGATGATCCAGCAGGGACACTCGCACTTTCCTGTTCAATCATTGTTAAAACTGCAAAAACAAATCAAAACAAACATGTTAAAACGGACAAAATAAACAAAATGTGATTTTCAATTTCTACATTCGACCAATTGATGGTTCGAATGTGAAATAGTAGGTTCGAATGTGAAAATCTGAGGGTTCGAATGTAAAACATTTTGAAAAATTTATTCATTCGACCGTTCAAACATTCTCCTTCGCCCAAACTGTCACATTCGACCGTTTGTTAAGGGGCGAAGGTGACTGTTCATCTTCTTCAAAATTTCAGATTCTAATTTTGGTCGTTTTAAACTGCCATTTTAATTTGGAAAGCACCTAACACTACCGATTAAGCTTTTCAAATCATCAATTTTAACAATCATTCATTGATAATGTGTTTTTCATCAAAAACTAGGGTTCGTAAAGTTCAAACAAACGATTATGCAATCTGTTGTTATTTAAACCAAAGTTTTTGGATAATCTCCCCCTAAAACACTTAATCAATGAAACCTAATAAAAAATAAGTCCATTTATTATGATTTAATCCATGTTAATAGTCGGTTAGGGCACAGATACAAAATCAAGGATTAAACTCTCAAAACTGGATAATAACCTGCAAATGATGGTGTAAAATGATCAGTGGAATCAGACGAACACAATAATACAGTCTAAAAAATCAAGAGCAACAAGGTGACTTTATGTCAGAAAATTTGAAATTTTTTCGAATGGGGTCGAATGAGCTGAGAAAGGGGTTATATAAGCTTCACATTCGACCGTTTGACTAGGTCGAATGTGATGCTTTTTCTACCTTCGACCCTACTGAAAGGTTCGAATGTAGAAAAAGGGTTCGAATGTGAAATTTTCACATGAACACTCACATTCGATCGTTTAAAACATACGAATGAGCAGACAAAATTCCACCTTCGACCCAACGAAGGGGCGAATGAAACATGGAATTTTTGAAAATTTTACCAAATCTCAAAATCGAGTCCCGTTCAAAATATTTTTCAACTTTTAAGCATCCAACAGTCATTATTTCTCATTAAAAGATTACAAAGCTCAAATGGTCCATCAAGTTTTAGAAAATCATTATTAACCACCATCAGCTATAAAAAATAAGATAGAAATGTAAAATCTTTTTGGATTTTCTAAAGTTTATGTTAAAACACACCTAAAATCTTTTTGCGTTTTGCATTTTTTTTTGTTTGATGAGAAATATAAAATGCGAAAATGTAAAGATAAAGCAGTAAATGTTTTGGGATTTCCGGTAAAGGGATCATATCAGTTATTGAGAAATCTGATCACACCGTTGATCTTTTTGATTTATTATCATTAAAGACAATGTGTGATCTGGCAACTGCTGATATTGTGATCCACATAAACTCTCATGCAGACTTTTGTGCAGTGCTTTATACTGATACGATTATTTATAGTATAAACACAATTGACTGTGGTTCCCACGCACACGACATACTCCCGTATCAAGAAGTAAATGCACAAAGACTCATTGTAAAGCGTGATTATGCTTTCGTCGTCTGTAATTTACAAGGTATGAGGCCCAGAGGTATACAGGTCAGCAAATCAATGCAACAAAGTAACATGTGCACTCTACCAGGTTGAGGGCTGGTATCAATCATGATTTGCATCAATGATTGGATACGATGTAATAGATAATCTTTGATTATCATAATACATGAAAAGTTCCTCAATTCGGTAACGTTAGGATTTGGCATTAAAGCTCTTTTATAAAAACACCCTATCTGATCTAGGTCCATAATGACTTACAGTAGAAGATCAGAGAGGCTGTCCCCAGACAACTAATAACATAACGACCCAAAACCTCTGAGTTTTGTACAAATACCCTATCAAACGAAATTACGGTACTAAGACCATATGCCCATGAGGAGTTCATCCACACAACAATTCGTTTGATATGTATGTATCAGGCACGCAGTAATAGGTCTACGAAGCCTATCAGCACATCACACAGACTCAGACACACGCCCTATATTGCATTACATTTCTTTAGAATGTGTCAGATCCCCACTGATGTACTATCATTTCCCCTTTTTCTCCAAGAAATCATTTTGGGTTTTTCTAATGTTTATAAAATTTTGAGTTTACTGTTCCCAAGGATAAGCTGGAGCATTTCAAATATGTGACTGCCCAAGATATCGTTTGTTCACAGAAATCTGACGGCATTAATCTAAGGGAAGAAGATATAGCAGTCAACAATGTTTTTCTAATTTTTATGGGTTTTGAAATTTTTCAATGTTTTTTGGATCTTCTGAAAATATATTCTATCTAAAAAATTGTAAAAACATATTTTTGGATTTTTGTATTTTTCAGAAAAACAATAACAACTAAACTAAAAAGCGATAAACTGAGGTGGTGATCAGTCCTGTTTTTCTTTAATTCCGTAAGCTTTCAAAAGATAGTCAAATCTTGATTTATCAAAAGCTTTGGTAAAAAGATCTGCACGTTGATAATCAGTGTGGATTTTGACCATATCGATCAACTCTTTAGCGTAACAATCACGGATAAAATGGTATTTAATCCGGATATGTTTAGCCTTTGAGTGATTTACTAAGTCTTTTGTTAATGCAATCGCGGCTTCATTATCACACTAAATAGGGGTTTTAAGAAATTGCAAACCGTAGTCCACCATCTGTTGTTGTATCCAAAGAACCTGTGAGCAGCAACTCGATGCTGAAACGTATTCTGCTTCACATGTGGATAATACAACTGTGGTCTGTTTCTTGCACTGCCAGGTCACGAGCCTGCTCCCCATAAACTGGCATCCAACCATTGTGGATTTGCTGTCCTTGTCATAGCCACCCCAATCTGCATCACTAAAAGCGATTAGGTCAAAATTATCATCATTAGGGTACCATAGTCCTTTCGACGGACAACCCTTCAGATATCTAAGGATACGTTTGACAGCTGCAAGATGACTCTGTTTCGGCTTCAACTGATAACGTGCACAGAGCAATGTGGCAAACATTATATCTGGTCTGGAGGCGGTGAGATACATCAGAGATCCGACGATTGCTCTGTATGTAAATGGATCAGTTAGCTCCTCCTTAGCGTCAACTCCAATCCCATGATTAGGTTGTATTGGGGTATCCATCGGCTTTGAATCGTCCATCTGGAATCGGCTCAAGACTTCAGAAACGTATTTCGTCTTGTGAATAAAGATCCCCGTTGGTCTTTGTTCCACCTGCAAGCCTAGGAAAAACTGCATCTCTCCTATTGCGCTCATCTCGAACTTTTCCTGCATAACATGTTCAGATTCTCTGCAAAGAAGTTCGTTAGTAGAACCAAATATAATATCGTCAACATAAATCTGGACTAGAAGCAAGTCATCGCCTGTTCGTTTAGTGAACAGTGTGCAATCTACCAAACCTCACTTGAATCCTTTTGAAAGAAGATACGTGCTCAGCTCCTCATACCATTGCCTTGGAGCATGGTGCAACCCGTAGAGAGCTTTGTTTAAAACGTAGACCTTATCCCGGTGAATAGGATCTTCAAAGCCTGGTGGTTGACCAACGTAAACTTCCTCCTTGACCACACCATAAAGAAACGCGCTCTTAACATCCATTTGATACACCTTAAATTTCTTGAATGATGCAAACGCCAGAAACATTCGGATAGCCTCTAAGCGTGCAACAGGTGCATAAATCTTGTTGTAATCAATTCCTTCAACTTGATGAAATCCTTGTACAACCAAACGAGCTTTGTTCCTTACGATCACTCCTCTATCATCCTTTTTGCATTTGAATACCCATTTAGTTCCAATTTTCTTTCGTCCTGGGTGCAAATCTGTCAGTGTCCATACACCAAGTTTCTGAAACTGCAATAACTCCTCTTGCATAGCTTCTACGCAAGCGTCATCCAAAAGAGCGTCCTTGTAAGTCCGCGACTCAACCTGCGAAACATAACAAGCAAAAGACCAGTCATTTTGAAAACCGGATTTTTGAATTTTTGCATATAAAGCAAGATTGCCATGGTTTTCCGGTGAGTTAGCATTCCTCAATTGACCTCTTGTCATCACACTGCTACTAGGATCACCAATAACCTGCTCGATCTGGTGAATTCGATGTATCCGAGATTCCGGATAATCTGGTACTTGGACTCCCGTCTGAGTAGTTAAGTTCTCTGCAGAAACCAGATCATTACCCACATTCGATGATGAAGCACCATTTGTATTTGGGTTCACTGGTGGTGTCACTGTAACATGATCAAAAATAGCTTCACTTGTAACATCATCGTTTTCATCTTCAGATTCCGATGAATTCAAAGTTGTGGAAGCTTCTTGGAATACCTCTTCTTAAACTACAGGAACATTGGTAGCATTAGAAGCTGCTTGGGGATTCACGGTGATCGGACGCACCAACGGTGATGTCACTGCGTTTTCGACCTCGTAATATAAACGTAATACAGCCTCTTCAACCAAGCTATCTAGGTTGAATGAGTCAAAGAAATCTTTGTAATCAAACATCCAGTCTGGACCGCTTCCCTGTACATTCTGAGTATACCGTTGTACTTCAACGATAGCCCACTCCTCGACTTGACGAGTTCGTTTGTTGAATACCCGTTTGAGCGGGGTTGCATATCCAACAAAGTATCCTTCTTCAGCCTTCGGTGCGAACTTCTCAGATGGATTAAGCATTGTACATGGAGCTCCAAACGGTTCTAGATACTCTAAATTCGGCTTTCGATGATTCAACAGCTCATAAGAAGTTTTGCCAAACTTCTTCACCGTTAAAACACGATCAAGAGTATAACAAGCTGCGTAAATTGCTTCGTTCCAGAACATTACTGGAAGAGTTGAGTCCGCAAGCATTGTTCTCGCCGTTTCTATAAGAGTCCTGTTTTTGCGTTCGGCAACACCGTTCTATTGTGGGGTATACGGAGCACTATATTCATGATGAATACCTTTGTTTTCACAAAGAGCGCCCATCTGTGCATTCTTAAACTCCGTCCCATTATCACTCCTAATTCTCTTGATCTTGAGACCATAAATATTTTCCAATCGAGTGAACAGAACTTTCAAATTATCAAACGTGTCGCTTTTATGGTGTAAGCACATAACCCATGAAAATCTTGAAAAATCATCAGTCACCACAAGACAGTACAATTCTCTAGCATGACTTTTACGCTTGACTGGTCCGAACAGATCCATGTGCAAACTTTCAAGTGGCAATTCAACGGAATTGACTTTCTTTGGCTTATGGGATTGCTTATGCTGCTTACCCTTCTTACAACTCACACACTTGTCATTTAAGTGAAAATGTTTAACATTCACGCCTGTGACAAGTTCATTCTTCACCAATTGTTTCATCTTTCGTAGGTGAATATGTCCCATTCTCCTATGCCACATAATTGATTCCTTTTCAGTATCCTTGGAGAGAAAACACGTGACCTGGCCTTGTGTAGTCATTGCTTTAGACATGTCGAGAATGTACAAGTTGTTCACTCTCGGCGCCTTTAACATCACCCACTCTTTTGGTAACTCGAATCCCGGCTTGAGTATGTAGCAAGATTTGTCATCAAAGTAAACTGAAAATTGCTTGTCACAAATCTGACTGACACTGAGCAGATTGTAATCGATTTTCTTCACATAAGATATCCTCTCAAAACTCACAATTCCATTACTGACACTACCCTCCATGGTAATATAACCTCCCTTGTTTCCTGCAAACGCTACATAACCTCCAATGATATTTCTGATATCGTATAGTAGCGAAAGATCCCCTGTCATGTGACCAGAAGCTCCACTGTCAACAATCCAAAGACTGCTCACAGGGCCAGCTGAAGCTCCCTGCACATATCAAGTAAAGAATTAGATTTTTCGGGGGACCCAAGCCTGTTTGGTCTTGGGTCTTTGAACATTCTGTTTCAAAGATTCAGATTTTTCACAAATAGTTTGATTTGAATCGATCTTTTTCTGATCACTCAAATCTTTTTCATTCTCTGATTTCTCATGTTGTTATGAAGTTGAAGCACCTTGAGAACCCTTTGGTGACCAAGATTGTTCAGATCGTTTCAAGATCCGGATTTGAGATTTTGGGGTCTCAGCCGGTTTCTTTTCTTCGTCTTTGAATGAAACTTTCTTGGTTACCTTCTCTGATTTAACAGAGACAGGTCCAACTATTGGTTTGACAGCAGGTTTAACAGGAACCTTTTTCTTGTCAACAGTTGTGTTCACCATTGGTTTCTTAAGAGATTTTTCAGTAGCTATCCGGTTACGACGATCATAAGTCATCGGACGATTTCCCTCTTTTGAAAATATCTGCTTTGATTATAAGAAGGTGCTGGTTGAGGTACAAATCGTCTTTGTGGATAACAGTGATTATCGACTGGACTTTCATACTTCTGCTTCATTTCCACTTCGTGCCTCTTGTGCCTTACATACGGACAGTGAGCAAGTGAATGCCCTCTCTCCCCGCACTTAAAGCACGCATGATACTCTTCAAAGTTGTTCTTGGCGTTCGACTTTGCATAACTAGTGATAGGATATTGATCATCCACACACCTTCTTCTTAAACTCTTAGGAGCTGGGTCCTTTGAGTAAGTCGGCTCAAGAAAACCGTTTGACTTTTCTTTTGGTTTAATAAATTTTGTGACATGGACCTTTGGTTATTTAGGAACATCCAAATAAATTTTCTTTAAAACTTCTGGAGGTACATCATTTGTTTGCTCATGTTTTGGGAACCAAATGGTACTCTCCTGCCAAATTTTCTCAATTTTTGAATAGTTGGCAAATTTTATTGGATATTCTTCATCAGAAATTATCTTATCGGATCCTTCCATCCGATAGAAAATTTTAACAGGTTTATCACACGATTCATTTTGCTTTTCATTTTTATTCTCATTTTTCTTCTCATTTCTCTTCTCAACAGGCTTAACTGATTGATTCTTTCCATGAGCGTTAGCCATGGGATGCACAATCTGAGATGGTGAAACAAGTTCAGTAGTGATTATGTGATTTTCATCAGGAATATCACACACCTTTTCAGAAACCTTCTCAGACTGTTCATCCTCTGAATTAGAATCATCATTTACAGCAACTACACCTTCATCATTTCCCAATACAGGTATAACATCAGAATAAGGGTCTCCCACACTAGAGGTGTTTGACTCGTCATCCGATGTAGATTCAGATTTAACTGAGCTCTCCGGTGCTATTGAGTGCAAATTATGGTTTTCAAACAACACCAGAGCTGAGACAGCTTTGTAGTTGGCACTACTAGACTGCGAAGGCTCTTCTATTATATGATCAACAACATAAGCGATATGCTTATAACTTTCAGGTTTCTTGTTCACTTTTTCTCCAAAGCACTTGATGGTGGCCATTTCAAGTTTTGTGTTTTCTAAATCATTGATATAATTATTTATGGCCATTTGTTTCAAAGATAAAGTCTTTTTCAATTCTGAAACATCTTTCTTATAACCATTAAGTACTCTGTTAAACTCTTTTGCTTCCTTTTGATAGGATTGACAGTTGATTTTAGCACTCTCAAGCTGAACCTTGAGTTGCTTAATCTCCTCTGTCAATTTATCACAAGCATTACAATGTTTAACACAAGTTGAATTTGAATTAGAAGCAGATTCAGTACTTACCTGTTTTGGAGGTTCTGTCATGACCATCAATGCAAAGTGTGCTTCCTTCCCAACGAAAAACTTTGAATAATCAATCCTGGTACAAGCATCATCCACCATGCATGATTTCTGGGTCATCAAAAAATCAGCTTCAGCAAGCAATTGGTCAATATCATCATCCAGTGAGTTAACACTAGATTCAGAATCAGACTCACTCTCCTCATCAGAATAAGCTGAATCATACTGCTCTGGAATGTAACATTTCACATTGAAGTGCTTGACAGAATTGGAAAAGTGGCTTACAAACTTGATCTTCCACCTGAGTTGAGCAATGTTCACCCAACTTTTCACGTTTCGAATCTCAAGAAATGCTTAGCAGATGAGAACCTCCATGTCCCTCTTGAAGATGTGCAGATCGATGAAACTATGCACATTGTTGAGAAACCTGTTGAGATCGTGGATACTGGGGTCAAGAAACTCAAGCGCAGTCGCATTCCGATCGTCAAGGTTCGTTGGGAATCTAAACGAGGTCCAGAGTTCACTTCGGAACGCAAGGACCAAATGAAGTCTAAGTACCCATACCTTTTCCCACCAGACTCTCCAACTCCAACTTCGGGACGAAGTTCCTAAAAGTAGGGGAGACTGTAACATTTCGCATTAAATTCTATGTACGTTACGATGATTATTAATAAAACGTTGAATTTTATCATTTATCGTTCCTTTTAAAAATATTTTGTGACGCATTTGGACCCCTAGTACCATACTATAAACATATAATATTGTATGTGCTAAAAGGATCGACAAATAACAAAGAATTGATCAAACAAGTTTGTTTTAGGTGCGGAAACCCTAAAACAATCACAAAATGATAATCAAACAGATCAAAACACGTAAATCATCATTTCAAAGCTTTTTCATTAATTACGAACTCAATTACACGTTGATAAAATGAAAACAAACAAGGTATGAACGTGAATTAAGCTAAATAATATCCTAGAGAGAGAATCAGAAAGTGGAGGGAACAAAATGACTCAAAGTTACATTCAAAAAATCAGCTTGACTATATATAGACTGCACATTCGCCCACTTAGTTCGTGCGAATGTGCAGGTTCGACCACTTCATCCGGTCGAACCAAGCCATACATAAGAAATCTATTCTACCTTCGACCAAAACATCTCCTTCGCACCTTCTGATTCTCCTTCGACCAAACAAACTTCTTCCTTCGCCCATTCGATTATAAACAAAAACAAGTTTATTGTACAATCCGAAGCACTAGTCGCATTAATGCATCTACAAACTCCCCCTCGACTATTGCTTGGATTGTTGTCGACGTTCTTCGTCCATTCTGATGTTCATCAACTTGATATGCCTCTGAATCTTCTGTTCCTTAGTCAACACCGGTTCATGAAATGTATTAGGCTTCGTCTTTTTCACTTCAGGCACTTTCTGTATCTTCACAAACCTCCCGAGCTTCTTGTCATAGTCACATCCAACATTTATATCATATGCAAAGCACAGAAATACCACACGTTGGTATTTACCTGCTTGTTCAGCATCCTTAACTTCAGAATAAATCGGATTATAGAACAACATTATTATATCCTCATGTGAACAGTTAATCAACCACATGGGATCAAAAATGTGTATCTTCTTGAAGTTCTTTTCACCATCTTTCAGCACGATAACAGCCTCTGCTATCTTCCAATCATAGTACCACCAAATAAAGTCTTTGGCGAAGTGTTGTGGAATCGGCATCAAAGGAATCTTCTTCAACACTCGCGATGGCTTATACTTCAGTGTCACTTTGGGCATTCCAGTAATCATATCAATATCCTTTTTATGAACGATTCGTTTTGGATATTGAGGTGCAAATAAATCCCATTAGTTCGGCTCTCTCTCGTCATCCTCTAAGCAAAGTATGTAATTTGATTATTTGAGGCTCCCGTTAAACGGTGACGACAAATATCACGAATAGCCCAGTAAGGAAGAGTCTTCAAATGATGAAATTTATCAAAATATAGAATCCCCTTCTCCCACTTCACTGCTACACATTTTAGTTGCTTAACAAACTTCCAGGCCAATGCACGACCTTTGAAAATTCCACTGTGAAGCTTGTAGAAGCTACCTTGTATCTCAGCTTTAGGACGGTTATTCTCTTTCTCTTTCAGTTTCCTTAAAAGTTCTTTCAAACTATCAGATTGCTCGAACTGTGGCTTATCATGCCCTTTGAATATTTCATCTTCAAACAATTTGCTCTTTTCCTTAGCAAGTTTCTCGGCCTGGTTTAGCACTTCATCAGAAAATCCAGGAAATCCAGAATCTTGATCATTCTTAAAGTATTATGGATATTCCTCACTTGTAATGTCTTCCATCTCAACTTCTTCAAATGCAGGAACATCACGGTCATCTGAATGATTCCCGGCTTCCTTTTCAGGTATCTTTGGAATGAAATTATCAGCAAGTAGCTCTTCCAAAGTCTTTCCAACCTGTCTAGCTAAACCTTCAAGTATTTCCTTAGAAATCGCCGCAAAAACCTCTCCATCCTCTAGATCTGGATCATCAAACTCCAACTCAAACGGCTTATTACAAGACTCGAATATTTCTGGAAACCTGCTTGTCATGTCAATCGTCCAGACTCGATCTGTGAGCATCTGGCGATACATGTGTTTGTCTTCTTTAGATAAAGACTGCAGTTTTTCATTCCAGAAAATGTCATCATCTACATTTTCACCTGGAGTCTTTGAGCTTGACTCTCCACCTTTACTCGAATCACGCTTCTCATACGTATATTTCTCAACTGTGACCTTCTTCTTAACAGGCATCTCAGCAACTTCAGGCAGTTTGCCTTTCCTCATCTTCTTGAGCACATTGTCTAACGCTTCATTGAACTCATCAACAGGTAATTCATCTCCCTGTTGTGTGCTAGAATTAGTTGCAGTGTTTTGCTTCTTCATACAGGTGCCATAACCGGTGACTTAGAAACTGGTGGTAGTTTCTTTCCAGCAATGAGTGATGTAACATCGCAAAATTTTTCAAATTCTAATACATTATAGCCCTTACTTTATCATTAATTTTATACTATTAAGCCTAAGTTTTTTATCACCCAACTTATATTTATATATAATGATAATAATAATAATAATAATAATAATAATAATAATAATAATAATAATAAAACAAAAGATTTGGACACTACACACCCAATTGCTAAAGACAATCCAACCCAAGCCCACACTAAAACCTTTAAACAAATTCGTCCCAATGCTTCTAGCCCAGTCCACACGTGAGCCCAACAACCATCCAGCCCACTACCCCCTCTCCCCTTCCTTTTGTTTTAAAAAAAATATATATCCGTTTGGGCCGGGACTCGAACCCGCGCCCAAACCGGTCCGATCCAAACACAACACACCACGTAACCATCTGAGCCACAGCTCATACCTGTTTATATCCCAACCATAATTATATAAAAACCCTCAAAACCCCTTATTCCTCTTTCCTTTGATCGTTGCTGTGTATCAGCCGAAACCCACTTTTTTGTGATTGTTTGACCTTAGAATTGGCTCTATGTATGGAAACAAATGACTAAATTGATTCATGTTATGGAAGGGGCAGAGTATTACGCGCATATTACACAATTATTACGGTCAAAACATACTCGTTTTGGACCTAAAACGCGTTAATTAATCAAACCGGGTCAACCTTCTAATTTGGCCAATACGGGTGTTAATCTATAAATTGAAGCCTTTGTTAGACCCTAAACGTGCCGAATATCAAACCCTCACCTCCAATTCCTGTTAATAAATCGTTTTTAATCAAGAACTAGTCGTCGGTTGACTTTTCGTTTGACCGGGCATTCATCTTCGTGTCGAACCTGTAAGTTACGATTCTTGTGTTGTTTTCAATCCTCGTTCAAGTCCGGTCAATAACCCTATGATTTCAGGGCTTATTAATCGTTGATTTGATCGATTAGAAATTCTAGGGTTCTTAGACAAGTTTGGGGAAGATGGTAACTTACTGTATCAGTTTAAATTCAAAACAGATGAGAAACTATCACCACTTGATCTGCTAGATCAGTTGGTGATACCTTGTTATTCTGAAACACTGAACCGGCTAGGACAGGAGTTCGAGTCCTGGCATGAACAAACTTTTTTTTTAGTTAGTTATCCTTTATACTATATTTTCTTTGTTCTTTTAAAAATCGTTTTAAAATACTAAAACTTCTTTATAAATTCTACAAAAATTATTTTATGTTATCCTAATAGAAAAGTTTAACATACAATTTTTAGTTTTCCAAAAATTATTTATTTATTATATATTAAATATTTCAAGTTTATTCCATTATAATTATAAAATTCTATAAAAATATCAAAACGATTATATAAATTCTCACAAAAATTATTCTGAGTTTATATAACATTAAATACTTCTGAAATAATTTTTATTTCTGAAAAATCATTTGTTTAATATTTTTAATCAATTTTTGTTAGTTTTAATCATAAATAAATCATAATAAATTCATTTTTCAATATAGCACCAAAATTTTATATAAATTATTTCAATTTATTTAGATCAGAAATACAATTTTGAAATTAATAATTCTGTAATTTTAATATTTTTAAATATTAAAGTTATATTTTGACAATTTGTAATAAATAGATTTAATATTCTATTTTTAAGAAAATAATTTTATAAAAATTATTTTCTTACTTAAAACTTTATTTTGTGACCATCTTTAATTTGAAATTTACAAAAAGACATTTGTTTATTTATTTAACAAATTTCTCTTATTTATTTAAACATATTATTTATTAATCAAACGAACATTTATCCCCAAATCGAAACCCTAGAATATATTTGTAGACTAAATAGACTTAGACATATTTATTACCTTAATTATAGGGTAATACTTGGCATCGTTGGGCAACACATATTCTATATCACGAGACTTAACATTATAAGGTGAGTTTACATAGCCCCTTTTCTATATTTTCACTATTTTTGGGGTGAAACATGTTTAAACATTTTATACTATCATATTTACTTGTGATACAAGTACATCAACATTCTATCATTTGACTGTAACAAAAAGACACAGTACAATCATTAACAATGATCAAGCCGCCTGTTTAGACTATAGCGCTATAGGTCTGACAAACCCATCCCCCCGCATAAATTCAGGGATGATCGAAAACAGTAACAACATTAGACTAACTTGCGAGTTAGGCCTCAGTCGACACAAGGTTTGGTTGTACAAAGACGCATTGTTACATGTCGGTATCATACTCTATCATCATACAACTGTGAATGTTGTACAAACTATTGTTATCAATTATTTTCAAAAACCTATGTATTCTCACCAACTTTTGTTGACCCAAAATATTTTCAACTTAACATGTTTCAGGTTCTACTTGCTTGAAGATTTGAGTTAATGCTTGAAGATGTGTGCATAGTATTATTCATTTTGATGTACAAATTCTTGTAGAACAATTGTATGTAATTTATTTAAATCATTTAATGAAATTTATTATTCACCATGAGCTACTGAACAATCATCACTACGTGACATCCCGATGTCTCCGCCATCGGTTGGGGTGTTACAAGTGACTCAATCTCTCTCAATCTCTTCTGACTTGGTTTCAGTACGTTCTCTAGTTTCTTGTACTGAGGCTTCTTCTTTGATTTCACAGCCTGTACAGGTGAACCAGGAAAATCTTTTTCTACATTAAGACTCTCTTCATCTTCATCAACAGGAATTGGGCTCTTATTACCTTGATCTTCAACAGACTGACTAACAGACTCACCAGCTACAGTGGCCTTGGGCGTGGTAGTCTTTAGCGTTTCAGTTTCTGAATCCCAGTGTTCATCTTCTTGCGTCTCCTCAGAATCAATCGATGCCTCATCAACAATATTCAAACCCTTCTTAGCCATTGTCTTGTTTCTTCTCGGTGTACTCTTCTTCTTAGCAGGTTCAGGTACAACCTCTAGTCTAATCTCTTTTTCCTTTCCCTTACCACTCTTTGCACCCACATTAACAACCTGTCTCTTGCGCTTAGCATCTGGATCAACAGGATGTAATGGGTTATCTGGATCTGAATCACTGTTAGCATGTCTTACAAGCCCTTCACCTGGATCCGTACAGTCAATCCTTGCTAGATGTCCAAATAAACGCCTTACTGGTGGACGTTCATTCACTGACAATCCTTTGTAAGCTTTCATCCTAGCAAGTGTATTGATTGACATATGTTCTTGAACAACAATGTGCTTAGGACCCCTCTTCAAATCTTTGTATTTATTATCAAACACCATCTGTAGGAATCGAGGATACAATAAAAACTTCAGATTCCTCGTGCCGCTCACAGGCTCCAACAAGTGTTCCATTAGCATTCCTGATACATTGAACGGTTTGTTCAATACCAGTGCTACCATCATTGAGCTAAAACTCTTACGCATCAAGTCATATCCTCCAGCGGCTGATCCAAAGACGTGTATCAAAACATGTGCCAAGTATTTGAACTGTGGACACAGCTTTCCCTTATGCAATGAACCATCAGTGATCGGTCCATTGTACTTCATCCTCAGGAAGCACTTTCGTTGATCCATGAAACTAAGCTCTTTGGGATCCGTCTTCTCATCATGCAGATTCAATGCTTCTCTAATATCCTGTTCACATACAATCACCATCTTTCCTTGGATCTTGCTAATCACGGATGACTCGCAATTCCAGAAATCTAACTTCGCTTCAGTCCAGAATTCTTGCATCATGTCTCTGTAAATAATAGTAGGTGTAGCAATCGCGTCTATCACCCTACTTCTCTTCAAGAACTCTATGATCTCGATAAACTCAGTATGCTTTTTAACTTCTCCAAGATACGCACAGCAATTATGCGCATTCTCGAAGGTTAAAAGCTCTTCAGTGACTTTCTTTGCAGGTTGTGAGGATGATCCGGCTTGCTCAGTAGTCTTCTCTTGTTCAGACATGGTTTGATCTGCAAAACAAAACAAAGTAACATGTTAAAAATCGACAAAAAATTCAAACTTTGAAAATTTGGTAATTAATCTCCTCATTCGCCCAAACGGGGGTGCGAATGAGAAAAACTTGGTGCGAATGAGTTAAAGGTACGAATGTAATAGTTTTTGATAAAAAGTTTCATTCGCCCACATGTTTTTCATTCGACCAGTTAATCATCTCCTTCGCCCATTCGAAAGGTGCGAAGGAGTTTGTCTGCAATTTTAAATTTTCAATTCTGAATATTGTTGTTTCTAATCATGTTATTTTGATTTGTTTGGCAAGTAACAATGCCGATTAATGTTTTTAAAACAACAATTTTATCCAACATTCATTTTATCAATGTTTTCTGTTCAAAATTAGGGTTTATCCATTCATCATGATCAACTGATCATTCTGATGGATTAACACCACTAATTGTTGTTTCTTCTCCCCCTACAACATTGAGAGAATGAATCCTAAGCATCAATTGTAACAATGAACATGTTTATGTCAGATTTTAAAAACTAGGGCTCAAAACTGAAAACCATCGATTATTCCTTGTTGTGAAAGTGTTAACCTGTAAAAATGAATGGCAAATGATCAGGTAAGATAAACGATCACAATGGTATGGTGCAAAAGATCAGGGCAACAAGGTGAGTTCAGAGAAGAAATTTTGAAAAAAATTTGTAATGGGTCGAATGAGGCTGAAAGGGTATATATAGGCAAGCTCCTTCGACCATTCTTACCGGTCGAATGAGAAACTTTTTTCTCCTTCGACCCTAGTTAAAGGTTCAAATGAGGCAAAAAGGGTTCAAATGAAACAGATGTTCAAGAACACTCTCATTCACCTGTTTTAAACATATGAAGGAGCATGAAAAATCCCACGTTCGACCAAACGAATGGGCGAACGAGAACTGGGATTTTTGATAAATTTTTCAAATCTCAAAATCGAGTCCCGTTCCAATTATTTTTCAACTTTTGAGCATCCAACATTCATATTTTCACATTTAAAAGATTACAAAGCTCAAATGGTTCATCAAGATTTAGAAAATCGACATCAACCACCATCAGCTATCAAAAAGAAGATGGAAATGTAAAATCTTTTTGGATTTTCAAAAGTTTATGCTAAAACACACCTAAAATCTTTTTGAGTTTTGTAATTTTTTGACGAGAAAATAAAATGCAGAAAAGTAAATGAAAAACAGTAAATGTTTTTGTGATATCCGGTAAAGGGATCATATCAGTTATTGAGAAATCTGATCACACCGTTGATCTTTTGAATTATTATCATTAAAGACAATGTGTGATCTGGCAACTGCTGATATTGTGATCCACATAAACTCACATGCAGACTTTTGTGCAGTGCTTTAAACTGATACTGTTATTTATAGTATAAACATAATTGTTTGTGGTTCCCACGCACACGACATACTCCCGTATCAAGAAGTAAATGCGCAAAGACTCATTGTAAAGCGTGATTATGCTTTCGTCGTCTGTAATTTACAAGGTATAATGCACAGAGGTATACAGGTTAGCAAATTAATGCAGCAAAGTAACATGTGCAATTTACCAGGTTGAGGACTGATATTAATCATGATTTGCATCAGTGATTAATACGATGTAATAGATAATCTTTGATCATCATATAACATAGAAAGTTCCTCAATTCGGTAACTTTAGGATTTGGCATAAAGCTCTTTTTATAAAGACACCCTGTCTGATCTAGGTCCGTAATGACTTACAACAAAAGATCAGAGAGGCTATCCCCAGACAACTAATAACATAACGACCCTAAACCTCCGAGTTTTGTACACATACCCTATCAAACCAAATTACGGTACTAAGACCATATGCCCATGAGGAGTTCATCCACACATCAATTCGTTTGATATGTATGTATCAGGCACGCAGTAATTGGTCTACGAAGCCTATCAGCACATCGCACAGACTCAGACACACGCCCTATATAGCAGTACATTACTTAGAATGTGTCAGATCCCCACTGATGTACTATCATTTCCCCTTTTATTCCAGGAAATCATTTTTGATTTTTCTGATTTTTATAAATTTTTGAATTTACTGTTCCCAAGGATAAGCTGGAGCATTTCAAATATATGATTGCCCAGATATCGTTTGTTCACAGAAATCTGACGGCATTAATCTAAGGGAAACTGCTAAAACACGATTTAGAGTGTAACATTCTGCGTAAATTGCTTCGTTCCAGAACATGACTGGAAGATTTGAGTCCGCAAGCATTGTTCTCGCCATTTCGATTAGAGTCCTGTTTTTTCTTTCTGCGACACCAGTCTGCTGGGGTGTATACGGAGCGCTGTATTCGTGATGAATTCCCTTGTTTTCACAAAGATCAGCCATCTGAGCGTTTTTGAACTCCGTCCCATTATCACTCTGGATTCGTTTGATCTTTAGACCATAGATATTCTCCAGACTTGCAAACAGAACTTTCAGGTTATCAAACGTGTCGCTTTTCTGGTGTAAGCACATAACCCATGAGAATCTTGAATAATCGTCAGTCACCACAAGACAGTACAATTCCCCGGCATGACTTTTACGCTTGACTGGACCACATAAGTCCATGTGCAAACGCTCAAGCGGTAGTTCAACGGAATTGACTTTCTTTGGTCTATGGGCCTGTTTGTGCTGCTTACCCTTTTTACAACTAATACACTTGTCATTCAAATGGAAATGTTTCACATTAACTCCCGTGACAAGTTCATTCTTTACCAACTGGTTCATCTTTCTCAAATGAATGTGTCCCAGTCTCCTGTGCCACATTATAGATTCTTTTTCTGTAGCCTTAGAGAGGAAACACGTGACTTGGCCATGGGTGGTCATAGCTTTGGACATATCGAGAATATACAAGTTGCTTACTCTCGGTGCCTTTAGCATCACCCACTCTTTTGGAAGTTCAAAACCCGGTTTTAGGATGTAGCAATATTTGTCGTCAAAATAAACAGAGAATTGCTTATCACAGATTTGGCTGACACTGAGTACATTGTAATCTATCTGTTTCACATACGATATCCACTCAAATGTCACTACCCCATTGCTAACACTACCCTCCATCGTAATGTAGCCTCCTTTATTTCCTGCAAACGCTACGTAACCTCCATTTATGTTCTTGATATCAAAGAGTAGCGTGAGATCCCCTGTCATGTGGCCAGAAGCTCCACTGTCAACAATCCATAGGCTGCTAACAGGGCCAGCTGGAGCTTCCTGCACATATCAAGTAAAGCAATTAGATCTTTCGGGGGACCCAAGCCTGTTTGGTCTTGGGTCTTTGAACTGGTTGTTTCAAAGATTCATTAGATTCACAAACATCTTGGGTTTTATCAACCCCTTTCTTTTTACACTCAACTTTCTTTTTCTCAGATTTCACACTCTGTGAAGTTGAAGCACCTTCAGATTCCTTTGTTGACCAAGACTGTTCAGACCTTTTCAAGATCCGGATCTGAGATGTTGAGGTCTCAGCCGGTTTCTTTACTTCGTCTTTGAATGCTACTTTCTTGGTTACCTTCTCTGATTTAACAGAGACAGGTCCAACTGCTGGTTTTACATTAGGTTTAGTAGAAACCTTTTTGTTTTCAGCAGTTGTGTTCATCAATGGTTTCTTCAATGGTTTCTCAGTGGCTATCCGGTTGCGTTTGTCATAAGTCATCGGACGCTTTTCCCTTTTGTTGTAAAAATTGTTTTGGTTATAATAAGATGCTGGCTGAGGGAAAAACCGTCTTTGTGGATAACTATAATTGTCAACCGGATAATCATGTCTTTGCTTCATCTCCACCTAGTGCCTCTTGTGTCGTACATACGGGCATGTGGCAAGTAAATGTCCCCTTTCCCCGCACTTAAAACACGCACGGTACTCTTCATAGTTCTCCTTGATGTGCGACTTGGAAAAACTTGCAATGGGATATTGATCAACCATGCACTGTTTTCTCAAACTCTCAGGAGCTGGATCCTTTGAGTAAGTCGGCTCAATGAAACTGTTTGACTTGTCAACTGGCTTAACAAATTGTGTGACATTGACCTTTGCGTCTTTAGAATTATCCGAATAAATTTTCTCTAAAATGGCTGGAGGAATATCATTGGTTCGTTCATGTTTTGGGAACCAAATTGTACTTTCCTGCCAGATCTTTTCAATTTTGGAATGGTTCACAAATTGAATCGGATATTCATCATCAGACATAATCTTATCGGAGCCTTGCATTCGATAGAAAACTTTTACAGGTTTGTCACATGATTCGTTGCTCATTTCATTTGATTTCTCAGTTTTAGTTTCAGTTTTCTTTTCAACAGATTTAACCACATTTTTCTCAACTTTCTTAACCACTTTCTTTTCTACATTTTTATCAACAGACTGCTCAACTTTCCTAACAACATTCTTTCTGTGAGCATTAGCCATGGGATGAACAATCTGAGATGGTGAGACTGGTTCAGTAGTGATTATATGATTTTCATCAGGTATATCACTTTCATTCTCAACAACTATCTCAGACTATTCATCTTCTTCATCAGAATCATCTGCAGCTACCACACCTTCATTGTTTCCCAATACGGGTCTCACATCAGAATACGGGTCTCTGACACTGGAAGTGTTGGACTCGTTATCTGATGTGGAGTCAGATTTGACTTGATTCTCCGGTGCTATCGCATGTAAGTTATGATTTTCGAACAACACCGGAGATGGGACAGCTTTGTAGTTTGCACTACTTGACTGTGAAGGTTCTTCGATGATGTGGTCAACTACATAAGCAATGTGCTTATAGCTCTCTAATTTTTTATTCACTTTTTTCAGCGAAGCACTTGATGGTTGCCATTTCTAATTTTGTGTTTTCCATTTCATTTATATAGTTGTTAATGGCAAGTTGTTTTATAGACAAAGTCTTTTTCAGTTCAGAAACATCCTTTTTGTAACCATCAAGTACTTTGTTAAAAGCTTTTGATTCTTTTTGATAATTTTGACAGTTTAGTTTAGCACTCTCAAGTTGTACCTTGAGTTGCTTATTTTCTTCGGTCAATCTTTCAAAATCAGAACATTTAACACAAACTTTAGGTTGAGATTCAGAACTTACGGGTTTAGGTGGTTCTGTCATTGCCATCAGCGCGAAATGAGCTTCCTTCCCTGCAAAGAATTTTGAGTAATCAATCTTTGTGCAGGCATCATCCACCATGCACGACTTGCGAGTCATAAGGAAATCCGCTTCAGCTAGCAACTGATCGATGTCATCATCTAGTGAGTTCACACTAGCTTCCGAGTCAGAATCACTTTCCATGTCCGAATAAGCTGAATCATATTGCTCTCCAACATCTGTGACAGAATCAAGAATCATTCCAGACTTCTTGTCTTCACACTCAACATTCACATCCTCATTCAACTCTTCTATTTTCAACTCCGACACTTTTTCTATCACAACATCCTCTTCAATCTCCACATGTTCATCCAAACTCATCTTTTGTGCTACACAAGCCACATTTCCTGCAGTAATCTCTTCAACTCCTAATTGCATACCCGTCCAATCAAAACCTTCATCTTTTTGGATCACAAGTGCTTGGTTTTGATTTTCAGTTTGGGTTTGGGTTTGGGTTTGGGTTTGAGTGTTAGGTGTAGAGATGGGAACAATGGTTCGGTTTGGATTCTATTGTGGTTGGTTTTGAGATGTGGATTGTCTAGTATTGGTATTTTGTTGTGTGTTTTGACGGTTCTGGTAATTGTTTTGAGGTTGAAAGCTTGAAATGTTGGGACTGTTGTATGATACCTGATTCTGGTTTTGGTTTTGTCTGTTTTGGTAGGTTGAGTTAAACGGGTTTCGATTACCTTGCTGAGCCGGCTGTGTACACTCTCTCTTGAAATGACCCTTCTCACCACAATTGAAACATGTAACCTTGGCTTTGTTGAAGCCGTAAGTGGTGTTTGGAGAAGTCGAAAGGTCAGTTCTCCCTGTTTTCTGGATAAAATCAGTGGCTCTTCTCATGATGCTAGCAAATGCCCACTGTATATCCATAAGCTCCGTTTCCTCTTTAACGATTTGTGCATAGTCCTCATTGGTGAGATTGTTGTTTCCAATCTGACTAGCAACTAAACCGTTGTATGATGCAACCATAGCAGATACTAATGCTACATGCTGTTGAGCAATCTCAACAGTAACATTGTTAAGATTAGAAGTCTCTAACACAATCGGACTTTGATTTGATTGTGTTTGAGTGATCTGTATTTGGTTCATGTGAGGATTATATTGTTGTTGTTGAGGTTGACTTGCAGTGTAACAGGCAGCTTGTTGCATAGGTGAAAAAGGTGGAATGAAATTTGGTGTTTGATAAGATTGTGGTGTGTATGATGAAGTTTGGGCAAGATAGTTTATTGGTGCTTTTGTGGGTTCAACAACATTAGATACGCAAGCAATATGAGGTGCAACACTTGAAGTAGAGCTAGAAGTAGAAAGAGAAGTAGATGTACCACTCACATACAAATCAGGGTTTTGTGGAATCTGTGCTCTCTTTGCTTTCCTCTTCTCCTCCATTTCTTTGTTCTCCAGTTTTTGTATGAACTCATTGATAGTCCAATACTGGTATGCATCTTTTTCTTTCAACACTTCAATGTGTTGGTTCCAATATGGTGGTAAAGCATCAGCAAATTTATCCACCAGTTCTGACATTGGTATGCTAATCTCGTAGCTCGAAAGCTCTGTGAGCAAGTGGCAATACCTTGGAACCAATTCTTTTAGAGTCTCATTACCTATGTAACTAAAGTTCTCGAACTCTTTTCGAAGCACTTCCATTCTCAGCTTCCTAGTCTTCTCATTACCATCATGTCTGTTTCTCAGCATATCCCACAACTGTTTTGAAGTAGTACACGATCCGAACTAATGCAGCAAGTCAGTGTTGATCGCCTAAGATAATTGAGAAAACGCCTTTTTCTCAATCGCAAACTTCTTTTTCTCATCATCAGCCAAATTCTCCAACGGTATAGGTTCACCCGTGTTCTCCAGAATAGGAGCAACATAACCTTTCACTATCATCTGCCATGCCTCATCTCCCTCTAAGCCTTGTCCCTCCACATGTATCTTGAACTTTGTCTTCCATGTGTTGTAATCCATCATATCTATGAGCTTTGGTGGATGATTGCCACTGCCTGATGATAGATCATGAATAAGTGTGGATATGGCATTGGTTGTCTGTGAGTGAATGACAGCTGCTGCTACTCCCCAATAATTGTAAATTGGTTGCTGTAACGGTTGCACAACTTGCTGAGGAGTAGAACTAGTCATAGCCATGTAATTGATTGGCTGTGATGGTGGACTAGTCTTCTGAGCTGCAACTGACCATGGATTTCTTGTTGTCTGCTACTGTGGTGCTTGATTAGGTCTTGGCGTTGTTGGAAAGTTCCACATCTTAACCTGTAAATGTTCAAACACGAAAAGATTAGAAAAATTTTAAAAACAGGCTTCTCTTTCGCACTTACGGATGGTCGAATGAGAAAAATTCTTCTCCTTCGACCGTTTGGAAGGGTACGAATATGGACTGTGATAACACACAAACTCTTTCGACCGTTTGTACTCTCCTTCGACCGTTCTGTCCCTCCTTCGACCGTTCAATCAGTCGAATGTAACTCAGACGGGCGAATGTACACAAGTAATCTATGAAAGTCTACGTTCGACCACAAAATCAACACCTTCGACCACAAATTCACTCGTTCGACCAAATTTAATCACACCTTCGACCGTTTTTCAAAAACGGTTATTCTTTGAAAATCAGTTAATTTTGATCATGTTTATCAAATGTTGATAGATTTTGATGATTTTAATCAGGTTTTGAATCGGTATTGATTTGGAACAAGTTTAACAAAGAGAATTATCCATTTTAACCATGAAAACAAGTTGTAATCAATAAAAAACTCATCAAATCAGTTTGTTCTATGAAACAGAAACTTTTTGACCAAAATTGGGTCCAAATCAACTGAGAAACTATCAATTTGTGGTTGTTTGATCCAGAATGGCTCTGATACCACTTTGTATGTGCTAAAAGGATCGACAAATAACAAAGAATTGATCAAATAAGTTTGTTTTAGGTGCGGAAACCCTAAAACAATCACAAAATGATAATCAAACAGATCAAAACACGTAAATCATCATTTCAAAGCTTTTTCATTAATTACGAACTCAATTACACGTTGATAAAATGAAAACAAACAAGGTATGAACGTGAATTAAGCTAAATAATATCCTAGAGAGAGAATCAGAAAGTGGAGGGAACAAAATGACTCAAAGTTACATTCAAAAAATCAGCTTGACTATATATAGACTGCACATTCGCCCACTTAGTTCGTGCGAATGTGCAGGTTCGACCACTTCATCCGGTCGAGCCAAGCCATACATAAGAAATCTATTCTACCTTCGACCAAAACATCTCCTTCGCACCTTCTGAGTCTCCTTCGCACCTTCTAATTCTCCTTCGACCAAACAAACTTCTTCCTTTGCCCATTCGATTATAAACAAAAACAAGTTTATTGTACAATCCGAAGCACTAGTCGCATAAATGCATCTACAAATATCATTATATTATTGATATAATTGTCAAAAAATTTTGGCATGGGCCGGGATTCGAACCCGAGCCCATGGCCGGTTCAACCCAACACACTCATAACACAAACCAGCTGGTCTACAGCTTCTAGTTGGAATAATACTGATTTAGATTATACTTATATTATGATTGGAATTGTAGTTGACTTGCAAGAAGTCAATCTGCGATCCCAACTTCCTAAAATACTTGATCTATACGCGTGATTATCATAAATGTTGATTGATATGGTTGACTCGCGTCTTATGCACGCTAATTAACAGTTATAACATTCCAAATCTGTGTCAATCACGCGATTTTAATAAATGCCTTGAGTCAACTTTCCAATTGTCCAATACGTGTGCAATACTATAAATTGAGGCCTTCACTACAACCTACACTCGCCGATTAACAAACCCCCACAACAAATTCATCCTAACACACCTTCAATTATGCAAAATACCTTGTGTTTGACTTTTTCGTTGACTGTCTCAAATCACACGATTACGTTTTGTAAGTTTCAAATTTTTTTGTTGGTTTTGTATATCGGCTATTGAGCAGCAATTACCCCATGAATAATCGGGTTATTACTTGCTCATTTGGTTTATTGTAAAACTCAGGGTTCGTTCGATTCGAATTGGGGATAATCACATTACTGCAGACTTTGTTATTTATTTAAATCAGAGACAAAACAAACACAACCACTGATCTAGATCAAGTGGTTGTGTCGTCTGTTTGTATACGAGGGAACGCGGGTTCGAGTCCCGTCTTACCCACCCTTTTTCCTTTCCTTTTATAATGATTATAAATCTGATTCAAGTATAACTATATATTTAATTTTAAACCAAGATTAATCGTTCTCAGGGTCCAGACCAGATGGTCTGGACTTGTGATATAAAACACGAACCGGTCACCAGACCCGGGTTCGATTCCTAGCATGAGCAAAACATTTTTTTAACCTTTTAGATTTATATATATTCACTAATATTTTTAAAATGGTTTTAAAATACTAAAATTTCTTTATAAATTCTACAAAAACTATTTTGTGATGTTCTAATAGAAAAGTTTATTTTACAATTTTTAGTTTTCCAAAAATAATTTATTCATTATATATAATAAATATTTCAAGTTTATTCTATTATAATTATAAAATTCTATAAAAATATCAAAACGATTATATAAATTTCCACAAAAATTATTCCGAGTTTATAAAACATTAAACATTTCTGAAATGATTTTTATTTTCGAAAAATCATTTATTTAATATTTTTAATCAATTTTTGTTATTTTTAATCATAAATAAATCATAATAAATTCATTTTTCAATATTTTGCACCAAAATTTTATATAAATTATTTCTGTCCATTTAGAACAGAAATACAAATTTTAATTTAAAAATTCTTTAATTTTAATATTTTTAGATATTAAAGTTACATTTTGACAAATAGAAATAAATAGACTAAATATTCTATTTTAAAGAAAATAATTTTATAAAAATTATTTTCATACTTAAAACCTTATAATGTGACCATCTTTAATCTAAAGTTTACAAAAAGGCTTTTGTTTATTTATTTATTGAATTTCTTTTATTTATTAAACAATTTAATTAATAATCAAACGAATACTTGTCCCCAAATTCGAAACCCTAGAAAATACTTGTAGACTAGAAAGACTTAGACTTATTTGTTACCTTATACATAGAGTAATACTTGGCAACTTTGGGCTACACATATTCTATTTCTCGAGACTTAATACTTTGCTAAGGTGAGTTTACGTAACCATGTTTATGCAATTCTTTATACTTGAAACTTTATACTTAAGCAATTCTACATACATGTCTAGTTGTAAACTTTAATGCCTCATGACTTAGACAACTACTGTTAGACTTAAACTTAAACTTACATAATCATTAGCTATGGCCAAGCCGGCGATACTCAATAATAGATCTATTGGATTGACAATCCCACCTAGATTCGTTGACCATCTTTTATGGGGAGCGCGGGTGATTGTTATCGTTCCAACGTGATATTAAGGTGAACCGTGGATGACGGGATGGACCTAAACTTGTCGGAGGTTTGATTATGTGCATACTATACTTCATGTTTATTCATACAGACTTAAACTTACGATAGACATATGAATTGCTAAACTTTATTTATTCTAAAACTTAATTGCTTGTCATGGCTTATGTATTCTCACCAACATCAAGTTGATCCCCCGCATTTTTACAAACTCAACAGGAAATAATGATGCTTGAAGTCTAGAGCTAGCCAGGAAGAGATAATTGAAGTTATGCATTGTTTGGTTGTTTGATGTACTAGAATTTCATTCAAGACTTTATTTTGTATTTTCAAATTTTGGATATTTTGCTTTAAATAAATTTCAATTAAAACTTGAATACCATGTGCTACCGTATACTCATTCTTACGTGACACCTCGATGTTTCCGCCATCGGTTGGGGTGTTACATGGAATATCAGAAACCGAATCAAGAATCATCCCAGATTTCTTCTCTTACAAACATCACTCTCTTCATTCAACTCCTCGATCCTCACCTCAGATATCTTTTCAGACACTAATTCCTCTTCAACCTCTACCGGCTCATCCAAATTCATCTGCTGTGCAACACAAGCCACATTCCCAGTTGTAACCTCTTCAACACCTAACTGCATCCCTGTCCAATCAAACCCTTCGTCTTTCTGTATCACCAAAGCTTGGTTTTGATTATCTGTTTGGGTTTGTGTGTTTGGTGTAGAAATAGGAATGATTGTTCGGTTTGAATCTTGTGGTGTTTGGTTTTGTGTTGTGTGTTGTCTAACAGTGTTGTTTTGTTGGGTATTTTGTCAGTTTTGGTGGTTATTTTGTGGTTGAAAGCTTGAAATATTAGGACTTTGGTAAGATACCTGATTTTGGGTTTGACGGTTTTGGTAATTAGAGTTGAAAGGATTTCTATTTCCCTGCTGAGCTGGTTGTGTACATTCTCTCTTAAAATGGCCTTTCTCACCACAATTGAAACAAGTCACTTTGGCTTTGTTGAAGCCATAAGTGGTGTTCGGAGAAGTAGAAAGATCAGTTCTTCCAGTTTTCTGGATGAAATCAGTAGCTCTCCTCATAATACTTGCAAATGCCCATTGAATATCCATGAGCTCCATCTCTTCTTTATCAATCTGTGCGTAGTCTTCATTGGTCAAGTTGTTATTACCAATTTGACTCGCAACAAGCCCATTATAAGATGCTACCATGGCTGACACCAATGCTACATGTTGTTGAGCAATTTCAACAGTAACATTGTTTAGATTCGATTTCTCCAACACAATCGGGCTCTGATTTGTTTGACTTTGGTTAACTTGCATCAGGTTCATTTGAGGGATGTATGTTTGTTGTTGAGGTTGGTTAGCAGAATAACATGCTACTTGTTGCATGGGTGAAAATGGTGGAATATAAGTTGTAGTAGGATACGATGGTGGGGTATATGATGATGTTTGGGCAAGATAATTGATTGTTGTTTTGGTTGGTTCAACATGGTTAGAGACGCACGCGATGTGTGGAGCAACAGTTGAACTCGAACATGAACTAGAAAGAGAAGAAGAAATACCACCATGATACAAATCTGGATTCTGAGGAATTTGTGCTCTTTTCGCCTTCCTCTTTTCTTCCATCTCCTTATTTTCCAGTTTCTGAATAAACTCATTAATGGTCCAATATTGGTACGCATACTTTTCTTTCAATACCTCTATATGCTGATTCCAGTATGGTGGCAATGCATCGGCTAACTTGTCCACCAACTCTGACATAGGTATGCTTATCTCATAGCTTGAAAGCTCGGTGAGTAAATGACAATACCTTGGAACCAACTCCTTCAACGTCTCGTTCCCCATGTAGCTGAAATTCTCAAACTCTTTTCGAAGTTCCTCCATCCTCAACTTCCTCGTATTCTCGTTTCCATCATGCCTATTCTTTAACATGTCCCACAGCTGTTTAGATGTTGTGCAAGAACCAAACTGATGTAACAGATCAGTATTGATGGCTTGGGACAATTGAGAAAATGCCTTCTTCTCAATAGCAAATTTCTTCTTTTCATCATCTGCAAGATTCTCCAACGGTATAGGCTCACCCGTGTTCTCCAAGATCGGAGCAACATAGCCCTTTGCTATCATCTGCTAAGCCTCCGTTCCCTCTAAACCCATTCCCTCCAGATGGATCTTGAATTTGGTCTTCCAAGTGCTGTAATCGACCATCTCCATAAGCTTAGGTGGACGGCTTCCACTCCCCGAAGACAAGTCTTGGATAAGAGTTGAAATGGCATTTGTCGTCTGAGAATGTACTGCTGCTGCTACTCCCCAATAATCAGCCATCGGTTGTGGTTGTGGTTGTGCAACATGTTGGGGAATAGTACTAGTCATCGCCATGTAGTTAATAGGTTGTGATGGTTGACTAGACTTTTGAGCAGCTACCGACCAAGGATCCATGGTTGTCTGCTGTTGTGGTGTCGGATTAGGTCGTGATGTAGTCGGAAAGTTCCACATATCAATCTGAAAATGTTTAAACACGAAAAGATTAGAAAATTTTTATAACAGATTCTACGTTCGTATGGATCGAGTGGTCGAATGTATAAAATTGTTCACTTTCGACCGTTTAAGAAAATACGAATGTAGAAAATAACAGACTCAAATCACTTTCGACCGTTTACACCCACGTTCGACCGTTTTAAACTCACTTTTGACCGTCCGATTGGTCGAATGAAACTAATATGGTCGAATGAACAACTAAACACTGACAAACTCTAGATTCGACCAACTGACACACCACGTTCGACCAAAAACACCTTGGTTCGACCAAATAAACTCACACGTTCGACCAGTCTCCCTAGGTTCGACCCTGCATATTAAAAAACGGTTATTCTTTGAAAATCAGTTAATTTTGATCAAATTTTTCAAAAGTTGATGAAATTTGATGATTCTAATCAGGTTTTGCCTTGGATTTGATTTGGAACAAGTTTAACAAAGAGAATTATGCATTTTATCCATGAAAACAAGCTCTAATCAATCAATTTATCACCAAAATCAGTTTATTAATGAAAACAGAAAGTTTTTGATCAAAATAGGGTCCAAATCAGTTGTACTATTATCAAATTGTAGTTGTTTGATCCATATGGCTCTGATACCACTTTGTAGAAGGATCGAATTGACAAAAACAATTGTATTGATCAAATAAGTCTACTAATTCAAGTGCGGAATCCTTGAATCAGTTACAAAATGATAATAATATCAACAAAACGCAGAAATCATCATTAAACCATTCATTTCATTAATAATCATACTCAATTACACGTTAAAAAGATGTTTATAATCAATAAAAGACGTGTACAAAGTTGACTCAAAACCCTAGGGAGAACACAAACTGGAGGGAAAACAAAATGACCAAAACTTACATCTCAAAAATGAACTTGACCTTATATAGGCCTGCACATTCGACCATATAGTATGGTCGAATGTGCAGGTTCGACCAACCATACTAGTCGAACCAAGCAATACATTAACATCTATTTCTACCTTCGACCTCCTGAGCTTCCTTCGACCGTTCAAAAGCTTTCCTTCGACCATATGGAGACTCCTTCGACCAATCGATAATGAACAAAAACATGTGTTAAATGTAATCCAAAGCATTAGTCGCACAAAATGCATCTACAATTTCCAACATACCTTAGCATATCAAAAACCATCTCGACCTAAGTTGGATTTATAGTTTGTTAATAATTTTAGAAGCACGGGTTCTCTCGCTAGTTATTCTTATTTTCTAGCATAGAATTGGAACATGAACCAACTTGGCAGTACTTGAAAACAATCCAACAAAAAACATAGTCAAATTGATAACCTAAAACACTAACACACAAGCTAAATGTATTTCAAAACAACTAAAGATTATAAGAATAGCAATGGTGATGATGATAAAACATTGCTCTCATAATTCTATGAAACAAAGTATTAGAATTTTCACCTTCGATAAGGTCCCGAGCCTCTTCAACTGCAATCTGTAATGATTGACAAAAAAAAGAAAAAAAAAGGGTGTGAAATTCATTTGGATAAGATTTGCATAAGAGTTCACTTTATTAATAGGTTAACAGTGAACTTTTTTTATAATAAAGATGTCATTTAACTTCAAAAGATTATACATGTATGCATATTGAAATGTCAAAAAAACTAAAATATCCTTATATGTTTTCAATGAACAGAGCTAACGTAGCAACAAAAAAAAAGACCACCCTATCACAATTGGGGACAGACCAACAATGTATAAACAGAATGTGTGTAATGCAAATATGTTAGACCATTGATGCAGTAGCAAGTAGAAGTTGTTTGTCAAGTAGAAGTTTCCAGACGTTCTTTGAAGCAATTAGAAAGTTATTATACATATATTTAATGTGTATTCATCAGACTTTTGATATTTGAAAATGGAATGGTATTTGAATTTTAGTGCATAACCATTTTCTTAATTGTAGTAGTTTTCCAATATGGTGCCTCAGTCTTTCAATGCACATTAGCGCAACAATAACACAAACAAAATCACTACGATGTTAAACCAAATAACATTAAATGTACACACAAATTCTAACCTTTCTAAAGTCTTATGAGAAGAAATTATGGCAACATCTAAACAATTAGCGTCGACCAAATGCCACATAAACTACAAGAAAGGAAAAAAATGGATAGACAATAACCTGACCAAAGAAGCACCGCAATTCATACTTCTTCAAAACATCGACAAACTAAACCGAAGACTCCCTTTCCTTTTCCTGCAGGGCAAACTAAAAGGACAAATCACAAACGATGATGATATACTACAGTTATAACAGGAAGCTATACCATTGAAATCCTTGCCTTTGTCGAAACCCTAATTCATGAAGTGATCGGAAGAAGTGACAGAACAAAATATGATAATACTGAAATTAATTCGCAATTGTGGATTGAATGAGAATTGTTGAGTATATAAAGGAGTGAGGACTGGAAATGAAGGGGTGGATTGATTCGCGTCTTCAAATATCCACCACCATTCAAGAACATAACCGATGATTTGATTGTTATTGATATTCATGGGAGAATGCTAAGGGGTGTATAGTGGGTGGTGGTGTTAATGTTCTAGAGAGAGGTAGAAGGTTAATTAAATGGGAGAATATGAAGTGAAAAATCAAGAACTCTTGAACTTGCCCCATTTTTAATAACCATTAATCTCAATATTGATGAGTAAAAGACTAATTTACCCTTTTACAAATGCATCAGGTGTTTGTACTTTAGGCAATAAAATTTGCAATTACTTAAAATTTACTGGTATCATTCCCTCATACTTTATAATATAGTATAGATATAGATATGATGTAATGAAATTTGATTTGTACAAGAAAAAAGTCACCCATAATTAAAATTAACCCATCTTGGTGGTAGAGAATTCAAATGAGACGGATATATCTAAAAAAATGTTCACATATGCATAAAACATAAGCAAGTCTAAAATGCATCAAATAAAACTTAAACTTTGGGAGACAATTTTAATTGTCCATAAACAGTTAAAAGAAAACCATTCAAATTCAAATTCATTCATTCAAATATTGTTAAATTCGTAGCAATTGAACAGTACATGGCAACTTTGTAAATACCTTTATTTACTTTAAGGGTTTTTTATATACGTGTACCAGAAATGTTTGTGACTACTTTCAGGCGACACCTCCTTATTGAACCTCATTTCTTCTGTTGCTTCGTTATTAGACCTCAAACCTAACTCCTCCTCAACAATACACGTACCCAACACTTGGTACCTCTAAACACCTATACGTTTCATTATCCTCATCCATTCGAATACGCTTCTGTCGTACACACACATAGCGCGCGCGCGAGAGAGAGAGAGAGAGAGAGAGAGAGAGAGAGAGAGAGAGAGAGAGAGAGGGAGAGATAGCTAAAGGGAGAAGGATACCACACTGGAAGAGGCTGCCGATGACGAGGACCAAGGTGGTGGACGACGAAACGGTTGTAGCAGGATGCTGTGGAGGCTTATGATGATGACGATGAAGATTACCGAAACAAAGACGACCTTCACTGGAAACGTGGTGGTAAAGGTGTCTGGCGACCTAACAACGTCGGACTAATCCATCGATTCTTCCAGGTATTCGTCATCTTTCGGTTCCTTCTCTTGACATACATAAATTCTAAATGGACCAGAACCGGAACATGCATATTGGGACCAAATTGTTTATCATACTTTTGATTCACCGCCTAACTTTCTTTGACATATATCATATTATAAAGTGGCATATCTTGAAGGTTGTTACCTCTTATTCATGTTTAGAAAAGCGTTGTACGTCATATGACATAAAAAATAATTGTCTTTTCGATGGTAACAATAGTTTTATGATTTTGACTGTCTCCAAGAAACTGCTATTTTGTGTGATTCAGGAGATATATTGGCAACCAATGAGGCGGCTGAGTATATTGTCAGTCTGTCACAATGGTAATTTAATTGCCACTGCTGCCACTCAGTGAATTAGTTTTTAGGTTTTTTTTACAATATTTGGTTTTTTTCTTTTTGTTTTGTTTCCTCAGGGGTTATTTTCCATGTCACATGTTTCTTAGTGTGCATTACTTTTAACAATTGATCATATATATATATATATATATATTCCAGATTCAGGGTTCGAATCTTTAAAGCTTTTACATCCAGGAGCCTTGATTCTTCATTTCCTTGGAAGGTATAATAGGTAAATAATAGGTTTTATATATACCTAGAAGTAGCTCTTATTTCAATCTTTGAGGCCCTTATATAATAGGTTTTATAGATAACTAGAGGTAGCTCTTTCTTGATTTGTGCAGATGGAGTTGCATTGAAGGCAAGAGAACTGAGGGGTGTGTAAAACTATAGTACAATTGGAAATGTTGGTCCTACTTTGTTGGCGCTTAATAAGTCCACTTTTACAGAAGATGTTTTCCATAATATTTTGAGCATTCATGGGCGTGGTAAGCAAAGTCAGTCATGGAAGACCGATTGGTTCGGGGGAGCATTTGTTTACTAACATCCTAATAACTTATTACATTACTTATTAATAATTTGCTACGGTCTGTTTGTATTTGTGATTAGTATGTTATGTTGTTATACATTTAGTAACAATTTAATAAGTTGCCTAGATGTGGAGAAAAAAATTTATTAACTGTTTTGTGGAGAAATATTGATGATGAATTCGGATATCAGTCACTTGGAAAATACTCGTTGGGTCGTCTCAAGCGAAGTTTCGCTGAATAAGTTACAGTCCATCTGTATATGTTAATTATGTGATGTGATTAAGATTGTATGTTATATGGCTTTAAATTGGAACTACTTTTTTTGCTTTAGCTTTTCAATTAATGTTTCTTAAGTGATGATATGCATATAATTAACATAAATAATGTTTCGTAAGAGTACAGAGTTGTTATTTTTGTCCATGGAACTTGAAATTGATCTTTTTTGTTGTTGTGGATACCTGCAGCAAACAAGGAAGTTATGCTTTTCGAAGGTACTTGTTTCCATTCTTTTAACCAAATCGAAATTTTGTGCGACCAACTTTGTGTGGTTTACCGTCTTCCCTTAAGCATTAGAGACGGTAAAGATGAAGAGACGTTGATGACGTGTCTAAACGAGATCCATGTCTATGACAATAGATCGAAAATAGATATGTAAAAATGGTGTGTTGGTAGATATGGGATAAGGAGAGGTTGAGAGAGGCGGTTACGCGGTAGTGTTGTTGTGGCGATGGTTAGGTGGTTGTGTTGTGGTGGCGTAAAAGGACCAAAGGGGGCCGTTAGGCAGAGAGAGCAAGGATTGGAAGAAGGGGTAGGTAAACGTATTGAGAGTCAAGTGATTTTGATTCAAAGTATTTTGTAAAGTAAATAATGTCTCTCAAAATAAAGTATTTTGAAAAAAAAAAGTGTACAAAACCTTACCTAAGGAAATTCTATATTAGCGCATTACGTTTTATTTTGTAGTGAAGGTTGTTATCCAAAGGCGCAACACGCCGTATTTATACACCTAGTTGTTTTTTAAACACATTGTAACTTAAAATGTGTTATGTCATAAGATTACATGAAAAGCATGCTTTTAGCACCAAAATACAAAGTTTGTTGACCAACATTGTATTTCAATTACTAAAGGTCACTCGTTCACCTTTTTGGCATGCAAAACATGAAAATGTCATTTTCCATCATGAAAAAAATGACTTACCATACATTCCATTTCTCAAACAGAGAACAAAACATCTTTTGTAACCACTATAGTGTCCTAACTAACAACAGATAATATAATGTCTTTAGAAGCTGCATGTTAAATAAAGAAAAAAATAGCTTAAAAGAAAAACAAGCCAGGTAAGTTAAAATATGAAGCACACACAAAAAAAAAAAAAAGTTTGACCAAAACAATCAGCATAAAACCATATAAATTTGAAAAAAAATGAATTGACATTAATCAAAGTGAATAATTAAAAAGAAAAAAGGACTAGGGCATACCCTTATAATAGAAACGCTTTCATTGCAACAAATTACGAACTGTGTAAACAACTACAAAGTAATTATAACGCCTCTTGAAAATATTGATCTTGGAATACCTTGCCTTCCATAGGTGTAACATTTGGTCCACCAAGAGGTAAACTGGGCATAGTTATCGATGGTATTATCCAGTTACTTCTGCATTACATGAACTTGTGCAGTTGATAACCGATACATAAATTAAGGTGTTAGAAATTCAATAGTACCTCCATTTAAAACAATTCTTCTATAAACAAGAAAATAGTGTTTACAAAGGATTAAAGAACAAAGATCAAACATTAAACAAAAAATATGAATTTAAGCAGTAGAAAAACACTGCAAATTGTAAACAACCGTTAGTGTGACCAAAAGATAAAGTAACTGAATTACAAAGGACTAAAGAACCAAGATTAAACTTCATACAAAAAAACATATGAATTTAAGTAGTAAAAAAACAGTGTGAACTACATACATATATATGAGTTTTTTTTTACTTCAGCGGTAACAGCTAATCAAGGATTCCAAACATATTCACATAACGTCCTGTTTTTGAGGTATAAACAATAACATGGAGAATTCACTTTGCATGTAATTGTACACAACATTCACATTAGCTCCTCGATAATGAATGGTGTGAGTGTGATCTCTATATTATATAGAGTGGGTATAAATGATTGTGAGTAGAGGAGACACTGTTCACCACTAAATTTGAAGGAGACACTGTTCTACCTCTATAATTTTTTAATATTTTTAAAAGTGGTTGTGAGTAGAGGAGAGGGAAAATGTAATGATAAAAGTATAGAATACGTATTATTAAATAAAAAAGGAGAAAGATAATGATTTTTAGTGTAATTATAGAGATGGAGATAAATCAGCTATGGTGAATGCTCTAAGTTTATATTGTTAAAAATTAACCATCAACTTGAAGGTATCAACAGAGAACTAGTTAATTTGATTTGAATTTAAAGAGAAAAAGGAAACTCACTTACCACATCCATGATAGTAAAGGTACCTTTTTGAATATAGACATATAGTTTAAAAATTATTTTGTTATGAATCATTCAGATAAAATATACCAAGTAGGTTGAGAATACAAAAAATCTGGTAATAAGAAAGTTGTTTCAAATAGAAAATAGTTTCAGTTTAACATAATAAACTAAATATAAATAAAAGAAATCAAGTTTAAATCCAAACAACGAACAATTTGAAAAAAACTACCGGTAAGTAGCAACTCTAACATGTGTGTTATATATTATTTTCTTTGGTTTTCATAATACAAAATAGTTTACACAAATTATTTTGTTGTGAATATTTCGGCTAGGCTGATAATCCGAAAATATTCTAGGTGATTGGTTGTGCGCTCTAAATGCTGATGCTTTATAGGTTGCTTTATATTCTGCATGATACATGATTAGCTATCCTATATGTTACCAACACAACTTATGGTTATATTAAAACTCAGTAAGAAATATTATTATAAAAACCTTGATCATGGATGTGGCATGATACATTTTTTTTGGTAGGGCCCATTTGCACATTTTGGTGCAGGGTAACTTAATCTTCTAACCTTGTATATCCAGTAGCCCCTGCTTTAGCCTAGTGTGCTGATAAGAAGTCTAGGTTAAAGAAATTCAAGGTACCTTTTTACACCACCATGTCTTTTCTTTTAATTCAAATAGTATATAATTAATTAATCTTTTTTTCTTGATTTTGATTTCCTATTGTTAATCTCGACTAACTAGTAACATGCTTAGAAATTGAAACGTCAATGCAGGAAAGAGTTGATTAAGGATTAGATGGAAGCATGTTCAGATGATTGGTTGTGCGCTCTGAATGCTAATGCTTTATAGGTTGCTTTATATTATGCATGATTCAAGATTAGTTATCCTATATGCTCTCAACATAACTTATTGTTATATTAAAACTCAGTAAGCAATATTATTATAAAAACCTTGATCATGGATGTGCCATGATACATTTTTTTAGCAGGGTCCATTTGTGCATTTCGGTGCAGGGTAACTTAATCTTCTAACCTTGTATGGGTAACTTAATCTTCTAACCTTGTATATTGCTTAGAAACTGAAACGTCAATGCAGGAATAAGTTGATTTAGGTTTAGATGTTAGCATGTTCAGGTGAGTGGTTGTGCGCTCTGAATGCTAATGCTTTATAGGTTGCTTTATATTCTGCATGATACAAGATTAGCTATCCTATATGCTCTCAACACAACTTATTGTTATATTAAAACTCAGTAAGCAATATTATTATAAAAAACTTGATCATGGATGTGCTATGATACATTTTTTAATGGCAGGGTCCATTTGCGCATTTTGGTGCAGGGTAACTTAATCTTCCAACCTTGTATATCCTTATAGTTTATATCCATACTCACCTTGTACCACCAAAGACTTCTGATTAGGTTCTACCACAAACCACAATTGGTTTGTATTGATTTTCATTTCAAAGATTCTATTTAAGTTTATTAGGACATAATGGTTGTGGGTAGTAGAGAAAGTGACTATTTCTTAAATTGGAATTATCAAATGGGACTTACTTTAGTAATTCGGGAGTTCTGAACTTTTTTATTCATTGTTTATATTATGGGTTTGGTTAATAATCTTATTCTTGACTGTAAAACATATTCTCAGATACAATCTAGGACTGAGGAAAAATTCAAGAAAGGTCATGGTGATTTTGATGATGTTCTAAATATTCCAAACATGATCATCATATTATGGTAATTAACATTTTAATATTAATTGATTAATTTTGTGGTTCAGGTAGGGTGAAAAATCCTAACTTCATGCAACAAGTACATGAAGTGTGTACCAAGGATTATCATCTTATTATGGTAATTAAATTTAATATATATAAATTATTTAACAGTAAATCACTTTATGATTTTAATAGAATGTCAACTCGTAAATATGTCAACTTCATATTGATTCAATGGTTTACAAATTGACCTGCTTTTTTTTATATAAGTAATTTTTTTATTTTATTTTTTGTATGTGAAGAGTTGTCAATCAGGGGTCCGTTAGGTATATGCAATGATTGATTTGTTTAATGATGTAAGTTATGTTTTAAAATTGATCAATAAAATGAATATTACTGATATAGCATTTTATTTTGATAATTTTAAATTTAAAAGTTGATATAAAAAGTATGTTTGTGATTATATTTTGCCTATTCTAACTTGTTTTGCTGCAAAATTATTATGTTCTTTTCAACTATTTCTACTTGAAAAGTGTTATATACTTTTAAGTCTGAAGTGTTGATTACCATGGTTAAGTTTCAAAAGGATTATAAGTTGTTGGTGTTGCTTGATTGCAACCATGCTTAATGGGTTGGGAGTAGCTGGTTGGGGAGCAGATGGAATTGAAGCAGAGGCAACAATGCATGGGTTGGTATAGACATATTATGTAACACCCGTAATTTTTTTATATTGTTTTCTTCCAAAACTGGTCCCATATTTTTCATTTTTAAATAAGCAGTGGAAACATTTATAAAATAATGTGATAAAACAACCACCTTTAAAATTCACATTATATATTTATTTGATAAGTTGAGTAATTTACATGACCAGAACTTATTTAAATAACCCATAACTTATACATCCAAAGGTAGGTTATATACATATGTTCGATCCTTCAACATACCGAGGCTTGATCTGACTCCTTTAATTACGCACTGGTGATTTACCTGAAAACATTATTTATACAACTATTAGCCAACGCTAAGCGAGTTCATAAATAAATCATCATGTTTTCCAGATCACAGTTTTATCCACCCACCACATTCCACTCATGGAAAATTATAATTAACTGTGATTTTAACAACTGGCCACCCGACGTGACGGTGATTTCACGACTGACCACTCAAAGTGGTTAAATGACTGGTTACCCAATGGTAACTTAACAACTAATAACCCCATGGTTATTTTAACAACTTACCACATTAATTTTGTGGCACCACTATTTTCTCTCCTTTAACCACTAGGCATCATTTTATAGTTATTTATGCAAATATGTTTACACAAATTTTACTACACACGTAACATACGACTAGTATTACATATAAATGATGTTAGGGGAGTTGTATGAACACACCTGGACGTCTATCGAAATCTTTTGGTAATTCCTTTGTAAATTGCTTTTTATCTCCTATCGTTAATTATCACCCGCTAATTATAACCAATAGAACAACGCCTTTTATAAATTACTAACAGTTTCTTACTTTGTATATATATCTCTCAAGACTCACTATAATAGGTTTACCGTGTTTTTTTTTTCGATTGTATATCAAAGACAGTTTTAGTTTTATATAAGAGTTCATAAAATGGACAAATTTCAAAATATGTAATAATAATTGAGATAATTATCTGATTGATCATATACAGATGGCACAAGGGTGAGCTATGTGAGAGGTGCCCTTCCAAATGGTTTTAACCGATAGGTGGCATTTTTCAAAGGGTAATGTGCAACTAAATTCTTGCAACGTGGATTCATTTGATTCTTTGCTAAATATTGTCAACGTGGAGGAAGCTGGTACATCTTAATCCATTGTGTTGAGCATGAAAATTCAATATTGTAAGGACAAAGAGGATTGACGAAACCACTTTTGATACCTTAGTCTAATTCATGTTTCTGCCAAATAAATTCTAAGTATAGAAACTGCTGAAGAAGAAGAAGACTGAAAGTGCTGAAGAAGAATATATCAAGTGCTGAAGAGTAATGATCAGAAGTTCTAAAGGCTAACCAGATAAGTCTCTGAAGAACTGCTGAAGACAAACTACTCATCAGTAGTTTGTCACTCATCAGATGTTTGATAGAAGATTCTAAACGACTTATACTTCAGTAGTTTAGTATAATATTAGTATTGTTAAAGTCTTTGTACAAGTACCAATGCTACAACCTATTGTAGTATTTGTACATATTATATTGCTTCAAAACTTCTCATGTATGTTTACTTTTGGTCTATAAATAGATGGGTTCATCCCACTATTTTAGACATTCCTTTGTAATTATAATTTCCAATATCTGAGAATCAATTGAAGCATTTACTATTTTATTCATTAACTGTCTTAGATTCTCATTTACTGCTTTAGTTCATACTTCAAGGGGGAGCAATTACTCCTGTTTAAAGTGAAGCTTTAACTTGAACACTTAACATTTAATCCGCTGTGCAACTTACTTTGATAGTTCATAAAAGCAAGTGTTCATGAGAAGAAGAAGACTGAAAATGCTGAAGAAGAATATATTAAGTGCTGAAGAGTAATGATCAGAAGTTCTGAAGACCAAACAAACAAGTCTCTTAAGAACTGCTTAAGACAAACTACTCATCAGTAGTTTGTCACTCATCAGATGTTTGATAGAAGATTCTAACCGGCTTATACATCAGTAGTTTAGTATAATATTAGTATTATTAAAGTCTTTGTACAAGTACCAATGATATAGCCTGTTGTAGTATTTGTACATATTATATTGCTTCAATACTTCTCATGTACGTTTAATTTTGGTCTATAAATAGATGGGTTCATCCCACTATTTTAGACATTCCTTTGTACTTATCATTTCCAATATATCTGAGAATCATTTGAAGTATTTACTGTTTTATTCATTAACTGTCTTAGATTCTCATTTACTGCTTTAGTTCATACTTCAAGGGGGAGCAATTACTCCTGTTTAAAGTGAAGCTTTAACTCAAACACTTAACATTTAATCCGCTGTGCAACTTACTTTGATAGTTCATAAAAACAAGTGTTCATGAGAAGAAGAAGACTGAAAGTGATGAAGAAGAATATATCAAGTGCTAAAGAGTAATGATCAGAAGTTCTGAAGACCAAACAGACAAGTCTCTTAAGAACTGCTAAAGACAAACTACTCATAAGTAGTTTGTCACTCATCAGATATTTGATAGAAGATTCTAACCGACTTATACTTCAGTAGTTTAGTATAATATTAGTATTATTAAAGTCTTTGTACAAGTACCAATGCTACAGCCTGTTGTAGTATTTGTACATATTATATTGCTTCAATACTTCTCATGTATGTTTACTTTTGTTCTATAAATAGATGGGTTCATCCCACTATTTTAGACATTCCTTTGTAGTTATAATTTCCAATATATCTGAGAATCATTTGAAGCATTTAGTGTTTTATTCATTAACTGTCTTAGATTCTCATTTACTGCTTTAGTTCATACTTCAAGGGGGAGCAATTACTCCTGTTTAAAGTGAAGCTTTAACTTGAACACCTAACATTTAATCCGCTGTGCAACTTACTTTGATAGTTCATAAAAACAAGTGTTCATGATAATAATATGTTTATAAACAAGAAACTGATGCAACAATTGGTATCAGAGCACTGGTTCATCTGACCAAATATTAATCTAACAAATTGAGAATCAGACACTGGCTCTTATTGATATTCAATAGAGGATTTCAGTTCACTTTTTAAACATCCATCACTTTAAGAAACCATTGATCAATCAAATTTCTTAAAAATGGACCCTCATAATACTGGATCTGCCAATAAGCCTCCTATGCTAGTCAGAAATGAATATAATGTCTGGCAAAGGAGGATGGCACATACTTTATCTCAACAAAATACTGGATGTTGGAAGTCTGTCATGTATGGACCCCATAAACCAGTAATAACAGATCCAGCCAGAGACTAAAGTAGAAAAAACAAAAGAACCAAAAGACTACAATGAAGAAGATTTCCTAAAACTTGAGCCGGATGCTAAGACATTCTCTATGTTGGCTATGGCTCTCCCAAATAAAATTTATGTTGGGCTTTTACATTGTGAAAGTGCCAAAGAGCTGTGGGATTGCCTTAAAGAACAGTTTGGAGGAACTGATGAGGTGATAGCCAACACCAGAGAAATCCTTGCTCAACAATATGAAACCTTTACTCATGTTAATGGAGAGACTTTAACACAACAATTTGAAAGATTCTCTTCATTAATATCAGAGTTAAAGTTAAATGGTCAGACCTACACAAACTCATCTATGCTACATAGATTTTTAAGGTCTTTACTAGTAGAATGGGAAACTTATTCTATAGTTATCAGGTCAGGACCAGATTTTGATTCTCTCTCACTCACAAAATTACATGGGAGATTACATACTTTTGAAAGAGAAATCAATCAAAAGAAAAAGATACAAAACTCTGGTAAAACTGCTGATGACTATATTCCAGGTAGCACAGCCCTCTTAGGACAAGACTCATCTTCTTGTTCTAATGATTTTGGATCTTTTGATAACATTGACATAACTGCTGGGATCTTATCAGAAAGGTCATATCCAGCTTATGACAATAAAGAAAATAGTCAAACTACTGATAACATGTGTTTGATAATGGATGACTTAAAAAATTTAAGTAGTGATGACTTAGAGGAAATGGACATACTACACCAATTGGCCATGTTAAGCATAAAAACTAACAAATTTTATAAAAGGTCAGGAAGGAAATTTCCAGGACTGAACAGTTTAATAAAAGTTGGTTTTGACAAATCAAAATTGAGATGTCACAAGTGTCAGAAGTTGAGACACTTTGCTAGAGAGTGTAGAAGCTCTAGCTATAACCAATCATAGTCTGGAAACCAATCAAACCCTAGTTACAATAGGAATTTTGGAACACAGGGAAATGCACATTTTTATAGGCACAAGCTCCACAAATCCAATATATGTCACAAATACAATATGTACAGATGCATGCTCATCAACAGCAGAGCCAACAACAGATGCCTTCCATTCCTGCTGCTCAATTACCCACTCATTAAAGTCTTTTCACAAATGGGTATGATGACTGGAGCAGTCTTCCTTTTGACACAACAAAATGCAGTCCTGATGCAGACAACAAAATGTTTGACATCAACTGGGGTGAACCTGGTAATGGCAGAAAGAACTTTGCCTTAATGGCTTTTGAGGAATGCTCCTCTAATGCTGCCTTATCACAGGTATCTAAAGAGTCTCTTTTAAAACTTTGCTCAAAATCATGCAAAGAATAATTTGCTTTAATAAGAGAGACCAATGTGCATCTACAAGGCAAGGCCAATGACTCTGAAAGAAAATACACTCAAATGAAATGTGATTTAAAAAGAAAACTTGCTTCAAAAACAAAAGAAATTTCTAAATTGACTAATAATGCTATTGAAACCCAAGCACAAATAAAAATCATGATAGAAAACCTAGGAAATGTCAGAAAATAGCTTGCTGACACCAAGGTTGATTGTGAAAATTGGGTGGAGTCATGTAGAGGTTACCAAATGCTGCTTAACAAATAAAATGCATCAAATGTTAAGTTTGGCATAGGGTACAATCACACTGAATCAGCAACTGATTTTACTCCCAAAACTGTTGATGATGGGAGTAGAATAGTTCAAACTTATGATATAAAAGATTGCACATCTTTTCATTAGAACTTTCTTAAAAATGAAAAAGAAAGTCCTACAGAAGTAGAAATAACTGACATTAACTCATCAGTAGTTTCATCTACATAAGGAGTTGAGACCCTGAAAACTACTGATGACCAAATTCTAAATTTAACAATTGTAAGTACTTTGCCTTCCAAAACTCTTGAAAATCTGAAAGGAAAGGCAAAACCTTGTGAAATTTGTGGTCTGTTTAACCACAAAACAAAATTTTGTAGATATAGAAAAGGAAATCAGTACAACAAGAAGATTTTACAACTGGTTGTGGGAAAACAAATCAAAAAAGATTATGAAAACACTTTTTATCCCATCAAACAACAACCAAGTAACACCTTTTCTCAGAGAAAGACTAAATCTCAACCACAGTCTTCCTTTTAAAATTCTTTTTCAGAAGTTAGACCAAAACCTTTAGTAGTTTCACAAACTGCTGAGGTAAAAGATTTGATAAATTTCGTTAAACTTCTGATGACCAAAGTTGATGGTGAACCTCAAAAAAGTCCTACCATTGTTCTTAACGATAAATCCATTACAAAAAAAGACATGGATTTCTAAAATTGGTCCAAAACAAACTACTACTATTCCTGTTCTCAAGAGTAAACCCAAAGCCAAATTGGCTTGGGCTCCTAAATCTAACTAATCTACTCTTTGTGCAGAGGGTCTCCAGAGGTCTAAATAGCATGTGGTATGTTGATAGTGGAGGCTCAATGCACATGACAGGATGCAGGTACCTGATCAACAATTTCGTAAGTCAAAGAGAAGGATCTATGCCCTTTGGGAACAATGCCAAGGGATATGTGCTAGGATATGGAAATGTATCCTGCAAAATGCAATTTGACAAGGTCAATCTGGTTGAAAACCTTGAGTACAACTTTCTAAGTGTACCACAAATGTGTGATAAAGGATATTCTTCCTTTTTCACCAAAACAACATGCAAGATCATATCACCAGAAGGCCAGAAGTTGATAGAGAAGATCATTGAAGATCATACTTTGCTGATAGCCAAAAGATGTGGCAATGTCTATGTAGTGGACATTGAAAAAGACAAAGTACTGAACAACATTGCCTGTTTCTTCTCAAAGGCATCAACTTCAGAGACAGACCTTTGGCATAGGAGACTTTGCCATGTGAACTTTAAAACCATAAATAAAGTCACTAAAATGGGCTTGGTCAGGGGTCTACCCTTGAAGGTATACTAGTGTCAAGAACACTGTGTATCATATCTTAAGGGAAAACAGCATAAGTCCTCCTATAAGTCTATTGAAGAATAAAAAACAACTGCATGTCTTCAACTACTCCATATGGACTTATTTGGGACAGTTAAATTCATGAGCCTTGGTAAGAAGAAGTACTGCTTGGTCATCATTGATGACTACTCAAGATTCACATGGGTCTTCTTCTTATTTTCCAAGGATGAGGCAGCTCAAATTGTCAAGTTCTTCATTCTACAAGTAGAGAAACAATATTCTCTCTCTATCAAAGTCATAAGAAGTGACAATGGGACAGTGTTCAGGAACAAAACTCTGGATGAATTTTGTTTGTCTAAAGGGATTGTTAGACAATTCAGCATTCCCAGAACTCCTGAACAAAATGGTGTGGTAGAAAGGAAGAACAGAACACTAAACGAAGCAGTAAGAACTATGTTAGCTGATTTAGGCCTACCTCTTTATTTCTGGGCTGAAGCAGTCAACACAGCTTTTTATCAAAATAGAGTCTTAATCACCAAGAGACATTCCAAAACTGCATATGAAATTCTTCATGGCATTAAACCCCCTATCTCCTTTTTCAAGGCTTTTGGATGTCAATGTTTTATCATCAACATCAAAGACTCTATTTCAAAGTTGGCTGCTAAAGTTGATTCAGGTTACTTTCTTGGTTATTCTTCCACTAGAAAATCCTACAAGGTATTCAATTCCAGAACCAAGATAGTTGAAGAAACACTGAATGTAAAGTTCAATGAGTCAAAACATGCACTCATTCCAGCACATCTGGCTGAACTATTTGACCTTGTCAGTTTTAATTTCGGACCTAAAAAAACTGTTACTTCATCTAAACCAACTTATTATGGTGATCAAGGGTTAGTTGATGATGGTCCTCCATCATGGACTCCCAATACAGTCATTAAGTCAACTTTTAAACCATCAGAAGTTCGTCAAACTTCTGATTCAACAACTACTGATGAACAAACTCAAACTTCTGATTCAGCTCCTACACCTACTGAAGATGTTCAAACAGTTGAACCAGATATTATTAACCTCAGTGGTTTGTTTGAAGAAGTTCAAGAGCCTACTCCCATTAGTGGTTTACAACAACTGATTGAACACAAAGATCATCTATTGGATCAAATCATGGGTGATATTGCCTCAGGGGTACTTACAAGAAACCAACTTTCCAACTTCTGCTTATTCTCAGCATTTATTTCTCAGTTGGAACCAAAGAAATATCAGGAAGCCCTCAAAGACAACAGTTGGGTTGAAGCAATGCAAGATGAACTATTACAGTCCAAGAAGCAACAAGTTTGGGAAATCTTTCCCTTACCTCCAAACAAACAACCAATTGGCACAAGATGGGGTTTCAGAAACAAACCAGATGAGTCTGGTTTAATCATTAAGAACAAGGCAAGACTGGTGGTACATTGTTATTCTCAAGAAGAAGGAATTGACTATGATGAAACCTTTGCTCCAGTTGCATGGCTTGAAGCCATCAGATTATTTTTGGCTTATGCAATTTCCAACAAAATTAAAGTTTTTCAAATGGATGTAAAGAGTGCATTTTTATATGGAAAAATACAAGAGGAAGTGTATGTTTGTCAGCCACATGGGTTTGAGGATCCTTCTCATCCTGATTGGGTGTACAAACTTGACAAAACTCTCTATGGGCTAAAACAAACTCCCAAAGCTTGGTGTGACACACTTTCCACCTTTTTACTCAAAAATCACTTCACAAGAGTCTCCATTGATAAAACACTTTTCATTAAGCATGTTGGAAATCACATCCCACTTGTCCAAATTTATATTGATGACATTATTTTTGGTTCAATCAATTCAAAACTGTGTGATGAATTTAAGAAACTCATGCAATCAAGTTTTGGGATGAGTACCATGGGAGAACTGCAGTACTTTTTAGGATTACAGATCAAACAAACAACAAGTGGAACTTTTATACATCAATCTAAATATGTTAAAGAATTATTAAAGAAATTTTGTTTAAAAAACTGTAAATCAGCTTCCACTCCCATGAGTCAAACCACATAACTTGAACCAGATGATTAAGGAAAACAGATTGATCAAACCATGTATAGATGTATGATAGGTTCCCTACTTTATTTAACTGCATCTAGACCAGATATTATGTTTTCAACTTGTGTCTGTGCTAGATATCAATCAGCTATAAGGGAATCACACCTAATTGCAGTCAACAGAATTTTCAGATATCTGAAAGGAACTCCTACACTTGGAATTTGGTATCCTGCTTCTAGAAATACCAAATTAACAGCTTTTTCAGATAGTGACTATGCAGGGTGTAAAATGTCAAGAAAACCAACATCTAGTGGTTGTCAATTCTTAGGAAACTATCTGGTGTCCTGGCAATCAAAGAAGCAAACATATGTGGCAACTTCAACTGCTGAAGCAGAGTACATTGTAGCTGCAAGTTGTACATCATAGATTTAATGGCTTCAGTATTAATTACTTGATTATGGAATCTGTAGAGGACCGGTTTTACACGAAAACACTAGATGATCATACAAGTGGAACAATCTAGGTGCGGAAACCCTAGATTGTATGCAAAATGATAAAGATCAAACAGAAACACAATCAAATACCTTTTCAATCACCATTTCATTCATAAACAATGTGAATAAGCCTTTACAAATTGGTTTACAATGAAATAATAAGCTTTGGAACCTTATAGAACCTAGAGAGAATAATCAGAGAAAACCTAGACACAAAATGACCAAAACTTAGTCCTAAACAAAAACATAAAGTTTATAGGACTGCACATTCGACCTCCCGTAAGGGTCGAATGTGTCCCTTCGACCTACTCTAAGGCTCGAACCAACACATCTTCTCTCTGATTCTTCTTTTGACCAAGTAAAGCTTCCTTCGACTTTCTGAAAGTCTTCTTTCGACCTCACGATGGTCGAACAAACAGATTATCCAAACTAAACTTACAAAATAAACGCTATATGTACAATCCAAATGCGATAGTCACAATCCGTGATCTTACAAACCCCCCCTTGACTATTGCTTGGATTGTTGTTGTTGATAATCAAGCGTTATGTTCATCAGTTTAATCGAGCGAGCTATTTTCTGCTCTTTGCTCAACACCGGTTCAGGTTTAGGTTTTGATGAACTTTTCTTCACTTCATTCACCTTCACATACTTACCCAGCTTTTATCAAAATCACACCCTGCGTTCACATCCCAGGCAAAACACAAACAGACAACCTTGTGATACTTCATTGCTTGATCCGCATCCTTCTCTTCACAATAGATCGGATTGTAGTAAAGCATGATGATGTCTTTGTATGAATAGTTGATAAGCCACATAGGGTCAAATATGTGTATCTTTTTGTATTATCCCCTTTTGTCTTTCAACAAAATGACAGCTTTAGCAGTTCTCCAGTCATAATACCATAAAACAAATTCTTTGCTGAAATGCTGCTGGATAGGCATCAAAGGAATACATTTCAGCACAGTCGGTGGTTTATACTTCAAAGTCACCTTGTTCAGCCCAGTAATCGGATCAACTTCTTTATGAACTTTCTGATTGGATACTGAGGCCTGAACACATTCCATCTCTTTCTACTCTCTCTCGTCATTCTATCAGCAAAGTAACCAACAACATGGTTATTAACAGATGCACCACTCATAGTATGTCTACAAATATCTCGCACAGCCCAGTACGGTAACGTCTTTATATCATGGAATATGTGAAAATACAGAATTCCCTTCTCCAATTTCACAGCAACACACCGTAACTGTCTGAGATACTTCCAACCCAGAGCTCTACCTTTAAATAGCTCATTGTGATACTTGTAGAAACCTCCCTGTACTTCTGTTTTTAGTTGGTTAGCTTCCTTCTCTTTCAGTCTTCTTAACAAATCTTTCAGATAATTAGATTGTTGAACATTCGGCATCTGATTACCATCATTCTTGAACACTTCATCAATAAATGTCTTACTTTTCTTCTCAGCAAGTTTCTTAGCTTGATCAAAAGATTCTTCAGTAAATTCAGGAATCACACCTTCCTGTTTATCTCTAAAATACTCAGGATACTCTTCACTTGTAATATCCTCCATTTCAATGTCTTCAAATACAGGTGTATCTCTATCATCAGAATGATTACCCACATCTTTTTCTGGAATGTCATGTAGATGCATATATTGCGACTAATGCTATTGGATTGCGAATTACAAAGTATTTTGTTCAATATCGAATGGTCGAATGTGGTTTATAGTTTGGTCGAAGGTAGAATTAATGGTCGAAGGTGGATCAGAAGGGTCGAAGGTACACAGGGAGGTCGAAGGAAGAATTTATCTATTGTAATGTCTTGGTTCGACCATGTCGAATGGTCGAACCTGCACATTCGACCAACTCAATTGGGCGAATGTGCAGATCTATATAAGGTCGAATCAGTTTTTGAAATGTAACTTTTGACATTTTGTTTTCCCTCCCTGTGTGTGTTCTCCTTAGGTTTATTATTGAGTCTGTAAAAGTGTTTTAATCATTATAAACTACATTTTCAAGTGTAATTGATTATCAAAGTGAATGAATTGAATATGTTTAAGATGATTTCTGCGTTTTGCTAGTTTTACTATCATTTTGTGATCAATTCAGGGATTCCACACCTGAATTAAACTTGTTTGATCATTATCTTTGTTGTTTAGACGATCCTACGCGCATACAAAGTGGTATCAGAGCCATTTGGATTAAACAACCACAAATTGATAATATTACAGCTGATTTGGACCCAATTTTGATCAAAACTTTCTGTTTTTCATTGATAAACTGAATTTGGTGTTAAATTGATTGATTTGAACTTGTAATCGTGGATAAAACTCATAATTCTCTTTGTTAAACTTGTTCCAAATCTAATCCGAAGCAAAACCTGATTAAGATCATCAAATTTCATCAACATTTGAAAATTTTTGATAAAAATAACTGATTTTCAAAGAATAACCATTTTTCAAAATGAAGGGTCAAACCTAGGGAGATTTGGTCGAAAGTGATAGTATTTGGTTGAACCAAGGATTATTTGGTCGAACGTGGAGTGTTATTTGGTCGAATCTAGAAAGTTATAGTGTGTTTTTGTTCATTCGACCTTATTGGGTACATTCGACCAATCGAGTGGTCGAACGTGGGTTTAAACGGTCAAAAGTGAACTGAGTTTGTTATTTTCTACATTCGAACTTTATCAAACGGTCGAACGTGAACTAATTTTCACATTCGACCACACGATTATTCAAAAGGGTCGAACGTAGAAACTGTTATAAAATTTTTCTAATCGTTTCGTGTTTAATCATTTTCAGATCGATATGTGGAATTTTCCTACAACACCACGACCTAATACAACACCACAACAGCAGACAACCATGGATCCTTGGTCAGTAGCTGCTCAAAAGTCTAGTCAACCATCCCAACCGATTAACTATATGGCGATGACTAGTTCTATGCCCTAACAAGTTGCACAACCACAACCACAACCACAACCGATGGCTGATTATTGGGGAGTAGCAGCAGCGGCGGTACACTCTCAACTACCAACGCGATTTCAACTCTTATTCAAGACTTATCTTCGGGTAGTGTAAGCCATCCACCAAAGTTGATGGAAATGGTAGACTACAACACATGGAAGACCAAATTCAAGATTCATCTTGAGGGAATGGGATTAGAAGGAACGGAAGCTTGGCAAATGATTTCTAAGGGCTATGTTGCTCCGATCTTGGAGAACACAGGTGAGCCGATTCCGTTAGAGAGTCTTGCTGAGGTTGAGAAAAAGAAATTTGCTGTGGAGAAGAAGGCGTTTTCTCAACTGTCCCAGGCCATTAATACTGATCTGTTACATCAGTTTGGGTCTTGCACTACTTTTAAACAACTGTGGGACATGTTAAGAAATCCTCATGATGGGAATGAGAAGACGAGGAAGTTAAGGATGGAGGAGTTACGAAAAGAGTTTGAGAACTTCAGCTATATGGGGATGAGACGCTGAAGGAGTTGATTCCAAGGTATTGTCATCTATTGACTGAGCTTTCAAGCTACGATAATAACATACCGATGTCTGAGCTGGTGGACAAGTTTGCTGATGCGTTGCCACCATACTGGAATAAGCACATAGAGGTACTCAAGGAAAAGGATTCGTACCAATACTGGACCATCAACGAGTTTATCCAGAATCTTGAGAATAAAGAGATGGAAGAAAAGAGGAAGGCGAAAAGAGCTCAGGTTCCTCAGAATCCGGAGCTATATCATGGTAGTGCATTTTCATCTCTTGCTAGTTCAAGTTCTAGTTCAAATGTTGTTCCACATATTGTGTGCATTTCTAGCCATGTTGAACCATCCAAAACACCCATCAATTACCTTGCTCAAACTTCATCTTATACCCCACCATCATATCCTACTACAACTTTCATCCCACCATTTTCACCAATGCAACAAGCAGCTTGTTATTCTGCTAATCTAAACCAACCTCAACAACAATCCTATATTCCTCAAGTGAATCAAACCCAGATGAACCAAACTCAACCTACTCAGAGTTCAATTGTGCTGGAAACCTCGAACTTGAACAATGTTACTGTTGAGATTGCTCAGCAACATGTAGCATTGGTGTCAGCTATGGTAGCTTCTTATAACGGGCTGGTTGCGAGTCAAATTGGTGATAACAACCTAACCAGTGAAGACTACGCACAGATTGACAAAGAAGAGATGGAGCTCATTGATATCTAGTGGGCATTTGCTAGCGTTATGAGGGAGCTACCGAATTCATTGAGAAGACTGGCAGAACTGATCTTTCTACTTCCCCAAACACCACATATGGCTTCAACAAAGCCAAAGTGACATGTTTCAATTGTGGTGGGAAAGGTCACTTCAAGAGGGAATGTACATAGCCAGCACATCAGGGGAACAGAAATCCTTTCAACACCAACTACCAAAACCGTCAAACCCAAAATCAGGTATCTTACCAAAGTTCTAATATTTCAAGCTTTCGACCACAAAATACCTATCAAAACCGCCAAAATACTTCACAAAACAACACTGTTAGACAAACCACTACTCAAATCCAGAACCAAAACCAAACACTACAAAATCCAAACCGAACAATCATTCCTATTTCTACACCAAACACACAAACCCAATAAGACAACCAAAACCAGGCCTTGGTGATACAGAAAGACGAGGGATTTGATTGGACGGGTATGCAGTTGGGTGTTGAGGAGATTACTACTGGTAATGTGGCATGTGTTGCACAGAAGATAGACTTGGATGAGCCGGTATGTGTTGAAGAAGAGATAGTGACTGAGAAGATGTCTGAGGTGAAAATTGAGGAGTTGAGTGAAGAAAGTGATGATTGCGGAGAGAAGAAGTCGGGTTTGATTCTTGATTCTGTTACTGATGTGCCAGAACAGTATGATTCAGCTTATTCTGATGTGGAGAGTGAGTCTGATTCTGAAGCTAGTGTTAACTCACTGGATGATGATATCGACCAATTGCTTACTGAAGCTGATTTTCTGATGACCCGCAAATCATGCATGGTGGATGATGCTTGCACCAGAATTGATTATTCAAAGTTTTTTGCTGGGAAGGAAGCACACTTTGCACTGATGGCGATGACAGAACCTCCAAAGCAGGTAAGTTCTAAATCTAATCTTGATATGAATAGTGAGAAGTATTGTGGTGCATGTGATCGATTGACAGAGGATAATAAGCAACTCAGGGTTCAGCTTGAGAGTGTTAAGATCAACTGTCAATCGTATCAGAAAGAAGCACGTGAGTTTAACAGAGTGCTTGATGGTTATAAGAAAGATATTTCAGAACTGAAAAAGACTTTATCCTTGAAACAACTAGCCATTAACAATTACATCAATGATTTAGAAAACACAAAACTTGAAATGGCTACCATCAAGTGCTTTGCAGAAAATGTAAATAAGAAACTTGAGAGTTATAAGCATATTGCTTATGTTGTTGATCATATCATAGAGGAGCCTTCACAGTCTAGTAGTGCAAACTACAAGGCCGTCCCATCTCCAGTGTTATTTGAAAACCATACTCTACATTTAATAACACCGGAGAGCTCAGTTAAGTCTGACTCGACATCAGATGATGAGTCGAACACTTCTAGTGTGGGAGACCGAAATTCTGATGTTCTACCAGTTTTGGGACTAAACAATGAAGGTGTAGTTGCTGTAACTGATGATTCCGATTATGAGGATGACCAATCTGAGAAGGTGTGTGATATTCCTAATGAAAATCACATAATTACAAACGAACCTGTGTCACCATCTCAGATTGTGCATCCCATGGCTAACGCTCATAGAAAGAATCAATCAGTTAAGCCTGTTGAAAAGAAAAATGAATCCTGTGACATACCCGTCATGATTTTCTTTCGGATGATTGGATCTGATAAGATAATGTCTGACGAGGAATATCCAATCAAATTCGCCAATTATTCCAAGATTGAAAAGATTTGGTAGGAGAGTACCATTTGGTTCCCAAAGCATGAGAGAACAAAGGATGTACCTCCAGAGGTTTTAGAAAGAATTTACTTGGATATTCCGAAAGAACCGAAAGTTCATGTCACAGAATTCATCAAGCCAAAGAATAAGGCTAACAGTTTTCTTGAGCTGACTTACTCCAAGGACCCAGCTCCTGAGAGTCTTAGAAGGAAGTGTGTGGATGATCAATATCCTATCACTACATATGCTAAGTCGAATGCCAAGAACAACTTTGAAGAATACCGTGCGTGTTATAAATGCGGGGAGAGAGGGCATTTACTTGCTCACTACCCGTATGTTAGGCATAAAAGGCACGAGGTGGAAATGAAGCAAACATATCAGAGTCCAGTCGATAACAATTGTTATCCACAAAGAAAACTTGTCCCTCAACGTGCACCTTTTTATAATCAGAGCAGATATTTTCAAAAGAGGGAAAATCGTCCGATGACATATGACCGTCGTAATCGGATAGCAATTGAAAAACCTCTTAAGAAACCAATGGTGAACACAACTGTTGAGAAGAAAAAGGTTTATGTAAAACCTGCTGTCAAACCAACAGTTGGACCTATCTCTGTTAAATCAGAGAAGGTAACCAAGAAAGTTTCGTTTAAAGACGAAGTAAAGAAACCGGTTGAGACCCCAAAATCTCAAATCCGGAACTTGAAACGTTCGGAACAGTACTGGTCACCTAAGGGTTCTCAAGGTGCTTCATCTTCAAAAGTGAATGAGAATGTCAAAACTGAAACTGAAAAAGATTTGATTGATCAGAACAAGATCAATTCAAATCAATCTGTCTGTGAGAAAGAATCTTTGAAACTCAAAGTTCAAAGACCCAAGACCAAGCAGGCTTGGGTCCCCCGAAAAATCTAATCTTTTACTTGATATGTGTAGGGAGCTTCAGCTGGCCCTATGAGCAGTCTTTGGATTGTTGACAGTGGAGCTTCTGGTCACATGACAGGGGATCTATCGCTACTGTTCGATATCAGAAATATTAATGGAGGTCATGTAGCGTTTGCCGGAAACAAGGGTGGATACATTACCATGGAGGGTAGTGATTTTTGAGAGATTTCTTATGTGAAGCAAATCGATTATAATCTGCTCAGTGTCAGTCAGATATGTGATAAGCAGTTTTCAGTATTCTTTGATGACAAATCTTGCTATATACTCAAGTCAGGATTCGTTCTACGAAAAGAGTGAGTGATGTTAAAGGCACCGAGAGTGAACAATTTGTACATTCTCGACATGTCAAAAGCAATGACTACACAAGGCCAAGTCACGTGTTTCCTCTCCAAGGCTACTGAAAAAGAATCAATCATGTGGCATAGGAGGATGGGACACATTCACCTTCGAAAGATGAATCAATTGGTGAAGAATGAACTTGTCCCAGGCGTGAATGTTAAACATTTTCATTTAAATGACAAGTGTGTGAGTTGCAAGAAGGGTAAGCAGCACAAACAATCCCATAAGCCAAAGAAAGTCAATTCAGTTGAACTACCACTTGAGCGTTTGCACATGGATCTGTTCGGACCAGTCAAACGTAAAAGTCATGCTGGTGAATTGTACTGTTTTGTGGTTACCAATGACTATTCCAGATTTTCATGGGTTATGTGCTTGCATCATAAGAGCGACACGTTTGATAATTTGAAAGTTCTGTTCACTCGATTGGAAAATATCTATGGTCTCAAGATCAAGAGAATTAGGAGTGATAATGGGACGGAGTTTAAGAATGCACAGATGGAAGCTCTTTGTGAAAACAAAGGAATTCATCATGAATATAGTGCTCCGTATACCCCTCAACAGAACGGTGTCGCAGAACGCAAAAACAGGACTCTAATTGAAACGGCAAGAACAATGCTTGCGGACTCCAATCTTCCAGTAATGTTCTGGAACGAAGCAATTTACGCAGCTTGTTATACTCTTAATCGTGTTTTAATGGTGAAGAAGTTTGGCAAAACTTCATATGAGCTGTTGAATGGACGAAAGCCGAACTTAGAGTATCTAGAACCGTTTGGATCTCCGTGTACAATGCTTAATCCATGTGAGAAGTTCGCACCAAAGGCTGAAGAAAGATTCTTTGGTGGATATGCAACCCCGCTCAAACGGGTATTCAACAAACGAACTCGTTAGGTCGAGGAGTGGGCTAACGTCGAAGTTCAAAGATATACTCAGAATGTACAGGGTAGCGGTCCAGAGTGGATGTTTGATTACAAAGACTTCTTTGAATCATTCAATCTAGATAGCTTGGTTGAAGAAGCTGTGCTATGATTATATTACGAGGTCAAAAACGCAGTGACATCACCGTTGGTGCGTCCGATCACCTTAAACCCCCAAACAGCTTCTATTGATACCAACGCTCCTGCAGCTGAAGAAGAGGTATTTCAGGAAGCTTCCACAACTCTTAATTCATCGGAATCAGAAGATGACGATGTTGTTACAAGTGAAGCTGTTCAAGATATTGCTACAGTGACACCACCAGTGAACCCAAATCCTAATGGTGCTTCATCATCGAACGTGGGTAATGATCTGGATTCAACAGAGAACTTAACTACTCAGACGGGAGTGCAAGTACCTGATTATCCGGAATCTCGGATACATCGGATTCACCCGATCGAGCACGTTATTGGTGATCGTGGTAGCAGTGTGATGACGAGAGGTCAACTGAGGAATGCAAACTCACCAGAAAACCTTGGCGCTATTGCTTTATATGCCAAAATTCAAAAATCAGGTTTTCAAAATGTCTGGTCTTTTGCTTGTTATGTTTCGCAGGTCGAGCCGTGGACTTACAAGGACGCTCTTTTAGATGACGCTTGGGTAGAGGCTATGCAGGAGGAGTTATTATAGTTTCAGAAACTCGGAGTGTGGACACTGACAGATTTACCCCTAGGACGGAAAAAGATAGGAACGAAATGGGTGTTCAAGTGTAAGAAAGATGACAGAGGAGTGATTGTTAGGAACAAAGCTCGATTGGTCGTACAAGGCTTTCATCAAGTTGAAGGAATAGATTATAACGAGATTTATGCACGGTTGCACGCTTAGAAGCAATTCGAATGTTTCTAGCGTTTGCATCTTATAAGAAATTCAAGGTGTATCAAATGGACGTTAAAAGAGCGTTTCTTTATGGTGTGGTCAAGGAGGAAGTTTACGTAGGTCAACCACCAGGTTTTGAGGATCCTATTTATCGGGATCAGGTCTACGTTCTAAGCAAAGCTCTTTACGGGTTGCACCAGGCTCCAAGGCAATGGTATGAGGAGCCGAGCACGTATCTTCTGACCGAAGGATTTAAACGAGGTTTGGTAGATTGCACACTGTTCACAAAACGAACAGGGGATGACTTGCTTCTAGTGCAGATTTATGTTGATGACTTTATTTTTGGTTCTACTAACGAACTTCTGTGCAGAGAATTTGAACGTTTTATGCAGGAAAAGTTCAAAATGAGTGCAATGGGAGAGATGCAGTTTTTCCTAGTCTTGCAGGTGGAACAAAGACCAACGGGGATCTTTATTCACCAGACGAAATATGTTTTCGAAGTCTTGAGCCGATTCTAGATGGATGATTCAAAGCCGATGGATACCCCGATACAACCTAATCACGGGATTGGTGTTGATGCTAAGGGGGAGCTAACTAATCATTTTACATACAGAGCAATCGTCGGATCTCTAATGTACCTCACCACCTCCAGACCAGATATAATGTTTGCCACATGTCTCGGTGCACGTTATCAGTCGAAGCCGAAACAGAGTCATCTTGCAGCTGTCAAACGTATCCTTAGATATCTGAAGGGTTGTCCATCGAGAGGACTTTGGTACCCTAATGATGATAATTTTGACCTAATCGCTTTTAGTGATGCAGATTGGGGTGGCTGTGACAAAGACAGCAAATCCACAACAGCTGAATGCCAGTTTATGAGGAGCAGGCTTGTGACTTGGCAATGCAAGAAACAAACCGCAGTTGCCTTATCCACATGTGAAGCAGAATACGTTTCAGCATCAAGCTGTTGCTCACAAGTTCTCTGGATACAACACAGATGGTGGACTACGGTTTGCAATTTCTTAAAACCCCTATTTACTGTGATAATGAAGCCGCAATTGCATTAACAAAAGACTTAGTAAATCACTCGAAAGCTAAACATATCCAGATCAAATACCATGTTATCCGTGATTGTTACGCAAAAGAGTTGATTGATATGGTCAAAATCAACACTTACTATCAACGTGCAGATCTTTTTACCAAAGCTTTTGATAAATCAAGATTTGAATATCTTTTAAAAGCTAACGGTATAAAAGAAAAACAAGACTGATCATTGTAACACCCCAACCGATGGCGGAAACATCGAGGTGTCACGTAAGAATGAGTATACAGTAGCACATGGTATTCAAGTTTTAATTGAAATTTATTTAAAGTGCAAATATCCAAAATTGAAAATACATAATGAGTTTTGAATGAAATTCTAATACATCAAAAAGCCAAACAAAGCATAAACTTCAAATTTTTACCTCATGCTAACTCTCTAGACTTCAAGCATCATTATTACCTGTTGAGTTGTAAAAATGGGGGGGGGGGGGGTGGGTCAACTAGAAGTTGGTGAGAATACATAAGCCATGTCAAGCAATTAAGTTTAAGAATAAAAGTTTAGCAATTCAAATGTCTATTGTAAGTTTAAGTCTACATGAATAAACATGAAGTGTTGTATGCACATAATCAAACCTCCGACTAGTTTAGGTCCATCCCGTCATCCACGGTTCACCTTAATATCACGTTGGAACGATAACAATCACCCGCGCTCCCCATAAAAGATGGTCAACGAATCTAGGTGGGATTGTCAATCCAATAGATCTATTATTGAGTATCGCCGGCTTGGCCATAGCTAATGATTATGTATGTTGAAGTTTAAGTCTAACTGTTGTTGTCTAAATCATGAGGCATTAATGTTTACAACTAGACATGTATGTAGAATTGCATAAGTATAATGTTGCAAGTATAAAGAATTGCATAAACATGATTACGTAAACTCACCTTAGCAAAGTATAAAGTCTCGAGAAATGGAATATGTGTAGCCCCAAAGTTGCCAAGTATTACCCTATGTATAAGGTAACTGTCACACCCTCAAAATCCACTTGCGGGGTTTTACCGCGAGGCGCATGACAAACCAGGATCCAAGTCAACGATCACAATAAACAAATCTAAATGAACATATGCAATTTCAAAAACATAGTTTAAAATCCCCAAATACAGCGGAAGCTTATTTTCAAAACATAATCCAAAAGTAAACCAAATTATTCAATGTTCGAAAACCATGCAATCCTAACTAGACGTCGTGCAGACGCGTGCGTCCTAGTTCCGTTGTGCTACCTTAGCGACCTGAGAAAACATGTAAGAGTTACATCAGCACAAAAATGCTGGTGAGTTCACAGGTTTGTATTTAAAGTACCAAGTTCAACCTGTCCATACTATATCAATTTGCAAACCAAAGTACGCTAGCTAGGCGTATGTTTTGTTACTTCTACGATTGGAAAACCATTACTAACTCGCAAACCAGATGTCGTGCCCGAATAGTAAACCTGTTCCTGTTTGAGACAATATGCACTCGCCGACCCTCCAAGCCGACGAGCGGGGTTGGTCACTCCCAATAGATCTATTCACATTTCCCCGTTGTGCTAACCCGCACATTCATGGTTTCCCCCGGGACTTCCAAAGATCGTATAGTAAACCATAGAAACCCATAGTATGACCGTTGTTACCAAAACATAAGTTTAACACATGTTTTCTCCCCCAAAAAAGTGAAACCAGTTAAAAGAGGGGCCGTAAACTCACCTTAAGTTGTGTTACTTCGTAATACGAATAAAAATCAGCACGCTATGCTAGCCCCGTAAAGCGGCGACCTAACATATGACAGTTACAAGTAATTAGACTAATAACCCGTAGGTTAGTTAGTCCCTAGATGTCCAGACAATAACCAAGTTCGTTTGAAAACACTGTGACTGTTAAATTAACCCAACGTACAAGACTCGACATCCCATTGGTGACCCGAGACTCCCCGTGTTATACTTGCACTCTCAAACATACAATCATGCAATCACACTTAACATACGTTAAAATCCAACAAGTTGTAGCACGTAGTTCAAGTATCTCATAAATAAGTCCGAGCACATGTTACCAAGTTATTAGGTATGTTACAGGGTTCCTAGCATGTTCCTAGGTGTCAAATCGGGTCTCGGAATGTCAAAATACACTTACAGCAGCAGTATCGGCGATTAGGAAAAGTCAACTAGTGATTATGTGGGTCAACAGGCATTTAGGAAGGCTAATCGCCTATACTATAGGCGATTAGGGTCATGCGGTATGCAAATCATGAGTTTATAGGCGATTAGGTCGTAAGGCATGCAATTTAGGGCTTAACTAGCAATTAGGATCGTAATCGCATGAAGTAAAGGCAATTAGCCCCCCATTCGCCCATGCTATAGGCGATTAGGGCATCCTATCTGGCGAATAGCCTCCTAATTGCCTATATCATAGGCGATTAGGATTCATAATCGCCTATAGCCCAGCTGTTCCGGTTTTTCGCGCGTTTAACACTCCAAATCAAATCCAGAACGTGTGTAAACATCAAATATCAATCAAACAACCATATCAAACATATTTAAATCAAAATCCTTCGTTTAACCTCGTTCTATCAGCCCTGCATGCAACCATGTATCCCAAAAACAATACACATAGCATGAAACATCACATTAACATGCATAACCGTAACCCTAATGAACAATTACTCAGATTTCATCAACATGCTATCATCATCAATCTGTAACTACCTTAATATCATGCTAACAATCCTTCTTGAATCACAAAACCCCTATCTTTTAATTATAAACACACATACAACATGCATAATAGCTAGAATTCAATTAACAATGATTATTAACGAATTTCAGAAGACACATACGTTTATAAACAGGTCTGGACCATTAGGGTTCAATAAAAACATTATTAAAGGTTGCATGAATGAAAACCACACCTTAGGTTTATGATAGATTGATGTAATAGGCTTGAAATCGTGTATTGTGATCCAAAATCGTGTTCCAGAGGTTGTGTGTGTGTTGGGACGAGTTGTGGGACGACTAGGGTTGTTATAATGATGTTTAGGAGGTCAGGTATTGTATTTATAGTCGTTTTTAGTCGTCGGGTACGTTACAGGCGAGTATGCAGCAGCATCAGGCGAATAGGGTTGCTAATCGCCTCCCCTATAGGCGATTAGCCTTGCTATTCGCCCCAAACATGTCCCAGTCGCCTTCCCTATAGGCAATTAGCCCTCCCTAATCGCCTATAGGGTTTGGTTCTGCGTATTTTGCGCGTTAAACCCCGTTTTAACATATGTTAACACATTTTCACATACCGACAAGTCACATAATGATTGTAAACACATAATACTTGCAAACAAACACATTCACACTCGTTCACCAATTCCCGGGACTCGAGACTTGTATGTTCCCTATGCTCTGACGATTCTATGAATCGCCACCCCTTGTACACTTGGTTAAGGACTGACATCTAATGAGCCTCTAGACTGACATCTAATGATCCTCTATACTAAACTAACAGTTCCCGAACCGTAACACGACTCGACTAACCCAGTTAAGTATAATATACGCGTGACTTGCTAAGGTAGACTTTAATCTAGACAGCGTTGTTAACCGGAATTTGCCGGGTGTCACATCATCTGAGTTGTCACATCATCCCCACGTTAAAAGGGAATCTCGCCCCGAGATTCATTCAGCTGCAGTGGTAACATATCTCTATTCGAACGCTTCCTTAGGAAAGAGATGAGGATACATAGACTTCATCTGATCCTCCCGTTCCCAAGTGTACTCTGGTCCCCGGTTCGAGTTCCAGCGAACCTTAACAATGCGAATCTTGCTATGACGTAGGCTACGAATCTTGTAATCAAGAATCTCAACAGGTTCTTCCACAATCCGAAGACGATCATCCACCTTGATCTCTTCCAGTGGAACAATAAGAGACTCGTCAGCCAGACACTTCTTCAAGTTGGACACATGGAAGACGTTATGTACGTTGCCGAGCTCCGTCGGTGAATCAAGGCGATATGCCACCAGTCCAATCCGTTCCATGATTGTAAATGGGCCGACATACCGGGGGTTGAGTTTGCCACGCTTCCCAAAGCGTATGACGCCCTTCCACGGTGAAACTTTCAGAAGTACCTTGTCATCAACTTGGAATTCTAATGGCTTGCGACGCTGATCGGCATAACTCTTTTGCCGGTCCCGTGCCGCTGCCAACCGGTTACAAATCTGTACGATCTTTTCCGAAGTTTCGTATACTAGCTCGGGCCTGGTGAGTTGACTCTCACCCACCTCAGCCCAACAAAGAGGAGACCGACATTTCCGCCCGTACAGTGCCTCGAACAGAGCTGCCTTGATGCTCGTGTGGTAACTGTTGTTGTAAGAGAATTCTACTAACGGTAGGTGAGCTTCCCAACTTTTGCCAAAATCGATCGCACATGCCCGCAGCATGTCTTCTAAGGATTGAATCGTGCGTTCACTCTGACCGTCAGTCTGTGGGTGATAAGCTGTACTCATGTCCAGCTGGGTACCCAAAGCCTTGTGCAAAGACTTCCAGAAGTGAGAAGTAAAGTGGGAGTCACGATCCGAAATAATAGAAACCGGCACCCCGTGCTTAGAAACAACTTCCTTCAGATAAAGACGAGCCAAACGATCCATGGTGTCGGTCTCCTTAATAGCGAGAAAATGGGCTGATTTCGTCAACCGATCAACAATTACCCATATCTTATCATTCCCACTCGGTGACTTAGGTAGTTGCGTGACAAAATCCATTGTAATCCGTTCCCATTTCCACTCCGGAATTTCAGGTTGTTGCAAGAGTCCCGACGGTTTCTGGTATTCCACCTTGACCTTAGCACAGGTCAAGCATTTGCTCACGTATGAGGCTATATCCGACCTCATGTTTGGCCACCAGTAAAGCACCTTCAGATCTTGGTACATCTTATCCGAACCAGGATGAATAGAATATCGGGACTTGTGAGCCTCATCTAAGACAAGCTCCCGAAGTCCCCCGAATAAAGGAACCCATATGCGTTCTACGAAGTAGTGCAGGCCATCAGGACTTCGCTCGAGGTGTTTGTCAGCACCGTGCATAGTCTCAGCTTTAAGGTTTTCCTCCTTCAAAGCTTCTAACTGAGCAGAGCGGAGTTGGTCAGGTAGAGAGGAATGAATGGTGAGCTGCAACGCCCGAATGCGACGAGGATTAATTGATTCCTTCCTGCTCAAGGCGTCTGCTACTACATTCGCCTTGCCAGGATGGTACTTAATGGCGCAATCATAGTCGTTCAGGAATTCAATCCAACGACGCTGTCGTATGTTCAAATGTTGTTGGTCGAAAATATGTTGAAGACTCTTGTGATCGGTGTAGATGGTGCATTTGGTACCGTACAAGTAATGTCTCCAAATTTTCAACGCGAAAACCACTGCACCCAATTCCAAGTCATGGGTGGTGTAGTTCCTCTCGTGCACCTTGAGTTGCCGAGAAGCATACGCAATCACTTTCTCGTGTTGCATCAACACGCAACCGAGACCATGAACAGAAGCATCACAGTAAACAACGAAATCATCAGGGCCTTCAGGCAAGGATAAAATAGGAGCAGAACAAAGTTTAGACTTCAGTTTTTGAAATGCTGACTCTTGTGGTTCACCCCAGGCGAATTTTCTATCCTTCTGAGTAAGAGTGGTGAGGGGTTGAGCGATCTTCGAGAACCCCTTAATGAAACGACGATAATAGCCCGCAAGGCCTAGGAATTGCCGCACCTCAGTTGGCGTCTTTGGTGCTTCCCAGTCCTTGATCGCTTCGATCTTAGCTGGATCGACAAGAATTCCTAGTTCATTAACCACATGTCCTAGGAACTGAACTTCGCGTAACCAAAAGTCACACTTTGAGAACTTAGCGTAAAGTTGTTCCCGTCGCAAAAGTTCCAAAACCAAACGTAGGTGTTCCTCGTGTTCGGTCTTGTTCTTGGAATAAATCAAGATGTCATCAATAAACACGATGACGAACTTGTCAAGATACGGTTTGCAAACGCGGTTCATCAAATCCATGAAAACCGCCGGTGCGTTTGTGAGACCGAAAGGCATGACCAAGAACTCAAAATGGCCATAACGTGTACGAAAGGCAGTCTTTGCAACGTCAGCTTCCCTTAAGCGCAACTGGTGATAACCGGACCTCAAATCAATCTTAGAGTAGTAGCTAGAACCCTGGAGTTGGTCGAATAGATCATCAATACGTGGAAGAGGATAACGGTTCTTGATGGTCACTTTGTTCAATTCTCTGTAATCCACACACAATCGAAAACTTCCATCCTTCTTCTTAACAAACAGAATCGGGGCTCCCCAAGGGGAAGAACTTGGTCTGATGAAACCCTTGTCCAAGAGTTCCTGTAACTGACTGGACAATTCCTGCATCTCGGGATGTAACACCCCAACCGATGTCGGAAACATCGGGATGTCACGTATTGATGATTGTTCAGTAGCTCATGATGAATAATACATTTCATTAAATGATTTAAATGAATTACATACAATTGTTCTAGAATTTGTACATCAAATAGAATAAAACTATACACATATCTTCAAGCATCAATTCAAATCTTCAAGCAAATAGAACCTGAAACATGTTAAGTTGAAAATGCTTTGGGTCAACAAAAGTTGGTGAGAATTACATAGGTTTTGATAATAGAATAAAATTGTTGTGCAATTCATGTGTCATGGCAATTTAGTCCATATGCGAAAACATACTAGAAGTAAATCGAGTGCATAATCAACCTTGATGACTGTTGTAATTGTGGTACATCCCATACGCTCATGGTTCACTCGTTTATATTGCAGTAACAAACACCCACGCAACCTTTGTAGGAGGCATGTATCCGGGTGGGATTGTCAGTCCAATAGATCTATCAATGTATACCGTTTGGCTGATGAATGTTTATGCGAGAATTGTGCTTACCCTAGTCATGTTCAAGACATAATGCAACATAGAAATACACATAGACACGTTGATGATTGAATTGCATAAATAATGTTGTAACATGTTTCACCCCAAAAATGGTGATAAATAGAAAAGAGGCTATGTAAAACTCACCTTAGCAAAATGTTATGTCTCGTAAAAAAAATAGAATATTGTGTTGTGAATGTATGCGAGGCGAATCCCAAAGACTCAACAACGTAGCTAGTCCAAATTGAAGAAAACGAAAAAGAAAGAATATCAAGCTTCCAATTCGCCAATTACAAGAGCTTATAATCAAAGCTTCAATTGTAGAAGTAATAGACTATAGAAGAAAGGTATGAGGGAAAGTTTAATCGGATTGAAACAATCGATTTAGAGGTGCAAAGTATAATGGGTCATAGGTGGGTTTTTATACTAGTTTTGGAGTCAATTAGCCATTAAAATTGGTCAACACCATAAAGTAAGGTTTTATGATGAATTGACTATTTGACTAAGACATTGACTGTTTGACTAAGACTTTGACTAGGACATTGACTATTTGACTCAAGGCTTTATTAAAAAAAAAATAATAAAAAAAAATAAAAAATCTTGTATGTGAAAAAAAAAAGAATTTAGAATCATATTATTTTTATTATTATTATTATTTATATACATTTATGTATGTATATAAGTTGTGAGTTAGGATAAATAAAGACTTAGGCACATTTGTATAATATTAATGATAAAGGTGTAATAAAAAAAAATATATATATATAAGGGCTTTTTATGTATTAAAATTTTGGGGAAAATTTTGCGATGTTACACTCTCCCCTACTTTTAGGAACTTCGTCCCGAAGTTAAAAGAAAAACACCAGGTATACAATTTGTCGACTACCGAAAACCTTGATAAAATTTCTCACTACCTTAACATACCTGTAAATTCATGATTACGTTCCGGACCGTAATTATCAATTTACCTTACATTAGGGTTTTGCGTCCTTTTATGACTCTACCGATTGTTGAGCAGGTTCGATAGTCTCCACCAGTCGTTGAGCAGGTTGTAGGGCCTCTCCCGACTGTTGGAAAGACATGATGACCTCTACCAATCGTTGAGTAGGTTGTTTGGTAGTCAACTAATTGTTGTACAAGTAAGCAAGTATGATTATAGATATAGCAATTAGTTCACATTCAAACATGCATGCACTCAGATGTTATGATAATACTTGAATTTATTACTTGAATCAAAAAGTGTCAATACATAGAATTAAAAAGTAGACATCATTCAAATGGTGGGGTTTGCTGTTAAGTAGCTGGAGGGTCTTGATCTCGATTTAGTTTAGGGCATCGGTTACGGAAATGATTTGGGTTTCCACATTCATAGCATTTACCATAGTTGTATTTACCAGGACGATTAAGATTAGCAACCTGAGCAGGGTTGGTTGGTTGGTTGGTGTTAGGGTTTGGGGACTCACGACATGTGTTGACCAGATGGCCATACCTACCACAATTGGTGCACAGGCGACACACTGAAACAGTGGGGTGATGTCGTTTGCATGTGTTACACAATGGAAAGTTTCTTGTATAGGGTTTCTTGTTAGAAGCTTGTGTAGTGAGGTTTACATTAGGATCCCTGGTCTTGCGCTTCTGGTTCTCGGTAGTTACCACGGCCACAATACTTGTTTTCTCGCCTTTCCGAACTAAGGTCCCGTTCTTTATGTGATTTCCATCGCCATTTCCATTTCCATTGCCGTTCCCATTCATTGGGATGACTTGAGCCAACAAGTTAGAAACCAGAGTTGTGATTTGTTGCGTCATTTGTTGGGAAATAATCGCAGCCAGTTGGGCATCAACACCTTTGTTGTTTTTGTTGTTGTTGTGGTTGGTGTTGTGGTTGTTGTTACTTTCCTCTTGGTTTTCACCACTGTTATTGCGAGTGCTGCGATGTGGAGACATGATCTATAAGGGACACAATGAAGGTTGAATGTGGCATGAAATGAATGAGGTGATATAAGGAATGTAATCATTTATTCATTAATTAAAACAAATAAACGAAAACGTTGACGTATCAAAGATTCCAGATTCCAACAACATAGTGAAGACATGCTTTAGCCTATAAGTGAACACTCATCCCGAGAATTCCCAGGTAGGCATCCGGGTCCCTCGTCTGATTGGGATATATGCGCAATGCCAGCCTAGACAGAAGACTCAGAATACAGGCGTTCACCCTTCCAGATTGCACGTGTTCGTTATTAAAATCTAGAACTTCGACGAGATCTCAAGGTGGTTCAGGTTAAACCTGAGGGTTTTTCCTTATTAGTCTAAGAGTGGATCCAGTGATGGAGAGAAACCTTCTCGTAGGGATTAATGTAGGGATAAGAAGTAGGAGAGAGATAGAGAATAGCAAGTAAAAGAAGCAAGTACTGGTTAAATCCTATGGTTATAGACTAGATTATTTTTCTAATAACCTAATTCCCTATAACCATGGCTCTGATACCAATCTGTAACACCCCAACCGATGGCGGAAACATCGGGATGTCACGTATTGATGATTGTTCAGTAGCTCATGATGAATAATACATTTCATTAAATGATTTAAATGAATTACATACAATTGTTCTAGAATTTGTACATCAAATAGAATAAAACTATACACATATCTTCAAGCATCAATTCAAATCTTCAAGCAAATAGAACCTGAAACATGTTAAGTTGAAAATGCTTTGGGTCAACAAAAGTTGGTGAGAATTACATAGGTTTTGATAATAGAATAAAATTGTTGTGCAATTCATGTGTCATGGCAATTTAGTCCATATGCGAAAACATACTAGAAGTAAATCGAGTGCATAATCAACCTTGATGACTGTTGTAATTGTGGTACATCCCATACGCTCATGGTTCACTCGTTTATATTGCAGTAACAAACACCCACGCAACCTTTGTAGGAGGCACGTATCCGGGTGGGATTGTCAGTCCAATAGATCTATCAATGTATACCGTTTGGCTGATGAATGTTTATGCGAGAATTGTGCTTACCCTAGTCATGTTCAAGACATAATGCAACATAGAAATACACATAGACACGTTGATGATTGAATTGCATAAATAATGTTGTAACATGTTTCACCCCAAAAATGGTGATAAATAGAAAAGAGGCTATGTAAAACTCACCTTAGCAAAATGTTATGTCTCGTAAAAAAAATAGAATATTGTGTTGTGAATGTATGCGAGGCGAATCCCAAAGACTCAACAACGTAGCTAGTCCAAATTGAAGAAAACGAAAAAGAAAGAATATCAAGCTTCCAATTCGCCAATTACAAGAGCTTATAATCAAAGCTTCAATTGTAGAAGTAATAGACTATAGAAGAAAGGTATGAGGGAAAGTTTAATCGGATTGAAACAATCGATTTAGAGGTGCAAAGTATAATGGGTCATAGGTGGGTTTTTATACTAGTTTTGGAGTCAATTAGCCATTAAAATTGGTCAACACCATAAAGTAAGGTTTTATGATGAATTGACTATTTGACTAAGACATTGACTGTTTGACTAAGACTTTGACTAGGACATTGACTATTTGACTCAAGGCTTTATTAAAAAAAATAATAATAATAAAAAAAAATAAAAAATCTTGTATGTGAAAAAAAAAGAATTTAGAATCATATTATTATTATTATTATTTATATACATTTATGTATGTATATAAGTTGTGAGTTAGGATAAATAAAGACTTAGGCACATTTGTATAATATTAATGATAAATGTGTAACAAAAAAAATATATATATATATAAGGGTTTTTTATGTATTAAAATTTTGGGGAAAATTTTGCGATGTTACACGGGAGGTGCAAGACGGTAGGGGGCCCGAGCAATAGGAGCAGCCCCCGGTACAAGATCAATACTGAACTCAACTTGACGATGGGGAGGAAGACCAGATAAATCATCGGGAAATACATCAGGAAACTCGCGTACAACAGGAATATCGTCGATCTTCTTCTCATCGGTAGAGGAAACAGATAAAAGTGCCAAAACGGCCGAATAACCCTTTCGAAGATACTTAAGGGCTTTCATGCTGGAGATGAGATTTAGCGGAGCACCGCCCTTGATACCGTACACAGAAAGGAATTCTCCATCAGGGAGGGGAATCCGAATAATCTTGTCGTAACAAACGATCTCAGCGCGATACAAAGACAACCAATCCATGCCTACAACAACGTCAAAACTACCCAAAGGTACCGGCATAAGGTCGATGGGGAACGACAAACCCGACATCTCAAGTTGACACTCCCGAAGGATACAAGTAGCTTCAATCTTTTTACCGTCAGCCAACTCAATTACATACTTAGCCTCTAATGGTACGGGTACTACATCTAGCAGTCGACTAACTTCCATAGATATAAAACTTTTATCGGCACCGGAATCAAATAAAACACTAACAGAGCGATTATTGAGAAGGAACGTACCGGTAACTGTGTCAGGATCCTGTCTAGCCTCTGTGGCTCTAATGACGAAGGCACGTGCATTCCTGCCACCGCCCCCGTTGTTCCCGTTACCGTTTCTATCCCTCACATCCCCGCCCTGCTTCAGTTTCGGGCACTCCTTCTTGTAATGCCCAGTCTCCCCACAGTTGTAACAACCCTGTTTTCCCGTAGTTCCTTGAGCAGTAGGAGCCGGGGTAGTACTTGGGGCCTGGGTCGATGGAAGTGTCGCCCGATAATCTTTAGCAAAATGCCCAAGTCGCTGACAGCGATGGCAACGATTACGGTCGCAGTCCCCCTGATGATGACGCCCACATTTGTTGGACTTAGGTAACCTCCCCGCATAACCACCCGGTTTGGTACCAGAAGAAGAAGAACCCCCGCTATCGAACCTCTTACCCTGTTGGGATGATGCTGGCACAGATCCTTTCCCCTCATTATCCCATTTACGCTTGTTATTCTCCGGGGCCTTGACAGTCGAACCCTTAGCAGGCAAGATACCCTCATTCACCTTCAAGTTTGTCATCCTGTGAGCCGATCGGACCACCTCTGAGTATGTAGGAAGATTCCCCGCAGCCACCAACCCTGCGATTTCTGGAACTAGCCCCGAGATATAGTGTTCAATCCTCCTGTATTCTGGCACATGCAGATCAGGACACAGCACTGCCAACTCATTACGCCTTACCGTATACTTTTCAATCTCTGACCCAGTCATCTTGAGGTTCCACACCTCATGCTCTAGCTTCTGAATTTCTTCCCTTGGACAGTACTCTCGCTTCAGTAGTTGAACAAAATTTTCCCAAGGCATAGCATAAGCCTCCCCTATACCCATATTCTGGGTGATATTGTTCCACCAGGTCAAAGCAACATCCTGGAATAACGCAGCAGCATACTTGACTCGATCCTCTAGGAGACAGTTGCACATCAGAAACACTGACTCCACCTTTTCCAGCCACCTGAGCAAGCTCACCGCACCCTCAGTGCCAGAGAATTCCTGGGGCTTACAGTCCCGAAACATCTTGTAGGTACACATAGGTGGGGGTGGGTTAACAGGACCACCTGAAATGAAATGCATGAGAACTACGAAGGATGTAAACAAGGTTCACCAATGAGGCAAAAGTGGATAAATCAACTTACCACCACCATTGTGCCCTAACTGAAAGGCAGCTTGCAGTAAGTTGTTCAGATCTTCTTGTGTTAGGTTTACACCTCCACGACCACCACCACCACGGCCACCACCACGCCCACCAGCGCGGCCAGCTCCACGTCCTCCTCGTACTCCAGACAAGATTCTGACAGAAAGAACGAGAAAATTTCAGTTTCACAGCTAATGGTAACCACTAGCGTTCACAAGATCAAAGCTAGATCCAACCCAGGACTATCCATTCAAACCCAGAGCTCACTAGGGCTTTCATGCATTTCGGTTTATGATTTCGTGTGCACCCAAAATGATAAACCGCTCTACATGGTCCTCCAAGTGTTCTCCTAGTTCAAAGTTCAAATCACCGAACATAGACTCTTAGCTATACACCGTAATGCTACGGTAGTTTATGGCAAGTGCTTCTATTGGAGTATGAAAGGGAGATGTCCGAGCCTTGGACAAATCTCAAGAGTACACGATTTACCCCAATATACCACACTGCCTAGAGGGCAAGTAACCCGACCTAAGATAGAACGGATGATGTAACATAGGAAGGTCAGATGATTTAGAGACACCCCGACAAGCCCATACGTAACCCACCATAATGTTTAGTACTATGTGATCGTCTATTGTGTGCGACTCGACTATAGACTAGACTCTACATGCAGTCCTAGTTCACTATAACCATTGGCTCTGATACCAATCTGTCACACCCTCAAAATCCACTTGCGGGGTTTTACCGCGAGGCGCATGACAAACCAGGATCCAAGTCAACGATCACAATAAACAAATCTAAATGAACATATGCAATTTCAAAAACATAGTTTAAAATCCCCAAATACAGCGGAAGCTTATTTTCAAAACATAATCCAAAAGTAAACCAAATTATTCAATGTTCGAAAACCATGCAATCCTAACTAGACGCCGTGCAGACGCGTGCGTCCTAGTTCCGTTGTGCTACCTTAGCGACCTGAGAAAACATGTAAGAGTTACGTCAGCACAAAAATGCTGGTGAGTTCACAGGTTTGTAATTAAAGTACCAAGTTCAACCTGTGCATACTATATCAATTTGCAAACCAAAGTACGCTAGCTAGGCGTATGTTTTGTTACTTCTACGATTGGAAAACCATTACTAACTCGCAAACCAGATGTCGTGCCCGAATAGTAAACCTGTTCCTGTTTGAGACAATATGCACTCGCCGACCCTCCAAGCCGACGAGCGGGGTTGGTCACTCCCAATAGATCTATTCACAATATGCACATTCATGGTTTCCCCCGGGACTTCCAAAGATCGTATAGTAAACCATAGAAACCCATAGTATGACAATTGTTACCAAAACATAAGTTTAACACATGTTTTCTCCCCCAAAAAGTGAAACCAGTTAAAAGAGGGGCCGTAAACTCACCTTAAGTTGTGTTACTTCGTAATACGAATAAAAATCAGCACGCTATGCTAGCCCCGTAAAGCGGAGACCTAACATATGACAGTTACAAGTAATTAGACTAATAACCCGTAGGTTAGTTAGTCCCTAGATGTCCAGACCATAACCAAGTTCGTTTGAAAACACTGTGACTGTTAAATTAACCCAACGTACAAGACTCGACATCCCATTGGTGACCCGAGACTCCCCGTGTTATACTTGCACTCTCAAACATACAATCATGCAATCACACTTAACATACGTTAAAATCCAACAAGTTGTAGCACGTAGTTCAAGTATCTCATAAATAAGTCCGAGCACATGTTACCAAGTTATTAGGTATGTTACGGGGTTCCTAGCATGTTCCTAGGTGTCAAATCGGGTCTCGGAATGTCAAAATACACTTACAGCAGCAGTACAGGCGATTAGGAAAAGTCAACTAGTGATTATGTGGGTCAACAGGGATTTAGGAAGGCTAATCGCCTATACTATAGGCGATTAGGGTCATGCGGTATGCAAATCATGAGTTTATAGGCGATTAGGTCGTAAGGCATGCAATTTAGGGCTTAACTAGCAATTAGGATCGTAATCGCATGAAGTAAAGGCAATTAGCCCCCCATTCGCCCATGCTATAGGCGATTAGGGCATCCTATCAGGCGAATAGCCTCCTAATCGCCTATATCATAGGCGATTAGGATTCATAATCGCCTATAGCCCAGCTGTTCCGGTTTTTCGCGCGTTTAACACTCCAAATCAAATCCAGAACGTGTGTAAACATCAAATATCAATCAAACAACCATATCAAATATATTTAAATCAAAATCCTTCGTTTAACCTCGTTCTATCAGCCCTGCATGCAACCATGTATCCCAAAAACAATACACATAGCATGAAACATCACATTAACATGCATAACCGTAACCCTAATGAACAATTACTCAGATTTCATCAACATGCTATCATCATCAATCTGTAACTACCTTAATATCATGCTAACAATCCTTCTTGAATCATAAAAACCCTATCTTTTAATTATAAACACACATACAACATGCATAATAGCTAGAATTCAATTAACAATGATTATTAACGATTTTCAGAAGACACATACGTTTATAAACAGGTCTGGACCATTAGGGATTCAATAAAAACATTATTAAAGGTTGCATGAATGAAAACCACACCTTAGGTTTATGATAGATTGATGTAATAGGCTTGAAATCGTGTATTTTGATCCAAAATCGTGTTCCAGAGGTTGTGTGTGTGTTGGGACGAGTTGTGGGACGACTAGGGTTGTTATAATGAAGTTTAGGAGGCCAGGTATTGTATTTATAGTCGTTTTTAGTCGTCAGGTACGTTACAGGCGAGTATGCAGCAGCATCAGGCGAATAGGGTTGCTAATCGCCTCCCCTATAGGCGATTAGCCTTGCTATTCGCCCCAAACATGTCCCAGTCGCCTTCCCTATAGGCGATTAGCCCTCCCTAATCGCCTATAGGGTTTGGTTCTGCGTATTTTGCGCGTTAAACCCCGTTTTAACATATGTTAACACATTTTCACATACCGACAAGTCACATAATGATTGTAAACACATAATACTTGCAAACAAACACATTCACACTCGTTCACCAATTCCCGGGACTCGAGACTTGTATGTTCCCTATGCTCTGACGATTCTACGAATCGCCACCCCTTGTACACTTGGTTAAGGACTGACATCTAATGAGCCTCTAGACTGACATCTAATGATCCTCTATACTAAACTAACAGTTCCCGAACCGTAACATGACTCGACTAACCCAGTTAAGTATAATATACGCGTGACTCGCTAAGGTAGACTTTAATCTAGACAGCGTTGTTAACCGGAATTTGCCGGGTGTCACAGTAACAAATAAGCCAAAGTCTTTCTAGTCTACAAGTATTTTCTAGGGTTTCGAATTTGGGGATAAGTATTCGTTTGATTAATAAATAAATTGTTTAATAAATAAGAGAAATTCGATAAATAAATAAACAAAAAGTCTTTTTGTAAACTTTAGATTAAAGATGGTCATATTATAAAGTTTTAAGTACGAAAATAATTTTTATAAAATTATTTTCTTAAAAATACAATATTTAATCTATTTATTTCAAATTGTCAAAATATAACTTTAATATCTAAAAATATTAAAATTAAAGAATTATCAAATTAAAATTTGTATTTCTGTTCTAAATATACAGAAATAATTTATATAAAATTTTGGTGCAAAAATATTGAAAAATGAATTTATTATGATTTATTTATGATTTAAAATAACAAAAATTGATTAAAAATATTAATTAAATGATTTTTCAGAAATAAAAATCATTTCAGAAATGTTTAATGTTATATAAACTCAGAATAAATTTTGTGCGAATTTATATAATCGTTTTGATATTTTTATAGAATTTTATAATTAAAATAGAATAAACTTGAAATATTAATTATATATATTAAATAAATAATTTTTGGAAAACTAAAAATTGTATAATAAACTTTCCTATTAGTATAGCATAAAATAATTTTTGTAGAATTTATAAAGAAGTTTTAGTATTTTAAAACCAATTTTAAAAATATTAGTGGAAATATATAAAGCTAAAAGGTAAAAAAAATGTTTTGCTCAAGGTTGGATTCGAACCCGGGTCTGGGACCGGTTAGTGTTTTAATCACAAGCCTAGCCACCAACTGGGCTAGACCCTGAGAACGAATAAACTAGGTTTGAATTTAATTATATAGTTGTATCAGAAACTAAATTATAATCCTTTTATAAATGAAAATAAAAGATTGTGGGATACGGGACTCGAACCCGCGTCCCTTTGTTCACAAACAGACAGACAAAACCACTTGATCTAGATCAGTGGTTGTGTTTATCTTGCCTCTGTTTTAAATAAATACACAAGTCTGCAGAAGTTTTCTTCCCCAAATTATAAGCATCGAACCCTAGCTTTTCTAACAGGAATAATTATCAACCATAAGCCACAGAGACTATGGGGCTTTTGATCGGATGTTAAGGAAGAACAGGAATAACAACATAATTGAAACTTACAGATGCGAAACAAGGGTGAAACTCGTAGTCAACCAAAAGTCAAATGCGAACTCAATGCAGATTATAAGGAGGTTTTTAGAAGAAATTGAGGGTAGGGTTTTGTTATTGGCGAGAATAGACTGAGGAGACGGGTTCAATTTATAGTGTTCTCGGTGTTTTGGAAGGTCATAACTGTTTGACCACAATTGGTCAAACTCGCGTCTAAGACTCTCAAATAAGGAATGATTGGAACGATTATTGGTTGCTGTAATAATGTCTGATTATGTCGGTTCTAAATCAGTCAAATGGTTTCCATTTTCTCGTCTATAAACGCGTTTTGATTACCGGGTCGGGTTCTCTTTGTTCGGGTCTGACCACCACAACCGGGTAGGGGAGAAGATGTTAAGGGGGGGGGGGGGGGTGGGCCGGTTTCTTGGGCCGTTTGCTGGGCTTCAAAAAAGACACGAAGGGATGGTTGGTTATGTTGGATTGATTTAAAATTTTTTTTTTTAAAACAGAACATGTTAATCTTATTATTGTTATAATTATTATTATTATTATTATTATTATTATTATTATTATTATTATTATTTAAACCAAGTGAAATGTGTATATATATTTATAGAATTGTGAGTTAAAGACAATAAAGGTGTGGGTATATTTTGTATAAAATGGATGATAATAGGGATAAAGATTAAGGACTTTTATTAAAATTTGGAGATAAATTTTTGCGATGTTACAATCATCATCTCAGTTTATCGCTTTTTAGTTTAATTTTTATTGCTTTTCAGAAAATATAAAAATCCAAAAATATGTTTTACAGTTTTTAGGTAGAGTTTATTTTCAGAAAAACCAAAAACATTGAAAAATTCAAAAACCCATAAAAATTAGAAAAACCAAAAATGATTTCCAGGAGAAAAAGGGGAAATGATAGTACATCAGTGGGGATCTGATGCATGCTACATAAATGTAATGCAATATAAGGCGTGTGTCTGAGTCTGTGTGATGTGTTGATAGGCTTCGTAGACCTATTACTGCGTGCCTGATACATACATATCAAACGAATTGTTGTGTGGATGAACTCCTCATGGGCATATGGTCTTAGTACCGTAATTTTGTTTGATAGGGTATCTGTACAAAACTCGAAGGTTTCGGGTCGTTATGTTATTAGTTGTCTGGGGATAGCCTCTCTGATCTTCTGCTGTAAGTCATTACGGACCTAGATCAGACAGGGTGTCTTTATAAAAGAGCTTTAAAGCCAAATCCTAAAGTTACCGAATTGAGGAACTTTCCATGTATGACGATAATCAAAGATTATCTATTACATCGTATCCAATCAATGATGCAAATCATGATTGATATTAGCCCTCAACCTGGTAGAGTGCACATGTTACTTTGTTGCATTGATTTGCTGACCTGTATACCTCTGTGCCTCATACCTTGTAAATTACAGATGACGAAAGCATAATCACGAGTTACAATGAGTCTTTGTGCATTTACTTCTTGATACGGGAGTATTCGTGTGCGTGGGAACCACAGACAATTGAGTTTATACTATAAATAATAGTATCAGTATAAAGCACTGCACAACGGTCTGCATGTGAGTTTATGTGGATCACAATATCAGCAATTGCCAGTTCACACATTGTCTTTAATGATAATAAATCAAAAGATCAACGGTGTGATCAGATTTCTCAATAACTGATATGATCCCTTTACCGGAAATCCCAAAACATTTACTGTTTTATCTTTACATTTATGCATTTTTACATTTCTCGTCAAAAATACAAAACTCAAAAAGATTTTAGGTGTGTTTTAACAAAAAGTTTAGAAAATCCAAAAAGATTTTACATTTCTATCTTATTTTTGATAGCTGATGGTGGTTAATGATGATTTTCTAAAACTTGATGGACCATTTGAGCTTTGTTATCTTTAAATGAGAAATTATGAATGTCGGATGCTTAAAAGTTGAAAAATATTTTGAACAGGACTCGATTTTGAGATTTGGTAAAATTTTCAAAAATTCCAATTTTCATTCGCCCCTTCGTTGGGTCGAAGGTGGAATTTTGTCTGCTCATTCGTACCTTTTAAACGGTCGAATGTGAGTGCTCAGGTGACATTTTCACATTCGAACCCTTTTTCTACATTCGAATCTTTCAGTAGGGTCGAAGGTGGAAAAAATTTCACATTCGCCCTAGTAAAATGGTCGGATGTGGAGCCTATATATATCAGATCTGCACATTCGACCCCCACTTTCAAAAAATTTCAAAATTCTGAGATTAAGTGATCTTGTTGCCCGAGTATTAAAAATCATACCATTGTGTTCGTCTTGATTCACTGATCATTTTCCTATAACGTTTGCAGGTTATCATCAATTATACAACTCTGAATCATTGATTTTGTGACTAAGCCCTAACTGCCTTTAAAATTTAATTTTAACTTGTTAATTGTTGAAATTTTTGTTGAGGATTTATTGCTTATGTGTTTTAGGGGGAGAATAACCAAAAACTAGAGTTTAAATCAAATCAGATTATTCAATTGATGATTAAAAACATTCGAACCCTAGTTTTTATTAGAAAACACATAATCAATGGATGATAATTGAAATTGTTCTTTGGAAACGATTAACCGGTCATGTTAGAGTGTGTTCAAATCAAAATGGCATGATAAATCAGACCAAATCAAAATTTGAAAATGAAGAAGATGAACAGTCTCCTTCGCCCAATTCAAACGGTCGAATGTGACTGATTGGGCAAATGTAGATGTTTAAACGGTCGAACCTGGAAACAAATGGTCGAATGTACAAGTTTACAAAATAATTTTCACATTCGAACCTTTATTCCCACTTTCGAACCTTTCTGATTTCACATTCGAACCTACGAACGGTCGAATGTAGAAACTGATAATCAAAATTTTTCAAGTTTTGTTATTTTTGTCCGTTTTTAACATGTTTGCTTGATTTGTTTTGCAGTTTTATAATGTCTAAACAGGAAAGTGTTGATATTCCCGCTGGATCATCTGAGAAGGCTACTGGAAAGGAACAAATGGAAGAACTACCATTTGAACCGGCGCACAGCTGCTGTGCGTTCATGGGCGATATGAAGAAACATCAAGAGTTCACCGGCATCGTAGATTTCTTGAAGAGAAGCCGAGTGATTGTTGCACTTGCTACCCCCGCCATCATTTATAAGGATCATCAACAGGAGTTCTGGAAAAATGCAAAAATGGACTTCTGGAACAACGAATCTGCTGTGGTTAGTACGATTCAGGGGGAGCTTGTGATTATCTCTGAAGATGATATCCGTGAGGCATTGAAGTTACATGATGAGAAGAAAACAGATCCTAGAGAACTTTCTTGGATAGAACAGAGGAAGTGCTTCTTACGAATTAAGTACAACGGATCGATAACTGATGGTTCGTTACACAAAGGGAAGCTATGCCCTCAGTTTAAGTATCTCGCTCATGTTATGTTGCACGTATTCGGATCGGTGAGTGGAGGGTATGATGTGATGAGGAAAAGCATTAGTTCTTTGATGGTGGCTCTTATATTGAACAAACCGTTCAATGTAGCTGGTATGATACTGGAACACATGTTAGAACCACTTAGAGGCTTGAAGAACAAGAAGTTTTTGATTTATCCGTGGTTCATACAGATGATACTTGATAAGAAGCATAAGAAGTTGAGAAGAGATCCTACCTAGATTGTTGTTCAGGATCACATGAACCTGAATACTCTTGTCAGAATGAAGGGTTATAAGGGTGTGCCATTGAATGAAAGACCACCTCACAAGAATCTGTTTGGTCATTTTATTAACCCAGGGTATGTAGATCTAGGCAAGGATAAAGTCAGACATGATAACAGTGATTCAGATCCAGATAATCCTCTTTGTCCAGTTGATCCTGATGCAAAGAGAAAGCGTCAAGTCGTGAACGTTGGTGCAAAGATAGGGAAAGGTAAAGAGAAACAAGATGATACTGAACCTGCTCAGAAGAAGGTTTCTAGAAGACATAAGAGTGTAGCCAAGAAGGGTTTACATATTGTTGACGAAGTGTCTGTCGTTTTTAAAGAGACACAGGAAGATGAGAGATGGGATTCTGATAGTGAGACTGTAAGGAGCACCACGCCCAATGCCACTCTGGCTGGTGAGTCTGAGAGTCTTAATAAATCTGTGGAGGAGCAAAGGACAAAAAGTCCTGTTGCGTTGGATGAAACAGATGAAGGTTTAGGATTGGGATCCTAAGACTTTGTGGGATCGCCAAAGACAGGTGAGAAACAGAAGAAGCCACAGTACAAGAAGAACAAGAAAATATTGAAGCCGATGGACAAAAGGGCTAGAGATATTGAGTTTTTGGTTGATGGAAATAAACTGCCTCCAGCATCTAGCTCTAAATCACCTATCACATCCCCAGCAGCGAAGAAACAAAAGACATCATCTGCTACTGAATAGACTGAGTTACCAACTGATGAGTTCAACGATGCATTGGACAGAGTGTTAAAGAATTTAAAGAAAGGAAAGTTTTCTGCTGCTGAAGCTTCAACACCACCGAAGGTTACTGTAGACAGTGATGTTATGACTGCAGTGAACCAGAAGCTTGCTGACATGATGAATATTATTAATCAGCAACAAGCAGAAATTGAACAGTTGAGAAACAATGACAAGAAAATGTTAGATGTTGTTGAAACATCACATGAGAATCATGAGGCTTTGGAAGCTAAGATTAAACAACTTCAGAAAGAAAATAAGAATTTGTTGAAGCATGAACAAAGAAACACCAGGAGATATATTGCTATAAAAGAGGAGAATAAGAAGTTGAAAGAAAGTAACAAGAGTATGGATAATTTGATCAAAGACTTATACTCTAAAGCTCCTCAGTTACAAGTTGGTGAAGAAGATAAGGAGCGTGATGAAGAAGAAGTTGATTTTGAACCATCCGATGAAGAGGAAGAAGATGATGATGAGTTAGATGAAGATGCTGGTAAAGCTCCTAAGAAGAAGAAAGATGGTGATGATGATGGTTCGGGAGATGCTTCAGGAGAAGGTAATAGCTCTGCGAGTTCTGATAATGATGATGATGATGATGACACTGATAAGTACAAGTGTGAGAAGAGAGGATCAGGAAAGGATACAGAAGTCATTACGGACCTAGATCAGACAGGGTGTCTTTATAAAAGAGCTGTAAAGCCAAATCCTAAAGTTACCGAATTGAGGAACTTTCTATGTATGAAGATAATCAAAGATTATCTATTACATCGTATTCAATCATTGATGCAAATCATGATTGATATTAGCCCTCAACCTGGTAGAGTGCACATGTTACTTTGTTGCATTGATTTGCTGACCTGTATACCTCTGTGCCTCATACCTTGTAAATTACAGATGACGAAAGCATAATCACGCGTTACAATGAGTCTTTGTGCATTTACTTCTTGATACGGGAGTATGTCGTGTGCGTGGGAACCACAGACAATTGAGTTTATACTATAAATAATAGTATCAGTCTAAAGCACTGCACAACGGTCTGCATGTGAGTTTATGTGGATCACAATATCAGCAGTTGCCAGATCACACATTGTCTTTAATGTAACATTTCACATTAAATTATTTGTACGTTACGTTGATTATTAATAAAACGACGAATTTCATCATTTAACGTCCCTTTTAAAAAATATTTCGTGACGCATTTGGACCCCTAGTACTATACTATATACATATAACATCATGATATTGTTGATTTAATTGTCCAAAATTAAAGGCATAGGCCGGGATTCGAACCCGAGCCCATGGCCGATTCAACATCACACTCACAGACTTAACCAGCTTGTCTACAGCTATTACTTGGTTTAACTCTTATTTATAATATATATATATATATATATATATATTATGATTAACACTACAGTTGACTTACGAGAAGTCAACCTGCGTACCAATCATCCAAAATTACACAATTAATCCACGTTTATGATCCCATTAAGGCATGATTACTGATTTGTAAGACTAAAACGCGTATTCAACACGCCTAATCACCATCAATTCTTTCCATATGGTGCCAATTATCGCGTCACCATTTTTAATAGGGTCAAACATACCAATTCGCTTAACCCGAACCCCACACTATAAATTGAACACTTCACAGCAAGCTTTACTCGCCGATATATCTTTCCTCATCCTCAATTTCTGATAAAAACACCTTTCAAAGCTTCAACTTGTTCGCAGTTGACTTTTCTGTTTGACCATTCAATAATCACGAATAAGCATTGTAAGTTTCAATTTTTTTGAAGGTTTTGTTCATCGGCCATCTACAAACAATAACCCTATGTTTAATCGGGTTATTGTTTGTTAGATTTGATTATTGCATAACTAGGGCTCGACACTTTGGAATTTGGGGATAAACTTCTGCAGACTTCATGTTTATAATTAAAACAGACACAAGGAAAACACAACCACTGATCTAGATCAAGTGGTTGTGTCTGTCTGTTTGTTAACCGGGGCACGCGGGTTCGAGTCCCACATTAAACGGCTTTTTAGCCTTTCATTAAAAGGATTATATAATCAAGTTTCAAGTTATATATATATATATATATATATATATATATATAACCAGAACCTCCTGCTCGACAAGTGGAATTTAGGATCGATCTTGTTCCTGGTGCAAATCCTGTCGCCAAAGCTCCTTATCGTCTTGCACCCTCTGAGATGCAAGAACATGCCAGTCAACTACAGGAACATTCTGATAAAGGTTTCATTCGCCCTAGTTCTTCTCCATGGGGAGCCCCTGTTTTGTTCGTTAAGAAGAAAGATGGATCTCTCAGGATGTGTATCGACTATCGTGAACTCAACAAACTCACCATCAAGATCGTTATACCTTGCCTAGGATTGATGATCTTTTCGATCAACTTCAAGGAGCAACCCACTTCTCGAAGATTGATCTTCGTTCTGGTTATCATCAGCTTAGAGTCCACGATGAAGATATTCCCAAGACAGGCTTTCGTACACGTTATGGTCATTATGAATTCATGGTCATGCCGTTTGGATTTACCAACGTTCCCGCAGTGTTTATGGATCTAATGAATCGGGTTTGTAGGCCCTACCTCGACAAATTCGTGATCGTCTTCATCGATGACATTTTGATTTACTCGAAATCAAAATCCGATCACGAACAACATCTTCACTCAATTTTGGGTCTCCTAAAGAAAGAACAACTGTATGCCAAATTCTCGAAATGTGAATTTTGGCTTAAGGAAGTTCAAATTTTGGGACACGTCATTGATAAGAACGGAATTCATGTTGATCCCGCAAAGATCGAGGCTGTCAAAGATTGGAGTGTTCCTATAACACCAACAGAAGTCCGTTCCTTCCTTGGTTTGGCTGGTTATTATCGTCGATTCATTGCCAACTTCTCTAAGATCGCTGTTCCTCTCACTGCCTTAACTCACAAGGGTAAACCTTATGAGTGGGGACCAAAACAAGAGGAAGCATTTGAGACTCTTAAGCTGAAACTCTGTGAAGCTCCTATCCTGTCTCTACCTGATGGTAATGATGACTTCGTGGTCTATTGTGATGCATCAAACCAAGGTCTTGGTTGTGTTCTCATGCAATGTGACACCCGGCAAATTCTGGTTAACAACGTTGTCTAGATGAAAGTCTACCTTAGCGAGTCACGCGTATATTGTACTTAACTGGGTTAGTTAAGTCGGGTTATGGTTCGGGAACTATCGGTTAGTCTAGAAAATCATTGGATGTTGGTCTAGAGGTTCATTAGATGTCAGTCCTTAACCAAGTGTACAAACGGTGACGATTTGTAGGATCGTCAGGACATACGGAACATACAAGTCTCGAGTCCCGGGAATTGGTTAACGAGTGTGAATATGTGTATTTACAAGTGTTATGTGTTTACAATCATTATGTGACTTGTCGGTATGTGAATATGTGTTAACATATGTTAAAACGGGGTTTAACGCGCAAAACACACGGAACAGGCCCCTATAGGCGATTAGGATAGCCCAATCGCCTATAGGAGGGGCGAGTGGGGGACCTTAGGGGCGAGTAGGGGCTAATTGCATGACTGTTCATGCGATTAGGCCCCAATTGCATGGACTTACATGCGATTAGGCTCCCTAATCGCGTGTAAGGGCTGCATAATCGCTAGTTACGTGCTGGACGACTAAAAACGACTATAAATACCATACTTGACCTCATAAACTTCATTATACAAACCCTAGTCGTCCCATAACCTGCCCCAACACACACACAACCTCTGGAACGCGATTTTTGATCAAAACACAAGGTTTCAAGCTTAATCCATCATCCTTTTACAAATCTAAGGTTAGGTTTCCATCCATGAATCTTTATAAACGTTTTTAATCAATCCCTAATGGTCCAGACCTGTTCTAAAACGGAAAAGCTTTCTGAAAAACATTAATAAGTGTTGATTAATCGGATTTTAACTAGTATACATGTGTTATGTGTATTTATGATTAGAAAGCTAGGGTTTTTCTGATTCAAGATGAATGAATGACATGTTATTATGTTAGATCAGAATAATAATGATATTATGATGATAAAATTTGAGAATTGATTATTAGGGTTATAGTTACGCATGTTAGTATGATGTTGCATGCTATGTGAATGGTGTTTTGGATTACGTGATTGCATGCAGGGCTGATAATACGAGGCAAAACGAAGGGTTTTAGTTGAAACATGTTTAGGATAGTGTTTGGGATGATATTGGGTGGTTACACACGTTCTGGATCTGATTTGGAGCGTTAAACGCGCGAAAAACTGGAACAGCAAGGTTTCAGGCGATTAGCAATCCTAATCGCCTATGTTAGAGGCGATTAGGAGGCCAATCGCCAGTCTTTCATGCGATTAGGCCCCAATCGCTAGTTTTTACATGCAATCAGCCCTAAATGCTAGTTTTTACATGCAATCAGCCCTAAATGCTAGTTTTTACATGCAATCAGCCCTAAATGCTAGTAGTTACATGCAATCAGCCATAAATGCTAGTTTTTACATGCAATCAGCCCTAAATGCTAGTAGTTACATGCGATTAGCCTTCCTAAATGCCAGTTGACCAACCTAAATGCTAGTTGACTTTTCCTAATCGCGTGTACTGCTGCTGTAAGTATAAATTAGTATTCTGAGACCCGATTTGACATGTAGGAACATGCTAGGAACCCCGTAACATATCTAATAACTTGGTAACATATGTTTGGATGTAATTCGGTGATACGTGAGCTATGTGCTATAACTTGTCGTGCGTTAACGTATGTTAAGTGTGGTTGCATAATTGTGTGTTTAAGAGCGTAAACATAACACGGGGAGTCTCGGGTCACCAATGGGATGTCGAGTCTTGTACTTTGGGTCAGTTAAACAGCCACGGTGTTTTCAAACGAACTTGGTTATGGTCTGGACATCTAGGGACTAATTAACCTGCGGGTTATTAGTCTAAGTACTTGTAAGTGTCATATGTTAGGTCGCCGCTTTACGGGACTAGCATAGCAGCTGAGTTTACTCGGGTTAAGGAGTAACGCAACTTAAGGTGAGTTTACGGCCCCTCTTATAAACTGGTTTCACATTTTCGGGGGAGAAAACATGTGTTAAAACGATTATTTGGTAACTACTGTCATACTATGGGTTTCTATTGTGTACTACACGATCTTTGGAAGTCCCGGGGGGAACCATGAATGTGCGGGTTTGCACAACGGGGAAATGTGAATAGCGCTATTGGGAATGACCAACCCCGCTCGTCGGCTTGGAGGGCCGGGCGAGTGCATATTGTCTCAAACAGGAACAACAGGAACAACTGGTTTACTTTTCGGGCACAACATCTGGTATGCGTGTTAGTAATGGTTTTCCAATCGTGGTAGTAACAAAACATACGCCTAGCTAGCGTACACTGGTTTTCGATTTGTTATAGTATGGACAGGTTGACTTGGTACTTGGATACAAAACCTGTAAACTCACCAGCATTTTTGTGCTGACGTAAACTTTTACATGTTTTCTCAGGTCGCTAAGGTAGCACAATGGAACTAGGGCGCACGCGTCTGCACGGCGTCTAGCTAGAGTTGCATGATTTTACAAACGTTGAACATTGGTTTACTATTGAATAATTGTTTTGAATAAGCTTCCGCTGTAAACGGGGATTTTAAACATTGTTTTGAAATTGCATTATGTTCATGTTAGACTTGTTTATTGTGATCGTTGGTTTGGATCCTGGTTTGTCATGCGCCTCGCGGTAAAACTCCGCAAGTGGATTTTGAGGGTGTGACAGATTGGTATCAGAGCCAATGGTTATAGTGAACTAGGACTGCATGTAGAGTCTAGTCTATAGCCGAGTCGCACACACTAGACGATCACATGGTACTAAACATTAAGGTGGTTTACGTATGGTCTTGTCGGGGTGTCTCTAAATCGTTGGTCTTTCTACGTTACATCATCCGTTATATCTTAGGTCGGGTTACTTACTTTCTAGGCAGAGTAGTATATTGGAGTGAATCGTGTACTCTTGAGATTTGTCCAAGGCTTGGACATCTCCCTTTCATACTCCAATAGAAACACTTGCCATCAACTACCGTAGTATTACGGTGTATAGCTAAGAGTCTATGTTCGGTGATTTGAACTTTGAACTAGGAGAACACTTGGAGGACCATGTAGAGCGGTTTATCATTTTGGGTGCACACAAAATCATAAACCGAAATGCATGGAAGCCCTAGTGAGCTCTGGGTTTGAAGGGATAGTCCTGGATTGGATCTAGCTTTGATCTTGTGAACATTAGTGGTTATCTTTATCTACGAAACTAAATTTTCTCGTTCTTTCTGCCAGAATCATGTCTGGAGTACGAGGAGGACGTGGAGGTGGTCGCAATGGTGGACGTGGTGGTGGTCGCGGTGGTGCTGGTGGTCGTGGAGGTATTAACCTATCGCAAGATGATCTGAACAACTTGCTCCAAGCTGCCTTCCAGTTAGGGCACAACGGTGGTGGTAAGTTGATTTATCCATTTTCTTTGCCTCATTGGTGAACCTTGTTTACATTCGTCGTGATTCCTCATGCGTTTCATTTCAGGTGGTCCTGTTAACCCACCCCCACCCATGTGTACCTACAAGATGTTTCGGGACTGTAAGCCCCAGGAATTCTCTGGCACTGAGGGCGCGGTGAGTTTACTCAAGTGGTTGGAAAAAGTGGAGTCAGTGTTTCTGATGTGTAACTGTCTCCCAAAAGATCGGGTTAAGTATGCTGCTGCGTTATTCCAGGATGTTGCATTGACTTGGTGGAATAACATCACCCAGAATATGGGTATTGGGGAGGCGTATGCTATGCCTTGGGAGAATTTTGTGCAGCTGTTGAAGCGTGAGTACTGTCCAAGGGAAGAGGTGCAGAAGCTAGAGCACGAGGTGTGGAACCTCAAGATGACTGGGTCGGAAATTGAGAAGTATACTGTGAGGCGGAATGAGTTGGCAGTGCTGTGTCCCGATCTGCATGTGCCAGAATACAGGAGGATTGAGCATTATATCTCGGGGTTAGTACCTGAGATCGCAGGGTTAGTGGCTGCAGGAAATCATCCTACATACTCAGAGGTGGTCCGATCAGCTCATAGGATGACCAACTTGAAGGTGAATGAGGGTATTTTGCCTGCTAAGGGTTCGACTGTTAAGGCCCCAGAGAACAACAAGCGCAAGTGGGAAAATGACGGGAAAGGATCTGGGCCAACACAGCAGGGTAAGAGGTTTGATAATGGGGGTTCTTCTTCTTCGGGTAACAAGCAGGGTGGTTATGCGGGGAAACTGCCCAAATGTAACAAGTGTGGACGTCATCATCAAGGGAATTGCGACAGTAACCGTTGTCACCGCTGCCAGCGAACTGGGCATTACGCTAAAGATTGTCGGGTTACACTTCCATCGACCCAGGCCCCGACTAATAGCTCAGCTCCGACTACTCAAGGGACTACGGGAAGACAAGGATGTTACAATTGTGGTGAGACCGGGCATTACAAGAAGGATTGCCCAAAACTGAAGCAGGGTGGAAACAACGGTAATGGGAACAACGGGGGCGGCGGTAGAAATGCACGTGCCTTCGTCATTGGAGCCGCTGAGGCTAGACAGGATCCTGACACAGTTACCGGTACGTTCCTTCTCAATAATCGTTCTGTTAGTGTGTTATTTGATTCTGGTGCCGACAAGAGTTTTGTATCCATGGAAGTCAGTCGACTGCTAGACGTAGTACCCGTACCATTAGAGACTAAATATATTATTGAGTTGGCTGACGGTAAAAAGATTGAAGCTACTAGTATCCTTCGGGAGTGTCAATTAGAGTTGTCGGGTTTATCGTTCCCCATCGACCTTATGCCGGTACCATTGGGTAGTTTTGATGTTGTGGTAGGAATGGATTGGTTGTCTTTGTATCGCGCGGAGATTGTCTGTTACGATAAGGTTATTCGGATTCCTCTCCCTGATGGAGAATTCCTTTCTGTGTACGGTATCAAGGGTGGTGTTCTGCTAAACATCATCTCTAGCATGAAAGCCCTTAAGTGTCTTCGAAAGGGGTATCCAGCCGTTTTGGCGCTTTTATCTGTTTCCTCTGGTGATGAGAAGAAGATCGACGATATTCCAGTTGTACGCGAGTTTCCTGATGTTTTTCCCGATGATTTATCTGGTCTTCCTCCTCATCGTCAAGTCGAGTTCGGTATTGATCTTGTACCAGGGGCTGCTCCTATTGCTCGGGCCCCCTACCGTCTTGCACCTCCCGAGATGCAGGAATTGTCTAGTCAGTTACAGGAACTCTTGGACAAGGGTTTCATCAGGCCAAGTTCTTCCCCTTGGGGAGCCCCGATTCTGTTCGTTAAGAAGAAGGATGGAAGTTTCCGATTGTGTGTGGACTACAGAGAACTGAACAAATTGACCGTCAAGAACCGTTATCCTCTTCCACGTATTGATGATCTATTCGACCAGCTCCAGGGTTCTAGTTACTATTCCAAGATTGACTTGAGGTCCGGGCATCACCAGTTGCGGGTAAGGGAAGCTGACGTTGCAAAGACTGCCTTTCGTACACGTTATGGCCATTTCGAATTCTTGGTCATGCCTTTCGGTCTCACGAACGCACCGGCGGTTTTCATGGACTTGATGAACCGTGTTTGCAAACCATATCTGGACAAGTTCGTCATTGTGTTTATTGATGACATTCTGATCTACTCTAAGAACAAGACTGAACACGAGGAACACCTGCGTTTGGTTTTGGAACTCTTGCGACGGGAACAACTTTACGCCAAGTTCTCAAAGTGTGACTTTTGGTTACGCGAAGTTCAATTCCTAGGACATGTGGTTAATGAACTAGGGATTCATGTTGATCCAGCTAAGATCGAAGCGATCAAGGACTGGGGAGCACCAAAAAAAAAACGCCAACTGAGGTGCGGCAATTCCTAGGCCTTGCGGGCTACTATCGTCGTTTCATTCAGGGGTTCTCGAAGATCGCTCAACCCCTCACCACTCTTACTCAGAAGGATAGGAAATTCGACTGGGGTGAACCACAAGAGTCAGCGTTTGAAGAACTGAAGTATAAACCGTGTTCTGCTCCTATTTTGTCTTTACCTGAAGGTCCTGATGATTTCGTGGTTTACTGTGATGCTTCTATTCATGGTCTTGGTTGCGTGTTGATGCAACGCGAGAAGGTGATTGCGTATGCCTCTCGTCAACTCAAGGTGCACGAGAAGAACTACACCACCCATGACTTGGAGTTGGGTGCCGTTGTATTCGCGTTGAAAATTTGGAGACATTACTTGTACGGTACCAAATGCACCATCTACACCGATCACAAGAGTCTCCAACATATTTTCGACCAACAACATTTGAACATACGGCAGCGTCGTTGGATTGAACTTTTGAACGACTATGATTGTGCCATTAAGTACCATCCTGGCAAGGCGAATGTTGTAGCAGACGCCTTGAGCAGGAAGGAATCAACTAAACCTCGTCGCGTTCGGGCGTTGCAGCTCAACATTCATTCATCTCTACCTGATCAACTCCGTTCTGCTCAGTTGGAAGCTTTGAAGGAGGAAAACCTTAAAGCTGAAACTATGCACGGTGCCGACAAGCACCTCGAGCGAAGGCCTGATGGCCTGCACTACTTCGCAGAACGCATATGGGTTCCTTTATTCGGGGGACTACGGGAGCTTGTCCTTGATGAGGCTCATAAGTCCCGGTATTCTATTCATCCTGGTTCGGATAAGATGTACCAAGATCTGAAGGTGCTTTACTGGTGGCCAAACATGAGGTCGGACATAGCCTCATATGTGAGCAAATGCTTGACCTGTGCTAAGGTCAAGGTGGAATACCAGAAACCGTCGGGTCTCTTGCAACAACCTGAAATTCCAGAATGGAAATGGGAACGGATTACCATGGATTTTGTCACGCAACTTCCTAAATCACCAAGCGGGAATGACAAGATATGGGTGATTGTTGATCGGTTGACGAAATCAGCCCATTTTCTTGCTATTAAGGAGACCGACACCATGGATCGTTTTGCTCGTCTTTATTTGAAGGAAGTTGTTTCTAAGCACGGGGTGCCAGTTTCTATTATTTCGGATCGTGACTCCCATTTTACTTCTCACTTCTGGGAGTCTTTGCACAAGGCTTTGGGTACCCAACTAGACATGAGTACGGCTTATCATCCACAGACTGATGGTCAGAGTGAGCGTACGATTCAAACTTTAGAAGACATGCTGCGGGCATGTGTGATCGATTTTGGCAAGGGTTGGGAAGCTAATTTACCGTTAGTAGAATTCTCGTACAATAACAGTTATCACACGAGCATCAAGGCGGCTCCGTTCGAGGCACTGTACGGACGGAAATGCCGTTCTCCTCTTTGTTGGGCCGAAGTGGGTGAGAGTCAACTCACTGGGCCTGAACTTGTGTACGAAACTTCGGAAAAGATCGTACAGATTCGTAACCGGTTGGCAGCGGCACGGGATCGGCAAAAGAGTTATGCTGATCAGCGTCGCAAACCATTGGAATTCCAAGTTAATGACAAAGTACTTCTAAAAGTCTCACCGTGGAAGGGCGTCATACGCTTTGGGAAGCGTGGCAAACTCAATCCGCGGTATGTCGGTCCATTTACGATCCTGGAACGGATTGGATCGGTGGCATATCGTCTTGATTTACCGACGGAGCTCGGTAACGTACATAACGTCATCCACGTGTCAAACTTGAAGAAGTGTCTGGCTGACGAGTCTCTCATTGTTCCATTGGAAGAGATCAAGGTTGATGATCGTCTTCGGATTGTGGAAGATCCTGTGGAGATTCTGGATTACAAGATTCGTAGCCTACGTCACAGCAAGATTCGCATCGTTAAGGTTCGCTGGAACTCGAACCGGGGACCAGAGTATACGTGGGAACGGGAGGATCAGATGAAGTCTAAATATCCTCATCTCTTTCCTAAGGAAGCGTTCGAGTCGAGATATGTCTCTTCTGCAGCTGAATGAATCTCGGGGCGAGATTCCTTTTAACGTGGGGATGATGTGACAACTCGGGTAAATCTCACTTTTTGGTTTCTATCTTTTGTTTGTTCCCTTCGTTATTTCTTTTGTTCTTTTGATACTTGTGCAATTTTCGGGACGAAAATTCTTTTAACGTGGGGATGATGTGACACCCGGCAAATTCTGGTTAACAACGTTGTCTAGATGAAAGTCTACCTTAGCGAGTCACGCGTATATTGTACTTAACTGGGTTAGTTAAGTCGGGCTATGGTTCGGGAACTATCGGTTAGTCTAGAAAATCATTGGATGTTGGTCTAGAGGTTCATTAGATGTCAGTCCTTAACCAAGTGTACAAACGGTGACGATTTGTAGGATCGTCAGGACATACGGAACATAAAAGTCTCGAGTCCCGGGAATTGGTGAACGAGTGTGAATATGTGTATTTACAAGTGTTATGTGTTTACAATCATTATGTGACTTGTCGGTTTGTGAATATGTGTTAACATATGTTAAAACGGGGTTTAACGCGCAAAACACACGGAACAGGCCCCTATAGGCGATTAGGATAGCCCAATCGCCTATAGGAGGGGCGAGTGGGGGACCTTAGGGGCGAGTAGGGGCTAATTGCATGACTGTTCATGCGATTAGGCCCCAATTGCATGGACTTACATGCGATTAGGCTCCCTAATCGCGTGTAAGGGCTGCATAATCGCTAGTTACGTGCTGGACGACTAAAAACGACTATAAATACCATACTTGACCTCATAAACTTCATTATACAAACCCTAGTCGTCCCATAACCTGCCCCAACACACACACAACCTCTGAAACGCGATTTTTGATCAAAACACAAGGTTTCAAGCTTAATCCATCATCCTTTTACAAATCTAAGGTTTGGTTTCCATCCATGAATCTTTATAAACGTTTTTAATCAATCCCTAATGGTCCAGACCTGTTCTAAAACGGAAAAGCTTTCTGAAAATCATTAATAAGTGTTGATTAATCGGATTTTAACTAGTATACATGTGTTATGTGTGTTTATGATTAGAAAGCTAGGGTTTTTATGATTCAAGATGAATGAATGACATGTTATTATGTTAGATCAGAATAATAATGATATTATGATAATAAAATCTGAGAATTGATTATTAGGGTTATAGTTACGCATGTTAGTATGATGTTGCATGCTATGTGAATGGTGTTTTGGATTACGTGATTGCATGCAGGGCTGATAATACGAGGCAAAACGAATGTTTTTAGTTGAAACATGTTTAGGATAGTGTTTGGGATGATATTGGGTGGTTACACACGTTCTGGATCTGATTTGGAGCGTTAAACGCGCGAAAAACTGGAACAGCAAGGTTTCAGGCGATTAGCAATCCTAATCGCCTATGTTAGAGGTGATTAGGAGGCCAATCGCCAGTCTTTCATGCGATTAGGCCCCAATCGCTAGTTTTTACATGCAATCAGCCCTAAATGCTAGTTTTTACATGCAATCAGCCCTAAATGCTAGTTTTTACATGCAATCAGCCCTAAATGCTAGTAGTTACATGCAATTAGCCCTAAATGCTAGTTTTTACATGCAATCAGCCCTAAATGCTAGTAGTTACATGCGATTAGCCTTCCTAAATGCCAGTTGACCAACCTAAATGCTAGTTGACTTTTCCTAATCACGTGTACTGCTGCTGTAAGTATAAATTAGTATTCCGAGACCCGATTTGACATGTAGGAACATGCTAGGAACCCCGTAACATATATAATAACTTGGTAACATATGTTTGGATGTAATTCGGTGATACGTGAGCTATGTGCTATAACTTGTCGTGCGTTAACGTATGTTAAGTGTGGTTGCATAATTGTGTGTTTAAGAGCGTAAACATAACACGGGGAGTCTCGGGTCACCAATGGGATGTCGAGTCTTGTACTTTGGGTCAGTTAAACAGTCACGGTGTTTTCAAACGAACTTGGTTATGGTCTGGACATCTAGGGACTAATTAACCTGCGGGTTATTAGTCTAAGTACTTGTAACTGTCATATGTTAGGTCGCCGCTTTACGGGACTAGCATAGCAGCTGAGTTTACTCGGGTTAAGGAGTAACGCAACTTAAGGTGAGTTTACGGCCCCTCTTTTAAACTGCTTTCACATTTTCGGGGGAGAAAACATGTGTTAAAACGATTATTTGGTAACTACTGTCATACTATGGGTTTCTATTGTGTACTACACGATCTTTGGAAGTCCCGGGGGGAACCATGAATGTGCGGGTTTGCACAACGGGGAAATTTGAATAGCGCTATTGGGAATGACCAACCCCGCTCGTCGGCTTGGAGGGCCGGGCGAGTGCATATTGTCTCAAACAGGAACAACAGGAACAACTGGTTTACTTTTCGGGCACAACATCTGGTATGCGTGTTAGTAATGGTTTTCCAATCGTGGTAGTAACAAAACATACGCCTAGCTAGCGTACACTGGTTTTCGATTTGTTATAGTATGGACAGGTTGACTTGGTACTTGGATACAAAACCTGTAAACTCACCAGCATTTTTGTGCTGACGTAAACTTTTACATGTTTTCTCAGGTCGCTAAGGTAGCACAATGGAACTAGGGCACACGCGTCTGCACGGCGTCTAGCTAGAGTTGCATGATTTTACAAACGTTGAACATTGGTTTACTATTGAATAATTGTTTTGAATAAACTTCCGCTGTAAACGGGGATTTTAAACATTGTTTTGAAATTGCATTATGTTCATGTTAGACTTGTTTATTGTGATCGTTGGTTTGGATCCTGGTTTGTCATGCGCCTCGCCGTAAAACTCCGCAAGTGAATTTTGAGGGTGTGACATGCAAGGAGGCAAGGTTATTGCTTATGCGTCTAGACAACTCAAGACCCACGAAAAGAATTATACCACCCATGACCTTGAATTAAGCGCTATTGTCTTTGCTCTTAAGATTTGGAGACACTATCTTTATGGAACCAAATGTGTGGTTTTTACGGACCACAAAAGTCTCCAACATGTCTTCGACCAGAAAAATCTTAACATGAGACAACGACATTGGGTTGAGTTACTTAACGACTACGATTGCGAAATTCGCTACCATCCTGGCAAAGCGAATGTTGTGGCTGACACACTCAGTCGTAAAGAGTATCAAACTTCATTGTGCGAGAGTTCGTACAGATCTTCAGGATCGTATCCTCCAGGCTCAACATACCTCAAGTCTCCCAAGGTAACATGTACGACGAAATGTCTTGTGGTGCTGAGTGTCAACTTGAAACCAAACCTAATGGTTTACTCTATTTTCTCAATCGACTTTGGATTCCTGACCGTGATGATCTTCGTACCTTCCTTATGAACGAGGCTCATAAGTCTCGTTATTCTATTCATCCTGGAGCTGACAAAATGTACCAAGATCTTCGTTATTCGAATTGGTGGCCTGGTATGAAGAAAGATATCGCTCTTTTCGTTGCAAAATGCCTTACTTTTTCTAAGGTCAAGGCTGAACATCAACGACCATCTGGTATGCTTGAACAACCAGAAATTCCAGTATGGAAATGGGAGAGCATAGCAATGGACTTCATCACTAAACTCCCTCGTACACTCAAAGGTTTTGACAGCATTTGGGTAATCGTCGACCGTTTGACCAAGTCAGCCCATTTCTTACCTATTCGTGAGAAGTATTCTGTGGAAAGGTTAACAAAGATGTACGTAAGTGAAATCGTATGTCGTCATGGTATACCTTTGGACATTATCTCTGATCGTGATGGTCGTTTCACTTCTCACTTTTGGGATTCTTTACAAGACGCTTTGGGTACTAAGCTGAACCCGAGTATTGCTTATCACCCTCAAACAGATGGTCAGACTGAACGGACCATCCAGACACTTGAGGATATGCTCAGGGCATGTGTCATCGATTTTTGTGGCGCATGGGATTCTCATCTTCCTTTGGTCGAATTTTCATACAACAACAGTTATCATGCCAGCATTAACATGGCTCCTTTCGAGGCACTCTATGGTCGTAAATGTCGTTATCCTATCTGTTGGACTGAGGTTGGTGAAGCCTAGATCACTGGACCTGAACTGATCCAGGAAACCACAGATAAAATCCAACTCATTCATGATAACCTTCTCAAGGCTAGAAGTCGTCAGAAGAGCTATGCTGATAAACGTCGTAAGCCCGTGGAATTTCAAGTCGGGGACCTTGTACTTCTTAAGGTATGCCCTTGGAAGGGAGTGATTCGCTTCGGTAGAAAAGGAAAATTAGCTCCTCGATACGTAGGCCCATTCAAAGTTCTTGATAGGATTGGAAAAGTGGCTTACAAACTTGATCTTCCACCCGAGCTTAGCAATGTTCACCCAACATTTCATGTTTCGAATCTCAAGAAATGCTTAGCAGATGAGAACCTCCATGTCCCTCTTGAAGATGTGCAGATCGATGAAACCATGCACATTGTCGAGAAACCCGTCGAGATCGTGGATACTGGAGTCAAGAAACTCAAGCGCAGCCACATTCCGATCGTTAAGGTTCGTTGGGAATCTAAACGAGGTCCAGAGTTCACTTGGGAACGTAAGGACCAGATGAAGTCTAAGTACCCACATCTTTTTCCACCAGACTCTCCAACTCCAACTTCGGGACGAAGTTCCTAAAAGTAGGGGAGACTGTAACATTTGGCATTAAATTATTTGTACGTTACGTTGATTATTAATAAAACAACGAATTTCATCATTTAACGTCCCTTTTAAAAAATATTTCGTGACGCATTTGGACCCCTAGTACTATACTATATACATATAACATCATGATATTGTTGATTTAATTGTCAAAAAATAAAGGCATGGGCCGGGATTCGAACCCGAGCCCATGGCCGATTCAACATCACACTCACAGACTTAACCAGCTGGTCTACAACTATTACATGGTTTAACTCTTATTTATAATATATATATATATTATGATTAACACTACAGTTGACTTACGAGAAGTCAACCTGCGTACCAATCATCCAAAATTACACAATCAATCCACATTTATGATCCCATTAAGGCATGATTACTGATTTGTAAGACTAAAACGTGTATTCAACACGCCTAATCACCATCAATTCTTTCCATATCGTGCCAATTATCGCGTCACCATTTTTAATAGGGTCAAACATACCAATTCGCTTAACCCGAACCCCACACTATAAATTGAACACTTCACAGCAAGCTTTACTCGCCGATATATCTTTCCTCATCCTCAATTTCTGATAAAAACACCTTTCAAAACTTCAACTTGTTCGCAGTTGACTTTTCTGTTTGACCATTCAATAATCACGAATAAGCATTGTAAGTTTCATTTTTTTGAAGGTTTTGTTCATCGGCCATCTACAAACAATAACCCTATGTTTAATCGGGTTATTGTTTGTTAGATTTGATTATTGCATAACTAGGGCTCGACACTTTGGAATTTGGGGATAAGCTTCTGCAGACTTCGTGTTTATAATTAAAACAGACACAAGGCAAACACAACTACTGATGTAGATCAAGTGGTTGTGTCTGTCTGTTTGTTAACCGGGGCATGCGGGTTCGAGTCCTACACTAAACGGCTTTTTAGCTTTTCATTAAAAGGATTATATAATCATGTTTCAAGTTATATATATATATATATATATATATATATATATATATATTCAAAACCAAGATTTATCGTTCTCAGGGTTCCGACCAACCGGTCTGAACTTGTGATATTAAACACGAACCGGTCCCATACCCGGGTTCGATTCCCAGCTTGAACAAAACATATTTTTTTTTACCTTTTAGCTTTATATATTTACACTAATATTTTTAAAATTGATTTTAACATACTAAAACTCCTTTATAAATCCTACAAAAATTATTTTATGATGTTTTAATAGAAAAGTTTATTATACAACTTTTAGTTTTCCAAAAATTATTTATTTAATATATATAATAAATATTTCAAGTTTATTCTATTTTAATTATAAAATTCTATAAAAATATCATAACGATTATATAAATTCCCACAAAAATTATTCTGAGTATATATGACATTAAATATTTCTGAAATGATTTTTATTTCTGAAAAATCATTTATTTAATGTTTTTAATCAATTTTTGTTATTTCTAATCATAAATAAATCATAATAAATTCATTTTTCAATATTTTTGCCCCAAAATTTTATATAAATTATTTCTGTCCATTTAGAACATAAATACAAATTTTAATTTAAAAATTCTTTAATTTTAATATTTTTAGATATTAAAGTTATATTTTGACAAATTGAAATAAATAGATTAAATATCCTATTTTTAAGAAAATAATTTTATAAAAATTATTTTCATACTTAAAACTTTATAATGTGACCATCTTTAATCTAAAATTTACAAAAAAGACTTTTTTTTTTATTTATTTATCGAATTTCTCTTATTTATTAAACATTTTATTTATTAATCAAACGAATACTTGTCCCCAATTTGAAACCCTAGAAAATACTTATAGACTAGAAAGACTTAGACTTATTTGTTACCTTATACATAGGGTAATACTTGGCAACTTTGGGGCTACACATATTTTATTTCTCGAGACTTAACACTTTGCTAAGGTGAGTTTACGTAACCATGTTTACGCAATTCTTTATACTTGCAACATTATACTTAAGCAATTCTACATACATGTCTAGTTGTAAACTTTAATGCCTCATGATTTAGACAACAACAGTTAGACTTAAACTTCAACATACATAATCATTAGCTATGGCCAAGCCGGCGATACTCAATAATAGATCTATTGGATTGACAATCCCACCTAGATTCGTTGACCATCTTTTATGGGGAGCGCGGGTGATTGTTATCGTTCCAACGTGATATTAAGGTGAACCGTGGATGACGGGATGGACCAAAACTAGTCGGAGGTTTGATTATGTGCATACAACACTTCGTGTTTATTCATGTAGAATTGCTAAACTTTTATTCTTAAACTTAATTGCTTGACATGGCTTATGTATTCTCACCAACTTCTAGTTGACCCCCCCCCCATTTTTACAACTCAACAGGTAATAATGATGCTTGAAGTCTAGAGAGTTAGCATGAGGAGAAAATTTGAAGTTTATGCTTTGTTTGGCTTTTTGATGTATTAGAATTTCATTCAAGACATATTATGTATTTTCAATTTTGGATATTTGCACTTTAAGTAAATTTCAATTAAAACTTTAATACCATGTGCTAGTGTATACTCATTCTTACGTGACACCTCGATGTTTCCGCCATCGGTTGGGGTGTTACATTTAATGATAATAAATCAAAAGATCAACGGTGTGATCAGATTTCTCAATAACTGATATGATCCCTTACCGGAAATCACAAAACATTTACTTCTTTATCTTTACATTTATGCATTTTACATTTCTCGTCAAAAATACAAAACTCAAAAAGATTTTAGGTGTGTTTTAACAAAAAGTTTAGAAAATCCAAAAACATTTTACATTTCTATCTTTTTTTTGATAGCTGATGGTGGTTGATGATGATTTTCTAAAACTTGATGGACCATTTGAGTTTTGTCATCTTGAAATGAGAATTAATGAATGTCGGATGCTTAATAGTTGAAAAATATTTTGAATGGGACTCGTTTTTGAGATTTGGTAAAATTTTCAAAAATTCCAATTTTCATTCGCCCCTTCTTTGGGTCGAAGGTGGAATTTTATCTGCTCATTCAAACCTTTTAAACGGTCGAATGTGAGTGTTCATGTGATATTTTCATATTCGAACCCTTTTTCTACATTCGAATCTTTCAGTAGGGTCGAAGGTGGAAAAAGTTTCACATTCGCCCTAATCAAACGGTCGAATGTGGAGCCTATATATATATATATATATATATATATATATATATATATATATATATATCAGATCTTCACATTCGACCCTCACTTTCAAAAATTTTCAAAAATCTGAGCTAAAGTGATCTTGTTGCCCGTGCATTAAAAATCATATCATTTTGTTCGTCTTGAATTGCTGATCATTTTGCTATATCATTTGCAGGTTATCATCAACTATACAGATCATAATCATAGATTTTGTGATTGAGCCCTAACTGACATCAAAACTCAATTTTAAACTGTTAATTGCCACAATTTTTGTTGAGGATTCATTGCTTATGTGTTTTAGGGGGAGAATAAACAAAAACTTAGGTTTAAACTAAATCAAATTGTCTAATTGATGTTTCAAAACATTCGAACCCTAGTTTTTAATAGAAAACACATAATCAATGGATAAAAATTGAAATTGTTGATTGGAAATGGTTAATCGGTCGTGTTAGAGGGTATTCAAATCAAAATGGCATGATAAAACAAACAAAATCAAAATTTGATGTTGAAGAAGATGAGCAGTCTCCTTCGCCCAAATTCAAACGGTCGAATGTGACTTTTTGGGCGAATGTAGATGTTCAAACGGTCGAACCTGGAAATAAATGGTCGAATGTACACTTTTACAAATTGATTTTCACATTCGAACCTTTAATCTCACATTCGTACCCTCGAACGGTCGAATGTAGAATCTGAAAATCAAAATTTCAAGTTTTGTTTATTTTGTCCGTTTTTACAATGTTATCTTGATTTGTTTTGCAGTCTAATAATGTCTGAACAGGAAAGTTGTGAGATTCCCGCCGGATCTTCAGAACAAGCAACTGGAAAGGAACAGATGGAAGATTTACCGTTTGAACCGGCGCACAACTGCTGTGCATTTATGGGAGACTTGAAGAAACATCAAGAGTTCACCGGCATAGTAGATTTCCTGAAAAGAAGCCGTGTGATTGTTGCTCTTGCTACCCCCGCCATCATTTATAAAGACCATCAACAGGAGTTTTGGAAGAATGCTAGAATGGACTACTGGAACAACGAATCTGCTGTGGTTAGTACGATTCAGGGGGAGCTTGTGATCATTTCTGAAGATGATATCCGAGAGGCACTGAAGTTGTATGATGAGAAGAAGACAGATCCTAGAGAACTTTCATGGATAGAATAGAGAAAGTGCTTCCTACAAATGAAGTACAACGGACCGATAACTGATGGTTCGTTACACAAAGGGAAGCTATGCCCTCAGTTCAAGTATCTCGCTCACGTCATGTTGCACGTATTTGGATCAGTGAGTGGAGGGTATGATGTGATGAGGAAGAGCATTAGTTCTTTGATGGTTGCTCTTATATTGAACAGCCGTTCAATGTATCTGGTATGATACTTGAACACATGCTGGAACCACTTAGAGGCTTGAAGAACAAGAAATTCTTGTTATATCCGAGATTCATACAGATGATACTTGATGAGAAGCATAAGAAGTTGAGAAGAGATCCTACCCAGATTGTTGTACAGGATCACATGAACCTGAACACACTTGTTAGAATGATGGGTTATAAGGGTGTGCCGTTGAATGAAAGACCACCACACAAGAATTTGTTTCGTCATCTGATCAACCCAGGGTATGTAGATCCAGGCAAGAATGAAGTTAGGCATGCTAACAGTGATTCAGATCCAGATAATCCTCTTTGTCCAGTTGATCCTGTCGCAAAGAGAAAGCGTCAAGTTGTAAACGCTGGTGCAAAGACAGGGAAAGGTAGAGAGAAACAAGATGATACTGAACCCGCTTAGAAGAAGGTTTATAGAAGACATAAAAGTGTAGCCAAGAAGGGTTTACATGTAGTTGACGAAGTGTCTGTTGATTCTGAAGAGACACAGGAAGACGAGAGATGGGATTCAGAGAACGAGACTGTAAAGAGCACCACGCCCAAGGACACTATGGCTAGTGAGTCTGAGAGTCTTAACAAATCTGTGGAAGAGCAAAGGAAAAAAAGTCCTATTGCGTTGGATGAGACAGATGAAGGTTTAGGATTGGGATCCGAAGACTTTGTGGGATCGCCAAAGACAGGTGAAAAACAAAAGAAACCATAGTACAAGAAGAAAGAGAAAGTATTGAAGCCGATGGAGAATAGAGCTAGAGATATTTAGCATTTGGTTGCTGGAAAGAAACTGCCTCCAACATCTAGCTCTAAATCACCAATCACATCCCCAGCAGCGAAGAAACAAAAGACATCATCTGCTGCTGAACATACTGAGTTACCAACTGATGAATTCAATGATGCATTAGATAGAGTGTTGAAGAAGTTGAAGAAAGGGAAGATTCTTGTTGCTGAAGCTTCAACACCTAAGATTACTATAGACAGTGATGTAATGACTGCAGTTAACCAGAAGCTTGCTGACATGATGAAGATTATAAATCAGCAACAAGCAGAGATTGAACAGTTGAGAAGCAATGATAAAAAGATGTTAGATGTTGTTGAAACATCACATGAGAATCATGAAGCTCTGGAAGCTAAGATCAAACAACTTCAGAAAGAAAACAAGAAGTTGTTGAAGCATGAACAAAGAAACACCCGGAGGTACATTGCTATAAAAGAGGAGAACAAGAAGCTAAAAGCAAGTAACAAGAGTATGGATAATCTGATTAAAGAGTTATACTCTAAAGCTCCTCAATTACAAGCTGGTGAAGAAGATAAAGAGCGCGATGAAGAAGAAGTTGATTTTGAACCATCCGATGAAGAGGGAGAAGAAGATGATGAGTTGGATGAGGATGCTGGTGGTGCTCCTAAGAAGAAGAAGAAAGATGATGGTGATGATGATGGTTCAGGAGATGATTCAGGAGAAGGTAATAGCTCTGCGAAATCTGACAGTGATGATGATGATGATGACACTAATAAGTATAAGTGTGAGAAGAGAGGATCGGGAAAAGATACAGGAGGATCAAGTTCGAAATCTCCTGGTGGAACCGTTGACGATGATAGTATCTTTTGGAATGAGAAGATCAGATCTTTATCTGATGATCACAAGAACATGTAACGCCAGATGTTGATTGACAGAGTCTGGACGATCGAGATGATAGGTAGATTTCCTGAGATATTTGAGTCGAATGATATGAGATTTGAGTTGGAGTACAATGATCCTGACCTAGAAGATGGAGAAGTTTCTGCAGCCATGTCTAAGGAGTTTTTGGAAGGAATGGCGAAACAGGTCGGTAAAACTCTGGAGGAGTTGATGATTGATAATTAGATACCAAACATACCTGAGAAAGAAGTAGGTAATCACTCCGATGATAGAGACGTTCCAGTATTTGAAGAGGTAGAGATTGAGGATATCACGAGTGAGGAATATCCAGAATATTTCAAGAATAACAAAGATTTTGGATTTCCTGAATTCACTGATGAGATGTTTAGCCAGGCTGAGAAACTTGCTCATGAAAAGAGTAAGAAGTTTGTTGAAGAAGTGTTTTCAGATTGTAATAAGCCAAACACTGAACAATCTGACGCTTTGAAAGAACTTTTAACGAAGCTTAAAGAGAAAGAAGCTAACCGTCTAAAGAGAGAAGTTCAAGGTAGCTTTTACAAGTTTCACAATGACTTTTTTAAAGGGAAAGCTCTTGGATGGAAGTTCGTGAAATAGCTGAAGTGTGTTGCTGTGAAATGGGAAAAAGGAATTATGTACTTTGACAGATTCCATGACTTGAAGACACTACCATACTGGGCTATTCGTGATATTTGTAGACATGAGATGACAGGTTCTGTAAACGATCATCTTGCTTACTTTGCAGATCGTATGTCGAGAGAGAGCAGAACGAAGTGGAACTTGTTTACTCCACAGTATCCGTAAAGGATTGTTCATAAGAAAGAGAAGGATGATATTACTGCGATGCCCAAGGTGACCTTGAAGTATAAACCACCTAAAGTGTTGAAACATATTCCACTGATGCAGATACCACAACACTTTTCTAAAGACTTCATGTGGCGGTACTACGATTGGAAGACTGCAGAGGCTGTTATCGTTTTGAAGGATGGTGCAAAAGATTTCAAGAAGATTCATATATTTGATTCTATGTGGTTGATCAACTGTTCGCATGAGGATATCATAATGCTCTATTATAATCCGATCTATTGCGAATCTAAGGATAGTGAACAGGCAAGCAAATACCAACGTGTGGTATTCTTATGCTTTGCATGGGATGTGAATGCTGGGTGTGACTTTGACAAGAAACTGGGGAATTTTGTGAAAGTTCATGATGTTAAAGATGTTAAGAAGAAAAAGCCGAAACAAACTTATGAACCAGTGATGACGAAGGAACAAAAGACGTTATTGCGCATCAAGCTTATGAACAAGGCAATGGATCAAGAACGTAAACTCAAGCAATCCAAGCAATAGTCGAGGGGGAGTTTGTAGATACATATATTGCGACTAATGCTATTGTATTACGAATTACAAAGTGTTTTTTTTCAATATCGAATGGTCGAATTTGGTTTATAGTTTGGTCGAAGGTAGAATTAATGGTCGAAGGTGGATCAGAAGGGTCGAAGGTACACATGGAGGTCGAAGGAAGAATTTATCTATTGTAATGTCTTGGTTCGACCATGTCGAATGGTCGAACCTGCACATTCGACCAACTCAATTGGGCGAATGTGCAGGTCTATATAAGGTCGAATTAGTTTTTGAAATGTAACTTTTGACATTTTGTTTTCCCTCCCTGTGTGTGTTCTCCCTAGGTTTATTATTGAGTCTGTAAAAGTGTTTTAATCATTATAAACTACATTTTCAAGTGTAATTAATTATCAAAGTGAATGAATTGAATATGTTTATGATGATTTCTGCGTTTTGCTAGTTTTATTATCATTTTGTGATCAATTCAGGGATTCCGCACCTGAATTGAACTTGTTTGATCATTATCTTTGTTGTTTAGATGATCCTACGCGCATATATGTCAGGAATCTCATTGTCATTCATTAAATCTTCAAGAGATTTTCCTACTTGCTTTGCTGGTCCTTCCAAAATCTATTTGGAAACCGCTGCAGAAACTTCACCATCCTCTAAATCAGGATCATTATACTCCAATTCAAACTTCATATTGTCAGATTCAAAGATTTCTGGAAACTTTCCAGTCAGCTCAAATGTCCAAACATTCTTCATAAGCATCTGACGATACAAATTCTTTTCTTCATCCAATAAGGCTCTGATATTCTCCGTCCAGAAAATACTATCATCATCAGTATTTCCACCAGGTGTCTTCTTCTTTGTGGAACTAGACTCACCTGTGTCTTTCTTATCAGAACCTCTCTTCTCATATTTGTACTTATCCGTATCAACATCATCATCTGCATCAGAACTACTCTCATCGTCATCACCTTTATCGTCTATCTTTATACCACTCTTCTTTCCAGCATTATCATCATCAGATGAATCATCAAAGTCATCACCATCTTTATCATCTTTTTCTTCTTCCGAATCAGATGGTTCAAAATCAACCTGCTCCTCTTCTGGTTCTTTATCTTCTTCTCCTTCTTTTAACTGTGGAGCTTTACCATAGCAGTCATCAAACCTTTGTTGGTTGATTTGATTTCTTCGTTCTCTTGCTGTAAATACTTGTTTCATCGTGTATTTCGCAATCCACGAGCTAACAGCATCTGATTTTCTTCTTGAAGCGCTTTCAGCTTAGCTTCAATCTCATCTTGACTAGCTTTGGAGGATAAGACAATCTGAAACATTGTCTTTTCATCTTCTCACATCTGTCTAATTTCCTCCTGCTGTTGATTGAACGCCTTCATCACATTTTCCAACTGGCGATTCACAGCATCATTAACATCACTAGAAATAGTAACTTGTGGTTTAGAAGATTCAGTAATAGGTGTAGATGCAGATTTAGCTAATTTCTTTTGAATTTCTTCCCACACGTTCTTCAATATACTAGAAAAGTCTTCAGAAGCAGGAGCTAGATTAACAGTAGCTTCCTCCTGAACAACTTTCTTTTTCTTTTGAGCTGGGGATGGAACAGGTGTAGTAACTTTTGAGCATCCACTTATTGGGACTTTCTTTCCAACAACAAGTAAATCACTCTCTGTCCCTTTTCTTTTTTGGGTTCAACTTCTTAGCCGTAGTTTTCATTATGGATTTTTTCATCTTTGCACCAACAACAAGAGAACCAGTAAAATCAAGATTATCCATCGTCAACTCCAGATCTTGATCATCAGCTCTTGAAGGACTCTTCTCCTGTTCAAAGTATCAATCTCACCAACAACAGTGTCCATGCGTTTAGTTATCTTGACCGTTTCTTTTCCAGAATCCCATTCCTCATCATCTTGAGTCTCCTCAGAATCGGCAGACTCTTCATCGACTAGCAACATTTTTGCTTTACCTTTCTTTTTCTCAACCTTCTTTTTCTTTGGATCAACTTCATCAACTTTAGCTTTCCCTTTCCCAGACTTAGCACCATTATTGATGACCTGCCTTTTTCATTTCGCATCTTTATCAACCGGAAATAAAGGGCTATCAGAATCAGATTCACTTTTATCATTCCTTGCTCTGTCTTGCCCTGGATCCTTATATCCTGGATTAATCAAATGACCAAATAAATTCTTGAATGGAGGTCTTTCATTATCAGGAACGCCTTTATAACCTTTCATCCTTGCTAAAGTACTAAGATTCATGTGGTTCTGATAAACAATCTGCTTCGAATCTCTTTTCAACTCAGAGTACTTCTTGTCAAATATCATCTGAAGAAATCTGGGGTACATTAGAAACTTATCAGCCTTCTGACCCCTCAGCACTTCTATCATATGTTCAAAGATCATCCCATATACATTGAAAGGCTTATTCAGAATCAATGCAACATCTAACGAAGCCAAACTCTTCCTCAGCACGTCATAACCTCCTCTAACCGGTCCAAAAACATGTAAGATAACATGTAGTAAGTACTTGAATTGTGGACACAGCTTTGCTTTGTGTAGTAGACCATCAGTGATCGGTGCATTGTATTTCATCCTGAGGAAACACTTCCTCTGTTCAATCCATGATAGCTCAGTAGGATCTGTAGGAAAATCATTCATCTGCAGAGCTTCCCTTATATCATCCTCAGTCACTAACACAATGTTCCCCTGAATGTAGCTCTGGATAGCAGTCTTGCCTTCCCAATAGCTTATCCCAGCTTTCTCCCAGAAGTCTACATGATGGTCTTTATAAATCGTCGTCGTAGTAGCAAGAGCATAGACAACTCTGCACCTTTGTAGAAAATCAACGATTCCAGAGAATTCAACGTGTTGCTTCACTTCTCCAATAAATGCACAACAGTTGTGTGCTGCTTCAAACATAAGTTCTTTGGGTTCCTTAGATTTCCCTTTGTCTGATTATTCAGTCATTTTAATCTGCAAAGTACACATAAACAAACACGGAAATTCATCAGAAACAGACAAAATTGAATTTTGGTAAAAATCATCCTACATTCGACCTCATCTGGGGTTCGAATGAGAAGAAAAAGAGTCGAATGTGAAAATTCTAATGAATAATAGTCTCATTTGACCTTAAACAATTACATTCGACCCGAAATAGTCTCATTCAACCCTTTATGGTCACATTCGACCATAAAAAGCCTCATTCGACCTTATCAACATGGTCGAACATGACTGTTCAAGTTCTGAAACATCAAAATCCATTTTAATCATTCTGATCATCAAATTTTTGCTTGTTTACAAGCTAATATGGCCGACTAACACTAATCCATCATCAATTGTTATTACTAATCCATTATTGATGGTTTTCTATCAAACTTTTTAGGGTTTCATATTTTAAACATCAATTCTGATCAAAACCGTGTTATTGTCCTAAATTTTGGTTTGTTCTCCCCCCTAAAACCATCGATAATTGAATCCCAAACATCAATTGTGATTAATAAAGATTGTAAAGTGTCTGATTATATGAAATTAGGGTTTGAAACAAATTCATCGATTCTGGCTTGAATACTCATCCATTACCTGTGAAAATTGTATGTAAATTATCAGTAACACAATGATCGGATGCAAAATAAACGAGCAACAAGGTCTGGTAACGTGGGAAATTTGAAAATTTTTTTATGAGGTTTGAAAGTGAGTACTGTGATATATATATAGACTCTACATTCTACCTCATGATGAGTTCGAATGAGAAGATCCTGTCACACCCTCAAGTTTCCACTGCGGGGTTTATACCGCGAGGCGCATGACAAACCAAGATCCCATAGCCATAAGTCACATGAACGACTCTAAATGCCCAACCATTTAGTTCGTTATTGTAAAACCAAGTTTAACGTTTAACCAAACCAAATATAAGTATAGCGGAAGCGAATGAAAAATAGTTAATTAAAAATCTGCGCAAAACACCGCGCCCAAAACCAAAGGAAAGTAGTTAAAAGTTTTAAAATAGTTTAATGTTTGAGACCCATGACATGATGCATGCCCTAACTGTGCTTCGTTCCTAGTTACCTGCAAAAGCATGCTATAGTGTGTCAACATAAAGCTGGTGAGTTCACAAAGTAAAGCAAACATGTATAAAAATGTGCTGGTTTCCAAAACCACGTAACCAATTAATAACGTAGGTCCTCCAGACCCAAAAATGTTCAAGAGTTATCGGTTTAATTGTGTCAGGGGTGGCTAGCCCACTCAATGTAACTAAACAGGATTATTGGGACACCTTCAGTAAAATAGTAATTTGCCTCAATAACTGGTGTCTATCAACACCAGTTCTCAAATGTGGTTAGAAGTTCATGCCCGTGCCTCAAGCACCTCAGACATGAGGTTGCTGCACAACCTAATAGCGCTATCAACTAATACCCCGCTCGCCTCCAGCGATTAACCCAATAATATGCAAGGACTTTCCAATGATAGAGTGTTTAGTTTACAAAGGACCGATAAGTTTTAAACTGATCAAAAACCTGATCCACACAAGGAGTCAATACCTGAATAGTCCCAAACTGGACTAGAAAATGTTTACCAAAGTTGTCTCTGACCCGAGACGCATGCTTTTGAGAAAAAGAGTAGTGAAACTCACCTTAGTGTGCAAGCAAAAGAAATCCAAACCGCAAGTAAAGTATGCTACCGACACCCTAATATAAGTGTCAATAAGTAAGTATAGGCGTAATATCATTACACCATATAACTCGTTTGTCCAAGGCGTTTAAACGTTCCAAAGTGTGTAGGTGACACCTAGTGACTCTACATGCAATAGTAAACCCTACGGACTCGTTGGTGAATATGTTGGTTACAATTAGTTTTCTCATTCCATATGCGTCTCATACAAGTGCCCGTTCAGTTACATATCAATTACATAACACCTATGACTTCAATTAATCACATAAGCACGTAATACACAATCTGTGTTTTTAGGACAGATTGTGCGTCATCAAAACTAATTTATTTAAAATAGTTAATCAGTGAGTTAATCTCCCAAATTGTTACTGAATATTCTTTGTCTTAAATCCAAACATAAAAATAATTAAAATTCGTTCAACACAGCTATGTTTAGAAAACTTTCATAACAGACCAGTTTGGTAGAAAAATTCCCAAAAAATGTGTATTCTTCCAAACGGGATGAATCCACTTGGAAAACTCAAATTACTCCAATGTTAACCTTCTGTAAACATTTCATAACCCAAATCTTTACAAAACTCGAGTTATGATGACTCAAAGTCGACTCAGTTTATTAACCCGAAATTCTGATATGACCTATTTTCAAAGAAAATTCCAAAAATGACTCAACCGACGTCCAAATCACTTGATTTTACCCATTATGAAAATCTAAGACCAGGTGTGATTTAACCATGCAAAGAAAATACCAAAAGCATCATGTTAAAGTTGTGTTATAGCCCCTATAAGTTCATCTAATCATTCTGTCCAGATTTTAGTTACGCCTAAATCTTTCTTTAAACGACTACCGTGTGCATGCAAACAATCAACAATCATCAATAACCATTACCAAACATTCCTAATACCTATTGTGATCAGATTCTATCATTATACATGCAAAGATTACAACTTTAGTGATCAAAACTTCAACAACTTGCGCAACAAGTAACCTATGATATTACAAATCGCCTATCATCATGTTTAATTTGTTTAATCTTCAAAAACCTCAAGTTTTAATAATTATCAAAAGCTTTCAGACCTGAACAAACCTTGTTATATGATTTTTATAACATAAGAATAAGATTAAAGCGTAAAGGATTAAGGATTATTGTAACATTACGCATTTAAACTTGTACGTTACTATTATCATGAATAAAAAACGTCAAGTTTCATTATTATTATTCGCATTTAATTATTATTGTGGCGTATTTGGAACCCTAATACTATATTAATTATATATAATATACATATATATAAAATTTATTGTCAAAAAATATATGCTTGGGCCGGGAATCGAACCCGTGCCCAAGCCGGGTCATATACACACACAAACCCAACCATCTGGTCTACACACACATATTGTTCTTATCCCAACCTATAATTATTATAACACGTGTTTAGATTCATCACAGTTGACTTGGAAAGTCAACTGTGACAACAATTACCAAAATCAAACCATTTTGAACGCGTTTTGATTCCAGATTTGGTATGATTGCATGATTTCTGGTCTAATACGCGTACAACCCACGAATAATTACCTTTAATTCGATCCAATTATGGCCAATTAACCGCGTCATCGTCTTTATGACGGTCAAACCTTCCAATTCAACGACCCAGACCCTATCACTATAAATTGGACATCACAAAACCTTCTACAATCGCCGAATACTCTCTCTCAATCTCCAATTTCTTACTTAAATCTGCTGTTCGAGTGTTTTTGTTCGTGTTTGACTTTCCGCGTTGACTGATCAATTCGTATTCAATTCGTGTTTGTAAGTTTTATTTTATCATTGGGTTTTGTTCTTCGGCAATCACACAACAATAACCCTATGCTTAATTGGGTTATTGTTGTGTGAATCATGTGATTGAAAATTCTAGGGCTCGAATGCTCGAATTGGGGAAGAACATAAACGCAGAACTGTTTATTTATTTTAAACGGATACAAACTCAACACAACCAATGATCTTGATCAAGTGGTTGTGTCTGTTGTTATCAAACCTGAGCACACGGGTTCGAGTCCCTTGCAAACCGTTTTTATCCTTCTCATTTTAATTGAATATTGTAACATCCGGCAAAAATCGATATGTTTCCGTACGTAATTAGTATATGTAATTAACGGTTTAAGTGCATGTTTAAATTAATTGGATTAATTTAACTGGTGCCGTAGAGAATAGCAAATTCCCCATAAGATGCATAGGAATGCACACGTTTAATGATGAAGCATGATAGGATCATGTGCGAATAAACTTATCCGGTATGGACGTTGGTGATTACCCGGTAAAAATTAAATAAACGAAAAGGATCCCGGACACCCAGGATATAAAATAAAGGATATTTTCACAAAATATAATGTGTTTTGGAACTCCAAAACCATAAGTGAAGGCTTTCCATACAAATCTCCCGGTAACGAATAAAGCGCGCGTACCGCACCCGGTACGCGTATAACTCATAATTTCACCCGACAAGAGCCAAAATAACCAATCAACACTTAAAATAGACTATGTTTAAGGGTTATTAGAGGCACTTTTAATATCCTAATAACACGCGGTTAAAGTCCGAAAAATACCCGAACGACAAAGGATTAAACTTAACATATTATTTAGCAAATGTTTTGTGTTGTGGACCCACAAAAATCCCAACCCAACCGTCCCCAATCCCTTTTAAACATGTCCAAAATCTTACAATATAATCCATGGAAATCTATGAGAAGATCATGGGAGATATGGAGAAGATTTGTACAAGATTTTAAGTACTTGAAAGATTTCACATATCTTCCAATTCCTTGATAAAGTTTCGGCCAAACATCCTCCCAAAATCTATCCAAGATTCATCTAGTACAAGCCAATCCATATTATATCGGATTCATATCTAATGTTGGATCTTTTAAATCTTGGAAGATTATATAAGAGATTATGTGTTAGGATCTGAGTTTGATTGTTTTGATTGTTTAACTAAATATGGTAATAATGAAATGAAAATAGAATGAAAGTGCAGCGGAATAATAAACTGTTTAATCAAAACAAGAGAGTAAATGTTTTCAGATCGAAAGCTTTCATTTATCTAAAAGATTACAATCGTACAATTACTCCCCCTCAGCCTGATCACACAGAGTTTGTCTGAGAGAATGTTTGTGTGTGTGATACAATAGAACAGTACAAGCACTGTCCTATTTATAGACAGACTCAAAGAACTGATGACCTAAGCTGACGTCACCTAAGACAGTGACCTCTAACAGAATAACAAACATAAACATCTGCCTATTACAAACTACTGTTACATTGAAAGCATTGATATTAAACAGCTGTTGTAGGAAAACTCTGATGGTCTTGTATCCACTGCTAGAGCCTAAGTGCTGTTGGTTCCAGCAGTGCTTTGGTCTTCAGTACTTGTATCAGCAGTTGTTCTTCATCAGACCTTTTGTCAGCAGTTGTTCTTCATCAGTTGTTTATTCAGCAGTTCTTTGTATCAGCAGTTGTTGAGCAGTTGTTTGGATAGAACAGTTGTTAGGGTCAGCAGTCTTTTGGGTGAAGTAAGTTGTAAAGATTGTTTATTCAAAGGATCAAACTGATAGCATATTTTGGCTTTCTAATCATCTGTTCTTCTCCAGGTCAGCAGACCCAACAATCTCCCCCTAGAACAGATGATGCCAAAACTCAGCTTTATTAATTGATCTTTATTTCTCATCAGACTTTCTCTGATTTGACCTTTGAATTGTAATTCAAAGTTCAGAGCAAACAAGTCTTCTTCATCTCTTTCTAGGTCCAGATTTAGCAATGTTTGGTGATCTTCTGCACATAGGCTGTAAGCATCATCCATACTGATCTTCTGAACCCTTCCATCTGACCTGAGCAATGTCAATTCATGGTTGTCTTTATTGACTTTCCATTTTAGAATTTTTGAGTCAGTGGATTTGCTGAGATGAACTTTTATTCTTGATGAGTTGGGTGATGGAGGTCTTCCAGTGAGTTCTCTGAGCTTCTCTGTTGTAGGATCAGAGAAATAGTGTATTTGATTGAAGAGCCCTTCCTTGATGAATGTATCAGCAAACTTCTTTTGATCTTCCTCTGACATCTCCTTCTGCTTCTTGAACTGTCTTCTTGCAGCAGTTGTTAGATCAGAGGTTTCAAGTAAGCTGTCCAAGTTAAAGGTCTGTTGGGGTCTCTTCATTATTGGCTCATCAGTGTAAACTGGTTTTCTTGGTAGGCTGGGATCCTTCTTTCTGTTTTCTTCCAGACTTTTGTATGTTTCAACCAACCTTAGCTCAGACCATCTTGAAACTGACATCATCTCCCCATAGTTTGCAGCTACAATCTCTTGCCTCATCCTTTTGAACTTCAAGGCTCTGACTGGGTCTCTGCCTTTGCCAAAGTTAGGAGTAGAGACTTTAGCCTTGGGGTCTTTGGCCATTTCTTCAATTCTGATGAGTTCTTCTCTCAAAGCATGTGTGGTCCAACCATTGAACTGCTTCTTGGTTGCTTTGTAAGGCTTGGTTGCCATAATCTGTTCCAGAAGAGAATCCCTTACCTCCTTTTCCAAATCAACACTGAGAGGCATGGAGGACATGGAATTGCTCAGGGTCTTAGCAAAGTCTTCAATCCTTCTGAGTTTGCTAAGCTCTGCTGAATGGATGCCCTGAGCAGTCCTGTCATCCTTCCCTTTGCATTTCTCCTTAATGATGGCATCCACCTGTTCACCCTTGTATTTCAGATATTTATCAAGGTTGAGGGGAACAGGGAAGTTTGGGAGAGATGGGAAGGATCTTTCTGATGGTTGTTCAGTATTGTAGAAGGATTGTAATTCCCCCTTGAGTAGATCAAGTTCAAGGGGATACTGAACAACCAATGGTGTAATGGTTGGTGGTGGTCTATGGGATCTGAACTTGGATGTGTGTGGTGAGAATGATGTGATTGGAATGGCTGTGATAAGAGGAGTGGATTGTGCAGTTGAGGTGGTGTTTGGTGAAATGTGTATGTTTTCATCATGTACAACAAAGGTTGATTTTCTCTTCCTTGTGTACATGATTTTAGGGGATGGTGATTTGGCAGCAGTGGTTGGATTAACATCTGTTGGCCTTTTAGTAGGTACAGCAGATGTTTGGGATTTAGCTGGTGATGTAGATTTGGTGGTTGTATGTTCAGGTATGTTTGTTGGTTTGGGTACAGTGGTTTGGGTAGCAGTGTTTTGGGTAGTTTCAGTGTTTTGGGTGGCAGTGGTTTCAGTAGCAGTGGTTTTGTCAACAGAGGTGTTTAACTTAGATGGTGGTTTTCTGACATGCTTAGCAGGCCTTTTCATCCTTTTAGAGGATCCCACATCTTCAGTTTCCCTTTGTTGTTTCTTCTTGAGTTCAACTAATGCTTCTGCTTTAACTTCCAAGGTGTCAGCTCTTTTCTGTTTTTCTTGAGCAGCCTTTTCAGCTTCTATATTTGCAGAGTCATCTACTGCTTTATTCTTCTCAGTGGTTTGTTGCTGTTGCTGTTGTGGTTGTTGCTGTTGTTGTTGTGGAGCTGATTTGGTAGACTCTGGTTTGTTGGCAGACTTGGCTTGGCCTTTTTGAGAAGGAGGACAACCAAAGGGATCCAGCTTTGGTAGCCTATCTCTGCCACTCTCCCCCTTTTTGGCATCATCAGCCGTGAAAGCATCATCATTTTCATCCCTAAGGATGGTGGTAGGGGCAGAGCCAGTAGTCTTCAGCAGGTGGTCTTTGATGGCTTTAATATCAGCATGGGTATCTTTGTACCTTGCATCTACCATATTCCTGATCTCAGCCATGTAAGTATCATGTGTCTGATCAGCCAGTTTTCTGTGAGCTATGATGATGGGGGAAACTGATTTCCATAACTCACTGGCAATATCAGCTGTTGATGGTTGACTCTTGGAAAGATCTGCAATAGAGCTCAGTATAAGCTTGACATCAGATTTGATGTCAGCTACAGAGGTTTCAATTACAGAAACTCTGTCCGTCAATTCTTGGTATTTTGACCCATCTCCTAAGTTAATAGGATCATCTGAGTCCCTACCAGTGGTAGTTCTACCTGATTCAGTCCTAATAGGTGAATCAGATGCCCCTTTTTCTTGGTACTGGGGACTTCCAACTGTTTTTGGAGACACTATAGTGGCTTGAACAGTTGTTGCCTTCACGGGAGTCTTAGCTATGTAATCACTGTCCTGATGTGAGACAGTGGTCTCTACATCAGTAGTGGCTGCTCCACTTGAAAACTCACCTAGAGTTTCATTGAACTCCGGTGGTGTAACCTCCTCTTCTGTTTGTGGGATAGCAGATTGCATATTCTCAGGACCAGTCACTTGTTGGAGTATACTCTCAGTGACAGGTGGAAGAGAGGAACTGGGATCTTCCTGAGATTTGGCAATTGCCTCAAACAGAGGTTGCATGGTTTGTGGGACATGATGTGATGGTGAGGGTGGAGGAGTAACAAGAGAATTAGCCCTGGGAGAGGGGCTTGTGAACATTTGGTCAAGTGACTCAAATGTATCATGATGTGTGTCCCCTTGGCTTACAACATGATCCTTTTGAGAGGATTCATGAGGAGTTTGGTCAGGTGGAGGTCTATCCAATGGTTGTGAGGAAGTAACAACAGTGGTTTCAGGTTGCTTTTGTTGTGCAACAGAGGTTTCTTCTGGTACCTCAACATCCAGAAGCCTCATTTGTGGTTGAGTGGTGGTTTTTGTGGATGGATGTTTCTTTTTGGAAGTGGCTGGTGTGGGTTTCACAGCACTGGATGTAGTGCCATGATCACCAGGAGCAGTGGGCTCAACAACAGAGGTTTTGACAACAGTTGTTGTCTTTGTCCTCTTTGTTTGTGTTTTAGAAACTTTTGACACTTTAGACACTTTTTCTTGGGTACTTCCACCCAGCATTCTTGTGAAAATTTCATCAGTTAAGCTTTTCATTTGCATAGCCTCACCCTTTTTGAAAACTTTTTCTGGTAAGACTTTTTGTAAGATTACACTAAGAATTCTTGGGTAAATAAGAAAAGCATTGTTTGACCCAGACTTGACTGCTTTCACATTTGATACCAAGTCCATGAACAATTCCTGGGAAAGATTGAAGTCAGAGTTTGACAACATGGCATAACCCAGATATTGCATCCTTAATGGAATTTCATTAAAGGATGTGGACTTAGCAGAGACACAAAGAAGAAGAGTATGGAAGAAAAATTTCATGACTGGAGGGAAAAACTTTTTGAAAAGAGTTGATCCAGTCATCTGACCATCATACCCTCTTTCTTGGAACTCAGTGTGAAGCTCTGTTTTAGTAAAAGAATCCTTACCTGCCAGGTCATTCAGTGTGAAGGTTGTGGATATGGTTTCAGGGGTAATGACAATACTGGTTTCTCCAATTTTGGAAATAATGGAAGTAGGCTTTTTGTCTTGGAGTAGAAACTCAGCATTCAACCAAAATTCTTGGAGTGTCTCAAGATAAATGGGGGCGTTAGCGGTTAAGATGAGTAAGTATTTGGAGTTTAGAAAAATATCGATTGTGGAATGGAATGACACATTGTCATCTGTTTTAATCAGATAGGGGAGACAATTGTGGGTGGCTTTAGCTTGAAGATCCATTATAATGGATTTCGAAGGTGAAGATGATTGAAGATTGATGGAGGGTTTGAGAATGAAGAAGGCGGTTTTCAGTATTTTGAATACAATGAGACAGTGTAACGTCTGTTGTGGTAAAACAGGGTTTTTATAGGCTCAATGAAACCGCTGATGTGGCCAAACCTCTGCTTATGTGAGCAGACGTGGCAATCATCTGATGGATGAAACATCTGGTGGAGAACAGCTGTTTTTGGCAAACAACTGATACAAACAGCTGATGGATCCAACTGTTTTTTTTTCATATAGATTTAGTATATGTATATAAGGAGACAGTTGTTTTATCTGAACAGATGTTCTGAAACAGATTTTTCAACTAACAGTTGTTTTATCTGATCAGATGTTTTGAAACCGACTTTTCAACCAACAGTGGATATGAATGAAACAGTGGTTGTTTTATCTGATCAGATGTTATAAACAGATTTTTCAACCAAACAGCTATTTAACAATTTTTTATTTTCTGAAACATTTTATTATGATTTATTGAAAAATTTATTTGTTTAATCCATGTTTAACATACCAATTCTGGAAATCAGATTTGTAAAGGTAGATGGGTCTAAAGCTTTTGTTAACACATCTGCCAACTGATCCTCTGTTGGAACATGGTGCAGAGAAATCAAACCTTTTTCATAGCTGTCCCTGACAAAGTGATGTCTTATGTCAATGTGTTTTGTAGTGGAATGAGAGACGGGATTCTTGATGATATTTTCAGCAGCTTGACTGTCCAACATGAGTGGAGTCCGAAGTGCAGTTATCCCAAAATCCAGTAATTGATTTTGAAGCCACATGAGTTGGGCTGTACAGCTTGCAGCAGCAATGTATTCAGCTTCAGCTGTTGAGTTTGAAACAGCTGCCTGCTTTTTGCTTTGCCATGAAACTAAGGCATTCCCTAGAAATTGGCACCCTCCTGATGTGGATTTTCTTGTGGTGTGACAGCCAGCAAAGTCACTATCTGAATAACCTGAAAGCTCAATGTTTCCATTAGCAGGATACCAGATACCAAGTGTGGGAGCACCTTTGGGTGAAGCCTGGGATCTGGCACAGACACAGGTAGCAAACATGATGTCTGGCCTAGATGCAGTTAGGTACAGTAAAGACCCAATCATACATCTATAATGTGTTTGATCAACCAGTTCATCCTTGTCATCAATAGTGAGCAGCTTGACTGTACTCATGGGTGTGCTACATGGCTTACAAACATTCATCTCAAATCTGGTTAATAAATTCTTTACATATTTGTTTTGGTGAATGAATGTGCCATTTTGCAGTTGTTTCACTTGTAGACCAAGGAAACACTGAAGCTCACCCATGGCACTCATCTCAAACTCTGCTGTCATGAGTTTTCTGAACTCTTCACACATTTGGTTACATGTGGATCCAAAAATGATGTCATCCACATATATTTGAACAATCATTAAGTGTTTCCCTTTCCATTTAAGAAATAAAGTTTTGTCAATTTTACCTCTTGTGAAGCCAATGGATAAGAGAAATGTGGAAAGAGTTTCATACCAGGCCCTTGGTGCTTGTTTGAGTCCATACAAAGCTTTGTTAAGCTTGTAGACATAGTCAGGATGGAATGTGTCTTCAAAACCAGGTGGCTGACATACATAGACCTCCTCCTGAATTTTGCCATAAAGGAAAGCACATTTGATGTCCATCTGATACACCTTTATGTTGTGGTTGACAGCAAAGGCTAAAAAGAGTCTGATGGCTTCTAGTCTTGCTACAGGAGCAAAAGTTTCATCATAATCTATTCCTTCTTCTTGTCTGAAGCCTTGAACCACAAGCCTGGCTTTATTCTTGACAATAATACCCCTTTCATCAGTCTTGTTTTTTAAGACCCACTTTGTTCCTATAGGACAAACATCCTTAGGAAGTGGTACAAGCTTCCATACTTGTTGTCTTTTGAATTGAAGGAGTTCTTCCTGCATGGCTTCTACCCAACTGTTGTCTTTCAGTGCCTCTTGGTACTTGACAGGTTGTGTGAGGGATAAGAAACCTGCAAAAAGACAGATATTTGAGGATTGGCTTCTTGTGAGCACACCCTCTCTGATGTTGCCGATGATCTGGTCTGGTGGATGAGCTCTTAAGTAAATAAGATCTCCCTGATATGGAACAATGGCATTTTGAGGTGATGGACAGAGGTTTGGTGACTCTGTTGGTGTAACATCTGTTGGTACTTCTGTAGTACCATCAGATGTTTGGAATGGTAATGGAGGAATGGGTCCAAGTGGTGTGAAACTTGACTGACTTTTGTCAATAGATGATTGACTTTTGTCAACAGATGATAGGTCAGTGGTTGTGAGGGGTGAAGCAGTGGTTTGAGGATAAGACTGGCCAACAGTGGTTGACACAGCTATGGCAGAGTTTTGACAATTGTTTTGAACAGCTGTTTCCTCTTATGCAGAATAGATTTTGTAGTGACTGGGGATCACAACATCTGTTCTGTAATCTTGTTGTGGAGACTGTGGAATACCTGCATTGTTAGCTTTAACAGTGATATCTTCAAATTTGAATTTATCTAAATCAAATAGTTCAGCAGGGTTTGCAGGGATTTTAAGAGATGAAAGTTCATTGAACTTTACATTCAGAGTTTCTTCTATTGTCTTAGTCCTTGTGTTAAACACTTTATAGGCCTTAGCAGTAGAAGAATATCCCAGAAAATAACCACAGTCTACTTTGGCTGCAAATTTTGAAATGGAATCTTTGAGATTTAAAATGAAACATGGGCAACCAAAGATTTTGAAGAATGAAATTAATGGTTTGATTTTGAACAAAATTTCATAAGCAGTTTTTTGATGTCTAGGGTTGATCAAAACTCTGTTTTGAACATAGCAAGCAGTGTTTACAGCTTCTGCCCAAAAGGACAGTGGCAAGCCAGAATCTGCTAGCATGGTTCTTGCAGCATCTATAAGAGTTCTATTTTTCCTCTCAACCACCCCATTTTGTTCTGGTGTTCTTGGGATGCTGAACTGCCTCACAATCCCTTTTGACACACAGAAGTCATCCAACTCCTTATTCTTAAACTCTGTTCCATTGTCACTCCTGAAGACTTTTACTGGCAGGTCATATTGTTTTTCAACTTTGGTGACAAAGTCCTTCAATATACCTGCAGTCTCATCCTTAGAATGTAAAAAGCAAGTCCATGTAAACCTAGAAAAATCATCAACTATGACAAGACAAAATCTCTTTCTTCTTAGACTCATGATTTTAACAGGGCCAAACAAGTCCATGTGCAACAATTGTAAACACTGACTAGTTTTGGACTCATCAATGGATTTGTAAGAGCTTTTATGTTGTTTCCCTTTTAAACAAGAAACACAATGCTCATCACATTTAAATTCTTTTGATGGTAAACCTCTGACAAGGCTATGTTTGGAGAGTGTGTTCATAGTATTAATGTTGGTGTGACCCAATCTCCTATGCCACAATTCTGTCTCCTTAGTGGAGGCAGCAGAAAATAGACAGACATTTGCCATAGGATTATCCTTTAACATATCAACAACATACACATTGCCACTTCTATGAGCAACAAGTTGTGCTTTGCTCTCAGCAATAATGGTATCAATCTTTTTCACCACTTCTGGCCCAATAATCTTACAAGTTTTCTTTGTGAAAAATGAGCCATAACCTGTGAGCTCACCAATATTTTATATATTGACGTCTTTTTAAACATATCTTTCAGGTAACTAAGTGCTGAATAGATATGGGGCTAGTGCGGTGGAATTCGGGATGTCGGATACTGGTCGGGGTTTCATTCATTGTTACCATCGGGTTGGAACCTAAACGGAAATACCCCCACATTGAAACTTAATGTCCATCGTTTTATGTAATGCTTTGTGCAATATTGCAACGAGATACTCATTTTTGACATTCTAATAAATTGATCTTTTCTAATTAAATATAGTTTGTGTTAATCTTGACTTTGATATGCTTTCGAGCATTGCGCCACGTGATTCCGCCATTGGCGTGGTGTGACAGAAGTGGTATCAGAGCCAATGTTATAGCGAACTAGCATTTTTGAGAAATCTAGACTATAACCGGTTTCGGCTCGAAGACAAAGTTTTCAAAACTAAAACACAACAAAAAATTTTTAGAAAAGAAAGAAATTTGGACATGGGATGTACAAGGGGAAATTCCGACCGACTAGCCATGTGTGTCAATATATGAAGTATTAGAAAATACGGATAAGAATGTTATGTTGCATAGAAATCCGATTTTCTAAGATTAGTTAATACATATACGTAGTACGGATATTTTGCCAGTAAGGATGTCGTGTCACGCTTCACCTTAGTCCGCACTCGTGCATCGATCACCGGTACCAACAAGTAGGAAGGATGTTGTGGTCTACGAGGAGCTCACCCGCTTACCTTTAGAAGAGATGATCGGAAGGACTAATCTCTATCGCGATAATGGATGTCGCCACGCTGTTTATGATTTGGAGGCGAAACTAGACCAAGCCTTTTGTTGTATGAAATCTTTGTTTTGGGATCAGGAAGCTCGGAACTAGCGGGCAACAAGATTACCTGACAACGCAAATTATCATTACGGGTGCACACATAATAATAGTTTGGGGTGCACGGTAACCTTGGTGGGCGCTAGGGCCGGGATTGGTGATCACTCCTTGTCTTGGTTGTTCTTGTTCTTTAGATTCGGTCTTAGTTTTTTTTATTGGCCAATGGGTTAAATGGGAGCTCTCGTCAACGTCCCTTGATCTTGATCCTAGCTAACCTAATGAGCTTTCTTCGACATTACCTTTATGGCATGAGCACGGAAGAGCTCGAACGTCTATTCATATAAGTAATCTGACGCAAAACCTTGCTCTAGATAGGAACGGGAGATGAAAGCTTCCTTGTGTAGGAGTTGAATGCCTCCACCACAAAGTTCTTCCAAAGGAGCGGACGTACAAGAATACACGGCCTACGGAAGCAAGAAATGTCGAGTACGGTGTGTGGGAGGTTATACCCGGAACCTAGTGAAGACCGAGGGTGCGTCCCTGCTAGACCAGTGCGTTTTGAGAACAGGACCCTGCGTGGATCAGATATGAGACTCGTGGTCGTGTGCTGCTGTGTTATCACGGTAAATAAGTCATGTTCGATCTAACGCATGCCAAAGTTGTCTTCAAGGGTCGAGTATTTTCTTCTCCTGTAGGAAGACAGAATCGAAGTTGCTAAGTTAGGAAGCTTGATCATTGTTAACCGGAAGGCTCGATAGCTTGTGTCTGAATCGACAATAGTGGTTGTTCCCATGCAGTCATGGACTAATGGTGAAATCAGCATGCCATATTGCACATCCGCAAGTCATAGGGTTGTGATAAACTTCGATGATGTCAAAAATTTCGGCCACTAATCACGACCGCGGCATCATTTGCCAGTATTAGGATGACGGCGTGTAGTGGAACAGCAAGCCCCAGTCGGCGTTTGGCGATGGACTCACTCGGAAGTACATACGATTAACTCATGGGAAGCCACTGCTCGATGTACTGGGTATTCAAATATGGATTAACACCCTTTGCAATAGCGCTGGATCGTATTCCGGAAGATAATTTGTGGTGGGCTTAGTATATTGCTACTTATGTCATACTACTTTCCTGAGGAGCAAAAGTCATCGTAAGACTCCTTTATCTACCTCCTGTTTGTTTTTCAAGGATTATTGGTAGTCTCGCTTCGGTCGATGAAAGCCAGAGTAGGTTCGATACGTGTACTGTGCCTGAATCCGTCATAAATCCTAGAAAGTAGAAACACACTTTAGGAATCGTAATCGTAAGGGTGTTCCGTAATTATCAAATGTCGCAAGACGCTTTTTGCTGACATTGAAATCCCCCCCTCGTAAATCAAACATACCCATGGGACGGCAATCCCATTGCTCTTGTGGCAATAACGTTCGTCACCCTCGCATGACGACGAGACTGGTTATCTATTAGGGGCGGCAATAGACGCGAAGTGTTTTCCATCAATCCCCATAGATATTGAGACGTTGCGTCCCCTCGTTACGGTGATTTATAAACTAAGGTTGCAAGGTCCATTCGTTATGGACACGGTGACCTGTCTAATCTCTTGTCGTATTTTGATACTCTCACTGCGTGGCCTATTAGGAAGAAAGTCCACTGGTCTCGCTTGAGTGGCAAAGAGGCATTTCAGTTGATGGCTATCGGTGCTAAGGCCAAAATAATATGCAAGAGGACTCTAATGAGAAGGATGACTCGGCTGGGTTGCTAGAGTCGGTATCGTTTCCATTTTATCAAGGTGTCTCGATAAATCGTGATCCTTCTACCTCTATTCTCGTTGTGACCACTATCTTTGTTATGGGGAAAGATGTAGGTTGGTTTCTAGAACCTATGGATATTGCTTACCATACATATAATAACTACGACGAGTCTAAGGCTCCGACCGAGCTTGATGTCGCTGCGGCTGTTATTGGTCTATGGCTAAAGTAGATCCCGATGTTTTTGCTAAGTGTGTAGCTCTTGCTGAGTCTGTTGTTGCCAGTGATTCTGTAGCACTTATCAGGCTTGATGCCGTTGTATCCATGTCTGTTGTTGAGCTTATTGATGTTGTTGTTTCTATGGCTCTTCTCGAGCTGATGTTGTTGATGTATTTGAGGCTCCTGCAGAGATGCATGTCGTTAACGAAGACGTCTCTATGACCCATGCCAAGCCGCTATGACCATGTCTGTATCGCTGTGGAGTTCGCTGCTGTTAATTCCATTTTCTTTGAGGCTTTCATTGACTCCCTCGTTATCATTCCTTGGGCTCTTAGCAAGCCTAACATTGTCGATGGTTCTCAGGCCTCGGTTGAGACTGTTGATGTCGCTGTTGCTATCATTTGAGTGACTCATACCAAGCCTACGGTCATTCTCTCTATGAACAATATCGGCTTGAGAAGTCAGCTAAATTATGTGGAACCCCTCGTTCCCTTTTAAGTTATGACGACTGATGCGCCGGCCAATCTATCCTTTCTTACCATTGAGCCTATGGAGGTTAGGCTCGAGGCCGAAGGTACGGATGCAAATCCCACCTCCACAAGTGATCTGAGATGCATGGGGATGCGTGCTCACCATAACGGAGCTTTCTGTTGATACGGATTGTGGATTTTCCATATTGAGCGTCATATTGACGTGTGCATTCATGCTGCTGTGTTACCCCAGCCATTGTGCATGCTCGCTGTTGCATTATTTTTGCTGATTGCATATCTATGTGGTTGCGCTGCGTTACCGATGATGCATTCCTGTTGTTTACTGCTCCTGCAGTAGTGTAGCCTTGCTGTTGTATTTCTCTGTGTCATACGGTTCCTGTTGCGATGTTGCCTTGTCGTCATGCTTCTCTGTTGTCGTGTTGCTCCTGTGCGGTGTTCCCTTATTGATTTGTTTCGTGGATGTATTGTTGTGGCTGTTGGATTACCTTGAGGACGTGATGACTTGTCGTTTGCTTCGCTCTTGGTTCCCTCGGGATGGAGACATCACCTAAACCCCTCGTTGCTGTCATTGTTCTATTTGTTTGATTGTGTAGTGCCGACATTGATCATGTAGGAATTCTGGTGTCCAGCGGACTTTCTAGAAGTCATACTAAGACACTCTAGTCTTAGTGACGGCGCGTGTATTCCCCTAAATTCTGAATCTCGTGGTCGTCTGAGTAATTGACCGAATCATGTGTCGACCCCTGTATATGCTCACGCATTCCGTGAGTGTAACATCTTCAGAACCTAAGGCATCAGTGACGCCGTGCCCAGCCTTAACCTTTTACGCGCAATTTGGTCGACTAACGATCGGCTATGCAAACCAATGTCAAGAAGAAATCCCAGGATCCACACATGAAGAGGTGAGGCTCGTGATAAGGGATTTCAAAAGCGTCTTGAACCAGGAAAGTATCGAGTGATTGTGAGCAATATTATGACCCATACCTTTGGGACTAACAAGAGTTGAAAGACTCAATTCCTTTATTGCTCATCTCAGTGGATTCGTTTGATGTCATACCTACCGACGTGTCATACCGATGATTATGGAAATACCATTGTGGACCCACCCATGACGTGTGCATTGGTGAAGTCCCTGGTTCGTGAATCGGAGATTTTATGAAAACCCTGAATCCTGAAGGGCATATGACCTTGACTATTCTATAAAGATGCTATCCTACCATGTAGAGATGGTTGGTCGTCTCGCCCTTCGATTAATATTGTTTTCCTCTGATGGTGGGTTTATCTTGCCCTGGTGTCGTGGGATAATGGAACCATTTCGACCTTGGGTCGATACTAGTGATCCCAGTTGTCATATAGTAGCATTGCTCGCGCTAGAATAAAAATCCCTTGTCTTTGACAGGCACTGTTGGGACACCATAGTAACGTGAGCTGCCAGGACAGTGCGTATGGTACCTGACAAGTCAAGATGAGCTTGAAGGCTTACATATTGCGCTCATATGTGTGACTATCCGAGTCGTTGAATAGGATTCTTATGGGAAGGCTCAAGACTATTGCTTGTGGTGCGATCTCAGTCTTTCGTTTCTTTGTAACAACTTTGGGCGCAAGAAGCCGTCAAACCCAAATGTGAAATCTATGCTAAATGCATGCATCTATGACTCAATTTCACCATTTACCTAAAAAGATTCCGAAAAAAAATGGAACCATTGGCGAGTGAGGATTCCGGTTTCAGGACTCCTTTCACTCAAATCTCTACATGAGATCTGATAGTCAATTCGAGGGCGTGTGGCCTGTGCTATTCAGAATTGACTTACTGGTTGTTAATACCGAAGGGCCTGCCGATGCCCATGAAGCACATATAACAGAACTAGTACTGGATACCCATGTTTTGGGTGAGCTACTGGTGTTCGGTATACTTGTTGCAATGGGGGCCAACGTGTTGATATGTCTTAAGAAACCTTACACTCTGTTCATTGCGACAACAATTTAAGATGTTTCATATATCTCTTTCCGGTATTGACCTTTGTGGTGGAAGCATCTGGTCATTGGTGTTTGAGTTGACTGGAAATTCTCGAGGATTGTGGAATCGTACGGCCCGGGTGTCGTATATACACTGTTTACTGTCAGGGAACTGAGGGCTGAAAGCGACGCAAAAACTTTTGACCCCCATCAGTCCCTACTAGGCGCCCTAGTACCATTAACCACAATTGCTCAGGTGGAAGGTAGAAATTCAGTACCTAGAGGGTTCTACGGAAATAAAGTCCCATTTTGAATATAGTTGTTCGGTTGACAAGAACCTAGTATATTTATCTTAATGGGGAGGTAAATATATGGTAAAGTGAGTCGAGCTGAAGGGTAAACAAAATGAAATACCCGACGAGGTTTCCAAGGGGACTATTATGTGGTACAGTAAGATCACATGCTTAACATCACCATGACACCCGAGGTGTCCTGGGGTCGGATATGACCCAAGTGATGATTGATTGTTGTTTGGAACCCTCTCATTCCTTGCTCACCTATAGCTTCGAGATGAGGCATATGGATAGCTACCTATATTCTTGGAGAGTCGTGGCTAGACATTGGATTGCCGACTTACATTATATCGGATTGTAGTAGTCACTCTACCTCAAGTTCGACAAATTATGTACACTAGCCTGGGATTCTCGATTTGAGACGAGTACGGCTTGTCATTCTCGTACTAATTGAATGTACTTGACGGAACCGTTCCACGCTGACACGATTGATGTCCGTGGCACATCGAATCCATGAGCTTCGTCACCAAAAATTTCCTATGTGATAGGAATTATAATCCCAGTGTTCGGGGTGTACTACTCAAAGCCCTTGGAGGGCATACGTGTACATCTCCAATACGTCGAATGACAGATGAAGATAGATACATAACCTAGTTTGGGTTATTCGAGAGATGGCCAGTAAATCTTGCAGTTTAGAGACTGCTTGGATGACATGCGAACCTATTAAGAAGTCATACGGACAAGACGTAGGCCTTAAGGACTTCGAACTAATAATAGGTTTACACTGAGAGTCACACTCTGGGAGAGTGTTGGTAAGCATAGAAATTATAGTAGGCCAAATTCTTGATACTCCAGTGGCACGTAGATATCGATCAAAATTGGTCTCATAATGATTAAGCTCGAACTATCGCAAGAGCTCAGTGGGACTCATGATGAATTCCGCAAGTCAAGACCGAGGAAGTGTTGTCAATTTCTCGATCGACGGAGGTCCGGTTGACGATAAGCTCTACTATTCCGGGAAACCAATAGAGGTATCAAAGTGGGGTACCCAAGAGCTTAGTCATAGTTGGACTGTGATACTGTGCTCGTTAGAGCACTAAGCGGAAACCTAGCATGAACTTGGGTTCACTTAGGAAAGAGGAGATCTCGTGAAGCGCAAACAACCCGCCCTGTTCAAGGATACTATTGTAATGGACAACTTGAACTGAATTCCGGGATGGAATTCTCTTAACGGGGGGCGAATGTAACATCCGGCAAAAATCGATATGTTTCCGTACGTAATTAGTATATGTAATTAACGGTTTAAGTGCATGTTTAAATTAATTGGATTAATTTAACTGGTGCCGTAGAGAATAGCAAATTCCCCATAAGATGCATAGGAATGCACACGTTTAATGATGAAGCATGATAGGATCATGTGCGAATAAACTTATCCGGTATGGACGTTGGTGATTACCCGGTAAAAATTAAATAAACGAAAAGGATCCCGGACACCCAGGATATAAAATAAAGGATATTTTCACAAAATATAATGTGTTTTGGAACTCCAAAACCATAAGTGAAGGCTTTCCATACAAATCTCCCGGTAACGAATAAAGCGCGCGTACCGCACCCGGTACGCGTATAACTCATAATTTCACCCGACAAGAGCCAAAATAACCAATCAACACTTAAAATAGACTATGTTTAAGGGTTATTAGAGGCACTTTTAATATCCTAATAACACGCGGTTAAAGTCCGAAAAATACCCGAACGACACCCGAACGACAAAGGATTAAACTTAACATATTATTTAGCAAATGTTTTGTGTTGTGGACCCACAAAAATCCCAACCCAACCGTCCCCAATCCCTTTTAAACATGTCCAAAATCTTACAATATAATCCATGGAAATCTATGAGAAGATCATGGGAGATATGGAGAAGATTTGTACAAGATTTTAAGTACTTGAAAGATTTCACATATCTTCCAATTCCTTGATAAAGTTTCGGCCAAACATCCTCCCAAAATCTATCCAAGATTCATCTAGTACAAGCCAATCCATATTATATGGGATTCATATCTAATGTTGGATCTTTTAAATCTTGGAAGATTATATAAGAGATTATGGTGTCCTTTTTGAGATCTTACAAAATCCACCACCTCCTTGATAAATCACGGCCCAAACACCCTCATAATATTCACCCAAGATCATCCTAGTACTTTTTATCATATTGTAAGAGATTGAATCTAGATTTGGATATCATGAATCTTGAGAAGATTATATAGGAGATCTTGAGTACTTATGAGATTTACAAAAATCTCCATTCTTCCTTAATAATCCTCATGAGATCTTGTAGTACAAAGAAACCATAATATATGGGATTGCATATCTAGGATGGATTGTGGGAGATCATATAAGAGATTACAATTGTCCTTAGAAGATTAACAAGCTCTTTCTTTCCTTCTTCAAATCCACGGTTCACACACACATAAAGAAATCACCATAGATCACTTGGTACACCACACAATCCACACAAATCCTTGGTAGATTACACATGATCTTGGAGATATTGAAATATTATAAAAGAAAGCAATGTGTGTATACATGAAACAACAAAGCAAAAACTCCTTTTCTTCTTCTTTCTTTTGGCCGTGAGGTTGCAAGGATCCACACACACTTTTCTTACAAATTTTAACACCTCCAAATCACTCCTAAACATCCATCTTTCAAACCCCCATTGTGTATTTCAAGCTTGGAGCTTAACCACTAAGGAAGAACACACTAAACCCCATCATAATCAAGCATTGAAAGCTTCCCTAGCCTTGTGCTAGTTGTAAGTATTCTTGATCATGTTTTGTCTTTAAAAAGTTTATGTTTATTAGCTTAGAGCAAGTTGTACAAGGGGTGGATTTGAATGAGCTTTTAATAATGAAACATATGATTTTTAAAGACTAAAATGGTGTTTAGTTAGTGTGAATAAATTGAAAGTTTAGTGATGGATGTTAAGTATTCTTGTAGTTTTTACTAAGATCGTGAACACTTGAAGAAAAATAGTGATTTGGGTAACACTTGTTAATGAAACTTGGATGAACTTGAAAGTGATTTTAATCATCTTAACTTAAGGATATAAGACTTGTTAAAGTGGTAAATACTAGTGAACATACACATGTATTTTGTATAAAGGTGTATTTTTATAAAATGGAGTTTTATAAAAATATGGACTTTTTATAACATATGGATTTATATAAAAAAACAAAGGTTTTTATAAAAATGTTAGACAAACTAAAACATGGGAGAACTTATATAGAAATGAACACTTTTATATAAATGGGAATATAAAAGTGTTGGAACATTTTTGTATATAAGTTGTCAAGTTTTGTGTTAAAAATACAAAAGTGTTTATAAAACTTCCAAGTAATATGTGTTGGGAATTAGAAAGTTGAATAATACTTCTAGAAAACACATATTGGAGGACTTGGGAAATGATTAACTATATAATTACATATAAGTTAAGAAATCGGACTTGGACGTGTTAACGAACTAAGACGTAAAAGCGGACAAATGAGAAAAATATCATTACGTCAAGATGAGTAAAAATATATTTTAAGGAGTTAAAATATATATAACTTGGGTGAAAAATTTACATAACACTTTCCTAAGTGTTGGAAAAATATTCGTGGGAGAAAATATAACGTAAATAATCTAACGATTAAAAACGTTAAACGAACGTATGGACTTAACGAGGAAAATACATACATATATATATATATATATATATATATATATATATATATATATATATATGTTCGGCTCGACGAAATTCTAGTATATTTACTTAATGGGAAAGTAAATATACGGGAAGGAAAACCGAGACGAGTGAATAATATATATATATGTATACCGAACCGACGAGATCCTAGTATATTTACTTAATGGGAAAGTAAATATACGGTGTGGTGAGTCGAGTCGGGCGTTAAAAATATATTATCGAACGACAAGACCTTAGTATATTTATTTGAATGGGAAAATAAATATACGGTAACGTGAGTCGTGTCGAGCGGTAAAGATATTATATCGAACGACGAGATCTTAAGTATAATTATTTAATGGGAAAATAATTATACGTTAAGTGAAGTTGAGTCGAGAATAATATTATACAAGTTAATTAATATTCATGAAGTATAAATGTAACTTGTAACAATGGTAATCCATCACCAACGGACCTAGGATATATGTTTAATTAAACGGGGAATTATATGTAAATGGTGGTGTTGGGAGTTGGGTGTACAACTTGCCAGAAAAGCACACGCTATAGACTTAGTGACTTACACGCACTAGGACGTTCGTAGGTGCTTGATCACGGACTTGCTACTCTTTGCTATTTGATTGTACGCTGTACATCAGGTGAGTTTCACGGCCCCATTCTACTGTTTTAACTGGGGGAAAGATATGTTTGTCAAACGTTGTCACATGTTGAAATGTTTTCAAAGGTTAAAATGTGATAAGTGGTATGATGAGTACTTGAGCAGTGATCGCCACTCGGGGTTGAGTCCTCTCTTCTGTAATCATTAATTCAGGGAAATGAAACCGAAGGAATATTTGGATAGTACTATTGGTGCCTGACAAGGCCCACCCCTAATCGATAGCATCGATTATGCATCGGCGTATGCCAGGGGTGCACGTATTCTGAAATTAAGTCGTTGGGTTCCGAGAAACGACTTGGAGCGGGGCATTACTATTGGTCTTCGTTTGGTTATGGGGCTCAAGGGATTGCTCATCATCATAGTTTGTAGGAGCTAGCTACTCCTTACAAAGGCCACAAGTTGTGCAGGTTTCGCACATGTTGTAAAAACGGAATATCGATCGACAAGATCCTAGTATAATTATTTAATGGGAAAATAATTATACGGTAAACATATCTTTCAGGTAACTAAGTGCTGAATAGATATGGGGCTAGTGCGGTGGAATTCGGGATGTCAGATACTGGTCGGGGTTTCATTCATTGTTACCATCGGGTTGGAACCTAAACGGAAATACCCCCACATTGAAACTTAATGTCCATCGTTTTATGTAATGCTTTGTGCAATATTGCAACGAGATACTCATTTTCGACATTCTAATAAATTGATCTTTTCTAATTAAATATAGTTTGTGTTAATCTTGACTTTGATATGCTTTCGAGCGTTGCGCCACGTGATTCCGCCATTGGCGTGGTGTGACAAATATAAATCATAATTTTCGTATATTACATAATTAAAATAATCTGAAACTAAACGTTCTCAGGGTCCAGACCAGTTGGTCTGGGCTTGTGATTTAAAACACATAAACCAGCCAAGGGCCCGGGTTCGAACCATGGCACCAACAAAACATTATTTTTATTTAAACTTATATATATATATATATATATATATATATATATATATATATATATTCCTTTATTTTTTTAAAATTCATTTTAAAATACTAAAACTCTTTTAAAAATTCTACAAAAATTATTTTATGTTAATCTAGTGAAAAAGTTTAATATACAATTTTTAGTTTTCAAAAATTTATTTATTTAGTATATATAATAAATAATTCAAGTTTATTCTATTTTATTTATAAAATTCTATAAAAATATCAAAACAATTTTATAAATATCCACAAAAATTATTCTGAGTTTTTACAACAATAAACTTTTTTGAAATGATTTTCATTTCTGAAAACTCATTTATTTAATATTTTTAATCAATTTTTGTGAGTTTTAATCATAAATAAATCATAATAAATTGATTTTTCAATATTTTTGCACCAAATTTTATATAAATTATTTCTGATTATTTGGAACAGAAATACAATTTTTAAATTAATAATTCTGTAAATTTAATATTTTTAAATATTAAAGTTATATTTTGACAATTTGTAATAAATAGATTTAATATTCTATTTTTAAGAAAATAATTTTATAAAAATTATTTTCATACTTAAAACTTATTATTGTGACCATCTTTAATTTAAAATTTACAAAAAGACTTTTGTTTATTTATTTATCAAATTTCTCTTATTTATTAAACATTTTATTTATTAATCAAAACGAGCACTTATCCCCAATTCGAAGCCCTAGAATATATTTGTAGACTAGAAAGACTTAGACATATTTATTACCTTAATTATAGGGTAATACTTGGCATTGTTGGGCAACACATATTCTATTTTTCACAAGACATAACATTTTGCTAAGGTGAGTTTTACATAGCCCCTTTTCTATTTATCACCATTTTTGGAGTGAAACATGTTACAACATTTTATATGCAATTCAATCATAAAGTGTCTATGTGTTCTTCAATGTTGCATTATGTCTTAAACATGACTAGGGTAAGCACAATTCTAGTATAATCATTAACATTGATCAGCTGACGGTATACAATGATAGATCTATTGGACTGACAACCCCACCCGGATACGTGCCTCCTACAAAGGTAGCGTGGGTGATTGTTATCGCATAACATAATCGAGTGCACCATGAGCTTATGGGAGGTACAAACAATATAACAGTCTGTTAGGTTGATTGTTTTGATTATGTTTAACTAAGAATGATAAGATTGTTATGAATATAGATGGAAAGTGCAGCGGAATGATAAACTATTAATCAAAACATGAGAGTAATTGTTTTCTGATCGAATGCTTTCATTTATCTAAAAGATTACAATCATACAAGTACTCCCCGTCAGCCTGATCACACAGTGATTGTTTGTCTAAGAGAATGTTTGTGTGTGAGATGCAATAGAACAGTACATGCACTGTTCTATTTATAGACAAACCTAAACCACTGATGACCTAGGCTGACGTCACCTTAAGACAGTGACCTCTAACAGAATGACAAACATAAAACATCTGCCTATTACAAACTACTGTTACATTGAAAACACTGAAGGTAAACTACTGTTGTAGGAAAACTCTGATGGTCTTGTATCCTCTGCTGGAGCCTAAGTGCTTTTAGCTCCAATAGTGCTGTAGTCTTCAGTACTTGGATCAACAGTTGTTCTTCATCAGACCTTTGTTCAGCAGTTGTTCTTCATCAGTGTTTATTCAGCAGTTCTTTGTATCAGCAGTTGTCATAGCAGTTGTTTGGATGGAACAGTTGTTAGAGTCAGCAGTCTTTTGGGAGAAGTATGTTGTAAGGACTGTTTATTGTGTGGATCAACTGTTTGCATGTTTTGGCTTTTCAATCATCTGTTCTTCTCCAGGTTAGCAGACCCAACAATCTCCCCCTAGAACAGATGATGCCAAAACTCAGCTTTATTTACTGATCTTTATTCCTCATCTGACTTTCTCTGATTTGACCTTTGAATTGTAGTTCAAAGTTCAGAGCAAATAAGTCTTCTTCATCTCTTTCAAGCTCTAGATTTAGCAATGTTTGAAGATCACTTGTACATAAGTTGTATGCATCATCCATGCTAATTTTCTGAACTCTTCCATCTGACCTGAGCAGAGTCAATTCATGGTTATCTTTGTTGACTTTCCATTTTAGAATTTTTGAGTCAGTGGATTTGCTGAGATGAACTTTTATTTTGGATGAGTTAGGTGATGGAGGTCTCCCAATGAGTTCCCTGAGTTTCTCTGTTGTGGGATCAGAGAAGAAATGTATCTGATTGAAGAGCCCTTCTTTGATAAATGTATCAGCAAACTTCATCTGATCTTCTTCTGACATTTCTTTCTTTTTCTTGAACTGTCTTCTTGCAGCAGCTGATAGATCAGAAGTTTCAAGTAAGCTGTCTAAGGTAAAAGTCTGCTGGGGTCTCTTCATCAGTGGCTCATCAGGATAGACAGGTTTTCTAGGTAGGCTGGGATCCTTCTTTCTGTTTTCTTCAAGACTCTTGTATGTCTCAACCAGCCTCAGCTCAGACCATTTAGCAACAGACCTCATCTCCCCATAATTTGCAGCTACTATCTCTTGTCTCATTATTTTAAACTTTAAGGCTCTGACTGGGTCTCTGCCTTTGCCAAAATTAGGAGCAGAGACTTTAGCTTTGGGGTCTTTGGCCAACTCTTCTATTCTGAGAAGTTCTTCTCTTAGTGCATGAGTGGTCCAGCCAGCAAACTGCTTTTTGGTTGCTTTATATGGCTTGGTTGCCAAGATCTGTTCCAGAAGAGAATCCCTAACCTCTTTTTCCAAGTCAACACTGAGAGGCATGGAAGACATGGAGTTGCTCAGGGTCTTAGCAAAGTCCTCAATCCTTCTGAGTTTGCTAAGCTCTGCTAAATGGATGCCCTGAGCAGTCCTGTCATCCTTCCCTTTGCATCTCTCCTTAATGATGGCATCTACCTGTTCACCCTTGTATTTAGGATATGTATCAATGTTTAGGGGAACAGGGAAATTTGGGAGAGAAGGGAAAGATCTGTCAGATGGTTGTTCAGTATTGTAGAAGGATTGTAATTCCCCCTTGAGTAGATCAAGTTCAAGGGGATACTGAACAACCAATGGTGTAATGGTTGGTGGTGGTCTATGGGAACTGAATCTGGATGTGTGTAGTGAGAATGATGAGAGTGGAATAGCTGTAATAGGGGTGGATTGTGCAGTTGAGGTGGTATTTGGTAATGTGTGTATGTTTTCATCCTGTACAACAAAGGTTGATTTTCTCTTCCTTGTGTACAAGATTTTAGGGGATGGTGATCTGGAAGTAGTGGTTGGATTAACATCTGTTGACCTTTTAGTAGGACCAGCAGATGTTTGGGATTTGGTTGGTGATGTAGGTTTGGGTGTAGGTTTGGTGGTTGTATGTTCAGATGTGTTTGTAGGTTTAGGTGTAGTGGTTTGGGGAGCAGTGTTTTGGTTGGTTTCAGTGTTTTGGGTGGCAGTGGTTGTAGCAGCAGTGGTTCTGTCAACAGAGGTTTTTAGCTTAGATGGTGGTTTTCTGACATGTCTAGCAGGCATTTTCATCCTTTTTGAGGATCCTACATCTTCAACCTCCTGCTGTTGTTCCTTCATGAGGTTCACCAACAACTCTGCTTTAGCTTCCAAGGTGTCAGCCCTTTTTTGTTTGGCCTGAGCAGCCTTTTCAGCTTCTTTGTTTGCAGAGTTGTCTACTGCTTTGCTTCTATCAGTGGTTTGTTGTGGTGCTGATGGTGTTGTTGTTGTGGTGCTATTTGACTAGCCTCTGGTTTGTTGTCAGACTTGGCTCTACCCTTTTTAGAAGGTGGACAACCAAAGGGATCTAGCTTTGGTAGCCTATCTCTGCCACTCTCCCCATTTTTGGCATCATCAGCCGTGAAGACATCATTATCTTCATCCCTGAGAATGGTGGTAGGGGCAGAGCCAGTGGTCTTCAGCAGGTGATCTTTGATGGCTTTAATGTTTGCATGTGTATCTTTGTACCTTGCATCCACCATGTTTCTGATTTCAGCCATATATGTTTCATGGTTCTGATCAACTAGTTTTCTGTGAGCTATGATGATGGGGGAAACGGATTTCCGTAGCTCACTAGCTATATCAGCTGTTGAGGGTTGACTTTTGGAAAGATCTGCTATGGAACCCAGTATAAGCTTGACATCAGATTTGATGTCAGCTACAGAGGTTTCAATTGCTTGAACTCTGTCCGTCAATTCTTGGTATTTTGACCCATCTCCTAAGTTAATAGGATCATCTGAGTCCCTACCAGTGGTAGTTCTACCTGATTCAGTCCTAAGAGGTGAATCAGAAGCCCCTTTTTCTTGGTACTAGGGACTTCCAACTGATTTTGGGGACACTATAGTGGCCTCATCAGTTGTTGCCTTCAAGGGAGTCTTAGCTATGTAACCACTGTCCTGGTGTGAGACAATGGTCTCTACATCAGTAGTGGTTGCTCCACTTGAAAACTCACCTAGAGTTGCATTGAACTCAGGTGGTGTAACCTCCTCTACTGTTTGTGGGATGGCAGATTGAATGTTCTCAGGACCAGTTACTTGTGGGGGTATGCTCTCAGTGATAGGTGGAAGAGAGGAACTGGGATTTTCTTGAGATTTCTCAATTGCCTCAAACAGAGGTTGAAAGGTTTGTGGAACATGATGTGATGGTGAGGGTGGAGGAGTAAGAAGAGAATTAGCCCTGGGAGAGGGGCTTGTGAACATTTGGCCAAGTGACTCAAATGTATCATGATGTGTTTTCCCTTGGCTTACAACATGATCCTTTTGGGAGGATTCATGAGGAGTTTGGTCAGGTTGAGGTATGTCCAAATGTTGTGAGGAAGTAACAACAGTGGTTTCAGGTTGCTTTGGTGGTGCAACAGAGTTATCTTCTAGTACCTCATCATCCAAAAGTATCATTTGTTGTTGAGTGGTGGTTTTTGTGGATGGTCGTTTTCTTTTGGAAGTGGCTGGTGTGGGTTTCACAGCACTGGATGTAGTGCCATGATCACGAGGAGCAGTGGGCTCAACAACAGAGGTTTTGACAACAGTTGTTGTCTTTGTCCTCTTTGTTTGTGTTTTTGAAACTTTGGACATTTTTGACACTTTTTCTTGGGTGCTTCCACCCAGCATTCTAGTGAAAGTTTCACCAGTTAAGTTTTTCATTTGCATTGCCTCACCCTTTTTGAAAACTTTTTCTGGTAAGGCCTTTTGTAGGATTACACTAAGAATTCTTGAGTAAATTAGAAAAGCATTGTTTGACCCAGACTTAATTGCTTTCACATTTGACACTAGGTCCATGAACAATCCCTGGGAAAGATTGAAGTCAGAGTTTGACAACATGGCATAACCCAGATATTGCATCCTTAATGGGATTTCATTGAAGGATGTGGACTTAGCGGAGACACATAGAAGGAGGGTATGGAAGAAAAATTTCATGACTGGTGGGAAAAACTTTTTGAAAAGTGTTGACCCAGTCATCTGACCATCATACCCTCGTTCTTGAAACTCAGTGTGAATCTCTGTTTTTGTGAAGGAGTCCTTACCTGCCAGGTCACTTGTTTCTCCAATTTTGGAAATAATGGAAGTAGGCCTTTTGTCTTGTAATAAGAACTCAGCATTCAACCAGAACTCTTGGAGAGTATCAATGTAGATTGGAGCGTCAGCGGTTATGATGGGTAGATATTTGGAATTTAGGAGAATGTCAATGGTGGAATGGAATGATGTGTTATCATCTGTTTTAACCAGATATGGGAGACAATTGTGGGTGGCTTTGGCTTGAAGATCCATTTTAATGGATTCCGAAGGTGAAAATGAATGAAATCTGATTGAGGGTTTGAGAATGGAGAAGGCGGTTTCAGTATTTTGAATACAATGAGACAGTGTAACATCTATTGTGGTAAAACAGGGTTTTTATTGGCTCAGGAGAAACCGCTGATGTGGCCAAAACTCTGCTTGTAAGAGCAGACGTGGCAAACATCTGATGGATAAACATCTAGTGGAGAACAGCTGTTTTTGGCAAACAGCTGATGCAAACAGCAGTTTTTTTTTTTGTAAATACATATATATATATATATATATATATATATATATATATATTATAGATATGAATAATAAAACAGTTGTTTTATCTGATTAGAGGTTTGAAACAGATTTTTCAACCAACAGTGGATATGAATGAAACAGTGGTTGTTTTATCTGATCAGATGTTTGAAACAGATTTTTCAACCTAAAAGCTATTTTTAAGGAGAAATTTTGATTTTCTGAAACATTTTAATGCTTGAAAAAAAAACATTTTTGTTTGTTTAATCCATGTTTAACATACCAATTCTAGAAATCAGATTTGTAAAGGTAGATGTGTCTAAAGCTTTTGTTAACACATCTGCCAACTGATCCTCTGTTGGAACATGGTGCAGAGAAATCAAACCTTTTTCATAGCTATCTCTGACAAAATGATGTCTGATGTCAATGTGTTTGGTAGTGGAATGAGAGACTGGATTCTTGATGATATTTTCAGCAGCTTGACTATCCAACATAAGTGGAGTTTGTAGTGCAGTTATCCCAAAATCCAGTAATTGATTTTGAAGCCACATGAGTTGGGCTGTACAGCTTGCAGCAGCAATGTATTCAGCTTCAGCTGTTGAGGTTGAAACAGCTGCCTGCTTTTTGCTTTGCCAGGAGACTAAAGCATTTCCTAGAAATTAGCACCCTCCTGATGTGGACTTTCTTGTGGTGTGAGAGCCAGCAAAATCACTATCAGGATACCAGATAGCAAGTGTGGGAGCACCTTTGAGGTATCTGAATATCCTTTTCACAGCAATAAGGTTTGACTTTCTAGGTGAAGCCTGGGATCTTGCACAGACACAGGTAGCAAACTTAATGTCTGGCCTAGATGCAGTTAAGTACAATAAAGACCCAATCATGCATCTATAATGTGTTTGATCAACCAGTTCATCCTTGTCATCTATAGTGAGTAGCTTGACTGTACTCATGGGTGTACTACATGGCTTACAATCATTCATCTCAAATCTGGTTAATAAATTCTTTACATATTTGTTTTGGTGAATGAATGTGCCATTTTGCAGTTGTTTCACTTGAAGACCAAGGAAACACTGAAGTTCACCCATGGCACTCATCTCAAACTCTGCTGTCATGAGTTTTCTGAACTCTTCACACATTTGGTTACATGTGGATCCAAAAATGATGTCATCCACATATATTTGAACAATCATTAAGTTTTTCCCTTTCCATTTTAGAAATAAAGTTTTGTCAATTTTACCTCTTGTGAAGCCAATGGATAAGAGAAATGTGGAAAGAGTTTCATACCAGGCCCTTGGTGCTTGTTTGAGTCGATACAGAGCTTTGTTGAGCTTGTAGACATGGTCAGGATGGAATGTGTCTTCAAAACCAGGTGGTTGACATACATAGACTTCCTCCTGAATTTTGCCATAAAGGAAGGCACATTTGATATCCATCTGATAAACCTTTATGTTGTGGTTGACAGCAAAGGCTAAGAATAGTCTGATGGCTTCTAGTCTTGCTACAGGAGCAAAAGTTTCATCATAATCTATTCCTTCTTCTTGTTGAAGCCTTGAACCAAAAGCCTGGCTTTATTCTTGACAACAATACCCCTTTCATCAGTTTTGTTTTTGAAGACCCACTTTGTTCCTATAGGACAAACATCCTTAGGTAATGGTACAAGCTCCCATACTTGTTGTCTTTTAAACTGAAGGAGTTCTTCTTGCATAGCTTCTACCCAACTGTTGTCTTTTAGTGCCTCTTGGTACTTGACAGGTTGTGTGAGAGATAGGAAACCTGCAAAAAGACAGATATTGGAGGATTGGCTTCTTGTGAGCACACCCTCTCTGATGTTGCCAATGATTTGGTCTGGTGGATAAGCTCTTAAGTAGATAAGATCTCCCTGATATGGTATGATGGCATTTTGAGGTGAAGGACAGAGGTTTGGTGACTCTGTTGATGTAACATCTGTTTGCACTTCTGTAATGCCATCAGATGTTTGGAATGGAAGTGGGGGAATGGGTCCAAGTGGTGTAAAACTGGACTGACTTTTGTCAACAGATGATTGACTTTTGTCAACAGATGATTATTCAGTGGTTTGAGGGTAAGACTGGCCAACAGTGGTTGACTCAGCTGTGGCAGAGTTTTGACAATTGTTTTGAACAGTTGCTCCCTCTGAAGCAGAATAGATTTTGTAGTGACTGGGGATCACCACATCTATCCTGTAGTCTTGTTGTGGAGACTGTGGAATATCTGCATTGTTAGTTTTAACAGTGATATCTTCAAATTTGAATTTATCTAAATCAAATAGTTCAGCAGGATTTGCTGGGATTTTTAGAGATGAAAGTTCATTGAACTTTACATTCAGAGTTTCTTCTATTGTCTTGGTCTTTGGGTTAAACACTTTATAAGCCTTGGCAGTAGAAGAATATCCCAGAAAATAACCACAATCTACTTTGGCTGCAAATTTTGAAATGGAATCTTTGAGATTTAAAATGAAACATGGGCAGCCAAAGATTTTGAAAAATGAAATTAATGGTTTGATTTTGAACAAAATTTCATAAGCAGTTTTTTGATGTCTAGGGTTGATCAAAACTCTGTTTTGAACATAGCAAGCATTGTTTACAACTTCTGCCCAGAAGGACAATGGCAAACCAGAATCTGCTAGCATGGTTCTTGCAACTTCTATAGGAGTTCTATTTTTCCTTTCAACCACCCCATTTTGTTCTGGTGTTCTTGGGATGCTGTACTGCCTCACAATCCCTTTTGACACACAGAAATCATCCAACTCCTTATTTTTAAACTCTGTTCCATTGTCACTCCTGAAGACTTCTACTGGCAAGTCATATTGTTTTTCAACTTTGGTGACAAAGTCCTTCAATATACCTGCAGTCTCATCCTTAGAATGTAAAAAGTAAGTCCATGTAAACCTAGAAAAATCAACTATGACAAGACAAAATCATTTTCTTCTTAGACTCATGATTTTAACAGGGCCAAACAAGTCCATGTGCGGACATTGACTGGTTTTGGACTCATCAATGGATTTGTAAGAGCTTTTATGTTGTTTCCCTTTTAAACAAGAAACACAATGCTCATCACATTTGAATTCTTTTGATGGTAAACCTCTGACAAGGCTTTGTTTGGAGAGTGTGTTGATAGTGTTAAGGTTGATGTGACCCAATCTCCTATGCCACAATCCTGTCTCCTTTGTGGAGGCAGTAGAAAATAGACAGACATTTGCCATAGGATTGTCCTTTAACATATCAACAACATACACATTGCCACTTCTATGAGCAACAAGTTGCGCTTTGCTCTCAGCAATGATGGTATCAATCTTTTTCACCACTTCTGGCCCAATAATCTTGCAAGTTTTCTTTGTGAAGAATGAGCCATAACCTTTGTCACTCATTTGTGAAACACTCAGAAGATTAAACTTGAGATTATCAATAAGATTGACATTTTCAAACTTGAGTTTCCCAGCTTGCACAGTCCCTGACCCCAACACCTTACCTTTTGAATCATTACCAAAGGATATATCACCCCCTCCATGAGCCAAGAAGTCCAGAAGAAGGGCTCTACATCCTCTCATGAGCCTGGAGCCTCCACTATCTACATACTAAATACTATCTAAACAAGCAGAAGCTCCCTTCACAGCAGTAATGGATTAGTTTTGGTGAGTGTCCAAAGCAAAGTTGGCTTTGGATGGGTCCTCAGACTTTTCAGACTCAAGCTTTGGAAGATGATCAGTGGCTTGAACTAATTTTTGAATCAAGTTCAACAACTGCTGCTGACCATTTGCCAGTGCTTGAATGTCAACACTTGGGGCAACAGTTGTTTGATCACTTCCAGACAGATGATAATACCCATAGGGATTTCTGTTCACTCTTGGTTTAGGGGGTCTTTTTGGCTCCCCATAAACATGTGGCAGACTATGACATGGTGGTTGTCCATATCCTCTTGGGTATTTGCTTGTGGGTGGAGCATCTGTTACTTGGACATCCCTAGAAGCAGATGTTTAAAGACTTTTAGTAACAGATGTTTGGACAGGGGTGAAAGTCTGTTTGGGCTTTCCTTTTGAAGTACTTACCCCAGGATTTGCAAGAGTTTTAGCTTTGTATTCTTGTATTTTCACATCAAAATTTTTGAGATACAAGCACTCTTTGGTCTTGTGATTCTTTTTCCCACATATTGAACATGTGGCTTTGGAATCACATACACTTGTTCCTTTGTTAATGTCATATGCTTTTAGAAGAAAACAGTTTTTAGTGACATGATTCTTCTTTTCACAGAAATCACAGAACAAGTGGACAGTCTGTTCTTTCTTCTTCCCTTTTTCAGCCTTCTTTTCAGCAGATGTTTGAGCATCTGCTGGAAGGTTTTTCAAGGGAATGACTTTTGCCTAAGGAGCTGTCTTTCCTTCAGGTGTTTTAAAATCAACAGGTTTAAAATTCTCAAGAGTATCACACTCATCAGACCAGGTAGGTTTAAATTCATACTTTTCAAGTTCAGTGAATGATGAGGAACCTTCTGGTTTTTCAAGAACAATTTTCTTACCATTTGGTTCAGTGATTTTAATCTCTTGTCCCTGCAGGTTTGTTGGAACTATCTCAACAGACTTTTGACCCCTTTTGTCAGTGTTTTCAAAAGCTGGAGCAGTGGTTTCAAAACCAAAACCAAACTTCACATGACTTTTGGTTTGTTTGTTGAGTAGCATCTCAAATCCTCTACATGATTCCACCCATTTCTCACATTCAACTTGGGTGGACTCAAGCTCACTTTTACAACTCTGATATTTTTCTATCATAGTTTGGAGCTGGTCTTTGGTTATGGTTGCTTCATGTTTTAAGCTGCTTATTTCAGATTCCTTTTCAGTTAAACTTGTTTTTAAATCTTTTGAAAGTTTCTCAAATTTAACTTCATCATCTAAAATTTTCTTTCTAAGGTTTTCATTCACCTCTTTGATGTTAGCAAATGCTATTACACATCTGTCAGAACATAAATCCTTAAGAATTTGAGGAGATACCTTAGCAGCAGCCATCAATGCACAATCACACTTGAACTCACAATCATCAGATGCACCCCAGGGATCTGAGAGATTCACAACCTCTTCTTCAGGTTTTTTACCTGTAACAACTTCATCAACAACATCATTAGTCACAACATTAGATTCAATCACCACCTCCTCAGATTCAACCTCATCTACCATAGCCATGAAACAAAAGTTTTCTGGTTCATTTTCAGCTTTGGCTACTAATGCAAAATTTTCATCTGTTAACTCATCTAGTAGACTGCTCCAATCAACAAAGCCTTGTGTAAAGAAGCTCTGTTGACTGGTCTCTGCAGGAGCAGAGGATGAAGCAACAGTCGTTTGCACAGGTGCTTGAGAAACAGGTGTTTGCACATAGTGGATCTGAGGAACAGTGGTTTGGACATACTGGATAGGAACAGTGTTTGAGGACTATGCAAAATGAGCAGTGTTTTTCACATTTGGTCCAGGGGTATTATAGGAATTTTGATAAGTGTTGGTCTGAGGTCTTTGATTTTGATAGGTGATTATAGGTGTACCATGTTGACTCCTACATTCCCTAGCAAAATGACCAAGTCTATGACATTTTTAACACTTTATCTTTGTTTTATCCAACCCAACCTTTGATCTGCCAGTTAACCCTGGAAACCTTCTCCCAGTTTTCTTGTAAAAATTATTAGTTCTTACACTGAGAAAGGCCAATTGGTGCATAATGTCCATTTCTTCCAAATCATCAGGGTCAAAGTATTTCAGGTCATCATACTCAAAGGATGTGTTATCAGATGCCTGGATATCACCACCACTTGCTGTGAAAGCATAGTTTAGTGAATAAGAATCAGAGTTAAAACCTGAGTTAAAACCTGAAGTTATGTCAATGAAATGATCATAACTCTGATCCTTAATATTTCCAGGCACCTCATCATGACCCAAAAGTGCTGTATTCCCAAATACATAATCATCAGACACTATTCCAGAGTCCTGGAGCTTCTTTTTCTGGTTAAGCTCTCTCTCATAGGTCAAGAGCTTACCATGAAGCTAGGTCAGTGATAGGTCCTTAAATCCAATCGAGTTTCTCATAACAATAGCAATAGTGTCCCATTTGTCTGGTAATGATCTTAAAAACCTATGCTTCAGGGTTGAATGAGGGTAAGTAAGACCAACCAATTTTAGTTCACTAATGAGACAGTTAAACCTCTCAAATTGTTGAGTTAATGACTCTCCCTTGACATGACTGAATGTTTCATATTGTTGGTTAAGTATTTCACGATTGTTTTCAATAACCTCCTCAGTCCCACCAAATTGTTCTTTCAGTGCATCCCACAACTCCTTTGCACTGTTATAGTGTAACAGCCCAACATATATATCATTGGGTAGAGCCATGGCCACAATACTGAAGGCCTTAGCATCTAACTCAATTTTCTGAAAATCCTGGTCGGAGTAGTTTTCAAGTTTCTTTGGCTCCTGAACCTTGGGATCTTCAGTACTCGGCACCATCGGAACATGTGGTCCGAAGATAACCGACTTCCAACACCCAGTGTTCTATTGAGCTAGAACATGGCTCATCCGACGTTGCCAGATATTGTATTCAGATCTGACAAGCATCGGTTGCTTGTTGTCCGTGCCAGTGTTATGTGGATCGTGATTGATTGAAGCCATTCTCTGATTTTTCAAAAAACAAAGTCTGTTTAAAAACGGTTGAAACGAAATTAAACTATTACTCTGTTTTCAATCCAACAGACAAACGATATCAATAATCGTGAGCTGATCTGTTTATATTAAATTGATTTGTTAGATCGAATTTAATTGACCAAGCTCTGATACCAATTGCTAGTATCTGAGTTTGATTGTTTTGATTATGTTTAACTAAGAATGATAAGAGTGTTATGAATATAGATGGAAAGTGCAGCGGAATGATAAACTATTAATCAAAACATGAGAGTAATTGTTTTCTGATCGAATAATTTCATTTATCTAAAAGATTACAATCATACAAGTACTCCCCCTCAGCCTGATCACACAGTGATTGTTTGTCTGAGAGAATGTTTGTGTGTGTGATGCAATAGAACAGTACAGGCACTGTTCTATTTATAGACAAACCTAAGCCACTGATGACCTAGGCTGACGTCACCTTAAGACAGTGACCTCTAACAGAATAACAAACATAAAACATCTGCCTATTACAAACTACTGTTACATTGAAAACACTGAAGGTAAACTACTGTTGCAGGAAAACTCGGATGGTCTTGTATCCTTTGCTGGAGCCTAAGTGTTGTTAACTCCGGCAGTGCTTTAGTCTTCAGTACTTGGATCAGCAGTTGTTCTTCATCAGACCTTTGTTCAGCAGTTGTTCTTCATCAGTGTTTATTCAGCAGTCCTTTGTATCAGCAGTTGTCATAGCAGTTGTTTGGATGGAACAGTTGTTAGAGTCAGCAGTCTTTTGGGAGAAATATGTTGTAAGGACTGTTTATTGTGTGGATCAACTGTTAGCATGTTTTGGCTTTTCAATCATCTGTTCTTCTCTAGGTTAGCAGACCTAACACAGTCACATGGGTTGATTATGCACTCGATTTACTTCTAGTATGTTTTCACATATGGACTAGACTTGCCATGACACTTGAATTGTACAAGCTTTATTCGATTATCAAAACCTATGTAATTCTCACCAACTTTTGTTGACCCAAAAATATTTTCAAAATTAACATGTTTCAGGTAACAATGAAGCTGAGGCTTGAGTATGCATAAGGATTTATCATGATGTTTTTGCTTGAAGTTATTTGAAGTTTTTGCTTAATTTGTTATCATGTATTTGGATTTCTAGACATCATTTCAATTTAAATATTTATGTTATGAATAAATTATTTAAAATTCAATTTATACCATGTGCTACCGAAACAATCATCAATACGTGACATCCCGATGTTTCCGCCATCGTTTGGGGTGTTACAATTATACCCCAAGCTCTTCGATACAATCAACCGAACCCCTTTGGAGCTTCCCAATCGATGTTCTTGAGCCTTAGCAGGTTGTTTGGGGTTAATAATTCGTAGGAAGGGCAGTAAGGACGATTAGGGTTTGAGTTTAGGTGATACAAGAGGCTTAAGGTTGCTTAAATAGGTGTTTAAGGTGGTTTAGAGACGTCAGGTACCGGCGAGCGGGCGCTCGCTCCCTGGGAGCGGCCGCTCACAGAGCCTTGGCCCGCGTGGGTGGCCCGTTTCGTCACCCGACGTGTTTTCCTTCGACATTTTCGCTATTTCGGACCGTAATAAGTTTAACCCCATGTGTTAAGACCCCAATCATCCTAATGGTCTACCTTTAACGATTCTTATTAACGTATTCAGTTTAAGTTCACATAATCACATATGGTTTGCACATAGTTTCACCGAGTATCACAGAAGCACGTAATCGCAATCAATCCAAATCAGTTAACTCACAATTATTAAACTTCATTATTCACCAACGTCCGAGGTTCACTAATCATGTATACAGTTATTAACTCACAACAATGCAACGTGTGTCCTATCTAGCTAACCCTAGTTAAGTATAATGCAAGGAACGTAACTAGAGTTTAGTTAAAGTGAGAACCTGAATTTGTGGGGTATCACATCATCCCAAGTTGAAAAGAATTTCGTCCCGAAATTCAGCAAGTAAACAGTAAAGCCAGCTAGAAAGGTGTGCACTTGGTTCCCGGATGTCACATCATCCCCAAGTTGAAAGGAATTTCGCCCTGAAATTCACTTTGAGCGAGCTGCTTTATGTTCGGCATTTGACCTATGCACAGGTTCAGGTTCAGTAAAGAGGTGTGGATATTTGAGCCGCATCTGATCTCTGCGCTCTCACGTGTATTCCGGTCCTAAACGGGAATTCCACCGTACCTTAACAATAGGTATAGTGCTTTGTCTGAGTTTCTTGACGCCCTACTCAAGAATCTCCACTGGTTCTTCCACGAACCGTAGCTGATACCCACCTGGATCTCCTCCAGGGGCACTACCAGTGTCGTATCCGATAAGCATTTCTTTAAGTTCGAGGCGTGGAATACATTGTGCAGTCCACTGAGTTCATCTGGTAGATTTAGCTGGTAAGCTACCGGACCAATCCTTTTGACAATCTCGAATGGTCCAACGTATCGTAGGTTCAATTTTCCCGTTTCCCAAAGCGTATCACCCCTTTCCAAGGTGACACCATTAACAAAACCTTGTCCCCAACCTGGAACTCCAAAGATTTCCTACGTTTATCAGCGTAACTTTTCTGTCGATCCCGAGCAGCAGCCATCGGGTTTCTGATTTGCACTATCTTCTCTGAAGTTTCGTGCACGAGTTCGGGACCTGTTAGTTGGCTATCCCCAACCTCAGTCCAACTGATGGGAGACCTACACTTGCGCCCATAAAGTGCCTCAAGAGGCGCACACTGTATCGAAGCGTGATAGCTGTTGTTATAAGAGAATTCGATCAAAGGCAAATGCTTATCCCAACTGTTGCCAAAATCCACCATGCACGCTCGTAAGAGATCCTCCAATGTTTGGATGCTACATTCATTTTGTCCATCCGTCTGCGGGTGATAGACTGTGCTCATATCCAGGCGAGTTCCCAAAATCATCTTGGAGAGTAGTCTAGAAACGAGCAGTAAATCGCCCATCGCGATCAGATATAATAGAAGTAGGCACCCCATGCCTAGAGACTATCTCCTTGATGTAAAGGTTCGCTAGTTTCTCCAATGAGTCTGTTCCCTTTATAGCCAGAAAGTGGGCCGATTTGGTTAAACGATCCACGATAACCCAAATCATGTTATGGCCCGTTGGTGTTCTAGGAAGCTTTGTAATAAAAGCCATGGAAATCCCATGCCATTTCCACATAGGGATTTCTGGTTGTTGGAGTAGGCCTGAAGGTTTCTGATATTCAATCTTAACCTTCGCACAAGTCAAGCACTTACTAACATAAGTGGCTATTTCGGCTTTCATGTTTGGTCACCAGTAAGGAGTCTTAAGATCTTGGTACATCTTGTCCGAACCAGGATGTACCGAATATCGAGAGGTGTGTGCTCATCAAGCACTAGTTGCCTGAGATTCCCAAAACGTGGTATCCAGACTCGATCCATGAAATACTGAAGGCCATCCGTCTTTAGTTCCAAGTGCTTATCAGCACCATGTAAGGTTTCAAGCCCGATATTTCTTTCTTCAAGGCTTCGCCCTGGGCTTCACGTATCTTATCAGGAAGATTAGAATGGATGGTGAGTTGTAAGGCTCGCACCCGTTTAGGTTTCGTTTCCTTTTGACTGAGGGCATCAGCTACTACGTTAGCCTTCCCTGGATGTTACTTGATGGCACAGTCATATTCATTCAAAAGTTCAACCCAGCGACGTTTTCGTATGTTCAGCACTTCCTGATCAAATATATGCTGAAGGCTATTGTGATCAGTGAAAATGGTGCACTTCGTTCCATAGAGATAGTGCCTCCAGATTTTGAGAGCGAAAACCACCGCTCCCAGCTCCAAATCATGAGTGGGGTAATTTTTCTCATGGACCTTCAATTGTCGCGATGCATACGCGATTACCTTATCACGTTGCATCAGCACGCACCCTAAGCCTTGGATAGACGCATCACAGTACACTACAAAGTCCTCTGTCCCTTAGGTAATGATAGTGTCGGTGCACTGCAAAGTTTTGACTTTAGTAGCTGAAAGACAGATTCTTGGGCATCTCCCCACTTATAAGTAATACCTTTCTGTGTTAGGGCGGTGAGAGGTTGAGCGATCTTAGAGAATCCCTCAATAAATCTGCGATAGTATCCCGCGAGACCAAGAAATTGGCGCACTTCAGTAGGGGTCCTAGGAGCCTCCCACTTCTTGATGGCGTCAATCTTGGCAGGGTCAACATGTATTCCTGCCTCGTTGACCACATGCCCAAGAAATTGGACTTATCCAAAAATCACACTTAGAGAATTTTGCATACTACTGCTCATTTCTCAATAGTTCCAAGATTAACCTCAGGTGTTGCTCGTGCTCTTCCATGCTCTAGGGATAAATCAATATGTCATCTATGAACACTATGATGAATTTGTCCAAATAAGGCTTGCACACACGGTTCATTAGGTCCATGAACACAGCCGGTGCATTAGTTAGCCCAAATGGCATCACCAAAAACTAATAATGTCCATAACGAGTTCGAAACGTCGTCTTTGCCACATCCTCCTCTCGGACTCTCAGCTGATGTATCCTGACCTCAAATCAATCTTAGAGTAGAAACTCGACCCTTGCAGTTGGTCAAACAAGTCATCAATACGAGGCAAAGGGTAACGATTCTTAATCGTCACTTTGTTCAACTCCCGATAATCTATGCACATGCGAAAGCTCCCGTCTTTCTTCTAAACAAACAGAACTGGAGCTCCCTATGGCAAAGAACTAGGTCTAATGAAACCATTATCCAATAGCTCTTGGAGTTGGGTAGATAGTTCTTGAAATCGCCTGGTGCTAAGCGGTATGGTGCGCATGCAACTGGAGCTGCTCCAGGCGCAAGATCAATTTGGAACTCCACCTGACGAACGGGTGGAAGTCCAGGTAATTCCTCTGGGAAGACATCTGGGAAATCTCAGAATACTGGGATGTCCTCAATCTTGATTTCAGTCTTAGCTCGAGTGTCAAATATGTTAGCCAAAATGGTTGGACAGCCCTTACGAATACGCTTCCGGGCCTTCAGATAGGAGATGATACCCACCATGGCACCGCCTCGATCACCCTGTATAGATAAAAGTTCTTCACTTGGGAGGGCAATACGGACAATCTTCTCCTGACAGAGAATTTCAGCATGTTGCTTGGACAACCAGTCCATGCCAACCACGAGATCAAAGCTACCTAGGGTGATAGGTAAGAGGTTGATGGCAAACAATTGCCCGTTCAAATCGAGTTTACAGTCACGATGTACATGGGTTACCTCGACAGGCTCCCCATCAGCCAAATCAATAGAGTATGGGGTATCTAGAAGAGTAGGAACCATCCCTAATTGTTTACTAAGTTTTGATGAAACAAACTATAGTCCGCACTAATATTATTAAAAATAGAAGCAAGAGTGTCGTTCAAGGAACACGTACCCGTCACGACGTTGTTATCAGTCCTAGCCTCCCCAGAGCCAATCACAAATGCTCTACCGCGAGCCCCATTGTTGTTGTTGTTGTTCCCAGCATGAGTGGTGTTGTTTTTTCCTGCCCTGTTACCACCACCGTTGTTGTTACCCCTGTTGTTGCCATTACCATTACCGTTACCGCTCAGTTGCGGGCAGTTCCTCTTGAAATGATTCACACTCCCACACTTGAAGCACCCTTTTTCAGTACCCTTATGCTGTGGCCCTCCTGGTTGATGTTGAGAATTCCTTGGGAGCTTGACACGACAGTCTTTAGCCACGTGACCAGCTTATCCGCAGCGCTCGCATAGTTCTACCTCACAAATACCAGAGTGATGGTGCTTGCACCGATTACACTTCGGGTGTTTCCCCTAATAGTGGTGCTGGTTTTTGTCGTAACGAGCCTTGATGTTTCTACTACTTGGTATCTTATATGCGACTTCTTCCCGCCTTCTTTTGTTGTTACTAGCACTAGATGACTGTGCCTCATGTGAAGGTACTATCCCTTCTTCGCCGTTTTGATTTGTCAGCTCATGAGCCAAGCGGGCGGTCTGCTGAATGTTGCCCAAGTTTATTGGTGTGGCCGTGCTCATGACCTGGGGCGTAAACCCCTCTATATGGAGTTCAAAGCGTCTGAAGAGCGGGCTTATTCGATTAGAGTCCATAGGTGGGTTACGAGTAGGTTGGCTAGTTTGAAAAGCTGCAAGGGCTGCAACTACCTTTTTGCTAATTATTGCGTTCAGTTCCGCCTGTGTCATGTTGATGTTTCCCCGTCCATGTCCTTGTCTAGCCATTGTGATCCTACATTCACCTTAAGCTCATGAGACACAAAAATATGCGGGCTATACGATCGTTCACACGTAGTGTAGGCGAACTGGAATAAAGAACAAACTTCAAGAGAACAACTCAGCCTTGACTGGGTCTAGAATAAAAAAAATAAAGATCAAGCTAATGAAGATAGGAATCAATCGTCTCCGTGCTCAGTTAAAATAATAGAGTCTCCATATTTGATCTCTTCGGGTTTGATGGGTTCGGGTTCCTTCTCTTATTCCTCCTCCTCCTCCTCCTCTAGTGGTGTAAGTGTAATCTAGAGTTATTCACATGTAGTACTAACGTCCCGCTCGTTCCTCTTAGTAGCCTTCCTCACTCACCTGTAATGTTGCACCGTGTTCAATGGTTGGTTCTCGCACTTGTACTCGATGGCTAACAACCATCCGTGAAGCTGGTTGGAATCTTAGTCTCAATTGATGCACCACATGGCCTAGCCTTCCTCCTTCACCAAGGATGTGCTCAATATCGAATTTAGTTTTGTAGGATTATGTATCTCCTATAAATTGTTAAGCAAGTTTACATAGCCCGAAAGCTAGTTGTGCACTTAAGCTGTGAGTGTACTAATGCAATTCTTATGCTATGACAGTTATAGACTAGACTCACCATGCAGTCCTAGTTCACTATAACCAATGGCTCTGATACCAATCTGTCACACCCTCAAATTTCCACTGCGGGGTTTATACCGCGAGGCGCATGACAAACCAAGATCCCATAGCCATAAGTCACATGAACGACTCTAAATGCCCAACCATTTAGTTCGTTATTGTAAAACCAAGTTTAACGTTTAACCAAACCAAATATAAGTATAGCGGAAGCGAATGAAAAATAGTTAATTAAAAATCTGCGCAAAACACCGCGCCCAAAACCAAAGGAAAGTAGTTAAAAGTTTTAAAATAGTTTAATGTTTGAGACCCATGACATGATGCATGCCCTAACTGTTCTCCGTTCCTAGTTACCTGCAAAAGCATGCTATAGTGTGTCAACATAAAGCTGGTGAGTTCACAAAGTAAAGCAAACATGTATAAAAATGTGCTGGTTTCCAAAACCACGTAACCAATTAATAACGTAGGTCCTCCAGACCCAAAAATGTTCAAGAGTTATCAGTTTAAGTGTGTCAGGGGTAGCTAGCCCACTCAATGTAACTAAACAGGATTATTGGGACACCTTCAGTAAAATAGTAATTTGCCTCAATAACTGGTGTCTATCAACACCAGTTCTCAAATGTGGTCAGAAGTTCATGCCCGTGCCTCAAGCACCTCAGACATGAGATTACTGCACAACCTAATAGCGCTATCAACTAATACCCCGCTCGCCTCCAGCGATTAACCCAATAATATGCAAGGACTTTCCAATGATAGAGTGTTTAGTTTACAAAGGACCAATAAGTTTTAAACTGATCAAAAACCCGATCCACACAAGGAATCGTAAAACCGACCCACACAAGGAGTCAATACCTGAGTGGTCCCAAACTGGACTAGAAAATGTTTACCAAAGTTGTCTCTGACCCGAGACGCATGCTTTTGAGAAAAAGAGTAGTGAAACTCACCTTAGTGTGCAAGCAAAAGAAATCCAAACTGCAAGTAAAGTATGCTACCGACACCCTAATATAAGTGTCACTAAGTAAGTATAGGCGTAATATCATTACACCATATAACTCGTTTGTCCAAGGCGTTTAAACGTTCAAAAGTGTGTAGGTGACACCTAGTGTCTCTTCATGCAATAGTAAACCCTACGGACTCGTTGGTGAATATGTTGGTTATAATTAGTTTTCTCATTCCATATGCGTCTCATACAAGTGCCCGTTCAGTTACATATCAATTACATAACACCTATGACTTCAATTAATCACATAAGCACGTAATACACAATCTGTGTTTTTAGGACAGATTGTGCGTCATCAAAACTAATTTATTTAAAATAGTTAATTAGTGAGTTAATCTCCCAAATTTTTACTGAATATTCTTTGGGATTCACTTAACAACCCCTATTTTTTCTTTGTCTTAAATCCAAACACAAAAATAACTAAAATTCGTTCAACACAGCTATGTTTAGAAAACTTTCATAACAGACCAGTTTGGTAGAAAAATTCCCAAAAATTGTGTATTCTTCCAAACGGGATGAATCTAGTTGGAAAACTCAAATTACTCCAAAGTTAACCTTCTGTAAATATTTCATAACCCAAATCTTTTTATAAAACTCGAGTTATGATGACTCAAAATCGACTCAGTTTATTAACTCGAAATTCTGATATGACCTATTTTCAAAGAAAATTCCAAACACGACTCAACCGACGTCCAAATCACATGATTTTACCCATTATGAAAAGCTAAGACCAGGTGTGATTTAACCATGCAAAGAAAATACCAAAATCATCATGTTAAAGTCGTGTTACAGCCCCTATAAGTTCATCTAATCATTCTGTCCAGATTTTAGTTACGCCTAAATCTTTCTTTAAACGACTACCGTGTGCATGCAAACAATCAACAATCATCAATAACCATTACCAAACATTCCTAATACCTATTGTGATCAGATTCTATCATTATACATGCAAGGATTAGAACTTTAGTGATCAAAACTTCAACAACTTGCGCAACAAGTAACCTATGATATTACTAATCGCCTATCATCATGTTTAATTTGTTTAATCTTCAAAAACCTCAAGTTTTAATAATTATCAAAAGCTTTCAGACCTGCACAAACCTTGTTATATGATTTTTATAACATAAGAATAAGATTAAAGCGTAAAGGATTAAGGATTATACCCCAAGCTCTTCGATACAATCAACCGAACGCCTTTGGAGCTTCCCAATCGATGTTCTTGAGCCTTAGCAGGTTGTTTGGGGTTAATAATTCGTATGTAGGGCAGTAGGGACGATTAGGGTTTGAGTTTAGGTGATACAAGAGGCTTAAGGTTGCTTAAATAGGTGTTTAAGGCGGTTTAGAGAAGTCAGGTACCGGCGAGCGGGCGCTCGCTCCCTGTGAGCGGCCGCTCACAGGGCCTTGGCCCGCGTGGGTGGCCCGTTTCGTCACCCGCCGTCTTTTCCTTTGACGTTTTCGCTATTTCGGACCGTAATAAGTGTAACCCCATGTGTGAAGACCCCAATCATCCTAATGGTCCACCTTTAACGATTCTTATTAACGTATTCGGTTTAAGTTCACATAATCACATATGGTTTGCACATAGTTTCACCGAGTATCCCAGAAGCACGTAATCGCAATCAATCCAAATCAGTTAACTCACAATTATTAAACTTCATTATTCACCAACGTCCGAGGTTCACTAATCATGTATACAGTTATTAACTCACAACAATGCAACGTGTGTCCTATCTAGCTAACCCTAGTTAAGTATAATGCAAGGAACGTAACTAGAGTTTAGTTAAAGTGAGAACCTGAATTTGCGGGGTATCACATCATCCCCAAGTGGAAAAGAATTTCGTCCCGAAATTCAGCAAGTAAACAGTAAAGCTAGCTAGAAAGCTGTGCACTTGGTTCCCGGATGTCACAGATCCAAGCTACATTCGACCCTACTTAAAGGTTCGAATGACGTCGGATGGTTCGAATGAAGAAATTTTCAAACAAACACTCTCATTCGACCTATATTAAAGGCTTCGAATGAAGACACAAATCTTTCTTCGACCCATCGAATGGGCGAATGAAGATATGGATTTCTGAAAATTTTACCTAATTTCAAATTCGAATCCCATATTGTCAATTTTGACCATTTAATCTTTCAAACATTCATCATTTTCCATTTAAATGTCACAAAACTCAAATTGGTTTGTCAAACTTCAGAAAATCACTAACAATCACCATCGGTTATCCAAAATAAAGCAAAAATGCAAAATCTTTTGGATTTTCTGAAATTTTTGTTAAAACACACCAAAAATCTTTGTGAGTTTTTGTATTTTTGAACTAAATCAACAGAAAGAAATAAAATTTTTGTGATTTTCCGGTAAGAGGATCATATCAGTTTCTGAGAGATGACATCCTACCGTTGTTCTGTTATATGTAAACTGTTACTGATACATGTAATTTTGGTAATTGCTGATATTGTGATCCACATAAACTCACATGCAGACTGTTATGCAGTGCTTTAAACTGATACGGCTATATATATTATAAACTAATTTGCATGTGGTTCCCACACACACACGACATACTCCCGTATCAAGGAATTTTGCACAAATACCCATTGTAAGGCGTGATTATGCTTTCGTTATCTGTTATTACAAGGTATGAGACACAGAGGTGTACAGGTCAGCAAATCAATGTTGCAAAGTAACATGTGCACTCTACCAGGTCGAGGTCTTATATCAATCACGATTTGCATCAATGATTCGATACGATGCATTAGATAATCTTTGATTATCGTCATACATTTAAAGTCCCTCAATTCGGTAACTTTCTGTTTTGGCTTTAAAGCTCTTTTATAAAGATACCCTGTCTGACCTAGGTCGGTAAAACCTTACAACAGAAGATTAGAAAGGCTATCCCCAGATAACTAATAACATAACGACCCGAAACCTCCGAATTTTGTACAAACCCTATCAAAAGAAAATACGGTACTAAAACCATATGCCCATGAGATGTTCATCCACATAGCAATCAATTTGATATGTATGTATCAGGCACACAATAATAAATCTACAAAGCCTATCACTAAATTATCAAATATCAATAAGGTTGACATTTTGAAAACTTTAGAATACAAATAGATCCTCACTGATGTACTATCATTTCCTCTTTTTCTCCAAGGAAAAATCGTTTTTGAAATTTTATAATTTTTTATAGATTTTGAAAATTTTTCAATGTTTTTGGTTTTTTTGATAATGCTCCCCCTGAAATTAAAAACATATTTTTGAATTTTTGACTTTTCTGAAAGCAAAATCAAATAAAAATTTGATAAACCGAGGTGACGATCAGTTTTGTTTTTCTTTTATACCGTTAGCTTTTAATAAAAATTTGAATCTTGATCTATCAAAAGCTTTGGTAAAAAGATCAGCCCTCTGATAATCAGTGTGAATTTTGAATATATCAATCAGTCCTTTAGCATAGCAGTCACGAATAAAGTGATACTTAATCTGTATATGCATTGCCTTAGAGTGATTGACTGTGTCTTTCGTGAGTGCTATGGCGGCTTCATTGTCACAATAAATTAGGGTTTTAAGATATTACAAACCGTAGTTGCGCATCTGCTGTTGAATCCACAGAACCTGTGAACAACAACTAGAGGTTGCCACATATCCTGCTTCACAAGTAGATAGTGCAACTGCTGTCTGCTTCTTACACTGCCAGGTCATGAGCTTGCTCCCAAAGAATTGACATCCAGCCATTGTGGATTTAGTGTCAATATCACAACCACCAAAATCTACATCACTAAAAACATCAAAGTCAAAATTATCATCATTAGGGTACCATAGTCCACGCGAGGGATAACCCTTCAGATATCTCAGGATTCGTTTGACAGCTGCCAGGTGACTCTGTTTCGGCTTCGATTGGAATCTAGCGTAGATACACGTTGCAAAAATTATATCCGGACGAGATAGTTTTTTACTATCTCGAGATTTTCAGCATACTTTTCCAAGTCAATGAGAGGAGGGTCGGACTCGGGCATAGGCTCGGGTTTGGACTCAGAGAAAGGATTTGGTAATGACAATAATGGTGGTGAATTTTCAAGGGGGTGTTTTTCTTCAAAAGGATATGGTGAGAAAGTTGAAGAATCATAAAGCGGTGGTATATGAAAGTATAGAAATGGTGACGGGTTATATGGAGGTGGTTCATAGGAAGGTAAAGGTAGAGGAGGTTCGGGTGGAGCTGAATATGGAGAAGGTTCACAAGGGTAAGACTCAAAAGTGGGAAGACATGGAGAGATGTATTCTTCGCATTTATGGGGTAAGAAGGTCCACCGCAATAGCTACACGGAAGAATACAAAACCAGTAGTCTTCGCAACTGTGGGGAAAAGGAGGTCCGCCACAATAGTCACATCCTTTTTGAACGTAACAACCATTTTTAACAATTTGATGATCCATCATGTGAAATAAGAAAACTAGACAAGCGGGTTAAATTAGCAACTTAAAACCTTTCTATGGAATATGTCGTGTCCTCGGTAACGGCGCCAAAAACATGATGTCGTGTGGATTAAGTTTTAAATTTATAAAAAGAAAACGATAATTGCTAATCGTTCTAAAGCCACACAATAGGCAAGTGTACCTATCGAGTGTAGTATAGACTTCGAGCAAGTACCGAGTATTGAACACTAAGACACGACTTCCCCTACTCATCCTTAAGTTTCTTTTTAATAAAAGTAAAGATAAAAAAGAGAAAGAGCGAGAATAACCGACGTAGAAATCAATATCCAAAAAGAAGTGTTGCTTGAGGATCCGACTAACTTTGGGGATGGATCAATAGTAATTACTTATTTGAGTGGTGTATTCAAGTTGCGCACTTGTGCTTAACTTTGAGTTGCGCAAGGTTGCATTATCTAGAGGTGACTGATATCGCATCACTATTTTATGCTCTTGTTTTAATTGAGGATCTCCCAAACCTGTAAGCTCACCTCTCAACAATAAAGGACGAACTACTCAAGACTGTGTGCACCCAACCCCAAAGAATCCACCTCTCAGTGTTGCAATAAAGACATCTAACTACTTTAAACTTTTATGAATAACTTGTCGGAGGCTGGATCATGGCCGAACAAGCTACCACTTGATATCATAAAGGATAAAGGAGTCGTAACTAACCAGAACACGTGCATCCCCAACTTGAATTAATTAAATTTTCAAAAAGTGATTCGCCTATTATTACCTGTGCGGCAGTATAAGAATGGAAGAGGATAAAGATCGTCCGCTTCCAACACGGGTTCACCACACATAGACAATGAGGCTAAGTTGCATAACCAAGCATTGGCTTATCACTAGGATCAACTATAAGGACTGTACCGACCCTAAGTGAGATTTTCATAGCACATGATCAAGCCACAAAGTGTGATTGTTTCCAAACACAAATGGGCCAATCTCTACACGTGGAGCTAAGGTTAGCTTACAAGTGCATGGAATTTTACACACCATGGGTACACTCATAAGTCCATCCACTTTCTATCGAAACACACACAAGACCAAATACCAAGTGTTAGCTTTAATCAATTCATCAAACAAAGTTTTAAAGAAAAAAGAATTAGACAAGAACATAAATGTTGGGTTTATTTGAGACCACAGTTACCAAAATGAAGACTTTTGTTAGGTCATTGTGTAGTGTGTAAGTCAAGGGACTTATTATGTAATTATTGATAGTTGTTTATGAAACCCTAGTGGGCTGCGTACTTATCCACGGGCCTTGCGCACTTAGCTTAAGTGCGCAGGCCCATCAGGTCATCTATATATAGCAAGCTATGTTGCAGCACTAGGGTTAGGGTTTTTGAGTCTTTGTAGCACAAGATCAATAGGTGCGTACTTGTATGGTTTCCATGGTGTTTCAGTTACAAATCAGTAATGGAATTGTGTTATTATTCATCTTGTGTGTCGGTTTTTATTATATTCATCTAGTTTCTTTGTTGTAGAAGATTAATCACTTAAAACACCTAATCCATAGGTGTTTCTAAGTGATAACAATCTCTTGCACTTAACAAGATCTTGTATTTGGGACTTACAATTTGGTATCAGAGCCTTTGTGCTCTAGATTGTATCTATTTAAGATATCAAAACCCTCATCTTGTTAGTTTTTATTAAGATTTTTATAAAACCTTTGTGTTTATAAAAAAGGGGTGTTTTTCTTATCTATTTGCTTCAAATTTCGTTGGTGTTGTGTTTCTAAGTGTTAACATTTGTTCATTTTAAGTAGAAATCTCATCCAAGCATTTCAGAACGGAATGAAAAGGTTTTGGATAGGATTCAGCTGAGTTTTTGTGCTTTTTAACAGACTGATTTGCGCACCTATTTCTTGAGTTGCGAACTTATTTCTTGCTTTGAGTACTTATTTCTTGTTTTGAGCACTTAGCTCATAAGCTGCATACTTGTTTCTTACTCTGAGCACTTAGATCTTTGTTTGTAAGTACGCACTCATTTCACTAAGTTGCGTACTTATTGTTGTCACTGTCTACGAGCACACAACTAGGGTTTCTGCGCACTTAAACAGAAATCTCTGGTTGTTATGCGCACTTACTGAAGAGGTGTAGTTTTGAGTACTTGGCTAGGGTTTCTGCGCACTAAAATCATAAACGAGAGTTTAAGTGTCTGCGTACTTTGTTTAGTACACAGACTCATCAGTCAAGACTGAGCACTTACCATGCCCAAGTGCTGACTGATCTGCGCACTTATCAAGAAACAACAGCTACTCGTGTATCTTGCAAAACTGCGCACTTATCAGAAGACAAACATCTTGACAAGGTTGTTTCTATTGTTACAGGCTGCTGCACACTTGACCTGCTCATTGCGTACTTAATTGCGCACTTAAGGACTTTGGACATTATTTTGGACTGTAACCTATAATATCTGAAGACCAAACTCATAAAATTAACCTGAATCAATGGCTGGTAACGATAACAACTCAACTGTAAATCCTATTACCCAACAAGAACTTGAAACTGGAACAACAACTAGAGTTCCTAAGTTAAAAGGTGTAAAAGATTATGGAACTTGGAATAACTGAATGAGGTCGTTCTTCTATGTCACAGACTTTACCCAATGGACCTCTATCCAGCTAGGTCCACACATTCCGATGAGAACCACTGCTACAGGGGAAGAGTTCAATCCTGATCCCTCCACCTACACTGATGTCGACAAACAGCTACTTTAGAGAGACCATAAGGCTTATGGTGCCCTCACCATGGCCTTATCAAATGATGTTTATAACATGTTTGAGTAATACGGCACTGCTCATGACCTGTGGTTTGCACTGAACGAGTACTATGAAGGGAATGAAGAAATGCGCCAATATAAGCAAGATATGGTGTAGAAGGAATATGATATGTTCGGTAGCATTCGTGGTGAGAGTCTGAGCTCACACATCGACAGATTCATGAGTATGTTAACCAAGATGAAGAAAGCAGGAATTCCCGTCAACAACCGAAACTCAATCAAGAAACTGCTCGAATCCCTGCCCAAAGAATGGAGTATACAATGCATGTTGATTAGAAAAGAGTATTTAGATGCTCAATCTACTTTGGCTGATCTCATCAACACTCTGAAGTCATTCGAAATGGATATCACCAAAAGAGAAATGAACCAGACTGTTCCGAAAGTCGCTCCTAGCACTGCTGTGAAGAATCTGGCACTAATGACTCCGGTAGGTGACATGGGTTCAAGCTCATCACATGTATATGTGGATGCAATGGGTGGTGGTGGTTCAAGCTCGGGAAAGACAGTCTCATACTCTGACAAAGCTGCAAAGACACTCAACCCACAGCTCACAAAGCTCGCTAACGAACATGTTGAACTCTTCAACACATTCATGACTAGCTTTGAGGCTTTGAAGACAGGTGATCATAAGAGTGATGTAACACCCCAACCGATGGCGGAAACATCGAGGTGTCACGTAAGAATGAGTATACAGTAGCACATGGTAACCAAATTTTAATTGAAATAAATTTAAAGTGCAATATCGAAAAATAGAAATACATAATGAGTTTTAATGTGGAAATCTAATACATCACAAAGATCAAGCAAGCATAGACTTCAAATTGTCTTCACGAAAATACTCTAGTCATTATGCATCATTGTTTCCTGTTGAGTTGTGAAAATGGGGGGGGGGGGGGTCAACTAGAAGTTGGTGAGAATACATAATCCATGTTAAGCAAATAGTTTAAGTATAAAAGTTTAGCAATTCATATGTCTATCGTAAGTTTAAGTCTACATGAATAAGCATAATATGTTGAATCGACATAATCAAACCTCCGACTAGTTTAGGTCCATCCCGTCATCTACGGTTCACCTTAGTAATATTTTGGAAAGATAACAATCACCCACGCTACCTATGTAGGAGGTACACGTATCCGGGTGGGGTTGTCAATCCAATAGATCTATTATTGAGTATCGCCGGCTTGGTCATAGCTAATGATTATGTAATGTTGAAACTCGTTGAAACTGTTGTTGACTAATTCATGAGGCAATAAAGTTAACAACTAGACATGCATGTTGAATTGCTTAAATAAAATGTTGCAAGTATAAAGAATCGCATAAACATGGTTACGTAAACTCACCTTAGTATAGTATTAGGTCTTGAGGAATAGTATGAGTGTAGCCCAATAGATTGCCAAGTATTACCCTATGTATAAGGCAACAAATAAGTCTAAGTCTATCTAGTCTACAAGTATATTCTAGGGTTTCGATTTGGGGATATCCATTTGTTGAATTTATAATAAAATATTTTAATAAATAAAGGGAAATTAGATAATTAAATAAATGAAAGTCTTTTTATAAAGTTTGAATTTAGGATGTTCACAATAATGTGTTTGAAGTATAAAAATAATTTTTATAAAATTATTTTCTTTAAAATAGAATATTAAATCTATTTATTACAAATTGTCAAAATTTAACTTTAATATTTAAAAATACTAAAATTAAAGAATTATTAGTTTAAAATTTATATTTCTGTTCTAAATATTCAGAAATAAATTGTATAAAATTTTGGTGCAAAAATATTAAAAATTGGATTTATTATGATTTAATTATGATTAAAACTAACAAAAAATGATTAAAAATATTAAATAAATGATTTTTCAGAATTAAAAATCATTTCAGAAAAGTTTATCATTATACAAACTCAGGATAATTTTTGTGGAAATTTATAAAATTGTTTGGATATTTTAATGGAATTTTATAAATATAATAGAATAAAATTGATTTAATTATTATATATATTAAATAAATTAGTTTTTGAAAACTAAAAATTGTGGATGAAACTTTTACATCAGATTATCTAAAAATAATTTTTTTAGAATTTATAAAAGAGTTTTAATAATTAAAAATGAATTTATAAAATTATATGTATTATATATAATTAATTGGGTTTGTTTGTTTAAAAACGAAAAAGGAAAAAGGGGTATGCCACTGCCGGGACTCGAACCCGGGTGGCTAGGATGAATGGCACCAGACACAACCACTTGGTCTAGACCTGTGGTTGTGTTGATTTCAGTTTTATATAAAATAAATATTATATGCCAAAACGTTTTTATCCCCAAAATCAAACATTCGAGCCCTAATTCTGCAATCATTTGATTCACACATCAATAGCCCAATTAACCTTAGGGCTATTGATGTGTGGATGCCGATGATCAAATCCCACTAAAAAAATTTATACTTACAAAGCCGTTTCGAGTACGATTGGATGGTCAAACCAAAAAGTCAAACTGCGATCGTATAAACAAGAACAGAGTGTTGTTGTGAAGAATTGGGGATTGAGAGAGATGTAATGGCGAGTTGTGATCATTCAGAGGGGTTCAATTTATAGTGTTTAGACCTAGGTGATCGAATTGGCAATCGTTGACCAAGCATTGAATGTGATACGCGTATGAGGTAAAATTGGTATCAAATTTTTCGTCAATATTACCGAAAACATGATAAACATCATCACCAAACACATGTTGAATGAGAAAAGGCATGGATTTAAGTGGACAAGAATACCGACAGTTTTTCTTAGGCTGCAGCTATCCAACGGGAATTTGAAACGTGATTTGGCAGGTATAGTTAGTATGATCTTGAATGCAGAAGGTGAGATATGGTAAATCCCTACTTTTTGGGCTGATTGCAGGCTCCTGCGTACTTGATGGGCCGTGCGCACTTAGCTCAAGTGCGTAGGCCCATATGTCCTTTGTATATATACTTGTGTAAATTTTTTTTTTACAACCATCACTGTTTAACTAACCCTAGTTTTTACCCCAAATCTGATCATCTTAATCATTATCATCGTTCATCATCAGCTTAAACCTTTAATCACACTCTAATCACATTTAATCACCTTAATCCGTTCATTTCTTCTCTTTTTCTGTTGATCTTCACTACTATTAAGGTAGATAAGTGTACTGATTGGCTTATTGTTTGAGATTACAGGGATTATAAGCATGTTTAAAAGAGATCAGTCGTGGGTTTAGTTTTTAGACATTGGGATGTTTTTGATGATTGCACACTTGCTGATGAAGATTGTGCACTTGTTTCTTAGAAACTGCGCACTTGTTTAATCCATGTTCAACCCTCAGAAACCCTAGAATCATGCGTACTTGTGATGCGCACCTAAAATCTTAAACGAGAGTTTAAGTGTCTGCTTACTTGGTCAGTACGCAGATTGGTCTGTCAAGGCTATGGGGTTACCATGCCCGAGTCTTGACTGACCTGTGCGCTTGTATTCTCATGTATTCTAGATCAGGACCTTGCGTACTAACCTAAGTGCTCAGCCCACTGTGTCTTATAAGACATGCGCACTCGGCTGAGTACTTGGCTGAGTACTTAGTTCACAAGGTCCTCTTTTGTCGTGCGTACTTGACTAAGTGCTCAGGACACTAAGTCTGATATAACTTGCGTACTTGTCTGAGCACTTAACTCACCAAAATGTCATGCGTACTTGAATACTTAAACCACATATGTCCATTCACTTGACTATCCAAGACCATTGAACGGATTGCGTATTTAGACCTGTTACCTGTGCACTTAACCTTGGACATTAATGATCAAAAACTGGAAAATCAAATGAACCTTGCACACTTATAAGACAAATAAATCAAACATAATCTTCTAACTAACCAAAACACCATACATGAAGAACTTAAAATGGTCTAAGTCCGCTATCCGTCTAAGTCTAAGATGAGTCGTTGGTCATCTACTTACAATCAAGACTTCTAACTTATTTTTCGTGCACATGACCTAAAACAGATGGCACTTGAATGGGACCCAAGAGGCATGCATAACTAGCCCATTATTCTCGAGACTGACGATATAAAATTCAGAGATGTTGTTGCATGGATCCGACGTAGCAGGATCGGATATGCAGTGGAGCACAGTCTACATGTTTATTCAGCTCATATTGAAGACTTTTGGAGATCAGCTAGAGTTGAGGTCGTCGATAGCGTCAGAAGAATCAACGCTACAGTCTAGTGATTGTCTCAGAAGAAACAGTTAGAAGCGTGCTAAGACTTGGAGATCAACCTGGAGCAGTTAGATTCTTATCCAAAGCTGATATTCACAGTGAGTTCAAGAAGGTCGGGTACAAAGAAGAATTCGACAAAAGAGGGGATATCAAGAAGAGCAAGCTGACCAGGGATTGGAGACTGATTAGTCACGTATTTATCATGTCTCTATGTCACAGGAAAGGGGGATATAATGCTCTTAGCACGGAGTGGTCGAGTGCTATGATCAAGATCTGCAAGAATGAGCCGTTTAATCTGTCGAGGATGATTTTTGACTACCTGGTAAAGAACGCTCAGTCGGATTCCAGCAAGTGGGCTATGTATCCGAGATTTATGCAGATGATCATAAATGCACAGCATGAGAATCTGCCTCTTAGTGACGAGTACAACTTTACCAGAGGAGCACGATTCTTTACTGAGTGCAACACTACTGATTGGGAGCCTATGTTTGAGAACATGTACCCGGCCCAACGCTACCCTGCTATCTTAGAACTATACAACAAAATTCAGAAAAGGAAGTAAGACATGGCAAAAGCTCAACAGAGAACAACCACTGAACCAACTCCATCTGAGCCTGCTCCCTCCTCAGCTCAACCATCCGCAGAAGAAAGATCAGGAGAGAAATCTAGAGGCAAAAGGGTGGTTACTGAAGCAGCTCCCTCAAAGGTGGTTAAGAGAAAGAGACCGACTGGTCTGTTGCAAGAAGGCAGAGAATCACAAACAGAGGAACAGCTGGAAACTGCACAAGCTCTACGACAAGTAGCTGATTTTGAAAGGGACCAAAGAAAAAGACGAAGGGAACAGTTACCGGCTTTCGAAATTCCTCGTGTGATGACTGAGGATGATGTTGAAGAAGAAGCGATTCTTGAATCAATGTTTGGGGTCGAAGATCAACCTGGATCGTCAACTGCTAGTGCTCCAGCCCCCAAAGCTCCTGCACAAAGGCCAACTGAACCATCCTCCTCAGCTCCTGCTGCACAACGCCGCAAACCTGTGCACCAGGATCTGTATGAGAAGTTGGCTAAAGAAGTAGGAAAGACTGCTACAAAGAAGATCTGTACTCTTAAAAGCTGTGTGCACAACAATCAGGAGCTGAAAAGAAAGATCAAGAAGCTGAAACACAAGAACCAGAATCTTGAGAAGGTTGTGAGGGATCAAAGATATCTCATCAAGTTTTAGACCCAAGTACAGATGAAGATGTTCGACATGTTTTAGGAATGGCAGAAGCAGCACAACATTGCACCAAGCATAACATCTGATGAACTGTTTGATTTCGGGAAGTTCCTTGAAGAAGGGAAAGAGAAAGAAAGGATAGCTGAAGAGAGTGACGTTGATGAGATCAGTGAAGACGAGATGCCAGATATGTTTGTTGAAATAGGTGGTGAAGAAGAAACAGTTTATGAGACGTCTGATGGTCATAAGGTGTGTCCAGAAAGATCCACTTGGTTCCCTAGAAGGCCTATTACTATTCCAGCTCTCCATAAGAACATCCACCATACAAGAGAAGCTCACCAAGAGAGGATCATCTCGTGGAAGTACGATGAGTTGAAAAGGTTGTTCGTGATTAAGAGACAAGGGGGAGTTATCCAATACTTCAAAGGTCGAACTGATCTGAAGTCTCTCCCTCGCTGGGATATCAAGGAACTAAGCAGAGCCTCTGTAACACCCCAACCGATGGCGGAAACATCGGGATGTCACGTATTGATGATTGTTCAGTAGCTCATGGTAAATAATAAGTTTCAATAAATGATTTAAATAAATTACATACAATTGTTCTAAGAATTTGTACATCAAAATGAAAAATACTAGCTACGCATCTTCAAGCATTAACTCTAATCTTCAAGCATGTTATAACCTGAAACATGTTAAGTTTGAAAAAATTTTGGGTCAACAAAAGTTGGTGAGAATTACATAGGTTTTGGTAATTGAATAAAACTTGTACAATTCAAGTGTCATGGCAAGTCTAGTCCATATGTGAAAACAAAACAATCGGGTAAATCGAGTGCATAATCAAACCTTGTGACTAGAATATTGTGGTCCATACCATACGCTCATGGTTCACTCGATTTTGTTATAAATTCGATAACAATCACCCACGCTACCTATGTAGGAGGTACGTATCCGGGTGGGATTGTCAGTCCAATAGATCTATCATTGTATACCGTCGGCTGATCAACATTAATGATTATGCTAGAATAATGTGCTTACCCTAGTAATGTTTAAGACATAATGCAACATAGAATAACACGTAGACACTTATGATTGAATTGTAGATAGAATGTTGTAACATGTTTCACCCCAAAATAGTGAAATAGAAATGGGGCTATGTAAAACTCACATGAAATTCACTGTGTAAGTATTAGCAAGTAGCAACAAATCTGAACTTGGATTAATTGAACTCTTGTATCCTATTACAAATAAACGATGCCTTAAATTCTAATGCAAATAAGCTTGTTTCGTTTATTGGTTGTAAAGATAGCTTATCCAACTACCTAGACTCGTATTGTAACCAATACGTGTCTTAATGTGTATAACTTAATGAACCGATAGCACTTAGTTTAGTTGCTCGAACGTATGCGCGTGTACATAGTTATTCTAAATAAATACTTAAATATGGTATTCGAAGTCACATCTTGAAATTATTGCTAAAACAACATTTTGGTTAATGAAAATAATATTTGCGTGGCTTGACTCAAAAGTTAACTCGTTTCGCATATTGAATCATATTATGTACTTATTAATAAATATTTCTATTTTTGATGACGTAACACTTGAAAGTTAGAATTTATTTGTAAAAACTTAATTTCGTTCAGACGTAAATACAAACATGAAAGGCCAATCCGTTTCTTACATTTTTCTAAAAATTTTGGCAGAGTTTCCCATGTTTATGCAAGAAACCAGACAACTCAAGTTGTCAATATTTTCACAAAAATCAATCGCCCATATTCTCAAACGCTATCCAATTTAACTAAATCTTTTTACACGATAAATGGTTCATGTTATTAAACAATAACAAGGGTAAACTAAAAATTTCAATGAGCCGTTCTCATACATATATAGTTTGGTGTTTGATTATTTTCGCAGAAATAAATATACCAATGAGTTAGTCATTTTCTATTGTTCGAATCAGTAATGAGGTAAGTTTTAGTCATACGTCGATTCGGTTCGTTTTACACAAAAAAAATATATTTTTAACTATGTAAATGTAACCAAAATAAATAAAACGACACGGCGTGTTATACCTTCCCGTGATTAAACTTGCGAACCGACACGTACACGCTGTTGACCAGCTTTGACTATTGACTGCAGTTGACCAGCTATGAAATCTGACCCGTTGACCGAGCTTTGACTAGATCTGTTTGACCAATGTTGACCCGTGTCACTCTGCTCCTGAACTGAACATGTCCACGGAACTGAACCTGACCAACCACACGATCACCAAAACCACCACAGCTACTACTAACCGGATCTGGAACAACTCAGGGAGCCAACTAACACAGCCGTAATCAGAGCTAACCTGGTATCATCACTCGTCGCCGCACCATAACAGACCTGACCCGAACCCAGCGCCAAGATGTCGGACCGTCTTCCCAGTCACAACCACCACTCACCTCGGCACCAACACCAATCGGACATAACCATCGTGAGGCCCGACTCCAGCTACCAATCCTGACCCGAATCAGACTTGAACTAAGTTGTAACCAACCCAACAAAACAAGCCCTTTTCAAGCCCGTGACCCGATTAACCAGGTCTGAACCAAACCTCGTGACCTGATTTAGATAGGGTAGATGACGGAGTTTATAGCGTCTGGTCCATGTGAAGTCTGACTATTTGATGCTGCCGTGTTGTTTCAGTGACGAGGTAGGGGAGGCATTGCCCAAGAACGGGAGGGATCGGTTTGGGTAGTGGGGCTCGGATGGTGGTGGTTGTTTGCGGCAGCGCCGCCCCTGGTGAGAGAGAGAGAGGGCGCCGGAGAACAGAGGTGAGGGAGTATGGTGACAGATTCTTGTTCTTGGCTGCTGTTATGTAGAGAGAACAGGTATGAGGAGAACAAAGTGGTGGTTGTCTGGTGGTTGGCGGCGGCTCTGTGGTGGTGGTTCTTGTGGCTGCCGCCACTTATCTAGAGAGGGGAAAGGAGAGCACGGAAGTATGTTTTGGTTAAGGATCTGAAGTCTTTGTGTATGAAGTTGAAAGAGGAGAAGATGGAAAGGATAAAGGGTTTGGGGGCTAGGGTTTTGTGTTGAGATTGAAAGGAAGAAGAAGATGTTAAGGTGATTAAATAGATAGGGTTTGGTGTGTAGGTTAGGTGGACACCGCGTATACGAACCCGTTTTACAAACGTCACTCGATATTTTCATTGTTTGCTTAACCAATAAATTAATTATTTCTTGTTATTTATTCATATAAACCGACATAAAACGAGTATTTAGACTATACTTTTGTTATATACAATTATAACCGTGTTTTAAATTTATAAAGATATGTGCCATTAAATGATACATTATCACTTATAACGCGTTATTATTAAATGTTTAAGTTAGCGAAATAACTAATTATAGTTATTCCTGAATAATAATTTATTCTATTAGTAATGTTATATATTATTGTTAACGAAATAAATCGTTTTGTAAATAAAATATTATTATTATCATATTATTCGAGAAAAGCTGGGCGTTACAGCCCCCTTCATCAACCATACCAACGATTCCACTGGAACCATGCTAGCTAGATTCATTGAGAAGGAATGTGAAAGTGATTTCCAGATATTCAAGCCACAGAAGCCGAGAAGACGGATCTCAAAGAAGAAAATCGATCCTGCTACCGGACAGGGAAGGATCACCTATGTGATAGACCCCCCCAAGGTCGTCACTAGAGTCCTGATACGTTCAGAGCTTCCAGTCATGCTGAAAGACTTCAAGAAATGGTTTTATGATAGTAAGACTGGTGAAGCTGTAATCAAATCAAAGGATGATGCAGAGATCATGAGGATTCTTGATCCGGTAGATGTGTTTGCCTTTAACTTATCGGACTTGAATATGCTGTTTGCGAATCAGATCAACGTAGGAGCGGGAAATTTGCTATTTGAAGAAGCTATTCTATTCAGAAGGGCAGTGAATCGAGCAATGAAGCTGAAGCAAGAAATGCTTGACATAGTGGATAGGATCAATGCTGAAGATCTTGCTAAAGAACAGAAAGAAAAAGCTGCCAAAGATGCTGCTGCAGAGGAAACACAAGCTGTAGCTGAAACTGCTTCAGAGGTGCCGATTCAAGAACCTGCAACAACATCTGATCTAGAGAGACCCGCCCAAGAAGAACCTGCAGCTGAGACTACTCAAGAACCACCTGTCGTTGAAGAAGATCTTGCTGCCATTTTCAATCAAGATCCCCCAGCGCAGGCAGAGAGAGAACAGGGGGAGACAAGTGACGTGACAATTGATTGAGATGGATGAAGAGCTGGTAGTTGTGGTTTAGGGGGAGTATTGTTGGGTTTATTTGAGACCACAGTTATCAAAATGAAGACTTTTGTTAGGTTATTGTGTAGTGTGTAAGTCAAGGGACTTATTATGTAATTATTGATAGTTGTTTATGAAACCCTAGTGGGCTGCGTACTTATCCACGGGCCCTGCACACTTAGCATAAGTGCGCAGGCCCATCAGGTCATCTATATATAGCAAGCTATGTTGCAGCACTAGGGTTAGGGTTTTTGATTAACTTTGTAGCACAAGATCAATAGGTGCATACTTGTATGGTTTCCATGGTGTTTCAGTGACAAATCAGTAATGGAATCGTGTTATTATTCATCTTGTGTGTCGGTTTTTATTATATTCAAGTAGTTTCTTTGTTGTAGAAGATTAATCACTTAAAACACCTAATCCATAGGTGTTTCTAAGTGATAACAATCTCTTGCACTTAACAAGATCTAGTATTTGGGACTTACAATAAAACACCACTCAAGATATAAAATCAATGTAATCCATTACCAAAGAAGTCTTCACCCTAGCAACACTCAAGAATCCTAGCCAATGATTGGCATTATAACATGCACTCTAAGTTGGTTGTTCAAAGAATAGATACTAGTGGTTGTTTTGAGGATCAAAGATGGTTTTGGGATGATTTGTAGTGATCTCTCTCAAGCTCTCACTTTAGTAGTGTTTATGGAATCCATCGACGACTATATTGTGCACTAAGACAAAGAGGCGGTGCAAATGGGATGCGGAGAGGAAGTTACACCCGCGGCTTCATTTAGGGTGTCCGCAGTGAGGAACTCATGAAATGCCTTACTGGTAAAGATGGCATCCTAGAATCTTGGGATGAAATCGTCAAGGCAGCCAAAATCTTCACATCTTCTGAGCGCTCTTTCAAGCAGGCGTGTGTCATCAAATAAAACTACTACTCCAACACAAACAAAGGGAAGAAGTCAGTATGGTCGCGCATTTCTGGGTCTACAGACGAGGGCAAGTACTCGTCATCTAATGACGTCCGCCAAATGCTTAGCAATAAGCAATCGCGGGAACAGTGGGGACACTCCAAAAAGAACACCGATTGGACCCCGCTGACAAAAACACCTTCACAAGTGCTCAAAGCTGAGCATATAACGTTCAAGGAGCCCATAGCCCTTAGAAGCGGAAGAATGTAGACACAACAAAAATTTATGACTACCACAATGATTATGGCCATCTTACTAATAACTGCTACAGTCTAAAGATGGAAATCAATGCCGCTCTCAAGACAGGCCGGATGGGCCACTTGATAAAAAATGTTCACAGGGGTGGGCGGGGCCACCATAACGATGATAATTGGGATGAGGGCGTGCGAAAACAGATCCGCAACCTTGAAATGCACATGATCCGCCACCACCCGCGCCACCACCGCAACATGATCAAGGGGAACGCCAAAAGCCAAAAACATGGCAAGCATTCTCGCTTCGAAAACAATGAGACCTGGAAGGAGGCTGATGTCCTCCTCCCTAAATTCTATGGTGGCCCATCATCTACGGTGCCGCTCATAATCACCGCTGTTTTCGGACATTATTTGTGACACCCGGCATGTTCAGGTTAACATTTTACAAACACATAAGTCTACCTTAGCGAAAAACATTTACCAAACGTACTTAACAAAGTTAGTTGAGTCGAATTACATCACGTATTGTCCAGGGTTCAATGATTCGGAGGATCATTGGGGTTATCACACACACACACACACACACACACACACACGAGTCATGAGTCCCGTTGTTGGTGAATTACAGGAGTTAGATTAAGTAACAAACATGAATTGATCTATATAGGCTATATGATATGCAAATACGTATTTAAAGGGTGTTTAGATGATTATACATGATTATATATGATTAACATATGTTAGGATTGCATGTTCATGTGTTAAAATGCGTTAAAACGACAAAACTGGAAAATCTGGAAAACACAGGAACTGGTTCGACCTTGAGGAGGGTCGAACCAAGTTCCTGGGTCATTCACACACCTCAATCGACCACCATAAAGTCTCATTCGACCCCTACAAGGGTCGAACCTGCAGTTACTATAAATACCATACTTTGCAACTTTTCATCATTTCACAAACCCTAGTAGCCTCCAAACACTCTCTCTCAACCTTAAACACCGGGGAAGGAGTTTTTGATCTTGTTTTTCATAACCTAACCCTCAAACATCTCCCATATCATAAACAAGAGAAGATCCAAGGTATGTTCTTGATCTAAAATCTATTTTAAGCATTTTTTATTCATTTTTGTTAAACCCCAAAGGTCCAGATCGGTTTTAAATTGGTTTTCACAATTAAAACCCTTTCTAACATATTTCTAAACAAAACCTTATCATTTAACATGAGTTTTCATACAAGTTAACATGTGTTAATAGTGTTTTATGTTGTGTTATGTATTGATTGATTATTAAATGTTGTATAAATGTTATAAAAGTGTTCTAAGGCTATTATTGATGATGGTTTTGGTTATCTTAGGTTATTATTTGTTGGATGATGATATTTTGCCCATTTTGGGGATTTGTGATAGATTTAAGGATTGATTCATGTTGTTATTATGGATGAAATGATTAGGGGTTTTGTTTCACATGATAATCTAAGCATATTGGGTTGATTGTTGAATGGGAAGTTTACATGCATTGATGTGACATTTTCGTAATTTTTCTATTTTTGGTAACTTGTAAAACGAACTGGTTTCGGCCTAAAATTGGTTAGGTTTTGTGGGGATAGATTAATGACACTTGATTGCTGTGATTTGTGTTGTTTCGTGATGTTTTCAGACTGTTTGGATGCGATTTGATGGGATTTAGGATGATTGGAACTGTTAGGGTCGAACCTGGGTCTCATTCGACCCACATGGGGTCGAATGAAGGAATCCAGGGTTCAAACCAAGGGTGTTACAGGTCAAATTGTAACAACCGGCAAAAATGAGGTAATTCTGTACTAATTAACTAATACGCGATTAACGTAATTAAATGCAATTATGTGTTGATTATTTAACTGAGGCCTTAGAAAGATAGCAATTCCCAAATAATGCATAGGAATGCATATGTTTAATGACAAAACATGATAGGATCATGTGCGAGTAAATTTATCCGGTATGGACACTGGCGGTTACCCGGTAAAAAAATTAAATAAGCGAAAAGGATCCCGGACACCCGGGATATAAAATAAAGAGTAATTTCACAAAATATAATGGGTTTTGGAACTCCAAAGCCATAAGCGAGAGCTTGTTATACAAATCTCCCGGTAACGAATAAAGTGCGCGTACCGCACCCGATACGCGCATAACTTATAATTTCACCCGGCAAAAGCCTAAATAACTTATCAACGCTTAAACTGGACTATGTTTAAGGGTTATTAAAGGAATTTTATATATCCGGATGACACACGGTTAATACCCGAAAAATACCCGGATGACACCCTAACGAGAAGGAATTAAACATAACAAATAATGGGTAATATTTAGTGATGTGGATCCCACCCAAACACCCCAAGGGGCCAGCCTAGGGCCCATTCCCATATGATTAATCTTCTTTTTAACTAGTTAACCCACCTACAATTAAGATTAATCATGAGAATGCATGGAATAGCATTGGGCAAAATTTAACTAATCCTCTCCTTTCTCTCTCTAAAACTCATGGCCAAACACCCTCATACAATCCCTCAAGATTTTTTTTTCAAATCTCTCATAATCTCCATTAGATTTACATAATTTATAGAAGATACACATGATCCTTCAAGATTTGGAGATGATATTATAAGACTACTTGTATGCATACTTGAACCAACAAAACAAAAATCTCCTTCTTCTTCTTCCCCTTGGCCGTAACATATACCCCTCCCATATACATTTTCTTTTCAAGTTTAACACTTCCAAATCACCTCTAAATCTTCATCTTTCAAAACCCCATTGTGTGTTTCAAGAGCTTGGAGCTTAATCACTTGGAAGAACACACTAAACCCCATTCAAATCCAAGGATTTTGTCTTCCCTAGCCTTGAGCTAGTAGTAAGTTTTTAACCTTGCTTTGATCATTAATATTCATATTATGTGCTCTTAGAAGCAAGTTGTACTTGAATGGGAAAAATGTGGTTTTTGAAAACATAAGCTTTAATATGTCTTACAAGAGTAAAATGGATGAGTAAAAATATGTAGATGGATCATGGATTTAATACTAGTAATGTAGTATTTCTAAAAATTATAAAACATATACATACACTTATGAAGGATAATGATTTGGACATGATTTATGAAAGTAACTTGAATATGCTAAAAGATAGTTTTAATCATCATAAAATGGCCATCTAATGTCTAAAATAAGTTGGAATATGTTAGATGTTCATAAATATAAAAGTTACATATTTAAAGTCTACTCACTTGAATGAATGAAATTTGGGTATGATGGATAAAAACATTAAACACACATGTTAATAGCATCAATGATGGAATATAAGACTATTAAAGGTGGAATGATGTAAAAATAACCAAACATTAAGAAGATGATTCTTCAAAGTCCACTAGGTTGGAAGAAAAATGCTAACTTTGGAAGTTAGGATGAAAAATGCAACATTCATAAGTTAAGGGACTAATGTTGTAACTTTGAAAGTTGAGGGACTAAAATAAATATTTTAGAAACTTTGGTCCAAAAATGCATTAACGGAAAGTTTGGTGTCAAAAGCATAAATAATGACTTTTCCAAGGATAGTTTTGGTAAACACTAGTAAACTACTTGTGTATTTTATAAAAAGTGTATTTTTATAAAAATGGAAGTTTATAAAAATATGGAATTATATTAACATAAGGATTTTATAAAAATAAAGGTTTTTATAAAAATATTGGACAAAAGTAGAAACTTGAGAAAACTTATACAAAAATGGATACTTTTATATAAATGGGAATATAAAAGTGTCGGAAACATTTTTGGAATATAAGTTAACAAGTTGGACTAAAAATACAAAAGTATATTTTTCCAAGTAATATGTGTTTGGAAATTGGAAGTATAAATAATATTTCTATAGAACGCATATTGGAAGAAACTTGGAAAAATTTAACTATCGGACTTAGTTACATAAACTAACTATAGCGAATAAACGGACAAACAAGAGAAAAATGCCATTGCGGAAAAATGTGAAAATATATATATTTTAGGAAGTAAAATATATATATAACATGGGTGAAAATTATATAACACTTTCCTAACTGTTAGAGAAAATATTCGTGGGAGAAAACATAACGTAAAGAATTAAAAACGTTAAACAACGTATGGACTTAACAAGAAAAATCACACGTTTATATATGTATATATATGCTCGTCTCGACGAAATTCTAGTATATCTATTTGAATGGGAAAGTAGATATGCGAGAAGGAAAACCGAGACGAGTAGGCAAAATATACCTATATATATGTGTATACCGACGAGATCCTAGTATATTTATTTAAATGGGAAAATAAATGTGCGGCATGGTAAGTCGAGTCGGGCGTTAAGAATATGCTACCGAACGACAAGACCTTAGCATATTTATTTAAATGGGAAAATAAATATGCGGCAAAGTGAGTCGGGTCGGGTATTAAGAATACAATATATCGAACGATACGATCCTAAGTATAATTATTTAAATGGGAAAATAATTATACGTTAGGTAGAGTCGTGTTGAGAATAATAATATACAAGTTACAAAGGATATTAACGAGAATAATACATAACTCGTAAGAAAAGGGTAATCCACGCCAATGAACCTAGGATATACGTCTAATTAAACGGGAATTGGAATAACACGTGGTCGGGGAGTTGGGTGTACAACTTGCCAAGGCACATGCACTATAGGTGTAGTGACTTATACGCCTAGGACATTTGTAGGTGCGAGACCACAAATTTGCTATCTTCCTTTTTGAGCCAGGCACAGATTCAGGTGAGTCTCACGGCCCCATTTTAAACTATTTTATGTTTTTCGGGGGAAAGATATGTTAGGGAAATGTTTGACGGGTTAAGTACTTGAGTTGTGATCGCCACTCGGGGTTGAGACCTCTCTACTATAATCATTAATTCAGGGAAATGAAACCGAAGGAACATTTGAATAGTACTATTGGTGCCTGACAAGGCCCACCCCTAATCGATAGCGTCGATTATGCATCGGCGTATGCCTGGGGTGCACGTATTATGAAATCAAGTCGTAGGATACCGAGTAACGACTTGGAGCGGGGCATTATTATTATTTGTCTTGGTTTGGTTATAGGATCAAGTAGAATTGTAGGAACTTGCAACTCCTATAAATTGTCATAACATGGTAATTCCCAAGAGACAAAGTTTTGATAAACTAAAACCTGTGAACTCACCAATATTTATATATTGACGACTTTTTAAACATATCTTTCAGGTAATTGATCGATGATGGACAACATGGCAAGCTGGGTCAAGGGAATCTCTCAATTGGGCGTCGGGTGTTTCGAAAGGGTTTCATCTTTATTTCCCAAGGATTTGGGATATATTTGAGAAGCCTCCTTAATGTATTAAAAACAATTTTTGTTTATGTGTGAACATCAAACACGGTTTTGACGTCTTAATAAATGACCCATTTTCTTAATTACTTATGATTTGCGTTAACCTTGACTTTATGCTCTTGAACCGTCGCGCAACGTGTTTCCGCCATTGGCGTGGTGTGACAGAAAGTGGTATCAGAGCCAAGGTTATAGCGAATTAGTATTTTTAAAATCTAAACTATAACCGGATTTGGTTCAAAAGATGAAGCTTTCAAAATATATGTATAAAACGCAATAAGATAAATTATTTCGAAAGAAAAGAACATTGGGTATGAAGAGATTCCGACCAAGCTAGCCATGGGTATTAGTGTGTGCTACGTTAGTATTAGAAGTTAGGAAGAATGCCTTAAATGTACGCTTAACTTTCTAATGAATAATACATAAATATTAGTACGGTTCTTTTGCCAGGGATGTCGGACGCTGAGAGTGCCGCGCCAAGCTACGAAAGTAGCATCCAGATTTTACCAGCTCCACCGATCGAGGTCGTAGTACTCGACCCGGAGGATGATGACATGGAGGTAGACGCCGCCATGGGAGGAGCAGACAGCGACAGCTCCGAGGAGACAGATCCCAGTGAGGACCCAGAGTGGGCCCCCGCTGGAGGCGACATGGCCGCCATAGTAGACCTACCGATGGCAGAGGCACCACAAGCCGATCTGCCTCTCGTGCCACTACCTGCCGCACCATTACCACCCCACCCCATTCTCGCCGTTAGGGATTTCCCTGCGGACTGCGCAGGTCCTTCGAGACCCGCCCCCACCCGGTCTGAGACCGTAGAGTCTCCATTCGATCGACATGCCCACGTCGATCGTGGGCCGTTACCCGCCCCTCACATTCCCGTTCCCCCGGGTATGAGGCTTGTGCCTCTTGCCCAAGGACAGAACGGATGGATCTCAGACGACTCCGACGACGAGTCGATAGCGTCTGTGGAGCACATAGCCATACCTATTCCCCCGGCTGACCTGGAGGAGCCCGTTGCTCCGATGATGGAGGACGCCCCTACTGCACCTACAGTCCTTCTCGCCCTACCGGAGCCCGTACCACAGGATGGGCCAGCCTCTGCAGGGCACATCCTAGAGGGTAGCTCAGCCTGTAGCTCTGAGTTACACATGGCAGGCTTGACGGCGTTCGCTACTGCGAGCCCCACTACCCCCACCGTCATGATATCCGCTCCGGAGTGGACCACTGTTACACAGCCCCTTATGGTCCCTTTGGCCGAGCTCATAGCACCTTCCTCAGCACCCATGACACTACCCATTACCACCTTTCCCATACTGCCACCCCTCCCCGAGATACTTACCGCACCACCACCTGCACCGTACACTATGGGTGCAGGAGCCCCCTCCATGATACCACCACCTGCACCGTATACTCTAGGTGCAGGAGACCCGTACCAGATGCCACCCCACTTCACCCCTGGATTACTGGGTTTTGCCCAACCGGGCCGTCACAGCCCCACGGGATGGCCCCACTATCCGGACCGGCCTGGTCCACAGTGATCTCGTTAAAGAGCGACTTCCAGATTCTCGCTGACACGGTGCAGCGCACCGTGAGCCAGATGGATCAGCAGGCCCGTCTCATGTGGGCCAGGATTATTGACGCCAGGGATGCACTGGCACACTACGCAGAGGAGCTTCTGCGTATGGACGCACACTGTGGGATCACCGGCCACGCGCACTTTGCGCACCGTCAGTTCCTCTACAATCGCATTATGACCATCAGCATGTCCATCAGTATGTATGCTCCCCAGTACCAGTACCCACCGCCAGCACCACAGTAGACGGGGAGACATCCTCGATATATATATAGTAGTAGTAGCAGGATAGCGTAGCAGGGATTACAGCGCTAGTTTGCATTTTTTGCCCAGCCGTGCGGGGTGTGCCGGCATATGACATGATGTTTTTATTTATTTCAAGACGATGTATGAGGAATGCTATCCCCTAGTTTGTTATTATAAACAAAGCGTTGTACTCGTATTGTTGAAATTAATGAGAATCTTATTGTTATGATGGTAAAATGTGTGATTGTGTGACTGTGATTGTCTGTGATTGTTATTACTTACTTTACATATTGAGATTTGTGAGATTGTGTGGTAATGATTTGGTTGATTATTATGTTCATGTGATGAGTTGCTATTTATGCTTGTGTATGACAATATTTGTATGAATGCTTGTCTAAGATTAACTTTAATAATTGTTATTGAAGTAAAATGGCACCAACCACACGAAGCAACAGTGGCAACGACGTATTGCCCACGACACCCGCTGAACTTGAAACATTGGTCTCGGAGGGTGTAGCCCGAGCTATCGCGGAACACGAGGCCGCCCGCACAGAGAGATCGCGGGACAGGACCGGGAGTGATCAACGTGAGAACTCCCCTACTGGTAAGAGGTTTATGAATAAATGCAAAAGCAATAGGAGATTATCATGAAGCTCCTATCCCATAATAACACACCACCTTATTATTGCAGAAACTGCTTCACGAGAGCGTGGCTGCACATTCAAAGCCTTCCTGGACTGCAAGCCACTCAACTTCAGCGGCACTGAGGGATCCGTTGGACTAGTCAAATGGTTCGAAAAGACTAAAGCGGTAATCCGCATCAGCAGCTGTACCCCCTGACAGACCGTTATGTACTCCACGAATTTGTTCCTGGATCAAGCATTAACTTGGTGGAACAGTCAGGTTCAGTCACTGGGAGACAATGCTGCATACTCCCTAACCTGGTTGGAAGTAAGGGAACTTATGATTGCTGAATACTGCCCGGCAAGTGAAGTGCAGAAATTGGAGACTGAATTCTGGAACCTCCCCATGACAGGAGCAAACGTAGCTGGGAACACGTCCAAGTTCCACGACCTATCACGACTGGTTCCCCGTTTGGTCACACCAGAGAGCAAGAAGATTGAAAGGTACCTATTCAGACTGGCGCCACAAATACGCAGCATGGTCACTTCTTCCAAACCCACGACCATGCGCGAAGCCATCGACCTCGCTCTAAGCCTCACTGAGGATGCCATCCGAATGGGCACCTTGATTCGGAAGGTGTCGGGACTAAAAATTTCACAGCCCAGTAGTGTGGAAGGTAAGAATTTGGGTTCAAATTCAGTGGTTGGGTCTAGTGATCAGGGAAACAAGCCAAGGTTTGGGAAACGAAAGCGTAATGAAGGGAAGAAGGACGAATCATCAAGTGGTTCGAACAAGAAAGGGAAAGGGTATGTAGCCACAGGACGTGGAAATGGTGGAAAACAGGGTTATCAAGGAAAGAACGAAGTGATCTGTGGTAAGTGCCGCCGTTCTGGGCACAAGACGGAAGAGTGCAGATCTGGAGCACCCAAGACTAGAGGAGCAAGGCCCTGCTTCGCATGCGGGTCGCTCGACCATTGGAAGAGGGATTGCCCTAAGCTTAACAACCACGCACGTGGACGGGCATTTGTGATTGGTGCTGGTGATGCACGACAGGACCCTAACGTGGTCAATGGTACGTTCCCTCTTAATGGTCATTATGCTTCTGTGTTATTTGATACCGGTGCCGATTTTACCTTCGTATCTGTTGAGTTTAAAAGACTACTTGGGCTAAAAACTAGTAAGCTAGATACACCTTACTCTATAGAACTGGCTAATGGTAAAACTATAGAAACACGAGAAGTAGCGAAAGATTGTAAGTTAGATCTCTGTGGTCACGAGTTTGGCATTGATCTATTACCGGTCGTACTGGGTAGTTTTGATATAGTCGTTGGCATGGATTGGTTATCCGCACACCGTGCCGTCATTGTTTGCAACGATAAAATAATTCAAGTCCCCCTCGCAAGCGGTGAAACTCTATCGATTCAAGGGGAAAGGCGTGGGACGCCATTAAGAATTATTACGAGCATGAAGGCCCGAAAGTGTTTAAGGAAAGGTCTTATCGCATTCTTAGCGCACGTTGTAGATAAGAAGGCCGACGAGCGAAAGTTGGAAGACATTCCGATAGCAAGAGATTTTCCTGACGTATTCCCAGAAGATTTGCCGGGGTTGCCACCACCTCGACAAGTCGAGTTCCGCATCGACCTTGTTCCTGGAGCTGCTCCCGTAGCACGATCGCCATATCGCCTAGTTCCATCTGAAATGCAGGAACTATCCAGCCAACTGCAAGAATTACTGGACAAAGGTTTCATAAGACCGAGTTTCTCACCTTGGGGAGCTCCCGTCTTATTTGTGAAAAAGAAAGATGGCACCTTTCGTATGTGCATTGACTATCGAGAGCTAAACAAGTTAACCATTAAAAATCGCTATCCTCTCCCAGGATCGACGATTTATTTGATCAACTCCAAGGATCCAGCTTCTATTCCAAGATTGATCTAAGGTCCGGCTATCACCAGTTGCGTATTCTAGAAGAGGATGCACCAAAAACGGCGTTCAGGACTCGTTATGGGCACTATGAATTTTTGGTAATGCCGTTCGGCTTAACCAACGCACCAGCGGTTTTCATGGACTTGATGAATCGCTTGTGTAAGCCGTACTTGGATAAGTTCGTCATTGTTTTTATTGATGACATCTTGATCTATTCACGCACCAGAGAAGACCACGAAAATCACCTTCGTTTAATCCTTGAAGTCCTACGCAAAGAGAAACTCTATGCTAAGTTCTCGAAATGTGACTTTTGGATTCGAGAAGTCCACTTCCTAGGCCACGTGGTGAATGAAAAGGGTATACATGTCGATCCCGCCAAGATCGAGGCAATTAAAAATTGGGACGCCCCTTGGACTCCTACCGAAGTACGACAATTTCTTGGCCTTGCGGGTTACTACAGAAGGTTCATCGAGAACATTTCTAAGATAGCACAATCTTTAACCATGCTAACCCAAAAGGATAAGAAGTTTGAGTGGACGGAAAAGCAAGAAACGGCATTTCAAATACTGAAAGAGAAGTTATGTGGCGCTCCAATATTATCACTCCCCGATGGTACGGAAGATTTTGTAGTTTACTGTGACGCCTCTCATCAAGGCTTGGGTTGTGTGTTGATGCAACGAGAAAAAGTGATAGCGTATGCTTCCAGACAACTAAAGATCCACGAGAAGAATTACACTACACACGATTTGGAATTGGGAGCAGTGGTATTCGCCCTCAAGATTTGGAGACACTATTTATATGGAACCAAGTGCACGATCTTCATTGATCACAAGAGTTTGCAACACATCTTTGATCAGAAGGATTTGAACATGCGACAATGGCGATGGGTTGAATTACTAAACGATTACGATTGTGAAATAAAGTACCATCTCGGTAAGGCGAACGTTGTGGCCGACACCCTAAGTCGCAAGGAACGGGTTAAGCCATTGCGTGTCCGAGCTTTGGGTTTAACTATCCACACGAACCTGACTGACCGAATTCGTGAAGCTCAAATCAACGCTCTTAAGCCCGAGAATGTCAAAGGTGAAAGATTACGGAAGATGGTTGATTCACTGGAGCCAAAGGCGGACCAAACCTTGTATTTCATGAATAGAATTTGGGTTCCAGTGTATGGTGAGTTGCATGAACTAGTGTTGGCCGAAGCTCACAGTTCCCGATATTCGGTTCACCCTGGTGCAGACAAGATGTTCCACGATTTGAAAGAACTTTACTGGTGGACAAATTTCAAGAGGGATATAGCAGCTTATGTTGCGCGATGCATAACTTGCGCAAAGGTCAAAGCCGAGCATCAGAGACCGTCCGGCTTGCTCCAGCAACCGGAAATACCTAAATGGAAATGGGAGCAGATTTCCATGGATTTCATCACCAAGTTGCCCAAGACAACAAGCGGCCATGACATGATCTGTGTAATTTTTGATCGATTGACGAAATCCGCACACTTCTTCCCAATTCGCGAAACGGATAAGTTGGAGAAACTGACCCGTTTGTACATTAAGGAAGTGGTGTCTAAGCATGGTGCACCTATTTCCATCATCTCCGATCGAGATAGTCGTTTCACCTCATGATTTTGGGAAAGTTTGAATGAAGCCCTCGGTACTCGCCTTGACATGAGTACCGCATATCATCCCCAAACTGATGGTCAAAGTGAACGAACCATCCAGACCTTGGAAGATATGTTACGGGCATGCGCAATTGATTTCAGCGGTAATTGGGATACACACTTGCCACTGGTGGAATTTTCGTATAACAACAGTTACCACACGAGCATTCAAGCTGCACCTTTTGAAGCTCTATATAGACGCAAGTGTAGATCTCCTCTATGTTGGGCTGAAGTTGGAGAAAAGCAACTTACCGGGCCCGAAATTGTTCAATAGACGACGGACAAGGTCTTCTTGATAAAAGAACGTCTCAAAGCGGCCCGTGACCGACAGAAAAGCTACGCCGATATGAGGCGAAAGCCTTTGGAATTTCAAGTCGGAGACAGGGTTCTACTAAAGGTGTCACCTTGGAAAGGTGTCACGCGCTTTGGGAAGAGCGGAAAGCTGAACCCACGGTATGTTGGACCGTTCGAAATCTTGTCCAGAGTAGGCCCTGTGGCATACAAGCTCAAGTTGCCACAAGAGCTTAACGGGGTACACGACACGTTTCACGTATCAAATTTAAAAAAGTGCCTATCCGACGAGACTCTCATCATCCCTGCTGACGAAATCCACATTGACGACAAGTTACACTTTGTCGAAGAACCAATCGAAGTAACTGATTGGAAGGTCCAAAAATTAAGGCGCAGCAAGATCAGGTTGGTCAAAGTGCGCTGGAATGCCAAGCGTGGACCAGAGTTCACGTGGGAAAGGCTGGACCGGATGAAGCAAAAATATCCCGCCCTATTCGAGAAGACCCCTGTATGTGCGTGAAAGGATCGATTAACAACAAAGAATGATCAAACAAGTTAGTTTTAGGTGCGGAAACCCTAAAACTATCACAAAATAATAGTCAAACAGATTAAAACACACAGATCATCATTTTCAAAGGTTTTTCATTAATTAACAACTCAATTACACGTTGAAATATGATTACAATCAAGGTATGAACGATAAAAGAGTTAAAAAAAACTAGAGAGAATTTCAGAAAGTGGAGGGAATAATAATGACCAAAAGTTACATTCAAAAATCAAACTTGTCTATTTATAGACTGCACATTCGCCCAAATTGATTGTGCGAATGTGCAGGTTCGCCCAAACTGAATGGTCGAACCAAGTTATACAATAAACTAAAATCTCATTCGTCCATGTCATCTTCCTTCGCACCATTCATCTACCTTCGTACCTACAAAATTGCTCCTTCGCACTTACTGAATTCCTCCTTCGCACCAACGACATTCACCAAAATATTTGTATTGTTCAATCCGAAGCATTAGTCGCACTTTTGCATCTACAAACTCCCCCTCGACTATTGCTTGGATTGTTGTCGTCGTTCTTCGTCCATTCTAATGTTCATCAGTCTGATGTGTCATTGAATCTTCTGTTCTTTTGTCAACACCGGTTCCTGAAATTGCTTTTGCTTCTTCGTTTTCAGTTCAGGCACCTTTTGCTTCTCAACAAACTTTCCCAGCTTCTCACCATAGTCACATCCAGCATTGATATCATATGCAAAGCACAGAAATACCACACGTTGGTACTTTCCTGCTTGCTCAGCATCTTTTGCATCTGAATAGATCGGATTGTAGAACAACATGATAATATCCTCATGTGAACAGTTTATTAACCACATGGGATCAAAGATGTGTACTTTCTTGTAGTTCGTCTCTCCGTCTTTCAATACAATCACGGCCTCTGCAATTTTCCAATCATAATACCACCAGATGAAGTCTTTGGCGAAGTGTTGTGGGATAGGCAACAAAGGAATCTTTTTCAACACTCGCGGTGGTTTGTACTTTAACGTCACCTTGGGCATACCTGTAATCTGATCAATATCCTTTTTGTGAACAATTCGCTTAGGATATTGTGGTTTAAACAAGTCCCACTTGGTTCGGCTTTCTCTAGTCATTTTCCCAGCAAAGTAGGTAATCTGACTATTTGACGCTCCCGTTAAACGGTGACGACAAATATCACGGATTGCCCAATAGGGAAGAGTCTTCAAGTGATGAAACTTGTCGAAATACAAGATCCCCTTCTCCCACTTTACTGCAAAGCATCTCAATTCTTTAACAAACTTCCAGGCCAATGCACGACCTTTGAAAATACCATTATGAAGTTTGTAAAAGCTTCCTTGAATATCAGCTTTTGGACGATTGTTTTCTTTTTCTTTCAGCTTCTTTAAAAAATTCCTTCAAACTCTCCGACTGCTCGAACCATGGTTTGTCATGCCATTTAAAGATTTCGTCTTCAAACGCTTTGCTCTTCTCTTTCGCTAGTTTCTCGGCATGGTTTAGCAGTTCATCTGAGAAGGAAAATCCACAATCTTGATTCGTCTTGAAGTATTGTGGATACTCCTCGCTTGTAATATCTTCCATTTCAACTTCCTCGAACGCAGGAACGTCATGGTCATCAGAATGATTCCCGGCTTCCTTCTCAGGTATCTTAGGAATGAAGTTGTCAGCAAGTAATTCTTCCAAAGTCTTGCCTACTTGCTTTGCTAAACCCTCAAGGATTTCTTTTGAAATTGCCGCAGAAACTTCCCCATCCTCAAGATCAGGGTCATCAAACTCCAACTCGAATAGTTTATTGTTCGATTCAAATATCTCTGGAAATCTGCTAGTCATGTCGATCGTCCAGACTCGATCAGTGAGCATCTGGCGATACTTGTTCTTATCGTCTTCAGACAATGACTGCAATTTCTCGTTCCAGAAAATATCTTTATCCACATTCTCTCCAGGAGCCTTAGAGCTCGACTCACCACCCTTATCTGAGTCACGCTTCTCATATGTAAACTTGTCAGCGTCATCATCATCATCATCACTACTTTCATCAAAAGAAGAGCCGTTTCCATCACTTGAACCATCATCTGAACCTCCCATCATCCTTATCATCTTTCTTTTTCTTCTTTGTATCGTTTCCTGCATCTTCATCAAGTTCATCATCTTCTTCTTCATCAGATGATTCGTAATCAATCTGTTCTTCTTCTCTTTCCTTTTCTACTTCACCAGCTTGAAGTTGAGGAGCTTGAGAGTACAAGTTCTTGATCAAATCATCCATATGCTTGTTACTCTTCTTCAGCTCTTTATTCTCCTCCTTCAAAACAATGATTCTCCTGGTGTTTCATTGCTCATGCTTCAGCAACTTCTTATTTTCTCTCTTCAATCTCTTGATAGTCTTCTTCAATGTTTCATTTCATCTACTGATGTGACTACGACCTCCAACATCTTCTTATCATAAGACTTTAACTGCTCGATCTCAGTTTGTTGTTTGTTGATAAGATTCATCATTTCAGACAATCTCTGGTTCACAGCACTCATAATGTCACTATCCACCGAAACTTTCGTCTTCTTTGGTGGTTCAACAACATCAGGCACTTTGCCTTTTCTGATCTTCTTAAGCACGTTATCCAATGCCTCATTAACATCATCCATAGGTATTTCTTCAGTCTGTTGTGTGCTTGATGTTGTCGCAGTCTTTTGCTTCTTTTGAGCTGGTGCAATAACCGGTGATTTAGAACTTGTAGCCGGTGGTAGTTTCTTACCAGCTATCAAAGATTCAATCTCTCTCTTCCTCCTGATGCTCGGCTTCTCCTGTTTCTTCTTCTCTTTCCTAATAGCTTGCACAAGAGAACCAATAAACGTCTCATCTACATTTATACCCAACTCTTCTTCATCAACAGGAATAGGACTTTTGTTCCCTTGATCTTCAACGTTCTGGCTAGCAGACGCACCAGCCTCAGTGGCCTTGGGCATGGTTGTCTCTACCGTTTCAGCATCTGAATTCCAACGTTCATCCTCTAGCGTCTCTTCTAAATCAATAGACGCTTCATCAACTAAATGTAATCCCTTTTTCGCCATCGTCTTGTTTCTTCTTTGCGTGCTTTTCTTCTTCTCAGGTTCAGAAACCTCTAACCTTATCTCCTGTTTCTTTGTCTTTCCACTCTTTGCGCCGACATTCACAACTTGTCTTTTGCGTTTAGCATCAGGATCAACATGATGTAACGGGTTATCAGGATCAGAATCACTGTTTACATTCCTCACAAGCCCTTCACCCGGATCTGTATAATCGACTCTAGCTAGGTGTCCAAATAAACGTCTTACTGGAGGACGTTCATCAACTGACAATCCCTTATACGCTTTCATCCTAGCGAGTGTATTCAGCGACATATGTTCTTGAACAACAATGTGCTTAGGATCTCTTTTCAGCTCCTTATACTTGTTGTCAAACACCATCTGGAGGAAACGAGGATAAAGTAGAAACTTAAGATTCCTCGTGCCGTTCACAGGCTCTAATAAATGAGACATCAGCATGCCAGAGACATTGAACGGTTTGTTCAATACTAAAGCAACCATCATAGAACTGATGCTCTTCCTCATCAAATCATATCCTCTAGCTGCATATCCGAATATATGAATCAAAACATGTGCCAGATATTTAAATTGTGGGCACAGTTTTCCTTTATGCAATGAACCGTCAGTGATTGGTCCATTGTATTTCATTCTGAGGAAGCACTTTCGCTGATCCATAAAAGTAAACTCCTTTGGATCTGTCGGCTCATCATTCAAGTTCAATGCTTCTCTCAGGTCTTCTTCGCAAACAATGAATCTCTGTCCTTGAATCTTGCTTGTCAAACACGATTCGCACTTCCAGAAGTCAAGCTTAGCATTCGACCAAAATTCTTGTATCATATCCCTATAGATAACCGTCGGGGTAGCAATGGCATCTATGACCCTGCATCTCTTCAGAAAATCAATAATGCCGATGAACTCTGTATGCTTCTTGACATCTCCGAGATACGCACAGCAGTTATGCGCATTTTCAAAGTCTAACTGTTTGGCAGGCTGTGATGATGATCCAGCTTGTTCCGTCGTCTTCTCTTGTTCAGACATCGTTAAATCTGCAAAACAAACAAAAACACACATTAAAAATCGACAAAATTTCAAACTTGAAAATTTTTGGTAACAAACCTTCTCTTTCGCCCAAACGGGGGTACGAAAGAGATTTTGCAAGGTGCGAATGTGAAACATAGATGGTACGAATGTATGAATGTTCAATAAAAGTTTCATTCGCCCACATATTCCTCATTCGACCATTTGATTTTCTCCTTCGCCCATTCGTACTGGTCGAAGGAGTCTGTTCTAAATTTTGAAATTTCAATTTTGAAATTTAGTGTTTCTGATCATGTCCATTTGATTGAAACAAAACCTAATGATGCCGATTAACAATCCTAAACTAGCAGATTCATTGAGTATGTATTGTATTTGTGTTTTCACTTAAAAACTAGGGTTTAAACAAACTTATCAATCAATTGATCAAACAATCAGTTTTTAAACCAATGTTTTTGTTAATTCTCCCCCTAAAACACACATACAATAGGTTGAGGACTGATATTAATCATGATTTGCATCAGTGATTAATACGATGTAATAGATAATCTTTGATCATCATATAACATAGAAAGTCCCTCAATTCGGTAACTTTAGGATTTGTCATATAGCTCTTTTATAAAGACACCCTGTCTGATCTAGATCCGTAATGACTTACAGTAGAAGATCAGAGAGGCTATCCCCAGACAACTAATAACATAACGACCCTAAACCTCCGAGTTTTGTACAGATACCCTATCAAACGAAATTACGGTACTAAGACCATATGCCCATGAGGAGTTCATCCACACAACAATTCGTTTGATATGTATGTATCAGGCACGCAGTAATAGGTCTACGAAGCCTATCAGCACATCGCACAGACTCAGACACACGCCCTATATAGCAGTACATTACTTAGAATGTGTCAGATCCCCACTGATGTACTATCATTTCCCTTTATACTTCACGAAATCATTTTAGAATTTTCTGATTTTTATAGATTTTCGAATTTACTGTTCCCAAGGATAAGCTGGAGCATTTCAAATATGTGACTGCCCAGATATCGTTTGTTCACAGAAATCTGACGACATTAATCTAAGGGAAGAAGATATAGCAGTCAGCAAAGAAATTTTCTAATTTTTATGGGTTTTGAAATTTTTCAATGTTTTTGGTTTTTCGAAATTTTTCTGAAAAGCAGTAAAAATTTAAACTAAAAAGTGATAGACTGAGGTGGTGATCAGTCCTGTTTTTCTTTAATACCATTAGCTTTTAAAAGATAATCAAATCTGGATTTGTCAAAAGCTTTGGTAAAAAGATCTGCACGTTGGTAATCAGTGTGGATTTTGACCATATCGATCAACTCTTTAGCATAACAATCACGGATAAAATGATATTTAATCCGGATATGTTTAGCCTTTGAGTGATTTACTAAGTCTTTTGTTAATGCGATTGCGGCCTCATTATCGCAGTAAATAGGGGTTTTAAGAAATTGCAAACCGTAATCCACCATCTGTTGTTGGATCCAAAGAACCTGTGAGCAGCAGCTCGATGCTGAAACGTATTCTGCTTCACATGTGGATAGTGCAACTGCGGTTTGTTTCTTGCATTGCCAGGTCACGAGCCTGCTCCCCATAAACTGACATCCAGCCGTTGTGGATTTACTGTCTTTGTCACAGCCGCCCCAATCTGCATCACTAAAAACCATTAGGTCAAAATTATCATCATGAGGGTACCAAAGTCCTTTCGATGGACAACCCTTCAGATATCTAAGGATACGCTTGACAGCTGCAAGATGACTCTGTTTCGGCTTCGATTGATATCGCGCACAAAGACATGTCGCAAACATTATATCCGGTCTAGACGCTGTGAGATACATCAGAGATCCGACGATTGCTCTGTATGTAAATGGATCAGTCAGCTCCCTCTTAAGGTCAACTCCAATCCCGTGATTGGGCTGTATCGGGGTATCCATCGGCTTCGAATCATCCATCTGGAATCGGCTCAAGACTTCAGAAACGTATTTCGTCTGGTGAATAAAGATCCCCGTTGGTCTTTGCTCCACCTGCAAGCCTAGGAAAAACTGCATTTCTCCCATTGCGCTCATTTCGAACTTTTCCTGCATAACTTGTTCAAATTCCCTGCACAGAAGTTCGTTAGTTGACCCAAAAATAATATCATCAACATAAATTTGTACAAGAAGCAAATCATCTCCTGCTCGTTTCGTGAACAGTGTGCAGTCTACCAGTCCGCGTTTGAATCCTTTCGAGAGAAGATACGTGCTCAGCTCCTCATACCATTGTCTCGGAGCCCGGTGCAAACCGTAGAGAGCTTTGTTTAACACATAAACCTTATCCCGGTGAATAGGGTCCTCAAAGCCTGGCGGTTGACCTACGTAAACTTCCTCTTTGACCACACCGTAAAGAAAAGCGCTCTTTACATCCATCTGATACACCTTAAATTTCTTCCATGATGCAAACGCTAGGAACATTCGGATAGCTTCCAAGCGTGCAACCGGTGCATAGATTTCATTGTAGTCGATTCCTTCAACCTGATGAAAACCTTGAATGACCAAACGAGCTTTGTTTCGCACTATGACTCCTCTGTCATCCTTCTTGCACTTAAACACCCATTTGGTTCCAATTTTCTTTCTTCGTGAAAGGATCGATTAACAACAAAGAATGATCAAACAAGTTAGTTTTAGGTGCGGAAACCCTAAAACTATCACAAAATAATAGTCAAACAGATTAAAACACACAGATCATCATTTTCAAAGGTTTTTCATTAATTAACAACTCAATTACACGTTGAAATATGATTACAATCAACGTATGAATGATAAAAGAGTTAAACAAAAACTAGAGAGAATTTCAGAAAGTGGAGGGAATAATAATGACCAAAAGTTACATTCAAAAATCAAACTTGTCTATTTATAGACTGCACATTCGCCCAAATTGATTGTGCGAATGTGCAGGTTCGCCCAAACTGAATGGTCGAACCAAGTTATACAATAAACTAAAATCTCATTCGTCCATGTCATCTTCCTTCGCACCATTCATCTACCTTCGTACCTACAAAATTGCTCCTTCGCACTTACCGAATTCCTCCTTCGCACCAACGACATTCACCAAAACATTTGTATTGTTCAATCCGAAGCATTAGTCGCACTTTTGCATCTACAACCCCTATACCGGAGAACTCGAAGTGAATTCCGGGATGGAATTCTCTTAACGGGGGGAGAATGTAACCACCGGCAAAAATGAGGTAATTCCGTACTAATTAACTTATACGCAATTAACGTAATTAAATGCAATTATGTGTTGATTATTTAACTGAGGCCTTAGAAAGATAGCAATTCCCAAATAATGCATAGGAATGCATATGTTTAATGACAAAACATGATAGGATCATGTGCGAGTAAATTTATCCGGTATGGACACTGGCGGTTACCCGGTAAAACAAATTAAATAAGCGAAAAGGATCCCGGACACCCGAGATATAAAATAAAGAGTAATTTCACAAAATATAATGGGTTTTGGAACTCCAAAGCCATAAGCGAGAGCTTGTTATACAAATCTCCCGGTAACGAATAAAGTGCGCGTACCGCACCCGATACGCGCATAACTTATAATTTCACCCGGCAAAAGCCTAAATAACTTATCAATGCTTAAACTGGACTATGTTTAAGGGTTATTAAAGGAATTTTTAATATCCGGATGACACAGGGTTAAAACCCGAAAAATACCCGGACGACACCCGAACGAGAATGAATTAAACATAACAAATAATGGATAATATTTAGTGATGTGGACCCCACCCAAACACCCCAAGGGGCCAGCCTAGGGCCCATCCCCATATGATTAATCTTCTTTTTAACTAGTTAACCCACCTACAATTAAGATTAATCATGAGAATGCATGGAATAGCATTGGGCAAAATTTAACTAATCCTCTCCCTTCTCTCTCTAAAACTCACGGCCAAACACCCTCATACAATCCCTCAAGATTTTTTTTCAAATCTCTCATAATCTCCATTAGATTTACATAATCTATAGAAGATACACACGATCCTTCAAGATTTGGAGAAGATATATTAAGAATACTTGTATGCATACTTGAACCAACAAAACAAAAATCTCCTTCTTCTTCTTCCCCTTGGCCGTAACATATACCCCTCCCATATACATTTTCTTTTCAAGTTTAACACTTCCAAATCACCTCTAATTCTTCATCTTTCAAAACCCCATTGTGTGTTTCAAGAGCTTGGAGCTTAATCACTTGGAAGAACACACTAAACCCCATTCAAATCCAAGGATTTTGTCTTCCCTAGCCTTGAGCTAGTAGTAAGTTTTTAACCTTGCTTTAATCATTAATATTCATATTATGTGCTCTTAGAAGCAAGTTGTACTTGAATGGGAAAAATGTGGTTTTTGAAAACATAAGCTTTAATATGTCTTACAAGAGTAAAATGGATGAGTAAAAATATGTAGATGGATCATGGATTTAATACTAGTAATGTAGTATTTCTAAAAATTATAAAACATATACATACACTTATGAAGGATAATGATTTGGACATGATTTATGAAAGTAACTTGAATATGCTAAAAGATAGTTTTAATCATCATAAAATGGCCATCTAATGTCTAAAATAAGTTGGAATATGTTAGATGTTCATAAATATAAAAGTTACATATTTAAAGTCTACTCACTTGAATGAATGAAATTTGGGTATGATGGATAAAAACATTAAACACACATGTTAATAGCATCAATGATGGAATATAACACTATTAAAGGTGGAATGATGTAAAAATAACCAAACATTAAGAAGATGATTCTTCAAAGTCCACTAGGTTGGAAAAAAAATGCTAACTTTGGAAGTTAGGATGAAAAATGCAACATTCATAAGTTAAGGGACTAATGTTGTAACTTTGAAAGTTGAGGGACTAAAATAAATATTTTAGAAACTTTGGTCCAAAAATTCATTAACGGAAAGTTTGGTGTCAAAAGCATAAATAATGATTTTTCCAAGGATAGTTTTGGTAAACACTAGTAAACTACTTGTGTATTTTATACAAAGTGTATTTTTATAAAAATGGAAGTTTATAAAAATATGGAATTATATTAACATAAGGATTTTATAAAAATAAAGGTTTTTATAAAAATATTGGACAAAAGTAGAAACTTGAGAAAACTTATACAAAAATGGATACTTTTATATAAATGGGAATATAAAAGTGTCGGAAACATGTTTGGAATATAAGTTAACAAGTTGGACTAAAAATACAAAAGTATATTTTTCCAAGTAATATGTGTTTGGAAATTGGAAGTATAAATACTATTTCTATAGAACGCATATTGGAAGAAACTTGGAAAAATTTAACTATCGGACTTAGTTACATAAACTAACTATAGCAAATAGACGGACAAACAAGAGAAAAATGCCATTGCGGCAAAATGTGAAAATATATATATTTTAGGAAGTAAAATATATATATATAACATGGGTGAAAATTATATAACACTTTCCTAAGTGTTTGAGAAAATATTCGTGGGAGAAAACATAACGTAAAGAATTAAAAACGTTAAACAACGTATGGACTTAACAAGAAAAATCACACGTTTATATCTATTTGAATGGGAAAGTAGATATGCGAGAAGGAAAACCGAGACGAGTAGGAAAAATATACCTATATATATGTGTATACCGACGAGATCCTAGTATATTTATTTAAATGGGAAAATAAATGTGCGGCATGGTAAGTCGAGTCGGGCGTTAAGAATATGCTACCGAACGACAAGACCTTAGCATATTTATTTAAATAGGAAAATAAATATGCGGCAAAGTGAGTCGGGTCGGGTATTAAGAATACATTATATCGAACGATACGATCCTAAGTATAATTATTTAAATGGGAAAATAATTATACGTTAGGTAGAGTCGTGTTGAGAATAATAATATACAAGTTACAAAGGATATTAACGAGAATAATACATAACTCGTAAGAAAAGGGTAATCCATCGACAATGAACCTAGGATACGCGTCTAATTAAACGGGAATTGGAATAACACGTGGTCGGGGAGTTGGGTGTACAACTTGCCAAGGCACATGCACTATAGGTGTAGTGACTTATACGCCTAGGACATTTGTAGGTGCGAGACCACAAATTTGCTATCTTCCTTTTTGAGCCAAGCACAGATTCAGGTGAGTCTCACGGCCCCTTTTTAAACTATTTTATGTTTTTCGGGGGAAAGATATGTTAGGGAAATGTCTGACAGGTTAAGTACTTGGGTTGTGATCGCCACTCGGGGTTGAGACCTCTCTACTATAATCATTAATTCAGGGAAATGAAACCGAAGGAATATTTGAATAGTACTATTGGTGCCTGACAAGGCCCACCCCTAATCGATAGCGTCGATTATGCATCGGCGTATGCCTGGGGTGCACGTATTATGAAATCAAGTCGTAGGATACCGAGTAACGACTTGGAGCGGGGCATTATTATTATTTGTCTTGGTTTGGTTATAGGATCAAGTAGAATTGTAGGAACTTGCAACTCCTATAAATTGTCATAACATGGTAATTCCCAAGAGACAAAGTTTTGATAAACTAAAACCCGTGAACTCACCAATATTTATATATTGACGACTTTTTAAACATATCTTTCAGGTAATTGATCGATGATGGACAACATGGCAAGCTGGGTCAGGGGAATCTCTCAATTGGGCGTCGGGTGTTTCGAAAGGGTTTCATCTTTATTTCCCAAGGATTTGGGATATATTTGAGAAGCCTCCTTAATGTATTAAAAACAATTTTTGTTTATGTGTGAACATCAAACACGGTTTTGACGTCTTAATAAATGACCCATTTTCTTAATTACTTATGATTTGCGTTAACCTTGACTTTATGCTCTTGAACCGTCGCGCCACGTGTTTCTGCCATTGGCGTGGTGTGACACAAATGTGCTCCAGTTAGGTCGAATGAACATGCTTTAGGTTAAATTAACACGTGTTAGGGTCGAATCAACATGTGTTTGGGTTGAATGAACATGTGTAAGGTTGTATGAACTCGTGTATAGGTCGAATGAGCTCCAATAGGGTCGAACCAAAGTCGAACCGGGTCCAGTTCCATGCTGATTCGACCTTACAACTCCATATGTGCGATTTTTGATGCAAACTAAGTGTTTTATGCTTGAAACTTATGTGTTAACCTTACATACTTGATTAATTGATGTAATGCGTCACCAATGGGATGTCAGGTCTGTTTGGTATGTCTGGTTAACGTTCAAACACATTTTTAAACACACATAGTTAAGATCTGGTCAATCGGGGACTAGTTAACCTTCGGGTTAGTGGTTAACACACTTACTTAAGCTCATTGGTAGGTCGCCATTAGTTGGGACTATCACACACGTGTCAGATTACTATTAAACTGAAGACGCAATCTAAGGTGAGTTCACGGCGTCACTTTTATCTGTTTTATTTTCGGGGAAGAAACATGCTTAAATATTTTAAACACATAATTTCATGTTATACTATGGCTATCATTATATTACTATACGACTCATCTAAATCCCACAAAAACCACTAATACAGGTATGAAGCGGGGAAATGTAGATAGATCTATTGGCTTGACAAACCCCACTCGACGGCTGGAGGCCGGGCCGGTGCATATTGTCTCGATCACACAGGGCATACCGGAGATGACGGTAGTCTGAAAGGAACACACTATGTTAAATCACAGTCAGCAATGGTTTCAATCGTAGTAGTAATATACTTAACGACAAGCTAGCGTTCACACATCATAGTAGTAACGGTAACGGTTTTAAAGGACTAACGAAACGTTTATTGTAAAACGTTTATTGACATTTTTAGCATGTTTTCTCAGGTCGCTAAGGTAGCAGCAGTCAGACAAGGCGCACGGAGTCGCACTTGCGTCTAGGATCATGTTTTGGATGTCAAAACTTTAAACTCATGTTTTATCTTTATTTTGGATTTTGTAAACCTAAATTGGTTACGTAACTTTTTACATATAGTTGTCGTTTATTGTGACCGTTGAATTGGATACTGGTATGTCATGCGCCTCGCGGTAAAACCCCGCATGTGGAATTCGAGGGTGTGACAGATTGGTATCAGAGCCAATGGTTATAGTGAACTAGGACTGCATGTAGAGTCTAGTCTATAGCCGAGTCTCACACACATTAGACGGTCACATACATATGAGCCACATAATTTAGTAAACATACTAACCTTGTCGGGGTGTCAGTGTCCTCATCCCACAATATTACATTATCTATCCTATCTTTGGTTATTTCTACCTCTACTCTATCTTATTCTTCGGATTGAAGACGAAGAGACTTGTTGGTCATGCACGGCGGTAGTATACATTGGAGTAGTTTCGGCTCATTCTCGAGATCTGTCCAGGATTCAGACATCTCCCTTCTATGCTCCAATGGACACACTTACCTACACACACTATCATGCACTAGTACTTGTTGTAGTGCACCTCTGGGTGGTTGTTCACTTTGGGATCGTTTTATGGTGGAAATCTCTTATGAGTTATGGGTGTCGGATGGCTTGAAGCTCCAGCTAGGAGCACGCCTAGAGGACTATGTAGAACAATTTATCAATTCAGGGGCACGCGAAATCATAAATTTAAATGCATGAATATCTTGGTGGATGTATGTGTCAAGGATCGGATCGTCAAACAAAGACTATGATCCAACCAGTTCAATTCAGGTGCATGAATATCTTGGTGGATGTATGTGTCAAGAAAATCAGCGAAACACATAAATCATCTCAAACATTTTCATTTCATTCATAAACATCATTGATAATCTTTACAAAACGTTGTTTATAATGATAAAGACTCAATACATATTTAACAAAACCCTAGGGAGAGAAAACACTCAGAGAGGGAAACAAAATGATCAAAAGTTAACTTTACAAAAAGATTCAACCTTTATATAGACCTGCACATTCGACCATTCGATTGGGCGAATGTGCAGGTTCGACCATTCGATGTGGGCGAATCAACACATATATACATAAAATCTTCATTCGACCTCCTAAGCTCTCCCTTCGACCAAACTTATCTACATTCTACCATATTGATTCCTCCTTCGACCGTCCGATAATGATGAAACATAATAGAATTTGCAATTCAATAGCATTAGTCGCACTTCGTGTATCTATAAACTCCCCCTCGACTATTGCTTGAATTGCTTTAGCCTTCGCTCTTCATCCAACTTGATGTGCAATAACTTCTTCTGTTCTTTCGTCATAACTGGTTCATGAGTTTGCTTTGGTTTCTTCTTTTCAGTCTTTTGAATTTCAACAAACTTCCCCAGCTTTTTATCAAAATCACAACCCGCGTTGACATCCCATGCAAAACATAAGAATACCACACGTTGGTATTTAGGTGCCTGCTCACTATCTTTCTCTTCACAGTAAATCGGATTGTAATATAGCATGATAATATCCTCATGAGAGCAATTTATCAACCACATCGGGTCAAAGATATGTATCTTCTTGAAGTCATTCTTCCCGTCCTTCAATACGATAATAGCCTCTGCCATCTTCTAGTCATAGTACCACCACATAATGTCTTTTGAGAAATGTTGAGGAATAGACATCAAAGGTATATGTTTCAGAACTGTCGGTGGTTTATATTTCAGAGTAACCTTGTTCAACCCCTTTATCTGATCTCTCTCCTTCTTGTAAACTATCCTTTTAGGATACTGAGGAGTGAACACTTCCCATTTTGTTCTGCTCTCTCTCTCGCCATGCGATCTGCAAAGTAACCAACAAGATTGTTGTTTACTGAAGCTCCCGACATTGTATGTCTGCAGATATCGCGAACAGCCCAATATGGTAGTGTCTTTATGTCATGGAATCTGTTGAAGTACAAAATTCCTTTCTCCCACTTCACAGCGACACACCTCAGTTGTCTCAAGTATTTCCATTCGAGAGCTTTACCTTTAAACAATTCATTATGAAATTTGTAGAAACTACCCTGAACTTCAGTCAACGAGTTCTTGAACACTTCGTCAACGAACTTCTTACTTTTCTCACGAGCAAGTTTCTCAGCTTGGCTCAACAACTCTTCAGAGAATTCAGGAAATCCAGAATCCTGATCAAGTTCTTCATCATCTTCTTCTTCAAACTCAGATGGTTCAAAATCAACAAGCTCTTTATCTCTTTCTTTATCCTCTTCTCCTTCTTTCAATTGTGGAGCTTTTGCATACAAATCATCAATCAACTTTCTAAGCCCTTTGTTATCTTTCTTCACCTGCTTGTTTTCAAGTCTTAAAGCCATGTACCTTTTTGTATTTCTCTGTTCATGCTTTAATAACTTTTGATTCTCTTTCTGGAGTAGTTTGATTTTAGCTGCTAATTCTTCGTGGATCTCCTGTGAAGATTCAACTACATCCAACATCTTCCTATCATTCTTTCTTAATTTCTCAATCTTAGTTTGTTGTTGGTTAATGATTTTCATCATTTCAGACAGCTTCTGGTTCACTGCATCCATCACATCACTTGATACAGTAACCTATGGAGTTGAAGCCTCAGCAACTGGAGTCTTTTTCCTGAATTTGTTCAAGACTCTATCCAACATAGCATTAAAATCATCAGTTGGAATGTTTTGTTCAGCAGCAGATGTTTTCTGTTTCTTAGCTGCTGGGGATGTCACGGGAGATTTAGAACTAGACATAACACGAACTTTCTTTCCTGCAATTAGGTTCTCAATATCTTTAGCTCGTTTCTTCATCAGCTTTTTAATCTCAACAGCCTTAGCCTTCTTCTTGTAAGATGGGTTTTTTCTGTTTTTCTCCAATCTTTGGCGATCCACCAAAATCTTCAGCACCCACACCAAGACGTTCGTCAACATCGTCCATCACAATCGGACTTTTCATTCTTTGTTCCTCCAATGATTTATTCAAACTTTCAGATTCACCAGCCACAGTGGCCTTGGGCGTGGTGGTCTTCACAGTCTCATTATCAGAATCCCATCTCTCTTCTACCTGAGTCTCTTTAGAATCCATCGATTCTTCATCAACCAAGTGTATACCTTTCTTAGCAACACTTTTCTTTCTCCGAGATGTCTTCTTAGGTGGTTCAGTATCAACCTCTTTTTCTTTACGTTTCCCTTTACCACTTTTTGCACCAACATTCACAACTTGCCTTTTCCTTTTAGCTTCAGGATCAACAGGACATAATGGATTATCTTCATCAAAATCACTGTTTGCATTCCTGGCTTTATCAACACCTGGATCTTCATAACCTGGATTTATCAGGTGACCAAACAAGCTCTTCAACGGTGGTCTCTCATTCATAGGTACACCTTTGTATCCCTTCATTCTCACTAATGTGTTCAAACTTATGTGATCCTATACCATAATCTGAATAGGATCTTTCTTCAACTTCTTGTACTTCTGATCGAAGATCATTTGCGTGAATCTCGGATATAATAAAAACTTCTTACTCTTCAAGCCTCTCAATGGTTCAAGCATGTGTTCAAGTATCATTCCGGATACGTTGAATGGCTTATTCAAAATTAGAGCAACCATTAAAGAGCTAATACTCTTTCTCATCACGTCGTATCCTCCACTCACAGATCCGAAAACATGTAGCATGACGTGAGCAAGGTATTTGAACTGTGGGCACAGTTTACCTTTATGTAATGAACCATCAGTAATCGGTCCATTGTACTTCATCCTCAAGAAACACTTTCTTTGTTCAATCCATGATAAAACTCTTGGATCTGTCGGACTATCTCTTAACTTCAACGCTTTCCTGATGTCATCTTCAGAAATAATCACCAGCTCCCCCTGAATCTTACTCACAATAGCAGTTTCATTATTCCAGTGGTCCATTCTAGCATTCATCCAGAATTCCTTTTGGTGGTCTCTGTAAATAATGGCAGGAGTAGCAATAGCGTCAACAACTCAACTTCTCTTCAGAAAATCAACAATACCGGTGAATTCGGTATGTTTCTTTAGATCTCCAAGATAAGCATAGCAGTTGTGTGTCTCGTCGAAAGGTAAATCTTCTTCAGGTTTCTTCCCGGAAGCTTTCTCCGATGAACCTGCGGGTATATCAGAACTTTGTGGCTCAGACATGATTAATTTGCAAAACAAAACAAGAAAACACATTAAAAACGGACAAAATAAACAAAATTTGAAATTTTTGATTTAGTAATTCCACATTCGACAAGTCGTAGGTTCGAATGTGTGAAATAAGAGGCTCGAATGTGGAAATAAGGTTCGAATGTGAAAAATCAGTTTTAAAAATGTACATTCGACCTTTTTATCCACTTTCGACCGTTTGAACATGGTACATTCGACCAAAAAGTCACATTCGACCCTTTTGAAATGGTCGAATATAGCTGTTCATCTTCAAACTTATCAGATTTTGATTTTGTTTGTTTTAACATGCCATTTTGATTTGTAAAGCTTCTAATATGACCAATCAACCTTTTCCATCCATCAGTTGTTATAATTATTCAGTTTTTAAGTGTTTTTCCCTAAAATCTAGGGTTTGAAGGTTTTGATCAATCAATCCAACAATCTGTTGGATGTTAACCCTAGATTTTGATATCCTCTCCCCCTAAAACACTTAAACAATGAATCCTTTCCATCAATTATGCCTATTACAGTAAAAAATCCATGGTACGATGCAGTTAAGGGTTCGTATATAGAATCAATGATTCTGATGTGAAAACGTGACGATTACCTGCAAATTATAGCTTAAAATGATCAGGAGAACGCGTGGATAACAATGATACAATTTTAAAAACACGAGCAACAAGGGGTGGTAATCTCAGAATTTGAAAATTTTTTAAAATGGGGAGTCGAAGGTGTAGATAGGTATATATAGGCTCCACATTCGACCCTTTTAGTTGGGCGAATGTGAAAATTTTTCCACTTTCGACCCTATTTAAAGGTTCGAAGGAAGAAAAATGGTTCGAATGTACAATCAGACATAAGAACACTCACATTCGACCGTTTGGAAGGTTCGAATGTAACAGCAAAATTCCACATTCGACCCATCGAAGGGGCGAATGAAATTTGGAATTTTTGAACTTTCTACCAAATCTCAAAAACGAGTCCCGTTCAGTATTTTTCTTAAATTTTAAGCATCCGACATTCATTATTTCTCATTTAAAGATGACAAAACTCAAATGGTCCATCAAGTTTCAGAAAATCACAAACAAACCACCATCGGTTATCAAAAAGAATATAGAAATGTAAAATCTTTTGGATTTTCTGAAAATTTTTGTTAAAACACACCTAAAATCTTTTTGAGTTTTGTATTTTTGGCGAGAAATGTAAAATGCATAAATGTAAAGATAAAGTGATAAATGGTTTGTTATTTCCGGTAAGAGGATCATATCAGTTATTGAGAAATCTGATCACACAGTTGATCTTTTGATTTATTATCATTAAAGACAATGTGTGATCTGGCAACTGCTGATATTGTTGTCCACATAAGCTCACATGCAGACTGTTGTGCAGTGCTTTAGACTGATACTATTATTTATAGTAAAAACTCAATTGTCTGTGGTTCCCACGCACACGACATACTCCCGTATCAAGAAGTAAATGCACAAAGACTCATTGTAACACGTGATAATGCTTTCGTCATCTGTAATTTACAAAGTATGAGGCACAGTGGTATACAGGTCAGCAACTCAATGCTACAAAGTAACTTGTGCTCTCTACCAGGTTTAGGGCTGATATCAATCATGATTTGCATCAATGATTGGATACGATGCATTAGATAATCTTTGATTATCTTCATACATTAAAAGTTCCTCAATTCGGTAACTTTAGGATTTCGCTTTATAGCTCTTTTATAAAGATACCCTGTCTGATCTAGGTCCATAATGACTTACAGCAGAAGATCAGATAGGCTATCCCTAGATAACTAATAACATAACGACCCGAAACCTCTGAATTTTGTACAAATACCCTATCAAACGAAATTATGGTACTAAAAAGCGATAAACCGGGGTGATGATCAGTCTTGTTCTTCTTTTAAACCGTTAGCTTTTAAAAGATATTCGAATCTTGATTTATCAAAAGCTTTGGTAAAAAAATCTGCACGTTGATAATCAGTGTGGATTTTGACCATATCAATCAACTCTTTTGCATAACAATCACGGATAAAATGGTATTTGATCCGAATATGTTTAGCTTTCGGGTGATTAACTAAATCTTTTGTTAATGCAATGGCGGCCTCATTATCACAGTAAATAGGGGTTTTAAGAATTTGCAAACCGTAGTCCACCATCTGTTGTTGTATCCAGAGAACTTGTGAGCAGCAGCTTGAAGCTGAGACATATTCTGCTTCACATGTTGATAAGGCAACTGCAGTTTGTTTCTTGCATTGCCAGGTCACGAGCCTGCTCCCCATAAACTAATATCCAGCCGTTGTGGATTTGCTGTCTTTGTCACAGCCTCCCCAATCTGCATCACTAAAAGCAATTAGGTCAAAATTATCATCATTAGGGTACCATAGTCCTCTCGACGGACAACCCTTCAGATATCTAAGGATACATTTGACAGCTGCTAAATGACTTTGTTTCGGCTTCGATTGATAATGTGCATAAAGACATGTGGCGAACATTATGTCTGGTCTAGATGCGGTGAGGTACATCAGAGATCCGACGATTGCTCTATATGTAAATGGATAAGTCAGCTCCCCCTTAGCGTCAACACCAATCCCGTGATTAGGTTGTATCGTGGTATCCATCGGCTTCGAATCATCCATCTGGAATCGGCTTAAGACTTCAGAAACGTATTTGGTTTGGTGAATAAAGATCCCCGTTGGTCTTTTGTCCACCTACAAGCCTAGGAAAAACTGCATCTCTCCCATCGCACTCATTTTGAACTTTTCCTGCATAACTTTTTCAAAATCCCTGCACTGAAGTTCATTAGTAGACCCAAAAATAATGTCATCAACATATATATGCACTAGAAGCAATTCATCTCCTGTTCGTTTTGTGAATAGTGTGCAATCTACCAAACCTCGTTTGAATCCTTTGGATAGAAGATACGTGCTCAGCTCCTCATACCATTGCCGTGGAGCCTGGTGCAACCCATAGAGAGCTTTGTTTAGAACATAGACCTTATCCCGGTGGATAGGATCCTCAAAGCCTGGTGACCTACGTATACTTCTTCCTTGACCACACTATAAAGAAACGCGCTTTTAACGTCCATTTGATACACCTTGAATTTCTTGTAAGATGCAAACGTTAGAAACATGCGGATAGCTTCTAAGCGTGCAACCGGTGCATAAATCTCGTTATAATCAATTCCTTCCACTTGATGAAATCCTTTTACGACCAATCGAGCTTTGTTCCCAACAATCACTCCTCCGTCATCCTTCTTATACTTAAACACCCATTTGGTTCCAATCTTTTTCTGTCCAGGAGGTAAATCAGTCAGTGTCCACACTCCCAGTTTCTGAAATTACAATAACTCCTCTTGCATTGCCTCTACCTAAGCGTAATCCAAAAGAGCATCCTTGTATGTCCGTGGCTCAACCTGCGAAACATAACAAGCAAATGACCAGTCATTTTGACAACCTGATTTTTGAATTTTGGCATATAAGGCTAGAACGCCAAGATTTTCTTGTGAGTTAGCATTCCTCAGTTGTTCTCTCGTCATAACACTACTACCATGATCACCAATAACTTGCTCGAGCGGGTGAATACGATGTATCTGAGATTCCGGATAATCAGGTACTTGCACTCCCGTTTGAGTAGTCAAATTCTCTGTTGAATCTAGATCATTACCCAAGTTGGATGATGAAGCACCATTTGGATTTGGGTTCACTGGAGGTCTCTCTGTAGCAACATCTGAAATAGCTTCACTTGTAACATCATCGTCATCTTCCCATTCTGATGAATTGAGAGTTGTGGAAGCTTCCTGGAACACTTCTTCTTCTTCAGCTGTAGGAGCATTGGCATTATTAGAAGCTGTTTGAGGTGTTACGGTGATCGGACGCACCAACGGTGATGTCACTGCGTTTTCACACTCGTAGTATAATCGTAATACAACGTCTTCAACCAAGCTATCTAGATTGAATGATTCAAACAAGTCTTTGTAATCAAACAACCAATCTGGACCGCTACCCTATACATTCTGAGTATATCGCTGAACTTCAACGTTAGCCCACTCCTCTACCTAACGAGTTCGTTTGTTGAATACCCGTTTGAGCGGGGTTGCATATCCAACAAAGAATCCTTCTTCAGCTTTCGATGCGAACTTCTCAGATGGATTAAGCATTGTACACGGTGCTCCAAACGGTTCTAGATACTCTAAGTTTGGCTTTCGTCTGTTCAACAGCTCATAAGAAGTTTTACCAAACTTCTTCACTGTTAAAACACGATTGAGAGTATAACAAGCTGCGTGAATGGCTTCATTCCAGAACATTACTGGAAGGTTGGAATCCGCAAGCATTGTTCTAGCCGCTTCAATTAGAGTCCTGTTTTTACGTTCTGCGATACCGTTCTATTGAGGTGTATACGGAGCACTATATTCGTGATGAATTCCTTTGTCTTCACAAAGAGCATCCATATGTGCGTTCTTGAACTCCGTCCCATTATCACTCCTAATCCTCTAGGTCTTTAGACCATAGACATTTTCTAAACGAGTGAACAGAACCTTCAGATTGTTAAACGTGTCGCTCTTATGATGCAAGCACATAACCCATGAAAATCTGGAATAGTCATCGATAACCACAAGACAGTACAATTCACCAGCATGACTTTTACGCTTGACCAGTCCGAATAAGTCCATGTGCAAACGCTCAAATGGTAATTCAACTGAATTGACTTTCTTTGGTTTGTGGGATTGCTTGTGCTGCTTTCCTTTCTTGCAACTCACACACTTATCATTCAAATGGAAATGTTTAACATTTACGCCTTCGACAAGTTCATTCTTCACCAGATGGTTCATTTTTCTAAGGTGAATGTGTCCCATTCTCCTATGCCACATGATAGATTCTTTTTCAGTAGCCTTGGAGAGGAAACACGTTACTTGGCCTTGGGTTGTCATTGCTTTTGACATGTCGAGAATGTACAGATTGTTCACTCTCGGTGCTTTCAGCATTACCCACTCTTTTGTAAGAATGAATCCTGGCTTGAGAATGTAGCAAGATTTGTCGTCAAAGAATACAGAAAACTGCTTATCACATATTTGACTAACACTGAGCAGGTTATAGTCTATTTGCTTCACATACGATATGTTTTCAAAACTCACGATACCATTACTCACACTACCCTCCATAGTAATGTATCCTCCTTCACATATGAAATCTTCTCAAAACTCACTATCCCATTACTTACACTACCCTCCATAGTAATGTATCCTCCTTTATTCCCGGCAAACGCTACGTATCCTCCATTGATATTTCTGATGTCAAACAGTAACAATAAATCCCCTGTCATGTGACTAGAAGCTCCACTGTCAACAATCCAAAGACTGCTCACAGGGCCAGCCGAAGCTCCCTGCACATATCAAGTAAAAAGATTAGATTTTTCGGGGGACCCAAGCCTGCTTGGTCTTGGGTTTTTGAACATTCAGTTAAAAAGAATCTTTTTCACAAATAGTTTAATTTGAATTGATCTTTTTCTGATCAATTAAATTCTTTTCATTTTCAAATTTCTCATTCACTTTTGAAGTTGAAGCACCTTGAGATCCCTTTGGTGACCAAAATTGTTCCGAATGTTTCAAGATCCGAATCTGAGATTTTGGGGTCTCAGTCGGTTTCTTTACTTCGTCTTTGAAGGAAACTTTCTTGGTTACCTTCTCTGATTTAACAGAGACAGGTCCAACTGTTGGCTTGACTGCAGGTTTTATAGGTACCTTTTGCTTTTCAACAGTTGTGTTCACCACTGGTTTCTTAAAAGGCTTTTCCATGGCGATCCGGTTACGACGATCATATGTCATTTGATGATTGTCCCTCTTTTGAAAATATCTACTTTGGTTGTAATACGGTGCTGGTTGAGGAACAAATCGTCTTTGTGTATAACAATGATTATCGACTGGACTTTGATATTTCTGCTTCACTTCAACCTCGTGCCTGTTGTGCCTAACGTACGGGCAGTGAGCAAGTAAATTCCCTCTCCCCCCACACTTAAAACACGCACGGTACTCCTCAAAGTTGTCTTGGCATTCGACTTTGCATAAGTAGTGATAAGATATTGATCATCCACACACCTTCTTCTTAAACTCTCAAGAGCTGGGTCCTTTGAGTAAGTCGGCTCAAGAAAACTATTTTCCTTCTCCTTCGGCTTAATAAACTCTGTGACATGAACCTTTGGTTCTTTTGGAACATCCAAATAAATTTTCTTTAAAACTTCTAGAGGTACATCATTTGTTCTCTCATGTTTTGGAAACCAAATGGTACTCTCCTGCCAAATCTTCTCAATCTTGGAATAATTGGCAAAATTAATTGGATATTCCTCGTTAGAGATTATCTTATCGGATTCTTCCATCCGATAAAACACTTTGACGGGTTTGTCACTTTGTTCATTGTTCTCAACATGCTTAACTGACTGATTCACTCGATGAGCGTTAGCCATTGGATGAATAATCTGAGAAGGTGACACTGGTTCATTAGTAATAATGTGATTTTCAGTTGGAATATCACACATTTTCTCAGATTTGTCATCCTCAGAGTCAGAATCATCAGTTCCAGCTATCACTCCTTCATCATTTAGTGCCAAAATAGGTCTAACATCGGAATTAGGGTCTCCCACACTAGAAGTGTTAGACTCATCATCTGATGTAGAGTCAGATTTAACTGAACTCTCCGGTGTTATTGAATGCAAAGTATGATTTTCAAACAACACTAAAGATGGGACGGCCTTGTAGTTTGCACTACTTGGCTGTGAAGGTTCCTCAATAATATGGTCAACAACATATGCAATATGTTTGTAGCTTTCAAGCTTCTTGTTGACTTTCTCAACAAAGCACTTGATGGTTGCCATTTCAAGTTTTGTTTCTTCTAATTCATTGTTGAAATTGTTAATGGCTAATTGTTTTAAAGATAATGTTTTCTTAAGATCTGAAATATCTTTCTTATAACCATCAAGCACCTTATTGAATTCACGTGCTTCTTTTTAATACGATTGACAGTTGATCATAGCACTCACAAGTTGAACCCTGAGTTGCTTATTATCCTCTGTCAATCTATCGCATGCACCACAATACTTTTCACTGTTCATATCTAAAGTAGATTCAGAACTTACCTATTTTGGAGGCTCTGTCATCACCATCAATGCAAAATGTGCTTCCTTTCCAGCAAAGAATTTAGAATAATCAATTCTGGTAAAAGCATCATCCACTATGCAAGATTTGCGAGTCATCAAAAAATCAGCTTCGGCTAGAAGTTGATCAATATCATCATCTAGTGAGTTAACACTAGCTTCAGAATCAGATTCGCTCTCCGAGTCAGAATAAGCTGAATCATACTGTTCGGGAACATCAGTGACTGAGTCAAGAATCAATCTTGACTTTTTCTCAACACAAACATTATTTTCTTCAACCAACTCCTCAATCTTCACCTCAGATATCTTCTCAGTCTCCAAATCATCTTCAACTGTCACCGGTTTCTCCAAATCTATCTTCTGGGCAACACACGCCACATTACCAGCTGTGATCTCCTCAACACCAAGTTGCATACCAATCCAATCAAATCCATCATCCTTCTGGATTACCAAAGCTTGGTTCTGGTTGTCTAGTTGGGTTTGGCTATTTGGTGTAGAAATTGGTATGATTGTTCTGGTTGGATTGTGTTGTGTTTGGTTTGGGTTCTGGTTTTGTGTAGTGGTTTGTCTAACAGTATTGTTTGGTGAGGTGTTTTGGCAGTTTTGGTAATTATTTTGTGGTTGAAAATTGGAGTTGTTTTGGCTTTGATATGATACCTGATTTTGTGATTGACGGTTCTGGTAATTGGTGTTGAAAGGATTCCTGTTTCCCTGTTGTGCTGGCTGTGTGCATTCTCTTTTGAAGTGACCTTTCCCACCACAGTTAAAACATGTCACTTTGGCTTTGTTGAAGCCATATGTGGTGTTAGGAGATGTAGAAAGATCAGTTATGCCCGTCTTCTCTATAAATTCAGTCGCTTGCCTCATGACACTAGCAAATGCCCACTGGATATCAATGTGCTCCATCTCCTACTTGTCAATTTGAGCATAGTCCTCACTGGTTAAGTTGTTGTTACCAATTTGACTAGCTACTAACCCATTATATGAAGCGACCATAGCAGAAACCAAGGCTACATGTTGTTGTGCAACTTCAACAGTGACGTTGTTCAAGTTTGATGTCTCCAACACAATTGGGCTCTGGTTTGGTTGACTTGGGTTCATTTGAGTTTGGTTCATTTGAGGAATGTAGGATTGTTGTTGAGGTTGGTTCAAATTAGCTGAGTAGCATGCAGCTTGTTGCATAGGTGAAAATGGTGGGATTTAAGTAGTAGGATATGAGGGTGGGGTATAAGATGATGTTTGAGCAAGATAGTTTATGGGGGTTTTGGTTGGTTCAACAATGCTTGAAACAGAAGCTATGTGTGGAGCAACAGTATTACTAGAACTTGAACTAATCAGAGATGAAGATGTACCACCATGATATAACTCTGGATTCTGAGGAACTTGTGCTCTTTTCGCTTTCCTCTTTTCCTCCATCTCTTTGTTCTCAAGCTTCTGGATGAATTCATTGATGGTCCAATATTTGTATGCATCCTTATCCTTAAGGACCTCAATGTGTTGATTCTAGTATGGTGGTAATGCATCAGCGAACTTATCCACCAGCTCAGACATAGGTATGTTAATCTCATAACTTTAAAGTTCGGTCAATAAATGGCAATACCTCAGAATCAACTCCTTCAGTGTCTCATTACCCATATAGCTAAAGTTCTCAAACTCTTTTCTCAACTCCTCCATTCTCAATTTCCTTGTTTTCTCATTCCCATCGTGACGATTCCTTAACATATCCCATAATTGCTTCGAAGTGGTAAACGACCCAAACTGGTGTAAAAGATCAGTGTTAATTGCCTGGGACAGTTGGGAAAACGCCTTCTTTTCCACCGCAAACTTTTTCTTCTAATCCTCAGCTAGACTCTCTAATGGAATCGGCTCACCAGTGTTCTCCAAAACCGAAGCTACATACCCCTTAGCAACCATTTTCCAAGCTTCATTGTCTTCCATTCCCATTCCCTCTAAATGAATCTTGAACTTGGTCTTCCATTGGTTGTAATCCACCATTTCCATCAACTTTGGTGGACGGCTCCCATTACCCGAAGATAAGTCATGAATAAGCGTCGAAATCGCATTGGTAGTTTGAGAGTGTACTGCAGCTGCTGCAACTCCCCAGTAATCAGCCATGGGTTGTTGTTGTGGTTGTGCAACTTGTTGGGGCATCGAACTAGTCATCGCCAAATAGTTGATTGGTTGAAATGATTGACCAGTCGTCTTCTGAGCAGCCAACGACCAAGGATCCATTGTTGCTTGCTATTGTCGTGTTGTATTAGGTCGTGGTGTTGTTGGAAAGTTGCACATATCGTCTGCAAAGTATAAAACACGAAACGATTAGAAAAATTTTCAAACAGTTTGTACGTTCGACCTTTTACAAGTGATCGTGGGGACAAATGTGAAATTTAGTCCAGATTCGACCGTTTCCAAAGACTCGAAGGTAGAATGTAACAGACTCTTCTCACTTTCGACCAAAACTATCCTCTTTCGAACTCCCGATTGGGCGAATGTAAAACAGATGGTCGAATGAACAACAACACACTAAAAATATCTAGGTTCAACCGAATTAACTCCACGTTCGACCTAAAACTCTCTGGTTCGACCTAAAAACCACACTCTCGACTGTTTCTCCCTAGGTTCGACCCTTTCATTTTGAAAAACGGTTATACTTTGAAATTCAGTTATTTTGATCCAAAATTTTCAAATGTTGACAAAATTTGATGATCTTTTGCAGGTTTAGCTTCGGATTGGATTTGGAACAAGTTTAACAAAGAGAATTTTAGATTTTTTCCATGAAAACTAGTTCAAATCAATCAATATTCATCAATTTCAAATGTTCAATGAAAACAGAAAAGTTTTTATCAAAATTGGGTCCAAATCAACACTAATATTATCAATTCGTAGTTGTTTGATCCTTATGGCTCTGATATCACTTTGTATGTGTCAAGGATCGGATCGTCAAACAAAGACTATGGTCAAACAAGTTCAATTCAGGTGCGGAATCCCTGAATTGATTATGAAATGATAATATAATCAGCAAAACACATTAATCATCTCAAACATTTTCATTTCATTCATTAACATCATTGATAATCTTTACAAAACTTTGTTAATAATGATAAAGACTCAATACAGACTTAACAAAACCATAGGGAGAGAAAACACCCAGAGAAGGAAACAAAATGACCAAAAGTTAACTTTACAAAAAGATTCAACCTTTATATAGACCTGCACATTTGACCATTCGATTGGGCGAATCAACACATATATACATAAAAACTTCTTTCGACCTCCTGAGCTCTCCCTTCGACCAAACTTATCTACATTCGACCATATTGATTCCTCCTTCGACCGTCCGATAATGATGAAACATAATAGAATTTGCAATTCAATAGCATTAGTCGCACTTCGTGTATCTACAGTGGACTTCGTGTTCGGACCGATGGTCATGCTTGAACCCAGTTCTGAATTCCGTTGGTCACTAGTAGTTTTATCTAATAGTGACACTGAGTATCTTGTCCCTTGTTTTGGTAGAACATGTCTGGTCGTAACCGTGGACGTACTGGGGATTGTCGTGGAGGTCGCACAGGCGGTGGTCAGGGTGGTGGAAACATCACCATGACACAAGAGGAGTTGAACAATATGATGCAGCAGCAGCTGAACATTGCATTGGCTGCCTTTAAGGCTGCTCAGCAGACCCTTGGAGGTACTCCTAATAATCAGGTGAAGTCTGGGTGCACCTACAAGAGGTTTAAGGATTGTCAGCTCCACAACTTCCAAGGTACTGAGGGAGGACTGGAACTGTTGAGGTGGTTGGAAAAGATCGAGTCAGTGTTTGCTTTGTGTAAATGCCCATCTGCTGATTGGGTGAAGTTTGCTACGGGAAGAAAGTGTTTTGCCTCCTCGAGGTGCTGTTGTGAAGGTTTCTGATAATAACAAGAGGAAGTGGGAGAGTGTGGAAAAGAGTTCAGTCGTCGTTCAACGGCAGCCGCATGCAAAGAGGGTCGAAGCTTCGGGATCAGCATCGGATCAGAAACAGAGAGGGTATGTTGGGAAGAACCCTAAACGTGGTCAGTGTGGATTTCAGCATTTTGGTAGTTGTAATAGGTTCCGTTGTGAGCGCTGTATTCAGACGGGTCACTATGCAAAGGATTGTAGAGTCAGTCTTTCATTCAAACCGACTCAGGCTACTATTGCTACTCCTGCTCCACAGGGGAATCAGGGTTGCTACAACTGTGGGGAGGCAGGGCATTTCAAGCGAAATTGCCCAAAGTTTATCCAGGTTGACGCAGGGACTACAGTAAGGGGTGGAAACAACGAGGGTGGCGGTCAGACTGCTCGTGCTTACGTCATCGGTTCGAGGGAGAACCATGTGGATCCTAATACTGTTACCGGTAAGTTTTCTTTTCTTGATATTCGCTATGCTTTGGTTTCATTCTTATTCCTGCTATTAGTAGTCTCGTATCCATGGAGTGTTTTCGGTAGTTAGACTTGGTTATCATATGTCATGTTGAGACGATTTTCTTCTCAACTAGTCATGGTGCTTCTCTTCGGGGTCTCGGTTGTGTACCATTTCTATGCGGGAAGGTTATCTTGTTGTGTTCGACGGTTTGATGTTGGTAATCTCGAGATACTACTTGGATGGTACCAGGTGCATCCTTTATACCGATCACAAGAGTCTACAACGTTCTTTCGATCAGGAGGGGTCAATCTTGTGACAACCCGTAACATTTGTCTTGTGTTTACCTTGGGAGGTGGTTCCACGGCACGGAGTACCTGTTTTTATCATCTTTCATACGTGATTCTCATTTCGTTTTATGTTTCTGTGGCGCATTGCTTGTGGCATTAGGTGCTCGGTTGGGTGTGTGTTTAATCTTTCGTACCGTTTGAATTCATTACGATTCATGTCATGGACCGGGGTACTCGTTGAAGCTGAGTGAATCTCAGGATGAGATTCCTTTAAACGGGGGGACGATGTGACGACCAGAAAAAAATTTCTTTCTTTTCGTCTCATTCTTTTTGGCTTCGGCCAATTTTTGGGACGAAAATTCTTTCAACGGGGGGATGATGTGACACCCGGCATGTTCAGGTTAACATTTTACTAACACATAAGTCTACCTTAGGGAAAAAAATTTACCAAACGTACTTAAAAAAGTTAGTGAGTCGGATTACATTACGTATTGTCTAGGGTTCAATGATTCGGAGGATCATTGGGGTTATCACACACGCACACACACACGAGTCATGAGTCCCGGTGTTGGTGAATAACATGAATTAAATTAAGTAAGAAACATGAATTGATCTATATAGGTTATATGATATGCAAATACGTGTTTAAACGGTGTTTAGATGATTATACATGATTATATATGCTTAACATATGTTAGAATTGCATGTTCATGTGTTCGGATGTGTTAAAATGTGTTAAAACGACAAAATTGGAAAATCTGGAAAACACAGGAACTGGTTCAACCTTGAGGGGCGTCGAACCAAGCTCCTGGGTCAATCACACATCTCATTCGACCACCATAAAGTGTTATTCTACCCCTGCAAGGGTCGAACCTGCAGTTACTATAAATACCATACTTTGCAATTCTTCATCATTTCACAAACCCTAGTCGCCTCTAAACACTCTCTCTCAAGCTTAAACACTAGGGAAGGAGCTTTTGATCTTGTTTTTCATAGCCTAACCCTCAAACATCTCCCATATCACAAACAAGAGAAGATCAAAGGTGTGTTCTTGATCTAAAATTCATTTTAAGCATTTTTGTTTCATTTTTGTTTAACCCCAAAGGTCCAGATCTATTTTAAAATGGTTTTCACAATTAAAAACCTTTCTAACATCATTCTAAACAGAACCTCATTATTAGACAGGAGTTTTCATACAAGTTAACATGTGTTAATAGTGTTTTATGTTGTGTTATGTATTGATTGATGACTAAATATTGTATAGATGTTATAGAAGTGTTCTAAGCTTCTTATTGATGATGGCTTTTGCATATCTTAGGTTATTAATTGTTGTATGATCATATTTTGCCCATTTTGGGGATTTGTGATAGATTTAGGGATTGATTCATGATGTTATTATCGATAAAATGATTAGGGGTTTTGTTTCACATGATAATTTGAGCATATTGGGTTGATTGTTAAATGAATTCATTAAAGGTCAAATGAACATTTGTTAGGTTGTATGTATTGGTGTATAGGTCGAATGAGCTCCAATAGGGTCGAACCAGGTCCAGTTCCATGCTGATTCGACCTTACAACTCTATATCTGCGATTTTTTATGCAGACTAAGTGTTTTATGCTTGAAACTTATGTGTTAACCTTACGTACTTGATTAATTGATGTAATAGTTCACCAACGGGATGTCAGATATGTCTGGTATGTCCGGTTAGCGTTCAAACACATTTTTAAACACACATAGTCAAGATCTGGACAATCGGGGACTAGTTAACCTTCGGGTTAGCGGTCAAAACACTTACTTAGGCACATTGGTAGGTCGCCATTAGTTGGGACTATCACACATGTGTCGGATTACTGTTATACTGAAGACGCAATCTAAGGTGAGTTCATGGCCCCACTTTTATCTATTTTGTTTTCGGGGAAGAAACATGCTTAAACATTTTAAACACATAATTTCATGTTGTACTATGGCTATCATTATATTACTTTACGACTCATCTAAATCCCACAGAAACCACTAATACGGGTATGTAGCGGTAACGGTTTTAAAGGACTAACGAAACGTTTATTGTGAAATCTGTTAACTGACAAGCATTATATGTTAACATTTTTAGCATGTTTTCTCAGGTCGCTAAGGTAGCAGCAGTCGGACTAGGCGCACGGAGTCGCACTCGCGTCTAGGATCATGTTTTGGATGTCAAAATTTTAAACTCATCTTTTATCTTTATTTTTGGTTTTCTAAACCTAAATTGCTTCCGTTGTATTTTGGATCACGGTTTTTGATTATTGCATGGTTTGGTTTACGTAACTTTTTACATATAGTTGTCGTTTATTATGACCGTTGACTTGGATCCTGGTATGTCACGCACCTTGCGGTAAAATCCCGCATGTGAAATTTGAGGGTGTGACATATTGGTATCAGAGCAAATGGTTATAGTGAACTAGGACTGCATGTAGAGTCTAGTCTATAGCCGAGTCTTACACACATTAGATGGTCACATACATATGAGTCGTGTCATTTGGTAAACATACTAACCTATCGGGGTGTCGGTATCCTCATCACACAGTATTACATTATCTATCCTATCTTTGGTTATTTCTACCTCTACTCTATCTTCTTCTTCGGATTGAAGACGAAGAGACTTGTTGGTCATGCACGGCGGTAGTATACATTGGAGTAGTTTCGGCTCATTCTCGAGATCTGTCCAGGATTCAGACATCTCCCTTCTATGCTCCAATGGACACACTTACCTATACACACTATCATGCACTAGTACTTCTTGTAGTGCACCTCTGGGTGGTTGTTCCCTTTGGGATTGTTTTATGGTGGAAATCTCTTCTGTGTTATGGGTGTCGGGTGGCTTGAAGTTCCAGCTAGGAGCACGCCTAGAGGACCATGTAGAGCAATTTATCATTTCGGGTGCACACGAAATCATAATTTGAAATACATGAAAATCTTGGTGGACTTCGTGTTCGGACTGATGGTCATGCTTGAACCCAGTTCTGAATTCCCTTGGTCACTAGTAGTTTGATCTAATAGTGACACTGAGTATCTTGTCCCTTGTTTTGGCTATACATGTCAAGTCGTAACGGTGGACGTACTGGGGGTCATCGTGGAGGTCGCAAAGGCGGTGGTCGGGGTGGTGCAAACATCACCATGGCACAAGAGGAGTTAAACAACATGATGCAGCAGCAGCTGAACATTGCATTGGCTTCCTTCCAGGCTGCTCAACAGACCCTTGGAGGTACTCCTACTAATCAGGTGCAGTCTGGGTGCACCTACAAGAGGTTTAAGGATTGTCAGCCCCACATGTGATACCCCGCAATTTCAGGTTCTTAAATTAATCAAACTGTAGTTACATGCACTTAGATTCCTTGCATTCTGCTTAGCTATGGTTAGCTAGATAAGTCACACGTGCACACACGAGATGTATATGTACCTATGGGTTATCATTTAAGGAACATATGATGCCTACGAAACAAAATAAATACATGTTGATATAGTCATCAAGAGGCATGGAACATAACTAACTCTTACCCTTGTAACACTGGATGACATTCCTAAATCGAAGGGTACTAGAGACTACTGAATAGACACAAATGTACAATAACAATACTATTAACACAAATAGGCCGATTAATTAACATATTATTAAGTCTTTAATCATAGCAAAACTATTTGTCATGGAACTTCACAAAACATACACACACATGTATATATACATACGGCACATCACATATATATACATGCTCACTAGGCTACCTATACAAGTAATCACATGCCTAGTCTATCTTACAACACATGACACCTTATCCCTCCACCTTCTTACTTCGGCCGAAGCTTCACAAAGCTACAAGAAATCCATGACACAACTAAGAGTTATACCCAAGTGATAACCTACCTTCTTGTCTTACACAATCCCAAGCATGCTCATAACTTGAACTAGAAACCTCCTTGTGCACTTTAGCCGATTTCCACCCCATGTCATGTCTTTATAACTATAAACCATCCAAGTATTTCACCCATTTAGTTAAACACTAATCTCACTTCAACTCCCTAGGATAACTACATTACCTTATCTAGAGACAAACCAACATTCCTATGCTACTTGTAGATCTCGACCCTAGTGACAACTCAAAAGTACATGAAGACAAACTTGAAAACTAGGAAATGTCACTATCCATAAGCCTACCACTATCACCTAAGGCTAATCACTCTTTCCTAACCTACACTCGGCCGAAACAAGGAAGAGAAGCCAAGACAAGTCCCTTTCATAGACCCATGCTTCATTTGTTAATAACCTGAAGGACATCACCTTCCACAAGCCTACCTCTTTCCACTTATGGTTTAAGACAACATCATTCTCCTTTCTTGCACATGTGGCGGCCGCAAATACTATCAACATCACAAATCTTATCACCTTATTAATTACCCTTGGCATTACATAGCATGCTCGACAATAAGAAGACAAAACCTCCACCTTGCACCATTCTAGGACTCTACCATTCTAACACACTCACCTCTAGGCCTAAACATTGCTAAAGATGGAAGATTCTATGCTAAATTTCCCTTCGGCCGAACCAACATAAAAGCTACACTACACCTTGACAAGCTAATACACCAATAAGGCATATGTACTAATCAATGGTTACAAGAAATCAAAGAGAAACTTGCCATAATATTCCCTATATAAGGAGGTTCCTACATAGAACAAACTCACACCAACACAAACACAGTCACTCTTTCTTTCTCCCTCTCTCTCTCTCTCTCTCTCTCTCTCTCTCTCTCTCTCTCTCTCTCTTTTGATCGCCCACAGCCAAAAGGCTACCCCAAGAAGCCAAGATCGAGTAAGGGAAGCATCAAGACAATCCAACTCCACTAGGTATGTTAGCTAACCATTCTATTCTTTCTTGGTCAACATGGCCAGAACACGCGTAAATCTCAACTTAAGTATGTTAATGCCCTAAACACATAACTAGCTTTATCACAAATACAAAACCAAGATTCACATAACCCAATAACCAGGTCCACAAGCGTCGGGTAGACAAATTGTATGATAAAACTTGTGATTTAATATGCTTTATTAAATCATAGGGCAAGTACTGTCCGGACAATAGTAACTACGTAATTTGGCTTCACTAGATCACAAGCATCTCTGTCAGGTGAGTTTCACTACTCTTTTTCTCAAAAGCATACGTCTCGGAAGGAGACAACTTTCTAAACTTTTTCATAGTCTGGTCTGGGACTACTTTTACACATCCCGGGTTTGGGGTGCTATGATTCACTAGGTGAATTTGCTTTCAGTAATTCATGCTTTATGTCCTTGACGAACTAAACCAACTTTATCATTGAAGTCCTTCTAAATACCGAATGAATTGCCGGGTGGGTAAGCGGGTTACTAGTTGATAGCGCTATTAGGTCTTACAAACCTCACATCGTGCTGGAGAGCATGGGTGTGAACTATAACTCAACATATTATCATTGTTGATAGACAATGATGCAAGGCACTTTGCTCTCTATCGTGGGATCTCGTTGTTTAGCAGTTCGGTATTACCGGTTTTAGTTATCATGAGCGGGCTAGCTACCCACCCCTGGCATGTGAATTAGCTTTTACTCGTCAAAACATGATCTGGAGGAGCTATGTATTTACTTAACTATATGAACTCACCAACTTTATGTTGACCCACGATTACTATACCTTTTTGTAGGACACTAGTTCGAAGCACGAGTAGGGCATGCATCATATAGCATCATGGGAATAAGAATAATTATCTACTTTTGAATGTTTAATTATCTATTTCGAACTCGTTGTTTTACTCTGACTCTTTGAATAACTATTATCTTTAAATTTCACTTCCGCAACTATTGAAATATTTTATTATCAATGAAACTTGTTTTACAATAACAAACTAAATGGTTTGGGCATTTAGAGTCGTTCATGTGACTTATGGCTATGGAGATCCTCGTATGTCACGCGCCTCGCGGTATAAACCCCTGGTATGTCGTCAAGCGGGAAGCTACTGAGACTAGGCAGGAGTTGGCTGCCACTAGACAGAGTTTAGCAAATACTATGCAAGAATTGAATACCGTTCGTAATAGGCTTATAGCAGCCCTAGGGATATATGTAGAGGATCTTGAGGAGGATCCCTAAGAGGAACCTATGGAGGAAGAAGATGATGCTATTGGAGTGGCCATTGAGGCAGCATTTGAAGATGAGCTTGAGCCAGAGGAGGAAAACGATCTATTTGAGGTCGAGATTCAAGACGAAAGCGATGATGAAGGCTCGTGGGTGGATCATGCGGACGATTGATTTCTACTATCTTAAGTATCATATATATTCGTATAATAACTTTTATTTTGTCGTGTGAGATCTGAGAATCGTTTACCCAATGTTATTATTATTATCATCAACCTACTACTTTATCTTATTCTCGCGTTCATGATCCTTGTTACATTCTAGTTTAATTATACTGCATGAACGATGGTATGCGGAACATATTATTGTTTTCTCATGAGTATAATGTAAATGTAGAATTGCTATGACGGGTAAAGGAAATGGAAAAGGCAGCATCAGCATGACGCAAGAAGAACTGAGCACACTAATCAATGATCGGGTTGTAGCAGCCTTGGCAGCTTTTCAGGCTGGCCAACCTGCTCATCACCCTCCAACTTATACCTACAAGTCATTCATGGATTGTAAGCCTCATAACTTTGGAGGATCTGAAGGAGCAGTCGAACTACTTAGGTGGTTCGAGAAGGTGGAATCATGCTTTGCTATGTGCAATTGCCCGCCAGCTGATAGGGTTAAGTATGCCACCGCTAAACTTGAGAATGCGGCATTATCGTGGTGGAATGCCCAAGTGCAGCTGCTAGGAGTTGATGTGGGAAATGCTACCTTGTGGGCAGATTTCAAGGAACTCATGAAGGAGGAGTACTATCCTCGAGATGAGATTCAGAAGTTGGAGACCGAGTACCTCAATCTGAAGATCGTGGGGTCGGAGATTGAGAGCTATACTACCAGGTCGCATGAACTGGCGATAATGTGCCCTAACTACTCCACTCCGCTCTACAAACAAATTGAGTTGTATATCCAGGGCCTAGTACCTCAGATTAAGGGAATGGTCACTGCTGCTAACTTCAACAACCTTCAGCAGGTGATTCGCTTAGCTCACCAGCTGAGTGATTAGAAGGTAGAAGAGGGACTCCTACCCCCTCGTGGCGCTTCATCTTTTGGTACAAACGATAACAAGAGGAAGTGGGAGAATGCATCTGCCAGACTCTCGACAAATGGTAATCAGCAGTAGCAGAACAAGAAACATGACAACGGTAGCAACCGTAATCAATCATAGAGTGGTTATCAGGGACACCGTCCCAAGTGCAATAAGTGCAACTATCACCACTTAGGACCCTGTAAAAGGATCAAGTGTGATCGCTGTGGTAAGATGGGTCATGTGCAGAAGGACTGTAGAGACAATGTCCCGGGAAGTCAGCCAGCACCTCAGCAAGGACAGCAACAGAGGAACAATAAGGGTTATTACCAGTGTGGGAATGAGGGTCACTTCAAGAAGGTCTGCCCACAGCTGAATGGGAATGGTAACAACAACAAAGATAGGAACAATAACAACGGTAGTGGTAACAGGAACGGGAACAACAATAACACCACCAACAACAATAACAACACCCACAACAACAACAACGGGGCTCGTAGGAGAGCTTTCGTGATTGGATCAGGAGAAGCTAGGAATGACAACAATGTCGTGACGGGTACGTGTTCCTTAAACGACAACCTTGCTTCTGTTTTATACGATACTGGTGCGGACTTTAGTTTTGTTTCATCAAAACTTAGCAAACATCTAGGGATAGTTCCTACTCTTCTTGATACCCCACATTCTATTGAATTAGCTGATGGGAAGCCTGTCAAGGTAACCCACATCTATCGTGACTGTAAGCTCGAACTAGATGGGCAGTTGTTTGCCATCGATCTTCTACTTATCACCTCGGAAGCTTTGATCTTGTGGTTGGCATGGACTGGTTGTCCAAGCAACGCGCTAAAATTCTCTGTCAAGAGAAGATTGTTCGTATCCCTCTCTCTAACGGTGAACTGCTAACTATTCGGGGTGATCGTGGTGGTGCTATGGTAGGCATCATCTCATTCCTAAAAGCCCAAATGTGTATTCGAAAGGGCTATCCGGCCATTCTGGCTAACATTACTGATACTCGAGCGGAAGTCAAAACGGGGATTGAGGATATCCCAATAGTCCGTGACTTTTTAGATGTATTTCCTGAAGAATTACCTGGACTTCCACCTGTTCGTCAAGTGGAGTTCCAGATAGATCTTGCACCAGGAGCGGCCCCAGTTGTACGCGCACCATATTATCTAGCACCAGGCGAACTTCAAGAAATGGCTACCCAACTCCAAGAGCTGTTGGATAAGAGATTTATTAGACCTAGTTCTTCACCATGGGGAGCCCCAGTCCTATTCGTTAAGAAGAAGGATGGAACCTTCCATATGTGCATTGATTACCAAGAGTTGAACAAGGTGACGGTAAAGAACCGCTACCCTTTACCTCGTATCGATGACTTGTTCGACCAACTTCAAGGGTCAAGTTTCTATTCCAAGATTGACCTGAGGTTAGGATATCATCAGCTGAGAGTCCGAGAAGAGGATGTGGCGAAGAAAGCCTTTCAATCTCGTTATGGGCATTATGAGTTTTTCGTGATGCCATTTGGGCTGACCAATGCACCGGCTGTGTTCATGGATCTTATGAACCGCGTGTGTAAGCCTTATTTGGAAAAATTCATCATAGTGTTCATAGATGATATATTGATCTATTCCAAGAGCAGGGAAGAGCACGAACAACACATGCGGTTGATATTGGAGCTCTTGAGAAATGAGCAGTTGTATGCGAAACTCTCCATATGAAACTTTTGGATTCGAGAAGTCCAATTTCTAGGACATGTAGTCAACGAGGCCGGAATACATGTCGGTCTCGCCAAGATTGATGCTATTAAGCAGTGGGAGGCACCTAGGACTCCTACGGAGGTGCGCCAATTTCTTGGTCTTGCGGGATATTATCGCAGATTCATTGAGGGATTCTCTAAGATCGCTCAACCCCTCACCGCTTTGACGCAGAAGGGTATTACTTACAAGTGGGGAGATGCCCAGGAACCTGCTTTTAAATTGTTAAAGGCAAATCTTTGAAGTGCACCTATCCTATCGTTACCAGAAGGTACAGACGTTTCGTGGGGTATTGTGATGCGTCTATCCAAGGATTAGGGTGTGTACTGATGCAATGTGATAAGGTGATCGCGTATGCTTCACGTCAATTGAAGGTTCATGAAAAGAACTACACCACCCATGACTTGGAACTAGGAGTAGTAGCTTTTGCCCTAAAGATCTGGAGGCACTATCTCTATGGAACAAAGTGTACGATCTTCACTGATCATAAGAGCCTCCAACACATATTCGATCAGAAAGAGCTAAACATGCGATAGCGTCGATGGGTCGAGCTTCTGAACGATTATGATTGTGCCATCAAATATCATCCAGGGAAAGCTAATGTAGTAGTAGATGCCCTCAGTCGTAAGGAGACGAGGCCGAAGCGAGTGCAAGCGTTACAATTCACTATCCATTCCAATCTTCCTGACAAGATACGTAAAGCCCAAAGCGAGGTTTTGAAAGAAGAGAACGTCGGGCTGGAGACACTGCATGGTGCGGATAAACATCTGGAACTGAGAACAGATTGTCTTCAGTACTTCATGAATCGAGTCTGGATTCCACGTTTTGGAGATCTCAGACAACTTGTGCTCGATGAGGCTCACACCTCTCGTTACTCGATACATCCTGGTTCGGATAAAATGTACCAAGATCTCAAAACCCTTTACTGGTGGCCAAACATGAAAGCCGAGATAGCCATTTATGTTAGTAAGTGCTTGACTTGTGCGAAGGTTAAGATTGAATATCAGAAACCTTCAGGCTTACTCCAGCAACTAGAAATCCCAATGTGGAAATGGGATGGAATTTCCATGGACTTCATCACGAAGCTCCCTAAAACGCCAAGTGGGCATAATACGATTTGGGTTATCGTCGATCGCTTAACCAAATCGGCACACTTTCAGGCAATAAAGGAAACTGACATGCCGGAGAGACTGGCCAACCTCTATCTCAAAGTGATCGTCTCTTGGCATGGAGTGCCTACTTCCATCATATCCGATCGTGATTCACGATTTATCTCTCCTTTTTGGACTACTTTCCAAGATGCCTTGGGAACTCGCTTAGATATGAGCACAGCCGATCACCCCCAAACGGATGGACAGAGTGAGCGAACCATCCAAACGTTGTTAAATCTGCTACGAGCGTGTGTAGTGGACTTTGGCACTAGTTTGGATAAGCACTTGCCGTTAATTGAATTCTCGTATAACAATAGATACCACACTTCTATTTAGTGTGCGACTTTTGAGGCACTGTATAGACGCACGTGTAGGTCTCCCATCTACTGGACTGATGTTGGGGATAGCCAGCTAACAGGTCCCGAACTGGTGCACGAAACTTCTGAGAAAATCGTGCAAATCAGAAACCGGATGGCTGCGACACATGATCGACAGAAAAGTTATGCTGATAAGCGTAGGAAACCTTTGGAGTTCCAGGTTGGAGACAAGGTACTGCTAAAGTTGTCAACTTGAAAATGTGTAATACGCTTTGGGAAATGGGGAAAGTTGAACCCGCGGTACGTTGGACCATTCGAGATTGTCGAAAGGATTGGTCCAGTGGCATACAGGTTAAACCTGCCTGAGGAACTCAATGGAGTTCACAACGTGTTTCACGTCTCAAATCTAAAGAAGTGTCTTGCTGACACGACACTGGTAGTACCACTGGAAGAGATCCAGGTGGACGACCAGCTACAGTTTGTGGAGGAACCGGTGGAGATTCTTGAGCAGGGCGTCAAGGAACTCAGACAAAGTACCATACCTATTGTTAAGGTACGGTGGAATTCCCGTATAGGACCGGAATACACCTCGGAACGCAAGGATCAAATGGGGCTTAAATAACCACATCTCTTTACTGAACCTGAACCCGTACATAGATCAAATGCTAAACATAAAGCAGTCACCTCAAAGTGAATTTCGAGACGAAATTCCTTTCAATTGGGGATGATGTGACATCCAGGAACCAAGCATACATTTTTTTAGCTAGCTTTATGGTTTACTTGCCAAATTTCGAGACGAAATTCTTTTCAACTTGGGGATGATGTGATACCCCGCAATTTCAGGTTCTTAAATTAATCAAACTCTAGTTACTTGCACTTAGATTCCTTGCATTCTACTTAGCTATGGTCATCTAGATAAGTCACACGTGCACACACGGGATGTATATGTACCTATGGGTTATCATTTAAGGAACATATGATGCCTATGAAACAAAATAAATATATGTTGATATCATCATCAAGAGGCATGGAACATAACTAACTCTTACCCTCGTAACACCGGATGATATTCCTATATCGAAGAGTACTAGAAACTATTGAATAGACACAAATGTACAATCGCAATACTAGTAACACAAATAGGCCGATTAATTAACATAATATAATAAGTCTTTAATCATAGCAAAACTATTTGTCATGGAACTTCACAAAACATACTCACACATTATTATATACACACGGCACATCACATATATATACATGCTCACTAGGCAACCTATAGAAGTAAAAACATGCCTCCTCTATCTTACAACACATGACACATGCGGTTGATATTGGAGCTCTTGAGAAATGAGCAACTGTATTCGAAACTCTCTAAATGAAACTTTTGGATTCGAGAAGTCCAATTTCTAGGACATGTAGTCAACGAGGCCAGAATACATGTCGATCTCGCCAAGATTGATGCTATTAAGCAGTGTGAGGCACCTAGGACTCCTACGGAGGTGCGCCAATTTCTTGGTCTTGCGGGATATTATCGCAGATTCATTGAGGGATTCTCTAAGATCGCTCAACCCCTCACCGCTTTGACGCAGAAGGGTATTACTTACAAGTGGGGAGATGCCCAGCAATCTGCTTTTAAATTGTTAAAGGCAAAGTTTTGCAGTGCACCTATCCTATCGTTACCAGAAGGTACAGACGATTTCGTGGTGTATTGTGATGTGTCTATCCAAGGATTAGGGTGTGTACTGATGCAATGTGATACGGTGATCGCATATGCTTCACGTCAATTGAAGGTTCATGAGAAGAACTACACCACCCATGACTTGGAACTAGGAGTAGTAGTTTTTGCCCTAAAGATCTGGAGGCACTATCTCTATGGAACGAAGTATACGATCTTCACTGATTATAAGACCCTCTAACACATATTCGATTAGAAAGAGCTAAACATGCGACAGCGTCGATGGATCGAGCTTCTGAACGATTATGATTGTGCCATCAAATATCATCCAGGGAAAGATAATGTAGTAGAAGATGCCCTCAGTCGTAAGGAGACGAGGCCGAAGCGAGTGCAAGCGTTACAACTCACTATCCATTCCAATCTTCCTGACAAGATACGTAAAGCCCAGAGCGAGGCTTTGAAAGAAGAGAACGTCAGGCTGGAGACACTGCATGGTGCGGATAAACATCTGGAACTGAGAACAGATGGTCTTCAGTACTTCATGAATCAAGTCTGGATTCCACGTTTTGGAGATCTCAGACAACTTTTGCGCGACGAGGCTCACACCTCTCGTTACTCGATACATCCTGGTTCGGATAAAATGTACCAAGATCTCAAAACCCTTTACTGGTGGCCAAACATGAAAGCCGAGATAGCCACTTATGTTAGTAAGTGCTTGACTTGTGCGAAGGTTAAGATTGAATATCAGAAACCTACAGGCTTACTCCAGCGACCAGAAATCCCTATGTGGAAATGGGATGGAATTTCCATGGACTTCATCACGAAGCTCCCTAAAACGCCAAGTGGGCATAATACGATTTGGGTTATCGTCGATCGCTTATCCAAATCGGCACACTTTCAGGCAATAAAGGAAACTGACATGCCGGAGAGACTGGCCAACCTCTATCTCAAAGAGATCGTCTCTTGGCATGGAGTGCCTACTTCCATCATATCCGATCATGATTCACGATTTATCTCTCGTTTTTGGACTAGTCTCCATGATGCCTTGGGAACTCGCTTAGATATGAGCATAGCCTAGCACCCCCAAACGGATGGACAGAGTGAGCGTACCATCCAAACGTTGGAAGATCTGCTACGAGCGTGCATAGTGGACTTTGGCAATAGTTAGGATAAGCACTTGCCGTTAATTGAATTCTCGTTTAACAATAGTTACCACACTTCTATTTAGTGTGCGCCTTTTGAGGCACTGTATGGACGCACGTGTAGGTCTCCCATCTACTGGACTGAAGTTGGGGATAGCCAGCTGACAGGTCCTGACTTGGTGCACGAAACTTCTGAGAAAATCGTGCAAATCAGAAACCGGATGGCTGCGACACGTGATCGACGGAAAAGTTATGCTGATAAGCGTAGGAAACCTTTGGAGTTCCAGGTTGGAGACAAGGTACTGCTAAAGTTGTCAACTTGAAAATGTGTGATACGCTTTGGGAAATGGGGAAAGTTGAACCCGCGGTACGTTGGACCATTCGAGATTGTCGAAAGGATTGGTCCAGTGGCATACAGGTTAAACCTGCCTGAGGAACTCAGTGGAGTTCACAACGTGTTTCACGTCTTAAATCTAAAGAAGTGTCTTGCTGACACGACACTGGTAGTACCACTGGAAGAGATCCAGGTGGACGACCAGCTATGTAACACCCCAACCGATGGCGGAAACATCGAGGTGTCACGTATGAAATGATTGTTCAGTAGCTCATGGTAATACATATGTTTAAATAATCCTTTATTACATTACAAAATTGAATTACATTAAAGTCTACATCAAATAATCAAACAAAGCTTAAAACCTCAAATATCTCCTCATGCTAGCTCTAGACTTCAAGCATCAGTATTTCCTGTTGAGTTTGGAAAAATGGGGGGGGGGGGGTCAACTAGAAGTTGGTGAGAATACATAAGCCATGTCAAGCAAATAGTTTAAGTATAAAAGTTTAGCAATTCGTATGTCTATCGTAAATTTAAGTCTACATGAATAGTATAATATGTTGACATAATCAAACCTCCGACTAGTTTAGGTCCATCCCGTCATCTACGGTTCACCTTAGTAATATGTTGAACGATAACAATCACCCACGTTACCTATGTAGGAGGTACACGTATCCGGGTGGGGTTGTCAATCCAATAGATCTATTATTGAGTATCGCCGGCTTGGCCATAGCTAATGATTATGTAAATGTTGAAACTCGTTGAAACTCGTTGAAACTGTTGACTAATTCATGAGGCAATAAAGTTTACTACTAGACATGCATGTTGAATTGCTTAAAATTGTTGCAAGTATAAAGAATCGCATAAACATGGTTACGTAAACTCACCTTAGTATAGTATTAAGTCTTGAGAAATAGAATATGTGTAGCCCCAAAGTTGCCAATTACAAGAACTTATAATCAAAGCTTCAATTGTAGAAGTAATAGACTATAGAAGAAAGGTATGAGGGAAAATTTAATCGGATTGAAACAATCGATTTAGAGGTGCAAAGTATAATGGGTCATAGGTGGGTTTTTATACTAGTTTTGGATTCAATTAGCCATTAAAATTGGTCAACACTATAAAGTAAGGTTTTATGATGAATTGACTATTTGACTTAGACTTTGACTAGGACTTTGACTATTTGACTCAAGGCTTTATTAAAAAAAAAAAAAATAAAAAAAAATCTTGTATGTGAAAAAAAAAAGAATTTAGAATCATATTATTATTATTATTTCTATACATGTATGTATGTATATAAGTTGTGAGTTAGGATGAATAAAGACTTAGGCACATTTGTATAATATTAATGATAAAGGTGTAATAAAAAAAATATATATATATAAGAGCTTTTTATGTATTAATATTTTGGGGAAAATTTTGCGATGTTACAGTCTCCCCTACTTTTGGAAACTTCGTCCCGAAGTTTATTGAAAACACAGGGTTGAAGGTGATTGGGTAGAAATTAGGACAAGGGTGGTTTGGGAAGTTTCGAGTTAAGGCATGACATAAATTTATAGGTAATAGAATAAACTGTTTCGAATAATTTGGGTAAGAGTTTTGATATGTGTGAGTTTTAAGGGTTGGATTAGGTTCATCTGAAATAGCAAGGAGAATAAGAATCTTAAGTTTTAGGAGTCCTAAAAGGAATGAGTTGATGGACTATTGAAAGACTAAATGAACTACCAGATAACTAAGGTTTATAATTGGTCAACTACCGAAAACCTTGATAGAATTTCACACTACCTTAACGTACCTGTAAATTCATGATTACGTTCCGGACCGCAATCACCAATTTACCTTACATTAGGGTTTTGTGTCCTTCTATAACTCTAGACACACATGTCAAATAATATGATTAACCATGTATCCAAAAATGAGTTCAACTGTTGAGCAGGAAAAAGACTTCTACAAGTCAGTGAGTAGTAACCTCTACCGATTGTTGAGCAGGTATGATAGCCTCTACCAGTCGTTGAGCAGGTTGTAGGGCCTCTACCGACTGTTGAGCAGGCATGATGACCTCTACCAATCGTTGAGTAGGTTATTTTGTACACTACTAACTGTTGAGCAAGTACTTTATCCTCTATCAGTTGTTTGATTAAGTGTATCAATTATTACACACATGAATTGCAAATTGATAATATGTACATGTAAGCAATCAAGTATCAAGTATAGCATACGAGTTGTAATAGAGTTGCCCTAGATAAGGTTAATGACTCTAGGTGTGTCTATAGTAAATAGTTTATATTCCATGAATTCTAGTTTCAAATGTTCAAATAAGACAAATAGTCGAATCCTCATGTATAACTAAGGATTATGTTTGATGCAACACACAATCAAGTTTCAATAATTTGGTTATCATGGGTAACTAGCTCATGTGTGAGAAGGTGAAGGATATGAATTTAGTTCTTGAGAGGATGATGAAAAATTCTTGAAGCAGAATCAAAGTTGTGAGAGATAGTGAATGTGAAGATAGTTGATAAAGAGTTTATTTTATAGTATGGAGATTATATGATTTGGGTAGGGTGTTGAATATTTAAAAAGTGGCTAAGATGGTAAGGTGAAGCGTGATTGTGAAATCCATGGATGGTTATGAAATGATATGGATTTAAGCTGTAAAATTTTGAGATTTTTGAGCTTAGTTTAAGGAAGGTGAGTGTAATCATTTATTCATTAATTAAAACGAATAAACGAAAACGTTGACTTATCAAAACTTCTAGATTCTAATAACATAGTGAAGACATGCTGTAGCCTATAAGTGAACACTCATCCCGAGAATTCCCAGGTAGGCATCCGGGTCCCTCGTCTGATTGGGATATATGCGTAATGCCAGTCCTAGACAGAAAACTCAGAATACAGGCGTTCACCCTTCCAGATTGCACGTGTTCGTTATTAAAATCTAGAACTTCGACGAGATCTCAAGGTGGTTCAGGCTAAACCTGAGGATTGTCCTATTAGTCTAAGAGTAGATCTTGTGATGGAGAGCAATCTTCTCGTAGGGGTTGAAGTAGGGACAAGAAGTAGGAGTGAGATAGAGAATAGCAAGTAAAAGGAGCAAATACTGGTTATATTCCTATGGTTATAGACTAGATTATTTTTTTTTCTAATAACCTAATTCCCTATAACCAAGGCTCTGATACCAATCTGTAACACCCCAACCGATGGCGGAAACATCGAGGTGTCACGTATGAAATGATTGTTCAGTAGCTCATGGTAATACATATGTTTAAATAATCCTTTATTACATTACAAAATTGAATTACATTAAAGTCTACATCAAATAATCAAACAAAGCTTAAAACTTCAAATATCTCCTCATGCTAGCTCTAGACTTCAAGCATCAGTATTTCCTGTTGAGTTTGGAAAAATGGGGGGGTCAACTAGAAGTTGGTGAGAATACATAAGCCATGTCAAGCAAATAGTTTAAGTATAAAAGTTTAGCAATTCGTATGTCTATCGTAAATTTAAGTCTACATGAATAGTATAATATGTTGACATAATCAAACCTCCGACTAGTTTAGGTCCATCCCGTCATCTACGGTTCACCTTAGTAATATGTTGAACGATAACAATCACCCACGTTACCTATGTAGGAGGTACACGTATCCGGGTGGGGTTGTCAATCCAATAGATCTATTATTGAGTATCGCCGGCTTGGCCATAGCTAATGATTATGTAAATGTTGAAACTCGTTGAAACTCGTTGAAACTGTTGACTAATTCATGAGGCAATAAAGTTTACTACTAGACATGCATGTTGAATTGCTTAAAACTGTTGCAAGTATAAAGAATCGCATAAACATGGTTACGTAAACTCACCTTAGTATAGTATTAAGTCTTGAGAAATAGAATATGTGTAGCCCCAAAGTTGCCAATTACAAGAACTTATAATCAAAGCTTCAATTGTAGAGTAATAGACTATAGAAGAAAGGTATGAGGGAAAATTTAATCAGATTGAAACAATCGATTTAGAGGTGCAAAGTATAATGGGTCATAGGTGGGTTTTTATACTAGTTTTGGATTCAATTAGCCATTAAAATTGGTCAACACCATAAAGTAAGGTTTTATGATGAATTGACTATTTGACTAAGACTTTGACTAGGACTTTGAATATTTGACTCAAGGCTTTATTAAAAAAAAAAAAAAAAAAAAAAATCTTGTATGTGAAAAAAAAAAGAATTTAGAATCATATTATTATTATTATTTATATACATTTATGTATGTATATAAGTTGTGAGTTAGGATAAATAAAGACTTAGGCACATTTGTATAATATTAATGATAAAGGTGTAATAAAAAATATATATATATATATATATAAGGGCTTTTTATGTATTAATATTTTGGGGAAAATTTTGCGATGTTACAAGGTACGGTTTGTGGAGGAACCGGTGGAGATTCTTGATCAGGGCGTCAAGAAACTCAGACAAAGTACCATTCCTATTGTTAAGGTACGGTGGAATTCCCGTTTAGGACCGGAATACACCTGGGAACGCAAGGATCAAATCGGGCTTAAATACCCACATCTCTTTACTGAACCTGAACCCGTACATAGATCAAACGCTAAACATAAAGTAGTCACCTCAAAGTGAATTTCGAGACGAAATTCCTTTCAACTTGGGGATGATGTGACATCCGGGAACCAAGCATACATTTTTTAGCTAGCTTTATTGTTTACTTGCCGAATTTCGAGACGAAACTCTTTTCAACTTGGGGATGATGTGATACCCCGCAATTTCAGGCTCTTAAATTAATCAAACTCTAGTTACTTGCACTTAGATTCCTTGCATTCTTCTTAGCTATGGTCAGCTAGATAAGTCACACGTGCACACACGAGATGTATATGTACCTATGGGTTATCATTTAAGGAACATATGATGCCTACGAAACAAAATAAATATATGTTGATATCGTCATCAAGAGACATGGAACATAACTAACTCTTACCCTTGTAACACCGGATGATATTCCTATATCGAAGAGTACTAGAAACTACTGAATAGACACAAATGTACAATCACAATACTATTAACACAAATAGGCCGATTAATTAACATAATATATTAAGTCTTTAATCATAGCAAATCTATTTGTCATGGAACTTCACAAAACATACTCACACATTATTATATACACATGGCACATCACATATATATATATACATGCTCACTAGTTAGCAGTCACCTCAAAGTGAATTTCGAGACGAAATTCCTTTCAACTTGGGGATGATGTGACATCCGGGAACCAAGCATACATTTTTTTAGCTAGCTTTATGGTTTACTTGCCGAATTTCGAGACGAAATTCTCTTCAACTTGGGGATGATGTGATACCCCGCATTTTCTGGTTCTTAAATTAATTAAACTCTAGTTACTTGCACTTAGATTCCTTGCATTCTGCTTAGCTATGGTCAGCTAGATAAGTCACACGTGCACACACGAGATGTATATGTACCTATGGGTTATCATTTAAGGAACATATGATGCCTGCGAATCAAAATAAATATATGTTGATATCGTTATCAAGAGGCATGGAACATAACTAACTCTTACCCTTGTAACACCAGATGATATTTGATGTGTTTCAAAACACATCTCTTTTCCTATGTATTTTGTATATTATTTGTTCATGTTTTTATTTGTTTCGTGTTGTTTTTATTATATTTTTATGTATTTTATTATTTCATAGGTGTTTGGAGAAAATGAGCTCAAAATGAAAGAATTTTAATTGAGACACCGACACTTGAGAGCTGGTGTTCATGGACGTTGGAGCGTAAACGAGCAACTTTGGTCGAGCCAAGAACACCCGAGATGCGAGCTTGAAGTATACTACCACTAATAATAATAATAATAATAATAATAATAATAATAATAATAATAATAATAATATTAATAATAATAATAATAATAAAAGAAAAAAAATGAAAAAAGTGACCAAAGTCTCTACGGCCTAAAAGCCCAACAAGTGACAAAACCAAATTTGGGCTAAGGAGTTTTAAAAGGAGAATTGTTTTTTCGGAAGTGGGATATTATTTATTGACTGGATATTATTAAGGAGGGAGGTGACACAACACAACAGCACGGAGAATAATACAAATCGAGATCTAAGAGGAGCCGCCACAGGACATAATTATCGAAGAGGAATATTATTTCAAAGGGGCTCACAAGAAGAGAAGGGGAAGAAGGCACGGGTTTAAGATTGAACCTACGGGTTGGACTATAATAAGTTTTAGTTTTTATATTTATTGACTTTGTGTTTATGAATATTATTACTATAACTTTTATTTTCCTTGAACCTATGTTTTTATTGTTTTCTCGAATTATGTTTGGCTAAAACATTAGCGGCCACCTAGGTTTGACATGATGACTTTTTGATTTTGGTTTATGTTTCGGTTTTAGATTTTATAGTTGGATTTATGTTTTAGTAAGAAACTTGTTTATGATTCTATGATGTGTGTGCGTACTTTTTACTAATTTATAATCTTTTGATGTTCCACGAGTGTTTTAGTGAATGTCTTTCATGTTTGGACACTTGTTAGGATTACTTGCTTTGTGCTTGTAGTTTACTTTATGGTTTTAGGCCTGAATTCCATAGGAACATTAACTGGGAGTTTAGAGGTAATTAGTATTCTTCCTACTCTTGAGACCGAGAGGTGATAGGTAGTCAGGTTTGTCTTTGGTGCTAGAGGTTTAGGCTAGAAACGCTGAGAGATCAGGTTTTCCTAAGTTCTCTAGTATTATTTGCTTATCTGTGTCATTGATTGACTTTACAGGTTACTCCTTGCACTTTAGGGTGTATTGTGATTGGAGAGTGAGAAATCTAAACCAGTCTAGCGAGTACTTTAGCATAGTTAGTGAGACCGAGAGGTGATCTAACCAATCAGTGAGATTAGTAGCCTTTAGGATTCCTTTTCGGTCAGTCTTGGTAAATGATCCGGGAGCCACTAGGATATTAGGGGTGAATATTATAAGATCCTGATTGCCAACATAGTTTCCAAAGCCGGGGCAGTTCCAATTTCATTAGTAGGATTCGATACCTAGGTGGTTGCCTTTCCCATTTCTGATTTCCCTCCTTAGTGATCCTCTGCTATCTTTTAATTTAAGCATTTTAATTTATTTACTTTAGTAATTAATTAATATAAAAAAATCACAAAAAAAAATCCAATTTGCTAGGCTAGGAGTCGATAGAGGTCTAGTACCGAGAGTCGCCACATTGTGTCCACGGATCGATAATCCGGACTTACCTGCTCTGCTACACTGCGACCGGTGCACTTGCCGTTAGTGTGTGGTTTTGTAGGTGTTTCCATTTTTAAAACTTGACCGATTTATTTACTACACATTTCACACATCAATATTCCTATATCGAAGAGTACTAGAAACTACAGAATAGACACAAATGTACAATCACAATACTACTAACACAAATAGGCCGATTAATTAACATAATATATTAAGTCTTTAATCATAGCAAAACTATTTGTCATGGAACTTCACAAAACATACTCACACATTATTATATACACATGGCACATCACATATATATACATGCTCACTAGGCAACCTATACAAGTAAACACATGCCTAGTCTATCTTACAACACATGACACCTTATCCCTCCACCTTCTTACTTCGGCCGAAGCTTCACAAGGCTACAAGAAATCCATGACACACCTATGAGTTATACCCAAGTGATAACCTACCTTCTTGTCTTACACAATACCAAGCATGCTCATAACTTGAACTAGAAACCTCCTTGTGCACTTTAGCCGATTTCCACCCCATGTCATGTCTTTATCACTATAAACCATCCAAGTATTTCACCCATTTAGTTAAACACTAATCTCACTTCAACTCCCTAGGATGACTACATTACCTTGTCTAGAAACAAACCAACATTTCTATGCTACTTGTAGATCTCGGCCTTAGTGACAACTCAAAAGCACATGGAGACAAACTTGAAAACTAGGAAATGTCACTATCCATAAGCCTACCACTATCACCTAAGGCTAATCACTCTTTCCTAACCTACACTCGGCCGAAACATGGAAGAGAAGCCAAGACAAGTCCCTTTCATAGAACCATGCTTCATTTGTTAATAACCTGAAGGACATCACCTTCCACAAGCCTACCTCTTTCCACTTATGGTTTAAGACAACATCATTCTCCTTTCTTGCACATGTGGCGGCCACAAATACTATCAACATCACAAATCTTATCATCTCATTAATTACCCTTGGCATTACATAGCATGCTTGACAATAGGAAGACAAAACCTCCACCTTGCACCATTCTAGGACTCTACCATTCTAACATACTCACCTCTAGGCCTAAACTTTGCTAAAGATGGAAGATTCTATGCTAAATTTCCTTTCGGCCGAACCAACATAGAAGCTACACTACACCTTGACAAGCTAATACACCAATAAGGCATATGCACTAATCAATGGTTACAAGAAATCTAATGAGAAACTTTCCATAATATTCCCAATATAAGGATGTTCCTACATAGAACAAACTCACACCAACACAAACAGAATCACTCTCGCTTTCTTTCTCTCTCTCTCTTTTGATCGCCCACGGCAAAAGGCCACCCTCAAGAAGCCAAGGATCGAGTAAGGGAAGCATCAAGACAATCCAACTCCACTTTGATCCACTAGGTAAGTTAGCTAACCATTCTATTCTTTCTTGGTTTAGAACCTTTCGGCCCTTGTGAACCCGATCTAAACTTTGATCTAATCGGCTACCATTATTATCACAACTATCCACTTCTTAAAACACTATCAAACAAGTACAGTAATATAGATCACCATGTTTTAAATCGTCTACCATCTAATAACATGTGTCAGCATGGCCAGAACATGCGTAAATCTCAACTTAAGTGTGTTAATGCCCTAAACACATAACTAGCTTTATCACAAATACAAAACCAAGATTCACATAACCTAATAACTAGGTCCACAAGCGTCGGGTAGACAAATTGTATGATAAAACTTGTGATTTACCATGCTTTATTAATTTATAGGGCAAGTACTGTCCGGACAATAGTAACTACATAATTTGGCTTCACTAGATCACAAGCATCTTTATCAGGTGAGTTTCACTACTCTTTTTTCTCAAAAGCATACGTTTCGGAAGGAGACAACTTTCTAAACTTTTTCATTGTCCGGTCTCGGACTACTTTTACAGATCCCGGGTTTGGGGTGCTATGATTCACTAGGTGAATTTGCTTTCACTATATCATGCTTTATGTCCTTGATGAACTAAACCAACTCTATCATTGAAGTCTTTCTAAATACCGAATGAATTGCCGGGTTGGCAAGCGGGTTACTAGTTGATAGCGCAATTAGGTCTCACAAACCTCACATCGTGCTGGATAGCATGGGTGTGAACTATAACTCAACATATTATCATTGTTGATAATCAATGATGCAAGGCACTTTGCTCACTATCATGGGATCTCGTTGTTTAGCAGTTCGGTATTACTGGTTTTAGTTACCATGAGCGGGCTAGCTACCCCTGGCATGTGAATTAGCATTTACTCATCAAAACATGGTCTGGAGGACCTACGTATTTACTTAACTATATGAACTCACCAACTTTATGTTGGCCCACAATTACTATACCTTTTTGCAGGACACTAGTTCGAAGCACGAGTAGGGCATGCATCATATAGCATCATGGGAATACGAACAATTATCTACTTTCGAATGTTTAATTATCTATTTCGAACTCATTGTTTTACTCTGACTATTAGAATAACAATTATCTTTAAATTTCACTTCCGTAACTATTGAAATATTTGATTATCAATGAAACTTGTTTTACAATAACGAACTAAATGGTTTGGGCATTTAGGTTCATTCGTGTGACTTATGGCTATGGAGAACATGGTTTGTCACGCGCCTCGCGGTATAAACCCCACAATGGAAATTGAGGGTGTGACACCACAACTTCTGAGATACTGAGGGAGGAGTGGAACTGCTGAAATGGTTGGTAAAGATCGAGTCAGTGTTTGCTTTGTGTGAATGCCCAGCTGCTGATTGGGTGAAGTTTGCTACGGGAACCTTTGAAGGACCCGCTCTGACGTGGTGGAACTCCACCACACAGACACTTGGCTTGGGGGAGGCCAATGCTATGCCTTGGGCAGAGTTTGTGTTTAAGTTGAAAGCTGAGTACTATCCGCGTGAGGAGATTATGAGGTTGGAACACGAGTGGTGGAATCATAAGATGGTAGGGTCCGAGGTTGAGGAGTACACTATCTGACACAACGAACTAGCAGTGATGTGCCCCGGGGTGGCTACACCAGAGTATAGGAGGATTGAACAGTACATTTCCGGATTAGTTCCGGAGATTACATGATTGGTGGCTGCTAGGGACCCTACTACGATTGCAGATGCTATTCGGTCGGCTCACAAGATGACCAATATGAAGGTTTCCGATAGTAACAAAAGGAAGCGAGAGAGTGTGGAAAAGAGTTCAGCTGTCATTGAACGGCAGCCCCAGGCAAAGAAGGTCGAAGCTTCGGGATCAACATCGGATCAGAAACAGGGAGGGTATGTTGGGAAGAACCCTAATTGTGGTCAGTGTGGATTTCACCATTTTGGTAGTTGTGATAGGTTCCGTTGTGAGCGCTGTAATCGGACCGGTCACTATGCAAAGGATTGTAGAGTCAGTCTTCCATTTGAGCCGGCTCAGGCTACTATTGCTACTCCTGCTCCATAGGGGAATCAGGGTTGCTACAACTGCGGGGAGGCAGGGCATTTGAAGCAAAATTGCCCAAAGTTGAACCAGGTTGAGACAGGGACTACAGGAAGGGGTGGAAACAATGAGGGTGGCAGTCGGACTGATCGTGCTTACGTCATCGATTCGAGGGAGAACTAGGTGGATCCTGACACTGTTACCGGTAAGTTTTCTTTTCTTGTTGTTCGTTATATTTTGGTTTCATTCTTATTCGTGCTGTTAGTAGTCTCGTATCCATGGAGTGTTTTCGGTAGTTAGACTTGGTTATCATGTGTCATGCTGAGACGATTTTCTACTCAAATCGTCATGGTGCTTCTTTTCGGGGTCTCGGTTGTGTATCAATTCTATGCGGGAAGGTTTTCTTGTTGTGTTCATCAGTTTGATGTTGGTTATCTGGAGATACTACATGGACGGTACCAGGTGCGTCGTTTATACCTATTACAAGATTCTCCAACGTGCTTTCAATCAGGAGGGGTCAATCGTATGACAACCCGTAACATTTGTCTTGTGTTTACCTTGGGAGGTGGTTCCCCGGCATGGAGTACCTGTTGTTATCATCTTTCATTCATGATTCTCATTTCGTTTTGCGTTTCTGTGGAGCGTTACTTGGGGCATTGGGTGCTCGGTTGGGCGTGTGTGTAATCTTTCGTACCGTATGAATTCATTACGATTCATGTTACGGACCGGGGTACTTGTTGAAGCCGAGTGAATCTTGGGACGAGATTCCTTTAAACGGGGGGATGATGTGACGATCGAAAAATTTTTTCTTTCTTTTCGTCTCTTTCTTTTTGGCTTCGGGCAATTTTCGGGACAAAAATTCTTTCAACGAGGGGATGATGTGACACCCGGCATGTTCAGGTTAACATTTTACAAACACATAAGTCTACCTTAGCAAAAAACATTTACCAAACGTACATAACAAAGTCAGTGAGTCGGATTACATTACGTATTGTCCAGGGTTCAATGATTCAGAGGATTACACACACGAGTCATGAGTCCCGATGTTGGTAAATTACATGAAGTAGATTAAGTAACAAACTTGAATTGATCTATATAGGTTATATGATATGCAAATACATGTTTAAATGGTGTTTAGATGATAATACATGATTATATATGCTTAACATATGTTAGGATTGCATGTTCATGTGTTAGGATGTGTTAAAATGCGTTTAAACGACAAAACTGGAAAATCTGGAAAACACAGGAACTGATTCGACCTTGAGGGGTGTCGTACCAAGCTCCTGGGTCATTCACACATCTCATTCGACCACCATAAAGTCTCATTCGACCCCTGCAAGGGTCGAACCTGTAGTTACTATAAATACCATACTTTGCAATTTTTCATCATTTCACAAATCCTAGTCGCCTCCAAACACTCTCTCTCAACCTTAATCACTGGGGAAGGAGTTTTTGATCTTGTTTTTCATAACCTAACCCTCAAACATCTCCCGTATCATAAAGAAGATAAGATCCAAGGTGTGTTCTTGATCTAAACTCCATTTTAAGCATTTTTTTTATTCATTTTTGTTAAATCCCCAATGGCCCAGATCTGTTTTAAAATGGTTTTCACAATTAAAAACTTTTCTAACTTCTTTCTAAACAAAACTTCATCATTAAACAGGAGTTTTCATACCAGTTAACATGTGTTAATAGTGTTTTATGTTGTGTTATGTACTGATTGATGATTAAATGTTGTATAGATGTTATAGAAGTGTTCTAAGGCTGTTATTGATGATGGGTTTTGGTTATCTTAGGTTATTAACTGTTGGATGATGATATTTTGCCCATTTTGGGGATTTGTGATAGATTTAGGGATTGATTCATGATGTTATTATGGATGAAATGTTTAGGGGTTTTGTTTCACATGATAATCTGAGCATATTGAGTTGATTATTGAATGATTTCATTAAGTTTCTAAATTGGGTGAAGTTTACATGCATTGATGTGACATTTCCATAATTTTGCTATTTTGGGTAACTTGTTAAATGAACAGGTTTTGTGGTAAATTGGTTGGGTTTGTGGGGATGGATTAATGACACTTGACTGCTGTGATTTGTGATGTTTCGTGATGTTGTCGGACTGTTTTTGTTGCGATTTAGGATGATTGGAACTGTTTGGGTCGAACCTGGGTCTCATTCGACCCACGTGGGGTCGAATGAAGGAATCCAGGGTCGAACCAAGGGTGTTACAGGTCGAATGTGCTTCAGTTAGGTCGAACGAACACGATTTAGGTCGAATTAACACGTTTTAGGGTCGAATTAACATTTGTTAGGGTCGAATGAACATGTGTTAGGTTGTATGAACTTGTGTATATGTCGAATGAGCTCCAACAGGGTCTAACAAAGGATGTTTGGGTCGAACCAGATCCAGTTCCATGCTGATTCGACCTTACAACTCCATGTGTGCGATTTTTTATGCAAACTAAGTGTTTTATGCTTGAAACTTATGTGTTAACCATAGATACTTTATTAATTGATGTAATGGATCATCAACGGGATGTCGGGTCCGTTTGCTATGTCCGGTTAACATTCAAACACATTTTGAAACACACATAGTCAAGATTTGGACAATCGAGGACTAGCTAACCTTCAGGTTAGTGGTCAACACACTTACATAAGCTCATTGGTAGGTCGCCATTAGTTGGGACTATCACACACGTTTCGGATTACTATTAAACTGAAGACGCAATCTAAGGTGAGTTCACGGCCCCACTTTTATCTGTTTTATTTTCGGGGAAGAAACATGCTTACACATTTTAAACACATAATTTCATGTTATACTATGGCTATCATTATATTACTATACGACTCATCTAAATCCCACAGAAACCACTAATACGGTTATGTAGTGGGGAAATGTGGATAGATATATTGGGCCTGACAAATCCCACTCGACTACTGGAGGCCAGGCGGTGCATATTGTCTCGATCACACAGGTCATACCGGAGATGACGGTAGTCCGAAGGGAACACACTATAATAAATCACAGTCAGCAATGGTTTCAGTCGTAGTAGTAATATACTTAACGTCTAGCTAGCGTTCACACAACATAGTAGTAACGGTAACCTTTTTAAAGGACAAATGAAATGTTTATTGTAAAACCTGTGAACTCACCAGCATTGTATGTTGACATTTTTAGCATGTTTTCTCAGGTCGCTAAGGTAGCAGCAGTCGGACTAGGCGCACGGAGTCGCACTCGCGTTTAGGATCATGTTTTGGATGTCAAAACTTTAAATTCATGTTTTATCTTTACTTTGGGTTTTGTAAACCTAAATTGCTTCCACTGTATTTTGGATCACAGTTTTTTATTATTGCATGGTTTGGTTTACGTAACCTTTTACATATAGTTGTCGTTTATTGTGACCGTTGAATTGGATCCTGGTATGTCACGCACCTCGCGGTAAAACCCCGCATGTGGAATTTGAGGGTGTTACAATATCGCACCAGATACATGTTCTTAGACAGCGGCATCAGCACTGTTAATATGTATGATTAGTGTTTTCAACAATTGGACGAGTAAGACAAACCCCGCCTCGTTCCAGTGAATGAACCAATTTCAAGCTTTATCCATGAAGTCATCATGCTGCGGGGCATGATTTCGTTTCCAGTCACCATGACTGACGATTAACATGAACGCACAGAAATGTGTGATTTCATGGTTTTACTAGCGATTTCACATCACGATATTCTGCTTGGTCGGGGAGGGTTGGCATAATTCAACACCAACGCGTCAACGTCACATCAAATGACCGGCTTCCCCACCCACACAAGCATCGCATTTATAAGCGGAAACTAGGAATGCCATGCAGCCGACACATCGAAGCCCCCATAGAGGCCAAAACAAAACTCTGCTCGGAGTCGGAAAATTGGGTCTTAACCCTAAATTTCTGGACCAAACGGTGGTCATTGTCCATGCAATCTCCAACACCATCTGTGCATATCTAAAGCAACTGCTCGTCAACAACATTGACGTCTTCGCCGCCAACCATCGGATATGATCGGTGTTACGCAAGATGCCATGGAACCTAAGCTTAACACATACCGATCGGTAGAAACAGTCATACATAAAAAGGCAGCATGGGGCAGGAGAAAAAAAAAGCCATGAATAACAACTCTCTGAACTACTCAACCCATGGATCATCCGCCCTATTCAGTACCAAAACCTGGGTTGCAAACCCAGTTACGGTCAGCAAAGTAATAGGAGGGTGGCGCATGTGCGTTGATTATAAATCTGAACAAGGCGTGTCTGAAGGACTATTATCCTTTGCCCGAGATCGATTTAAAGGTGGGTTCTTTAGCCCTTACCGCTTCAAGTGTTTCTTGGACTCATACAAGGGCTACCATCAAATTCAAATGGCAAAGGTGGACAAAGACAAAATAGCCTTCCACATAGATATGCGTACTTTTTGTTATGCAAAAAAGCCCTCCAGCCTGAAAAATGCGTGAGCTATATACCAGCGCCTGATGGACAACACATTTATGATTGAAATCGGTGTACTACTGGAAGTGTAAATAGATGACTTGGTCATCAAAAACAAAGAAGAGGAGCATATGTTGGGGGACATACAGAGATCCTTCAATCAGCTACGCAATGTGCGCATAAAGCTGAACCCCAGAAAATGTTCCTTCGGAATGGAGGAGGGTAAATTCCTCGGGGTGATTCTCACGCGGGACGGTTTCTGCGCAAACCCGGAAAAGGTCCATGAGATCAAGTGAATGCCTTCCCCCGCATCTATCAAGGAAGCCCAAACGTTTATGGGCCGACTGGTGGCCTTCAACCGCCTACTTTCCAATTACGCTTCAAGGTCCTTCCCATGCGTGGATACTTTGAAGAATTGCTTGAAAAAAGATCAATTTTCGCTGGATGCCTAAGGCAGAAAAGGCTTTCCAAGAGATGAAACGGTTCCTGGTGAAACTCCCAACCATGACCGCACCTCTACCAAAGGAACGGGTAACGTTGTACCTATCTGTCACGGAAAGGGCAATCAGTGCGGTACTCCTAGTAGACCACAAGGGAGTTCAAACACCGATATCAGCAGCTCCTTCCTAGATGCGGAAAGAAGATATTCAACAATGGAAATGCTAGTCCTTGCGATAATACACACATCAAGAAGATTGTGCAAGCATTTCCAAGGACATCCCATCAATGTCATAAATGACTACTAAATCAATGACGTACTTTGCAAACAAGAATTGTCGGGTCGCCTTGCAAAATGGCCGATTGAGCTTAGGGAACACACCATCAGTTACAAGCCCAGGCCCGCAATAAAAGGGCAGGTACTTGCTGATTTCGTAACGGAAATACCCGCCGACAAGATTCAAGACTGCTTTGCAAAATAAGAGCCCGTGCGACCCCTGAACGAAACGAAACAATGGTCCCTATACACTGACAAGGCCTCAAACGACGACATGTCAAGAGCGGGACTACGCCTTATCAGCCCAGATAACAAAGAGTACACATACGCCATCTGCCTCGATTTCTGAAGTATGAATAACGGGGCGGAATATGAAGCCTTACTCGAAGTGCATGTGGATTCAATGCTTGTCGCATGACACATTAACAGCACCTACGACATGAGAGATGCAACTATGGAACTTTACCTTGACCAGGCCACGCTACTATTGCGTAGGTTTCATTCGTGTACGGTCACCCATATCAATAGGAGCCAGAATAAATCTGCTAATGCACTGAGTAAAATGACCTCAACGGTCTTCTAACACATGGGCAAAGAAATCCACGCCGAAGTGCTGGACAAACCATCTATTGCACAGCGACAAGTCAACGTCATCCAAACAGGAAACGCGTACTGGATGACCCTAATAAAGCCTACTTGGCTTCCGGCATCCTTCCTGAGAACAAATCAGAGGCCCAAAAACTCTAATACAAGGCTTTCCATTATCAGCTGACCGATGTATATCTACCGCGGATCTTACCTGGGTACTCTGCTGCGTTGACTCTGCAGATGCATCGTTCCTCATCTGAGATATTCATAAGGGCATCGGTGGCTTGCAAGCGGGGCCAGAATGGTTGCCACCAAGCTAATGAACGCCGGGTATTACTGCCTAGGCATGCACCTAGATGCTGTGGCAAAAATTCGCAAATGCGATTCCTACCAACGTCATGCGCCAAACACCATGTGCCCCAAAAATGACCTGGTGCCTGTTACCTCCGGCATGGCCATTTCAAAAATGGGCAATTGACCTTGTCGGGCCATTCCTTATAGTGCCAGGAAACGTTAAGTTCCTAATCGTCGCCATAGACTACTTCACCAAATGGGTTGAGGCACAGCCCCTATCAAAGATTGACGGGGCACACGTCAAGAAATTCATTTGGCAGTTCATCATTTGTAGATTCGGCTTACCCTACCAAATTGTGAGCAAAAATGGCACGCAGTTCACAGACCAGCACACACAAGGGAACGAACACAAGGGAACAGACAAGTCGAAAGAGCAAATCGAAGTATCGTTGAAGGAATCAAAGCACAGCTCGAAACCAAGCGAACAGGTTAGGTCAATGAAGTCGTGCATGTGCTATCGACTCATCGCACCTTAACCAAAACGAGCAATGGTGAAACTCCGTTCAGCCTCACATATGGTTCCGAGGCCATCATACCCGCCAAAATTGGATGCCCTTCCGCAAGGTTCCTCATGGGGGATAAAGGTACTAACGACATCGAGCTCTGCTTAAACCTTGACTTGCTAGAAGAACGGCGTGAACTCACCACAATCAAAGAAGCCAGGTACAAGCACCTGCTGGAGCGCTAATACAATCAACGGGTAAAGTTGTGAAAATTCAACGTTGGGGACTATGTCTTCCGGAACAATGAAGCCTCTAATGCAGAAAAGCATGACAAGTTGGCTCCTAACTAGGAAGGACCATACAAGATCCAAAAACTCTTTGGATAGGGCGCCTGTGCGCTTAAAAAGCTATATGTCACGCCTATCCCGAGATATGGGAATGCTGCACCGTACTTGTTTTACTTAATTTCATTGTATAATTATGGGCTACTCACGCCTACTTCTTTTTTTTTTTCAATGGAAATAATTTCTTACTTATCTTATTGTGTTCACTACTTACACATTAGTCTTCAATGCGTGGGATCTCTAAACACCCACCGCCGGACTACATACTTATGACAAAAGATCGAAGTTAAAAAATCACAATTCCAACAAGTATTCAACTTACAAGGATGAAAAGGCGCACAAAATAAAGTTTTGTTCACATAAAGTTTTGCTCACAGTCGAACGGTCGAAGGAAGATAGAAGAATGGTCGAAGGTGGAATTGTAGGAGCGAAGATGCACAAGGAGGTCGAAGGTAGAACTTAGATTATGTATGTCTTGGTTCGACCATGACGAATGGTCGAACCTGCACATTCGACCAACACAAATGGGCGAATGTGCAGGACTATATAAGGTCAAGTTGATTTTTGATTTGTAACTTTTGACATTTTGTTTTCCCTCCTTGTGTGTGCTCTCCCTAGGTTTATTATTGAGTCTGTAAAAGTCGTTTAATCATTATAAACTGCTATTTCAAGTGTAATCCTTTATCAAAGTGAATTAATTAAAGATGTCTATGATGATTTCTGTGTTTTGCTAGTTTTATTATCATTTTGTGATCAATTCAGGGATTCCGCACCTGAATTGAACTTGTTTGATCATTATCTTTGTTGTTTAGACGATCCTACGTGCATACAAAGTGGTATCAGAGCCATTTGGATCAAACAACCACAAATTGATAATATTACAACTGATTTGGACCCAACTTTGATCAAAACTTTCTGTTTTTCATTGATAAACTGAATTTGGTGTTAAATTGATTGATTTGAACTTGTTTTCATGGATAAAACTCATAATTCTCTTTGTTAAACTTGTTCCAAATCTAATCCGAAGCAAAACCTGCTTAAAATCATCAAATTTCATCAACATTTGAAATTTTTTGATCAAAATAACTGATTTTCAAAGAATAACCGTTTTTCAAACATGAAGGGTCGAACCTAGGGAGATTTGGTCGAAAGTGAGAGTATTTGGTCGAACCAGGGATTATTTGGTTGAAAGTGGAGTGTTAGTTGGTCGAACCTAGAAAGTTTTAGTCTGTTATTGTTCATTCGACCTTATTGAGTACATTCGACCAATCGAGTGGTCGAACGTGGGTGTTAACGGTCGAAAGTGAATTTGAGTTTGTTATTTTCTACATTCGAGCCTTTTCAAACGGTCGAACGTGGTTTGATTTTCACATTCGACCACGCGATTATTACAAAGGGTCGAAAGTAGAATCTGTTATAAAAACTTTTCTAATCGTTTCGTGTTTAATCGTTTCTAGATCAATATGTAGAATTTTCCTACAACACCACGACCTATTACAACACCACACCAGCAGACAACCATGGATCCTTGGTCGGTAGCTGCTCAAAAGTCTAGTCAACCATCCCAACCGATTAACTACATGGCGATGACTAGCTCTATGCCCCAACAAGTTGCACAACCACAACCACAACCGATGGCTGATTATTGGGGAGTAACAGCAGCGGCAGTTCACTCTCACACTACCAACGCGATCTCGACTCTTATTCAAGACTTATCGTCGGGTAGTGGAAGTCGTCCACCAAAGTTGATGGAAATGGTAGACTACAACACTTGGAACACCAAGTTCAAGATACATCTTGCGGGAATGGGATTAGAGGGAACGGAAGCTTGGCAAATAAGTGCTAAGGGCTATGTTGCTCCAATCTTGGAGAACACGGGTGAGCCGATTCCGTTGGAAAATCTTGCTGAGGATGAGAAAAAGAAATTTGCTATTGAGAAGAAGGCGTTTTCTCAACTGTCCCAGGCCATAAATACTGATCTCTTACATCAGTTCAGGTCTTACACTACATCTAAACAGTTGTGGGACATGTTAAGAAATCGTCACGATGGGAATGAGAAGACGAGGAAGTTAAGGATGGAGGAACTAAGGAAAGAGTTTGAGAACTTCAGCTATATGGGGAATGAGACGCTGAAGGAGTTGATTCCTAGGTATTGTCATTTACTGACCGAGCTTTCAAGCTATGAGATAAACATACCAATGTCGGAGCTAGTGGACAAGTTTGCTGATGCGTTGCCACCATACTGGAATCAGCACATAGAGGGACTCAACGAAAAGGATGCGTACCAATACTGGACCATCAACGAGTTTATTCAGAAACTTGAGAATAAAGAGATGGAAGAAAAGAGGAAGGCGAAAAGAGCTCAAATTCCTCAGAACCCGGATTTATATCATGGTAATGCATCTTCATCTCTTGCTGGTTCAAGTTCTAGTTCAAATGTAGCACCACACATTGCGTGCGTTTCTAGCCAGGTTGAACCATCCAAAACACCTATCAATTACCTTGCACAAACTTCATCTTATACCCCACCATCATATCCTACTACAACTTTCATACCACCATTTTCACCTATGCAACAAGCAGCTTGTTATTCTGCTAATCTAAACCAACCTTAACAAGAATCCTATATTCCTCAAGTGAATCAAACCCAGATGAACCAAACCCAACCTACTCAGAATTCAATCGTGTTGGAAACCTCGAACTTGAACAATGTTACAGTTGAGATTGCACAGCAACATGTAGCATTGGTGTTAGCTATGGTAGCTTCCTATAACGGGCTGGTTGCGAGTCAAATTGTTAACAACAACTTGACCAGTGAAGATTACGCACAGATTGATAAAGAAGAGATTGAGCTCATTGATATCCAGTGGGCATTTGCTAGCGTTATGAGGAGAGCTACCGAATTCATTGAGAAGATCGGAAGAACTGATCTTTCTACTTCCCCAAACACCACATATGGCTTCAACAAAGCCAAAGTGACATGTTTCAATTGTGGTGGGAAAGGTCACTTTAAGAGAGAATGCACACAGCCAGCACAGCAGGGGAACAGAAATCCTTTCAACACCAACTACCAAAACCGTCAAACCCAAAACCAGGTATCTTACCAAAAGCCCTAATATTTCAAGCTTTTAACCACAAAATACCTACCAGAACCGTTAAAATACTTCACAAAACAACACTGCTAGATAAACCACAACACAAAACCACAACCAAAACCAAACACCACAAAATTCAAACCGAACAATCATTCCTATTTCTACACCAAACACACAAACCCAATCAGATAATCAAAACAAAGCCTTGGTGATACAGAAAAACGAGGGTTTTGATTGGACGGATATGCAGTTGGGTGTTGAGGAGATTACCACTGGTAATGTGGCATGTGTTGCACAGAAGATGGATCTGGATGAGCCGGTATGTGTTGAAGAAGAAATAGTGACTGAAAAGATGTCTGAAGTGAAAATTGAGGAGTTGAATGAAGAAAGTGATGATTGTGGAGAAAAGAAATATGGTTTGATACTTGATTCAGTTACTGATGTGCAAGAGTAGTATGATTCAGCTTATTCTGATGTGGAGAGTGAGTCTGATTCTGAATTTAGCGTTAACTCACTGGATGATGATACTGACCAACTGCTTGCTGAAGCCGACTTTTTGATGACCCGTAAATCATGCATGGTGGATGATGCTTGTACCAGGATTGATTATTCAGTGTGTTTCGCTGGGAAGGAAGCACACTTTGCACTGATGGCGATGACAGAACCTCCAAAACAGGTAAGTACTGAATCTACTTAAAACTTAATTTGTGATAAACATTGTGATGCTTGTGATAAATTGACAGAGGATAATAAGCAACTCAAGATTCAGCTTGAGAGTGCTAAAATCAACTGTCAATCATATCAAAAAGAAGCACGAGAGTTTAACATAGTGCTTGATGGTTATAAGAAAGATGTTTCAGAACTGAAAAAGACATAATCTTTGAAACAACTAGCCATAAACAACTACATAAATGATTTAGAAAATACAAAACTTGAAATGGCTACCATCAAGTGCTTTGCAGAAAAAGTGAATAAAAAACTTGAGAGTTATAAGCATATTGCTTATGTTGTTGATCATATAATAGAGGACCCTTCACAGTCTAGTAGTGCAAACTACAAGGCCGTCCTATCTCCAGTGTTATTTGAAAATCATACTCTACATTCAATAACACCGGAGAGCTCAGTCAAGTCTGAATCGACATCGGATAATGAGTCGAACACTTCTAGTGTGGGAGACCCAAATTCTGATGTTCGACCAGTTTTGGGACTAAACAATGAGGGTGTAGTTGTTGTAACTGATGATTCCGATTCTGAGGATGATCAATCTGAGAAGGTATCTGAGGAGGTGTGTGATATTCCTGTTGAAAATCACATAATCATAAACGAACCTGTTTCACCATCTCAGATTGTGCATCCCATGGCTAACGCTCATAGAAAGAATCAATCAGTTAAACCTGTTGAAAAGAAAAATGAATCCTGTGACAAACCCGTCAAGATTTTCTATCGGATGATTGGATCCGATAATATAATATCTGACGAGGAATATCCAATAAAATTCGCCAATTATTCAAAGATTGAAAAGATTTAGTAGGAGAGTACTATTTGGTTCCCAAAACATGAGCGAACAAATGATGTACCTCTAGAGGTTTTAGAAAGAATTTACTTGGATATTCCTAAAGAACCGAAAGTTCATGTCACAGAATTCATCAAGCCAAAGAATAAGGCTAACAGTTTTCTTGAGCCGACTTACTCTTTGGATCCAGCTCCTGAGAGTCTTAGAAGGAAATGTGTGGAGGATCAATATCCTATTACCACATACTCTAAGTCGAACGACAAGAATAACTTTAAGGAATACCGTGCGTGTTATAAATGCGAGGAGAGAGGGCATTTACTTGCTCACTGCCCGTATGTTAGGCACAAAACGCACGAGGTGGAAGTGAAGCAAAATTATCAACGTCCACTCGATAATCAAGGTTATCCACAACAACGTGTTGTCCCTCAACAACTACATTTTTACAATCAAAATCATTTTTATCAAAGAAGGGATAATCGTTCGATGACATATGATCATCGTAACCGGATAGCAACTGAAAACCCCCTTAAGAAACCGATGGTGAACACAACTGTTGACAAGAAAAAGGTTCTTGTTAAACCTGTTGTCAAATCAACAGTTGGACCTGTCTCTGTTAAATCAGAGAAGGTAACCAAGAAAATTTCGTTTAAAGACGAAGTAAAGAAACCGGTTGAGACCCCAAAATCTCAAACCGGATCTTGAAACGTTCGTAACAGCATTGGTCACCAAAGGGTTCACAAGGTGCTTCATCTTCACAGGTGAATGAGAATGTTAAAGCTGAAACTGAAAAAGATTTAATTGATCAGAAAAAGATCAATTCAAATCAAACTGTTTGTGTCAAAAAGACCAAGCAGGCTTCGGTCCCCCCGAAAAATCTAATCTTTTACTTGATATGTGCAGGGAGCTTCAGCTGGCCCTGTGAGCAGTCTTTGGATTGTTGACAGTGGAGATTCTGGTCACATGACAGGGGATCTATCGCTCCAGTTCGATATTTGAAATATCAATGGAGGTTATGTAGCGTTTGCTGGTAACAAGGGTGGAAACATTAGCATGGAGGGTAGTGTCAGTAATGGAATAGTGAGTTTTGAGAAGATTTCTTACGTGAAGCAAATCGATTATAATCTGCTCAGTGTCAGTCAGATTTGTGATAAGCAGTTTTCAGTTTACTTTGATGACAAATCTTGCTAATATACTCAAGTCGGGATTCGTTTTACCAAATGAGTGGGTGATGTTAAAGGCGCCGAGAGTGAACAATTTGTACATTCTCGATATGTCAAAAGCGATGACTACACAAGGCCAAGTCACGTGTTTCCTCTCCAAGGCTACTGAAAAAGAATCTATCATGTGGCATAGGAGGATGGGACACATTCATCTTCGAAAGATGAATCAATTGGTGAAGAATGAACTTGTCACAGGCGTAAATGTTAAACATTTTCATTTAAATGACAAGTGTGTGAGTTGCAAGAAGGGTAAGCAGCACAAGCAATCCCATAAGCCAAAGAAAGTCAATTCTGTTGAACTGCCACTTGAGCGTTTGCACATGGATCTGTTCGGACCGGTCAAACGTAAAAGTCATGCTGGTGAATTGTACTGTCTTGTGGTTACCGATGACTATTCCAGATTTTCATGGGTTATGTGCTTGCACCATAAGAGCGACACGTTTGATAATCTGAAAGTTCTGTTCACTCGATTGGAAAATATCTATGGTCTCAAGATCAAGAGAATTAGGAGTGATAATGGGACGGAGATTAAGAATGCACAGATGGACGTTCTTTGTGAAAACAAAGGTATTCATCATGAATACAGTGCTCCGTATACCCCTCAACAGAATGGTGTCGCATAGAATCAGAGTTGATTGAACTCTCCGGTGTTATTGAATGTAAAGTGTGATTCTCAAATAACACTGGAGATGGAACAACCTTGTAGTTTGCACTACTAGGTTGTGAGGGTTCTTCAAAGACATGGTCAACCACATAAGAAATGTGTTTATAACTTTCAAGCTTTTTGTTGACCTTTTCAGCAAAGCATTTGATGGTTGCCATTTCTAGTTTAGTTTCTTCAAGTTCATTGATATAACTGTTTATGGCCAATTGTTTTAAAGAAAGAGTTTTCTTCAGATCAGAAATATCCTTTTTTGTAACCATCAAGCACTTTATTGAATTCATGTGCTTCTTTGCGATAAGATTGACAGTTAATTCTAGCACTCTCAAGTTGAACCCTGAGTTGCTTGTTTTCCTCTGTCAATCTATCACAAGTTCCACAGTATTTATCACTATTCATATCTATAGTGGATTCAGAACTTACCTATTTCGGAGGATCAGTCATCGCCATCAAAGCAAAATGCGCTTCCTTTCCAGCAAGAATTTAGAATAGTCTATTCTTGTGAAAGCGTCATCAACTATGCATGACTTCTGAGTCATAAGAAAATCAGCTTCGGCCAGAAGTTGATCAATATCATTATCTAGTGAATTAACACTAGCTTCAGAATCTGGCTCACTCTCCGAATCAGAGTATGTCAAATCACGCTCGTCAGGGATATCAGTGACTGAATCAAGAATCATTCCAGAAGTCTTCTCAACAGGAATATCAGCTTCTTCTACCATCTCCTCAATCTTCATTTCAGAAATCTTCTCATTCTCCAAAACTTCTTCAACTAATACCGGCTCCTCTAAATCAATCTTCTGAGCAACACAAGCTACATTACCAGCTGTAATCTCTTCAACACCCAGTTGCATCCCAGTCCAGTCAAAACCTTCATCCTTTTGGATCCCCAAAGCCTGGTTTTTGTTTTCAGTTTGGGTTTGGCTATTTGGTGTCGAAATGGGAATAACACCGGAGAGTTCAAGCAACTCTGATTCTACAACGGATGATGAATCTAACACTTCTAGTGTTGGGGATCCACATTCTGATGTTAGACCGATTTTGGGATTGAATAATGAGGGAGTGATTGCTGTGACTGATGATTCAGACTCAGATGATGAGGAACCTGAGAAAGTGAGTTATATTCCCGTTGAAAATTACATTATTACAAATGAACCTGTATCACCTTCTCAGATTTCACATCCGATGGCAAATGCTCATCGAGTGAATCAGTCAGTAAAGAAAGTTGAGAAAAATGAGCCAGTTGACAAACCCGTCAAAGTATTTTATCGGATGGAAAGATCCGATAAGATTATTTCTGACGAAGAATATCCGATAAAATTTGCCAATTACTCAAAGATCGAGAAAATTTGGCAGGAGAGTACTATTTGGTTTCCTAAACATGAGAGGACCAATGATGTACCTCCAGAAATTTTAAAGAAAATTTATCTGGATATTCCAAAAGAACCTAAGGTTCACGTCACTGAGTTCATCAAGCCAAAAGAAAAGGCTAACAATTTTCTTGAGCCGACTTACTCAAAGAACCCAGCTCCTGAGAGATTGAGACGAAGGTGTATGGATGAACAACATCTCATCACTTCTTATGCTAAGTCGAATGCCAAGAATGTTTTTGAGGAATACCGTGCATGTTTCAAGTGCGGGGAGAGAGGGCATTTACTTGCTCTCTGCCCGTACATGAGGCATAAGAGGCACGAAGTTGAAGTGAAACAGACATATAGAAGTCCAGTCGACAATCATTGTTATCCACAAAGACGTTTTGTCCCTCAACCAGCACCATTTTATAATCAAAGCTGTTATTTTCAAAGGAGGGATAATCGCCAAATTGCATATGATCGTCGTAACCATATTGCTATGGAAAAACCATTGAAGAAACCAGTGGTGAACACAACTGTTTATAGACAAAAGGTTCCACCAAAACCTGCTGTTAAAACAACAGTTGGACCTGTCTTCGTTAAATCAGAGAAGGTAACTAAGAAGGTTTCATTTAAGAACGATACAATGAAACTGACTGAGACTCCAAAATCTCAGATCAGGATCTTGAAAGATTCGGAACAATCTTGGTCACCGGTGGGTTCTCCAAGTTCTTCTAATTCAACAGTCAATGAAAAATCTGAAAATCAGAAAAATTTGATAGATCTGAAAAAGGTCAATTCAAATTCAAATGTTTGTGTTAATGAATCTTTGAAATTGAATGTTCAAAGACCCAAGACCAAACAGGCTTGGGTCCCCCGAAATAACTAATGATTTTCTTGATATGTGCAGGGAGCTCCAGCTGGCCCTATTAGCAGTCTTTGGATTGTTGACAGTGGAGCTTCTGGTCATATGACAGGGGATTTGTCGCTGCTATTCGATATCAGAAACATCAATGGCAGATATGTAGCATTTGCTGGAAATAAAGGAGGTTACATCACAATGGATGGAAGTGTGAGTAACGGGATTTTTAGTTTTGAGAAGATTTCGTATGTGAAACAGATCGACTATAATCTGCTTAGTGTCAGCCAAATCTGCGACAAACAGTTTTCTGTACACTTTGTTATTCCAAAAGAGTGGATCATGTTGAAAGCACTGAGAGTGAATAATCTTTACACTCTCGATATGTCAAAGGCGATGACAACTCAGGGCCAAGTTACGTGTTTCCTCTCCAAGGCTACAGAGAAAGAATCTATTATGTGGCATAGGAGGATGGGACACATTCACCTCAGGAAAATGAATCATCTGCTGAAGAATGGGCTTGTCGAAGGCATTAATGTTAAACATTTTCATCTAAATGACAAGTTTGTGAGTTGCAAGAAGGGGAAGCAGCACAAAACGTCTCACAAACCAAAGAAAGTGAACTCTGTTGAAATGCCACTTGAGCGTTTGCTCATGGACCTATTCGGACCTGTCAGGCGTAAGAGTCATTGCGAAGAGCTTTACTGTCTTGCGGTTACTGACGATTATTCTAGATTTTCATGGGTAATGTGCTTGCAATATAAAAGCGACACGTTTAACAATCTGAAAGTTCTGTTCACTCGTTTAGAGAATGTCTATGGTTTAAAAATCAAAAGAATTCGGAGTGATAATGGGACAGAGTTCAAAAATGCACAGATGGATGCTCTTCGTGAAGATAAAGGAATTCATCATGAATACAATGCTCTGTATACCCCTCAACAGAACGGTGTCGCAGAAAGGAAAAACAGGACTCTAATAGAAGCGGCAAGAACAATGCTTGCGGATTCTAACCTTCCAGTAATGTTCTGGAATGAAGCCATATACGCAGCATGTTACACACTGAATCGTGTGTTATCAGTGAAGAAGTTTGGCAAAACTTCTTATGAAATGTTGAACAGACGAAAGCCGAATTTGGAGTATCTAGAACCATTTGGAGCACCGTGTACTATGCTTAATCCGTCTAAAAAGTTTGCACCAAAAGCTGAAGAGGGATTCTTTGTTGGATATGCAACCCCGCTCAAATGGGTATTCAACAAACGAACTCGTCAGGTAGAGGAGTGGGCTAACGTTGAAGTTCAACGATATACTCAGAATGTACAGGGTAGCGGTCCAGATTGGATGTTTGATTACAAAGACTTCTTTGAATCTTTCAATCTAGATAACTTGGTTGAAGAGGATGTATTAAGACTTTATTATGAGTGTGAAAACGCAGTGACTTCACCGTTGGTGCGTCCGATCACCGTAACTCCTCCAACAGCTTCTAATGATACCAATGTTCCTGCAGCTGAATAAGAAGTTTTCCAGGAAGCTTCCACTACGCTTAATTCATCCGAATCGGAAGATGAAGATGATGTCACAAGTGAAGCTATTCTAGATCATGCTACAGAGACACCTCCTGTGAACCCAAATCCAAATGTTGCTTCATCATCCGACTTGGGTAATGATCTGGATTCGACAGAGAATTTTACTACTCAAATGGGAGTTCAAGTACCTGATCATCCGGAATCTCGGATTCATCGTATTCACCCGCTTGAGCAAGTGATTGGTGATCCTGAAAGCAGTGTTATGACTAGAGGACAACTTCGGAGTGAAAATTCACCGGAAAATATTGGCGATTTAGCTTTATATGCGAAAATTCAAAAATCTGGTTGTCAGAATGACTGGTCCTTTGCTTGTTATGTTTCGCAGGTTGAGCCACGGACTTACAAGGATGCTCTTTTGGATGATGCTTGGGTTGAGGCGATGCAAGACGAGTTATTGTAGTTTTCTAGGCAGAAAGAAAATTGGAACTAAATGGGTTTTCTAGTGTAAAAAGGATGACAGAGGTGTAATCGTGAGAAACAAAGATCGAGTGGTAGTTCATGGTTTTCATCAAGTGGAAGGAATTGACTACAATGAGATTTATGCACCTGTGGCACGTTTAGAAGCTATTCGTATGATTCTAGCGTTTGCCTCTTACAAGAAATTCAAGGTGTACCAAATGGATGTTAAGAGTGTGTTTCTCTACGGTGTGGTCAAGGAAGAGGTATACGTCGTTCAACCTCCTGGCTTTGAAGATCCTATCCACCGGGATAAGGTTTACGTTCTCAACAAAGCACTATACGGGTTGCACCAAGCTCCACGCCAATGGTATAAGGAGTTGAGCACGTACCTACTATCCAAAGGATTCAAACGCGGTTTGGTAGACTGCACTCTATTCACTAAAACAACAGGGGATGACTTGCTTCCAGTCCAGATTTATGTTGACGATATTATTTTTGGATCTACTAACGAACTTTTGTGCAGAGAATTTGAAAAAGTGATGCAGGAAAAGTTCGAGATGATTGCGATGGGAGAAATGCAGTTTTTCCTCGGATTGCAGGTTGAACAAAGAGTAACGGGGATCTTTATTCACCAAACCAAATATGTATCTGAAGTCTTGAGCCGGTTCCAGATGGAAGATTCAAAGCTGATGGATACCCCAATACAACCTAACCACAGGATTGGAGTTGACGCTAAGGGGGAGCTGTAACATTTCGCATTTAATACTTGTACGTTACGATTAATTGAATAAAACGTCAAGTTTCATTATTATTTCGTCTTTTAAAAATTATTTGTGACGCCTTTGGACCCCGAATACTATATTATATATATATATATAGTATACATATATATTAGAATTAATTATAAAAAAAATATAGGCTGGGGCCAGGATTCGAACCCGAGCCCTCAGCCGGGTCACCAAACACAACACCATCACCAACTGGGCTACACACACACTTGGTTTAAATCCCAACACATAATTATTATATTACGAGTTTTAGTTCTTCACAGTTGAATTAGAAAGTCAACTGTGACACCAATCTACCATAATTAACAAATTCAAACGCGTAATAATCCGGATTAGGAATGATTGTTGATTGATTTGTTGATTACGCGTCTATTACACGCTGATTTGAGGTCAGAAACATGCCAATTATACACGAAGACGCGTCATTACATTCAAAGCCGAGTCAACATTCCATTCGTGCAATCCAAACTCTCTCCCTATAAATTGGACCTCCCAAATCCTTCCCAACTCGCCGAAATCTCTCTCTCAATCTCTAATTTCTGTTCTGAAACCATCTTTCGAAGCTTTGGGTTCGCGTTTGACTTTTTCTGTTGACCGAAGCAAATTCACACGATTCGTGTTTGTAAGTTACCTTTTTCTTGTGAGTTTTATTCTTCGGCATACACACAACAATAACCCTATGATTAATTGGGTTATTGTTGTGTAAATCAATTGATTGTAGAAGCTAGGGCACGAACGTATGATTTGGGGAAGAACACAGTTCAGTATGTGGTCTTATATTTTAAACGAACTGGAATCAAACACAACCACTGATCTAGATCAAGTGGTTGTGTCTGATGTCTGATAATCTAAACACGCGGGTTCGAGTCCCATACAAACGGTTTTTAATTCTTTTCTTTTAATGAATTATAAATCAGATTTCACATATATGATATAATCAATTATAAGTCAAATCTATTCGTTCTCAGGGTCCAGACCAGTTGGTCTGGGCTTGTGATTTAAAACACATGAACCGGCCAAGGGCCCGGATTCGATCCATGGCATCAACAAACAATTTTTTTTTCATTTAAGTGTATATATATATATATATATATATATATATATATATATATATTCCTTAGTATTTTTAAAATTCATTTTAAAATACTAAAACTCTTTCATAAATTCTACAAAAATTATTTTATGTTATTCTAGTAGAAAAGTTTAACATACAATTTTTAGTTTTCCAAAATTTATTTATTTAATATATATAATAAATAATTCAAGTTTATTCTATTTTATTTATAAAATTCTATAAAAATATCAAAACAATTATATAAATTTCAACAAAAATTATTCTAAGTTTTTATAACAATAAACTTTTCTGAAATGATTTTTATTTCTGAAATTCATTTATTTAATATTTGTAATCAATTTTTGTTAGTTTTAATCATAAATAAATCATAATAAATTCATTTTTCAATATTTTTGCACCAAAATTTTATATAAATTATTTCTATTTATTTGGAACAGAAAAAAAAATTTTATTTAATAATTCTGTAATTTTAATATTTTTAAATATTAATGTTATATTTTGACAATTTGTAATAAATAGATTTAATATTCTATTTTTAAGAAAATAATTTTATAAAAATTATTTTCATGCTTAAAACTTTATAATATGACCATCTTTAATTTAAAATTTACAAAAAGACTTTTGTTTATTTATATCAAATTTCTCTTATTTATTATACATTTTATTTATTAATCAAACGAACACTTATCCCCACTTCGAAACCCTAGAATATATTTGTAGACTAGAAAGACTTAGACATATTTATTACCTTAATTATAGGGTAATACTTGGCATCGTTGGGCAACACATATCCTACTTTCACGAGACATAACATTTTACTAAGGTGAGTTTTACATAGCCCCTTTTCTATTATTCACTATTTTTGGGGTGAAACATGTTACAACATTCTATATGCAATTCAATCATAAAGTGTCTATGTGTTATTCTATGTTGCATCATGTCTTAAACATGACTAGGGTAAGCACAATATTCTAGCATAATCATTAACATTGATCAGCCGACGGTATACAATGATAGATCTATTGGACTGACAATCCCACCCGGATACGTGCCTCCTACATAGGTAGCGTGGGTGATTGTTATCGCATAACATAATCGAGTGAACCATGAGCGTATGGGATGGACCACAATATTCTAGTTACAAGGGTTGATTATGCACTCGATTTACTTCTAGTATGTTTTCACATATGGACTAGACTTGTCATGACACTTGAATTGTACAAGCTTTATTCGATTATCAAAACCTATGTAATTCTCACCAACTTTTGTTGACCCAAAAATATTTTCAAAATTAACATGTTTCAGGTAACAACGAAGCTGAGGCTTAGAGTATGCATGAGGAATATTATGAAGTTTATTTTGAAGTTATTTGAAGTTATTGCTTTATTTGATATCATGTATTTGGGATTTCTAGACATCATTTCATTTTGGATATTTATGTTATGAATAAATTATTTAAAATTTCAATTTATACCATGTGCTACTGAAACAATCATAAATACGTGACATCCCGATGTTTCTGCCATCGGTTGGGGTGTTAAAGGAGCTGACTAATCCTTTTACATACAGAGCAATCTCTGATGTATCTCACCGCATCCAGACCAGACATAATGTTCGCTACATGTCTCTACGCACGATATCAGTCGAAGCAAAAACAAAGTCATCTTGCAGCTGTCAAACGGATCCTACGATATCTGAAGGGTTGTCCGTCGAGAGGACTATGGTACCCTAATGATAATAATTTTGACCTAATTGCTTTTAGTGATGCAGATTGGGGCGGTTGTGATAAAGACAGCAAATCCACAACGGCTGGATGTCAATTTTTAGGGAGCAGGCTCGTGACCTGGCAGTGTAAGAAGCAGACGACAGTCGCACTATCTACATGCGAAGCAAAATATGTGTCAGCTTCAAGTTGCTGCTCACAGGTTCTGTGGATTCAACAGCAGATGGTTGATTACAGTTTGCAATTTCTGAAAACCCCTATTCATTGTGACAACGAGGTCACAATTGCATTAACTAAAGACATGGTCAATCACTCAAAAGCTAAACATATCCGGAATAAGTATCACTTTATCCGAGATTGTTATGCCAAAGAGCTGATTGATATGGTCAAAATCCACATTGATTACTAACGTGCAGATCTTTTTACCAAAGCTTTCGATAGATCTCGATTTGAATTTTTATTAAAAGCTAACGGCATAAAAGAGAAATAAGACTGATCATCACCTTAGTTTATCACTTTTAGTTTTAGTTTTTATGTTTTTCAAAAATCCAAAAACCCAAAAATATGTTTTACATTTTAGGGGGAGTTTTTAGATTTTCAGAAAAACCAAAAACATAGAAAAATCCAAAAAGCCATAAAAATTAGAAAAACCCAAAATGATTTCCCTGGATTAAAAGAGGAAATGATAGTATATCAGTGGGGATCTGACACATGCTAAAGATTTGAAATCTTATATAAGCCGTGTGTTGAGTCGATGAGATGTGCTGGTAGGCTTCGTAGACCTATTACTGCACGTTAGATACATACATATCAAACGAATTGTTATGTGGATGAACTCCTCATTGGCATATGCTCTTAGTACCGTAATTTCGTTTGATAGGGTTTTTGTACAAAATTCGGAGGTTTCGGGTCGTTATGTTACTAGTTATCTGGGGATAGCCTTTCTGATCTTTTGTCGTCAGGTTTTACGGACCTAGATCAGACAGGGTATCTTTATAAAAAGAGATTTAATGCCAAAACCTAAAGTTACCGAATTGAGGAACTTTCCATCTATGACGATAATCAAAGATTATCTAATGCATCGTATCCAATCATTGATGAAAATCATGATTGATATTAGCCCTCAACCTGGTAGAGTGCATACGTTACTTTGCAGCATTGATTTGCTGACCTGTACACCTCTGTGCCTCAATACCTTGTAAAATTATAGATAACGAAAGCATAATCACGTGTTACAATGAGGCTTTGTGCAATTTTTCCTTGATACGGGAGTATGTCGTGTGCGTGGGAACCACAGACAATTTTGTTTGTACTATAGATAATTGTATCAAACACTGCATAAAAGTCTACATGAGAGCTTATGTGGATAACAATATCAGCAATTGCTGGATCACACATTGTCTTTAATGATAATAAACACTAAAGATAAACGGTGTGATCAGATTTCTCAAAAACTGATATGATCCTCTTACCGGAAATCACAAAATGTTTACTGTTTTATATTTACATTTCTGCATTTCACATTTGTTCAAAACTTACAAAAACTCGAAAAGATTTTAGGTGTGTTTTTAGCATAAATTTCAGAAAAACCAAAAAGATTTTATATTTATGCTTTATTTTTTATAACAGATGGTGATTGATGGTCATTTTTCTGAAACTTGATGAATCATTTGAGTTTTGTAACTTTTAAATGTTAAATGATGAATGTTTGAAGCTTAAAAGGTGTGAAGAAGATTGAACGGGATTTGATTTTGAGATTTGGTAAAATTTTCAAAAATTCCAATCCTCATTCGCCCCTTCGATGGGTCGAATGTGGAATTTTTTCTTACATTCGAGTTTTTTTAAAACGGTCAAGTGTGAGTGTTCCAGTGTATTTTGTACAATCGAACCATATTTCTACTTTCGAGCCTTTCAGTAGGGGCGAATGTAGAAATATTTTCACATTCGCCCTCACCAAACAGTCGAATGTGGGAGCCTATATATACTATCTGCACATTCGAACCTCATTCAAAAAAAATTTCAAAATTCTGAAATCATCAACCCTTGTTGCTCGTGTTTTCTAGTTCCTACCACTTTGATTCTTGATTGATTCTTATCATTTTCATATAATAATCATAGGTAATGGACAAGAAACGAAGCTAGATTCAATGTTTTTGTCTTCGAACCCTAACTTGGACTGTTAGATCAATTAGAGGGTGTTATTGACCTAATTGTTGATTAGGATTTAGTTGTTGAATGTTTTAGGTGGAGAATATAACAAAATCTAGGATTAAAACACAACAGATTGATTAATTGATTGTTTAAAAACTGATAAACACTAGATTTTGGTAAAAACAAACAAAAACTAAATAATTGAATCAATTGATTGATGAAAAGGCTTAGTCGGTCAAGTTAGAAGATAAACAAATGAAAATCCAATGTTAAGATGGACTGATTTGAATTCTGTGATTTTGGTCATATGAACAGTCAAGTTCGACCACTTAAGAAAGGTCGAATGTGGCTTTTTCGGTCAAAGGTGACTTGTTCATAGGGTCGAAAGTGGAATAAAGGTCGAATGTACAATTTTAAAACAGATTTTTCACATTCGAACTTATTTTTCAGATTCGAACCTTGGAATTTCTACATTCGAACCACCGATGGGTCGAATGTGGACTTTTCAAAACCAAATTTCAATTTTGCAAATTTTGTCCGTTTTTAATGAATTTTCATGTTTTGTTGTTGCAGAATTCCAAATGGCAGAACCTCGAAACACAGATATACCAGCTGGATCGTCTGAAAAAGCTGCTGGTAAGAAACCGGAAGAAGAATTGCCATTTGAGGAGGCTCAAAATTGCTGTGCATTTCTTGGCAATGTCAAGAAACATACTGAATTCACTGGCATTGTAGAGTTTCTAATGTGAAGCAGAGTCGTTGATGCAATAGCTACACCTGCCATTATCTATAAAGATCATCAAGCAGACTTCTAGAAGAATGCGAAGATAGATTTTTGGGATAATCAAACAGCTATTGTAAGCAACATTCAAGGACAGCTTGCAATAGTTTCTGAAAGTGATATTCGGAAAGCCTTGAGACTGAAGGATAAGCCGACAGATCCGAGAAGTTTATCCTGGATTGAACAGAGAAAATGCTTTCTACGCATGAAATACAACGGATCAATCACAGATGGAGCTTTGAATAAAGGAAAACGGTGCCCACAGTTCAAATATCTAGCTCATGTGATGTTAAACGTTTTTGGATCCGTTAGTGGTGGCTATGACGTGATGAGAAAGAGCATCAGTTCGTTGATGGTTGCTCTTATACTGAACAAGCCGTTTAATGTATCAGGGATGATTTTGGATCACATTCTTGAACCACTGAAAGGTTTGAAGCATAAGAAGTTTCTATTATGCTTCAAACACCTAGAGTCATTAACCTTGTCTAGGACAACACTATTACAACACTATTACAATTCACATGCTATGCTTGAACCTGTTTTGGAGGCTCTGTCATCGCCATCAATGCGAAATGTGCTTCCTTTCCAGCAAAGAATTTAGAATAATCGATTCTGGTAAAAGCATCATCCACTATGCACGAATTGCGAGGCATCTGAAAATCAGCTTCGGCTAGAAGTTGATCAATATCATCATCTAGTGAATTAACACTAGCTTCAGAATCAGAATCGCTCTCCGAGTCAGAATTAGCTGAATCACACTGTTCGGGAACATCAGTAACAGAGTCAAGAATCAATCCCGACTGCTTCTCAACACAAACATCATTCTCTTCAACTAACTCCTCAATCTTCACCTCAGACATCTTCTCAGTCTCCAAAACATCTTCAACTGACACCGTCTCCTCCAAATCCATCTTCTGGGCAACAAACGCCACATTACTAGCAGTGATCTCCTCAACACCAAGTTGCATACCAGTCCAATCAAATCCCTCATCTTTCTGAATTACCAAAGCCTGGTTCTGGTTATCTAGTTGGGTTTGGCTGTTTGGTGTAGAAATTGGAATGATAGTTCTGGTTGGATTGTGTGTTGTTTGATTTTGGTTCTGGTTTTGTGTAGTGGTTTGTCTAACAGTGTTGTTTGGTGATGTGTTTTGGCGGTTTTGGTAATTATTTTGTGGTTGAAAGTTGGAGTTGTTTTGTATTTGATATGATACCTGATTTTGAGATTGTCGGTTCTGGTAATTAGTGTTAAACGGATTCCTGTTTCCCTGTGTGCATTCTCTTTTGAAATGACCTTTCCCACCACAGTTAAAACATGTGAATTTGGCTTTGTTGAAGCCATATGTGGTGTTGGAAGATGTGGAAAGATCAGTTCTGCCCGTCTTCTCTATGAACTCAGTCGCTCGCCTTATAACACTAGCAAATGCCCACTGAATGTCAATGAGCTCCATCTCCTCCTTGTCAATTTGAGCATAGTCCTCACTGGTTAAGTTATTGTTACCAATTTGACTAGCTACTAACCCGTTATACGAAGCGACCATAGCAGAAACCAATGCTACATGTTGCTGTGCAACTTCAACAATAACAGTGTTCAAGTTTGATGTTTCCAACACAATTGGGCTCTGGTTAGGTTGACTTGGGTTCATTTGGGTTTGATTCACTTGAGGAATGTAGGATTGTTGTTGAGGTTAATTCAAATTAGCTGAATAGCATGCAGCTTGTTGCATAGGTGAAAATGGTGGGATGTAAGTAGTAGGGTATGATGGGGGGGGTATAAGATAAAGTTTGAGCAAGATAGTTTATGAGGGTTTTGGTTGGTTCAAAAATGCTTGAAACACAAGCTATGTGTGGAGCAACAGTAGTACTAGAACTTGAACTAGTTAGAGATGAAGATGTACCGCCATGGTATAACTCTGGATTCTGAGGAACTTGGGCTCTCTTCACTTTCCTCTTTTCCTCCATCTCTTTGTTCTCAAGCTTCTGGATGAATTCATTGATGGTCCAGTATTGGTACGCGTGTTTTTCCTTAAGGACCTCAATGTGTTGATTCCAGTATGGTGGGAATGTATCAGTGAACTTATCCACCAGCTCAGACATGGGTATATTGGTCTTATAACTTGAAAGTTCGGTCAACAAATGGCAATACCTCGGAATCAACTCCTTCAGCGTCTCATTTTCCATATAGCTAAAGTTCTCAAACTCTTTTCTCAACCCCTCGATTCTAAGCTTCCTCGTCTTCTCATTCCCATCGTGATGATTCCTTAACATATCCCATAATTGCTTCGAAGTGGTGCACAACCCAAACTGATATAAAAGATCAGTGTTAATGGCCTGGGACAATTGGGAAAACGCCTTCTTTTCCGCCGCAAACTTTTTCTTCTCATCCTCAGCTAGACTCTCTAATGAATCGGCTCACTAGTATTCTCCAAAACCGGAGCAACATACCCCTTAGCAATCATTTGCCAAGCTTCTATGCCTTCCATTCCCATTCCCTCTAGATGAATCTTGAACTTGGTCTTCCATTGGTTGTAGTCCACCATTTCCATCAACTTTGGTGGACAGCTCCCACTACCCGAAGAATGTACTGCCGCTGCTGCAACTCCCCAGTAATCATGAATAAGTTGTTGTTGTGGTTGTGCAACTTGTTGGGGCATCGAACCAGTCATCGCCAAATAGTTGATTGGTTGAGATGGTTGACTAGACTTCTGAGCAGCTACCGACCAAGGATCCATTGTTGTTTGCTGTTGTAGTGTTGTATCAGGTCGTGGTGTTGTCGGAAAGTACCACATATCAACTAGAAATTTATAAAACACGAAACGATTAGAAAAACATTTCAATAGATTCTACGTCCAACCGTTTACAAATGATCGTGTGGTCGAATGTGAAATTTAGTCCAGATTCGACCATTTCTAGAGACTCGAATGTAGAAAATATAACAGACACTTTCCACTTTCGACCAAATCAATCCACTTTCGACATCCCGATTGGTCGAATAAAACACAGATGGTCGAATGAACAACAACATACTAAAAATTTCTAGGTTCGACCAAAATACACTCCATGTTCGACCAAAAACTCCCTGGTTCGACCTAAAAACCACACTCTCGACCATTTCTCCCTAGGTTCGACCCTTTCATTTTGAAAAACGGTTATACTTTGAAAATCAGTTATTTTGATCCAAAATTTTCAAATGTTGATGAAATTTAATGATCTTATGCAGGTTTTGCTTCGGATTGGATTTGGAACAAGTTTAACAAAGAGAATTTTGAATTTTATCCATGAAAACAAGTTCAAATCAATCAATATTCACCAAATTCAAATGTTCAATGAAAACAGAAAAGTTTTGATCAAAATTGGGTCCAAATTAACACTAATATTATCAATTCGTAGTTGTTTGATCCTTATGGCTCTGATACCACTTTGTATGTGTCAAGGATCGATCTTCAAACAGAGAATATGATCAAACAAGTTCAATTCAGGTGCGGAATCCCTGAATTGATCATGAAATGATAATATATCTAGCAAAACAAGCAAATCATCTCAAACATTTTCATTTCATTGATAAACATAATGATTAACGCTTTAAAACTTTGTTTACAATGATAGATATCAGTTACAGACTCAACAAAGACCTAGGGAGACGACACACTCAGAGAGGGTAACAAAAATGACCAAAAGTTAAACTTAGAAAATGATTCATCCTATATATAGAACTGCACATCCGACCATTCGATTGGGCGAATGTGCAGGTTCGACCATTCAATGTGGGGGAATCAACACATATATACATCAAAACTTCATTTGACCTCTCTAAGTTCTCCCTTCGACCATTCTATCCACATTCGACTAATTGATTTCCACCTTTGACCGTCCGATATCACCAAAACATATTAGAATTCGCAATTCAATAGCACTAGTCGCACTTCGTGTATCTACATCTTCAAGTGTGCGGAGGGTTGTTAACAATATTAGCTTTGTTTGTCCCAAGTTGTGAAAAAAAACTCCCAGTTTTAATTTTTTATGGCATAACATAAAGCAAAACGCCGTTAATTCTTCATAATTTTTGTAAATTAATAGAGTTTTAGGAAGCATTGGATTTGATAAAAAGCGGACAAACCAAATGAAAAACAATAGAGTTTGATAAGCGTGGTAAACAAAAGAGTGACTGGCATGTTAATTTTTACACTTGTACCCATTCCTTCCGTTACGTGGGCATTCTTTTTGAGCCTTTTATTGCTTTTTCGATACTTGCTAGCTATATGCGAAATATGAGTGTGCCGAATGGCTTATGTGATTTAGAACTTGTTATTAGCATACTTTTCGAGATCATATATGTGTAGATTTTCATAAAAGTGATTGAGGCATTTAGGATACCCCCTTTTGATTTAAGCCTTTTCTTTTCGTTTTATCTGTTTCCCGCACCCAATGTTATCTACTAGTTAACCATGTTGAGCCTATATCCCGTGTTTTTCTTATTTGACCCACCATTTCACCACTTAACCAAATTTAGCCTTTTTACTTTAAACCTTTTGTGTTGAAACTCGGTTTAGGTTATTGTTTGACTCGTTTTATGTTATAGTTCATGTTCGGGCTTTAGATCCCGTGTTTTGTGTATATTCGCGTTATAGTTATCAGTTATATTAAGTATTGTAAGTAAAAAAAACAAAAAAAATCAGAAAAATTCAGAAAAATAGTATACCCTAAAATAACGTGATTTAGCAGAGTTTGAGCAGTTTTCATTGCTTTAAAGTTAGAATTTTGTGGTTAGCTCGAATTAAATAAAAATCGCCTATGTTTTAACCGTTTTGTCACTATAAATATCCATTCCACACCCTTGACCTTTGCCTATCATTACAACCGACAAGTCCTCTTGATTTAAGCATTTCTATATATGAATTGGTAGAGATTAGATCTTTTAACAAGCATATGATATCGCACAACTCATTGTCTAGGCATTGAGTGTTTACACATACACATTTCATATGTATGATCCACAAATAAGCCGAGTGTGTGTGAACATTGTGAGTGGTGTAAAGATATGCATGCTTAGTCGATTTGATGTTAACCATTGCTTTGATTTTCTATATATATTTTCAAGTGCTTGTCGGTTTGAAATCTTTGATGATGTTTTTTGACAAACCAACTAGCCATTTGATTTATTAACTTTCCGGTTTGCTACTCGTGTTGCCATTGGGAGTGTTTTTGAGTTTTCTATTACTTAGGGACAAGCAATGTTTAAGTGTGGGGAGGTTTGATATACGTCAAATTATGCATATAAAAGTCCCCATTTAACTCCCGTCTTTATAAGTTTTTGACCTTATACACGAGGAATTGGTACTTAGTTAGGTATCTTTACGATTGCAGGTCTTAAATGACGTCCCGGAAGCAAACCTGAAGAAAAACGAAGATTTCGGCGCGCAAACAGGATTGAGCGGCCGCTCACTCATCCAGATATTTTCAGAAATGTTCTAGAAGGCATACGTCAGCACACGAGCCACTTGTTTGACTTTTGAACAAGTGAGCGTCCGCTCACTGAGATTGAGAGGCCGCTCAATCTTCCCAGACTCTATAAAATACGGCATTTGCCTCTGTTAACATTGTTAGGTATTTTCTGGGCGATTTGGGGCGTTTTCCATGGCCGAAGAACTGCTGTAAAGGCGAGGAACAAGCTCAGAAACTCATCCGGATCATCTATCATCATCCAATCCTTCACATTCAAGATTTATGGTTTGATCTATAAACTATTATGTTGTTCAAATTTGAATATTTTGGTTTGTATGTGATGTTTAAGTTATAGATCGTACGCCTACGGGCAAAAACACTAGTATTTAGTATGTAAAAATAATCGTTTGTGTAGTTTAATCATGTCTTGTATGATATTGCCGTTTTTCATGTTTTAATCTTGATGATCATAATGCAACCTTGTTTCATTGTTAATGGATTTGTAGTTATGTTGGATTGACTTTGATGATTGTCGAATGTGTTAGGCGGATACATATGTTGAATACCGTCCGTATAATCATCCGGTAGTAGACTAGTTAACTTGTTAATAAGTTTACACCATGCAACTGTAACCGGGTATTGGTTTGGTTAAAGTCAGTCGAATAATGATTAGAAATGCTTATCGGCACGTAAAAGGGTTTTAAAAGCTTAATGGTGTTGTGAATGATCTTTGATACGGTTAATGATCTTTCCTAGTTATTTTGGTGAAAATAGCGATCTTAGTAGATCTGTGTTCAAAGTTGGTAAAATGGAATAGGTTGTGAAATGCTCTACTATATGCTAGTCTAGGTGGTTGTATTGTGTATTCGGTATCGCTTTCCTGGATTAGTGAGGTTATAAAACTCTTTACAGATTACTAACTTATCTTTAGAAGATTTGCATGAGATCATATCAGCTGCTCGCTAATAAACGACTTAAAGTGGTTAACGTTTGTATTCATTTTAGCTTTCTGTTTAGTTGTCATGTTAGGATTCCTGAAAGGGATACTAATTGTCGGAAAATGGGAATGTTGATCGCACGCCTTTTTATCATATGATATATATATATATATATGACATGCTAGGATTGATATATTATACTTTTTATAGTTATATTTTGTATTTGGAGTCTTTCATATGTTAGTTTGATGTTTTAGAATTAATTTATTTTAAACAAACTTTCAATTATCTTTCTTACCGGTAAATCAGTGACAATAGTTCAATACAATCGCACCGCGTGCATCCATGGATCGATATTTGGTTCTTATTTGTACTTACTACATATATGACAGGGTACACTTGCCTTTTTATGTGTGTTTTAATGTTAAGGTCTAAACCATTTTTATAAATATTAAAGCAAAACGTGTGTTTATTCATTGTAAATTATGTGTATATCCAAACACGTCATACTACCTGGGTTCTAAACATTTCCCAACATGGTCATACTAGTTTTCAACCTTCCACATATAGATATTACATAACTCAGGGATGAAACACACATCACAAAGAAACTACAACTACCAAACACAACACATAAATCATACCTCTTGGCTCGCGGCTACTTGTGGCAGCATTCGTTACCTCGGTTCAATTTAAAGTTTAAGTTTAGGCATTTTAAAATGGCTAAATCCCTTAAACCACTGCTCTGATGCCAACAGTCGGGTCTTATTACAGCGTACTGTTTAAAACAAATAAATCCTTTAAAAAAACACGCAACAGAATTATATTAAAACAGTACAAGGCGCTTTTTGTGATACCCGACGTTTAAGCAGATAATTAACCGTACTTATGTAAAGTTGAGTGTATGTTTAAAAATAATATTTGAAGTTAATAAAGTGAATTTTAAGTCCAAAATCTTATTTTATATGTGAAAATATGACTAGAGGTGTCATAATTAATATTTTGTCGCATAACGATTTTACGCGCAAAAACGACCGTTAGTGATGATGACCCGGCTAATATTTAAGGTCCGAAATTTAAAATATATGTTTGAAATAATATTTCTAACCATATTTAGTTGAAAAATATGGAGATATAGAGTTAAAGTTACGAATTGTGATTTTTAGTCGCAACGCGCGATACCGCGCAATCTGCGGGCATATACTATAAATGTTCAACGTTTTTACACCGGATAGCACCTAATATTAACTAGACTTTTATAATATTATGTCTTGATTTAAAAATATTATTTGTAGGTATGTCGGGTAGTTAAAACAGTTAGAAGCTTGTACCACGTTAACTATTAATATACCCGCTAAATTACACCTAATACTCACTAAATATTATCTTATTTAATTAATATGAATCATCTACCCTAAATGTATGTCTGTGTCATGTAAGTATGCAGCCAACACAACCTAGAATGATGATTCGTCTTCCCTAGAGCCTATGTGATGATTGTATTATAACCAGACTCAACCTTTTCACTTTATCAACACAAAACACAAGAACACACTCTCTCTCTTCCTCTCCCCAACCGTTCGCCACCCTCTCTCTCCCTCTCTACTCTCTCCCTTTCAATCACAAAAACTCTAAAAGAACCATCCATTATCCTAAGATTAAGTCCATGATGTTGAAGATTCAAGTTTAGAAGCAAGGATCTTGAGATTGTAGGAGTTTTCATCTTGCAAATCAACCCATTTCAAGTCTTTAAGGTATAGCTTAAACTCACGATTTTCTTTCTAACAATCCTTGTTCATTCTTCAACTTAGAATCTTCACACAAATTTGAAAATAAAGTGCTTTCTAATGGTTTTTGGAAAATAAGAAAAAGGGTTTTTGTTATGATATATATATATATACTATATTAATTAGCATATAGGAAGGGCAAGATAGTCATTTTACACCATTTTCAACAATGTACATCCATTAAAGCTTTTGGTACAAGTTTTTAAAACATGGAGTGTTGAGAATTGACATAAAAAATCCCATACCTGACTCATATGAAAACCCTAATCAGTCATCGCCTCCTCATACGTCATTCTCACTCTTGACTACTCTTTGGAGAAACCCTAGCGATTGCCACCGCCACCACCGCCGCCACCACCCTCACTCTCAAACTTCTTCTCCAGCGAAGCAAGCAACCAAACAATGGTGGTGTGGAAGATTTGAAGATCGACGGTGACGTCGGTGCTCCAAGTTATGTTGAAACTAAAATACGGTCTGCCTTCATTCATTATTCAAGCTGTTACCTGCATCTTTCCCCCTACCCTTGGGACTTAAAAAACATTTTAGTTCGTCAAAAAATTGCACTTGAGATTTGGAGCTTAATTGCTTAAAGATGTGTGTTTAATTTTTTTATTTTTTTTATTTTTGCTTATTTTGTTTCTTTTTGTTATCTTTGAGATTGGCCTCTGTGCTTGCAGGAATCCCAGATTTTTCACTCTTTCATACACAACACACAAAATCCGACACAATCAGTGGTATTCAACGACGACAGCAGTAGAACCTATCTCCGGCAAGAGAATCGTATGCAATCTTCTTTCAGATCGGAGATAACTACACCTAAGGTATGATTATGGTAACAACCCCTAGGGTTCTGAACTTCCTATAAGTACGAATCTAACCTGCATGTTTCATATTCTTTTAGATCGGCGGTCTTTAAACCCTAATCTGGTGAAACTTGTAGACCAGGTCTGTTATAGTGTTCTGGAGACCCGATTTACTCCAGCATGTTACAAATAGCAACAGATCGATGATTTTAGTTCCGCTGTTAGACCAAACATCCGGCGAAAATGTGAGTCCGAACTGTCAGTCCCCACTACCATTTAGAACTCGCTTTTTGTTAATTTGGATGTAAAATAATCAAACAAGTTGAGTCTATTTTGGTTGCATTCTGATGCAAAATAATCAATTAAATTGTTTTTTTTTTGCTGGATTTCTTGTAGATGCAAAAGTGCGACTAAAGCTTTGGATTGTACAACACATTTGTTTTGGTAATATCGAAGGTGCGAAGGAGCTGAGTAAAAGGTGCGAAGGAGAAACTGAAAGGTGCGAAGGAAGTAGTTTGTACGAATGAAGACTTAGATTATAGAAGAACTTGGTTCGACCAGTTGATGTGGGCGAACCTGCACATTCGCATGAACAGTTTGGGCGAATGTGCAGGCCTATAAATAGGTCAAGTTCATTTTTGAATGTAACTTTGATGATTATTATTTCCTCCTCTTTCTGAATACTCTCTCTAGTTATTGTTAAACTTGTTTTCCGTTTAAACCTTGATTGTATTCATAATTCAACGTGTAAACAAGTGTTTTATTAATGAAATCGTTTGAAAATGATGATCTGTGTGTTTGAATCTGTTTGATTATTATTTTGTGATAGTTTTAGGGTTTCCGCACCTGAAACTAACTTGTTTGATCAATCTTTGTTTGTTATCGATCCTTTCACGAACATACAAAGTGGTATCAGAGCCATTTCGGATCAAACAACCACAAATTAATAATCTCTCAGTTGATTTGGACCCAATTTTGGTCAAAAAGTTTCTGTTTTCAATGAACAAACTGATGTGATAAGATTTTGATCAATTACACCTTGATTTCGAGTTTAAATTGGATAATTCTCTTTATTAAAGTTGTTCCAAATCAAATCCGATTCAAAACCTGATTAAGATCATGAAAATCCATCAACATTTGAAATACATGATCAAAATTAACTGATTTTCAAAGAATAACCGTTTTTGAAATCACAGGGGTCGAACGAGAGAGTTTGGTCGAAAGAGGAATTCATTTGGGTCGAAAGAGTGATTTTGTGTACGAAGGAGGTGTTTTAGTGGTCGAAGGAAGACTTTGATTGCTTATTTTTCACATTCGCACCTTTGTTTCACCTTCGTCTGATCGAACGGTCGAAGGAGCTGTTAAACGGTCGAAAGAGAGTCTCAAGTGGTCGAAGGAGTTTTTGTTGTTTAGTTCACATTCGTATCAATCATAAACGGGCGAAAGAGAACTTTATTTCTCCTTCGCACGTCCGTATATACGAAGGAGCATTCTGTTTTGAAACATTTTTAATTTTTTCGTGTTTAATCGTTTGCAGGACAAGATGTGGAACTTCCCAACAACGCCTAGACCTACTCAAGCACCACAACAGCAGACAACACAAGATCCGTGGTCCATTGCAGCTCAGAAGACTAGTCAACCATCACAGCCGATCAATTATATGGCAATGACTAGTTCGGCACCACAACAAGTTGTTCAACCATTACCACAACCGATTGACAACTATTGGGGAGTCGCAGCAGCAGCAGTCCATTCACAGACGACCAACGCTATATCCACTCTTATTCATGATCTATCTTCTGGAAGCGGCAATCGTCCACCGAAGCTAATGGACATGAAGGAGTATAATACTTGGAAGACGAAGTTTAAGATTCACGTTGAGGCACAAGGACTTGAAGGAGCCGAGGCATGGCAAATGATTGTGAAGGGTTACGTTGCTCCTATTCTGGAGAATACTGGAGAACCAATCCCTTTGGAGAATTTGGCGGATGACGAGAAGAAAAGGTTTGCAATAGAGAAGAAAGCATTCTCTCAACTATCCCAAGCGATCAACACTGATCTATTACATCAGTTTGGATCGTGCACTACATCCAAATAACTTTGGGATATGTTGAGAAATCGACATGATGGAAATGAGAAGTGTAACACCCCAACCGATGACGGAAACATCGGGGTGCCACGTATTGATGATTGTTTCAGTAGCACATGGTATAATATAAATTTTAAATAATTTATTCAAACATAATATCCAAATATAAAATGATGTCTAGGAATTCAATACATGATATTAAATAACAAAACTTCAAATACTTCAAATAAAACTTCATGTTAAATCCTCATGCTAACTCAAGCCTCAGCTTCATTGTTACCTGAAACATGTTAATTTTGAAAGTATTTTGGGTCAACAAAAGTTGGTGAGAATTACATAGGTTTTTGATAAATGAATAAAAATGTTGTGCAATTCATGTGTCATGTCAATCTAGTCCATATATGAGAACATACTAGAAATAAATCGAGTGCATAATCAACCCTGATGACTGTTATAATATGATACATACCATACGCTCATGGTCCACTTGAATATGTTATGCGATAACAAACACCCACGCAACCTTTGTAGGAGGCACGTATCCGGGTGGGATTGTCAGTCCAATAGATCTATCAATGTATACCGTCGGCTTGTACGGAGTTAATGATTATGCTAGAATGGTGCTTACTCTAATCATGCTCAAGACATAATGCAACATAGAAAACACATAGACACATTGATGATTGAATTGCAATAATGATGTTATAACATGTTTCACCCCAAAAATGGTGATAAATAAAAGGGGCTATGTAAAACTCACCTTAGCAAATGTTAAACTTCTTGAAAAGATGAAATAATAGTGTTGCCCAAAATAATGCCAAATATCACCCTATAATAAGGTAATAAATAATAAGTCTAAGTCTAATTAATTTATAAGTGTATCCTAGGGTTTCGATTTGGGGATATCCAATTGTTGAAATTAAAAAAAATGTTAAATAAATAAAAGGGAAATTTGATAATTAAATAACCGAAAGTCTTTTTATAAAATTTGAATTTAGAATGTTCACAATAATGTGTTTGAAGTATAAAAATAATTTTTATAAAATTATTCCATTTAAAATAGATTTTTAAATTTATTTATTACAAATTGCCAATATTTAACTTTAATATTCAAAATTACTAAAATTAAAGAATTTCTATTTTAAAAATCATATTTCTGTTCTAAATATTTAAAAATAAATTGTATAAAATTTTGGTGCAAAAATAATGAAAATTGAATTTATTATGATTTAATTATGATTAAATCTAACATAAATTCATTAAAAATATAAAATAAATGATTTTTCAGAATTAAAAATCATTTCAGTAAAGTTTCACTTTATACAAACCCAGGATAATTTTTGTAGAATTTAATAAAATTGTTTTGATATTTTAATGGATTTTTATAAATATAATAGTATAAAATTGATTTAATTATAATAAATATTAAATAAATGAATTTTAGAAAAATAAAAATTGTAAATAAAACTTTTAACTCAGATTTAATAAATATAATTTTTTTAGAATTTATAAAATAGTTTTAATATTTAAAAATGAATTTATAAGTTTTTAATGTATAATATATAATTATAATGATTTGTTGTAAAAAAATTGAAAAAGAAAAGAAAACAAGGCCACAGCCGGGACTCGAACCCGGGTGCCTTTGGTGATGAGCCAAGGTCACAACCACTTGGCCTAGGACAGTGGTTGTGATGATCTCCGGTTAAAATTAAATAAATACGTTATGTTAATCTGAGTTTATCCCCAAATCAAATGGACGAACCCTAGCTTTAGCAATTGATCAATTCACACATCAATAGCCTAATTAATCATAGGGCTATTGATGTGTGATTGCCGATGAACATAACCCATACAAAAAAATTAGACTCACAGTGTTGATTTATGTTCGTTTGCCCGGTCAAAGCCAAAAGTCAAACAATGATCAGAAAGCTAATTATCAGAGTGTTTGGAAAAGAATTGAAGATTGAGAAGAGAGTGTGAGCGAGTTTCAATGATTCGTAGATGTCCAATTTATACTGGGGATCGATGTATGGGTTAATTGGAAAGTTTGACTACCTATTAAAGTCTAAACGCGTAATTATTCAAATTGGTCAATGATTGATGGTTGTTAGCGTGTAATCGAAGCTGGACGAGGCCGGTAATCGTGTATAATTGCCAAAATTAGATCAATCATGCATTGATCTTGATTGATTAACAGACGCGTCCAAGCAGTTGACTTTCCTAAGTCAATTTGCAGGTTTTAAAACGCGTATAAATTTATTTTGTGCCGGGGTTTAATCAGTGTTGATTGCCAGCCCAGTTGGTTTAGATGGTTGTGTGGTTGACCCGGTCTTGGCGCGGGTTCGAATCCCGGCCAAGTCATATTATTTTTTTGTTATATTTCAAGGTTATTCCATATAATAATTATAATATATATGGTATTAGGGTTCCACAAACGCGACAAAAATAATTAATGCACACTAGAATAACGAAACTTGACGTTTTATTAATTTCGATGGTGTAACGTACAAGTTTAAATGTGAAATGTTATAGTCTCCCCTACTTTTAGGAACTTCGTCCCGAAGTTGGAGTTGGAGAGTCTGGTGGAAAAAGATGTGGATACTTTGACTTCATCTGGTCTTTGCGTTCCCAAGTGAACTCTGGGCCTCGTTTAGATTCCCAACGAACCTTAACGATCGGAATGCGACTGCGCTTGAGTTTCTTGACTCAAGTATCAACAATCTCGACGGGTTTCTTGATAATGTGCATGCTTTCATCAATTTGCACATCCTCAAGAGGAACATGAAGGTTCTCATCCGCTAAGCATTTCTTGAGATTCGAAACATGGAAGGTCGGATGAACATTGCTTAGCTCAGGTGGGAGTTCAAGTTTGTAAGCCACTTTTCCAACTCTGTCAAGAATTTTGAAGGGGCCTACGTATCGAGGAGCTAGCTTTCCCTTTCTACCGAAACGAATTACTCCTTTCCAAGGGGATACCTTAAGTAGTACAAGGTCCCCAACTTGAAATTCCAAGGGTTTACGACGTTTATCAGCATAACTCTTTTGGCGACTTCTAGCCTTGAGAAGATTATCCTGAATAAGCTGAATTTTGTCTGTGGTTTCCTGGATTAGTTCGGGTCCAGTAATACGAGCTTCACCAACCTCAGTCCAACAGACAGGTGAACGACATTTCCGACCATAGAGTGCCTCAAAAGGAGCCATGTTAATGCTGGCATGATAACTGTTGTTGTATGAAAACTCAACCAAAGGAAGATGAGAATCCCATGCGCCACCAAAATCAATGACACATGCCCTGAGCATATCCTCAAGTGTCTGGATGGTTCGTTCAGTCTGACCATCAGTTTGAGGGTGATAAGCAGTGCTCAGGTTCAACTTGGTACCCAAAGCATCTTGTAGAGACTCCCAAAAGTGAGAGGTGAAACGCCCATCGCGATCAGAAATAATGTCCAAAGGTATACCATGACGACATACGATTTCACTTACGTACATCCTTGCCAACCTTTCCACAAAATACTTCTCACGAATAGGTAGGAAGTGAGCTGACTTGGTCAAACGATCGACGATTACCCAAATACTGTCGAAACCTTTGGGTGTACGAGGGAGTTTGGTGATGAAATCCATAGCTATGCTCTCCCATTTCCAGACAGGAATCTCTGGTTGTTCAAGCATACCAGATGGTCGTTGATGTTCAGCCTTGACCTTGGAACAAGTGAGACATTTTGCAACGAAAAGAGCAATGTCTTTCTTCATACCAGGTCACCAATAAGAATAACGAAGATCTTGGTACATCTTGTCAGCTCCAGGATGAATAGAATAACGAGACTTATGAGCCTCGTTCATGAGAAAAGTACGAAGATCATCACGGTCGGGAATCCACAGTCGATTAAGGAAATAAAGGAGACCATCGGGTTTGGTTTCAAGTTGAGTTTCAGCACCACAAGACATTTCATCGTACATGTTACCTTGGGTGACTGATGTGTGTTGAGCCTGGAGAATGCGATCTTGAAGATCAGTACGAACTCTCGCACATTGGAGTTTGACACGCTCTTTACGACTAAGTGCGTCAGCTGTAACACCCCAACCGATGGCGGAAACATCGGGGTGCCACGTATTGATGATTGTTCAGTAGCTCATGGTGAATAATAGATTCCATTAAATGATTTAAATGAATTACATACAATAGTTCTAGAATTTGTACATCAAATTGAATAAATCTATACACATATCTTCAAGCATCAATTCATATCTTCAAGCAAATAGAACCTGAAACATGTTAAGTTGAAAAGATTTTGGGTCAACAAAAGTTGGTGAGAATTCATAGGTTTTTGATAATTGAATAAAAATGTTGTGCAATTCATGTGTCATGTCAATCTAGTCCATATGTGAGAACATACTAGAAATAAATCGAGTGCATAACCAACCCTGATGACTGTTATAATATGATACATACCATACGCTCATGGTCCACTTGAATATGTTATACGATAAAAAACACCCACGCTACCTTTGTAGGAGGCACGTATCCGGGTGGGATTGTCAGTCCAATAGATCTATCAATGTATACCGCCGGCTTGTACGGAGTTAATGATTATGCTAGAATGGTGCTTACTCTAATCATGCTCAAGACATAATGCAACATAGAAAACACATAGACACATTGATGATTGAATTGCATAAAATGATGTTGTAACATGTTTCACCCCAAAAATTGTGATAAATAGAAAAGGGGCTATGTAAAACTCACCTTGGTAAAATGTTATATCTTGTTGAAAAATAGTGTGTTGCCCAAATGTGTCAAGTATCACCCTATAATAAGGTAATAAATATATCTAAGTCTATCTAGCATACAAATGTATATGTTCTAGGGCTTCGAATTGGGGATAATTGCTCGTTTGATTAATATTAAAAATATTCGCCAATTGAGAAAAATTTAGTAAATAAATGACCAAAACTCTTTTTATGAAATTTAAATTTAAGATGTTCACAAGAATGTTGTTTAAAGTATAAAAATAATTTTTATAAAATTATTTTCCTTAAAATAGATTTTTCAAATCTATTTATTACAAATTGTCAAACTTTAACTTTAATATTTAAAAATACTAAAATTAAAGAATTATTAGTTTAAAAATTATATTTCTGTTCTAAATGATCAGAAATAATTTGTATAAAATTTTGGTGCAAAAATATTAAAAATTGGATTTATTATGATTTAATTATGATTAAAACTAACAAAAATTGATTAAAAATATTAAATAAATGATTTTTCTGAAATAAAAATCATTTCAGAAAAGTTTATTGTTATGAAAACTTAGAATAATTTTTGTGGAAATTAATAAGATCGTTTTGATATTTTTATAGATTTTTATAAATAAAATAGAATAAACTTGATTTAATTATTATAAATATTAAATAAATAAATTTTAGAAAACTAAAAATTGTAAGTTAAACCTTTTTATCAGTTTAACTAAAATTAATTTTTGTGGAATTTATAAAGTGGTTTTAGTATTTTAAAATGAATTTTTAAAAATACAAGTATTAATTTATTATTTGTTTTGAAAAAACAAAACAACAAACAAAAAGAACTCGCCAACAGCAGGACTCGAACCTACGTGGCTCGGGTAGAAGGTATCAGGCATCACCAGCTGACCTACGAGTCATTTGGTGTTAGATTCCTATTTGTTTGAGTTATATACCCGTACTTACAGATTGTTTATCCCCAATTAATCAAGAACGAGCCCTAGGATTTACAATCGAACGATCCACATATCTATAACCCGATTAATGTTAGGGCTTTCATTGTGTGGATGCCGACTAACAAAACCCACAAAAACAATTTAACTCACAATGTTGTTTCGTTGATGAATGCCCGGTCAAAGCAACAAGTCAAACAACGATGAGAATGATAATTATCAGAGTGTTTCAGAATAATTGGAGGTTAAGAGAGATATGTGAGCGAGTTGTGAACGTTCGCAGTAGATCAATTTATAGTGTGGTTCGATGGTTAGGTTAATTGGAAAGTTTGACAAATTATTAAAGTCTAAACGCGTACATGGCTAATTGATTATCAATCAATTGATAATCAACGCGTTGGTGAGTTAATATGGGCCGGTAAACACGTATCAGTGGTCAATTTATAATTAATCGTGGCTAAATCACATAATTATGGCAAATTTACGATTTAAAAAAAAAATAAAAAAAACATATATCTGCTGCTGCTGTTGATCGTGGAAAGGAAGAAGGGAAAAAGGAGAAGGGGGCTTTGCTTAAATATAAGTAAAGTTAGTATTAAAACAAATGTGAAGTGTAGACCAAGTGGTGGTGGCGTGTGGGGATTGCACCTCTGACCCCGGTTCGAGTCCAGGTATCAGAGTTTATACGTTTTTTTTTTTTAACAGATGTTGATATGGGCTGCTGGTTGGGCCGCCCCCTTGGGCTCAGCAGGGCCCAATCCGAAGATTATAAAGGAAAGGAGAAGGGTGGTTGGGTTTGGGCTTAGGAAAGAAGGAAAGGATATTGGGTTTGTTTTAAGGGTGTGTGTGTGTGTGTGTTATTATTATTATGACTACTATTATTATTATTATTATTATTATTATTAATATTATTATATTTATATATATATATATATACATATATATATATATAAGTTGTGTGGTCGGAAAAAGAAACTTAGGCACCCTTTGAATGATGAAATAAAATAAAATAATAATATACGTATTAAAATCTGAAAATTTTGCGATGTTACAGTCTCCCCTACTTTTAGGAACTTCGTCCCGAAGTTAAAAGAAAGACACTAGATTTACAATTGGTCGACTACCGAAGACCTTGATAAAATTTCACACTACCTTAACGTACCTGTAAATTCATGATTACGTTCCGGACCGTAATTACCAATTTACCTTACATTAGGGTTTTGCGTCCTTTTATGACTTTACCGATTGTTGAGCAGGTCTGATAGTCTCCACCAGTCGTTGAGCAGGTTGTAGGGCCTCTCCCGACTGTTGGAAAGACATGATGACCTCTACCAATCGTTAAGTAGGTTGTTTGGTAGTCAACTAATTGTTGTACAAGTAAGCACGTATGATCATAGATATAGCAATCGGTTCACATTCAAACAAGCATGCACACAGATGTTATGATAATACTTGAATTTTATTACTTGAAAATAAAATGTCAATACATGGAATTAAAGAGAAAAATAGACATCATTCAGATGGTAGAGTTTGCTGTTAAGTAGCTGGAGGGTCTCAAGTGGGTTATTTGGAGCAACAAGGGTGTTTGTAGCAGGGATTCGACAAGCATCTGCAAGATGCCCATACCTTTGACAATTGGTGCACTGTCGGCAGGGTACTTGAGTTGGGTGGTGATACTGGCAGGTGTCACACTTAGGTAGCTTCCTATTGTATTGTTTCTTGTTGGGTGGGGTAGTGGTGTCTTTTGCAAAATTCCTGGCCTTGCGCTTTCCGTTGGTTGAGGCCTCAGTTTTGATTTTAACGGCAGGTTGGGGAGTATCTTTTGCAACGGTTTTCTTCTCCCCTTTCCGGGTCAGGTTTCCTGCCTTTACCTGATCGTCTCTTAAGGTGGCAGCCAACCGCTTTGCTTCCTCCAAAGTAGCAGGGTTGGTGGGTTGATTAGGGTTTGGGGTCTCGCGACATGTGTTGACCAGATGACCATACCTACCACAATTGGTGCACAAGCGACACGCTGAAACAGTGGGATGATGTCGATTGCATGTGTTACACAATGGAAAGTGAGGTTTACATTGTTTTCTCGTATAAGGCTTTTTGTTAGAAACTTGGGTAGTGAGGTTTACATCAGGATCCCTGGTCTTACGTTTCTGATTCTTGGTAGTTACCGCAGCCACAATACTTGTTTTCCTGCCTTTCCGAACTAAGGTTCCGTTCTTTACGTTATTTCCATTGCCATTTCCATTTCTATTGCCGTTCCCATTCATTGGGATGACTTGATCCAACAAGTTAGAAACCAGAGTTGTGATTTGTTGTGCCAATTGTTGAGAAATAATCGTAGCTAGTTGGGCATCACCTCCATTGTTAGTGTTGTGGTCGGGATTGTGGTTGTTGCTCTCTTCTTCATGATTGTCACCACTGTTAATGCGAGTGCTGTGTCGTGGAGACATGATCTGTAAGGGGCACAATGAAGTCTCAATGAGGCATGAAATGAATGAGGTAATATAAGGAATGTAATCATTTATTCATTAATTAAAACGAATAAACGACAACGTTGACTTATCAAAGATTCCAAATTCTAATAACATATGAAGACATGCTTTAGCCTATAAGTGAACACTCATCCCGAGAATTCCCAGGTAGGCATCCGGGTCCCTCGTCTGATTGGGATATATGTGCAATGCCAGCCTAGACAGAAGACTCAGAATACAGGCGTTCACCCTTCCAGATTGCACGTGTTCGTTATTAAGATCTAGAACTTCGACGAGATTTCAAGGGGGTTCAGGTTAAACCCGAGGAATTTGTCGTATTAATCTAAGAGTAGATCCACTGATGGAGAGCAACCTTCTCGTAGGAATGAAAGTAGGGATAGGAAGTAGGAGGGAGATAGAGTATAGCAAGTAAAAGAAGCAAGTACTGATTAAATCCTATGGTTATAGACTAGATTATTTTTCTAATAACCTAATTCCCTATAACCATGGCTCTGATACCAATCTGTAACACCCCCCCCCCCCCCCCCGATGGCGGAAACATCGGGGTACCACGTATTGATGATTGTTCAGTAGCTCATGGTGAATAATAGATTCCATTAAATGATTTAAATGAATTACATACAATAGTTCTAGAATTTGTACATCAAATTGAATAAATCTATACACATATCTTCAAGCATCAATTCATATCTTCAAGCAAATAGAACCTGAAACATGTTAAGTTGAAAAGATTTTGGGTCAACAAAAGTTGGTGAGAATTACATAGGTTTTTGATAATTGAATAAAAATGTTGTGCAATTCATGTGTGATGTCAATCTAGTCCATATGTGAGAACATACTAGAAATAAATCGAGTGCATAACCAACCCTGATGACTGTTATAATATGATACATACCATACGCTCATGGTCCACTTTAATATGTTATACGATAACAAACACCCACGCTACCTTTGTAGGAGGCACGTATCCGGGTGGGATTGTCAGTCCAATAGATCTATCAATGTATACCGCCGGCTTGTACGGAGTTAATGATTATGCTAGAATGGTGCTTACTCTAATCATGCTCAAGACATAATGCAACATAGAAAACACATAGACACATTGATAATTGAATTGCATAAAATGATGTTGTAACATGTTTCACCCCAAAAATGGTGATAAATAGAAAAGGGGCTATGTAAAACTCACCTTGGTAAAATGTTATATCTTGTTGAAAAATAGTGTGTTGCCCAAATGTGTCAAGTATCACCCTATAATAAGGTAATAAATATATCTAAGTCTATCTAGCATACAAATGTATATGTTCTAGGGCTTCGAATTGGGGATAATTGCTCGTTTGATTAATATTAAAAATATTCGCCAATTGAGAAAAATTTAGTAAATAAATGACCAAAACTCTTTTTATGAAATTTAAATTTAAGATGTTCACAAGAATGTTGTTTAAAGTATAAAAATAATTTTTATAAAATTATTTTCCTTAAAATAGATTTTTAAAATCTATTTATTACAAATTGTCAAACTTTAACTTTAATATTTAAAAATACTAAAATTAAAGAATTATTAGTTTAAAAATTATATTTCTGTTCTAAATGATCAGAAATAATTTGTATAAAATTTTGGTGCAAAAATATTAAAAATTGGATTTATTATGATTTAATTATGATTAAAACTAACAAAAATTGATTAAAAATATTAAATAAATGATTTTTCTGAAATAAAAATCATTTCAGAAAAGTTTATTGTTATGAAAACTTAGAATAATTTTTGTGGAAATTAATAAGATCGTTTTGATATTTTTATAGTTTTTTATAAATAAAATAGAATAAATTTGATTTAATTATTATAAATATTTAGTAAATAAATTTTAGAAAACTAAAAATTGTAAGTTAAACCTTTTTATCAGTTTAACTAAAATTAATTTTTGTGGAATTTATAAAGTGGTTTTAGTATTTTAAAATGAATTTTTAAAAATAAAAGTATTAATTTATTATTTGTTTTGAAAAAACAAAACAACAAACAAAAAGAACTCGCCAACAGCAGGACTCGAACCTGCGTGGCTCGGGTAGAAGGTATCAGGCATCACCAGCTGACCTACGAGTCATTTGGTGTTAGATTCCTATTTGTTTGAGTTATATACCCGTACTTACAGATTGTTTATCCCCAATTAATCAAGAACGAGCCCTAGGATTTACAATCGAACGATCCACACATCTATAACCCGATTAATGTTAGGGCTTTCATTGTGTGGATGCCGACTAACAAAACCCACAAAAACAATTTAACTCACAGTGTTGTTTAGTTGATGAATGCCCGGTCAAAGCAACAAGTCAAACAACGATGAGAATGATAATTATCAGAGTGTTTCAGAATAATTGGAGGTTAAGAGAGATATGTGAGCGAGTTGTGAACGTTCGCAGTAGATCAATTTATAGTGTGGTTCGATGGTTAGGTTAATTGGAAAGTTTGACAAATTATTAAAGTCTAAACGCGTACATGGCTAATTGATTATCAATCAATTGATAATCAACGCGTTGGTGAGTTAATATGGGCCGGTAAATACGTATCAGTGGTCAATTTATAATTAATCGTGGCTAAATCACATAATTATGGCAAATTTACGATTTAAAAAAAAATAAAAAAAACATATATCTGCTGCTGCTGTTGATCGTGGAAAGGAAGAAGGGAAAAAGGAGAAGGGGGCTTTGCTTAAATATAAGTAAAGTTAGTATTAAAACAAATGTGAAGTGTAGACCAAGTGGTGGTGGCGTGTGGGGATTGCACCTCTGACCCCGGTTCGAGTCCAGGGATCAGAGTTTATACGTTTTTTTTAACAGATTTTGATATGGGCTGCTGGTTGGGCCGCCCCCCTTGGGCTCAGCAGGGCCCAATCCGAAGATTATAAAGGAAAGGAGAAGGGTGGTTGGGTTTGGGCTTAGGAAAGAAGGAAAGGATATTGGGTTTGTTTTAAGGGTGTGTGTGTGTGTTATTATTATTATGACTACTACTATTATTATTATTATTATTATTATTATTATTAATATTATTATATTATATATATATATATACATATATATATATATAAGTTGTGTGGTCGGAAAAAGAAACTTAGGCACCCTTTGAATGATGAAATAAAATAAAATAATAATATACGTATTAAAATCTGAAAATTTTGCGATGTTACATCAGCCACAACATTCGCCTTGCCAGGATGGTAGCGAATTTCGCAATCATAGTCGTTAAGTAATTCAACCCAACGTCGTTGCCTCATGTTAAGATTCTTTTGATCGAAGACATGTTGAAGACTTTTGTGGTCCGTGAACACCACACATTTGGTCCCATAAAGATAGTGTCTCCAAATCTTGAGTGCAAAGACAACAGCGCCCAATTCAAGATCATGGGTGGTATAATTCTTTTCGTGAGTCTTGAGTTGTCGAGACGCATAAGCAATAACCTTTCCTCGTTGCATGAGAACACAACCAAGACCCTGGTTCGATGCATCACAGTAGACCACGAAATCATCATTACCATCAGGTAGAGACAAGAGAGGAGCTTCACAGAGTTTCAGCTTAAGAGTTTCGAATGCTTCCTCTTGCTTAGGTCCCTACTCCTAGGGTTTACCCTTGTGAGTTAAGGTAGTGAGTGGAACAGCGATCTTGGAGAAATTGGCGATGAATCTACTATAATAACCAGCCAAACCAAGGAAAGAACGGACTTCCGTTGGAGTGGTAGGAACACTCCAATTCTTCACAGCTTCGATCTTTGCGGGATCAACATGAATTCCGTTCATATCAATGACATGTCCCAAAAATTGAACTTCCTTAAGCCAAAATTCACATTTTGAGAACTTGGCATACAGTTGTTCTTTCTTTAGGATATTCAAGATAGAGTGAAGATGTTGCTCGTGATCGGATTTTGATTTAGAGTAAATCAAAATATCATCGATGAAGACGATCACGAATTTGTAGAGATAGGGTCTACAAACCCGATTCATCAAATCCATAAATACTGCGGGAGCATTGGTCAACCCAAAAGGCATAACCATGAATTCATAGTGACCATAGCGTGTGCGAAAAGCTGTCTTGGGAATATCTTCATCGTGGACTCTAAGCTGATGGTAACCAGAACGAAGATCAATCTTCGAGAAGTGGGTTGCTCCTTGAAGTTGATCGAAGAGATCGTCAATCCTAGGAAGTGGATAACGATTCTTGATGGTGAGTTTGTTGAGTTCACGGTAGTCAATACACATTCTAAGAGAACCATCCTTCTTTTTAACGAATAAGACAGGGGCTCCCCATGGAGAAGAACTAGGGCGAATGAACCCTTTATCAGAAAGTTCTTGTAATTGACTGGCAAGTTCTTGCATCTCAGAGGGTGCAAGACGATAAGGAGCTTTAGCGACAGGATTAGCACCAGGAACAAGATCAATTCGAAACTCCACTTGTCGAGCAGGAGGCAAACCAGGTAAATCCTCTGGAAAGACTTCAGGAAGGTCTCGAATAATAGGAATGTCTTGGATACTTTTGCCTTTATCCTTCTTCTCTATCACGTTAGCTAAGAAGGCTGTATACCCCTTTCGTAAGTACTTTTGGGAAGTAGTACAAGACATAAGCTTAAGCTCACCACAGGGTTTCTCACCATAGATCTTCAAAATCTCACCAGATTCGAGAGGAATGCGTATGACTTTCTCGAAGCACAGAATTTCGGCACGATGAGTTGACAACCAGTCCATGCCTACTATAACATCAAAACTACCAAGATGCATGGGGATGAGATCGATAGAGAAGGTATGATCGTCGAGGTTCAACAAGCAGTTACGAATAATAGAGTCGATCGAAATAGACTTCCCGTTAGCTACCTCTACCACGAAAGGTTCCTCTAGATTTGTGTGGGGTAAGTTAAGTAAAGGTTCAAACTTCAGTGACACAAATGACTTATCAGCTCCCGAATCAAATAATATGGATGCATAGTGGTTATTAATGAGAAACGTACCATTCACCACTTCGTTGTTGTCACGAGCCTGGTTAGCGTTGAGATTGTAGGCGCGACCTCGAGCACCTTGGTTCTGGTTGCGGTTCTGGTTTTGGTTTTGGTTTTGGTTTTGGTTTTGGTTTTGGTTTTGGTTTCGGTTACGATTAGGGCAATTGTTGATGTAGTGGTTAGGGTTGCCACACTCGTAGCATTGACCACGAGTAGGCCTGTTGTTTTGTTGGTTGGGAGCTGGGTTATTGTTGTGTTGGGTAGTAGGAGGGGCTCGACAGACGTTCACCAGGTGACCATATCTTTGACACTTGGTACAAAAACGACATGGCACCTGTGCTGGATGATGGTACTTGCAAGTGTTGCACAAAGGGTGAGGTCCGGTGTATGGTTTCTTGGCTGGGTTTTGGGCAGTAGGTGGAGTAGCAGCAACCATATAGTTTCTAGCCTTGCGCTTTTTGTTGCTTGAGGTCTCAGGCTTGACTTCAATTGCAGGCTGTGGAGTGTCTTTGGCAACCGTCTTCTTAGTGCCCTTGCGGAAGAGAGTACCGTTCTTCACGTGATTATCAGTAAGAGTGGCCGCTAGACGTTTGGCCTCTTCCAAAGTTGCAGGATTTCTACCCCAAACGGTGTCCTAGATTTGCATGGGCAGACCACCGATGTACTTCTCGATGGCTACCGGTAGGGGAGTAACTTTGTGAGGCAACAATAAGCTAAGCTCATGAAAGCGGGTGTTGTAGGCAAGGTTTTCCCCACTATCTTGAGCTAAGGTGTGGAACTCATCCTCAAGTTTCTTAACTTCATTGCGAGGACAAAACTCTTCCTTCATGACCTCCTTGACTTGGTCCCATGTCATAGCAAGAGCAACCTCGGCCCCACGAGTACGCTTTTCTTCGTTCCACCAAGTGAGTGCTCGTTTATGGAGAACACTCATGGCGTAACTAACCTTGAAGTTGTTGGGGCACTCACTGTTGATGAAGGTATTCTCAATACCCTCAAACCATTGGAGAAGTCCTGTAGCTCCTTCTTCACCACTAAACTTTGGAGGGTTACAAGAGTTGAAATGCTTAAGGGTGCAGGCTTGGGGTCCATTTCCATTGCCATTGCCGTTCCCATTCCCATTCCCGTGACCATTCCCGTTGCCGTTCATTTGGATGACCTGAGCGAGTAAATTGGGAACCAGAGTTGCGATTTGCTGCGCCATTTGTTGAGAAATGATCGCAGCCAGTTGAGCATCGACCCCATTGTTGTTGTGGTTAGGAACTTGGTCATGGTTATGGTTATGGTTATCACCACCTTCTTCGTGGTTCTCACCATTGCTGTTGCGAGTGCTGCGACGAGGAGGCATGATCTGTAATAGACACAATGAAATGAATGAGAGTTTATATAAGGAATGTAATCATTTATTCATTAATTAAAACGAATAAACGAAAACGTTGACTTATCAAAGATTCTAAATTCTAATAACATATGAAGACATGCTTTAGCCTATAAGTGAACACTCATCCCGAGAATTCCCAGGTAGGCATCCGGGTCCCTCGTCTGATTGGGATATATGCGCAATGCCAGCCTAGACAGAAGACTCAGAATACAGGCGTTCACCCTTCCAGATTGCACGTGTTCGTTATTAAAATCTAGAACTTCGACGAGATCTCAAGGGGGTTCAGGTTAAACCTGAGGATTTTGTCCTATTAATCTAATGGTGGATCAGGATTGCAGCAGACGAATAAGAGTAGTCACATGTAGGTTTAGGGTTATATAAGGTATAGGATAAGGATAGGATTAGGGAAGCAATTAGGGTTACAAGTAAGAGAAGCAAGTACTGTTTAAGTCCCTAAGGTTATAGTCTAGATTATTTCTAATAACCTAATTCCCTATAACCAAGGCTCTGATACCAATCTGTAACACCCCAACCGATGGCGGAAACATCGGGGTGCCACGTATTGATGATTGTTTCAGTAGCACATGGTATAATATAAATTTTAAATAATTTATTCAAACATAATATCCAAATATAAAATGATGTCTAGGAATTCAATACATGATATCAAATAACAAAACTTCAAATACTTCAAATAAAACTTCATGTTAAATCCTCATGCTAACTCAAGCCTCAGCTTCATTGTTACCTGAAACATGTTAATTTTGAAAGTATTTTGGGTCAACAAAAGTTGGTGAGAATTACATAGGTTTTTGATAAATGAATAAAAATGTTGTGCAATTCATGTGTCATGTCAATCTAGTCCATATGTGAGAACATACTAGAAATAAATCGAGTGCATAATCAACCCTGATGACTGTTATAATATGATACATACCATACGCTCATGGTCCACTTGAATATGTTATGCGATAACAAACACCCACGCAACCTTTGTAGGAGGCACGTATCCGGGTGGGATTGTCAGTCCAATAGATCTATCAATGTATACCGTCGGCTTGTACGGAGTTAATGATTATGCCAGAATGTTGCTTACTCTAATCATGCTCAAGACATAATGCAACATTGAAAACACATAGACACATTGATGATTGAATTGCAATAATGATGTTATAACATGTTTCACCCCAAAAATGGTGATAAATAAAAGGGGCTATGTAAAACTCACCTTAGCAAATGTTAAACTTCTTGAAAAGATGAAATAATAGTGTTGCCCAAAATAATGCCAAATATCACCCTATAATAAGGTAATAAATAATAAGTCTAAGTCTAATTAATTTATAAGTGTATCCTAGGGTTTCGATTTGGGGATATCTAATTGTTGAAATTAAAAAAAAAATGTTAAATAAATAAAAGGGAAATTTGATAATTAAATAAAAGAAAGTCTTTTTATAAAATTTGAATTTAGAATGTTCACAATAATGTGTTTGAAGTATAAAAATAATTTTTATAAAATTATTTCATTTAAAATAGATTTTTAAATCTATTTATTACAAATTGCCAATATTTAACTTTAATATTCAAAAATACTAAAATTAAAGAATTTCTATTTTAAAAATCATATTTCTGTTCTAAATATTTAAAAATAAATTGTATAAAATTTTGGTGCAAAAATAATGAAAATTGAATTTATTATGATTAAATCTAACATAAATTCATTAAAAATATAAAATAAATGATTTTTCAGAATTAAAAATCATTTCAGTAAAGTTTCACTTTATACAAACCCATGATAATTTTTGTAGAATTTAATAAAATTGTTTTGATATTTAATGGATTTTTATAAATATAATAGTATAAAATTGATTTAATTATAATAAATATTAAATAAATGAATTTTAGAAAAATAAAAATTGTAAATAAAACTTTTAACTCAGATTTAATAAATATAATTTTTTAGAATTTATAAAATAGTTTTAATATTTAAAAATGAATTTATAAGTTTTTAATGTATAATATATAATTATAATGATTTGTTGTAAACAATTGAAAAAGAAAAGCAAACAAGGCCACAGCCGGGACTCGAACCCGGGTGCCTTTGGTGATGAGCCAAGGTCACAACCACTTGGCCTAGGCCAGTGGTTGTGATGATCTCCGGTTAAAATTAAATAAATACGTTATGTTAATCTGAGTTTATCCCCAAATCAAATGGACGAACCCTAGCTTTAGCAATTGATCAATTCACACATCAATAGCCTAATTAATCATAGGGCTATTGATGTGTGATTGCCGATGAACATAACCCATACAAAAAAATTAGACTCACAGTGTTGATTTATGTTCGTTTGCCCGGTCAAAGCCAAAAGTCAAACGATGATCAGAAAGCTAATTATCAGAGTGTTTGGAAAAGAATTGAAGATTGAGAAGAGAGTGTGAGCGAGTTTCAATGATTCGTAGATGTCCAATTTATACTGGGGATCGATGTGTGGGTTAATTGGAAAGTTTGACTACCTATTAATGTCTAAACGCGTAATTATTCAAATTGGTCAATGATTGATGGTTGTTAGCGTGTAATCGAAGCTGGACGAGGCCGGTAATCGTGTATAATTGCCAAAATTAGATCAATCATGCATTGATCTTGATTGATTAACAGACGCGTCCATGCAGTTGACTTTCCTAAGTCAATTTGCAGGTTTTAAAACGCGTATAAATTTATTTTGTGCCGGGGTTTAATCAGTGTTGATTGCCAGCCCAGTTGGTTTAGATGGTTGTGTGGTTGACCCGGTCTTGGCGCGGGTTCGAATCCCGGCCAAGACATATTATTTTTTTGATATATTTCAAGGTTATTCCATATAATAATTATAATATATATGGTATTAGGGTTCCACAAACGCGACAAAAATAATTAATGCACACTAGAATAACGAAACTTGACGTTTTATTAATTTCGATGGTGTAACGTACAAGTTTAAATGTGAAATGTTACTACCAGGAAGCTTAGGATGGAAGAGCTTCGGAAGGAGTTTGAAAACTTCAGTTATATGGGTAATGAGACCCTAAAAGAGTTGGTTCCAAGGTACTGTCATTTGCTCACTGAATTGTCGAGCTATGAGATCAGCATTCCAATGTCGGAATTAGTAGATAAATTTGCTGATGCATTACCACCCTTCTGGAACCAACACATTGAAGTGTTAAAGGAGAAGGATGCTTACCAGTATTGGACAACTTGTTCAGGAACACATGTCATTGAACACACTAGCTAGAATGAAAGCTTATAAGGGTTTGTCTGTTGAAGAACGTCCTCCTGTTAGACGTTTGTTTGGACACCTAGCTAGGGTGGATTATAAAGATCCAGGTGAGGGGCTTGTTAGAAATGTTAACAGTGATTCTGATGCTGATAATCCTTTACATCATGTTGATCCTGACGCTAAGCGCAAGAGACAAGTTGTGAATGTAGGCGCGAAGAGTGGTAAGACAAAGAAACCAGAGATAAGGATTGAGGTTTCTGAACCAGAGAAGAAGAAAAGTACTCAAGGAAGAAATAAGAGGATGGCGAAAAAGGGTTTACACATTGTTGATGAAGCTTCCATTGATTCAGAAGAGACGATAGAGGAAGAACAATGGAATTCTGATGCTGAGACAGTAGAGATGACCATGCCCAAGGCCACTGAGGCTGGTGTGTCTGCTAGTCAAAGAGAAGAAGATCAAGGGAACAAAAGTCCTATTCCCGTTGATGTAGAAGATTTGAGTTTTAATGCTGAAGAGACGTTGGTTGGTTCTCCTGTGCAAGCTGTTAGAAAAGAGAAGAAGAAACAGGAGAAGCCGAGTATAAAGAGGAAGAAAGAGATAGAATCGTTGATTGCTGGTAAGAAACTGCCACCAGCTACAAGTTCTAAATCACCGGTTACCGCACCAGTTCAAAAGAAACTAAAGACTGCAACAACATCTAGCACACCACAAACTGAAGAAATTCCAATGGATGATGTGAATGAAGCATTGGATAATGTGCTGAAGAAAATCAGAAAAGGTAAACTGCATGAAGCTGTTGAACCACCAAAGAAAACAAAAGTATCGGTGGACAGTGACATCATGACTGCTGTGAATCAGAGATTTTCTGAGTTGATGAATTTGATTACTAAACAACAGACGGAGATTGAGCAGTTAAAGTCAAATGACAAGAAGATGTTAGAAGTCGTAGTCACATCGGCAGATGATAATGAGACCTTGAAGAAGACAATCAAGAAATTGAAGAGAGAAAACAAGAAGTTGTTGAAACATGAGCAACGTAACACCAGAAGGATCATAGTCTTGAAGAAGGAGAACAAACAGCTGAAAAAGAGTAACAAGCATATGGACGATCTGATCAAGAACTTGTACTCTCAGGCTCCTCAACTTCAAGCTGGTGAAGTGGAAAAAGAAAGAGAAGAAGAGCTAGTTGATTACGAACTGTCTGATGAAGAGGAAGATGATGAACTAGATGAAGATGCTGGTAACGATACAAAGACGAAGAAAAAGGATGATAAGGATGATGGAGGATCGGATAATTGTTCAAGTGATGGAGACGGCTCTGCATTTGATGATAGTAGTGATGACGATGATGATGATGTTGATAAGTTTACTTACGAGAAACGTGACTCAGATAAGGGCGGTGAATCGAGCTCTAAAGCTCCTGGTGAGAATGTTGATGATGAAGATATTTTCCGGAACGAGAAATTGTAGTCATTGTCTGAAGATAAGAACAAGTATCGTCAGATGTTAACTGATCGAGTCTGGACGATTGACATGACTAGCAAGTTCCCAGAAATATTTGAATCTAATAATAAACTATTCGAGTTGGAGTATGATGACCCTGATCTTGAGGATGGGGAAGTTTCTGCGGCTATTTCGAAAGAAATTCTTAAAGGTTTAGCAAAGCAAGTGGGCAAGACGTTAGAAGAATTACTTGCAGATAACTTTATTCCTAAGATTCCTGAGAAAGAAGCTGGAAATCACTCGGATGATCGTGATGTTCCTGCATTCGAGGAAGTCGAAATGGAAGATATAACGAGCGAAGAGTATCCACAATATTTCAGGACAGATCAAGATTGTGGATTTTCTTTCTCAGACGAATTGCTAAACCATGCCGAGAAGCTAGCAAAAGATAAGAGCAAAGTCTTTGAAGATGAAATCTTTAAAGGACATAACAAGCCACGGTTCGAGCAATCAGAAAGCTTAAAAGAGTTGTTGAAGAAGTTGAAAGAAAAGGAGAATAATCGTCCGAAACCTGACATTCAAGGCAGCTTTTACAAACTTCATAATAAGATTTTCAAAGGTCGTGCATTGGCCTGGAAGTTTGTTAAAGAGTTGAGATGTTTCGCAGTAAAGTGGGAGAATGGGATCTTGTATTTTGAGAAGTTTCATCACTTGAAGACCCTTCCGTATTGGGCAATCAGAGATATTTGTCGTCACCGTTTAACGGGAGCGTCAAATAGTCAGATTACGTACTTTGCTGAAAAGATGACTAGGGAAAGCCGAACCAAGTGGGACTTGTTTACACCACAATATCCAAAGCGAATCATTCATAAGAAGGATATTGATTTGATAACTGGTACGCCCAAGGTGACATTGAAATACACACCACCGCAAGTGTTGAAAAAGATTCCTTTGATGCCTATTCCGCAACACTTTGCCAAAGACTTCATCTGGTGGTATTATGATTGGAAGATTGCAGAGGCCGTGATTGTGTTGAAGGATGGAGAGACGAATTATAAGAAAGTGCATATCTTTGATCCCATGTGGTTGATAAACTGTTCACATGAGGATATCATCATGCTATTCTATAATCCGATCTATTCAGATGCTAAAGATGCTGAGCAAGCAGGAAATACCAACGTGTGGTATTTCTGTGTTTTGCGTTTAATATCAATGCTGGATGTGATTATGATGAGAAGTTGGGAAAGTATGTGGAGAAGCAAAAGGTGCCAGAGCTGAAAACGAAGAAACAAAAACAATTTCAGGAACCGGTGTTGACAAGAGAACAGATGATTCAAAGACATATCAGACTGTGGAACAAAAGGTTGGACGAACAACGACGAACACAATCCAAGCAATAGTCGAGGGGAAGTTTGTAGATGCAAAAGTGCGACTAAAGCTTTGGATTGTACAACACATTTTGTTTTGGTAATATCGAAGGTGCGAAGGAGCTGAGTAAAAGGTGCGAAGGAGAAACTGAAAGGTGCGAAGGAAGTGGTTTGTACGAATGAAGACTTAGATTATAGAAGAACTTGGTTCGACCAGTTGATGTGGGCGAACCTGCACATTCGCATGAACAGTTTGGGCGAATGTGCAGGCCTATAAATAGGTCAAGTTCATTTTTGAATGTAACTTTGATGATTATTATTTCCTCCTCTTTCTGAAAACTCTCTCTAGTTATTGTTAAACTTGTTTTCCGTTTAAACCTTGATTGTATTCATAATTCAACGTGTAAACAAGTGTTTTATTAATGAAATCGTTTGAAAATGATGAGCTGTGTGTTTGAATCTGTTTGATTATTATTTTGTGATAGTTTTAGGGATTCCGCACCCGAAACTAACTTGTTTGATCAATCTTTGTTTGTTATCGATCCTTTCACGAACATACATTTCTTATATTTGAAGTGGGTGATGCAGCTCTGAATTTGTATATTGATTACTATAATTGTTTTTAAAAAAGAATGGTAGATTATTGTGGGATACTGATGTAAAATATAATATGCTTTTTATAACTTAGGTAGTAGCTTTAGTTTTTTGCTTATGAAGTGGGTGTCATCGTTGGTGGGTTTTTTATAAATCTAATGGGTGCATTTACAAAATTATGCTTTAGCACAAGTTTGATGATATGAAATATATAATTATTTTGATGTTATTGTATATGAAGTTTAATTGTTTGGTCAGTGTGATAAATATGTTTTCCCCTTTGGTCACACTGGCTACGATAACATCTTAGATATTTTAATCACAACAACAATATTATCTACCTGGTTGGCCCAATATTCTATTTCCTTAATTTTGATTTCACTTTTTAACATAACTCTAATTGTCTCATTTCTAAATAAATGGGTTAAAATTGTGCTATGTTAATATTTGCTAATGATATTATCTTCCACATGTACACATTAATAATTCAAGAAACCTTTTTAGTTATTATTTTTCCCTTTCTAAATTATATTTTTTGTTTTTCTACCTTGCAGATAGTTGACTACAGGCAAGTGTTATGGCGGACTTATGCATATGGGTATTACTTACATGAGTACGGACACGCAAAGAGGCAGTTTTTGAGCATTTACAAGGTATACCGATATTTCTACATTATATATGAGATGTTAAATCCAAGAATGCCTTATTTTGGGTGACGGTTCTAAGATAAAGTGATTATGGCAGGCGAAGAGAGGTTGGTTTAAATGTCTAATGTCAAATAAACGTTAGCTTAGAAGGGCAAAATGTCAAATGGGTTAACTAGTCAAATTGGTTAAAAGTCACCTGGAGTCTATTTTAGTGAATACAACTTGACTTTTAAAAAACGAACAAAACATTCCACATGTCAAAACTGACCTGTATGTATGAACAGAACTACTTTGGCGTGTTACCTAATCTGCCCATCTTGCCTAATTGTCGATTACTTTACAAAAATAAGGGAAACATTGGGTGTCCCTTTTTACATTTTGTTTTTCTATTTAATTGTTGTAACAATAATCATTTCTTAGGTAGACAGTACAAAAAAAGCTAAATTGGTAACAGGTTAAAACATGTGGTTTTTGATACGGGTGCGATTGACCCGTTTTACATTTTGTATACGATTTTGAAAATATATTAAAAAAACTATGTTATTTTGACAATTGTGATTCTTAAACTTTGGTTATAATTAGTTTGAACTAATATTGATAATTGTGATTCTTAAACTTTGGTTATAAGTATAATTAACAGATTATAATGATTAATGAGGTAAATTATAATTCAAAAGCCAGGTATCTGTTTGAATACCTTTTATGCTTTTAACAGTGAGTACCACGGGTAAAGCGTTATGATGTTGTAGAAGCTAAAGCTGTCTTTTAGATGATTAAGATTTAGCACTTTAAAATCTAGATTTTTCTTTGTTATCAGTTATCTCAACCAAGGATCTGTGTAAGATTTGATTTTTATATCAAAATCATTTTCCAAGTGCAACGTGTTTGTTTGAATGGATTTTGTTTCTTTGATTTTGATTTCAATTTTCCAATTGCATCACTTAGTGCTTCAATTTGATTTTTTTTCTTTATTCCAGGTGTTATGATTTACATAGATCGTAAACACAACACAACTGAAGATTATGCACCCAGTAGGTTTGAATAACTGGAAAATAAAATGCTTAGGCAGGCCTTAATAACCGGATGTATGGAAATATTGAAGATAATATGCAGATAAAGTAACGGGACAAAGTAAGTTTAGGTCAAATATGTGACATGTCCAAACGAAATGGGCTGACCAATGCAAATTATCATCTCTTAAATTTAACACCGATGTATAGGGGTTGATGGCTACTATTTGCATATGTTTTGACATTTGTTGGAAGTAGAAACCTATTTAGGGGTCGACCCGTTCATTAATTAGTATCCGTAAAATTATCAGCTCTCAATTTTTTTGAAGTGCTCATAAACAATACCAAACAAATAGAAACTGTCTTGGTATATATTTTTTTTTACTTAGATCATTCCAGGCCATTGATACGAGTTAAAGCTATCTATTCCCATGGCAAGTAAATAATTGTCATTTCATATATTGTTTTTATTGAAATTTTGAATCTCAGTTGTCATTTACTTTTTCTTATATTCTAGAAATTTTCAATATTTAAAATAACTAATGTGACAAAAAGGTGGTAAATTATTTTTTTAAATAATGCAACTTTAGTTGTCAGTTGACTTTGGATCCTTTTAGTCGAGTAGAAAATGGTGAAATATTGCAAATACACAAAATGGTGAGATTGCAGGGTGCAGAAATGGCATGTGAACACTGATTTCCTAAAGTGTGAAAGACTGTTTACCATCGGTTGCTCAAATATTTTGACTTCATTTTTATTATAATTTTTCGCTTTAAATATTTATGTTTTTTGTAACATGTTGAATTTTTTTTCAGCCATCTGAAGTTAGTTGATGTAGCCGTGTGGAAGGTGGAGAAGCATTCTTTGATGATGGTAGTTTGGTAGCATTTTATTTACATTTCATTACTTTATCTCTATTCTCTTAATCTTTTGAAGCCCTTTACACGTACCACATTACTAAGGGCTTTCCAAGTGACTCATTTGCAGAAGGTATAGGAGCTAATTGGAACTAAAGGTGTTTGAAATTCAAATTTTATTTAAATATAAGAATAACTAAAATGGCTTGTGTTGGAATTATATAAATGGCATTTATGAATATGATTATACCTTTTGTTGGTAGATAATGGCCAAACTTGTGCAAACTGCAAAGCTACAAAATGGTGAAGGATTGTATGTTGTAGAAATGGTCTGCTTACATTGATTACCTAAAGTGGTGAAAGTCTATACACTGTGAAAGTCTAAATAGTGTTTTAATAGGGTCAAAAGCTCATTAAAAATCTCTATTTTATCCGTTTCACAGCTGCACCAAAAGCTACACCTTGAACCGAGTGCTCTGATCAGATTACGTGTATCCCATTGCCCCTCAAAGGTAATGTTTATAATTTTGGAAAAGTACAGACTTTGATTTCTGTATGTTTACAGATTTCCTTTATTATTTTCTTGTTAATATACAAGAATTTTATTTTAAGTTTTAGTATATTTCTTAGTAAATGTATGGATAACTGTTTTATGTAATTATGAATGGCATTATTTTATTTTTCTTGGAATTGAAAAGCAATTGTTATCATTTTTTAGTAAAATTTGTTATAATTATGTGTATGTGTGCAAGATACGTTTAACAAAAATACGAAGTGTGTGTGTCCTTTTACCATGAATCGCTTCGTCTTTCCGAAGACGAAATGATTCTGTTCAAACTGAAGACAAAATGGTTTCCTATTCGACTTTCATGTGGCATTATTGAGTGATATAACGTCAAAATACGAAGGTGTTAATACATCCTGCCAGAGACTTTAACCAACAAGGATTATACACCTCAAATGTTGTCTATTAAAAGTGTTGCATGGTGAATGAACCACATGAATATCAAAACTCTATTATATTCGTTTTTATAATTAATTATTCATTTTTGTCTTTTGTAAAGTAGGAAATCTATCAAGAACAACATAAAAAAGACATGTAAGAGACAAGTAAGAGAATGGACAAAAGACATGTAAGAGACATGACAAAAAAATATGTGTTTGATATCTATATATAACATTGTTGGGGTATATAAAAACACATTTAACATACCTGATATTATTTTTTAATACCCATACAAAGCTACAGTAAATGTAGAAGTTTTGAATGAGGAGAAGAAACCTGAATTAATTCCAATGGTAGGTGTAAAAATGAAGGAGGTGAATGCACCTAAGACAAATCCTTAGTATGCATATCAGCTATAGATCAAGATACTCAATAAATCTATGATGTGTATGATGAAGAATTGTGGGAGAACAATATTGGGGAGGTAACTGAGGTGTGTAAGACTATAACTAGAGAAACATTATTTCTTGTACGACCCGCTTCGTTAGTTGCATAGTTAATTTGTCATTGGTATATTTTATGGGACCGATAGTGAAAAACCGTGAGTTGTTGAAGATTTCCTGGGTCTCACGTAGTATAGAGTTTGGAATACTATGACATTTTGTTTGGGTAAGTATCATATGGTCAAAGTTTTTTTTTAACGACAATGAACGACGTGCCAACCACTGTGACAACAGGCGATGTGTCCAATATCGACTATTCGAACGCCGCCAGTCCCTTGGCTCTCCCAGATGCGCGGAAACCCGACCTCCACCCGCCTGAAGGCACAACAGTCGAATAATCGGTAAAACCTCGCCTCCAATCCGAGTCGAACCGGTGCTGCCCGTATACGCTTTTCACCTGGGTGATAAACTTACCGAAAACAAGTGTCACGTTGTAAATTGTCGACGCCGTCGCATCGCGCGGGTTTCTAACTAGTATATATATATATATATATATATATGTGTGTGTGTGTGTGTGATTATGTTGAAGATTTAAACTTGAAATTATCATTGCATGTATGATCAACAACCTAAAATTCAAGATTTATGAAATTATACACCCAAATGTTAAGATTAATGGGTGAAAAATTTAAAGATATGTATATATATATATATAGCCGTGAGAGTGTGTGTGTGTGTTATGATTATATATATATTTTTTTATTTTCTCTTGTAGATATAATCAAACACATTAACATGATGATTCAAGTGATAAAATGGTAAATGTGTTGATTTAAAAAAAATGAAAAAAAAGTATGTTTATATATGTGTGTGTGTCGTGGATGTATACATATACATATATATGTGTGTGTGTGGGTGATTTTGTTGATTAATATGTTTATTGTATATACAACACTTAATTTGGATAGTTAAAAGTTTGATTAAAAACATGAAACTTGATTTTGAAAATATAAATTTTGAGCAGAAAATTAAGTGTAAAAATGATTATTTAAATCACCTACATTGTGACCTTTGATAATGGAAATTGAGTTATAAGATTTTTGGTAAAATTTAGACTCAAAAGGTGTAAATATTATAGGTTTTTAATGAGATTTTTAAGAGCTGATTTGGAACAGAAAGTTTGGTGTATAAAACTTGAATAAAATGACCTATGTTTAAAGAAAAATAATTGGGTTTTGGTTTATAAGAAAATAGCTAAGTTTTGAGCTTAAAAATGCTTGAAATATGGACTTTGTTATGTGATTTTTGAGGAAAATATGAGATCTGATTATTTATATTAAAAATTTCATTAAATAACATGTCTTGACTAAAAAGTTTGAGTCTTGATAAGAAAACTTGGTTTTGATAAGGTTCGATACAAATTTTAAGTCTGATCTAAAACAGGTTTCAAAAGTATATTTTTGGAGTAAAAATGTGTATTTAAAGGTATATTTGAAATCCTACATGTTTTGGTAAGTCACACGAGTTGGAATTTTGAGAAATTGCCTGATGGGATTGGGTACTAAATAGACTATTCCGCATACCCAAACCTGGAAAAACACTACTACGTGGAGAAGGCCTGTGCGCAAGGAGTGGTCAAAGCACGCTAATGCCTGGTCAAAAGTCAAGTCTTGGTCAAAGACGGATATCATGCATGGTTAACTGCCATTCATCAATCAGGGAGACAATCACGTAGACTCAACATTAAAGGCGGTACAACGTTCCATCATTACCATTGATTTAGCTTTCCTTATATCACCATACTAACACGATTAAGGGTGATGGAGACAACCTAACCACGGTTAGGACTTGGGTAATGGTGGCATTCGGACTCTCCTATAAAAGGGATCATATCCCTAGTAGGAGAGGACACGTTCTGCTAACCCGGAGAGCTATCACTAAAAGATAGTATCCCCATTCACCCCGTTTTTGTCATAAACTACTACCTCGTGTAGTCATCTCCACATCCACAATCCACTCTTGTTTGCAGGATCCTCAATCCGTAGCTGCTAGTGAAGGATCAACCCTATAGATACTCATAATCTTATCATCATTAACCGGTCGTGAGCTTATTTGTTTCTTCATTGGCGCCACCCCTTACGGTTCACAAATCTTTCAAACTAGCAACCATGGTTTCCTCAAAGGATGCAAACAAAAACACTACTGAAGTAGATGCAACAATCGACGACGAAATTGTAGATACACGAAAGTGCGACTAGTGTTGTTGAATTGCGAATTCCAAGATGTATTGCTGATTATCGGTTGGTCGAAGGTGGTTTATAAACGGTCGAAGGTAGATGTGAATGGTCGAAGGAGACTCTGGGAGGTCGAATGAAGATTTATATGTATATATGTCGAGGTTCGCCCTATATGAATGGTCGAACCTGCACATTCGACCAAGCTATTTGGGCGAATGTGCAGGTCTATATAAGGCTGAATCAAATTTTGAATATTAACTTTTGGTCATTTTTGTTTCCCTCCCAGTGTGTGTCTCTCCCTAGGGTTTTTGTCAAGTCTGTAATTGATTTATAACATTGTAAACAAGCTTTCAAGGTGATTAATGATTATGTTAATGAATGAAATGAATGTGTTTATGATGATTTGTGTGTTTTGCTAGTTTTATTATCATTTTATGATCAATTCAGGGATTCCACACCTGAATTGAACTTGTTTGATCATATTCTTTGTTGAATAGCCGATCCTAAACGCATACAAAGTGGTATCAGAGCCATAAGGATCAAACAACCACAAATTGATAATATTACAACTGATTTAGACCCAATTTTGATCAAAACTTTTCTGTTTTTCATTGAACAATTGAATTTGGTGATAATTGATTGATTTGAACTTGTTTTCATGGATAAAATTCAAAATTCTCTATGTTAAACTTGTTCCAAATCCAATCCGAAGCAAAACCTGCATAAGATCATCAAATTTCATCAACATTTGAAAATTTTGGATCAAAATAACTTATTTTCAAAGTATAACCGTTTTTCAAAATGAAAGGGTCGAACCTATGGAGAATTGGTTGAGAGTGGAGTTTTTAGGTCGAACTAGGGAGTTTTTGGTCGAACGTGGATTGTTATTTGGTCGAACCTAGAAAGTTTTAGTGTGTTGTTGTTCATTCGACCAATCGGGTGGTCGAACGTGGGTTAAATTGGTCGAAAGTGAAATGAGTCTGTTATTTTCTACATTCGAATATGGATTAAATTTTACATTCGACCACACGATACTTCAAAAGGGTCGAACGTAGAAATTGTTGTTAAATTTTTCTAATTGTTTCGTGTTTTATCATTTTCAGAGCGATATGTGAAACTTTCCTACAACACCACGACCTAATACAACACCACAACAGCAGACAACTAGGGATCCTTGGTCGGTAGCTGCTCAGAAGACTAGTCAACCATCCCAACTGATTAACTATTTGGCAATGACTAGTTCCATGCCCCAACAAGTTGCACAACCACAACCACAACCTATGGATGATTACTGGGGAGTTGCAGCAGCGGCGGTACACTCTCAAACTACCAATGCGATTTCGACACTTATTCCTGACTTATCTTCGGGTAGTGGTAGCCATCCCCCAAAGTTGATAGAAATGGTAGACTACAACCAATGGAAGACCAAGTTTAAGATTCATCTAGAGGGAATGGGATTAGAAGGAACGGAAGCTTGGCAAATGATTGCTAAGGGGTATGTTGCTCCGGTTTTGGAGAACACAGGTGAACCAATTCCATTAGAGAGTCTTGCTGAAGACGAGAAGAAGAAGTTTGCGGTGGAAAAGAAGGCGTTTTCCCAACTGTCCCAGGCCATTAACACTGATCTCTTACATCAGTTTGGGTCGTGTACCACTTCTAAACAATTATGGGATATGTTAAGGAATCATCACGATGGGAATGAGAAGACTAGGAAGCTTAGAATGGAGGAGTTAAGAAAAGAGTTTGAGAACTTCAGCTATATGGGAAATGAGACGCTGAAGGAGTTAATTCCGAGGTACTGTCACTTATTGACAAAACTTTCAAGTTATGAGATCAATATACCGATGTCTGAGCTGGTGGACAACTTCGCTGATGCATTGCTACCAATACTGGACCATCAATGAGTTTATCCAGAAGCTTGAAAACAAAGAGATGGAAGAAAAGATGAAGACGAAAAGAGCACAAGTTCCTCAGAATCCAGAGTTATACCATGGCGGTACATCTTTATCTCTAGCTAGTTCAAGTTCTAGTTCTACCGTTGCTCCACACATTGCTTGTATATCAAGTATTGTTTAACCACCCAAAGCCCCCATACACTATCTTGCTCAAACTTCATCTTATACCCCACCATCATACCCTACTACTACTACTTACATCCCACCATTTTCACCAATGCAACAAGCTGCTTGTTATTCTGCAAGTTTAAACCAACCTCAACAACAATCCATATTCCTCAAATGAATCAAACTCAAATGAACCCAAGTCAACCTAATCACAGCCCAATTGTGTTGGAGACTTCGAACTTGAACAATGTTACTGTTGAAGTTGCACAGCAACATGTAGCTTTGGTTTCTACTATGGTCGCTTCTTATAACGGTTTAGTCGCTAGTCAAATTGGTAACAACAATATAACCAGTGAGGACTATGCGCAAATTGACAAAGAAGAGATGGAGCTCATTGATATCCAGTGGGCGTTTGCTAGTGTTATGAGGAGAGCGACTGAGTTCATTGAGAAGACGGGCAGAACTGATCTTTCTACTTATCCAAACACCACATATGGCTTCAACAAAGCCAATGTGACATGTTTTAACTGTGGTGGGAATGGTCACTTCAAGAGAGAATGCACACAGCCAGCACAGCAGGGGAACAGGAATCCTTTCAACACCAACTACCAGAACCGTCAAAATCAGGTATCATACCAAAGCCAAAACAACTCAAATTTTCAACAACAAAACAATTACCAAAACCGCCAAAACACCTCACCAAACAATAATGTTAGACAAACCACTACACAAAACCAGAACCAAAATAAACACCACACAACCCAACCCAACCAGAACCATCATTCCTATTTCTACACCAAACAGTCAAATCCAATCAGATAACCAGAACCAAGCCTTGGTGATTCAGAAAGATGAGGGATTTGACTGGACTGGTATGCAACTCGGGGTTGAGGAGATTACTGCTGGTAATATGGCGTGTGTTGCACAGAAAATGGATTTGGATGAGCCGGTGTCTGTTGAAGAAGATTTGATGACTAAGAAGATGTCTGAAGTGAAGATTCAAGAATTGAGTGAAGAAAGTGATGTTTGTGTTGAGAAGAAGTCAGGATTGATCTTTGACTCTGTTACAGAGATTCCTGAACAGTGTGATTCAGCTTATTCTGATACGGAGAGCGATTCTGATTCTGAAACTAGTGTTAACTCACTAGATGATGATATCGATCAACTTCTTGCCAAAGCTGATTTTCTGATGACGCGCAAATCGTGCATAGTGGATGATGCTTTTACCAGAATCGACGATTCTAAATTCTTTGCTGGAAAGGAAGCAGACTTTGTATTGATGGCGATGACTGAGCCTCCAAAGTAGGTTAGTTCTGAATCTAGTTTAGATATGAATAGTGAAAGGTATTGTGGTGCATGCGATAGATTGACAGAGGATAATAAGCAACTCATGATCCAGCTTGAGACTGCTAAAATCAACTGTCAATCGTATAAAAAAGAAGCACGAGAATTCAATAAGGTGCTTGATGGTTACAAGAAAGACATTTCTGATCTTACAAAGACTTTATCTTTAAAACAATTAGCCATTAATAACTATATCAATGAATTGGAAAATACAAAACTTGAAATGGCTACCATCAAGTGCGTTGCTGAGAAAGTCAACAAGAAGCTTGAAAGCTATAAACATATTTCATATGTTGTTGATCATATCATTGAGGAGCCTTCACAGTCAAGTAGTGCAAACTACAAGGCAGTCCCATCTCCTGTGTTATTTGAAAACCATACTTTGCATTCAATAACACCGAAGAGCTCAGTTAAGCCCCAAAATTTGAAAACCATACTGTCACTAGTCATGTCAAGCCCTACTCGCCAGTATGACCACACGTTTTCAAATTCATGGGGAATCGAAAACTTTACACAACCAAGTGCTGACGTGTCTTACATCTGCGGAGTTTTGAAGTAAATTCACAATATCCGTTCACCGCAAAAACTACCACAGCGCAAGAATTATTCACCACACTCCTATTCGAAATGCAACCTTAACGAGCTGTCATCAAGAACTTATCTTTTATAAGTCCAGCATCTCTCCCCTCTCATCATAGCTTCTGAGATAAGAAACACACTGGACTGGGGGACTTGATGGGATTGGGTACTAAATAGACTATTCCGCATACCCAAACCCGGAAAAACACTACTACGTGGAGAAGGCCTGCGCGCAAGGAGTGGTCAAAGCAGGCTAATGCCTGGTCAAAAGTCAAGTCTTGGTCAAAGGCGGATATCATGCACGTTCAACTGCCATTCATGAATCAGGGAGACAATCACGTAGACTCAACATTAAAGGCGGTACAACGTTCCATCATTACCATTGATTAAGCTTTCCTTATATCACCATACTAACACGATTAAGGGTGATGGAGACAACCTAACCACGGTTAGGAATTGGGTAATGGTTGCATACGGACTCTCCTATGAAAGGGATCATATCCCTAGTAGGAAAGGACACTTTCTGCTAACCCGGAGAGCTATCACTAAAAGATAGTATCCCCGTTCACCCCGTTTTTGTCATAAACTACTACCTCGTATAGTCGTCTCCACATCCACAATCCACTCTTGTTTGCTAGATCCTCAATCCATAGCTGCTAGTGAAGGATCAACCCTGTAGATACTCATAAGCTCTCTTGTTTCTTCATTGCCAAAATACCGCCTAAAACCGACAAGTTGTGTAACTAGATGTATTGCATGTTTATAATACTTGGAGTATCTAGAAAACTTGTGCATGTTAATAAATGACACTTATAATATGCATGAGAACATGAAATTAAGGTTCTCGGTGATTTGATGTAAAAAAAACAATAATAAAAATTACGGAACAAAAACGAGTCATGATCACCAACGAGTCCTGTTTAAAACAAGTGTTTTTGAAAGTAAATACTTTCTAAAGATTACATTTTTCATGGAAAAATGTTGTGTGAAATTCTTAGTTGGGTGAACAACTTAGGGAGAATAAATAAAATATAGTCGTTTACATGATTTACATGATTAGGAAATCAAGTCGACCGGAAACAAGCTTTTGGGAAATAAATTGAATTAATCTTAAGGTGAGTTCACAGCCCCACTTTTTATAAATTTTTATAAATGATTTTGGGGAAAAACACATTGGTAAATTGAATAGCTTACGGGAAAAGACAACGGTAAATGTGGAATATGTTCGAGTATAAGGGCGGTTAATAGTCTTTCGGGAAAGAATGATGGAAAAGAAATCTTAACATAATGTTCCCAGGGCCATTCATAATCATTAACCTTGGTAACATGGGCGAGTGTAGTGTTTGTGGATCCATCGGGTTGACGACCCTAGCTGAGACCAGTCGCAACACGGAAAACTACTTCTGAAGGGGGTGTATTGAAACACCGGTATTATTGGGAACCAAATTGTCATGTCTTGATTATGAGCTTATACTACGTTGACATATACTCATATTCCTAGCTAGTTTATGAATCCGCATGATTGTCAGTAATCTATTAATATTAAAAAATAGACTTTTTGTGGATAAGACAAAAAGGGTTTTAAAGATAAAATTTTGGTAGATAAAGAGAAAAGGGTTTTAAAGATAGACTTTTCGTAGATTGAGCGAAAAGGGTTTACTAATTTTTGCAAGAATAGCAAAAATGTTTATTAAAAGAACTATGTGAATTCACCAACCTTGTGTTGACAAAATCGTTTTAACGTGTTTTTCACGTACTTGATGAATTGGCTTCGGGATTTGGCGAAAACAAGTGTTTAGCAAAATGTAGTGTTTGGACATGTTTTTGAAATAAATTGTGGGACCTTTGTAGTAAAAGATCCATTATGGGTCTTAAACTTAAAATCTTTATATAATGTGGGTTTTAATGTTTAACTTTGTCCAAAATACTTATTCATAATATTGGCTATCACACTATTGATTACCAAACTCCGTCACCACCATGCTAAGTCTTTCGCTGTGGCATTTTGGGGTGTGACACTTTTAATCTCCATTAAATAGTAATTTTCAAAAACCATATGAATGCCCTTAGCCACAATCACGAGTAATCAAATCCGCTAGCCAAGAGCATCCAAGACTCAAATCACACACCTGCAAAACAATCCAACATACATGCAAAAGTCAGCTACGCTGAGTGAGTTCTAATAGTTAAGTTAAAACGTTAAAGTTGATAACAAAACACTTTATTTTTAACAAAAGCACCTTGGTTTATAATATCTCTAAATAACCATTAAGACCCAACATAAACCTCAACTCGTTAAGTTATACTACCCTCGAACTCGCAACTGCCTATGTGGAGGTTTCCAAGCACATCGACCCGCTAACCAAACTCAGCCACTTCTACCCAAGACCCTCTTGTCATTCTACATTTCCCTTTGTCATTATAACTGACTTCTCGCCAAGAAACGACTCACTACTGTACAAGAAATCCACTAGTACAAAACAACACAAGAAAACTCGATAAATTCACATTCACGTCTTGAATACACATTAACCACCGCATCGTCTAGCGCAAAAACGTAAAGCACATAAAGTAGGAAGCCTATCACACAATATAGTTAAGTCACAAAAATATGAACGAGCCTTGTGACAACCCGTCGCCACCCAAAAGTAACAACCCGTTGCCACCCCAGCTACAACCCGTCACCACCCCGAAGGTAATGATGATATGGACACGTCGAAACCACCACTTAAATCAATGGTCCCAAACATTAGTAACCCATCGCCACCCTGAAGGTAAAGACCTTATAGACACATCGACGCCACCACTTAGATCGACGACCTCTACATTGGTAACCCGTCGCCACCCCGAAGGTAACGAACCATTACCAATAATCTGCTTCAGTACCTCAGGGATGCTATATCACACAAAACATATAGACACCCACATACACATTCACTATGTCTAGGGTCTCATCATACTATATCGTTGATTAACCACACACCTCCTATAATCATCATCACCGTATTCATTTAATTCTAAGACTTTAACTAATCATTTTCTCATACTGAACGCATAATCGTATTTCCTCGTATGCACGAACCATTTTATACCACCACAAGATAAACAGCCAATCTGACCATACCTCGACACAAGACTAAATGACTCGAACCGACACATACAATGGGAAGGGTATCTCTAAACCCCTTGACTTGTTTAACCGTCATAGAACCCTCTCATTGGAAAAGGTTCATAAAAACATTTAACTCGTAAAGCTCTTTAATTTAATCGACATCTTAACATTTGCGGAAAACCTTTTAAGCATGTATGATAGCCTCAACATAATATATATAAAAACATAAACTAGGGGACTAGAACTTACCGGTTGCGAAGCCTCCTTCCTCTTGCACACCGTCTCGTGAATACCCCCTTAAATGTGAACCTGCTATCACACAAAGCATCTCCATCAAGCTCTATATCTCAAAATACCCGATCCATTTATTCGAGTCAGCAAGCTACAAGCTCAGCTTAATACTATCCCGAACCGTACAACCACATATCCATTGGAATACAAAAACCCATAATTTAACGTTACTGAAAAACGTTCCGGAAAGCCATCCCCATAATTTTTCTCACATCCCAAAAGAGCCCCCAATAATTATTATAAAATTATATAGAATAATACCTTTGTGTACGTGTCGTCCTACACGCGTCTGTTCAAAACTCCCGTACAAATTGCGAACCAAACCTTGTTTTATTCATAACATAACCATAGAAACTTCGTTTTGCGCGATCCACATATCCACACTCCATCTCAACATGCATGTCATCAGAAACTTTTGGCATCCGCCGCCGATGCCTTCGTTGCTTCCAGATCACAGAACAGTATTCCAGTTCATTCGGTTTTGCATGCCAACATTCGAGTAGACCAAAACAGACCCAAACGAGCTTTATTTTTGGCAAATAATATGTCCACGCGTTCGTACCGCTGAACCCTTTCATATCCACCAGTTGCCGTCGCCGGAATCCCTCGCTACAATTGCCGTAAAGCGTAACAGTGGCCGGAATCGCGATTTCTGCACATCTGTCTTCACACAGCCCATAACCCTATCATCTGAACTCCATTTTCTTCAAATAATATATTCACGCGACTGCGAGACGAAAAAATTTCCTCCCGTACTAGTTTTGTTGTTTGAGGATTCTGGATCTGCCACCGGTGGCCGGAACAGTTTGCCAGATTTCCTGCCTTCTCGCTAGAATCCTTCATTTTTATCCGTTCTTTATCCGATGACCTCCAATTCTTCTTAACTTCAATCAAAATCTGAACAATGAAACCCTAACATCAAAATCATAATTCCCACATTCCTATCAATCACCATGCCCTCGGGAACGATGATAGGATGGTTTAAAGTGCAAGAACTTACCTGAAATCGATGAGTCTCCCTACCAAATACCTCTATCCCACGTCTCCTCTTTCTCTCCTCTTTCTTTCCTTTCCCCTACACACCTAGGGTTTCTCTATAATATTTTTATAAAACCTACATTTTCACTTAGGGCCCCTAGACTTTTATATACTAGCAACTTGTTACCAAAGTTACTAAACCATCTCCCATAAACAACAATCGGGCCCCTATAGTTCTTCTAATCCAAGATGTAAGAACCAAACATTATTTATTAACTTGTTTAAATAAAGTCCTACGCGCCAAAGCTCCTCAATGACCCCACTAAATAAAAATACGGGTTGTTGGTTCATTTAAATGATTATCTAGCGACTTTTCGTGATGTTACATACGGTAATGATTTAGAGGTATCTCACCCGTACTAGTGAAATGCCCGGGTGCATTTTCAAGATTAGGTAGGTAAAACCTAACCACCATCTCCTCTACCTGCGACACCCTGCCCGCCGGCGGAGCACGCTACTTTAACTGCGCCTTATCTGGCGCCAAAAAACGCCTCAAACTTCGTTACACCTGCAAAATCAACAAGCAGTTAGCCTATACTTCATAATATATATATATATATAAAGGTTATTATTAACATTGCACGTAGGCGAAGACTTACTGTGAAAACGGTTTAGGACCGTTTCCATTGATCGATTAAAAAGTTATAGCTCGGTTTTAGATGGAGATTGGAGACGAAACAGAAATAGATGAAAACCATGTCAACACATATTCGTATTACATCAGAAACGATTACAGAAACTGTCATCAATAGGATAAACATCTATCTCAGGGCCAAGGGAGGTCGGGCAAGACCTCCCCTAGAGAGCATTCTAAGCATAAACTCACAATCTTAATGAACTCAACACATGAGATTGCTATTAATAAACCAATTTGGTTCGACCTTTTGTGGGTACGAACCTACTGGTTCGACCCCATGAAAGCATGATCCAAAACCATAAAGTTTTGGTTTGACAATTCGAAAGCACGAACCAAATTCCTGATTTCTTACTCGACTTAAACAAATGCATCAGATCCATAAATGCCCTTATGGATCACCACAATCTCATGCTATACAACATATGAATTAACCATAGTTTATTCAACAGCGACGGCCACACACAAAGTGCATCAACAATTACCCTCGTCACAAATGTAAGGCTCCTGGCGGATGTGGCTTATCCAAGGAACACAAACAGCTCCTCCTTGTACAAGTGCACATCGAAGGGAGATGCGTTGGCGGTCAGATGCTTGAACGACTCCTCCTCTATATACCCCGCATCACTGGGTCATCGGGCAGCTTTTGGCGCTCCCCTACAACTTTCCATGGAAACGCCAGTCATGGAGTGAATTGGGCGAAGTCGACCCCAATGGATGCACTTGAGAGTGTAGAGCAAAATTGAACCATGTCTCAGACATGGTCATCATGTAGAAGACGTTGAAACTTTCAAAGGTTGGTTGAACGTCTAGGGCTTGGAACCAGGCCTCGGAGTGGATAAGCATAAGCATACCGAACCCACTAAGTTGGGTCACATGAACCCCATAGGCCACCAAGGTATCAATTTGGAACACAGTGGCCGGCAGACGAAAGCCATACTTCGTGAAGTGGGCTTCGTATAGGGCTATCCTGCCTGGAGTAGGGGTCAAAGTTGTCATGTTCCCCATCGGCAACTCGGCCTCCTAAGATGGGTCAACTCCTATCTGTTTGCAAAACCCTACAAAAAAATTTTCACTCCACTTAACACGAGTGGTGTCGATCAACTTCACCGGAGCCTTCGTCTTCTCCGACATCATTTGAGTAGTGTCTTCTGAGGTCTTAGAACTACTACGCGAGCCTTCTGGACATTTAACTAAGAGAAACAAGAGGGAAAGTTGGAAAGGTTGCCGGAAAGTATTAAGATTGATCGGAAAAGATGAGGGAATTCAAAGTTTGGAAAATTCGAAAAGTGAAGGAGAGTAAGAGGGAGACCTATTTAACACATCTAACGATAGGTTATAGCTGGAGACATGTCTCGATGATTCAGGATCTGGACGGCCAGCATGACGACACATGGCCCACATTTTCAAACTGTCAGACCCACTCGTGCGTGTGGTCCTCACGTGCCTCACACCAGACGAAAAGGTGGCTTTCCACATTCCTAACGTGACTGTCAACATGGCAGACATCCGCCTGACGTCTGACAAATCCACCAACCTCCTCGGCTTCCTCAACACGCCACCTTAATTCCCCCAAATTAAATATCAACCTTTTCAAAGACCTGGCGCCATTATTTCTAATCATATACATATTGAATATGAAGGTTGCATATTAACTACACTGAAAAGGGGAGACATGTCACCCATGGGGTTCCACCTCAACAAACATGATTGCCACATCATCACTCGGTGATCGATTGATGTAAAAACGAAAAGACATTCTCCGCATGATTCCTCCTCGGTATCATTCCTACCAAGTCATCACTCGGAGATCGATTGACGTAAAAACGAAAAGACGTTCTCTGCATGATTCCTCCTCAGGATCACGCCTGCACACATCATCACTCGGCGATAGATTGACGTAAAAAGGAAAAGACGTTCTCCGCATGATTCCTCCTCAGGATCACACCTATCACGTCATCACTCGGCGATCGATTGACGTAAAAACGAAAAGATTTTCTCTGCATGATTGCTCCTCTGGATTACGCCTGCAACGTCATGACTCGGCGATCGATTGACGTAAAAACAAAAAGACATTCTCTGTGATTCCTCATCTGGATCATGCTTGCCACGTCAACACCCGGTGATGGTCTTACATAAAAAAACGAAGACATCATCTGCATGGATAATTATCAACCATTCTACTTGCTAGACACCATGGAAAGAATGGGTTGCTTTTATCTTGATATATGTTAGAAAATGTCATAACCACTTTTTAGCATACATTTGACAAAGAAAAAGATTCGAACCTCCGCAGACGCGCTAAATTCAAAGCCAGAGTTGGTTTTTGGATTTCAGTAACAAATGTGGATAGGCTTTCATCTATCTCTCACTACTTATAGTCCAGCGCCCCACCCGACCTTTCCGTAAGATCAGGAGACACACTTAACTGTGGGGACTTGAAGGGATAGGGTCCTAATTCCTAGCGTGACCCTACCCCCACAACTTTATGAACTCACAAGAACTTCGCAGAAAGAATCACCAAAGACACTCACAAGGCTAAATACTGGAAGACAACAAACCTCTGCGGAGCCCAAGACCTATAAGGCCACACATGGAGTGCAATCCATCCGTGCAAGGTCGATCGCCCAACTCAGCGATGGTTTTGCCTTAGACCAATTACAACCTAATGAGTATCAGGGCTGGCCCGCTGTTAGGACAAAGAGGATTGGTGAAACCACTTTTGCAAACCTTAGTCTAATTCACTTTTGTCAAAATATTCTAAGTATAGAACTGCTGAAGAAGGAAGATCAAACTGCTGAAGAAGAGATTACACAAGTACTTAAGAAGAAAAGTCATCAGAAGTTATGAAGTCCAAACCAGACATTTCTACTGAAGAACTACTGAAGGCAAACTACTCATCAGTAGTTTGTCATTCATCAGTACTTATGAGAAGATCTTTTCCAAACCAGACATCTCAAATAAAAGAGGAAGTGTATGTTTGTCAGCCACCTGGGTTTGAGGATCCTTCTCATCCTGAGTGGGTGTACAAACTAGACAAAGCTCTTTATGGGCTCAAACAGGCTCCAAGGGCCTGGTATGAAACACTTTCCAACTTTCTACTCAAAAATAACTTCACAAGAGGCTCCATTGATAAAACTCTTTTCATAAAACATGTTGGAAATCACATCTTACTTGTTCAAATATATGTTGATGATATCATTTTTGGTTCAACAAACACAAAACTGTGTGATGAATTTAAGAAACTCATCCAATCAAAATTTGAGATGAGTACAATGGGAGAACTGCAGTACTTTTCGGGACTGCAGATTAAACAACAAACAAATGGAACTTTTATACATCAATGAAAATATGTTAAAGAATTATTAAACAAATTTTCTTTACAAGACTGTAAATCATGTTCCACTCCCATGACACCAACCACACAAGTTGAACCAGATGATCAAGGAAAACAGGTTGATCAAACCATGTATAGATGTATGATAGGTTCCCTTTTATATCAAACTGCTTCTAGACCAGATATTATGTTTTCAACATGTGTCTGTGCTAGATATCAATCAGCTCCTAGGGAGTCACACCTCATTGCAGTCAAAAGAATCATCAGATATCAGAAAGGAACTCCAACACTTGGAATTTGGTATCCTGCTTCAAGCAATACCAAGTTATCAGCTTTTTCAGATAGTGACTATGTAGGGTGTAAAATGTCAAGAAAATCAACATCTGGTGGTTGTCAATTCTTAGGAAACTGTCTAGTGTCCTGGCAATCAAAGAAACAAACATCTGTTGCAACTTCAACTACTGAAGCTGAATACATTGCAGCTGCAAGTTGTACATCACAGATACAATGGCTCCAGTATCAACTTCTTGATTATGGAATCAAAGAAACCAAGACACCATTGCTTGTAGACAGCAAATCTGCTATTAGCATCATTCAAAATCCTGTTCAGTTTTCAAAACCAAAACATATTGAAATCAGGTATCATTTCATAAGAGATTGCTATGAAAAAGGCAAGATTGAAGTGAAACATGTAGCAACAGCTAATCAAAGAGCTGACATATTCACTAAACCCCTTGACACATCAACATTTCAGAAGTTAGTATCCATTCTTGGGATGCTAAATTTAGCCTACTTAGAAAAACAAGAAGGCTGGTCCCAATACGATGAGATCAATGATCTTGTCGTCAAATCCCAATATATCACCGCTCTCACAATAGACCCACCAATACATCCTGAAACTCTCAATGAGTTCTGGGCTAATGCTGAGATAATGATGGTGGACGATGAGGCTATCTCTCTCAACTCAACAATTAAAGGGAGAAGAATGGCCATCACATCGACCACACTTGCAATTAGACTGGTGTTGAATGATGTGAATGCCCCTGAACAGGTTGCAAACTCTGAAATCCACCTAACCATGACAGAATGTGGTTATCAAGGTACTCTCTCACAAGCTACAATCTTTAAAAAATATTTTGAACCAAAATACAAACTTTTGTTTCATTATATAATTATGTGTTTGAGTCCTAAAACAGGGTCTTGTAACATCGCAAAATTTTCAAGTTATAATACGTATATTTTCCGATCACAACTTATATATATATGTGTGTATAATAATAATAATAATAATAATAATAATAATAATAATAATAATAATAATAATACATAAAAACTATAGTGTGGATTGATTTTGTTAACCCAAACCCAAACCACCCTTTCCTTATATAATCAGACTTGGGCCTGCTAAGCCCAAGGAATCGGCCCACATAGTACCAAGCCCAAGACCCCTCCCTCTCCTTTAAACCTGTTATATCAAAAAAATTAAAAGCCTTGGCCGGGAATCGAACCCGCGCCAAGGCCGGGTTAATCAAACACACGAGCACAACCAACTGGGCTGGACCTTCTATTTGGAAATAACCCGGATACATTATAATCTTATACGCGTATTAAACCCTCACAGTTGACAAGGAAAGTCAACTGTGGGTTACCTTGTTGATCAATCCAGCAATTAACTCGTAATTGATTCTCTATTTGGTAAATTCGTATGATCACCGGCCCTATACAACACAATTACACGTCTATTACACGTCAATCGTTGACCTATTGAATCAATTATACGCGTATGATAATTAACGAGGTCAAACCTTCCAATTAACACAACCCTTTGATCCCCTATATAATCAGACCTTCTGCGAACATTGTTTACTCGCTCACAACTCTCTCTCAACCTTCAATCCTCTCTAAATCACTCTGAATATTATTATTTTGCTCGTAGTTTGACTATTGCTTTGACCCGGCAATCATCATCAAATCATCACTGTGAGTCCTTGTTTTTCTGTGGGTTTTACTAGTCGGCAATCATATAACATAAACCCTAACCTTAATCGAGTTCATTATGTCTGAATCGTTCAATTGAAAATTCTAGGGTTCGTCAATGGGAATTGGGGATAAATCTGGTTTCGCGTATTGTATTTATAAAATTTTAATCAGAAAACATCACAACCACCGGCCTAGGCCAAGTGGTTGTGACCTTGTTCCACCACAGTGGTCACCCGGGTTCGAGTCCCGGCTCTGACCTTGCTTTTTGTTCTTTTCTTTTCTTTTCTTTTTTAAACAAACCATTAAATATATATGTATATTAAAACCTTTTAATCTTTTAAATTCTTTTTAAAATATCAAAACTATTTTATAAATTCTAAAAAAATTATATTTGATTAATCTGAGATAAAAGTTTTATTTGTAGTTTTTATTTTTCAGAAATTCTTTTATTTAATATTTATAATAATTAAATCATTTTTATACTATTATATTTATAAAAATCCATTTATATGTCAAAACAATTTTATTAAATTCTCCAAAATTTATCCTGACTTTGTATAAAGTCAAACTTTACTGAAATAATTTTTAAATCAGTAAAATCATTTATTTTATATTTTTAATCAATTTTTGTTAGATTTAATCATAATTAAATCATAATAAATCCAATTTTCATTATTTTTGCACCAAAATTTTATACAAATTATTTTTAATTATTTAGAACAGAAATATGATTTTTAAAATAGAAATTCTTTAATTTTAGTATTTTTGAATATTAAAGTTAATATTGGCTATTTATAAATAAATAGATTTAAAAATCTATTTTAAATAAAATAATTTTATAAAAATTATTTTTATGCTTCAAACACTTTAATGTGCACATTCAAAATCCAAATTTTATAAAAAGACTTTCTTCCATTAATTATTAGATTTTCCTTTATTAATTAACATTTTAATTTAAAAATTCAACAATTGATTATCCCCAAATCGAAACCCTAGGATACACTTGTAAGTTAATTAGACTTAGACTTATTATATATTACCTTATTATAGGGTGATATTTGGAATCTTTTTGGGCAACACAATTATCACATCTTTTCAACAAGTTAACATTTGCTAAGGTGAGTTTTACATAGCCCCTTTTATTTATCACCATTTTTGGGGTGAAACATGTTATAACATTATCATTGCAATTCAATCATCAATGTGTCTATGTGTTTTCTATGTTGCATTATGTCTTGAGCATGATTAGAGTAAGCACCATTCTAGCATAATCATTAACATTGATCAGCCGACGGTATACATTGATAGATCTATTGGACTGACAATCCCACCCGGATACGTGCCTCCTACAAAGGTTACGTGGGTGTTTGTTATCGCATAACATATTCATTGGGGCCATAAGTGTATGGTATGTATCATTTTATAACAGTCAACAGGGTTGATTATGCACTCGATTTATTTCTAATATGTTCTCACATATGGGCTAGATTAACATGACACATGAATTGCACAACATTTTATTCATTTTATTATCAAAAAACCTATGTAATTCTCACCAACTTATGTTGACCCAAAATACTTTCAAAATTAACATGTTTCAGGTAACAATGAAGCTGAGGCTTGAGTTAGCATGAGGATTTTTCTTGAAGTTATTTGAAGTTAATGAAGTTGTTATTTGATTTTATGTATTTGAATTCTTAGACATCATTTCACATTTTGGATATTATGTTTGAATAAATTATTTAAAATTTATGTTATACCATGTGCTACTGAAAACAATCATCAATACGTGGCACCCCGATGTTTCCGCCATCGGTTGGGGTGTTATAGATTGGTATCAGAGCCATGGTTATAGGGAATTAGGTTATTAGAAAAATAATCTAGTCTATAACCATAGGATTTAACAAGTACTTGCTCCTTTTGCTTGCTATTCTCTATCTCCTACTTCTTATCTCTACTTTCATCCCTACAAGAAGGTTGCTCTCCATCACCGGATTCACTCTTAGACTAATAAGGCAAAATCCTCAGGTTTAACCTGAACCTCCTTGAAATCTCGTCGAAGTTCTAGATTTTAATAACGAACACGTGCAATCTGGAAGGGTGAACGCCTGTATTCTGAGTCTTCTGTCTAGGCTGGCATTGCGCATATATCCCAATCAGACGAGGGACCCGGATGCCTACATGGGAATTCTCGGGATGAGTGTTCACTTATAGGCTAAAGCATGTCTTCATATGTTATTAGAATCTGGAATCTTTGATAAGTCAACGTTTTCGTTTATTCGTTTTAATGAATAAATGATTACACTCCTTATATAATCTCATTCATTTCACTGTGTTTCTTACAGATCATGCCTCCACGTCGCAGTGCTCGTCTTAACAGTGGTGAAAATCATGATGAAGGAAGTAGCAATCACAACCACAACCACGATACTAACCACAACAACAACAACAACAACAATGGTGTCGATGCCCAACTGGCTGCGATCATTTCTCAACAAATGGCGCAGCAAATCGCAACTCTGGTTCCCAATTTACTTGCTCAGGTCATCCAATTGAACGGCAACGGGAATGGTCACAACAATGGGAACGGGAATGGCAATGGTAATGGACCCCAAGCTTGCACCCTTAAACATTTCAACTCTTGTAACCCTCCAAAGTTCAGCGGTGAAGAAGGAGCTACTGGACTTCTCCAATGGTTTGAGGGTATTGAGAATACCTTCATCAACAGTGAGTGTCCCAACAATCTCAAGGTTCGTTACGCCATGAGTGTTCTCCATAAACGAGCGCTCACATGGTGGAATGAAGAAAAACGCACTCGCGGAGCTGAAGCTGCACTAGCCTTAACCTGGGATCAAGCTAAAGACATTATGAAGGCAGAGTTCTGTCCTCGTAATGAAATCAAGAAACTGGAAGACGAATTTTATGATCTTGCTCAAGACAGTGGGGAAAACCTTGCTTACAACACTCGCTTCCACGAACTTAGCTTACTGCTACCCCACAAAGTCACCCCTTTGCCCATTGCGATCGAAAAATACATTGGTGGCTTACCGATGCAGATTCAAGACACAGTGTGGGGGAAGGAACCCTGCTACATTGGAAGAAGCAAAGCGTTTGGCTGCCACCCTAACAGATAACCATGTGAAGGCAGGAACCCTGACTCGTAAAGGGGAAAAGAAAAAGGATACTCCCCAACCTGCCGTTGATATCAAAACTGAGGCCTCAACCAACGGGAAGAACAAGGTCAGGAATTTTGCAATAGACACCACTGCCCCACCCACCAAGAAACAATACAATGGGAACCTACCTAAGTGTGACACCTGCCAGTATCACCATCCAACTCAAGTACCCTGCCAACAGTGCACCAATTGTCAAAGATATGGGCATCTTGCAGATGCTTGTCGAATCCCTGCTACCGACGCTCTTGATGCTCCAAATAATCCCGCTTGAGACCCTCCAACTACTTAACAGCAAACCCTACCATTTGAATAATATCTATTTAAATTCAATGTATCGACATTTTTATTTTCAAGTAATAAATTCGAGTATTATTATAACATCTGTGTGCATGCTTGTTTGAACGTGAACTAATTGCTATATCTATGATCATACTTGCTTACTTGTACAACAATTAGTTGACTACCAAACAACCTACTTAGCGATTGGTAGAGGTTATCATGTCTTTCCAACAGTCGGGAGAGGCCCTACCACCTGCTCAACGACTGGTGGAGACTAACAGACCTGCTCAACAATCGGTAAAATCATAAAAGGACGCAAAACCCTAATGTAAGGTAAATTGGTAATTACGGTCCGGAACGTAATCATAAGTTTACAGGTACGTTAAGGTAGTGTGAAATTTTATCAAGGTTTCCGGTGGTCGACCAATTGCTAACCTAGTGTCTTCCTTTTAACTTCGGGACGAAGTTCCTAAAAGTAGGGGAGACTGTAACATCGCAAAATTTTCAAGTTATAATACGTATATTTTCCGATCACAACTTATATATATATGTGTGTATAATAATAATAATAATAATAATAATAATAATAATAATAATAATAATACATAAAAACTATAGTGTGGATTGATTTTGTTAACCCAAACCCAAACCACCCTTTCCTTATATAATCAGACTTGGGCCTGCTAAGCCCAAGGAATCGGCCCACATAGTACCAAGCCCAAGACCCCTCCCTCTCCTTTAAACCTGTTATATCAAAAAAATTAAAAGCCTTGGCCGGGAATCGAACCCGCGCCAAGGCCGGGTTAATCAAACACACGAGCACAACCAACTGGGCTGGACCTTCTATTTGGAAATAACCCGGATACATTATAATCTTATACGCGTATTAAACCCTCACAGTTGACAAGGAAAGTCAACTGTGGGTTACCTTGTTGATCAATCCAGCAATTAACTCGTAATTGATTCTCTATTTGATAAATTCGTATGATCACCGGCCCTATACAACACAATTACACGTCTATTACACGTCAATCGTTGACCTATTGAATCAATTATACGCGTATGATAATTAAGGAGGTCAAACCTTCCAATTAACACAACCCTTTGATCCCCTATATAATCAGACCTTCTGCGAACATTGTTTACTCGCTCACAACTCTCTCTCAACCTTCAATCCTCTCTAAATCACTCTGAATATTATTATTTTGCTCGTAGTTTGACTATTGCTTTGACCCGGCAATCATCATCAAATCATCACTGTGAGTCCTTGTTTTTCTGTGGGTTTTACTAGTCGGCAATCATATAACATAAACCCTAACCTTAATCGAGTTCATTATGTCTGAATCATTCAATTGAAAATTCTAGGGTTCGTCAATTGGAATTGGGGATAAATCTGGTTTCGCGTATTGTATTTATAAAATTTTAATCAGAAAACATCACAACCACCGGCCTAGGCCAAGTGGTTGTGACCTTGTTCCACCATAGTGGTCACCCGGGTTCGAGTCCCGGCTCTGACCTTGCTTTTTGTTCTTTTCTTTTCTTTTCTTTTTTAAACAAACCATTAAATATATATGTATATTAAAACCTTTTAATCTTTTAAATTCTTTTTAAAATATCAAAACTATTTTATAAATTCTAAAAAAATAATATTTGATTAATCTGAGATAAAAGTTTTATTTGTAGTTTTTATTTTTCAGAAATTCTTTTATTTAATATTTATAATAATTAAATCATTTTTATACTATTATATTTATAAAAATCCATTTATATGTCAAAACAATTTTATTAAATTCTCCAAAATTTATCCTGACTTTGTATAAAGTCAAACTTTACTGAAATAATTTTTAAATCAGTAAAATCATTTATTTTATATTTTTAATCAATTTTTGTTAGATTTAATCATAATTAAATCATAATAAATCCAATTTTCATCATTTTTGCACCAAAATTTTATACAAATTATTTTTAATTATTTAGAACAGAAATATGATTTTTAAAATAGAAATTCTTTAATTTTAGTATTTTTGAATATTAAAGTTAATATTGGCTATTTATAAATAAATAGATTTAAAAATCTATTTTAAATAAAATAATTTTATAAAAATTATTTTTATGCTTCAAACACTTTAATGTGCACATTCAAAATCCAAATTTTATAAAAAGACTTTCTTCCATTAATTATTAGATTTTCCTTTATTAATTAACATTTTAATTTAAAAATTCAACAATTGATTATCCCCAAATCGAAACCCTAGGATACACTTGTAAGTTAATTAGACTTAGACTTATTATATATTACCTTATTATAGGGTGATATTTGGAATCTTTTTGGGCAACACAATTATCACATCTTTTCAACAAGTTAACATTTGCTAAGGTGAGTTTTACATAGCCCCTTTTATTTATCACCATTTTTGGGGTGAAACATGTTATAACATTATCATTGCAATTCAATCATCAATGTGTCTATGTGTTTTCTATGTTGCATTATGTCTTGAGCATGATTAGAGTAAGCACCATTCTAGCATAATCATTAACATTGATCAGCCGACGGTATACATTGATAGATCTATTGGACTGACAATCCCACCCGGATACGTGCCTCCTACAAAGGTTACGTGGGTGTTTGTTATCGCATAACATATTCATTGGGGCCATAAGTGTATGGTATGTATCATTTTATAACAGTCAACAGGGTTGATTATGCACTCGATTTATTTCTAATATGTTCTCACATATGGGCTAGATTAACATGACACATGAATTGCACAACATTTTATTCATTTTATTATCAAAAAACCTATGTAATTCTCACCAACTTATGTTGACCCAAAATACTTTCAAAATTAACATGTTTCAGGTAACAATGAAGCTGAGGCTTGAGTTAGCATGAGGATTTTTCTTGAAGTTATTTGAAGTTAATGAAGTTGTTATTTGATTTTATGTATTTGAATTCTTAGACATCATTTCACATTTTGGATATTATGTTTGAATAAATTATTTAAAATTTATGTTATACCATGTGCTACTGAAAACAATCATCAATACGTGGCACCCCGATGTTTCTGCCATCGGTTGGGGTGTTATAGGTCTTATGACCAGATGCCCTCAACCTTTCAACCAATTTTTCATTCCATAGTGAATGAAACAAAATACAGGGCATCAAAACTTTTCTTTAATGAGTTGGTGTTACATCATAATAACACTAAAAAGAAGTTTTTGTTATACCCAAGGTTCATTATGCAATGCATAATCAAAGAACTGGGTGATGAGGTGCTTGTGGGTAAAACTGCAATTTTGAAACCCTTAACCTCACAAGCATACTCTAGGCACAACAAACGGGCTGCCTGGCCAGAAGATGACCAAGGGGAACAAGAACCAGTCCCCATGGAACCCTCATCTTCCAAACCTACACCCCCAAAGGCCAAAAAACCCAAGGAACAAAAACAAAAACCCACCAAACCAAAAAGAAAAGCTGTTCAGGAGGTTGAGATGCCTGAACAAACTATTGTGCAATCTGCACTTCCTAAAGATTTGACTGAAACATCCTCTCAGTCTCATCCATCTCAAACCCCACCAAGAGTACCAATCACAATTCTTTTCAAAAGAAAAAGACTTAAGAAAACCATTCCTACTGATGCTTATTTTGAAACTGCTGAACCCACTGCCCAAACTACTGAACCAGAACCCCAACTTTCTGAACCTGATTTTGAAATAGCCAAACTTCTCTCTGGGCTAAAAGAGAAAGTCCCATCTAAACATGTCAGTCCCCAACAACCACATCAAACAGGGGACATAGCCTCATAATTTGACATGGATGTGGACACTCAAAGCCCTATCCAAAGAGATGAGGATGAACCAGGGTCTCTAAGCCCAAACTTAGAAACTCTTGGTACCTTTGAGGCTGCTACTACTCATTTACCACCCAGTGGTGGATCTGAGGAAAGAAGAAACATAGCTAAGACCTCAACTGTGGCAAATACTGATGAAGGCTTAATGCCTGAGGTAGGAAATCCTCTGAACCAAGAAAAAGAGGTACATGAGACAACTGAGTTGGGCTCAGCTCATGATGTAACTGATACAGTCCTCATTGAGGATGTAATCAGGGATTCAGATGATTCCATTGACTTGGATGATGTTTCAAAACACAAAACTACTGAATTGACGGCTACAAGTGAAGGTCCTGCACCTGGTGTATCTATGCTCAAGAAGCTAGTCACACCAGATTAGGTTAAAGTCCACTTAGTCCCTGATTCCCCTATAGTGGCATCTTCTGTGCAACAAGAAGATCAACCAAAAACACACCCCTCACTACAAATGCCTACCCAATTCCCTGGGCAATCCAGCCTAGACATGAACCAGCTATGCAGCACAGATGGTCCCTTATATCATATGATGAACACACTCATCAAAAATCACTTCCAAACATACACAGCTAACTTGGAGCTGTCCATAAAGAACCAATTTGGAGTGATACAGACAAAGATGAACGATCTGTCCAACAAGATTGACTTCAACAGCAAACAGATTGCTAATCTTACAGGTCAGTTCTCCCATCCTTCAACATCAAAGCCTGATGAAGCCAAAAAAGGGGAGAAAACTAAGGAACCTATGGAGTCACTTGAAGCCAGGAAAAAGGCAAGAGTGGCTATCCAAGAAAGAGAACAAAGAAACCAAGCCAGAAAAGAAAAACTGGCCCAACAATTTGGTGTCTCTATTCAAGAAATAGAAGATGCTGAAAAGTATGATGAATCCCAAGGGCACAATGAAGAAACCTCTGATGGACAAAGTTCTGATGAAGACTCAGAAAGTATTGAAGACAATCCTTCAGTAGTTGACAAACCTTCAGTAGTTGTCAACCCATCAGATGTTAACACTTCCAATACTCAAACTGCTGAACAAGAGCCTTCCAGATCAACTGAACCTACTCAACCAACTCTTGTTCCTCCTAGGCCTATTACAACAGTTACCACTATGATTGTACTAAACCCTTCTCTAATCTCTCAATCAGCAGAACTTCTTGAGAAGAGTTTAGTGGCAGTTCAGAAGAAAGCCAAGGAAGATCAGATTTGGAAACTTCTGGAAGAAAGGGATGACTTGGACTTAAGCCTGGATGAAAAGCTACATACTTATGAAGCTGAACTTTAAAGGCAGGCTAGCCTAGACAGAATTGCTGAGGAAGACAAAAGACATCAACTGATGTCTTATATTACTAAGAACAGCAAGATCAAAGCCCATACATTAAAGAGACTCTCCATGGAAGAGCTGACAAGAAGAGCTCAACTTATTGCAGACAAACTTGCAACAAGTAAAAATGCAAAAGCCGAGAGAGCCCAAATGATAGAAGAACTAGTAGCTAATGGTTATGGTTCAAAAGCCTCTGTGTCCAAATGGAAAGAAGAAAGATTAATGGACACTTACAGAAAATACAAGGCTGCAAGGGCTGCAAATCTAGAGAAGTTTGAAACTGCTGAAGTATCAACTTCAGTAGTTAGAACTTCTGGTGTTCAAAGAAGACCAGCTACTCAAAAGAAGAAATCAGAGGAGAATGTGAAGACTGATTTCAGAATGGTACTATTAGAAGGAAGTACAGTAGTCCATTCTGACTTTGACATTGAAGAAAAACCTCTGATCACACAATTCAGGGATCCTTCCACCTTTGCCTATCAAATGCAGAAAACCATCAAAGACAAACTGCACACTAAGGTAGTTACTGAGCATCGTTTGCCAACTTTTCAAATACCTAATGTGATGCAACAAGAACAAGGAGGTGAATCCCACCTAAGAGTCACTGAAGTTGAAAACATCCAATACTCAGGACCATCCCAGGGTACCACTATGGTTCCCTACAATTTAGACTTTGAAAAGTCTAAAGTACCTATCATCAGATGGTCCTTTACTGATAACAAATCAGTACTAGTGACAAGAAGAGATCAGACAAGCAGAGCCTATAAGTCGATGAATGATCTGAAGAAGCTATCAACTCAAGACCTGCTTACAATCCAACATCTAGAACCACAAAAAGGATCTCTCACTGATGAACAGTTGAACCAGCTAAAGAATTCCATGTTCAAAGGAATATGGAAGATTGTGAATGACAGAAGAAAACAATAAGGAATTAGGAAGGTTTTGGCTTCATCAATCCAGGGGGAGATTGTTAGGACAAAGAGGATTGGTGAAACCACTTTTGCAAACCTTAATCTAATTCACTTCTGTCAAAATATTCTAAGTATAGAACTGCTGAAGAAGGAAGATCAAACTGCTGAAGAAGAGATTACACAAGTACTGAAGAAGAAAAGTCATCAGAAGTTCTGAAGTCCAAACCAGACATTTCTACTGAAGAACTACTGAAGACAAACTACTCATCAGTAGTTTGTCATTCATCAGTACTTATGAGAAGATCTTTTCCACCGCCTTTTGTATCAGTAGTTTATTAGTTTAGTATTACTTTTACTTTATGTACAAGTTTCAAGATCGCAACTTGTTGCAACTTGTCTCTGAACTTGCTTTTTGGCAAGGTTCATGTATTTGTAAAGTCTATAAATAGAAGGGTTCATCCCTTTGTTTTAGACATTGATTTAATACAGAAATCCTTCAAAGCATATTATTGTTATTTCCATTTCAGATTTATTGAGAATCTGTCTAAGTGTTTCATTCTCATTCAATACTTAGATTCTCAATAAATACTTATCATTTATTAGTTTCTCAAACATCCAGGGGGAGTAATAACTCCTGTTGATAAGTGTAGCTTTAAACTCATAACATTCCGCTATGCTATCACTGATCAAGAACTTGCTAAACACCTAAGTGTTCACTAGCAAGTTCATTCAAAGAGCTATACTGATCCAACAATTGGTATCAGAGCACTGGTTTATCTGATCACATATCAATCTAACACATTGAGAATCAGACACATGCTCTTATTGATATTCAATAAAGGATTATAAGCTCACTTTTATCAACATCCATCACTTTAAGAGATATTTGACAAATCAATACTCTTTAAAATGGATCCTCATAATACTGGTTCTGCCAATAAACCTGCTATGCTAGTAAGAAATGAATATAACATCTGGCAAAGGAGAATGGCACATACCTTATCACAGACCAACACAGGTTGCTCGAAATCTGTGATATATGGTCCTCATAAACCAGTAAACATTAATCTTGAAACAAAAGAAGAAATTCCAAAAGACCCAAAAGACTATACAGATGATGATTTCCTAAAACTTGAGCTTGATGCTAAAGCTTTCTCTATGTTGGCAATGGCACCCCCAAATGAAATCTACTCTGGCCTATTACATTGTGATAGTGCCAAAGAGCTTTGGGACTACCTCAAAGAACAGTTTGGAGGAACTGAAGAGGTGATTGCCAACACTAGAGAAATCCTGGCTCAACAATATGAAACTTTTGCTCACATTAATGGGAAACTTTAACACAACAATTTGAAAGATACTCCTCATTAATATCTGAGCTAAAATTAAATGGTCAGACCTACACAACTGTATCTATGCTTCATAGATTTTTAAGGTCTTTACCTGAAAAATGGGAAACATACTCTATAGTCTTAAGATCTTCACCAGACTTTAGCTCCCTCACTCTTACAAAACTTCATGGGAGATTACTTACTTTTGAAAGAGAAATTGATCAAAAGAAAAAGTTACAAAGTTCTGGCAAAACTGCTGATGACTATCTACCAGGTAGTACAGCACTATTGGGACAAGACTTACCAACTTGTTCAAATAGTTTTGGATCTTTTGACCATATTGACATAACTGCTGGGATCTCATCTGAAATATCATTCCCAGGTTATGACAATAATGAATTTGGTCAAACTGCTGATAACATGTGTTTTATCATGGATGATTTGAAAAATTTCAGCAGTGATGACTTAGAAGAAATGGATATTTTACACTAACTGGCCATGTTAAGTTTAAAAACAAATAAATTTTACAAAAGGTCAGGAAGGAAGTTTCCAGGACTCAACAGTTCAACAAAAATTGGTTTTGACAAATCTAAACTTAGATGTCACAAGTGTCAAAAGTTGGGACACTTTGCTAGAGAGTGTAGAAGCTCTAGCTTTACCCAATCTCAGTCTGGAAATAATTTTAACCCCAATTATAACAGGAATAATGGAACACAAGGGAGTGCACATTTTGTACAGGCACAAGCTATGTGTCACAAGTACAATATGTACAGATGCCTGCTCAATAGATGCAGAGCCAACAATCAATCCCTCCCTTTCCAGCTGCTCAACAACCTCCACAGCCTCAGCAACTCTCTCAGCAAAGTTTATTTACTTCAGGATATGTTGACTGGAGCAGTCTTCCTTTTGACACCACAGAGTGTAATCCTGATGTAGACAACAAGATGTTTGACATCAACTGGGGAGAGCTTGACAATGGCAGAAAGAACTTTGCCTTAATGGCATTTGAGGGATGCACCTCAAAATCTGCCTTGTCACAGGTATCAAAAGAATCTTTGACAAAACTTTGTTCAAATTCTTGCAAAGAATCTTTTGCTCTCATAAGAGAGACCAATGTGCACTTACAAGGGAAAGCAAATGACTCTGAGAGAAAATTCACTCAGATGAAATGTGATTTAGAAAGAAAACTTTCTGCAAAAACAAAAGAAGTTTCTAAATTATCTAACACTGCTATTGAAACCCAAGCACAAATTAAAATCATGATAAATGACCTAGGAAATGTCAGACAAGAGCTTGCTGACACCAAGGTCACATGTGAAAAATGGGTTGAATCTTGTAAGGGGTACCAACTATTGCTAAACAAACAAAGTGCTTCAAAAGTTAGGTTTGGCATAGGGTACAATCACACTGAAACACCAACAGATTTTTCCCCCAAAACTACTGAAGATGGGAGAAAGATTGTTTCAGGTGAAACTTCTGAAGAGAAAGAATGCACATCTTTCCATGAGAACTTTCTAAAAACTCACAAAGAAAGTTCTTCAGAAGTTCTGATTAATTCTGACTTTAAGCCATCAGTAGTTTCAACTACATCAGGAGTTGAGAACCTGAAAACTACTGCTGACCTAAAACCAATCAATATAGTCAGAAACTTGTCTTTGAAAGAAAAGACAAAAGAATGTGAAATCTGTGGTCTGTTCAACCACAAGACAGAATTTTGCAGATACAGAAAAGGTATTCAGTACAACAAGAAAAATCAACAACTGGTTGTTGGAAAGCAAATCAAAAATGATTTTGTAAAAACTTTTTCTCCCAGGAAAAAACAACCAGTAAATACCTTTTCTCAGAAAAAGACAAAATCTCAACAAAGATCTTTTTCTCAAAATTCTCTTTCAGTAGTTAGACCTACATCATCAGCAGTTTCACAAACTGCTGAGATTAAAGATCTCATGAACATGGTACAACTACTGATGACCAAAGTTGACGGTGGTCCTCAAAAGGATACCACCATTGCTCTTAATGAAAAATCCATTGCCAAAAAGACATGGATTTCTCAACTTGGTCAAGAACAAACTGTAAATGTTCTCAAGAGCAAACCCAAAGCCAAACTGGCTTGGGTTCCTAAATCTAACTAATTTGCTATCTTGTGCAGAGAGTTTCCACAGGCTTAAATAGCATTTGGTATGTAGACAGTGGAGGCTCAATGCACATGACAGGATGCAGATACCTGATAAACAATTTTATCAGTCAAAGAGAAGGATCTGTATCCTTTGGGAACAATGCTAAGGGATATGTGCTAGGACATGGCAATGTCTCCTCTAGCAAAATACAGTTTGACAAGGTCAATCTGGTTGAAAACCTTGAGTACAACTTGCTGAGTGTGTCACAAATGTGTGATAAAGGATATTCTTCCTTTTTCACAAAGACAGCATGCAAGATCATATCACCAGAAGGCCAGAAGTTGATAGAGAAGATCATTGAAGATCACACTTTGTTGATAGCCAAAAGATGTGGCAATGTCTATGCAGTGGACATTGAAAAAGACAAAGTACTGAACAACACTGCCTGTTTCTTCTCAAAGGCATCAACTTCAGAGACTGATCTCTGGCACAGGAGACTTGGCCATGTGAACTTTAAAACCATAAATAAAGTCACAAAAATGGGCTTGGTCAGAGGTCTACCATAAAAAGTATACCAGTGTCAAGAACACTGTGTATCCTGTTTAAAGGGAAAACTGCATAAGTCCTCCTATAAGTCTATTGAAGAATCAAAAACAACTGCATGTCTTCAACTACTCCATATGGACTTATTTGGGCCTGTAAAAATCATGAGCCTTGGTAAAAAGAAGTACTGCTTGGTCATCATTGATGACTACTCAAGATTTACATGGGTATTCTTCTTATTTTCCAAGGATGAGGCTGCTGAAATCATCAAGTTCTTCATTCTACAAGTAGAGAAGCAATATTCTCTACCTGTCAAAACCATTAGAAGTGATAATGGGACAGAGTTCAGGAACAAAACTCTGGATGAATTCTATTTGTCTAAAGGGATTATTAGACAATTCAGTGTTCCTAGAACTCCTGAACAAAATGGTGTAGTAGAAAGGAAGAACAGAACTTTAATTGAAGGAGCAAGAACAATGTTAACTGATTCTGGCCTACCATTATACTTTTGGGCAGAAGCAGTTAACACATCATGTTATGTTCAAAATAGAGTCCTTATTGTCAAGAGACATTCCAAAGCTGCCTATGAAGTTCTTCATGGCATGAAGCCCCTTATCTCCTTTTTCAGGGCTTTTGGGTGTCAATGTTTCATCTTGAACATTAAGGAATCTATTTCAAAGTTTGCTGCCAAAGTTGACTCAGGTTACTTTCTTGGTTATTCTTCAACTAAAAAAGCCTACAAGGTTTTTAACTCAAGAACCAGGATAGTAGAAGAAACACTGAATGTCAAGTTCAATGAGTCAAAACACACTCTCATTCCAGCACATCCTGCTGAACTTTTTGACCTTGACAGCTTCCATTTTGGACCTGAAAAGACTGTCACTTCATCCAAACCTACTTATTATGGTGATCAAAGGTTTGATGATGAGGATCCAGCACCATGGACTCCTCAAACAGTCATTAAGTCAACTTCAAAACCATTAGAAGTTTCACAAACTTCTGATTCAACAAATGTTGAGGAACAAACTCAAACATCTGCTTCAGCACCTGCAACTACTGAAGACATTGAAACTGCTGAACCAGATATAATAGACCTCAGTAGTTTGTTTGAAGAACATGAGCCACCAACACCTGTCAGTGGTTTACAACAACTGATCAAACACAAAGATCATCCACTTGATCAAACCATGGGTGATATTGCATCAGGTGTTCTTACAAGAAACCAGCTTTCCAACTTTTGTCTCTTCTCAGCATTTATTTCACAGTTGGAACCAAAGAAGTACCAGGAAGCCTCAAAGACAACAATTGGGTGCAAGCAATGCAAGATGAATTACTTCAATTCAACAAGCAACAGGTTTGGGAAATCTGTCCCTTACCACCAAACAAGCAACCAATTGGCACAAGATGGGTTTTCAGGAACAAACAAGATGAAGCTGGTATGATTATAAAGAACAAGGCAAGTCTGGTAATACAAGGTTACTCTCAAGAAGAAGGAATTGACTATGATGAAACCTTTGCTCCAGTTGCAAGACTTGAAGCCATCAGGTTATTTCTGGCCTATGCCATTTCCAACAAAATAAAAGTTTATCAAATGGATGTTAAGAGTACATTTTTGTATGGAAAAATAAAAGAGGAAGTGTATGTTTGTCAGCCACCTGGGTTTGAGGATCCTTCTCATCCTGAGTGGGTGTACAAACTAGACAAAGCTCTTTATGGGCTCAAACAGGCTCCAAGGGCCTGGTATGAAACACTTTCCAACTTTCTACTCAAAAATAACTTCACAAGAGGCTCCATTGATAAAACTCTTTTCATAAAACATGTTGGAAATCACATCTTACTTGTTCAAATATATGTTGATGATATCATTTTTGGTTCAACAAACACAAAACTGTGTGATGAATTTAAGAAACTCATGCAATCAAAATTTGAGATGAGTACAATGGGAGAAATGCAGTACTTTTCGGGACTGCAGATTAAACAACAAACAAATGGAACTTTTATACATCAATCAAAATATGTTAAAGAATTATTAAACAAATTTTCTTTACAAGACTGTAAATCATGTTCCATTCCCATGACACCAACCACACAAGTTGAACCAGATGATCAAGGAAAACAGGTTGATCAAACCATGTATAGATGTATGATAGGTTCCCTTTTATATCAAACTGCTTCTAGACCAGATATTATGTTTTCAACATGTGTCTGTGCTAGATATCAATCAGCTCCTAGGGAATCACACCTCATTGCAGTCAAAAGAATCATCAGATATCAGAAAGGAACTCCAACACTTGGAATTTGGTATCCTGCTTCAAGCAATACCAAGTTATCAGCTTTTTCAGATAGTGACTATGTAGGGTGTAAAATGTCAAGAAAATCAACATCTGGTGGTTGTCAATTCTTAGGAAACTGTCTAGTGTCCTGGCAATCAAAGAAACAAACATCTGTTGCAACTTCAACTGCTGAAGCTGAATACATTGTAGCTGCAAGTTGTACATCACAGATACAATGGCTCCAGTATCAACTTCTTGATTATGGAATCAAAGAAACCAAGACACCATTGCTTGTAGACAGCAAATCTGCTATTAGCATCATTCAAATTCCTGTTCAGTTTTCAAAAACAAAACATATTGAAATCAGGTATCATTTCATAAGAGATTGCTATGAAAAAGGCAAGATTGAAGTGAAACATGTAGCAAGCTAATCAAAGAGCTGACATATTCACTAAACCCCTTGACACATCAACATTTTAGAAGTTAGTATCCATGCTTGGGATGCTAAATTTAGCCTACTTAGAAAAACAAGAAGGCTGGTCCCAATACGATGAGATCATTGATCTTGTCGTCAAATCCCAATATATCACCTCTCTCACAATAGACCCACCAATACATCCTGAAACTCTCAATGAGTTCTGGGCTAATGCTGAGATAGTGATGGTGGACGATGAGGCTATCTCTCTCAACTCAACAATCAAAGGGAGAAGAATGGCCATCACATCGACCACACATGCAATTAGACTGGTGTTGAATGATGTGAATGCCCCTGAACAGGTTGCAAACTCTGAAATCCACCTAACCATGACAGAATGTGGTTATCAAGGTACTCTCTCACAAGCTACAATCTTTAAAAAATATTTTGAACCAAAATATAAACTTTTGTTTCATTATATAATTATGTGTTTGAGTCCTAAAACAGGGTCTTATGACCAGATGCCCTCAACCTTTCAACCAATTTTTCATTCCATAGTGAATGAAACAAAATACAGGGCATCAAAACTTTTCTTTAATGAGTTGGTGTTACATCATAATAACACTAAAAAGAAGTTTTTGTTATACCCAAGGTTCATTATGCAATGCATAATCAAAGAACTGGGTGATGAGGTGCTTGTGGGTAAAACTGCAATTTTGAAACCCTTAACCTCACAAGCATACTCTAGGCACAACAAACGGGCTGCCTGGCCAGAAGATGACCAAGGGGAACAAGAACCAGTCCCCATGGAACCCTCATCTTCCAAACCTACACCCCCAAAGGCCAAAAAAACCCAAGGAACAAAAACAAAAACCCACCAAACCAAAAAGAAAAGCTGTTCAGGAGGTTGAGATGCCTGAACAAACTATTGTGCAATCTGCACTTCCTAAAGATGTGACTGAAACATCCTCTCAGTCTCATCCATCTCAAACCCCACCAAGAGTACCAATCACAATTCTTTTCAAAAGAAAAAGACTTAAGAAAACCATTCCTATTGATGCTTATTTTGAAACTGCTGAACCCACTGCCCAAAATACTGAACCAGCACCCTAACTTTCTGAACCTGATTTTGAAATAGCCAAACTTCTCTCTGGGCTAAAAGAGAAAGTCCCATCTAAACATGTCAGTCCCCAACAACCACATCAAACAGGGGACATAGCCTCATAATTTGACATGGATGTGGACACTCAAAGCCCTATCCAAAGAGATGAGGATGAACCAGGGTCTCTAAGCCCAAACTTAGAAACTCTTGGTACTTTTGAGGCTGCTACTACTCATTTACCACCCAGTGGTGGATCTGAGGAAAGAAGCAACATAGCTAAGACCTCAACTGTGGCAACTACTGATGAAGGCTTAATGCCTGAGGTAGGAAATCCTCTGAACCAAGAAAAAGAGGTACATGAGACAACTGAGTTGGGCTCAGCTCATGATGTAACTGATACAGTCCTCATTGAGGATGTAATCAGGGATTCAGATGATTCCATTGACTTGGATGATGTTTCAAAACACAAAACTACTGAATTGACGGCTACAAGTGAAGGTCCTGCACCTGGTGTATCTATGCTCAAGAAGCTAGTCACACCAGATTAGGTTAAAGTCCACTTAGTCCCTGATTCCCCTATAGTGGCATCTTCTGTGCAACAAGAAGATCAACCAAAAACATACCCCTCACTACAAATGCCTACCCAATTCCCTGGGCAATCCAGCATAGACATGAACCAGCTATGCAGCCCAAATGGTCCCTTATATCATATGATGAACACACTCATCAAAAATCACTTCCAAACATACACAACTAACTTGGAGCTATCCATAAAGAACCAATTTGGAGTGATACAGACAAAGATGAACGATCTGTCCAACAAGATTGACTTCAACAGCAAACAGATTGCTAATCTTACAGGTCAGTTATCCCATCCTTCAACATCAAAGCCTGATGAAGCCAAAAAGGGGGAGAAAACTAAGGAACCTATGGAGTCACTTGAAGCCAGGAAAAAGGCAAGAGTGGTTATCCAAGAAAGAGAACAAAGAAACCAAGCCAGAAAAGAAAAACTGGCCCAACAATTTGGTGTCTCTATTCAAGAAATAGAAGATGCTGAAAAGTATGATGAATCCCAAGGGCACAATGAAGAAACCTCTGATGGACAAAGTTCTGATGAAGACTCAGAAAGTATTGAAGACAATCCTTCAGTAGTTGACAAACCTTCAGTAGTTGTCAACCCATCAGATGTTAACACTTCCAATACTCAAACTGCTGAACAAGAGCCTTCCAGATCAACTGAACCTACTCAACCAACTCTTGTTCCTCCTAGGCCTATTACAACAGTTACCACTATGACTGTACTAAACCCTTCTCTAATCTCTAAATCAGCAGAACTTCTTGAGAAGAGTTTAGTGGCAGTTCAGAAGAAAGCCAAGGAAGATCAGATTTGGAAACTTCTGGAAGAAAGGGATGACTTGGACTTAAGCTTGGATGAAAAGCTACATACTTATGAAGCTGAACTTTAAAGGCAGGCTAGCCTAGACAGAATTGCTGAGGAAGACCATACATTAAAGAGACTCTCCATGGAAGAGCTGACAAGATGAGCTCAACTTATTGCAGACAAACTTGCAACAAGTAAAAATGCAAAAGCTGAGAGAGCCCAAATGATAGAAGAACTAGTAGCTAATGGTTATGGTTCAAAAGCCTCTGTGTCCAAATGGAAAGAAAAAAGATTAATGGACACTTACAGAAAATACAAGGCTGCAAGGGCTGCAAATCTAGAGAAGTTTGAAACTGCTGAAGTATCAACTTCAGTAGTTTGAACTTCTGGTGTTCAAAGAAGACCAGCTACTCAAAAGAAGAAATCAGAGGAGAATGTGAAGACTGATTTCAGAATGGTACTATTAGAAGGAAGTACAGTAGTCCATTCTGACTTTGACATTGAAGAAAAACCTCTGATCACACAATTCAGGGATCCTTCCACCTTTGCCTATCAAATGCAGAAAACCATCATAGACAAGCTGCACACTAAGGTAGTTACTGAGCATCATTTGCCAACTTTTCAAATACCTAATGTGATGCAACAAGAACAAGGAGGTGAATCCCACCTGAGAGTCACTGAAGTTGAAAACATCCAACACTCAGGACCATCCCAGGGTACCACTATGGTTCCCTACACTTTAGACTTTGAAAAGTCTATAGTACCTATCATCAGATGGTCCTTTACTGATAACAAATCAGTACTAGTGACAAGAAGAGATCAGACAAGCAGAGCCTATAAGTCGATGAATGATCTGAAGAAGCTATCAACTCAAGACCTACTTACAATCCAACATCTAGAACCACAAAAAGGATCTCTCACTGATGAACAGCTGAACCAGCTAAAGAATTCCATGTTTAAAGGAATATGGAAGATTGTGAATGACAGAAGAAAACAATAAGGAATTAGGAAGGTTTTGGCTTCATCAATCCAGGGGGAGATTGTTAGGACAAAAAGGATTGGTGAAACCACTTTTGCAAACCTTAATCTAATTCACTTCTGTCAAAATATTCTAAGTATAGAACTGCTGAAGAAGGAAGATCAAACTGCTGAAGAAGAGATTACACAAGTACTGAAGAAGAAAAGTCATCAGAAGTTCTGAAGTCCAAACCAGACATTTCTACTGAAGAACTACTGAAGACAAACTACTCATCAGTAGTTTGTCATTCATCAGTACTTATGAGAAGATCTTTTCCACCGCCTTTTGTATCAGTAGTTTATTAGTTTAGTATTACTTTTACTTTATGTACAAGTTTCAAGATCGCAACTTGTTGAAACTTGTCTCTGAACTTGCTTTTTGGCAAGGTTCACGTATTTGTAAAGTCTATAAATAGAAGGGTTCATCCCTTTGTTTTAGACATTGATTTAATACAGAAATCCTTCAAAGCATATTATTGTTATTTCCATTTCAGATTTATTGAGAATCTGTCTAAGTGTTTCATTCTCATTCAATACTTAGATTCTCAATAAATACATATCATTTATTAGTTTCTCAAACATCCAGGGGGAGTAATAACTCCTGTTGATAAGTGTAGCTTTAAACTCATAACATTCCGCTGTGCTATCACTGATCAAGAACTTGCTAAACACCTAAGTGTTCACTAGCAAGTTCATTCAAAGAGCTATACTGATCCAACAATTGGTATCAGAGCACTGGTTTATCTGATCACATATCAATCTAACACATTGAGAATCAGACACAGGCTCTTATTGATATTCAATAAAGGATTATAAGCTCACTTTTATCAACATCCATCACTTTAAGAGATATTTGACAAATCAATACTCTTTAAAATGGATCCTCATAATACTGGTTCTGCCAATAAACCTGCTATGCTAGTAAGAAATGAATATAACATCTGGCAAAGGAGAATGGCACATACCTTATCACAGACCAACACAGGTTGCTCGAAATCTGTGATATATGGTCCTCATAAACCAGTAAACATTAATCTTGAAACTAAAGAAGAAATTCCAAAAGACCCAAAAGACTATACAGATGATGATTTCCTAAAACTTGAGCTTGATGCTAAAGCTTTCTCTATGTTGGCAATGGCACCCCCAAATGAAATCTACTCTGGCCTATTACATTGTGATAGTGCCAAAGAGCTTTGGGACTACCTCAAAGAACAGTTTGGAGGAACCGAAGAGGTGATTGCCAACACTAGAGAAATCCTGGCTCAACAATATGAAACTTTTGCTCACATTAATGGGGAAACTTTATCACAACAATTTGAAAGATTCTCCTCATTAATATCTGAGATAAAATTAAATGGTCAGACCTACACAACTGTATCTATGCTTCATAGATTTTTAAGGTCTTTACCTGAAAAATGGGAAACATACTCTATAGTCTTAAGATCTTCACCAGACTTTAGCTCCCTCACTTTTACAAAACTTCATGGGAGATTACTTAATTTTGAAAGAGAAATTGATCAAAAGAAAAAGTTACAAAGTTCTGGCAAAACTGCTGATGACTATCTACCAGGTAGTACAGCACTATTGGGACAAGACTTACCAACTTGTTTAAATAGTTTTGGATCTTTTGACCATATTGACACAACTGCTGGGATCTCATCTGAAATATCATTCCCAGGTTATGACAATAATGAATTTGGTCAAACTGCTGATAACATGTGTTTTATCATGGATGATTTGAAAAATTTCTGCAGTGATGACTTAGAAGAAATGGATATTTTACACTAACTGGCCATGTTAAGTTTAAAAACAAATAAATTTTACAAAAGGTCAGGAAGGAAGTTTCCAGGACTAAACAGTTCAACAAAAATTGGTTTTGACAAATCTAAACTTAGATGTCACAAGTGTCAAAAGTTGGGACACTTTGCTAGAGAGTGTAGAAGCTCTAGCTTTACCCAATCTCAGTCTGGAAATAATTTTAACCCCAATTATAACAGGAATAATGGAACACAAGGGAGTGCACATTTTGTACAGGCACAAGCTCCACAACACCAATATGTGTCACAAGTACAATATGTACAGATGCCTGCTCAATAGATGCAGAGCCATCAATCAATCCCTCCCTTTCCAGCTGCTCAACAACCTCCACAGCCTCAGCAACTCTCTCAACAAAGTTTATTTACTTCAGGATATGTTGACTGGAGCAGTCTTCCTTTTGACACCACAGAGTGTAATCCTGATGTAGACAACAAGATGTTTGACATCAACTGGGGAGAGCCTGACAATGGCAGAAAGAACTTTGCCTTAATGGCATTTGAGGGATGCACCTCAAAATCTGCCTTGTCACAAGTATCAAAAGAATCTTTGACAAAACTTTGTTCAAATTCTTGCAAAGAATCTTTTGCTCTCATAAGAGAGACCAATGTGCACTTACAAGGGAAAGCAAATGACTCTGAGAGAAAATTCACTCAGATGAAATGTGATTTAGAAAGAAAACTTTCTGCAAAAACAAAAGAAGTTTCTAAATTATCTAACACTGCTATTGAAACCCAAGCACAAATTAAAATCATGATAAATGACCTAGGAAATGTCAGACAAGAGCTTGCTGACACCAAGGTCACATGTGAAAAATGGGTTGAATCTTGTAAGGGGTACCAACTATTGCTAAACAAACAAAGTGCTTCAAAAGTTAGGTTTGGCATAGGGTACAATCACACTGAAACACCAACAGATTTTTCCCCCAAAACTACTGAAGATGGGAGAAAGATTGTTTCAGGTGAAACTTCTGAAGAGAAAGAATGCACATCTTTCCATGAGAACTTTCTAAAAACTCACAAAGAAAGTTCTTCAGAAGTTCTGATTAATTCTGACTTTAAGCCATCAGTAGTTTCAACTACATCAGGAGTTGAGAACCTGAAAACTACTGATGACCTAAAACCAATCAATATAGTCAGAAACTTGTCTTTGAAAGAAAAGACAAAAGAATGTGAAATCTGTGGTCTGTTCAACCACAAGACAGAATTTTGCAGATACAGAAAAGGTATTCAGTACAACAAGAAAAATCAACAACTGGTTGTTGGAAAGCAAATCAAAAATGATTTTGTAAAAACTTTTTCTCCCAGGAAACAACAACCAGTAAATACCTTTTCTCAGAAAAAGACAAAATCTCAACAAAGATCTTTTTCTCAAAATTCTCTTTCAGTAGTTAGACCTACATCATCAGCAGTTTCACAAACTGCTGAGATTAAAGATCTCATGAACATGGTACAACTACTGATGACCAAAGTTGACGGTGGTCCTCAAAAGGATACCACCATTGCTCTTAATGAAAAATCCATTGCCAAAAAGACATGGATTTCTCAACTTGGTCAAGAACAAACTGTAAATGTTCTCAAGAGCAAACCCAAAGCCAAACTGGCTTGGGTTCCTAAATCTAACTAATTTGCTATCTTGTGCAGAGAGTTTCCACAGGCTTAAATAGCATTTGGTATGTAGACAGTGGAGGCTCAATGCACATGACAGGATGCAGATACCTGATAAACAATTTTATCAGTCAAAGAGAAGGATCTGTATCCTTTGGGAACAATGCTAAGGGATATGTGCTAGGACATGGCAATGTCTCCTCTAGCAAAATACAGTTTGACAAGGTCAATCTGGTTGAAAACCTTGAGTACAACTTGCTGAGTGTGTCACAAATGTGTGATAAAGGATATTCTTCCTTTTTCACAAAGACAGCATGCAAGATCATATCACCAGAAGGCCAGAAGTTGATAGAGAAGATCATTGAAGATCACACTTTGTTGATAGCCAAAAGATGTGGCAATGTCTATGCAGTGGACATTGAAAAAGACAAAGTACTGAACAACACTGCCTGTTTCTTCTCAAAGGCATCAACTTCAGAGACTGATCTCTGGCACAGGAGACTTGGCCATGTGAACTTTAAAACCATAAATAAAGTCACAAAAATGGGCTTGGTCAGAGGTCTACCATAAAAAGTATACCAGTGTCAAGAACACTGTGTATCCTGTTTAAAGGGAAAACTGCATAAGTCCTCCTATAAGTCTATTGAAGAATCAAAAACAACTGCATGTCTTCAACTACTCCATATGGACTTATTTGGGCCTGTAAAAATCATGAGCCTTGGTAAAAAGAAGTACTGCTTGGTCATCATTGATGACTACTCAAGATTTACATGGGTATTCTTCTTATTTTCCAAGGATGAGGCTGCTGAAATCATCAAGTTCTTCATTCTACAAGTAGAGAAGCAATATTCTCTACCTGTCAAAACCATTAGAAGTGATAATGGGACAGAGTTCAGGAACAAAACTCTGGATGAATTCTATTTGTCTAAAGGGATTATTAGACAATTCAGTGTTCCTAGAACTCCTGAACAAAATGGTGTAGTAGAAAGGAAGAACAGAACTTTAATTGAAGGAGCAAGAACAATGTTAACTGATTCTGGCCTACCATTATACTTTTGGGCAGAAGCAGTTAACACATCATGTTATGTTCAAAATAGAGTCCTTATTGTCAAGAGACATTCCAAAGCTGCCTATGAAGTTCTTCATGGCATGAAGCCCCTTATCTCCTTTTTCAGGGCTTTTGGGTGTCAATGTTTCATCTTGAACATTAAGGAATCTATTTCAAAGTTTGCTGCCAAAGTTGACTCAGGTTACTTTCTTGGTTATTCTTCAACTAAAAAAGCCTACAAGGTTTTTAACTCAAGAACCAGGATAGTAGAAGAAACACTGAATGTCAAGTTCAATGAGTCAAAACACACTCTCATTCCAGCACATCCTGCTGAACTTTTTGACCTTGACAGCTTCCATTTTGGACCTGAAAAGACTGTCACTTCATCCAAACCTACTTATTATGGTGATCAAAGGTTTGATGATGAGGATCCAGCACCATGGACTCCTCAAACAGTCATTAAGTCAACTTCAAAACCATTAGAAGTTTCACAAACTTCTGATTCAACAAATGTTGAGGAACAAACTCAAACATCTGCTTCAGCACCTGCAACTACTGAAGACATTGAAACTGCTGAACCAGATATAATAGACCTCAGTAGTTTGTTTGAAGAACATGAGCCACCAACACCTGTCAGTGGTTTACAACAACTGATCAAACACAAAGATCATCCACTTGATCAAACCATGGGTGATATTGCATCAGGTGTTCTTACAAGAAACCAGCTTTCCAACTTTTGTCTCTTCTCAGCATTTATTTCACAGTTGGAACCAAAGAAGTACCAGGAAGCCTCAAAGACAACAATTGGGTGCAAGCAATGCAAGATGAATTACTTCAATTCAACAAGCAACAGGTTTGGGAAATCTGTCCCTTACCACCAAACAAGCAACCAATTGGCACAAGATGGGTTTTCAGGAACAAACAAGATGAAGCTGGTATGATTATAAAGAACAAGGCAAGACTGGTAATACAAGGTTACTCTCAAGAAGAAGGAATTGACTATGATGAAACCTTTGCTCCAGTTGCAAGACTTGAAGCCATCAGGTTATTTCTGGCATATGCCATTTCCAACAAAATAAAAGTTTATCAAATGGATGTTAAGAGTACATTTTTGTATGGAAAAATAAAAGAGGAAGTGTATGTTTGTCAGCCACCTGGGTTTGAGGATCCTTCTCATCCTGAGTGGGTGTACAAACTAGATAAAGCTCTTTATGGGCTCAAACAGGCTCCAAGGGCCTGGTATGAAACACTTTCCAACTTTCTACTCAAAAATAACTTCACAAGAGGCTCCATTGATAAAACTCTTTTCATAAAACATGTTGGAAATCACATCTTACTTGTTCAAATATATGTTGATGATATCATTTTTGGTTCAACAAACACAAAACTGTGTGATGAATTTAAGAAACTCATGCAATCAAAATTTGAGATGAGTACAATGGGAGAACTGCAGTACTTTTCGGGACTGCAGATTAAACAACAAACAAATGGAACTTTTATACATCAATCAAAATATGTTAAAGAATTATTAAACAAATTTTCTTTACAAGACTGTAAATCATGTTCCATTCCCATGACACCAACCACACAAGTTGAACCAGATGATCAAGGAAAACAGGTTGATCAAACCATGTATAGATGTATGATAGGTTCCCTTTTATATCAAACTGCTTCTAGACCAGATATTATGTTTTCAACATGTGTCTGTGCTAGATATCAATCAGCTCCTAGGGAATCACACCTCATTGCAGTCAAAAGAATCATCAGATATCAGAAAGGAACTCCAACACTTGGAATTTGGTATCCTGCTTCAAGCAATACCAAGTTATCAGCTTTTTCAGATAGTGACTATGTAGGGTGTAAAATGTCAAGAAAATCAACATCTGGTGGTTGTCAATTCTTAGGAAACTGTCTAGTGTTCTGGCAATCAAAGAAACAAACATCTGTTGCAACTTCAACTGCTGAAGCTGAATACATTGCAGCTGCAAGTTGTACATCACAGATACAATGGCTCCAGTATCAACTTCTTGATTATGGAATCAAAGAAACCAAGACACCATTGCTTGTAGACAGCAAATCTGCTATTAGCATCATTCAAAATCCTGTTCAGTTTTCAAAAACAAAACATATTGAAATCAGGTATCATTTCATAAGAGATTGCTATGAAAAAGGCAAGATTGAAGTGAAACATGTAGCAACAGCTAATCAAAGAGCTGACATATTCACTAAACCCCTTGACACATCAACATTTCAGAAGTTAGTATCCATGCTTGGGATGCTAAATTTAGCCTACTTAGAAAAACAAGAAGGCTGGTCCCAATACGATGAGATCATTGATCTTGTCGTCAAATCCCAATATATCACCGCTCTCACAATAGACCCACCAATACATCCTGAAACTCTCAATGAGTTCTGGGCTAATGCTGAGATAGTGATGGTGGACGATGAGGCTATCTCTCTCAACTCAACAATCAAAGGGAGAAGAATGGCCATCACATCGACCACACTTGCAATTAGACTGGTGTTGAATGATGTGAATGCCCCTGAACAGGTTGCAAACTCTGAAATCCACCTAACCATGACAGAATGTGGTTATCAAGGTACTCTCTCACAAGCTACAATCTTTAAAAAATATTTTGAACCAAAATACAAACTTTTGTTTCATTATATAATTATGTGTTTGAATCCTAAAACAGGGTCTTATGACCAGATGCCCTCAACCTTTCAACCAATTTTTCATTCCATAGTGAATGAAACAAAATACAGGGCATCAAAACTTTTCTTTAATAAGTTGGTGTTACATCATAATAACACTAAAAAGAAGTTTTTGTTATACCCAAGGTTCATTATGTAATGCATAATCAAAGAACTGGGTGATGAGGTGCTTGTGGGTAAAACTGCAATTTTGAAACCCTTAACCTCACAAGCGTACTCTAGGCACAACAAACGGGCTGCCTGGCCAGAAGATGACCAAGGGGAATAAGAACCAGTCCCCATGGAACCCTCATCTTCCAAACCTACACCCCCAAAGGCCAAAAAAACCCAAGGAACAAAAACAAAAACCCACCAAACCAAAAAGAAAAGTTGTTCAGGAGGTTGAGATGCCTGAACAAACTATTGTGCAATCTGCACTTCCTAAAGATGTGACTGAAACATCCTCTCAGTCTCATCCATCTCAAACCCCACCAAGAGTACCAATCACAATTCTTTTCAAAAGAAAAAGACTTAAGAAAACCATTCCTATTGATGCTTATTTTGAAACTGCTGAACCCACTGCCCAAACTACTGAACCAGCACCCCAACTTTCTGAACCTGATTTTGAAATAGCCAAACTTCTCTCTGGGCTAAAAGAGAAAGTCCCATCTAAACATGTCAGTCCCCAACAACCAGTTCAAACAGGGGACATAGCCTTATAATTTGACATGGATGTGGACACTCAAAGCCCTATCCAAAGAGATGAGGATGAACCAGGGTCTCTAAGCCCAAACTTAGAAACTCTTGGTACTTTTGAGGCTGCTACTACTCATTTACCACCCAGTGGTGGATCTGAGGAAAGAAGCAACATAGCTAAGACCTCAACTGTGGCAACTACTGATGAAGGCTTAATGCCTGAGGTAGGAAATCCTCTGAACCAAGAAAAAGAGGTACATGAGACTACTGAGTTGGGCTCAGCTCATGATGTAACTGATACAGTCCTCATTGTGGATGTAATCAGGGATTCAGATGATTCCATTGACTTGGATGATGTTTCAAAACATAAAACTACTAAATTGACGGCTACAAGTGAAGGTCCTGCACCTGGTGTATCTATGCTCAAGAAGCTAGTCACACCAGATTAGGTTAAAGTCCACTTAGTCCCTGATTCCCCTATAGTGGCATCTTCTGTGCAACAAGAAGATCAACCAAAAACACACCCCTCACTACAAATGCCTACCCAATTCCCTGGGCAATCCAGCATAGACATGAACCAGCTATGCAGCCCAGACGGTCCCTTATATCATATGATGAACACACTCATCAAAAATCACTTCCAAACATACACAGCTCACTTGGAGCTGTCCATAAAGAACCAATTTGGAGTGATACAGACAAAGATGAACGATCTGTCCAACAAGATTGACTTCAACAGCAAACAGATTGCTAATCTTACAGGTCAGTTCTCCCATCCTTCAACATCAAAGCCTGATGAAGCCAAAAAGGGGGAGAAAACTAAGGAACCTATGGAGTCACTTGAAGCCAGGAAAAAGGCAAGAGTGGCTATCCAAGAAAGAGAACAAAGAACCCAAGCCAGAAAAGAAAAACTGGCCCAACAATTTGGTGTCTCTATTCAAGAAATAGAAGATGCTGAAAAGTATGATGAATCCCAAGGGCACAATGAAGAAACCTCTGATGGACAAAGTTCTGATGAAGACTCAGAAAGTATTGAAGACAATCCTTCAGTAGTTGACAAACCTTCAGTAGTTGTCAACCCATCAGATGTTAACACTTCCAATACTAAAACTGCTGAACAAGAGCCTTCCAGATCAACTGAACCTACTCAACCAACTCTTGTTCCTCCTAGGCCTATTACAACAGTTACCACTATGACTGTACTAAACCCTTCTCTAATCTCTCAATCAGCAGAACTTCTTGAGAAGAGTTTAGTGGCAGTTCAGAAGAAAGCCAAGGAAGATCAGATTTGGAAACTTCTGGAAGAAAGGGATGACTTGGACTTAAGCTTGGATGAAAAGCTACATACTTATGAAGCTGAACTTTAAAGGCAGGCTAGCCTAGACAGAATTGCTGAGGAAGACAAAAGACATCAACTGATGTCTTATATTACTAAGAACAGCAAGATCAAAGCCCATACATTAAAGAGACTCTCCATGGAAGAGCTGACAAGAAGAGCTCAACTTATTGCAGACAAACTTGCAACAAGTAAAAATGCAAAAGCCGAGAGAGCCCAAATGATAGAAGAACTAGTAGCTAATGGTTATGGTTCAAAAGTCTCTGTGTCCAAATGGAAAGAAGAAAGATTAATGGACACTTACAGAAAATACAAGGCTGCAAGGGCTGCAAATCTAGAGAAGTTTGAAACTGCTGAAGTATCAACTTCAGTAGTTAGAACTTCTGGTGTTCAAAGAAGACCAGCTACTCAAAAGAAGAAATCAGAGGAGAATGTGAAGACTGATTTCAGAATGGTACTATTAGAAGGAAGTACAGTAGTCCATTCTGACTTTGACATTGAAGAAAAACCTCTGATCACACAATTCAGGGATCCTTCCACCTTTGCCTATCAAATGCAGAAAACCATCAAAGACAAACTGCACACTAAGGTAGTTACTGAGCATCATTTGCCAACTTTTCAAATACCTAATGTGATGCAACAAGAACAAGGAGGTGAATCCCACCTGAAAGTCACTGAAGTTGAAAACATCCAACACTCAGGACCATCCCAGGGTACCACTATGGTTCCCTACACTTTAGACTTTGAAAAGTCTAAAGTACCTATCATCAGATGGTCCTTTACTGATAACAAATCAGTACTAGTGACAAGAAGAGATCAGACAAGCAGAGCCTATAAGTCGATGAATGATCTGAAGAAGCTATCAACTCAAGACCTACTTACAATCCAACATCTAGAACCACAAAAAGGATCTCTCACTGATGAACAGCTGAACCAGCTAAAGAATTCCATGTTCAAAGGAATATGGAAGATTGTGAATGACAGAAGAAAACAATAAGGAATTAGGAAGGTTTTGGCTTCATCAATCCAGGGGGAGATTGTTAGGACAAAGAGGATTGGTGAAACCAGTTTTGCAAACCTTAATCTAATTCACTTCTGTCAAAATATTCTAAGTATAGAACTGCTGAAGAAGGAAGATCAAACTACTGAAGAAGAGATTACACAAGTACTAAAGAAGAAAAGTCATCAGAAGTTCTGAAGTCCAAACCAGACATTTCTACTGAAGAACTACTGAAGACAAACTACTCATCAGTAGTTTGTCATTCATCAGTACTTATGAGAAGATCTTTTCCACCGCCTTTTGTATCAGTAGTTTATTTGTTTAGTATTACTTTTACTTTATGTACAAGTTTCAAGATCGCAACTTGTTGCAACTTGTCTCTGAACTTGCTTTTTGGCAAGGTTCATGTATTTGTAAAGTCTATAAATAGAAGGGTTCATCCCTTTGTTTTAGACATTGATTTAATACAGAAATCCTTCAAAGCATATTATTGTTATTTCCATTTCAGATTTATTGAGAATCTGTCTAAGTGTTTCATTCTCATTCAATACTTAGATTCTCAATAAATACTTATCATTTATTAGTTTCTCAAACATCCAGGGGGAGTAATAACTCCTGTTAATAAGTGTAGCTTTAAACTCATAACATTCCGCTGTGCTATCACTGATCAAGAACTTGCTAAACACCTAAGTGTTCACTAGCAAGTTCATTCAAAGAGCTATACTGATCCAACACCCGCCAAGTCTGAACGCCAGCAGGGAAGGTGCAGTCCCCCTTATCCCCACTTGCTGCACTGTTCCCCTTTCCTTCAAGCGGTAACTCATATGATCTTTTAAAAGGAGCAGTTTGCCACAGACTGACGCCGCCTGATGCAGTATGACACAGGCAGAAAAGATCCTCCTGCAGCCACTAGCAACACACCACGTGGACCAACAGCAGGGCGGTGCACTTCTCTCCCTGTCCTGCATTTATTATATTTAGTTCAATACTGATTTCCTTAGTCCAGTTCTAACTAATTGGGCCGAAAGGAAGGCAAGCCCATGACCTGAGCCCAAGCCCATCGTCGTGGTTATGGGTGAATGGTAACCGGGCCATGTACTCCCAATATAAAGGAACTCACATGTCCTTTGCCGAGGACCTCACTCTCTCGAGAATACACACATACCCTGTCACATCCCGCCAAGGCAGAAACACGGGGATGCAACGATCGAAAGGTGTTCAAGCACAAGGTTCAAGCAACACACGTTTATTCAAATAGTACTAACATAAATGATGGAAATTGTTATGAATTTATTGAAAACGATACAATAGTGTTAACAACGGAGACATTGTCTAGTACTTATGGAAATTGAAAACATAACATCTTGAAACCGACAAATCACATCAAAGTGATACCACGTGGTGCATGCTCGAACCCTTCCCTCAATTCTCTGCGGCCCTCCATTAGTTACCTAAAAAACATGCATAACGAGTTTTGTCAACAATAATGTTGGTGAGTTTACGGGTTTTGAATGTATAGTAAAACCAATGTGTAATTCGTGTATGACCAATCATAGACTAGCTAAGCGAATGATTACTGTGAGAACCATGAGTCCCGTAACCAAACCTCTTGACTGCTGTGCCTCGCGCATTGTACATTAAAGACAATGTATGTATAGTAGAATACTAACATTCTTTTGTATGTATCCGGTTAAAGACACTAACAAAGAGTGGGGGTGTCAACCAAATAGATTTATTAAAGCGTTCCATGGCTAAATGTTTAGCTAATGGTTACAGTAAACGTTGTACGAGGACTATTGAGCTCATGAATCAATATGTCTCATGTTCCACATGGTAGTCATGATAGAATGTACACACACTTGAAAATGACACAAGTATTGATGAATGTGTTTCCCCCAAAATGTAAAATAGTAAATGGGGCCGTAAAAACTTACCTGGTAGAGTCGTAAGTGGTCTATTGAAGCCGAATACGTAGTAACTATTGTCTGGACAGATGTTGCCCTTTGATCATTGAGTTCATAGTAAGTTGAGTACTCACGGTTAGCTTATAAGCGGGGCACCCATTATTGTGAACCATGCCATTCGACGTGGATGGTGTTTTAAGGTATGGGAGACATATCCTATATCATGAAGTGGACCCATATGGGTCTCATGTATGTTCATGGGTCGCAAATTGTCTCTACTTCCTTATGTATAGTTGTTTTATTGTAAAACGAGTGTTTTCTCATGAGTTAAGCCTTTAATATGTTTGAACATAAACTAACGTGTGTTTAGTTGGACTTAACATGTTTTAGGGATAGGTAGCTGATTATATCACATAAGGGATCATCGTGCACACCTAGCTAGGGACTAAACTAGCTTTGTCAAGGCATTTACAACTCATCACAAGACAATGCTAGAGCATGATCTCGTGTTAGAAGCTGATTGATTAATAGCTTACATAACTTAAACATGTATTGATCATATACAAGTATAACAAAGTGTTTATCATAGTTTATGATCTTGGACTAGTCCAATTACTAACTCATTACGCGAATTGATGGTTATGATTAAGGGCCCGGGTCTTGGGTTCACAATAGGGCCGCATACTAGTGTTTAAAGGTGATTAGTGCTTACCTTAATACTTAGTGACTAGACGCGATCCTTAGGACTTCTTGGTGGCCTTCCTTGTGCTCGGCGATTAGGATTTGGAAGGGGTGGAAGTTAGTCGAAGCTTGTGAGAGTTTTCGGGTGAGTGTTGGTGTAAGAAACTTGGATGAATGGAGGGCTCCTTATATAGGACGATTTCAAGGTAAGTTGGCATTGTTTTGCTATAGCTAGATAGAGGTTAGTTTCCAAATCTATATAAGGTCTTTAGGTGTCTTTGGATTCACATCCATGCTTTAGCTCGGCCGAATGCTTGGAAGCTAGTGATGATATTTATGGCAAATTCTTCTTGTAAGACAAGGATGAAAGTCTATTCTTTCCATTTAGATGCAACCTTTGGTGTCATGTGTTGACAATGACATTTCATGGAACAAAGATTTCCCTTTGTCTTTTCCTTGTTGAAATTGTGCAAGAGGGTGGGAGAACCAAGGTCCATGTGTTCGATTTAGTGGTGGTAATCTATAAGAGGAAGGGTTGAGTTCTCATAGGGTGTCTACTCTTAGTTGTAGGGTGATTATTTGGTGAAAAGGTGGTTGTCATATGTTGGAAAAGAGCATGGGGTTGAGTCTTGGTGTTTTGCGGCCGCTAGGTAGGCTTAGTGGGACAAATCAAGCTAGTTTAGGCATGGGACACACCTTGGGGTAGTTGTATTATAGATATAGGTTCTACTTTGGGGAAAGTTTAGTTGTCAAAATATTTCTTTGGCTTGTCCCTTTCGGCCAAAATCATGGAAGGAAAAAGAGGAGTGTTTGTTGGTTAATACAAATGAGGAATGGTTAGTTTTGTGGGAAGTGATGTTATGAGGGTATCTACTAGTCTATTTTAATGTAAGTGTGGTTCAAGGTAAGGTAGTCACCTCCTTTCACACTTGGGTCGATTGGAACAAGAACAAGAAAGGAAAGATAGGCTTGGATAGGGAGTGTAGTTGTATTCTAATTTGATGTAAGTGCAAGTGCCATTCATATGTATGCATACACGCATGGTTTATATGTAGGATAGTGTCCTTGTATTTAGTTTTTGTTAGGTGTTTAACACCTTGGCCGATTGGTTCACTAGGCGTGGATATATACTTGTGCATTGGTATGTTTCGGCTTATCATTGATCTAATTCATGAGGGCATAGATTAGATAATAATATGTGGAAGTTTAGTGTGTGTCGAACTACTAGTTTGTACCTAGTGATAGTTCAACCATTTGTATAGAAAGGTAGCTTAATTTATCTCAATGGTAAAGGTGACGACATCAACACGTATTATAGTGTTCTTGTTATCACGTGTTGTCTAATTGTTTAGATTCGTTAAAGTTTCATATACATGTGTTTGAGAGGAGTTACCATGTGTTGAGGGGGTAAGCAACCTCATTTAGTGTTTGTTTGGTGATTGTCCGGGCGTTGTATGACTAAACAAACGTCCTATGTTGAGTTTTCTGATTAACTCTTGCTTCACTAGACTGGAGGGATGATTCATGAAAAATGTGTATTGATGCACAATAATGACGTAAACAATGAAATGTGTACGGGCATTGACCTGGTTCGTTGAGTGTTGTCACATTCTCCCCTTGTTTTGGAATTTCATCCGCGAAATTCCAACCGATGACTACAAGTTTTAGTAGTCTTTGGAAAGAGAGCTGGGTACTTGCGTCTCATTTGGTCTTCGCGTTCCCATGTGAATTCGGGACCACATTTTGCACTCCATCTGACTTTCACAAGTTTAGTGCGGCTCCTTCTCAATTTCTGGACTTTCCAATCAGTCACCTCGATTGGCTCCTCGACAAAATGGAGCTGATCATCTGTAACACCCCAACCGATGGCGAAAACATCGAGGTGTCACGTAAGAATGAGTATACAGTAGCACATGGTAATCCAAATTTTAATTAAAATAAATTTAAATTGCAAATATCCAAAAACAGAAATACATAAGAGTTTTAAATGTGGAAATCTAATACATCACAAAAGACCAAGCAAGCATAGACTTCAAATTATTCTTCATGGAAATACTCTAGTCTTCATGCATCATTATTTCCTGTTGAGTTGTAAAAATGGGGGGGGGTCAACTAGAAGTTGGTGAGAATACATAATCCATGTTAAGCAAATAGTTTAAGTATAAAAGTCTAGCAATTCATATGTCAATCGTAAGTTTAAGTCTACATGAATAGCATAATATGTTGAATCGACATAATCAAACCTCCGACTAGTTTTAGGTCCATCCTGTCATCTACAGTTCACCTTAGTAATATGTTGGAACGATAACAATCACCCACGCTACCTATGTAGGAGGTACGCGTATCCGGGTGGGGTTGTCAATCCAATAGATCTATTATTGAATATCGCCGGCTTGACATAGCTAATGATTATGTATTGTTGAAACTCGTTGAAACTCGTTGAAACTGTTGTAGGCTAATTCATGAGGCAATAAAGTTTACAACTAGACATACATGTTGAATTGCTTAAATAAAATGTTGCAAGTATAAAGCATCGCATAAACATGGTTACGTAAACTCACCTTGGTATAGTGTTAGGTATTGAGGAATAGTATGAGTGTATCCCAATAGATTGCCAAGTATTACCCTATGTATAAGGCAACAAATAAGTCTAAGTCTATCTAGTCTACAAGTATATTCTAGGGTTTCGATTTGGGGATATCCAATTGTTAAATTTATAATAAAATGTTTAAATAAATAAAGAGAAATTTGATAATAAAATAAATGAAAATCTTTTTATAAAGTTTGAATTTAGGATGTTCACAATAATGTGTTTGAAGTATAAAAAATAATTTTTATAAAATTATTTTCTTTAAAATAGATTATTAAATCTATTTATTACAAATTGCCAAAATTTAACTTTAATATTTAAAAATACTAAAATTAAAGAATTATTATTTTAAAAATCATATTTCTGTTCTAAATATTCAGAAATAAATTGTATAAAATTTTGGTGCAAAAATATCAAAAATTGAATTTATTATGATTTAATTATGATTAAAACTAACAAAAATTGATTAAAAATATAAAATAAATGATTTTTCAGAATTAAGAATCATTTCAGTAAAGTTTATCATTGTACAAACTCAGGATAATTTTTGTGGAAATTTATAAAATTGTTTTGATATTTTAATGGATTTTTATAAATATAATAGCATAAAATTGATTTAATTATTATAAATATTAAATAAATAAATTTCAGAAAACTAAAAATTGTAGGTAAAACTTTTACATCAGATTTGTTAAAAAATAATTTTTTTAGAATTTATAAAAAGGTTTTAATAATTAAAAACGAATTTACAAGATTTAATGTATAATATATATATATATATATATATATATATAATTGGTTTGTTTTAAAAAAAATGAAAATAGATGAAAAAGGGGCGCCATGGCCGGGACTCGAACCCGGATGGCTGGGGTTAATACCATCAGTCACAACCACTTGGCCTAGGCCAGTGGTTGTGATTAACTCTGTTTTGATTAAATTAAATACACGATGCTGAAATGGGTTTATCCCCAATTCAAATGCCACGAACCCTAGTTTCTGCAATTGATCGATTCACACATCAATAGCCCAATTAATCATGGGGCTATTGATGTGTGAACGCCGATGAACAAAACCCACAGAAATAATTAAACTTACAAGTTTGTTTCGAATACGATTGATTGGTCAAACCACAAGGTCAAGAATGCAATCGTGAAGAACAAGCAGAGTATAATAAAGAATATTGGAGTTTGAGAAAGGATTATTGGCGAGTTGTGAAGGCTCGCAGATGATCAATTTATAGTGTGGATGCATCAGTAATCGAATTGGCAAGGTTGACCAAACATTGTAGTTTGTACGCGTAATATGATTAATTGGTTAACGATGATTGATAATTAGCGTGTAAACTTAGTCAAACAGGGCCGGTAATCGCGTATTGTTACCAAAGATGAACAAATCACGAGTTATGATGTTGGATTATGGCAAGTCATTCATCACAGTTGACTTTTCAAGTCAACTGTGAAGGTTTTACGTGATGTTATAATTATAACGCGCCTGGATTTGAACAAATATGTTGGTCAGCCCAGATGGTAAGTGTGTTTGTGTGTGGTTTGGGCCGGTCTTGGGCGCGGGTTCGAATCCCGGCCCAAGCAGTTTATTTTTTTGTAATTATCCAAGGTTTAACTATACCATATTTATATTATATAGTATTAGAGTTTCAAGAATGCGACAAAATAATTAAATGCGAATATTATCGATAGAACTTGACGTTTTATTAATAATGATCGTGTAACGTACAAGTATAAATACGAAATGTTACAGTCTCCCCTACTTTTAGGAACTTCGTCCCGAAGTTGGAGTTGGAGAGTCTGGTGGGAAAAGATGTGGATATTTCGACTTCATCTGGTCTTTACGTTCCCAAGTGAACTCTGGGCCTCGTTTAGATTCCAACGAACCTTAACGATTGGAATGCGACTACGCTTGAGTTTCTTGACTCCAGTATCAACAATCTCGACGGGTTTCTCGATAATGTGCATGCTTTCATCAATTTGCACATCCTCAAGAGGGACATGAAGGTTCTCATCTGCTAAGCATTTCTTGAGATTCAAAACATGGAAGGTCGGGTGAACATTGCTTAGCTCAGGTGGAAGATCAAGTTTGTAAGCCACTTTTCCAACTCTGTCAAGAATTTTGAAGGGGCCTACGTATCGAGGAGCTAGTTTTCCCTTTCTACCGAAACGAATTACTCCTTTCCAAGGGGATACCTTAAGTAGTACAAGGTCCCCAACTTGAAATTCCAAGGGTTTACGACGTTTATCAGCATAACTCTTCTGACGACTTCTAGCCTTGAGAAGATTATCCTGAATAAGTTGAATTTTGTCTGTGGTTTCCTGGATTAGTTCGGGTCCAATGATACGAGCTTCACCAACCTCAGTCCAACAGACAGGTGAACGACATTTACGACCATAGAGTGCCTCGAAAGGAGCCATGTTAATGCTGGCGTGATAACTGTTGTTGTATGAAAACTCAACCAAAGGAAGATGAGAATCCCATGCGCCACCAAAATCGATGATACATGCCCTGAGCATATCCTCAAGTGTCTGGATGGTCCGTTCAGTCTGACCATCTGTTTGAGGGTGATAAGCAGTACTCAGGTTCAACTTGGTACCCAAAGCATCTTGTAGAGAATCCCAAAAGTGAGCGGTGAAACGACCATCGCGATCAGAAATAATGTCCAGAGGTATACCATGACGACATACGATTTCACTTACGTACATCTTTGCCAACCTTTCCACAGAATACTTCTCACGAATAGGTAAGAAGTGGGCTGACTTGGTCAAACGATCGACGATTACCCAAATACTGTCAAAACCTTTGGGTGTACGAGGGAGTTTGGTGATGAAGTCCATAGCTATGCTCTCCCATTTCCATACAGGAATCTCTGGTTGTTCAAGCATACCAGATGGTCGTTGATGTTCAGCCTTGACCTTTGAACAAGTAAGGCATTTTGCAACGAAAAGAGCAATGTCTTTCTTCATACTAGGCCACCAATAAGAATAACGGAGATCATGGTACATCTTGTCAGCTCCAGGATGAATAGAATAACGAGACTTATGAGCCTCGTTCATGAGAAACGTACGAAGATCATCATGGTCGGGAATCCACAGTCGATTGAGAAAATAAAGAAGACCATCGGGTTTGGTTTCAAGTTGAGTTTCAGCACCACAAGACATTTCATCGTACATGTTACCTTGGGTGACCGATGTGTGTTGAGCCTGGAGAATGCGATCTTGAAGATCAGTACGAACTCTCGCGCATTGGAGTTTGATACGCTCTTTACGACTAAATGCGTCAGCCACAACATTCGCCTTGCCAGGATGGTAGCGAATTTCGCAATCGTAGTCGTTAAGTAATTCAACCCAACGTCGTTGCCTCATGTTAAGATTCTTTTGGTCGAAGACATGTTGGAGACTTTTGTGGTCCGTGAACACCACACATTTGGTCCCATAAAGATAATGTCTCCAAATCTTGAGAGCAAAGACAACAGCGCCCAATTCAAGATCATGGGTGGTATAATTCTTTTCGTGAGTCTTGAGTTGTCGGGACGCATAAGCAATAACCTTTCCTCGTTGCATGAGAACACAACCAAGACCTTGGTTCGATGCATCACAGTAGACCACGAAGTCATCATTACCATCAGGTAGAGACAAGATAGGAGCTTCACAGAGTTTCAGCTTAAGAGTTTCAAATGCTTCCTCTTGCTTTGGTCCCCACTCATAGGGTTTACCCTTGTGAGTTAAGGTAGTGAGAGGAACAGCGATCTTGGAGAAATTGGCGATGAATCGACGATAATAACCAGCCAAACCAAGGAAAGAACGAACTTCAGTTGGAGTTTGAGGAACACTCCAATTTTTCACAGCTTCGATCTTTGCGGGATCAACATGAATTCCGTTCATATCAATGACATGTCCCAAAAATTGAACTTCCTTAAGCCAAAATTCACATTTTGAGAACTTGGCATACTGTCACACCACGACAATGGCGGAAACACGTGGCGCGACGGTTCAAAAGCATAAAGTCAAGGTTATTGCTAAACACAAGTAATTTAAGAAAATGGGTCATTTATTATGACGTCAAATCTGTTTCAAACATTACACAAAAGTAAATTGTTTTTAGGTTAATCATATAGGTTTCTCATATATATCCCAAATGCCTTGGGAAATAAAAGTGAAACCCCGCAAAAGTTTGACGCCGCATTGGAGGATTCCTTGACCCAGCTTGCCGGGTTCTCCTTCATCTAGTTACCTGAAAGATATGTTTAAAAGTTTCGTCAATATAAAATATATTGGTGAGTTCACAGGTTTTTAGTTTCCAAAACTTGATTACTTGGGAAATACCATGTTATGACAATGTATAGGAGTTGCAAATTCCTATAACTCTACTTGAGACTATAATCAAACCAAGACGTATAAATAAATATGCCCCGCTCCAAGTCGTTACTCGGTTTCCCACGACTTAATTTCAGAATATATGCACCCCAGGCATAACCTAATGCATAATCGACGCTATCGATTAGGGGTGGGCCTTGTCAGGCACCAATAGTACTATTCAATATTCCTCCGGTTTCATTTCCCTGAATAAATGATTATAGAGGCGAGGACTCAACCCCGAGTGGCGGTCACACCTCAAGTAATAAATCCGTCAAACATTTTCCCTAACATATCTTTCCCCCGGAAAACGTAAAAATAGTTTAAAATGGGGCCGTGAAACTCACCTGAAACTCTGTCTGGATTACTAGGCGGATAGCAAAGATGGTCTCGCACCTACAAACGTCCTAGACGTATAAGTCACTATTCCTATAGTGCATGTGCCTTGGCAAGTTGTACACCCAACTCCCGACCACAAGTTATTCCAAATCCCGTTTAATTAAGCGCGTATCCTAGGTTTTGTTGGCGTTACTTTACCCTTTGTGTTACAAGTTATATATTACTCTTGTTAATATTTCCTTAACTTGTATCTTATTATCATCGGCTCGACGTCACTTAACATATAATTATTTTCCCATTTAAATAATTATACTTAAGATCGCATCGCTCGACATAATGTATATTTCAACTCTCGACCCGACTCACTTTGCCGCACATTTGTTTTCCCATTTAAACAAATATACTAAGATCTTGTCGTTCGATTGTATATTCTTAACGTCCGATTCAACTCACCATACCGTATAGTTATTTTCCCATTCAAATAAATATACTAGGATCTCGTTGGTACGGCATACACATATATATATCTTTGTCTTCTCGTCGCGGCTTTCCTTCCCACATATCTACTTTCCCATTAAGTAGATATACTAGAATTTTGCCGAGACGAGCGTACATATATATAAATGTGTAATTTTTCTTGTTAAGTATATACGTTTGTTTAACGTCTCATTTGTTTATGTCATGTGTTTTCTCCCACGAATTAATTTTTCCAACACTTAGGAAAGTGTTTATTAGTTTTCACCCATAATGTATATATATTTTACTTCTTAAAATATATATTTTTCTTATCTTGCCGCAATGGCATTTTTCTCATGATTTGTCCGTGTACGGTTCGTTAACGCGTCTTAGTTCGATATCTTAACTCGATTAGTTAATTTTTCCAAGTTTTTCCCAACATGTATTTTATAGAAATATTATCCATATTTCTTCCTCTTTTCACATGTTACTTGGATGGTTTAAAATACTTATGTATTTTTAACCCAACTTGTTAACTTAACTACAAAAATGTTTCCAACACTTTTATATTCCCATTTATATAAAAGTATTCATTTTTGTATAAGTTTCTCAAGTTTGTTTAATATTTTTATAAAATCTCTATTTTATAAAAATCCTTATGTTAAAACCCTCTATATTTTTATAACTTTCAAAAATACACTTTTATACAAAATACCCAAGTATATCTACTAGTATTTACCAAAATCACCCTTAGAATTTATTACTTACATTTTTGACACCAAACTTTCCATACTTGTATTTTTGGACTAATAGTTTCTAAAATATCCATTTTAGTCCTCTAACTTTCAAAGTTACAATATTAGTCCCTTTACTTTCAAAAGTTGCATTTTTCCACTCTAACTTCCAAAGTTAACATTTTTCACTCAAAATAGTAGACTTTGAAGATTCAACTTTTTATTGGTAAGTTATTTTTGTATCAAAACACTTTTGTTAGTCTTGTATTCCATATGGAAGACTACTTGTATGTGTGTTTTATGTATTTGTCCACTTTAACCAAATATCATTCATCTAAGTAAGCTAACTTTAATTTTTCATCTTCTTTATTTATGAACTTCTAATATGTTCCATCATACATTATACCTTAGATGATCATAACAAGATGATTTAAAGTTACTTTTAACATATTCAAGTTCATTCCATAATCTTAACCAAAACATCATCCTACTTAGTTTTAAATGTAAACTTTATGCATTTTCAAGATTATTACATTATCATCATCAAATCCATGGTTTATTTTCATATCTTTAATCATCCATTTTACACATGTAAAACCTATTAAAGATTATGTTCAAAACCACCTTTTAAACCCTTCATGTACAACTTGCTTCTAAGAACACATACATGAATAATAATAATCAAAAACAAGGTTAAGAAGCTTACTACTAGCACAAGGCTAGGGAAGACAAAACCTTTGATTTTGAGAGGGGTTTAGTGTGTTCTTCCTTAATGGTTAAGCTCCAAGCTTGAAACACACAATAGGGGTTTGGATGATGGATTGTTTTAAGTGTTTTGGAGATGTAAAAACTTGTAAGAATGATGTGTGGGGGAGGTGCAAAACCCACGGCCAAAATGAGAAGAAGAAGAAGAGTTGTTTTGCTTTGATATCCAATCTCTAACACATGTTATATAAAGCTTTATCACATGTAATCATTCCAAAGATTCAAGAAATCTTATGAAGGATTGAGTTGTGTACTTGGGATATTGGTGAAAATATGATAAGTGTGTGTGTATATGTAACCGTGTATGTATGTATGTAGGTAGGGGATTGCTTGTAAATCTTGGTTAATCTTTGTAATCTATTATGATCTTTATACAAGACCCATCACCATGCATGCATACTAGTGTAATGATGGTTTGGATTTTGTCTTGGATTTTTAAGGCACTTGGCCGAAAATTTTCACAAGGGGGACAAGATTAGAGTTGCTTTTGTACTAGTGTTTACTTACACCTTTTGTCTTTACACAAGCATGCTTTATCTTAGGCTTAGGTTATTATTATTAACACTTGGATGAACATAATCTTGGCCACAAGGCCGGCCCCCAAGTGGTTTAAGTGGGGTCCACAACTTCAAATATTTACCCATTGTTTGTTATGTTTAATCCCCCGTCGTTCGGGTGTCGTTCGGGAATTTTTCGGGTTTTAATCACGCGTTATCCGGACATTAAAAATACCTTTAATAACCCTTAAATATAGTCTAATTTAAGCGTTGATTGGTTATTTAGGCCTTTGCCGGGTGAAATTATGAGTTACACGCGTATCGGGTGCGGTACGCGCGTTTTATTCGTTACCGGGAGATTTGTTCAAGACGTTTTCATTTATGGTTTTGGAGTTCCAAAACTCATTATATTTCATGAAAATACCCTTTATTTTATATTCTGGGTGTCCGGGATCCGTTTCGTTTATTTAATTATTACCGGGTAATTGCCAACGTCCATACCGGATAGCTTATTTACACATGATCCAATCATGCTTTACCATTAAACGTATGCATTCTTATGCACTATTTGGAAATTGCTATCCCCTAAGGCCTTGATAATTAAATCACACATAATTTGCATTTAATTACGTTAATCATATATTAATTAATTTGTACGGAATTACCTTATTTTTGCCGGTTGTTACACATACAGTTGTTCTTTCTTTAGGAGACCCAAGATGGAGTGAAGATGTTGCTCGTGATCGGATTTTGATTTAGAGTAAATCAAAATATCATCGATGAAAACGATTACGAATTTGTCGAGATAGGGTCTACAAACCCGATTCATCAAATCCATAAATACTGCGGGAGCGTTGGTCAATCCAAAAGGCATAACCATGAATTCATAGTGACCATAGCGTGTGCGAAAAGCTGTCTTGGGGATATCTTCATCGTGGACTCTAAGCTGATGATAACCAGAACGAAGATCAATCTTCGAGAAGTGGGTTGCTCCTTGAAGTTGATCGAAGAGATCGTCAATCCTAGGCAGTGGATAACGATTCTTGATGGTGAGTTTGTTGAGTTCACGGTAGTCAATACACATTCTAAGAGAACCATCCTTCTTTTTAACGAACAAGATAGGGGCTCCCCATGGAGAAGAACTAGGGCGAATGAACCCTTTATCAGAAAGTTCCTGTAATTGACTGGCGAGTTCTTGCATCTCAGAGGGTGCAAGACGATAAGGAGCTTTAGCGACAGGATTAGCACCAGGAACAAGGTCAATTCTAAATTCCACTTGTTGAGCAGAAGGCAAACCAGGTAAATCCTCTGGGAAGACTTCAGGATAGTCTCGAATAATAGGAATGTCTTGGATACTCTTGCCTTTGTCCTTCTTCTCTATCACGTTAGCTAAGAAGGCTGTATACCCCTTTCGTAAGTACTTTTGGGCAGTAGTACAAGACATGAGCTTAAGCTCGCCACAGGGTTTCTCACCATAGATCTTCAAAATCTCACCAGATTCGAGAGGAATGCGTATGACTTTCTCGAAGCACAGAATTTCGGCACGATGAGTTGACAACCAGTCCATGCCTACTATAACATCAAAACTTCCAAGATGCATGGGGATGAGATCGATAGAGAAGGTATGATCGTCAAGGTTCAACAAGCAGTTACGAATAATAGAGTCGATCGAAATAGACTTCCCGTTAGCTACCTCTACCACTAAAGGTTCCTCTAGATTAGTATGGGGTGAGTTAAGTAAAGGTTCAAACTTCAGTGACACAAATGACTTATCAGCTCCCGAATCAAATAATATGGATGCATAGTGGTTATTAATGAGGATCGTACCATTCACCACTTCGTTGTTGTCACGAGCCTGGTTAGCATTGAGATTGTAGGCGCGACCTCGAGCACCTTGGTTTTGGTTGCGGTTCTGGTTTTGGTTTCGGTTTTGGTTCTGGTTACGATTAGGGCAGTTGTTGATGTAGTGATCAGGGCTGACACACTCGTAGCATTGACCACGAGCAGGCCTGTTGTTTTATTGGTTGGGAGCTAGGTTGTTTCTGGCTGGGTTGTTTTGGTTGTTTTGGTTGTTTTGGGCAGCAGGGGCTTGACAGGCGTTGGTGTAGTGTCCATACCGCTTACAGTTATTACACTGGCGGCACGGTCTACTAGGAAGATGATGGTATTGACAAGTGTTGCAAAGAGGGTGAGTCCCGTCATAAGGCTTCTTGGCTGGGTTTTGGGTAGCAGGTGGAGTGGTAGCAACCATGTAGTTCCTAGCCTTGCGCTTTTTGTTGCTTGAGGTCTCAGGCTTGACTTCAATTGCGGGCTGTGGAGTGTCTTTGGCAACCGTCTTCTTAGTGCCCTTGCGGAAGAGAGTACCGTTCTTCACGTGATTATCAGTAAGAGTGGCCGCTAGACGTTTGGCCTCTTCCAAAGTTGCAGGATTTCTTCCCCAAACGGTGTCCTGGATTTGCATGGGCAGACCACCGATGTACTTCTCGATGGCTACCGGCAGGGGAGTGACTTTGTGAGGTAGCAATAAGCTAAGCTCGTGAAAGCGGGTGTTGTAGGCAAGGTTTTCCCCACTATCTTGAGCTAGGGTGTGGAACTCATCTTCAAGCTTCTTAACCTCATTGCGAGGACAAAACTCTTCCTTCATGACCTCCTTGACTTGGTCCCATGTCATAGCAAGAGCAACTTCGGCCCCACGAGTGCGCTTCTCCTCATTCCACCAAGTGAGTGCTCATTTGTGGAGAACACTCATGGCGTAACGAACCTTGAAGTTGTCGGGGCATTCACTGTTGATGAAGGTATTATCAATACCCTCAAACCATTGGAGGAGTCCTGTAGCTCCTTCTTCAACACTAAACTTTGGAGGGTTACAAGAATTGAAATGCTTAAGGGTACAGGCTGGGGGTCCATTTCCATTACCATTGCCATCCCGTTGCCGTTACCGTTCCCGTTGCCGTGACCGTTCCCGTTGCCGTTCATTTGGATGACCTGAGCTAGTAAATTGGGAACCAGAGTTGCGATTTGCTGCGCCATTTGTTGAGAAATGATCGCAGCCAGTTGGGCATCGATACCATTGTTGTTGTGGTTAGGACCTTGGTCATGGTTATGGTTGTCACCACCTTCTTCGTGGTTCTCACCATTGTTGTTGCGAGTGCTGCGACGTGGAGGCATGATCTGTAATAGACACAATGAAATGAATGAGATTATATAAGGAATGTAATCATTTATTCATTAATTAAAACGAATAAACGAAAACGTTGACTTATCAAAGATTCTAAATTCTAATAACATATGAAGATATGCTTTAGCCTATAAGTGAACACTCATCCCGAGAATTCCCAGGTAGGCATCCGGGTCCCTCGTCTGATTGGGATATATGCGCAATGCCAGCCTAGACAGAACACTCAGAATACAGGCGTTCACCCTTCCAGATTGCACGTGTTCGTTATTAAAATCTAGAACTTCGACGAGATCTCAAGGGGGTTCAGGTTAAACCTGAGGATTTTGTCCTATTAATCTAATGGTGGATCAGAATTGCAGCAGACGAATAAGAGTAGTCACATGTAGGCTTAGGGTTATATAAGGTATAGGATAAGGATAGGATTAGGGAAGCAATTAGGGTTACAAGTAAGAGAAGCAAGTACTGCTTAAGTCCCTAAGGTTATAGTCTAGATTATTTTCTAATAACCTAATTCCCTATAACCAAGGCTCTGATACCAATCTGTAACACCCCAACCGATGGCGGAAACATCGAGGTGTCACGTAAGAATGAGTATACAGTAGCACATGGTAATCCAAATTTTAATTAAAATAAATTTAAATTGCAAATATCCAAAAACATAAATACATAAGAGTTTTAAATGTGGAAATCTAATACATCACAAAAGACCAAGCAAGCATAGACTTCAAATTATTCTTCATGGAAATACTCTAGTCTTCATGCATCATTATTTCCTGTTGAGTTGTAAAAATAGGGGGGGTCAACATGAAGTTGGTGAGAATACATAATCCATGTTAAGCAAATAGTTTAAGTATAAAAGTCTAGCAATTCATATGTCAATCGTAAGTTTAAGTCTACATGAATAGCATAATATGTTTTATCAACATAATCAAACCTCCGACTAGTTTTAGGTCCATCCCGTCATCTACGGTTCACCTTAGTAATATGTTGGAACGATAACAATCACCCACGCTACCTATGTAGGAGGTACGCGTATCCGGGTTGGGTTGTCAATCCAATAGATCTATTATTGAATATCGCCGGCTTGGCCATAGCTAATGATTATGTAATGTTGAAACTCGTTGAAACTCGTTGAAACTGTTGTAGGCTAATTCATGAGGCAATAAAGTTTACAACTAGACATACATGTTGAATTTGCTTAAATAAAATGTTGCAAGTATAAAGCATCGCATAAACATGGTTACGTAAACTCACCTTGGTATAGTATTAGGTATTGAGGAATAGTATGAGTGTAGCCCAATAGATTGCCAAGTATTACCCTATGTATAAGGCAACAAATAAGTCTAAGTCTATCTAGTCTACAAGTATATTCTAGGGTTTCGATTTGGGGATATCCAATTGTTGAATTTATAATAAAATGTTTAAATAAATAAAGAGAAATTTGATAATTAAATAAATGAAAATCTTTTTATAAAGTTTGAATTAGGATGTTCACAATAACGTGTTTGAAGTATAAAAAATAATTTTTATAAAATTATTTTCTTTAAAATAGATTATTAAATCTATTTAATACAAATTGCCAAAATTTAACTTTAATATTTAAAAGTACTAAAATTAAAGAATTATTATTTTAAAAATCATATTTCTGTTCTAAATATTCAGAAATAAATTGTATAAAATTTTGGTGCAAAAATATCAAAAATTGAATTTATTATGATTTAATTATGATTAAAACTAACAAAAATTGCTTAAAAATATAAAATAAATGATTTTTCAGAATTAAAAATCATTTTAGTAAAGTTTATCATTGTACAAACTCAGGATAATTTTTGTGGAAATTTATAAAATTGTTTTGATATTTTAATGGATTTTTATAAATATAATAGCATAAAATTGATTTAATTATTATAAATATTAAATAAATAAATTTCAGAAAACTAAAAATTGTAGGTAAAACTTTTACATCAGATTTGTTAAAAAATAATTTTTTTAGAATTTATAAAAAGGTTTTAATAATTAAAAACGAATTTACAAGATTTAATGTATAATATATATATATAATTGGTTTGTTTTAAAAAAATGAAAATAGATGAAAAAGGGGCGCCATGGCCGGGACTCGAACCCTGATGGCTGGGGTTAATACCATCAGTCACAACCACTTGGCCTAGGCCAGTGGTTGTGATTAACTCTGTTTTGATTAAATTAAATACACGATGCTGAAATGGGTTTATCCCCAATTCAAATGCCACGAACCCTAGTTTCTGCAATTGATTGATTCACACATCAATAGCCCAATTAATCATGGGGCTATTGATGTGTGAACGCCGATGAACAAAACCCACAGAAATAATTAAACTTACAAGTTTGTTTCGAATATGATTGATTGGTCAAACCACAAGGTCAAGAATGCAATCGTGAAGAACAATCAGAGTATAATAAAGATGATTGGAGGTTGAGAAAGGATTATTGGCGAGTTGTGAAGGCTCGCAGATGATCAATTTATAGTGTGGATGCATCAGTAATCGAATTGGCAAGGTTGACCAAACATTGTAGTTTGTACGAGTAATATGATTAATTGGTTAACAATGATTGATAATTAGCGTGTAAACTTAGTCAAACAGGGCCGGTAATCGCGTATTGTTACCAAAGATGAACAAATCACGAGTTATGATGTTGGATTATGGCAAGTCATTCATCACAGTTGACTTTTCAAGTCAACTGTGAAGGTTTTACGTGATGTTATAATTATAACGCGCCTGGATTTGAACAAATATGTTGGTCAGCCCAGATGGTAAGTGTGTTTGTGTGTGGTTTGGGCCGGTCTTGGGCGCGGGTTCGAATCCCGGCCCAAACAGTTTATTTTTTTGTTAATTATCCAAGGTTTAACTATACCATATTTATAATATATATAGTATTAGAGTTTCAAGAATGCGAAAAAATAATTAAATGCGAATATTATCGATAGTTATTGACGTTTTATTAATAATGATCGTGTATCGTACAAGTATAAATACGAAATGTTACATCATCGATCTGAATTTCTTCGGGAGGAATGATGAAGGATTCGTCGGACAAACACTTATTTAGGTTGGATACGTAGAAAGTGTCATGAACATCACTTAGCTCTTCTGGTAACTTGAGCTTGTATGCCATAGGACCAAACCTAGAAAGTATCTCAAATGGACCAATGTATCGAGGATTATGTTTTCCACGCTTGCCAAACTGTTGTACACCCTTCCACGGTGAGACTTTCAAGAGTAGCTTATCGCCAACCAGAAATTCAAGTGGTTTGCGACGGCGATCAGTGTAGCCCTTTTGATGATCTCGAGCGTCTTTCAAGCGATCACGGATCTGAAAGATCTTGTTAGTGGTCTCTTGAATGAGCTCAGGGCCAGTCAAATACTTGTCTCCAACTTCCGCCCAATACAAAGGAGATATAGACTTACGTCCATACAGGGCTTCAAATGGGGCAGCCTTGATGCTGGTGTGGTAACTGTTGTTGTAGGAGAACTCAACCAATGGCAAATGAGAGCCTAATGCATCCATCAGTGTTTGCCAGAATCGGGAAGTAAATCAACTGTCTTAGTCAAAAATGATTGAAACAGGCACGCCATGCCTAGTTACAATCTCTTTGATAACTTGGCGAGTTTCTCTAACTTGTCGGTTTCCTTAATCGACAAGAAGTACGCGGATTTAGTCAACCTGTCAACAATTACCCATATCGTGTCGTGACCACTGGACGTCTTAGGTAGCTTGGTGATGAAGTCCATAGAAATCTGTTCCCATTTCCAAACAGGAATTTTTGGTTGCTGAAGCAGACCAGACGGCTTCTGATACTCAGCTTTGACCTTTGAACAAGTAAGGCATCGGATGAGGTATGTGGCGATTTCACCTTTCAGATTGGGCCACCAGTAAAGTTCCTTTACGTCCTTGTACCTCTTGTCAGCACCAGGATGTACCGAGTATCTAGACTTATGGGCTTCTTCCAGGATTAAATCACGTAAATCATCAAATCGTGGCACCCAGATCCGATTGGAAAATAAAATTGTGACGTCAGACCTTGGTTCCAATAGACTAACCTTCTTAAATATCGATTGATTCTTCAAATTTTCACTTTTCAGAGCTTCTTGTTGAGCGTCGCGGATACGAGTTGTGAGATTTGTATGGATAGTTAAACCTGGTGCGCGCGCGCATACGCAGGGTCTTGACTCGTTCCTTGCGGCTTAATACGTCAGCCACAACGTTGGCTTTTCCCGGATGGTATTTTATCTCACAATCTTAATGGTTCAATAATTCAACCTATCTGTGTTGCCGCATGTTCAGTTCCTTCTGGTTGAATATGTGTTGTAAGCTCTTATGGTCAGTGAAAATGGTGCACTTGGTACCGTAAAGTTAGTGCCTCCAAATCTTTAGGGCAAATATCACTGCGCCCAACTCTAGGTCATGAGTGGTGTAATTCTTCTCATAAATTTTGAGTTGTCGGGATGCATAGGCAATGACTTTGTTCCTCTGTATGAGTACGCATCCAAGACCTTAATGAGAAGCATCGCAATAAACTACGAAATCATCGGTACCTTCAGGAAGAGAAAGAATTAGAGCACTACATAAGCAGTCCTTCAATACTTGGAGCGCGTTCTCCTGCTTGACTCCCCAATTGAACTTCTTGTCTTTTTGCGTCAAGACATTCAATGGCTAGGCAATCTTGGAGAAACTCTCGATGAATCGACGATAATAACCGGCTAATCCCAAAAATTGTCGCACTTCAGTTGGTGTCTTGGGCACAGCCCAATCCTTGATTACTTCAATCTTTGTGGGATCAACTTGTATACCCTTCTCGTTCACAACGTGACTGAGGAAATGGACTTCTCGAATCCAGAATTCACATTTCGAGAATTTGGCAAACAGCTTCTCGTTCTTGAGCAACTTCAAAATCAATCGAAGATGGTGTTCGTGCTCTTCTTGAGTTCGCGAGTAAATCAAGATGTCGTCGATGAAGACAATGACGAACTTGTCCAAATAGGGCTTGCAGACGCGATTCATGAGGTCCATGAAAACGGCAGGAGCATTCGTTAACCCGAATGGCATGACTAAGAATTCGTAATGCCCATAGCGAGTTCGGAATGTTGTCTTCGGGATGTCATATTCCTAGATCCGTAACTGGTGATAGCCTGACTGCAGGTCGATCTTTGAGTAGTAACTGGAACCCTGCAACTAGTCGAATAGGTCATCAATCCATGGAAACGGATACTTGCTCTTGATCGTCAGTTTGTTCAACTCCCGGTAGTCAATACACATGCGGAAACTCCAGTCTTTCTTCTTCACGAACAGAATAGGCGCTCCCCACTGAGAGAAACTCGAGCGACTGAAACCTTTGTCAAGCAACTCCTGAAGTTGGTTGGACAGTTCCTGCATTTCAGATGGTGCTAGACGATACGGAGTGCGGGCTACTAGAGCAGCTCCTGGGATAAGATCGATGCGAAACTCGACTTGTTGCGGTGGTGGAAGTCCTGAGAAGTCTTCTGGGAAGACTTCGGGAAAATCTCGCACCACTGGAATGTCCACGAGCTTCCGATCTTTAAATTTTTGTTCAACGACATGTGCCAGAAATGCGGCACAGCCTTTCCGTAAACATTTTTGCGCCTTAATGCAGGATATGATTCGAAGAGTGGGTAAACCCTGGCTTCCTCGAATCAATAGGGATTCACCAATTGACAAGGGGATTCGAACCAACTTCTCGTGACAGACAATCTCTGCATGATGTTTGGATAACCAATCCATGCCAATGACGATATCGAAACTACCCAGTCGAATAGGCAGTAAATCGATACGAAATCCATGGTTGTCGAGTAGTAGAACACAATCCTTAACAACTTCCTCAGACGAGATCAACATACCGTTGGCTAATTCTATGGTTAATCATGTTTCCAACTTACTAGATTTCAATCCAAGGGATTTCTTAAAGTCGGTGGACACAAAGCTTAAAATCTGCGCCTGAATCAAAATGTACTGATGCAACATGATTGTTAAGGAGAAACGTACCCGTAACTACGTTAGGATCATCTCGTGCTTCGTTGGCTTCCAGCACGAACGCTCTACCACGGGCTTGATCCTTGGCCTTGGGACAGTCCTTCCAGAAATGTCCAGTCACACCACATTCGAAACACCCATTTCTGGTTGGGGATTGTTTGTGGCTTTGGCCTTGTAGTTAGCAGTTGAATGACCACGACGGTTACAGTTCTTGCATATGATGTTGTCACAGGTACCTACGTGATGGTAGTTGCATTTGCTGCAGTGAGGATGGGGCCCGCTGTATTTGCGTTTGGGCTCTTCAGCAGCTGTGGCAGCAAAGACTTTCACTTCATCTTGTGGTCGGTGAGAGGAGTGTTTGCTCTTCCGGTTGTCAGAACGTTTGCGCTTGTTCCCGGAACTCTCACTGATAACGGTAACTTTTTAGTTCAACGAACCCATGCGAACAGCGTCGTCGGTCAAACTTTGAGCTAGGGTAACCGCAGCCTGGATAGTGGAGGGTGCCGATGCAGTGACCATACTGCGGATCTTTGATGACAGACCCCAGATATACCGCTCGACTCTCTTATACTCGGGGGTGACCAAGTGTGGGACCATTCGAGAGAGTTCATGAAAACGAGTGGTATATGCAGTCACGTTGGCAGCCACCATGGTAAGATTCCAAAACTAGGCTTCCAGCTTTTGTAGTTCACTTCGAGGGCACTACTTTTCCATGAGCAATGTCTTGAGATCGGCCCAAGCAAGACTGTAAGCCGATTCTTTGCCCAGGGTTTGTACTTGCAGGTTCCACCATGTGAGGGCTTCATCCTGAAAGGAACAAGTGGATTACTTTACCTTTTGATCCTCGGAGCAACCACAGATGTTGAGGATTGATTCGGTTTTCTCTATCCATCGGACAATTCCTACAGCACCTTCAGTACCACGGAAGTTCCAAGGCTTGCATGCCATGAAAGTTTTGTATGAACAGCCATGACTAGAGTTTTCAGCCTCGTGACCTGTTTCACTTTGGCGGCGACCAATACCTCTTGAACCTCCGCTTGAGTCAGCCCGAGCTGCATCGTGTTGAGTAATTGCCTCGGCAATTACTCTAGCTAACTTGGCGGGAGTGGACGGTAGTGGTCCGCCTTTGCTTGTCCGTGCTGACTGTCGGGTTTGCATAACTATGAGAAAGAACACAACAAACATGAGTAATGCATATACATATGTAACCATATAATAACTAACACAATCATATAAGTTAAACCATACACTACAATACCATCATAGCATCCATACATGTTTCCCAAAAGTAGTTAAGTTTTTAATACAATACGGGCAGTTGAACCGCAATTAGTTTTTAAGACATCTCATCAAAGTCACAAAACATCACAAGTCAATACATGCATCATAAAAACATCATCTAAGAAGGGGGTGGGAAAGCAGCAGCGAGAGAGATGATCGCCTCCCTCATACGTCGGTCCGTCTCTTCCATCCTATGCTTTAACATCTCAACATGCCTCCCTATCTCAGATCGCTCCACCACAGCAGCTAGTCTCCCATGCTCAGCCTCCGCCAACCGACCCTCAAGCTCCCAAACTCGGTATCCTAACGCCACTAGCTGTACGTCTTGGGATATGATGACACTACGCTCCGAGCGAAGGGGTCTCCCCGATGAGCCTCCCAAGCTCATGGTCTTAGGATCATCCTCCTTGTCTCGATGTGCGAGGTCGCTAGTGAGGCTAGGTAGGTAAGGCCGCTTGCGGGCCTGCGAGCATCTCTTGAGCGTCTTCGATGGCTCGCCTATGTCAATGGCTAAAGGCTCTGGCTTGGGGGCGACAGGCTGGACAGGTTCAGAAATCAGGACAGGGTCAGTGGGAAAGGGAAAGATCGGGGCGCTAGCAGGTATAGCAATGACAAGTGCGGGTCGAGTCCTCTTTTGAGGCGTACACTTGGTGAGTGTACGTCATGAAGTATCCAAACGGAAAAAGGGGTTCAGGCTAGCTGGTGTGTGTGAGGTAGAAGGGGCAACAGGGGGATGGGTGTCGGGTGTAGCTATGGGTGGGACGTCGTCGTCGGTGTCGTCGTCTGAAGTGCGTCTCATGACCCGTGGAGGGTCAATGTCCATCTCAGCATCGGGGACTGGAGCACGCTTAGGGAGTGGCAACACATCCTCCTGGGAATTGACTACCAGATAGTCTGGCTCAGAGTCAGAGGGAGAAACAAGATCTATAGTGATGACCATGGTTCCTCCCACAACATACACACATAGCCTATCACACCCCGCCAAGGCGGAAACACGGGGATGCAATGATCGAAAGGTTTTCAAGCACAAGGTTCAAGCAACACACATTTATTCAAATAGTACCACCATAAAGGATGGAAATTTTCATGAATTTATTGAAAACGATACCATAGTGTTAAAAAAGGAGACATTGCCTAGTACTTATGGAAATTGAAAGCATAACATCTTGAAACTGACAAATCCCATCAAAGTAATACCACATGGTGCATGCTCGAACACTTCCCTCAATTCTCTGCGGCCCTCCATTAGTTACCTGAAAGCATGCATAACTAGTTTTGTCAACAATAATGTTGGTGAGTTTACAGGTTTTAAATGTATAGTAAAACCAACGTGTAATTCGTGTATGACCAATCATAGACTAGCTAAGCGAATGATTACTGTGAGAACCATGAGTCCCGTAACCAAACCTCTTGACTGTTGTACCTCGCGCATTGTACACTAAAGACAATGTATGTATAGTAGAATACTAACACTCTTTTTTATGTATCCGGTTAGAGCGACTAACCAAGAGTGGGGGTGTCAACCCAATAGATCTATTAAAGTGTTCCATGGCTAAATGTTTAGCTAATGGTTACAGTAAACGTTGCACGAGGACTAGTGAGCTCATGAATCAATATGTCCCATGTTCCACATGGTAGTCACGATAAAATGTACACACACTTGAAAATGACACAAGTATTGATGCATATGTTTCCCCCAAAATGTAAAATAGTAAAATGGGGCCGTAAAAACTTACCTGGTAGAGTCGTAAGTGGTCTAGTGAAGCCGAATACGTAGTAACTATTGTCTGGACAGATGTTGCCCTTTGATCATTGAGTTCATAGTAAGTTGAGTACTCACGGTTAGCTTATAAGCGGGGCACCCATTATTGTGAACCATGCCATTCGACGTGGATGGTGTTTTTAGGTATGGGAGACGTATCCTATATCATGAACTGGACCCATATGGGTCTCATGTATGTTCATGGGCCGCACATTGTCTCTACTTCCTTATGTATAGTTGTTTTATTGTAAAACGAGTGTTTCACATGAGTTAAGCCTTTAATATGTTTGAACATAAACTAACGTGTGTTTTGGTTGGACTTAACATGTGTTAGGGATAGGTAGCCGATTATATTACATAAGGGATCATCGTGCACACCTACCTAGGGACTAAACTAGTTTTGTCATGGCATTTATGACTCATCACAAGAAAATGCTAGAGCATGATTTATGTGCATGGTTTTAGCAATTAAAAAGGTGTCATTTCCCCGATGCCAAAAACTTGTTGTTTGAAATCCGAAACTTTGGTTTTGGGGTAAACGACTGATTTTTACTAAACCGGTTTTACCATGTTTTAAATTTATAATGTAAACAATATTTACTTTCGAAACTAAAACCAACACATAGGTGGAGAACCTGACGTGCATAGTATAGTCTCGGTGGTAAGTATTGAGTATCATATTCCAAGGTTCACACTTTCCCCTACTCAACCTTTCTTCCATCAACTGATCGGGTTTTGAAAAGAAAAATAAAATCAATGGGTTCTTTAAAAGAAAAATGGTTTTGAAAAAGGTTTTGGTTTTGTAAAAGAAAAAGATAAAATAGTAGAGAGATTAAATATGCACATCTCGGGACCATCCGAATAAGTAGTTAACTTTATTATTAAATTAATAATTTAGAATAGTTAATTGTGCGGAAGACGAGAGTGATCTTCAAGTGTTGACTCCTTGATAGAGAAGCGAAGGCGACTACTGAGTAGAATGTAGAACCTCTCCAGCGTGCGTCCACCTGGGGTACTTCGCTAGGGCCTCGCGTATAGCGGGCTCCTCAAACCGCGGTCAAGTCTTCGGGTCCTCGAACTTATCATCTTCTTAAAATGGAGGTTTGACTTCCTACCTGGAACACCGTACACCTCACCTTAGTTCTCGCGTTTCGTACCGAAGGGTCTCTTTATCCTGGCAACCTCGTATCCCCGTTGGTTAACGTTAAAGGCTGAAAGATCTCTCTTACGGTTGTCTAAATAATGCGGGCCGTCCATTGGTTAACAGCATTGTACTAAGGAGAACTAGATAATGAATCTTTATTTTATTTATCTTAGTGACCCTTTAATATTTATAGGCCTAGAAACTATAAAATTGGTTTTAAATAAATGATGACTTAATTATCCAACTGTTAACCTCCCAAACTGAATGAAATCCTTGGTAAAGGTGGCACATAATTCTAAAAGTGTGCAATCCGAAGACGACTGGTGCGCCCATAGGGAAACCGTCTTTTACCAAAAAGATCATTTAATCATCTGATAAGCACTAGAAATGTGTCACTCGGATCTGGTCCACTTCAGAAGCCATTGCTTAGAACCCGGTTTGGATATCAGAAGCCCGAACGATCTGTCTCACTACCGATTTCCTCACCTTGGATCTAGCTCGGGACTACCAGAAGCTGATAATACCCTTAGTTATTTAATTAAGATAAAGTAGTTATTAAGTTAATCATCATACAAACCTGTCACAAAGATAAACAAATAAAGATTAGAAGAAGATAACACAATAAATAACTAAAAATAAACTACTAAATAATAATAATAAAAGTCTACATATCGAACTGGGTTCATGATAATAGAAAGATACAACCATATCGAATGATCAACCCAGAACATTGCTACTCATAGACAAGCTCTCCATCTTCAAGTGTTATGCATCTAGCAACCTCACGACCCTCGATGTTTTATTGCATATGAACTACTCTACGATCCTATGCTTGGCCTTGATGATCAAGGTAGGACAAGGCCTAGCCTTGTTGGGTGTGTTAGGATGGCCCTAAGGCCTCCCACAAAACCCCAAGACCTTTGGAAGGCTCTTGGAAGTCGACCAAAGAAGGCTCAAGAAAGAATGAAATGGGATGAACAAATGGTGGGGGTTAGCTTGCTATTTATAGATAAGGAGAGTGTTTAAATGTTACGATCTGAGTTTGATTGTTTTGATTTGTTTAGAGTAGAATAAGAAATGAATGAAGTGAATATATATGGAAAGTGCAGTGGAATGATAAACTATAATCAAAACAAAAGGAATAAATGTTTTCTTAATCGAAAGCTTCCATTATATTGAAAGATTACAATCAATTACAAGTACTCCCCTCAGCCTGATCACACGGTGATTGTTTGTCTGAGAGAATGTTGTGTGTGACCAATAGAACAATACAAGCACTGTTTAATTTATAGACAAATCTAAACCACTGGTGACCTAGGCTGACGTCACCTAAGATAGTGACCTCTAACAGAATAACAACATAAAACATCTGCCCTATACAAACTATTGTTATATTACAAAACACTGTAAGGTAAACTACTGTTGAGGAAAACTCTGATGGTCTTGTATCATCTGTTGGAGCCTAAATGTTGTTGGCTCCAACAGACCTTTAGTCTTCAGTACTTGATCAGCAGTTGTTCTTCATCAGACCTTTGGTCAGCAGTTGTTCTCTATCAGTTGTTATCCAGCAGTCCTTTGTAGCAGCAGTTGTCATAGCAGTTGTTTGGGTGGAACGGTTGTTAGGGTCAACAGTCTTTTGGGAAGAGTATGTTGTAAAGACTGTTTATTTATGTGGATCAACTGTTAGTATATTTTGGCTTTTCAATCATCTGTTCTTCTTCAGGTCAGCAGACCCAACAATCTCCCCCTAGAACAGATGATGCCAAAACTAGACTTTATTCTTGATCTTTATTCCTCATCAGACTTTCTCTGATTTGACCTTTGAATAGTAGCTCAAAGTTCAAAGAGTTGAGGTCTTCTGCATCTCTTTCAAGCTCAAGGTTCAGTAGTGTTTGGAGGTCATCTGCACACAGGCTATATGCATCATCCATGCTTAGCTTTTGAGCCTCTCCATCTGACCTGAGCAAAGTCAATTCATGGATGTCTTTGTTGACCTTCCATTTTAGAGTTTTTGGGTCAGAGGATTTGCTGAGATGCACCTTTATTATGGATGAGTTTGGTGATGGAGGTCTCCCAATGAGTTCTCTGAGTTTTTCAGTAATGGGATCTGAGAAAGAGTGTACTTGATTGAAAAGGCCCTCCTTTATATAAGTATCAGCAAACTTCTTCTGATCTTCTTCAGACATTTCTTTCTTTTTCTTGAATTGTCTTCTAGCAGCAGCTGATAGATCAGAAGTATCAAGTAGGCTGTCTAATGTAAAAGCCTGTTAAGGTCTCTTCATCAGTGGTTCATCAGAGTAGACAGGTGTAAAAACCCAACCGATGGCGAAAACATCGGGATGTCACGTATTGATGATTGTTCAGTAGCTCATGGTAAATAATAAATTTCATTATATGATTTAAATAATTACATACAATTGTTCTACAAGAATTCGTACATCAAATTGAATAAAACTATGCACACATCTTCATGCATTAATTCAAATCTTCAAGCAAGTAGAACCTAAAACATGTTAAGTTGAAAATATTTTGGGTCAACAAAAGTTGGTGAGAATTACATAGGTTTTGATAATTGAATAAAAACTTGTACAATTCGAGTGTCATGGCAAGTCTAGTCCATATGTGAAAACAAAACAATCGGGTAAATCGAATGCATAATCAAACCTTGTGACTAGAATATTGTGGTCCATCCCATACGCTCATGGTTCACTCGATTATGTTATAAATTCGATAACAATGACCCACACTACCTATGTAGGAGGTACACGTATCCGGGTGGGATTGTCAGTCCAATAGATCTATCATTGTATACCGTCGGCTGATCAATGTTAATGATTATGCTAGAATAATGTGCTTACCCTAGTAATGTTTAAGACATAATGCAACATAGAATAACACATAGACACTTATGATTGAATTGTAAATTGAATGTTGTAACATGTTTCACCCCAAAATAGTGAAATGGAAAAGGGGCTATGTAAAACTCACCTTAGCAAAATGTTATATCTGTTGAAAAATTGAATAGTGGTGTTGCCCAAATGTGTCAAGTATCACCCTATAATAAGGTAATAAATATGTCTAAGTCTATCTAGTATACAAATGTATAAGTTCTAGGGCTTCGAATTTGGGGATAAATGCTCGTTTGATTAATATTAAAAATGTTTGATAATTGAGAGAATATTAGTAAATAAATAAACAAAAATCTTTTTATGAAATTTAAATTTAAGATGGTCACAATAATGTGTTTAAAGTATAAAAATAATTTTTATAAAATTATTTTCTTTAAAATAGAATATTAATTCTATTTATAACAAATTGTCAAAATTTAACTTTAATATTTAAAAATATTAAAATTAATGAATTATTAGTTTAAAATTCATATTTCTATTCTAAATAATCAGAAATAATTTGTATAAAATTTTGGTGCAAAAATATTAAAAATTGAATTTATTATGATTTAATTATGATTAAAACTAACAAAAATTGATTAAAAATATTAAATAAATGATCTTTCAGAAATAAAAATCATTTCAGAAAAGTTTAATGTTATATAAACTTAGAATAATTTTTGTGGAAATTTATAAAATTGTTTTGATATTTTAATGGAATTTTCTAATTATAATAGAATAAAATTGATTTATTTATTAAATATATTAAATAAATATATTTTTGAAAACTAAAAATTGTAAGTTAAACTTTTTCATCAGATTAACTATAAATAATTTTTGTAGAATTATTAAAAGAGTTTTAATAATTTAAAACGAATTTATAAAATATAAGTATTATATATATATATATATTTAATTTTAATTGTTTTTGATAAAAAAAATAAAACAAGGAAAAGGGTTGCCACTGCCGGGACTCGAACCCGCGTGCCTCGGATGATGGGCACCAGACACAACCACCTGGTCCAGACCAGTGGTTGTGTTTGGTTGCTGTTTATTTAAAATAAATACTATCAGTAAAAACGTGTTCTTCCCCAAAATTCAAATACGAGCCCTAGATTCTGCAATCGGGTAATCCACACAACATTAACCCAATTAATCTTAGGGTTTATGTTGTATGGGTGCCAATTAATAAAATCCATATCAGAAAACAAACTTGCAATGTTTGATTGTATACGATTGAATGGTCAATGCCTCGAAGTCAAATTCAAACAGAAAACGCACGAACAGAAGTTTTTAAGAGAAATTAGAGGTTGAGAATAGAGGTTTAGCGAGTTGTGAAGGTTCAAGAAGGTTCAATTTATAGTGGTATCGTCTGAATCATTGAATTGGTAATTGTTGACTTCGTGTTAAATGTTGACGCGTCGTGGGTTAATTATAGCAACAATTGAATGATAATTGACGAAGGTATGAGTCATAATAGGCCGGATATCACGTTGTGTGTCAATTCCAGCTCAATCACGAGTCAAAGATGGTGATTATGGTAAGTCTTTGATTCTCAGTTGACTTTCCAAGTCAACTGAGATGTTTCGGGATTGGGTTATAATTATAATTCGTCCGGATTGAAACAAGTGAAATGGCTAGAGCAGTTGGTTTGTGTGTTTGTATAGTTGAACCGGCTGAGGACTCGGGTTCGAACCCCGGCCTCAGCACATTATTTTTAACAATTATTTTTCTCATATACTATATATATATATATATATATAATGAATAATTATCATAGTATTAGGGTTCAAAATGCCACAAAAATAATTAAATGTAATTAATAATAATAATAAAACTTGTCGTTTTTATCCAAATTATACGTAACGTGCAATTATTTAACGTGAAATGTTACAGTCTCCCCTACTTTTAGGAACTTCGTCCCGAAGTTAAAGAAAGACACCAGGTTTACAATTGGTCGACTACTGAAAACCTTGATAAAATTTCTCACTACCTTAACGTACCTGTAAATTCATGATTACGTTCCGGACCGTAATTACTGTAACACCCCAACCGATGGCGGAAACATCGAGGTGTCACGTAGTGATGATTGTTCAGTAGCTCATGGAGAATGATAAGTTTCATTAATTGATTTAAATAAATTACATACAATTGTTCTACAAGAATTCGTACGGCAAATTGAGTAACTATGCACATATCTTCAAGCAATTCGTCAAGCAAGTAGAACCTGAAACATGTTAAGTTGAAAATATTTGGGTCAACAAAAGTTGGTGAGAATTACATAGGTTTTTGAAACATAATTGATAACAATAGTTTATACAACACTCAGAGTTGTATGATGATAGAGTATGATACCGACATGCAACAATGCGTCTCTGTACAACCAAACCTTGTGTCGACTGATGACTAACTCGCAAGTTAGTTAAATGTTATTACTGTTATCGATCATCCCTGAGTCTACGTGGGGGGATGGGTTTGTCAGACCTATAGCGCTATAATCTAAACAGGCGGCTTGATCAATGTTAATGATTGTACTGTGTCTTTTTGTTACAGTCAAATGATAGAATGAGTAAATAATAGTGTAATTGAATCACAAGTTTCAACAATGTAAGGATGAGTAAATGATAGTGTATAAAATGTTTAAACATGTTTCACCCCAAAATGTAAAACAGAAAAAGGGGCTATGTAAACTCACCTTAGCAAATGTTATGCTTCTTGAAAAGATTGAATAATGGGGTTGCCCAAATAATGCCAAATATCACCCTATAATATATTGTGATAAATAAGTCTATCTATTCTACAAATGTATAAATTTCTAGGGCTTCGGATTGGGGATAAATGCTCGTTTGATTAATATTGAAAATATTCGACAATTGAGAGAAATTTAGTAAATAAATAACCAAAAATCTTTTTATGAAATTTAATCTTAAGATGGTTACAAGAATGTGTTTAAAGTGTAAAAATAATTTTTATAAAATAATTTTCTTTAAAATAGATTATTAAATCTATTTATTACAAATTGTCAAACTTTAACTTTAATATTCAAAAATACTAAAATTAAAGAATTTCTATTTTAAAAATCATATTTCTGTTCTAAATAATTAAAAATAATTTGTATAAAATTTTGGTGCAAAAATGATGAAAATTGGATTTATTATGATTTAATTATGATTAAATCTAACAAAAATTGTTTAAAAATATAAAATAAATGATTTTACTGAATTAAAAATTATTTCAGTAAAGTTTATCTTTATAAAAAGTCAGGATAATTTTTGGAGAATTTAATAAAATTGTTTTGATATTTAAATGGATTTTTATAAATATAATAGTATAAAAATGATTTAATTATTATAAATACTAAATAAATGAATTTCTGAAAAATAAAAATTATAAATAAAACTTTTATATCAGATTAAACAAATGTAATGTTTTTAGAATTTATAAAATAGTTTTGATATTTTAAAATGAATTTAAAAGATTAAAAGGATTTAATATATATATATATGTTTGTTAAAAAAAAGAAAAGAAAAGAACAAAAGAAAGGTCAGTGCCGGGACTCGAACCCGGGTGACCACTGTGGAGGGCCATGGTCACAACCACTTGGCCTAGGCCGGTGGTTGTGATGTTTCTGGTTTCAAATTAATAATATACACGACGCGAAATCAAGTTTATCCCCAAAATAAAATTACGAACCCTAGAATTTTCAATTGAACGATTCAGACAACCTTAGCCCGATTAATGTTAGGGCTATTGTTGCTTGATTGCCGATGAATAAACCCCACAAAAAAACGAGGACTCACAGTGTTGATTTGATGATGATAGCCGGGTCAAGGCAAAAGTCAAACAACGAATTCAATTATAAAAATTAGTGTGTTACAGAGAGAATGGGAGATTGAGGGAGAGTTGTGAGCGAGTTGACAAGGTTCGGAATGCATCTATTTATACTGAGGGTCGTTGGTTATGATTAATTGGAAAGTTGACCTTGATTAATGTCATACGCGTTCAATTGATTCAATAGGTCAACGATTGACGTGTAATAGACGTGTTGTGCAAGACCGGTAATCAACTCAATTTACCAAATAGAGATCAATTACACGTTAATTTGATGAATTGATCAACAAGGCAACCCACAGTTTACTTTCCTTGTCAACTGTGAGGTTTTAATGTGTGTATTTATATAATACGCGTCCGGGTTATTTCAAAACAGAAGGTCCAGCCCAGATGGTTGTGTATGTGTGTATGTGTGGCTTTGGCGCGGGTTCGAACCCCGGCCAAAGCATTTTTGTTTATTTTTTTTTTTAAAATAGTTAAGGGTGAAATGGATTGGGTCTAGTTGTCTGGGCCACGTTTCTTGGGCTTGGGCTCAGATCCTTGGGTTTTAGCAATATTAGGGATATGGGTATTGGGTTTGGTAATGGGTTAAAATAGAATCAAAAGTGTATATATATATATGTAATAAAATCTGAATTTTTTATTATTATTATTATTATTATTATATATATGTATATATATCTATATATATTATGAGTTAGGGTAATGGAGACTTAATGACGTTTATATAAAATGTAACGAAAATAAGGGCGTTTTATATTAAAATTTGGGGAAAATTTTCGCGATGTTACAGTCTCCCCTACTTTTAGGAACTTCGTCCCGAAGTTAAGAGAAAACCAGGGTTACAATTGGTCAACTACCTGAAACCTTGATAAAATTTCACACTACCTTAACGTACCTGTAAATTCATGATTACGTTCCGGACCATAATCACCAATTTACCTTACATTAGGGTTTTGTGTCCTTCTATGACTCTTCCGATTGTTGAGCAGGTCTGATTGTCTCCACCAGTCGTTGAGTAGGTGGTAGGGCCTCTCCCGACTGTTGGAAAGACATGATGACCTCTACCAATCGTAAGTAGATTGTTTGGTAGTCAACCATTTGTTGTACAAGTAAGCACGTATGATCATAGTTATAGCAATTAGTTCATATTAAAGCAAGCATGCACACAGATGTTATGATAATATTTGAATTTATTACTTGAATCAAAAGCGCCATTACATAGAATTGAAAGCAAACAACATTTAAATAGTTGGACTTGCTGTTAAGTAACTGGAGGGTCTTGATCTCGGTTTAGTTTAGGGCATCGGTTACGGAAGTGATTTGGGTAATGAATGTTCAATAAGATATGGGTTGAATGAAGGACAATGAGGTAATATAAGAAATGTAATCATTTATTCATTTAATTAAAACGAATAAACGAAAACGTTGACTTATCAAAGATTCTAAATTCTAATAACATATGAAGACATGCTTTAGCCTATAAGTGAACACTCATCCCGAGAATTCCCAGGTAGGCATCCGGGTCCCTCGTCTGATTGGGATATATGCGCAATGCCAGCCTAGACAGAAGACTCAGAATACAGGCGTTCACCCTTCCAGATTGCACGTGTTCGTTATTAAAATTTAGAACTTCGACGAGATCTCAAGGTGGTTCAGATTAAACCTGAGGATTTTGTCTAAGAGTAGATCCACTGATGGAGAGCAGCCTTCTTGTAAGGATGAAAGTAGGGATAAGAAGTAGGAGGGAGATAGAGTATAGCAAGTAAAAGAAGCAAGTACTTGTTAAATCCTATGGTTATAGACTAGATTATTTTTCTAATAACCTAATTCCCTATAACCATGGCTCTGATACCAAATCTGTAACACCCCAACCGATGGCGGAAACATCGAGGTGTCACGTAGTGATGATTGTTCAGTAGCTCATGGAGAATGATAAGTTTCATTAATTGATTTAAATAAATTACATACAATTGTTCTACAAGAATTCGTACGGCAAATTGAGTAACTATGCACATATCTTCAAGCAATTCGTCAAGCAAGTAGAACCTGAAACATGTTAAGTTGAAAATATTTGGGTCAACAAAAGTTGGTGAGAATTACATAGGTTTTTGAAACATAATTGATAACAATAGTTTATACAACACTCAGAGTTGTATGATGATAGAGTATGATACCGACATGCAACAATGCGTCTCTGTACAACCAAACCTTGTGTCGACTGATGACTAACTCGCAAGTTAGTTAAATGTTATTACTGTTATCGATCATCCCTGAGTCTACGTGGGGGGATGGGTTTGTCAGACCTATAGCGCTATAATCTAAACAGGCGGCTTGATCAATGTTAATGATTGTACTGTGTCTTTTTGTTACAGTCAAATGATAGAATGAGTAAATAATAGTGTAATTGAATCACAAGTTTCAACAATGTAAGGATGAGTAAATGATAGTGTATAAAATGTTTAAACATGTTTCACCCCAAAATGTAAAACAGAAAAAGGGGCTATGTAAACTCACCTTAGCAAATGTTATGCTTCTTGAAAAGATTGAATAATGGGGTTGCCCAAATAATGCCAAATATCACCCTATAATATATTGTGATAAATAAGTCTATCTATTCTACAAATGTATAAATTTCTAGGGCTTCGGATTGGGGATAAATGCTCGTTTGATTAATATTGAAAATATTCGACAATTGAGAGAAATTTAGTAAATAAATAACCAAAAATCTTTTTATGAAATTTAATCTTAAGATGGTTACAAGAATGTGTTTAAAGTGTAAAAATAATTTTTATAAAATTATTTTCTTTAAAATAGATTATTAAATCTATTTATTACAAATTGTCAAACTTTAACTTTAATATTCAAAAATACTAAAATTAAAGAATTTCTATTTTAAAAATCATATTTCTGTTCTAAATAATTAAAAATAATTTGTATAAAATTTTGGTGCAAAAATGATGAAAATTGGATTTATTATGATTTAATTATGATTAAATCTAACAAAAATTGTTTAAAAATATAAAATAAATGATTTTACTGAATTAAAAATTATTTCAGTAAAGTTTATCTTTATAAAAAGTCAGGATAATTTTTGGAGAATTTAATAAAATTGTTTTGATATTTAAATGGATTTTTATAAATATAATAGTATAAAAATGATTTAATTATTATAAATACTAAATAAATGAATTTCTGAAAAATAAAAATTATAAATAAAACTTTTATATCAGATTAAACAAATGTAATGTTTTTAGAATTTATAAAATAGTTTTGATATTTTAAAATGAATTTAAAAGATTAAAAGGATTTAATATATATATATATATATATATATGTTTGTTAAAAAAAAGAAAAGAAAAGAACAAAAGAAAGGTCAGTGCCGGGACTCGAACCCGGGTGACCACTGTGGAGGGCCATGGTCACAACCACTTGGCCTAGGCCGGTGGTTGTGATGTTTCTGGTTTCAAATTAATAATATACACGACGCGAAATCAAGTTTATCCCCAAAATAAAATTACGAACCCTAGAATTTTCAATTGAACGATTCAGACAACCTTAGCCCGATTAATGTTAGGGCTATTGTTGCTTGATTGTCGATGAATAAACCCCACAAAAAAAACGAGGACTCACAGTGTTGATTTGATGATGATAGCCGGGTCAAGGCAAAAGTCAAACAACGAATTCAATTATAAAAATTAGTGTGTTACAGAGAGAATGGGAGATTGAGGGAGAGTTGTGAGCGAGTTGACAAGGTTCGGAATGCATCTATTTATACTGAGGGTCGTTGGTTATGTTTAATTGGAAAGTTGACCTTGATTAATGTCATACGCGTTCAATTGATTCAATAGGTCAACGATTGACGTGTAATAGACGTGTAATCGTGTTGTGCAAGACCGGTAATCAACTCAATTTACCAAATAGAGATCAATTACACGTTAATTTGATGAATTGATCAACAAGGCAACCCACAGTTGACTTTCCTTGTCAACTGTGAGGTTTTAATGTGTGTATTTATATAATACGCGTCCGGGTTATTTCAAAACAGAAGGTCCAGCCCAGATGGTTGTGTATGTGTGTATGTGTGGCTTTGGCGCGGGTTCGAACCCCGACCAAAGCATTTTTGTTTATTTTTTTTTTAAAACAGTTAAGGGTGAAATGGATTGGGTCTAGTTGTCTGGGCCACGTTTCTTGGGCTTGGGCTCAGATCCTTGGGTTTTAGCAATATTAGGGATATGGGTATTGGGTTTGGTAATGGGTTAAAATAGAATCAAAAGTGTATATATATATATATGTAATAAAATCTGAATTTTTTTTATTATTATTATTATTATTATATATATGTATATATATCTATATATATTATGAGTTAGGGTAATGGAGACTTAATGACGTTTATATAAAATGTAACGAAAATAAGGGCGTTTTATATTAAAATTTGGGGAAAATTTTCGCGATGTTACAATTACCAATTTACCTTACATTAGGGTTTTGCGTCCTTTTATGACTCTACCGATTGTTGAGCAGGTTCGATAGTCTCCACCAGTCGTTGAGCAGGTGGTAGGGCCTTTCCCGACTGTTGGAAATACATGATGACCTCTACCAATCGTTGAGTAGGTTGTTTGGTAGTCAACTAATTGTTATACAAGTACGCAAGTATGATTATAGATATAGCAATTAGTTCACATTCAAACAAGCATGCAGTCAGATGTTATGATAATACTCGAATTTATTACTTGAATCAAAAAGTGTCAATACATAGAATTTAAATAGGTAGACATCGTTCAAATGGTGGGGTTTGCTGTTAAGTAGCTGGAGGGTCTCTAGCGGGGTTATTTGGAGCATCAAGAGCGTTTGTAGCAGGGATTCGACAAGCATCCGCAAGATGCCCATACCTTTGACAATTGGTGCACTGTCGGCAGGGAACTTGGGTTGGGTGGTGATACTGGCAGGTATCACACTTAGGTTTGTTCCCGTTGTATCGTTTCTTGTTGGGTGGGACAGTGGTGTCTATTGCAAAATTCCTGACCTTGCACTTCCCGTTGGTTGAGGCCTCAGTTTTGATATCAACGGCAGGTTGGGGAGTATCCTTTTTCTTTTCCCCTTTACGAGTCAGGGTTCCTGCCTTCACATGGTTATCTGTTAGGGTGGCAGCCAAACGCTTTGCTTCTTCCAAAGTAGCAGGGTTCCTTCCCCACACCGTGTCTTGAATCTGCATCGGTAAGCCACCAATGTATTTTTCGATTGCAATAGGCAAGTGGGTGACCTTGTGGGGTAGCAGTAGGCTAAGTTCGTGAAAACGAGTGTTGTAAGCAAGGTTTTCTCCACTATCTTAAGCAAGATCATGAAATTCATCTTCCAGCTTCTTGATTTCATTACGAGGGCAGAACTCTGCCTTCATAATGTCTTTATCTTGATCCCAAGTTAAGGCCAGTGCAGCTTCAGCCCCACGAGTGCGCTTTTCCTCATTCCACCAAGTGAGTGCTCGTTTGTGAAGAACACTCATGGCATAACGGACCTTAAAGTTGTCGGGGCACTCACTGTTAATAAAGGTATTCTCAACACCCTCAAACCATTGTAGGAGTCCTGTAGCTCTTTCTTCTCCACTGAACTTTGGGGGATTACAGGAATTAAAGTGCTTGAGAGTGCAGGCTGGAAGACCATTCCCATTCCCGTTGTGGTTTCCATTTCCATTCCCGTTGCCGTTACCGTTCCCGTTGCCGTTCAACTGGATGACTTGAGCTAGTAAGTTGGGAACCAGAGTTGCGATTTGCTGCGCCATTTGTTGAGAAATGATTGCAGCCAGTTGGGCATCAACACCATTGTTGTTGTTGTTGTTGTTGTGGTTAGTATCGTGGTTGTGGTTGTGATTGCTACTCCCTTCATCATGATTGTCACCACTGTTAAGACGAGCGCTGCGACGTGGAGGCATGATCTGTAAGAGACACAATGAAATGAATGAGGTTATATAAGGAATGTAATCATTTATTCATTAATTAAAACGAATAAACGAAAATGTTGACTTATCAACGATTCTAGATTCTAATAACATATGAAGACATGCTTTAGCCTATAAGTGAACACTCATCCCGAGAATTCTCAGGTAGGCATCCGGGTCCCTCGTCTGATTGGGATATATGCGCAATGCCAGCCTAGACAGAAGACTCAGAATACAGGCGTTCACCCTTCCAGATTGCACGTGTTCGTTATTAAAATCTAGAACTTCGACGAGATCTCAAGGTGGTTCAGGTTAAACCTGAGGATTTTGTCTTATTAGTCTGAGTGTAGTTCCAGTGATGAAGAGCAACCTTCTTGTAAGGATGAAAGTAGGGATAAGAAGTAGGAGGGAGATAGAGAATAGCAAGTAAAAGAAGCAAGTACTGGTTAAATCCTATGGTTATAGACTAGATTATTTTTCTAATAACCTAATTCCCTATAACCATGGCTCTGATACCAATCTGTAACACCCCAACCGATGGCGGAAACATCACGATGTCACGTATTGATGATTGTTCAGTAGCTCATGGTAAATAATAAATTTCATTATATGATTTAAATAATTACATACAATTGTTCTACAAGAATTCGTACATCAAATTGAATAAAACTATGCACACATCTTCAAGCATTAATTCAAATCTTCAAGCAAGTAGAACCTGAAACATGTTAAGTTGAAAATATTTTGGGTCAACAAAAGTTGGTAAGAATTACATAGGTTTTGATAATTGAATAAAAACTTGTACAATTCGAGTGTCATGGCAAGTCTAGTCCATATGTGAAAACAAAACAATCGGGTAAATCGAATGCATAATCAAACCTTGTGACTAGAATATTGTGGTCCATCCCATACGCTCATGGTTCACTCGATTATGTTATAAATTCGATAACAATGACCCACACTACCTATGTAGGAGGTACACGTATCCGGGTGGGATTGTCAGTCCAATAGATCTATCATTGTATACCGTCGGCTGATCAATGTTAATGATTATGCTAGAATAATGTGCTTACCCTAGTAATGTTTAAGACATAATGCAACATAGAATAACACATAGACACTTATGATTGAATTGTAAATTGAATGTTGTAACATGTTTCACCCCAAAATAGTGAAATGGAAAAGGCGCTATGTAAAACTCACCTTAGCAAAATGTTATATCTGTTGAAAATTTGAATAGTGGTGTTGCCCAAATGTGTCAAGTATCCCCCTATAATAAGGTAATAAACATGTCTAAGTCTATCTAGTCTACAAATGTATAAGTTCTAGGGCTTCGAATTTGGGGATACATGCTCGTTTGATTAATATTAAAAATGTTTGATAATTGAGAGAATATTAGTAAATAAATAAACAAAAATCTTTTTATAAAATTTAAATTTAAGATGGTCACAATAATGTGTTTAAAGTATAAAAGTAGTTTTTATAAAATTATTTTCTTTAAAATAGAATATTAATTCTATTTATAACAAATTGTCAAAATTTAACTTTAATATTTAAAAATATTAAAATTAAAGAATTGTTAGTTTAAAATTCATATTTCTGTTCTAAATAATCAGAAATAATTTGTATAAAATTTTGGTGCAAAAATATTAAAAATTGAAATATTATGATTTAATTATGATTAAAACTAACAAAATATGATTAAAAATATTAAATAAATGATTTTTCAAAAATAAAAATCATTTCAGAAAAGTTTATTGTTATATAAACTTAGAATAATTTTTGTGGAAATTTATAAAATTGTTTTGATATTTTCATGGAATTTTCTAAATATAATAGAATAAAATTGATTTATTTATTAAATATATTAAATAAATAAATTTTTGAAAACTAAAAATTGTAAGTTAAACTTTTTCATCAGATTAACTATAAATAATTTTTGTAGAATTATTAAAAGAGTTTTAATAATTTAAAACGAATTTATAAAATATAAGTATTATATATATAATTAATTTTAATTGTTTTTGATAAAAAAAATAAAACAAGGAAAAGGGTTACCACAGCCGGGACTCGAACCCGCGTGGCTCGGATGATGGGCACCAGACACAACCACCTGGTCCAGACAAGTGGTTGTGTTTGGTTGCTATTTATTTAAAATAAATACTATCAGTAAAAACGTGTTCTTCCCCAAAATTCGAATACGAGCCCTAAATTCTGCAATCGGGCAATCCACACAACATTAACCCGATTAATCTTAGGGTTTATGTTGTATGGGTGCCGATTAATAAAATCCATATCATAAAACAAACTTACAATGTTTGATTGTATACGATTGAATGGTCAAGGCCTCGAAGTCAAATTCAAACAAAAAACGCACGAACAGAAGTTTTTAAGAGAAATTAGAGGTTGAGAATAGAGGTTTAGCGAGTTGTAAAGGTTCAAGAAGGTTCAATTTATAGTGGTATCGTCTGAATCATTGAATTGGTAATTGTTGACTTCGTGTTAAATGTTGACGCGTCGTGGGTTAATTATAGCAACAATTGAATGATAATTAACGAAGGTATGAGTCATAATAGGCCGGATATCACGTTGTGTGTCAATTCCAGCTCAATCACGAGTCAAAGATGGTGATTATGGTAAGTCTTTGCTTCTCAGTTGACATTCCAAGTCAACTGAGATGTTTCGGGATCGGGTTAATTATAATTCGTCCGGATTGAAACAAGTGAAATGGCTAGAGCAGTTGGTTTGTGTGTTTGTATAGTTGAACCGGCTGAGGACTCGGGTAAAAAACCCCGGCCTCAGTACATTATTTTTAACAATTATTTTTCTCATATGCTATATATATATATATATATATATATAATGAATAATTATCATAGTATTAGGGTTCAAAATGCCACAAAAATAATTAAATGTAATTAATAATAATAATAAAACTTGTCGTTTTTATTCAAATTATACGTAACGTGCAATTATTTAACGTGAAATGTTACAACAGGTTTTCTGGGTAGGTTAGGATCTTTCTTACTGTTTTCTTCCAGTTTCTTGTATATTTCAACCAACCTCAGCTCAGACCACCTTGCAACTGACCTCATCTCCCCATAGTCAGCAGCCACAATTTCTTGTCTCATTCTTTTGAATTTCAAGGCTCTGGCTGGATCTCTGCCTTTACTAAAATCAGGGGCAGAGACCTTAGCTGGGGGATTCTTGGCCATCTCTTCAATTCTTAAGAGTTCTTCTCTGAGAGCATGAGTGGTCCCGCCTGCAAATTGTTTCTTGTTTGCTTTATAACGCATGGTTGCCATGATCTGTTCAAGAAGTGATTCCCTAACCTCCCTTTCCATGTCACTGCTGAGAGGCATGGTAGACATGGAGTTGCTCAGGGTCTTAGCAAAATCTTCAATCCTTCTCAATTTGCTAAGCTCTGCTGAATGGATGCCCTGAGCACCCCTGTCATCTTTCCCTTTGCATTTCTCTTTTATGATGGCGTCTGCCTGTTCAGCCTTGTAATTAAGATATGTGTCTATGTTTAGGGGAACAGGAAAATGTGGAAGAGAAGGGAAAGATCTTTCAGATGGTTGTTCAGTATTATAGAAGGATTGCATTTCTCCCTTGAGTAGATCAAGTTCAAGGGGATACTGAACAGCCAATGGTGTGATGGTTGGTGGTGGTCTATGGGAAGTGAATTATGATGTGTGTGGTGAGAATGATGAAAGTGGAATGGCTGATATGGGTGTAGATTGTGTGGTTGAAGTGGTAGGTGGTGATGTGTGAATGTTTTCATTCTGTACAACAAAGGTAGATTTCCTCTTCCTTTTGTACAAGATTTTCGGTGATGGCGGTGTAGAGGCAGTGGTGGTGTTAACATCTGTTGGCACTTTTGTAGGACCAACAGATGTTTGGGATTTAGGTGGTGATGTGGTTGTAGGTTTAGATGTTGGTTTGGTGGTAGTGGTGACAAGTTCAGATGTTATGGTGGTATCAGTGGTTTGGGTGGCAGCAATGGTTTTGATAGCAGTGGTTTTAACAGCCAGTTTGGATGGTGGTTGTTTGATATGTTTGGCAGGCATTTTCTTCCTCTTAGAGGAACCCACATCTTCAACTTCCTGCTGTTGTTCCCTTTTCTTTTGTATCAAATCCTCTGCCTTGACTTCCAAAGTGTCAGCCCTCTTTTTCTTATCTTCAATAGCTTTTTCAGCTTCTTCATTAGCAGAGTTGTTCACTTCTTTAGCTTTGCTGGTTTGTTGTTGTTGTGGTGCTGTTTGGGTAGACCCTGGTTTGTTGGCAGACTTTGATTGACCTTTTTGTGAAGGTGGACAACCAAAGGGATCTAGCTTTGGCAATCTATCTCTGCCACTCTCCCCCGTTTTGGAATCATCAGCTATGAATTCATCATCATCTTCATCTCTGAGAATGGTGGTAGGGGCAGAGCCAGTGGTCATCAGCAGATGGTCTTTAATGGCCTGAATGTTTGCATGGGTATCTTTGTACCTAACATCTACCATGTTTCTGATTTCAGCCATGTAGGTTTCATGAGTCTGATCTGCTAGTTTTTTGTGAGCTATGATGATGGGAGAAACAGATTTCCATAGCTCAGTAGCAATATCAGCTGTGGATGGTTGACTCTTGGTGAGAGTAGCCAAGGATTCCAATATTGACTTGACATCAGATTTGATATCAGCAACAAAGGTTTTAATGGACTGGACTCTGGCCGTCAATTCTTGGTATTTTAACTCATCACCTAAGTTAATAGGATCATCTAAATTCCTACCAGTGGTAGTTGTAACTAGTTCAGTCCTAGGAGGTGAGTCCAAGGGATGAGAACCAGATGCCCCTTTTTCTTGGTTCTGGGGACTTCCCCAGTCCCAGTCACTTGTGGAGGTATACTCTCATTTATAGGTGAAAGAGAGGAACTGGGATTTTCCTGAGTTTTTTCAATAGCGTCAAACAGAGGTTTCATGGTTTATGGAACATGTGATGGTGAAGGTGGAGGTGTAAAAAGACTATTAGCCCTGGGAGAGGGGCTTGTGAACATATGGTCAAGTGACTCAAATGTATCATGATGTGTTTCCCCTTGGCTTACAACATGATCCTTTTGTGAGGATGCATGAGGAGTTTGGACAGGTTGAGATATTACCAACTGTTGTGAGGAAGTAATAACAGTGGTTTCTTGTTGCTTTTGTGTTGCAACAGGGTTATCTTCTGGTATCTCATCTTCCAGAAGTCCCCTTTTTGGTTGAGTGGTGGTTTTTGTGGATGGACGTTTTCTTTTGGAAGTGGCTGATGTGGGTTTCACAGCACTGGATGTAGTGCCATGATCACCAGGAGCAGTGGACTCAACAACAGAGGTTTGGACAACAGTTGTTGTCTTAGTCCTCTTTGTTGTGTTTTGGAAACTTTTGACACTTTTGATACTTTTTCTTGGGTGTTTGAACTCAACATTCTTGTGAAAGTTTCATCAGTTAGACTCTTTATTTGCATAGTATCACCCTTTGTAAAAACTTTTTCAGGTAAAACCTTTTGAAGGATTACACTCAAAATTCTTGGGTAAATTAAAAAAGCATTATTAGACCTAGACTTTATGGCTTTCACATTTGACACTAAGTCCATAAACAGTCCCTGGAATAAATTGAAGTCAGAATCTGACAGCATAGCATAGCCCAAGTACTGAATCCTCAATGGGATTTCATTAAAGGAAGTGGACTTAGTAGAGACACAGAGAAGGAGGGTATGAAAGAAAAATTTCATGACTGGTGGGAAAAACTTTTTGAATAGTGTTGACCCAGTCATCTGTGCATCATAACCTCTTTCCTGAAACTCTGTGTGAAGCTCTGCCTTAGGGAAAGAGTCTTTACCTGACAGGTCATTGAGTGAGAAGGTTGTGGATATGAGTTCAGGGGTAATAACGATACTTGTCTCCCCAATTTTTGAGATAATGGAAGTAGGCTTTTTGTCTTGAAGTAGAAACTCAGCATTCAACCAGAATTCTTGGAGGGTATCAAGATAGATAGGGGCATCAGCGGTTAGGATTGTCAGGTATTTGGATTGTAAAATGATGTCGATCGTGGAATGGAATGGAGTGTTTTCATCTGTTTTTACCAGATATGGGAGGTAATTGTGGGTGGCTTTAGCTTGAAGATCCATTGTAATGGGTTCAGTATTTTGAATACAATGAGACAGTGTAACAACTGTTGTGATAAAGCAGGGTTTTTATAGGCTCTGGTGAAACCGCTGATGTGGCCAAAACTCTGCTTGTAGGAGCAGACATGGCAAACATCTGATGGTTAAACATCTGGTGGTGTACAGCTGTTTTGGCAAACATCTGATGCAATTAGCTGCTGCTTTACCAAAGTGTTGATGCTAACAGCACTTGATTTTTTTTATAATAGATATATGTATATATATATATATATAGAGAGAGATAATAAAATAGTTGTTTTATCTGATCATAGGTTTGAAACAGATTTTCCAACCAAGCAGTGGTTGTTTTATCTGATCAGATGTTTGAAACAGATTTTTTCAACCAAAAGGCTATTTTTAAGGATAGAATGGATGAAACAGTGGTTGTTTTATCTTTAAGAGATTTTTCAACCAAAAGGCTATTTTTAAGGATGGATTTTTCTTTTCTGAAACATTTTAATGCTTTTATTAAAAACATATGTCTTGTTTAATCCATGTTTAGCATACCAATTCTAGAAATCAGATTTGTAAAGGTAGATGTATCTATAGCATTTGTCAACACATCTGCCAACTGATCCTCTGTTGGAACATGGTGCAGAGAAATCAAACCTTTTTCATAGCTATCCCTGACAAAATGATGTCTAATGTCTATGTGTTTGGTGGTTGAGTGAGAAACTGGATTCTTGATGATATTTTGAGCAGCTTGACTATCCAACATGAGTGGAGCCACATGAGTTGGGCTGTACAGCATGCAGCAGCAATGTATTCAGCCTCAGCTGTTGAGGTGGAAACAACTGCTTGCTTTTTGCTTTGCCAAGAGACTAAGGCATTCCCTAGAAACTGGCACCCTCCTGATGTAGACTTCCTTGTGGTGTGGCAGCCAGCAAAATCACTATCTGAATAACCTGAAAGCTCAATGTTTCCATTAGCAGGATACCAGATACCAAGTGTGGGAGCACCTTTTAGGTATCTGAATATCCTTTTCACAGCAATAAGGTTTGACTTTCTGGGTGAAGCCTGGGATCTTGCACAAACACAAGTGGCAAACATAATGTCTGGCCTAGATGCAGTTAAGTACAATAAAGACCCACTCATGCATCTGTAATGTGTTTGGCAACCAGTTCATCCTTGTCATCAATAGTGAGTAGCTTGACTGTACTCATGGGTGTGCTACATGGCTTACAGTCATTCATCTCAAATCTAGTTAACAAGTTTTTCACATATTTCTTTTGATGAATGAATGTGCCATTTTGCAGCTGCTTCACTTGGAGACCAAGGAAACACTGAAGTTCACCCATAGCACTCATTTCAAACTCTGCTGTCATGAGTTCCCTAAACTCTTCACACATTTTGTTACATGTTGATCCAAAAATGATGTCATCCACATATATTTGAACAATCATTAAATCTTTCCATTTCCATTTCAAAAATAAGGTTTTATCAATTTTACCTCTTGTGAAACCGATGGATAAGAGAAAGGTGGAAAGAGTTTCATACCATGCCCTAGGTGCTTGCTTGAGTCCATATAGAGCTTTATTAAGCTTGTAGACATGATCAGGATGGAATGTGTCTTCAAAACCAGGTGGTTGACATACATAGACCTCCTCCTGAATTTTGCCATATAGGAAGGCACATTTGATATCCATCTGATACACCTTGATGTTGTGGTTGACAACAAAGGCTAGAAAGAGTCTTATAGCTTCTTACCTTGCTACAGGAGCAAAGGTTTCATCATAGTCTATCCCTTCTTCTTGTCTGAAGCCTTGAACCACAAGCCTGGCTTTATTCTTGACAACTATACCCCTTTCATCAGTTTTCTTTTTGAAGACCCACTTTATACCTATTGGACAAACATCCTTAGGCAGTGGTACAAGTTCCCATACTTGTTGTCTTTTAAACTGAAGGAGCTCTTCTTGCATAGCTTCTACCCAACTGTTGTCTTTTAGTGCCTCTTGGTACTTGACAGGTTGTGTGAGAGATAGAAACCCTGCAAAAAGACAGATATTGGAGGATTGGCTTCTTGTTAACACACCCTCTCTGATGTTGCCAATGATTTGGTCTGGTGGATGAGCTCTTAGGTAGATTAGATCTCCCTGATATGGTATGATGGCATTTTGAGGTGAAGGACAGAGGTTTGGTGACTCTGCTGTTGTAACACTTGTTTGCACTTCTGTAGTGCCATCAGATGTTTGAAATGGAAGTGGGGGAATGGGTCCAAGTGGTGTAAAACTGGACTGACTTTTGTCAACAGATGCTTGACTTTTGTCAACAGATGATTGTGCAGTGGTTGTGAGAGGTGAAGTAGTGGTTTGAGGGTAAGACTGGCCAACTGTGGTTGACTCAGCTGTGACAGAGTTTTGACAGTTGTTTTGAACAGCTGCTTCCTCTGATGCAGAATAGATTTTATAGTGACTGGGGATCACAACATCTGTTCTGTAATCTTGTCGTGGAGATTGTGGAGTACCTGCATTGTTAGTTTTAACAGTGATATCTTCAAATTTGAATTTATCTAAATCAAACAACTCAGCAGGATTTGCTGGGATTTTTAGGGATGAAAGTTCATTGAACTTTACATTCAAAGTTTCTTCTATTGTCTTGGTCCTTGTGTTAAACACTTTATAGGCCTTGGCAGTAGAAGAATATCCCAGAAAATAGCCACAATCTACTTTGGCTGCAAATTATGAAATGGAATCTTTGAGATTTAAAAAGAAACATGGGCAGCCAACGATTTTGAAAAATCAGATTAATGGTTTGATTTTGAACAAAATTTCATAAGCAGTCTTTTGATGTCTTGGGTTGATCAAAACTCTGTTTTGAACATAGCAAGTAGTGTTTACAGCTTCTGCCCAGAAGGACAGTGGCTAACCAGAATCTGCTAGCATGGTTCTTGCAGCTTCTATAAGAGTTTTATTTTTCCTCTCAACCACCCTACTTTGCTCTGGTGTTCTTGGGATGCTGTACTGCCTCACAATCCCTTTTGACACACAGAAGTCATCCAACTCCTTATTTTTAAACTCTGTTCCATTGTCACTTCTAAAGACTTTTACTGGCAAGTCATATTGTTTTTCAACTTTGGTGACAATGTCCTTCAAGATACCTGCAGTCTCATCCTTAGAGTGTAAAAAGTAAGTCCATGTAAACCTAGAAAAATCATCAACTATGACAAGACAAAATCTTTTTCTTCTTAGACTCATGATTTTAACTGGGCCAAACAAGTCCATGTGCAACAATTGTGGACATTGACTTGTTTTGGACTCATCAATGGATTTGTATTCTTTTGATGGTAAACCTCTGACAAGGCTTTGTTTGGAGAGTGAGTTGGTAGTTTGAAGGTTAGTATGACCCAGTCTCCTATGCCACAATTCTGTTTCCTTTGTGGAGGCAGCAGAAAACAAACAGACATTTGCCATAGGATTGTCCTTCAACATATCAACTACATACACATTGCCACTTCTATGAGCAACAAGTTGTGCTTTGCTCTCAGCAATGATGGTATCAATCTTTTTCACCACTTCTGGCCCAATAATCTTACAAGTTTTCTTAGTGAAGAATGAGCCATAACCTTTGTCACTCATTTGTCAAACACTAAGAAGATTAAATTTAAGATTATCAATAAGATTAACATTTTCAAACTTGAGTTTCCCAGCCTAAACAGTCCCTGAACCCAACACCTTACCTTTTGAATCATTACCAAAGGATATATCACCCCCTCCATGAGCTAAGAAGTCCAGAAGAAGGGCTCTACATCCTGTCATGTGCCTGGAGCCTCCACTATCTACATAGCAAAGACTATCTAAACAAGCAGAAGCTCCCTGCATAGCAGTAATGAATTAGTTTTGGTGAGTGTCCAAAGCCAAGTTGGGTTTGGATGGGTCCTCAGACTTTTCAGACTCAAGCTTTGGAAGATGATCAGTGGTTTGAACTAGTTTTTGAATCAAGTTCAACAACTGTTGCTGACCATTTGCAAGTGCTTGAATGTCAACACTTGGGGCAACAATTGTTTGATCACTTCCAGACAGATGATAATACCCATAGGGATTTCTGTTCACTCTTGGTTTAGAAGGTCTTTTTGGTTCCTCATAAACATGTGACAGATTATGACATGGTGGTTGTCCATATCCTCTTGGGTACTTGCTTGTGGGTGGAGCATCTGTTACTTGGACATCCCTGGGAGCAGATGTTTCAAGACTTTTGGTAACAGATGTTTGGACTGGTGTGAAGGTCTGTTTGGGTTTTCCTTTTGAAGTACTCACCACCTGACTTGCAAGAGTTTTAGCCTTGTACTCTTGTATTTTGACATCAAAATTTTTTAGATACAGACACTCTTTGGTTTTGTGATTCTTTTTTCCCACATATTGAACATGTGGCTTTGGAATCACATGCACTTGTTCCTTTGTTAATATCATATGCTTTTAGAAGAAAACAGTTTTTAGTAACACGATTCTTCTTTTCACAGATTCGCAGAACAAGTGGACAGACTTTTCTTTCTTTTTCCCTTTTTCAACCTTCTTTTCAACAGATGTTTGAGCATCTGCTAGAAGGTTTTCAATGGAAAGATCTTTGCCTGAGGTGCTGTCTTTCCCTCAGGAGTTTTGAAATCAACAGGTTTAAAGTTCTCAAGAGTACCACACTCATCAGACCAAGTAGGTTTAAATTCATAATTTTCAAGTTCAGTTAATGATGAGGAACCTTCTGGTTTTTCTAGAACAATTTTCTTACCATTGGGTTCAGTGATTTTAATCTCTTAACCCTTCAAATTTGTTGGTACTACCTCAACTAACTCTTGATCTCTTTTGTCAGTGTTTTCAAAAGCTGGAGTAGTGGTTTCAAAACCAAAACCAAACTTCACGTGAATTTTGGTTTGTTTGTTTAGTAGCATTTCAAAACCTCTACATGATTCCACCCATTTCTGACATTCAACTTGGGTGGACTCAAGCTCACTTTTACAATTCTGATATTTTGTTATCATAGTTTGAAGCTGGTCTTTGGTTATGGTTGCTTCATGTTTTAAGCTGCTTATTTCAGATTCTTTTTCAGTTAAATTTGTTTTTAAATCTTTTGAAAGTTTATCAAATTTAACTTCATCATCTAAAATTTTCTTTCTAAGGTTTTCATTCACCTCTTTGATGTTAGCAAATGCTATTACACATTTGTCAGAACATAAATATTTAAGAATTTGAGGAGATACCTTAGCAGCAGCCATCAATGCACAATCACACTTGCATTCACAATCATCAGATGCACCCCAGGGATCTGAGATATTCTCAACCTCTTCTTCAGGTTTTTCACCTGCAACTACTTCATCAACAACATCATCAGTCACAACTTTAGATTCAGTCACCACCTCCTCATATTCAACTTCTTCTACCATAGCCTTGAAACAAAAATTTTCTGGTTCATTTTTAGCTTTGGCAACTAATGCAAAATTTTCATCTGTTAACTCATCTGGTAGACTGCTCCAATCAACAAAGCCTTGTGTGAAGAAACTCTGTTGACTGGTCTCTGCAGGAGCAGAGGATGAAGCAGCAGTCATTGGCACAGGTGCCTGAGCAACAGGTATTTGCACATAGTGGATCTGAGGAACAGTGGTTTGGACAAACTGGACAGGAGCAGTGTTTGAGGACTGTGCAAAATGAGGAGTGTTTTGCACATTTGGTCCAGGGGTATTATAGGAATTTTGATAAGTGTTGGTCTGAGGCCTTTGATTTGGATAGGTAATTATAGGTGTACCATGTTGACTCCTACATTCCCTAGCAAAATGACCAAGTCTATGACATTTATAACACTTTATCTTTGATTTATCCAACCCAACCTTTGATCTGCCAGTTAACCCTGGAAACCTTCTCCCAGTTTTCTTGTAAAAATTGTTAGTTCTTACACTGAGAAGGGCCAATTGGTGCATAATGTCCATTTCTTCCAAATCATCACGGTCAAAATATTTTAGGTCATCATACTCAAAGGATATGTTATCAGATACCTGGATATCACCACCACTTGCTGTAAAAGCATAGTTTGGTGAATAAGAATCAGAGTTAAAACCTGAGTTAAAACCTGAAGTTATGTCAATGAAATGATCATAACTCTGATCCTTAGTATTTCCAGGCACCTCATCATGACCCAAAAGTGTTGTATTACCAAATACATAATCATCAGACACTTTTCCAGAGTCCTGGAGCTTCTTTTTCTGGTTAAGCTCTCTCTCATAGGTCAAGAGCTTACCATGAAGCTGGGTCAGTGATAGGTCCTTGAATCCAATTGAGTTTCTCATAACTATAGCAATAGTGTCCCATTTATCTGGTAATGATCTTAAAAACCTATGGTTCAAGGTTGAATGAGGATAAGTTAGACCAACCAGTTTTAGTTCACTAATGAGACAGTTAAACCTCTCAAATTGTTGAGTTAATGACTCTCCCTTAACATGACTGAATGTTTCATATTGTTGGTTAAGTATTTCACGATTGTTTTCAATAACCTCTTCAGTCCCACCAAATTGTTCTTTCAGTGCATCCCACAACTCCTTTGCATTGTTACAGTGTAATACAACCCAGCATATATATCATTGGGTAGAGCCATGGCCACAATACTGAAGGCCTTAGCATCTAACTCAATTTTCTGAAAATCCTGGTCGGAGTAGTTTTCAAGTTTCTTAGGCTCCTGAACCTTGGGATCTTCGGTACTCGGCACCATCGGAACATGTGGTCCGAAGATAACCGACTTCCAACACCCAGTGTTCTGTTGAGCTAGAACATGGCTCATCCGACGTTGCCAGATATTGTATTCAGATCTGACATGCATCGGTGGCTTGTTGTTCGTGCCAGTGTTGTGTGGATCGTGATTGATTGAAGCAATTCTCTGATTTTTCAAAAACAAAGTCTGTTTATAACCGGTTGAATCAAAAATAAACTATTACTCTGTTTTTAATCCGATAAACAAACGATATCAATAATTGTGAGCTGATCTGTTTATATTAAATTGATTGATTAGATCGAATTTAATTGACCAAGCTCTGATACCAATTGTTAGGATCTGAGTTTGATTGTTTTGATTTGTTTAGAGTAGAATGAGAAATGAATGAAGTGAATATATATGGAACGTGCAGCGGAATGATAAACTATAATCAAAACAAAAGGAATAAATGTTCTCTTAATCGAAAGCTTCCATTATATTGAAAGATTACAATCAATTACAAGTACTCCCCTTCAGCCTGATCACACAATGATTGTTTGTCTGAGAGAATGTTGTGTATGACCAATAGAACAGTACAAGCACTGTTGTATTTATAGACAAATCTAAACCACTGGTGACCTAGGCTGACGTCACCTAAGATAGTGACCTCTAACAGAATAACAACATAAAACATCTGCCCTATACAAACTATTGTTATATTACAAAACACTGTAAGGTAAGCTATTGTTGAGGAAAACTCTGATGGTCTTGTATCATCTGTTGGAGCCTAAGTGCTGTTGGCTCCAACAGACCTTTAGTCTTCAGTACTTGATCAGCAGTTGTTCTTCATCAGACCTTTGGTCAGCAGTTGTTCTCTATCAGTTGTTATCCAGCAGTCCTTTGTAGCAGCAGTTGTCATAGTAGTTGTTTGGGTGGAACAGTTGTTAGGGTCAACAGTCTTTTGGGAAGAGTATGTTGTAAAGACTGTTTATTTATGTGGATCAAATGTTAGTATATTTTGGCTTTTCAATCATCTGTTCTTTTTCAGGTCAGCATACCCAACATTAAATATTATTTATAAATAAATAATATCTATTAAATTGAAGCAGACTTGTCTCTTCGTTGTGGTTCAACACCTTGCATGTGGGAGACAAGGTTGTTTGTACCGTGTACCCTTTGTCTCCTAGCCATAGTTTTGTCCCTTTTGACAAGCTTTTTCTTGCTTCCCAAGTTGGCTGCTTTTTTCCTTCGTGTAAGTGAGCGTGGGCGTGCTTGGTCATTCCCGGACTGATTTTTTCACTGTTTAAGTCCCGGGATGGTCTTCAAAACATACAGGGAACTGGCTGCAAGTCTCGTATCTTCAGGAATCTCCAGTTTTTGCTTGTTTTCACCCGAAAATCCTTTGGTTCCGTCTTGGAGCTCCATTTTCCTGAGAAATACAACTAGGAACGATTTAAGCATCAAATATCAATAGTATAAGCCTAATTGTATCCTATTATGAGACTGTTTATGCCTGTTCTATATGTTAATAATGTGAGTTATCATAATACCCCACACTTAGACGATTGCTTGTCCTCAAGCAATCAAACATAAGTACAATTAAGGCAGACTGTAATTAACAAACCATCAATCCATTTATTTATTTATGATATGAGAAAAATAAAATCACATGAAACGCCTACTTAACCCGTACGATTATGCCCAAACCTATACCTGCTCACAATTTTCACTCATCACTCGGGTTTATCATTTTGTTGAGTTTTGGGGGTAAACACTCAAGTTCTATCCAAGGCAAGCATAGACCATAGGCTTATACACAAATCGAATCTCCACCGCTATAAAATGGTGAGAAACTACAAATCACAAGGTCTTTTGTTGGGTGAAAATAATGTTGTGGTAAATGGGTAGGAAGGGAATCTTCTGTGACAACCGTCACCCTCATCTTTATCAAGTTGTCAATTGCAGTCTTTGATGTATTTAATGTTTCTATTTTAGTCCTTGTAAGTTTCGTCATTTTCAAAATTTATAAAATATCAAACTCAATGCTTATTTTGAAATGGATTTTTATAAAAATTTAAATTTTAATGTTCGTTAGATTTTTTTTAAAGTTAAACGTTACAGTTTATTGTAAATTTTTGGGAAAAATCAGAATTTTTAAGTTTAAAGTCAATAAAGGAGTTTTATGAATTTAATTGCATTTATGCTCATTGGTTTTAGTACATAATCAATATACTTGATATTTCTTGAAGTTGCAATATAATAAAAAGGTTGAAACAAAATGTAATTATGGGATTTGAAATCCTATATGTTATACACTAAAATAATTCAATGCTCTTTATGTTTTATTAAATTAAATTAGATGAAATAAAAATATATATTACAAATATTTAAAGATATTCAATTTGACTTTAAAAGGATGCTTTTGTTGTTGAACATCACAATTTGCATTGACTAGTTATTCTTCTTCCATAACCTCCACCATTAAGATGATCATAAATTGTGAAATTAATATATGTTTACAAACCGATTTTATAAATCACTTGTTCATCCATTTTGCTTCAAAAAAATGATGAAGTTATGTTCGATCTCACTCTGAAATCCCAACTCTTGAACATTCTAAACCCATACAAAAGTCGCTGAAATCGTGACCAGAAAGCATTGATTCGTAGCTCAAGTTTTCGGTTTCTTCTTCTCTTTTTCGACTCGTATTCGGCATTGTAAGTAATTAATTCATATGCCGTTTTATTTAGTTTACTTCACTGATCATTAGCCCCATGTTTTTGGGATGTATTCATATCGAATAGATGATCTTAGGTTTCTAGGGTTAGGGTTTATTGCATAAGATATTTGGGGAAGAAGATGACTTTGGGTTAATATTTAAATAACTTTTTCTTTGGCTTTAGTCAACAAAATGCTTTGTGTTTTAGTGGTTGTGTGTTGAGTTTACTTTGGAAAGACACGGGTTCGACCCTTAGGACCCCGACGTTTTTCTTTCCATTTTTAATATTCCCTCAGAATTTATTTATGTTTGATATAAATATTTATAATGTACATAAATTTATAATATTTATAATAAATTCATTTTTTATTCAAAAATTCTACAAAGTTATATGTAGTGTCTTGAAACCATAAAGAAAATTATCATATTTTTATTTTCTGAAAAATATATTATTATCGTATTTTATTAATTAAAATTTTTTTAATCATAATTAATTGATAAAAAATTCATTGTTAATGATTTTAATCTCAAAATTTTTGGGAAATTATTTCTAAGTATGATAAACTGAAATAAATTTTATTTTATCAGAAAATAGTTATTTTGCTGTTTTTTTTACCATTTTTAATCATTAAAACACTATTTAATTTCATTAAATATCTTTTAAATACAAATAAAGTGAGAAAAATTATGAAAAACTTATTTTCACTACTTTACATCAGAAAATAATCGTTTTTCATAAAAATATTATTTTTGGACCATGTTTTGTATTTTTAGTCTTATTTATCTTTAATTAGACATAATAAATCAATTATTTATTTATAATATTTAAAAGCTGTTTTATGAATATTTTTCTTATAAAATATAAAGATTCCTATGTTGAAAGTTAAAATTTTATTTGGTTGAATCATTTGAGTAACTTATAATTAATTGTGCAATAATAATTATAATTAAACTTATTCTTTATCTTACTTATTCATAACATATTCTTCTTTAAATATTCAATTAGGTAGTATTTAAATTTTCATATCATAATCATAGATTTTAATCATTTTATTTTGGCATACAAATAAAATATCAAATTGATTTTATCGCAAAAACTCTAATTCCCCAAATCGACTTAGCAAACCCTAATGCCTTAGACCCTAGTTACTTTAGACTCTTAGACATTTCTTTATTAGTATTCATATACATTATAGGTTGAATTCCTCGGAATTCCCATTTCATAACTCACGTCAGCTTAAGTTGGATTTTGATCGCTTTCGCAAACTGTGAGTATATCTTTCCCCTTTTTCATGTTTTACACTTTTGGGGTGACTCATGTACGCTTATTACTTCACACACTTAATCATGCTTTAATCTATATTCACAATCGCAATTCTTGTATGTGTTTTACTTGTTGATTCGCTGATAGTGTGTACTTATGACCTTAATCATTAACCCGGTGTAGGCTTAGCATAGCAATAAATAGTACTTGACTATTGTTATGTGTAAACTACTTGATTTGTCGCATAATATATATAATCATACTATTGGGCGACTACTATACATTATACTAGATATCCCATTATTCTTGGATATCATTTCTACACTAAAGGTTTGATTTTGGGTGACATTTGTACATAGATTGAACACTAAATTGTAGACAGTATCACACGTGAATTGCGAAACTCTTTATCTACTATATGTATTCAAAACAGGGTATGCTCACCAATACATTTTGTATTGACAAATTTATTTTCGTACATGTTTCAGGTTATTTATGAGTTGACTTTTAAGCTTTTGGAATTTTTACTTAGATGTTGGGTGATTGTATTTCAGTTTTAGTTGCCACTTTAGAATTTTGTATCTTGTAATTTCTTTCAGTGTAATAAATTATTCCATTCAATATATTCAAAATTACACTTTTAGTCCATGAGCTATTGAACAATCGTCACTACCTGACACCTCGATGTTTCCGCCATTGGTTGGGGTGTTACAGTCTTGTCCAACTCGAGCAGCGGCTGTGACGTAATGGGCAAATGTCAAACTCTAAATGATGGGCTTCATAAAACTCTTCCCCCGAATACTTACTGCTTTGACGTCCCTACTATGTGAATTTTTCGGTCTTCTCACCTAATCACCTCGCTAGGAATGTCCAAGAAATAATTCTTCAAACAGAATTGTTTTCTCTCGGCCCGTTTATTGTCGAGCTTTATGACTTATTGTTCAAACTTTCTTTTTTCTTTTTTTTACTAGACAATACAAGTGTTGCTTTTTGTGAAACTTATTCCCTGGTATGTTAACTCGGGATGGCTGTTTTTCTTTAATTGCCAAAACTTTTCTCGGTGAACACCGTGACGTCTGGTCCATTCTTTTTCATCTTGAAACTGCCCAAGACTGTCCTAATAGCCTGCAGCACGCCTTCTTTGCCAAGATTACGACAGGGGCTAAGTGTGATGAATGAAATGAAAAAGGCTAAGGCTCAAGAGGGGTAACTAGGTGAGGGATAAATTTATGGAAGGCTAATGAAAGATGGAAAGGGTATGTATGTCCTAGGTGCCTTGATCACTTTTACCATCTCTCACCTCAAGTGCTGTCTCGAAACGCATAAGTTGTACAAGTTCTAGTTGTAACATGCCAAGGATGAACGTCTCTCATGGTCAAACGAAACGAGTAGTATGTGATATATATTTGCAAGCGTGGTGCTCGTGAAAAGGATCAAAACTCTCATACGGAAAAACGGGTAGGATAAGGTATTGGTTTTAGGCATAAATTTCGTGGTATTTTTCTACGTGCCATGCAACCTGCTTTTCTACTTGATTTTATTTTTTATAAACGGATCTATTGGGTTTAATTAATATGACCTACTTTGACCGTCTTTGATGTGAACCGGTCGGCATAAATGCCTAATAGGGATCACCCGGACGAGCCTAATAAACTATACAAACCTGCCAAAATTGACCATGAATGACGCTACGGGTATCAAGCTGCTAAGAGGGTACCGGATAACGCACAATCAATGACAAATGACCCGCTAGATAAAATAAAATAAGCAGCAATAACGTCCCACCCCACACTTAATTTTTTTTGTAAAAATTAAGTGCAGAATAGGAGAAAAAGGCAAGAGAAATGAATACTCCCCTCATAGTGGTTAATCCACCAACGTGTGGCCGATACCCACAGCCGCCTTGCGAAATTGCCCAAAATTTGCCTCATCCTAGCATGCTTTCCTCAACCTGTCCTAAAAACTAAATTAAAAGTAAACTAGATAGATAAAATTCTAAAACTAGGGATAGAATACTAGTGTCGAAACACGATCCAAACATGCACTCACGCGCATGGAGAGTAACCAAAAAGAAAAGAAAAAGAAAGTTGTTTAGAAAAGTTTTATACAAACCTAAGAGTGAAGATGGGAGCTTGTAAAAAATGACGGAAAATGACAGTTTGAAGGGTGGATATTACATTTTTAAATTTTTAAATGGTTTTCCATAATATGGTTTTAAAATTCGTGAAAAATCCTCCTAAATTTTAAAACCCAATTTTGAAGCCCCGAAAACATTTCAAGTTTAAAACTTTTTGAAAAATCCCACCCAGCTCATTTTCCGCATTCAACTAAACTTACCTACCGATCTTCACGGTATGACAAACCTCTTCTAAACGAAAATAAAGCAGAAATAAAAACCCTCCAAAATAAAAGTTAACGATCTTGGCGATTTCGGCCTCCCCACGGAGATTCTCCAAGGTCGCGAATCTCGAAGGAAACCTGCAAAGAAAACTCGGGACAACCACAATCATCGAAAATAAAGCAGAAATAAAATGAAAAGGAAAAATAAAGAAGACCAAAAATAAAAAGAAAAAATAAGTGAAAATAAAAATGAAAAAGAAAAATAAACCGATCAGTTAAGTGACTTGGGTCTTTCTTTGAAAATAATTGTGTTCCCCGACAACGGCGCCAAAACTTGATGTGCGTGGTTTTAGCAATTAAAAAGGTGTCATTTCCTCGATGCCAAAAACTTGAAGTTTGAAATCCGAAACTTTGGTTTTGGGGTAAACAACTGATTTTTACTAAACCGGTTTTAACAAGTTTTTAATTTATAAAGTAAACAATATTTACTTTCGAAACTAAAACCAACACATAGGCAGAGAACCTGACGTGTATAGTATAGTCTCGGTGGTAAGTATTGAGTATCGTATTCCAAGGTTCACATTTTCCCCTACTCAACCTTTCATCCATCAACTAATCGGGTTTTGAAAAGAAAAATAAAACGGAGGGGTTCTTTAAAAGAAAAATGGTTTTGAAAAAGGTTTTTGTTTTGTAAAAGAAAAAGATAAAATAGTAGAGAGATCAAATATGCACATCTCGGGACTATCTGAATAAGTAGTTAAGTGTATTATTAGAATTAATAATTAAGAATAGTTAATTGTGTGGAAGACGAGAGTGATCTTGAAGTGTTGACTCCTTTATAGAGAACCGAAGGCGACTACTGAGTAGAATGCAGAACCTCTCCAGCGTGCGTCCACCTGGGGTACTTCGCCAGGGCCTCGCATATAGCGGGCTCCTCAAACCGTGGTCAAGTTTTCGGGTCCTCGAACTTATCATCTTCTTAAAATGGAGGCTTCACTTCCGACCTAGAACACCGTACACCTCACATTAGTTCTCGCGTTCCGTATCGAAGGGTCTCTTTATCCTGGCTACCTCGCATCCCCATTGGTTAACGGTAAAGGCCGAAAGATCTCTCTTACAGTTGTCTTAGGAAGGCGGGCCCTCCATTGTTTAACGGCGTTGTACTAACGAGAACCAGATAATGAATCTTTATTTTATTTATCTTAGTGACACTTTAATATTTATAGGCCTAGAAACTATAAAATTGGTTTTAAATAAATGATGACTTAATTAGCCAACCCTTAACCTCCCGAACTGAATGAAATCCTTGGTAAAGGTGGCACACAATCCTAAAAGTGTGCAATCCGAAGATCACTGGTGCGCCCGTAGGGAAACCGTCTTTTACCAAAAAGATGATTCAATCATCTGATAAGTACCAGAAATGTGTCACTCGGATCTGGTCCACTTCAGAAGCCATTGCTTAGAACCCGGTTTGGATATCAGAAGCCCGAGGGATCTGTCTCACTAACGGTTTTCTCGCCTTGGATCTAGTTCGGGACTACCAGAAGCTGATTATACCCTTAGTTATTTAATTAAGTTAAGGAGGTTATTAAGTTAATCATCATTCAAACCCGTCACAAAGATAAACAAATAAAGATTAGAAGAAGATAACACAATCAAAAACTAAAAATAAACTACTAAATAATAATAATAAAAGTCTACATATCGAACTAGGTTCATGATAATAGAAAGATACAACCATATCGAATGATCAACCTAAGAACATGGCTGCTCATAGACAAGCTCTCCATCTTCAAGTGCTATGCATCTAGCAACCTCACAACCCTCGATGTTTTATTGCATATGAACTACTCTACGATCTCATGCTTGGCCTTGATGATCAAGGTAGGACAAGGCCTAGCGTTGTTGGGTGTGTTAGGATGGCCCTAAAGCCTCCTACAAGACTCCAAGAACTTTGGAAGACTCTTGGAAGTCGAGCAAAGAAGGCTCAAGAAAGAATGAAATGGGATGAACAAATGGTGGGGGTTAGCTTGATATTTATAGGCAAGGAGAGTGTTTAAATATTATTTATAAATAAATAATATTTATTAAATTGAAACAACTTGTCTCTTCCTTGTGGTTCAACACCTTGCATGTGGGAGACAAGGTTGTTGTACGATGTACCCTTTGTCTCCTAGCAATAGTTTTGTCCCTTTTAACAAGCTCTTTCTTGCTTCCCAAGTTGGCTGGTTTTTTTCTTCTCAAGTGCAGGGCCTTCGTACAAGTGAGCATGGGCGTGCTTGGTCACCCCCGGACTGATTTTATCACTGTTTAAGTCCCAGGATGGTCTTCAAAACATACAGGGAACAGTCTGCAAGTCTCGTATCTTCAGGAATCTCCAGTTTTTGCTTGTTTTCACCTGGAAATCCTTTGTTTCCATCTTGGAGCTCCATTTTCCTGAGAAATACAAATAGGAATGATTTAAGCATCAAATATCAATAATATAAGCCTAATTGTATCCTATTATGAGACTGTTTATGCCTGTTTTATATGTTAATAATGTGTGTTATCAATGATCTTGTGTTTGAAGCCGATTGATTAATAGCTTACATAACTTAAACATGTATTGATCATATACAAGTAGAAAAAAGTGTTTATCATAGTTTCTGATCTTGGACTAGGCCGATTACTAACTCATTACGAGGATTGATGGCTATGATTAAGGGCCCGGGTTTTGGGTTCACAATAGGGCCGCATACTAGTGTTTAAAGGTGATTAGTGCTTACCTTAATGCTTAGTGACAAGGTGCGATCCTTAGGACTTCTTGGTGGCCTTCCTTGTGCTCGGCGATTAGGATTTGGAAGGGTTGGATGTTAGCCGAAGCTTGTGAGAGTTTTTGGGTGAGTGTTGGTGCAAGGAACTTGGATGAATGGGGGGCTCCTTATATAGTCCGATTTCAAGGTAAGTTGACATTGTTTTGCAATAGCTAGATAGAGGTTAGTTTCCAAATCTATATAAGGTCTTTAGGTGTCTTTGGATTCATCCATGCTTTAGCTCGGACGAATGCTTGGAAGCTAGTGGTGATATTTGTGGCAAATTCTTCTTGTAAGACAAGGATGAAAGTCTATTCTTTCCATTTAGATGCAACCTTTGGTGTCATGTGTTGACAATGACATTTCATGGAACAAAGATTTCCCTTTGTCTTTTCCTTGTTGAAATCGTGCAACAGGGTGGGAGAACCAAGGTCCATGTATCCGATTTAGTGGTGGTAATCTATAAGAGGAAGGGTTGACTTCTCATAGGGTGTCAACTTTTAGTTGTAGGGTGATTATTTGGTGAAAAGGTGGTTGTCATATGTTGGAAAAGAGAATGGGGTTGAGTCTTGGTGTTTTACGACCGCTAGGTAGGCTTAGTGGGACAAATCAAGCTAGTTTAGGCATGGGAACACAACTTGGGGTAGTTGTATTATAGATATAGGTTCTACTTTGGGGAAATTTTAGTTGTCAACATGTTTCTTTGGCTTGTCCCTTTCGGCCGAAATCATCGAAGGAAAAAAAAAAGGATTGTTTGTTGGTTAATACAATTGAGGAATGGTTAGTTTTGTGGGAAGTGGTGTTATGAGGATATCTACTAGTCTATTTTAATGTAAGTGTGGTTCAAGTTAATGTAGTCACCTCCTTTCACACTTGGATCGATTGGAACAAGAACAAGAAAGGAAAGATAGGCTTAGATAGGGAGTGTAGTTGTATTCTAATTTGATGTAAGTGCAAGTGCCATTCATATGTATGCATACACGCATGGTTTATAGGTAGGATAGTGTCCTTGTGTTTAGTCTTTGTTAGGTGTTTAACACCTTGGCCGATTGTTCACTAGGCGTGGATATATACTTGTGCATTGGTATGTTTCGGCTTATCATTGATCTAATTCATGAGGGCATAGATTAGATGATAATATGTGGAAGTTTAGTGTGTGTCGAACTACTAGTTTGTACCTATTGATAGTTCAACCATTTGTATAGAAAGGTAGCTTAATTTATATCAATGGTAAAGGTGCTTGATGACGACATCAACACGTATTGGTGTTCTTGTGATCACGTGTTGTCTAATTGTTTAGAGTCGTTGGAGTTTCATATACATGTGTTTGAGAGGAGTTATCATGTGTTGGGGGGTAAGCAACCTCATTTAGTGTATGTTTGGTGATTGTCCGGGCGTTGTATGACTAAACAAACGTCTCATGTTGAGTTTTCAAATTAACTCTTGCTTCACTAGACTGGGGGTATGATGCATGAAAAATGCGTAATGATGCACATATAACGACGTTATAAATGAAATGTGTACGGGCGTTGACCTGGTTCATTGACTGTTGTCACATAGCCTACCGCGCCAAACACAAATTTTGTGTCTACTATCACGAGTCCTTGTGACTCTAGGCGGTTGCCTCCTTTCATACGACCCATAGGTTTTTTACTGGTTTCGGATTCAGCCAAGGTGTGGAGTGAAGGATTATATCCTGCAGCAACATGAGTCTATAACCCCACTTACCTCCTATAAGGAAATTACCATCTAGTTACACTCGTTCCTTCATATATATATATATATATATCTGTTTTGTGGGAAGAAAAAGAACAAATTCTAACCAATAGCAAGCTTTCATTTATTAATTGTATTGAATGTTAAATGGATTATTATGTTTTTGTAACCCCTTTTAAACTAGTTAAATAAATGAAACTTATACCTCATTTTTAAAATATATCCTTCCAAAGCAACCCTTATTTGGAGTGAAGGATAATTTCGATATGTATAAGATGAATTTTTATATGTGTAGGATAAACGTTCGACAATCTCGATATGTGTAGGATAACATATGATAAATTCGTTATATGTAGGATAAATTTTTACTTTTGTAGGAAAAATTTTGATAATGTATAGGATAAAGTATTAATGACTATTTAATTACATAGATGATAATTAATGTAAGAAGAGTTAAACTATTAATGTTTAATCATTATGTAACTTCTTCCTTTTATTCTCACATGAAGTTTCTTCTCATTTGATCCTCCCCTATATATATGATGTGTTAGTATCATTACTTTCGACAAAAAAAAATCTCTTAATTAAGTCTTGACATCTTACATGTGTGTGCCTAATATTTCACAGGTTTATTGGTTGACATGCCTTCTGATATTATCCTGAATGCATGACTTTGATCTCTGGCTTGTGGTCTATTTATGTTAATACTTGATTCATTGAAATAGTCAGTTATATATGAAGCAATCATTCATAGGAATGTTTATCTTCATATCTTGGGAGATAGTTGCAGAGCTAGATCAAATTTAGAGGTTTGCTCTGCTTCAAATCTTGAGTTTAATCAGCTAATTAGTCATCCATAGAAAAAGCTTGACAAACATTATCATCATCATACTCTGTATATCCCACCAATAGCAAAGCTAAGGTATGGACTTAGGAGGGTAAGCTTTAGATAGCCTTGCCTCTACCCTCAGCTCGATAGTAGTTTTACATCAATCCCTAAACATGAGGCACATAACACCCAACACTCTTGACAAAGACTGTTAAATATATTAGTTTAGTTTTATTATCTCAGTTATATTATAGGGTACTGAATTGTAATATATTGCTCTATATATAGAGCCAATCATTGTGTTCATAACTATCACAATCAATAACAATTATCATTTTTTAACCTAATATGATATCACAGCTAGGTGCTAAACCTACTGCCGTATAAAGTTTTTTTTCCTAACCCTATTGCCGTCGAGTAATACCTTCGGCATATAGCAGCCTACAGTAGCCTTCGACCTGCATCATTCACCCTTATCCCACTTCTTTTTCAGTCGCACTCCACCACCATGGCCACCCTTGCCCTGTTTACCACCCAAGAAAAGACCAATCACAATTCTCATAGGTTTGCTTTCACCCTCTCACCCAAAAACTATGGTCACTGGAAGGCAATGGTTGAACCGTTCCTTGTCTCCAACTCTCTTTTTGGTTTTGTCAATGGTACCATACCCTGCCCCTCACCTAAAGTTTCAAACGATGCTACAACAGCTGATAATCCTAATTATCTCCGTTGGATTGCAAATGATGCCCACGCTCGCATGCTTATCATCTCTATTGTCTAAAAAGCCTTGTTTCAGCATATTCAAGGCACTACTTCCAGAAATGTCTGGTTATCTCTGGAACGTGGATACGCAGCACAAACAGCTTCTCATAAATATACCCTGAAAACTCAATTACTCAAACTGACCATGAAAGGCAATGAAAAACCAGCTGATTATTTAACCCGTGCTCAAGAATATGCAATGGCCCTTGCCAAAATCAGTGAACCCATGAAGGATAAATACTTAGTCATGCTTGCAATCTCTAGTCTACGAGAGGAATACAATGGCTTAAAAGGTAATCTTTTGGCTCGATCTCCACCTGTCCAGTTTCAGGAGTTACATGGCCTCTTAACTGATCATGACTATATGATACATAAAACCATTGAAACATCACCCTCCGTGGTCCCACAGGTTTATAACACCACCACTAGAAATCAGTCCCCTACCATCACGAATATCCAATCCCAACTTCAAACCCTCCAGCTTTTAGCTACTCAACTTGGGTACCAACTAAACCCAATCCCTAATAACAACCAGCCGACCCAAAACTCCACCATCCCACCCCAAGCCTACTTTTCCCCAAGGGCTTTTAATAACAACCATTTTAATCGCCGGGGTAGCACTCATGGAAACCCACGTGGAAATTCCAATAACTATCGGAATCATGACACTAATGGTAACAACCGCCAGCAGTTCTCTTGGGCTTCTACTCAAAACACCGTCTTTGGCCATTGTAACAGGTGTGGTATTGGTCATGTTGGATCAGTATGCTCTTTTCAGATTTATATGCTTGTGAACACTTATGTGTTTATCAAGTTTAATCAGATTTGCACAATGGAATAAGTATGTAAAGTTACACTATCAACAGGAGTTATTACTTCCCCTGGATGTTTGCAAACTAAAGACAAGTTAACTAGAATCTAAGTATTGAATGTGAATAATAATAAATACTTAAATAGATTCTCAGTAAATTAAATGGAAATAACAATAATGAGCTTTGAAGCATTTCAGTTTCAATTAAAATCAATGTCTAAAACAGAGGGATGAACCCATCTATTTATAGACTTACAAATGCATGAACCTTGTTACAAAAGCAAGTTTGCAACAAGTTGCAGTCTTGGAACCTGGACAAAAAGATAAAGTAATAATAAACAATTAAACTACTGAAACATAAGGGCGGTGGAAAGATTCTATTACAAGTGATGATGAATGACAAACTACTGATGAGTAGTTTGTCTTCAGTAGTTCTTCAGTGGACTTGTCTGGTTTGACTTCAGAACATCTGATCTATCTTCTTCAGTACGTGTTGAATCCTTCTTCAGTACTTTTGTCTTCTTTCTTTAGTAGTTCTATACTTAGAATAATTTGCAGAAGTATGAATTAGACTAAGGTTTGCAAAATTGGTTTCTTTAATCCTTTCTGTCCTAACAATCTCCCCCTGGATTGATGAAGCCAATACCTTATCTAATTCCATATTGCTGTTTTCTTCTGTCATTAACTATCTTCTATATTTCTTTGAACATGGAATTCTTCAATTGATTCAGCTTTTCATCATTGAGAGATCATTGTTGAGGTTCTAGATGTTGAATTGTAAGCAAGTCTTGTGTTGATAGATTTTTCAGTTCATTCATGGATTTGAAGGCCTTGCTTGTAAGATCTCTTCTTGTCACCAATACTGAGTTGGAATCAGTAAAGGACCATCTGATGATCAGAACTTTAGATTTGTCAAAATCTGAAGTATAGGGAACCATGCTGGATTCCTAGGATGTTCCTGAGTGTTGGATGTTCTCTGCTTCAGTGACTCTCAGGTGGGATTCACTTTTGTCTTCTGTTTGCACCGCATCAGGTAATTTAAAAGTAGGTAAGTGATGTTCAATAACTACCTTTGTGTGCAGTTTGTCAGTTATAGTCTTCTGGATTTGGTAAGCAAATGTTGAAGGATCCCTGAACTGTGTTATCAGAGTCTTTTCTTCGATATCAAAGTCCCCTTGTACAACTGTGTTGCCTTCTAGCAGCACAATCTTGAAATCAGTCTTTGTATTGTCCTTTGGCTTTCTTTTGGTAGCTGCTCTTGTTTGTTTAACACTAGAAGTTCTAACTACTGAAGTTGATACTTCAGAAGTTTTGTACTTCTCTGGATTTGCAGCCTTGTCAGCCTTGTATCTTTTGTATGTGCCTAGTAGTTTGTCTTCTCTCCATTTTCACACTGAGGCTTTTGAACCATAGTCATTGGCTACCAGTTCTTCAATTATTTCTGCTCTCTTTGCTTTTCTATCCTTCTCTGTGGCAGTCTTGTCAGCAACAAGTTGAGCTCTTCTTGTTAGCTCATCCATTGAGAGCCCTTTGAGTGAATAGGCTTTTGTCTTGTTATTCTTTGTAATAAAAGACACCAGTTGTTGTCTTTTGTCTTCTTCAGCAACTCTTTCTGTTTCAGCTTGTCTATTCAACTCTGCTTCATAATCTTGAAGCTTTTCATTTAAGCTTAAGTCTTCCCTTGCTTCTAGGTTGTTCCAGATCTCATCTTCTTAGCCTTTCTTTGGGCTGCAAGTAAGCTCTTCTCTAGTAATTCTTTGGACATTGAAATTGGAGAAGGGCTCACTACAGTCATTTGAGTTGTTGTAGGCCTTGGAATAGGAGTTGGTTGTTGTTCAGTTGGTTTGGAAGGCCCTTCAGTTGTTTGTAAGATGGAAGTGTTAACTACTGAAGTGTTGATAGAAGTATTAACTACTGAATGATTGTCTTCAGTACTTTCAGAGCCATCAGCAGTTTCTTCATTATGGCCTTAGGAAGTTTCAGCTTCAACTTCAGTTCTAGAAACAAGCCTTTGTTAATCTTTTTTTTGTTTCTTGGCTTTTTCTAGCAGTTGTTGTTGTTGTAGAGCCACTCTTGCCTTTATCCTGGCTTCCAGTGACTCCTTTGGTTCCTTAATCTTCTCCCCCTTTTTGACTTCATCCACTTCTGGAAGCCTGCCAGATTAAGAAGTTCTACCAGAGAATTCAGCAAGCTGTCTTGAGTTGTTGTCAATTTTGTTTGACAGCTCACCAAGTTTCTTGTTTATCACCTCAAATTGAGTTGTGGTTTTCAACTCCCAAGCAGTTGTGAAAGATTTGAGGTGATTGGCTATGAGGGTGTTCATCATCTGGTATAGGGCACCATCTGGGCTGCAAAGGAGGTTCAGATCTATGCTTGATGACCTAGGGAATTGGGTAGGCATTTTTAGTGAGGGGTGTGTTTTTGGATGATCTTCAGGGTGTACTGAAGATGCCACTTTAGGGGAATCAGGGATCAAGTGGACTTTAACCTGATCTGGTGTGACCAGCTCTTTGAGCTTAGAGACACCAGGTGCAGGACCTTCACTAGCAGCGGTCAATTCATGTTTAATGGAGTGTGAATCATCATCCAAATTAATGGAATCATCTGAATCCCTGATGATATCCTTAATGAGGATAGTATCAGTTATATCATGAGCTGGGCCCAACCCAGTTGTCTCATGTACCTCTTGTTCTTGGTTCAGAGGATTTCCTACCTTAGGCATTAAGCCTTCATCAGTAGTTGCCACAAGTGAGGTCTTAGCTATGTTACTTCTATCCTCAGGTCCACCACTGGGTGGTAAATGAGTAGTAGCAGCCTCAAATGTACCTAAGGTCTCTAAGTTTGGGCTTAGAAACCCTGGTTCATCCTCATCTCTTGGGTTAGGGCTATGGATATCCACATTCATGTCAAAGTCTGATGGTATGTCCCCTGTTTAATGTGGTTTTTGGGGACTAACATGTTCTAATGGGATAGTCTCTTTTAGCCCAGAGAGAAGTTTGGCAATTTCTATTGTTTCAGGTTCAGTAGTTTGGGGTAAAGGTTCAGCAGTTTGGGGTAAAGGTTCAGCAGTTTCAAAAGAAGGGTCAGTAGTTATGGTTTTCTTGAATTTCTTTCTTTTGAATAGAATGGTAATTGGGGCTCTTGGGGGGGTTGAGATGGATGAGACTGAGAGGATGTTTCAGTCACATCTTTAACAAGTGCAGATTGCACATCAGCAGTTTCAGGCATCTCAACTTCTTGAACTGCTTTTCTTTTAAGGCTGGTGGGTTTTGGTTTTTGTTGCTTTGTTTTCTTGGCCTTTTTGGTTAAGGGTTTGGAAGATGAGGGTTCCATGGGGACTGTTTCTGGTTCCCCTTGGTCATCTTCTGGCCAGGCAGCCGGTTTGTTATGCCTTGAGTATGTTTTAATTATGCATTGCTTAATGAAGCTTGGATACAACAAAAACATCTTTTTTAGAGTTTTGGTGATGCAACACCAACTCTTTAAAGAAAAGTGTTGATGCCCTGAATTTTGTTTCATTCACAATGGAATGAAAAATCGGTTGAAAAGTAGAGGGCATCAGATCATAAGATCCAGTTTTTGGACTCAAACACATGATGATGTAATGAAACAAAAGTTTGTACTTTGGTTCAAAAAACTTCTTAAAAATAGTAGCATGTCAGAGAGTACCTTGGTAACCACACTCTGTCATGGTCAAATGAATTTTAGAGTTTCAAAATTGATCTGGGGCATCCACATCATCTAGACCTAGTCTAATCCCCAAAGTTGCTGGTGTGATTGCCATTGTTCTCCCTTGGATGGTTGATTTGAGGGAGATCACTTGATCATTCACTGTCATTGTCTCCGCGTTCCCCAGAACTCATTTAGAGTTTTAGTATGGATTGGAGGATCAATGGTGAGGACAGTGAAGTATTGGGATTTGACAACTAAATCAATGATTTCCTCGTATTGGGACCAGGCTTCATGTTTCTCAAAGTAGCCTCTTTGATTGTGTCCCTGTTTCAGTATAAGAGCCATGTGGTTTGTGTGTGGGTGGATCGAACAGTGTTTTTGTTTGCAGGTTAAGGGTTTGAGAGTGTTTTTGAGAGAGAAGGGGGGAATTTTTCTTTTTGAAAGGATAAGTGTTGGAAAAGGTGTTTATCAAAAGTTTATAACCGCCCTAGGTCAAACTTCTGAATTGGGAAATGTTTGATTTACCCTTAATGACAAAACTGCTGATGAAGAATAACTATCATTAGTAGTTCCCATTTTCTCTTCAGTAGTTTGTTAACAACTGATGAGAATGTTTATAAACACATTATTAATAACTTCTAAAGTTTATTTTATCAGAAGTTAATCATTTTTTAGAAAATATTCCCATACTGATGTTTTGTACATCAGTAGTTTCTCTCTTTTTGTTTTTCAGAAGTTTTGGACTAAAACAGATGTAAGTTAAAAATAAAATATGTGCAGAAAAGTAAAAGAAACAATTACAAATTTAGCATCCCAAGCATGGATACTAACTTCTGAAATGTTGTTGTGTCAAGGGGTTTAGTGAATATGTCAGCTATTTGATTAGCAGTTGTCACGTGCTTAACTTCAATCTTGCCTTTTTCATAGCAATCCCTTATGAAATGATACCTGATTTTAATATGTTTAGTCTTTGAGAACTGAACAGGATTTTGAATGATGCTAATGGCAGATTTACTGTCTACAAGTAATGGTGTCTTGGTCTCTTTGATTCCATAATCAAGAAGTTGATATTGGAGCTATTGTATCTGTGATGTACAACTTGCAGCTGCAATGTATTCAGCTTCAGCAGTTGAAGTTGCAACAGATGTTTGCTTCTTTGATTGCCAAGACACTAGACAGTTTCCCAAGAATTGACAACCACCAGATGTTGATTTTCTTGACATTTTGCACCCTGCATTGTCACTATCTAAAAAAGCTGATAAGTTGGTATTGCTAGAAGCAGGATACCAAATTCCAAGTGTAGGCGTTCCTTTCAGATATCTGAATATTCTTTTGACTGCAATTGGGTGTGATTCCCTAGGAGCTGATTGATATCTAGCACAAACACATGTTGAGAACATAATATCTGGTCTAGAAGCAGTTAGATATAAAAGGGAACCCATCATACATCTATACATGGTTTGATCAACCTGTTTCCTTGATCATATGGTTCAACTTGTGTGGTTGGTGGTAAGGGACATATTTCCCAAACCTGTTGCTTCTTGAATTGGAGCAACTCATCTTGCATAGCTTGCACCCAATTGTTGTCTTTGAGGGCTTCTTGGTACTTCTTAGGTTAAAACTGAGAAATGAATGTTGAGAAGAAGCAAAAGTTGGAAAGCTGGTTTCTTGTGAGAACACCTGATGCAATATCACCCATGATTTGTTCCAATGGATGATCTCTGTGTTTAGTCAGTTGTTGTAAACCACTAAAAGGTGTAGGTGGCTCTTGTACTTCATCAAACAAACCACTGCGGTTTATAATGTCTGGTTCAGCTGTTTGAACATCTTCAGTAGTTGTAGGAGCTGAATCAGATGTTTAAGTTTGTACATCAGCAGTTGTTGAATCAGAATTTTGTGAAACTTCTAATGGTTTGAAAGTTGACTTAATGACTGTATTAGGAGTCCATGGTGCTGGATCCTCATCATCAAACCTCTGATCACCAAAATAAGTAGGTTTAGATGGAGTAACAGTCTTTTCAGGTCCGAAATGGATGTTGTCAAGGTCAAAGAGTTCAACAGGATGTGCTGGAATAAGTGTGTGTTTTGACTCATTGAACTTGACATTCAGTGTTTCTTCTACTATCTTGGTTCTTGAATTAAAAACCTTGTAGGCTTTTCTAGTGGAAGAATAACCAAGAAAATAACCTGAATCAACTTTAGCAGCAAACTTTGAAATAGAGTCTTTAATGTTTAGAATGAAACATTGACATCCAAAAGCCCTGAAAAGGGAGATAAGGGGCTAAATGCCATGAAGAACTTCATAGGTAGTTTTGGAGTGTCTTTTGTTGACAAGGACTCTATTCTAAGCATAACATGCAGTGTTAACTGCTTCAGCCCAGAAATACAATGGTAGGCCTGAATCAGCTAACATGGTTCTTGCTGCTTCAATTAATGTTCTATTCTTCCTTTCTACCATACCATTTTGTTCAGGAGTTCTGGGAACACTGAATTGTCTAATAATCCCTTTAGACAAACAGAATTCATCCAGAGTTTTGTTCCTGAACTCTGTCCCATTATCACTTCTAATGGCTTTGACAGATAAAGAGTATTGTTTCTCTACTTGTAGAATGAAGAACTTGATGTTTCAGCTGCCTCATCCTTGGTAAATAAGAAGAATACCCATGTAAATCTTGAATAGTCATCAATGATGACTAAGCATTACTTCTTCTTACCAAGGCTCATGATTTTTACTGGCCCAAAAAAGTCCATATGGAGTAGTTGAAGACATGCAGTTGTTTTTTATTCTTCAATAGACTTATAGGAGGACTTATGCTGCTTTCCCTTTAAACAGGATACAAAGTGTTCTTGACACTGGTATACTTTTAAGGGTAGACCTCTGACCAAGTCCATTTTTGTGACTTTATTTATGATTTTAAAGTTTACATGGCCAAGTCTCCTGTGCGAGAGACCAGTTTCTGAAGTTGATGCCCTTGAGAAGAAACAGGCAGTGTTGTTCAGTACTTTGTCCTTTTCAATGTCCACTGCATAGACATTGCCACATCTTTTGGCTATCAAAAAAGTATGATCTTCAATGATCTTCTCTATCAACTTCTGGCCTTCTGGTGATATGATCTTGCATGCTGTCTTTGTGAAAAAGGAAGAATATCCTTTATCACACATTTGTGACACACTCAGCAAGTTGTACTCAAGGTTTTCAACCAGATTGACCTTGTCAAACTGTATTTTTCCTGAAGAGACATTTCCATGTCCTAGCACATTTGTGACACACTCTGCATCCTGTCATGTGCATTGAGCCTCCACTGTCAACATACCAAATGCTATTTAAGCCTCTGGAGACCCTCTGCACAAAGTAGAAAATTAGTTAGATTTGGGAACCCAAGCCAGTTTGGCTTTGGGTTTGCTCTTGAGAACATTAACAGTTTGTTCTTGACCAGGTTGAGGAATCCATGTCTTTTTGGCAATGGATTTTTCATTAAGAGCAATGGTGGTATGCTTTTGAGGACCACCATCAACCCTGGTCATTAGTAGTTGTACCATATACATGAGATCTTTAACCTCAGCAGTTTGTGAAACTGCTGATGATGTAGGTCTAACTACTGAAAGAGAATTTTGAGAAAAAAGACTGTTGTTGAGATTTCATCTTTTTCTGAGAAAAGGTGTTGCCTGGTTGTTGTTTCTTGGGAGAAAAAGTTTCTTCAAAATCATTTTTGAGTTGTTTTCCCACAACCAGTTGTAAATTTTTCTTATTATACTGAATTCCTTTTCTGTATCTACAAAATTTTGTCTTGTGGTTAAACAAACCACAGATTTCACATTCTTTTGCCTTTTCTTTTTCATTTAAAGGCAAGTTTCTGACTGCTTTGATTTGATTTAGGTCATCAGTAGTTTTCAAGTTCTCAACTCCTGATGTAGATGAAACTACTGATGGCTTAAAGTTAGATTTTATCAGTACTTCTAAAGAACTTTCTTTTAAAGTTTTTAGAAAGTTTTCATGAAAAGATGTGCATTCTTTCTCTTCAGAAGTTTCATCTAAAACAAATTTTCTCCTATCTTCAGTAGTTTTGGGTGAAAAATCAGTTGGTGTTTCAGTGTGATTGTACCCTATGCCATACCTAACATTTGATGCACTTTGTTTGTTAAGCAGCAGTTGGTACCCTTTACAAGATTCTACCCATTTTTCACAATCAACCTTGGTGTCAGCAAGGTCTTTTCTGAGATTTCCTAGGTCTTCTATCATGATTTTAAGTTGTGCTTGGATTTCAATAGCATTGTTAGTCAATTTAGAATTTTCTTTTGCCTTTGCAGCAAGTTTTCTTTCTAAATCACATTTCATCTGTTTGAATTTTCTCTCAGAGTCATTTGCTTTGCCTTGTAAATGCACATTGGTCTCTCTTATGAGAGCAAAAGATTCTTTACATGAGTTTGAAGAAAGTTTTGTTAAAGATTCTTTTGATACCTGAGACAGGGCAAATTTTGAGGTGCAGCCCTCAAATGCCATTAAGGAAAAATTATTTCTGCCATTGTCAGGTTTTCCCCAGTTGATGTTAAACATTTTGTTGTCTGCATCAGGATTGCAGTCAGTAGTGTCAAAAGGAAGACTGCTCCAGTCAACATACCCTGAAGTGAACAGACTTTGTTGTGAGGGTTGCTAAGTTTGTGGATGTTGTTGAGCAGCTGGAATGGAAGGGATTGATTGTTGGCTCTGCATCTGTTGAGCAGGCATCTGAACATATTGTATTTGTGGCACATATTGGATTTGAGGAGCTTGTGCCTGTACAAAATGTGCACTTCCCTGTGTTCCACTATTCCTATTATAACTAGGGTTAAATTGATTTCCAGACTGAGATTGGTTGTAGCTAGAGCTTCTACACTCTCTAGCAAAGTGTCCCAACTTCTGACACTTATGACATCTAAGCTTAGATTTGTCAAAACCAATTTTTGTAGAACTGTTTAGTCCTGGAAATTTCCTTCCTGGCCTTTTATAAAATTTGTTTGTTTTTATGCTTAACATGGCTAGTTGGTGTAAGATGTATATTTCTTCTAAGTCATCACTGCTAAATTTTTTTAAATCATACATTATTAAAACACATGTTATCAGCAGTTTGACTATATTCATCATTGTCATAACCTGGGAATGATCTTTTCGATGAGATCCCAGCAGTTATGTCAATGTGGTCAAAAGATCCAAAACTATTGGAACAAGTAGGTGAGTCTTGTCCCAATAGTGCTGTACTACCTGGTAGATAGTCATCAGTTGTTTTACCAGAACTTTGCAATTTCTTCTTTTGATCAATTTCTCTCTCAAAAGTTAGCAATCTCCCATGTAATTTTGTAAGAGTGAGGGAGTTAAAGTATGGTGAAGATCTGAGGACTATAGAATATGTTTCCCATTTTTCAGGTAAAGACCTTAAAAATCTATGAGGCATAGATACATTTGTATAGGTCTGACCATTTAATTTTAACTCAGATATTAATGAGGAGAATCTTTCAAATTGTTGTGTTAAAGTTTCCCCCATTTATGAGACTAAATGTTTCATATTGTTGAACCAAGATTTCTCTAGTGTTTGCAATCACCACTTCAGTTCCTCCAAACTGTTCTTTTAAGCTCTTTGGCACTTTCACAGTGTAAAAGTCCAGAGTAGATTTCATTTGGGAGTGACATTTCCAACATAGAGAAAGCTTTAGCATCAAGCTCATATTTTAGGAAATCATATTCTGTGAAGTCTTTTTGGTATTTTGGTATTTCAACTTTAGTTTCAAGATTAATGTTTACTTGTTTGTGAGGACCATATATCACAAATTTCCAACAACCGGTGTTGGTCTGAGACAAAGTATGAGCCATCCTTTTCTGCCATATGTTGTATCCAGAACGAACAAGCATAGCAGGTTTATTGGCAGAACCAGTTTTATGTGGATCCATTTTAAAGAATATTGATTTGTCAAATATCTCTTAAAGTGATGGATGTTGATAAAGTGAACTTTTAATCCTTTATTAAATATCAATAAGAGCATGTGTCTGATTCTCAATGTGTTAGATTGATATGTGATCAGATAAACCTGTGCTCTGATACCAATTGTTGGATCAGTATGCTCTTTTCAGGTTTACTTGCTTGTGAACACTTATGTGTTTAGCAAGTTTAATCAGATTTGCACAGCGGAATAAGTATGTAAAGTTACACTATCAACAGGAGTTATTACTCCACGTGGATGTTTGCAAACTAAAGACAAGTTAATGAGAATCAAAGTATTGAATGTGAATGATAATAAATACTCAAATAGATTCTCAGTAAATGAAATGAAAATAACAATAATGAGCTTTGAAGGATTTCAGTTCAATTAAAATCAATGTCTAAAATAGAGGGATGAACCCATCTATTTATAGACTTACAAATGCATGAACCTTGTTACAAAAACAAGTCTGCAACAAGTTGCAGTCTTGGAACTTGAACAAAAAGATAAAGTAATAATAAACAATTATACTACTGAAACATAAGGGCGGTGGAAAGATTCTATTACAAGTGCTGATGAATGACAAACTACTGATGAGTAGTTTGTCTTCAGTAGTTCTTTAGTGGACTTGTCTTGTTTGACTTCAGAACTTCTGATCTATCTTCTTCAGTACTTTGTCTTCTTTCATCAGTAGTTCTATACTTAGAATAATTTGCAGAAGTATGAATTAGACTAAGTTTTGCAAAAGTGGTTTCCTCAATCCTTTCTGTCCTAACAGGTCACTTACCATCCCAATGCCCCAATCAACCTGCTTCATCTAGGCAACCTTCTCAAGCCAATTTTGCAACTTATTCAGATTCTGGCTCACGGTATAAATGACTTGGAAACTAGACACTCGGGCTAATGATCATGCTGGTCCAGATTTATCAAGTCTTGACAACTCTGATGCATATCAAGGTACTGACTCTCTACTTGTTGGCGACGGTACACCCCTTCTTATTTTTTATACCGGTTCTTCCAAAATTTATACACCTCATAAAACACTCAATCTTTCTAATATTCTACATGTTCCTGCCCTTAAACAAAATCTTCTTTCTGTCCAAAATGTCAGTTCAGATAGTGATGTTTTCTTTGAATTTCACTATTCCTTTTTTGTTGTGAAGGACGAGTCTACACGCACTACCCTCTTAACGGGTCCAAGCGAACAGGGTCTCTACTCCATCGGACTACCTATATTCAAGTGTCTTCCTAAAGTCGCTTTTACTACAACTAAGGAATCCACCACCATATGGCATCATCGGCTTGGACACCCGCATCGCCTTGTTTTTCAGTCAATTATTTCTAGTTGTTCTTTACCTGTTTCCACTAAATTATCGTCTTGTTTATGCACTTATTTTTAGATGGGCAAATCGTCCAAACTGTCTTTAAAATATTCTAATTTTCAAAGTCATTATGTTTTGGACTTGGTCTATTGTGATGTTTGGGGTCCTTCTCCCACTTTGTCTCTTGATGGTTACCGCTATTTTATGCTATGTGTTGATCATCATTCTCGGTACATGTGGTTTTATCCACTAGCACACAAATCTGATGCCTACAACACCTTTAAAAAGTTGGTTAAAATGGTCGAACGACAATTTAATAAAAAATTAAAAAGTGTCCAGACGGATTGGGCAGGGGAGTTTCGTAACCTATCACCATTTTTTACCTTACTTGGCATAATTCATCGTCGATCTTGCCCTCACACCAGTGAGAAAAATGGCATTGTTGAACGTCGGAATCAACACGTTATGGAAACTGGGCTTACTCTACTTGCTCATTGCAATCTTCCACAACGATTTTGGCGATTTACCTTTGACACCGCCACTTACCTCATTAACCCTCTTCCGTCTCGGGTCTCTTCCAACGAATCTCATTACCAACTTGTTTTTAACCGCAAACCGGACTACTCTTTTCTTCGTGTCTTCTGTTGTCAATGTTTTCCATACCTTCGGCCGTATAACCGTCACAAAATTGACTTCCGCTCCACCCCGTGTATCTTTCTTAGTTATAGTCCTGATCATCACTGTTACCGGTTCTTGACCCGGTATCCGAACGTGTCTATGTTGCACGTCATGTTCGCTCTAATGAGCATGTTCTTCCTTTTCGAACCCCCCACCACCCGCCTCACCTCAGCCAACTTGCATGTCCATTTTCCCAGATCCGCCCCCAAATTGTTTCTCACCCGAACCACCCCCGGTTACAAATTCATCCACTCCTACTCCAACAAGCCCAACATGCACTACCAGCCCACACCATATCCCCAGCCCAAATCTTGACACTACCTCTGTTCCTAAACCCAGCAATGTTACTCAGCCCACTCCAACACCGCCGATTCATACTACTCCAGTTGAACCTCCAGTTCGACCTCGTCCAGCCAATCTACGTTCCAACCCAAAACGTTCTAATCAGTATAATTCATCCGCCTTTTACACCACTACCTCTCCTAATCAACTAACCGAACCCACTTCTTTCACTGTTGCTAACAAGTCACCAGATTGGCGCCATGCCATGCACGAAGAGTTTGACGCACTTCATAAAAACGGAACTTGGTCATTGGTTCCCTGTGTTAACAATTCTAATTTAGTTGATTGTAAGTGGGTGTACAGGTTAAAGCGGGATGCGCAAGGCAATGTCACACGCTACAAAGCTCGTCTTTTAGCAAAAGGGTTTCACCAACAGGCTGGGTTGACTATCATGAGACTTTTAGCCCGATAGTGAAAGCTACAATTATTCACGTGGTCCTGTCCCTGGTTGTTACTCATAAGTGGTCTTTACGGCAATTGGATGTCAAAAATGCCTTTTTACATGGTGATCTTCAAGAAACCGTTTACATGAGACAACCACCAGGCTTTGTTGAACCAACCAAACCGAATCATGTCTGCCTTCTACACAAGTCACTGTACGGACTTAGGCTAGCCCCTCGGGCCTGGTTCACTCGGCTATCTACTGCACTTCAACAACTTGGTTTTTTGTGGCTCTAAAACAGATCCATCTCTATTTATTCTCAACTCTCGAGGCACCCTCATTTATGTTTTGGTCTATGTAGATGTCAAGTTTATATCTACTAGTGATCAAATTGCCGATGTGTTCACTAAACCTCTAGCTTCAGAACGTTTTCTATTTTTGCGGTCCAAGTTGCAGGTCGTTCCCCGCCCTCAACTTGCGGGGGAATGTTTGATATATTAGTTTAGTTTTATTATCTCAGTTATATTATAGGGTACTGAATTGTAATATCTTGCTCTATATATATAGCCTATCATTGTATTCATAATTACACAATCAATAACAATTATCATTGTTTAACCTAATAAAGACCGATTGGTGCATTTATTCATTGTATTTCATCTATCAACGTCGCCACATGATGCATTTCACGAAACTAGTGAAATAATGCTAGAATTAAGGCAATTTCATCCCCCCCCACCCCCAAGGGATGGCGCGCACACACACCATATCATATGTGCACATTGTAAATAGTGCATAAGCTTGCGAGGTAACACCATTTAATTTACCTGTATATTAATATTTCAAGTTAATGAATAGTTGTTTTATCAAGGTGGTAATCTTTGGTTTGTTTATATGGGTGGTCTTAACTTCATCATCCTACCTCAGACACGCACTAATAAGGGCTGCAAACAAACCAAACGAACACGAACAAGATCTTGTTTGTGTTCGTTTGTTAAGGAAATTAAACGAATGTGATTTTATTTTCGTGTTCGTCTGTCGAGAAAAGACTTGTGTTCGTGTTTGTTTGTTAATTTTGTTCATGAACGCACACGAATATAAACGAACATTAATGAACACAAACAAGTGTTAATGAACAAAAACAAACACAAACGGACATATATTAACTTTTGAACAAGATCGAATTCACACACATTAAGACATTAGCAAGATCCAATCGAAATATAACCTAATTTTCTAAACATGCTTAGTACTTAACATAATATTAGTAAACATAATAAAGTAGTGTCTCAAAAAACTAAGTTCGCATTGGAGGTTGTGGCATCCCGAAAATCCATTTCGCTTAATTACGCTATTAGGCGTGAATAAGAAATGACAAAAAGAATTAAATAGTAGAATGAGCCTTTTATGAATAATAAAACAGGATGATAAGAATGTGAGTTATGCTCTAATATGAAAATTATCTAGTGAAATTTATTATCTTTATAATGGGAAAATAACTCTAGAAAGAAACTTGCATAGTTAAGTTTTGATAATAAATGACTTTGGGGTAAACTTGAGGGACTAATAAGGAAATTATTGGTCAAAATTAAAATGGCAAGAACACCCCAAATGGGGAAAACGAATTCAGCCCTAAACGGCTTCTTGAGCCAAAAACCAAACCCTAATCTCACCAAAATTGAAGAAGAGATGCAAGGGGTTTGAGTGTTCACATGATGGAGTGCAAATTTGAGGGTTATCTACAAGTTTGAAGCTTTTGGTAAGAACCCTAGTACCCAACTCATTATATTTCAAAACCCATATGTGGGTTTTGAGCAAATGATGTTAAATTCGTATTATTGCTTGATTGTAAGTGATATTGATCATCTCTAATGGTTTAGAGATGAGCTACTTACTAGAAGTTGCTTGTTTGCTAAATATGATGATTTTGGGTTTTCATTAGAGCTTTGATGTTGCTAAAGTTAGTTGTAAATCCATGTAATTGTAGGAAAAATGTGTAGTTGATGATATTTATGTGGAAATTCATCATGATTGAAGGTGATTATGTGTTTTGGTGGAATGTGTGTATTAGGAGCTTGTACAATATGCTCAAAATATGGTACGCACATCAAATGTTTGATGAAATGTCTAGATGAACTTGCATGCAAGTAATTGATCAATATGAATGGAATATGATGATTGTTAGTAAATTAACATAAATGATGTGTTTTGATGGAAACCATGTGTGAATTAGAATGGATTGTATGTTGGTATGTATGTACGCACGTAAGTGATCTTATGGTTGTATGTGTCCTACAATATGTGAATATGATGTTTGTGGTGAAATTTGGTGATGTTAGTTGATTTGGTACACAATAGTGTCAAATTAGTCACTTTTGACAGCCCTAGATAGTCATCTTGTAAAGGGCATATCTCATTCGTTATTAGGAGTTGGAAGACGAGCCTTATATCGTTGAAAAGCTTGTTGCACATATTACATTTTATATTTAGTCATTAGAAGCTGATTCTGAGTTGTAGTGGGTCAAAACAGCATCTAAAGTTAACATTTCAGTTTTGACAGCGAAGTTGTTTGGTCAAAATTATGTTTCTGACCTGATCTGAAAATAATCATATAAAATCATAGAAAAATCGTTAGCAGATGTTCTTTATATGCTTGGAAAGGTCTTTGAAGGAGGCACATTTTGTATTTGATATTCAAGATCTGATTCCGTGGTTTTGAAGGGGAAAAACGACCTTGAACAGCAGTTGCGCAGAAAATCGTTGCACATTTATAATGTAATCTTTAATAAGAAAAGGTGTAAGAATGTACACGCTTGTAGTAGTCTTGGAATACGGATTGTAGGGAAAGAATAGCGTATTATGTGGCATTCAAAAAGTATCTACAAACACTTACCAACTAGTTCATGCAAGTATTTTCACTAACGGGTTGAACGGGTAGTATATGGAAAAACTTATTGAATAGAACTAGTTGTTGAATGTATTGATGTCATGTTTGAATGATGTAGAATGAATACTAATGTTTGAATAGTATGTTCCAAATTAGTATTCTAACACGGCATGTTGACTTGAAAGTAAGCTAGGTACAAGAAGCTTAAAAGTCAACAGGTCAAGTGGATATGATCTCGAGCTAGGTGAAAAGCTTGGGACTATAAGTCAAACGCGTATAAGGCGAAAACACTCCTACGGGCAAGGATAAGTGACTTATGATGCAAACTCTTGGTTTAGTAATTGTATCTTTATGTAAAAATAGAGAATGAGATACAAGTATGAAAAGGTAATTTATAATAAGGTAAGCGAATTGATGTTGTTGGTGAACGGGTATAGTCCACCATACAACAATGAAAGTAGTTGGGACAAATGAGCAACAAAGATAAATGAAGGGAGGGTAATTAAGAATGAAATAAACCCAAGATTAACAAATATGGCATAAGAATGAATAGTAAAATGTACGGATTAATATGTGTGTATATATATAGATGGATACATTAAATCATGGGTGTAACTATTTAGATTGAATTGAATAGTTATGCAAGGTCACACAAATGGTAAACCGTTTAGTAAGTGGAGTTAGCTCGCATTGGATGCTAGTGTAATAAAATGTGTGCACAGTTGCTTATGCCCAGTAATGTGTGAAAGTGTTATGTATGTAAAAGTTGGTCGTTATGTATAGGTTGAGTATAGGTTCGAAAACGTCATGCTTGTCCTTGAGAATACATGTAGGAAGAGTAGTATGACGGGTCAAGATAACTTGTGCATGGGATTTGTACGCGTGTGTATATTGTAGTGTTATTAATCTTTTTGTTATGACGATGGTAATAAAGATGCAGGTATGTAAGTATGAATGCATGGAAATTGGAGGACAGGATCCGGAGACCGGATCCGAACTTATAAAAGGCGTCTGAATATGACCATTGAGTATTGTTGATGTTATTTCCATATATTGAATATTTGCATGAAGTCACTTAATGAACTAACGAAATGGTTATGTGGTAGTTGCATGTTGTCTAGTCAAGCTCACAAAGCAAGAAATTGTTGGAGGTCGAGTGAGGACACAAATTGTACGGGGTCGCGGTCACGGTCACGTAAACTAATACAGATGAATTGTATTTGATGTAATAAGAAAAAATAAAAGAAGAAAGTATGAAACACCTATAATATTTAGCAGATATGGGTTCAAAACATACAATAATGTTTTATCAAGCAAGAAATTTTCTGGTTCATATTTTCGCTACGTATTTTCGGTAAAAAGGTTTAGGTTGTTTCAAGTTAATATCAGAGCCTTGGTTTGAGTGAAATCTTGTACAAGGAAGTAAGTACTTGAAATCAAACTTGTGTGCTCTTGAAAGCGATGACCCGTACAATCCAAGACTCGATCAAGGCCCAAAGGTAGAATTTAATATTAACTCACATGACATGTTAAAAGCTAACTGTGGTGTTTGTGTTAAGGTGAGCTTTTGTGGATAATGGAGAGGTCACAAGGACACGATTCAAGATAGATTGCGGAAATTGTAGATAAGATGGAATAATCACAGGTACGCGATAATTAACTATTGGTACTGGTGGGACGAAAATCCTCAGGGATGGTAAAACTTAGAAGGAAAAATAACCATGTTGTTTAGGAAGGAAATTGAAAATGTAGCACGAAGATGAAAACTAGTCGCTAGGCATAAAGTAATGATTACATGAAGACACGTGGATATCATGTGGATTGCGCACCTGGCCAGTGCACAAAATGCATGCGATACACGTGAGACCGTGAGAATCATCACAGGTATGCTTGGTAAATTGGAAAGTAAGCGATCATGTGGATAGATGGGTGGAATAAACCTTATTTAAAGGGGTAAATGGGAAGTGGTTCCCTCAAAAGGTATTAAACTAAATGTATGTGAATTGTGCCTATAAACTAATTATGGCAATGAATAGATAAGTAACTAGACGTCAGTGGTGGGTTAAGGTAGAAGACTCTCAAGTGATAGAGAGCAGTCTGTATTGCAAGGAAGGGTAGGAATGAAAGGTTTGAATCCGTAGGTAAGCACGGAAGTAACCTATATGAAGGAAAGGTTGGAATGAAAGGCTTGAATCCGTAGGTAAGCACAGATCAAGCCTATATGGATGAAAGGTTAGAATGAAAGGTTTGAACCTGTAGGTAAGCACGGATCAAACTTGTATGAATGAAAGGTTGGAATGAAAAATCCATAGGTACGCACGGATTAAACTCATACGAATGAAAGGTAGAAATGAAAGGGTTGAATCCGAAGGTAAGTACGGATCAAGCCTATATGAAGGAAACATATGAATGAAAGATTTGCATCCGTAGGTAAATAAGGATCAAACCTATATAAATTAAAGGTAGGAATTAAATATTTGAATCCATGTGTAAGTCCCTCCACTTACTCATTAGTTGGCCCATCCTTGATAGAATAAAAATGTCTAATGACCTTAACGGGTCAAATTGGATGGAATGTTGTAGAAATATAGAATAATCCATAGAACGGGTCATTCGGATAGGAATAAAGGGTGGGGGAATGTTCCATCTCTAGCTAAGGTAAATTGGATGGTTGTACATACTTAGTGGCAATAACTTAGTTGGGGATACACTTGTCATGTGACCTACATGATATATGAATACATATTTCATATGTAGCTATTAGTCGGTGTAGATGCTAACTAATTATAGAAGCTAGTTAAGAATCAATGGACAATTTGACTTTACAAATGTCAATCGAGTCGAATTAGCAAGTGTAATGCAAGTACTAACGAGATTGCATGAATGGAACGAAACCAATTTCGAGTTATTGATGTGGTAAGTAACCGTAATTACATGTTGAGCATGTAGTAGATAATCTATAAGAACCGGGACAACTTATAAACTAAGACCCGTGTGGATGATTCAATTTAACAAGAAAAAAAAATTGCATGAAAAGATATAATGGGGTTTTGTATGCATGCCTAAATGGAAAAGAAGTAAAACCCCTAATTTAAACTATAAATATAAAGAGTAGATAAAGATAATGACCGAAGGTCATAAATTAGTAAGAAGCGGCAGGTGACTTTGAAAAGTCAAACTACTAAGATTTTGTGAAGTAACGATGTGCTATGTATGGTCTATACATAACTATTTAACCTAGACACCTAGTAATATAGAACAGACTCAACTAAACTAGACAACATGACAGGCAAGTGTACCTATCAATGCAGTACAGACTAAGTAAGTCCGAGTATCGAACACACAGGACACAACTAGAAAACAAAACTAGACTCGACTAAGACTTAAAATAAATTGGTTTTGAATATGATTTTGGTTTTTTAAATAATTAATTAAAATAAATAAAATAATTAAATAAGGATATATAAGCAGCAAGGGTAACTGAGGAAAGTATCAGGATAGGAAGGCAACTACCTAGGTCAAGAATCCTACATGCAAACTCACAACTCTCGGTAATGGAACACTGAATGGATACTAGATTCTAAAAATAACTTAAGAAACCCTAAAACATGCTAGATCTCCTCCCGGTCTCACCAACACACCCCAAAGAATCCTAAAGAATAAAACACTGACTATCTAGCTCAGATCACCTCCCGGTTTCAGCTCGCTAAGAATGTAAAGGTACTCTAATGACTCGATCACCTCCCGGCTCTCTAATCACAATACACCCGAAGATGTAAAGGAGTAGTTTAATTGGGTTACCTATGACTTGGAATTGCAAGAAACCAAAGACAACTAGGATAGGATCACCTCCCGGTCTCACCCAAAACCTAACACCTAAAGCTCTAGACAACCCAACATTCCATCACCTCCTAGTCTCAAAAATGGAAGAATACAAAAGTTCTCTAAATTCTCTAATCAAGTTCCTATAGCTTTTGGTAAGCTATAAGCACCAAGCAGGTAACCCTAATAAACACCCTGACATGAAAGACATTCACTAAGACGTTTATGGAACTCTCAAAAATAATAAATTAGACTTAAGTACGCACACACATCATAATAAACACCAACCAAATCGTTACCAAAACATTAACCATTCAATAAATAATCCATAAACCGAGAACTGTAAAATTAACATGTAGTCATCATACAACCTAGGTAGTGGTTCAAGATTTAGCTACATATAGTAATGGAAAACGATAAAAACATAGGTTCAAAACCACATAAAGTCATGCTACCAATATTCATAGACACAAAGAAAAAAAATATAAAAACTAAGACTTTTAGTGATCGAACCCGAGCCTTCAATTTTGAACCCGAGCCTTCCTGGCCTTTAATTAACCTCTCAAAAAAATTTAGATTTAGAGCTGCTGTTGATCGATGCCTCTTTGGCGGCTGTTTAGATCTTCTTCGTAAATAATGTTTATTTCTCTGAAAATAATGTTCTCCTTGATATATTTGCCGTGCAAAACTTTAGAGTCCAAATAGGGTTTTTTATTTTTATTAAATATCAGATGTGAGCCCACAATTCACGTGTTTTTCTTTTTTGGCTCTTTTATTATTATTACTAGTTTTTATCCCGAATGCGTCTCGGGTTGAAATATCTAATATGACATAATAAAATATATTATTGTTATTATTATTTTAAACAAATCTCTGCTATAAGTTATCATATTCAAATATAAAAAAACGAATCTCTGCGCCGAGGTATAAATCTAGTGTTATTACAAATGAATTCGGAAGTTTGTAATCGATCATTCTAAAAGAACTAACATGAAATAAGAAAAAAAAAGTTAATTATTGAAATATCAAACGCATTAGTCTAAGGGTTTTGTGATGCGTTAAAAATTCATGGGTATATGATCGGGTATATAGTTCGAGTATTTGGGTATGTTGTTTCGGGTAATCGGGTCGGGTATCACCTAATCCCATACCCGACCCAAACCCACAATTTTTTTTAAACTAATCTCAAACCCGACACAATACCTGTCAGGCTACAAAAAATAGTCATTTTTTCTCCGTTTTTATATAGCACTATTGTACTCGTTGGAAAGATAATAAAACGCTCGTTAATTTTGTGTAATTTTTTTCTATAAAAAATCTCGTATATAAAAGATATTAACGTTTAAAATTTATGGGAGGAAACATGAGAGAAAAAATAATAAAGGTTTAATATTTAGATTTCCTAGATTAGGTATTTAATAGATTAGGTTAAAGATTATAATAGATTAGGTTAAATCATATTTATTGCTTTTTTTTAATTGGTTTAGAGTTGTCATATCACATCCTATGTGGCATCTCTAAAAAGAGAGATTGCATAATATTATGACATTTAGGATTATTAGCTTTGCAATATATATATACTAGTTTTTATCCCGGGAGCGTCACGGGTTGAAAAATATAACAATTCTAATAATACTAATACTAATTGTAATAATTATTACTCTTGTGATTGTTTCTCCTAGCTTCTCCTGATGAAGTATACCTATGCATCTTTAGAAGAGTAAAATTTCAATGATAGCATGACGATTGGGCTGAATTTCAACATCGTAGATAAGAACATGGTTTAAAAGAAAAAACATGATTAATGAATAACCTAAACACTTTGTGTTTTTTTTCCTGTATGAACGAAACCCCACAAAAAATAGTCGTTTTTTTCTTTTTTTTTTTATATAGCACTATGGTACTCGATGGAAAGATAATAAAACGCTCGTTAATTTGGTGTAATTTTTTTCTTTAAAAAATCTCGAATATAAAAGATATTAACGTTTAAAAATTATGGGAGGAAACATAAGAGAGAAAAATTTAAATTTTTTTTTAATTTTTTTTTCCAAAAATAACTCAATTTAATTTTAATAGATTAAGTTTTATATTATTATTTATTTTTTTTAATTTGCCATGTGGTATGAAAAATGGCACACTCAACGAGTAGAATGTCTCCTTGAATGTCATGTCATTAAAATGGCTTTCTTTTATAATATATATAGATATAGATATAGATTATTATTATTATTAGTAGTAGTAGTAGTCCGTCTTTACTCGAACCAGGTGCCCGCGTCTTGATTATTTTTCACCGTTTTAAGCTCATTTCTTATGAACACCTACAAAATAATTAAAATAATAAATACATAATAAAAAAAATACGAAACGAGTAAAAGCCTGACCAAATAATATACAAAATACATAGGAAAAGAGATGTGTTTTGCAACACATTAAACATCCCCACACTTAAACCTTTTTCGTCCCCGAAAAAGACTGCAATGGAATCATAATTAGGACTCTCGATTTCAAAAACTTTTAGGTTCATTAATTAAGATCTAATTACGCATTAACTAAAACTGTCGGTATTGTTGTCCACCTAAACCCAACCACCAGCTAATCAGACCCCAATCATGTAAAGCAATTAAGTTTATATTATTACAATTAATCTATGAGTCTCACACTCAAGATATCCAGCTTCACCTAATCCCACCTTAAGCTTTCGAGACAAAGGTTAAACCATATAGATTTACCAACCCATGCAAACTAAACTCCCTAATGTATTAGAAATTAAATTTATCATGGATGATGGATGAAGTGTATGAGCTTAGATATATATTTTTTTCTCTTTTTTTTCATACCTACCCAGAGGTTGTCTCAACCAGAGTCACCATCCCCGAGAGCTACAAGATGAGCTTCGGCATATATATATATATATATATATATATATATATATATATATATATATATATATATATATCTTTCTTTTTAACTTGACCTAGAGGGAGTTTCGATCAGAGTCACCATCCCTAAGGGAGACTCCATAGGTTTCAGTTTTTTTTTTTTATATTATCTAGCTCAATTGATGGACATGGGGATTTTTTTTCTTTGTAGCGGCCGTCACTTTTCATCGGATTTATTCTCATAAAAAGGATCAAGTGTGCCATTTAAATAATAATACATATGGGCTTTCAACCTACAGTGGTACCTCTAATTACTATCAGCGGTTTCAGTTCTACCGTTTCTCCTAAGATGAGAACCCACAAGATATCATGATTATTAAGGTATATTAAGAACAATCGTAAGACCTTTCAAAGCTAGTTGGGCCTACCGACACATCTTAAGCAAACACGCTTTCAATCTATTTATATTCTCATATATATAATATTTTGAAAACCAAAAATCCTAATTTTACAATCATTTTCCATATGAAATGCACAAAAGATCAGGGACATTTTTAAATTTTTAAATTTTTTTGGATTTTTATTATTTTTTTTATTTTTAAAATTTATGACTCAAACTACCTAAAAATAAAACGAAATTTCCATCCCCACACTTGAACGACATATTGTCCTCAATGTGAGAGAAAGATTAAAAGAAATTAGAAAAAAATTACAACAAAAAGGAACATACTCCCCTGGATATAAGTGATGTAGCTGCAAGCGCTCTGAAGCTGTTCTTCTAAACCAGGCCGTATAGCATTTCATTCGCGGCCTTTGACTCAAACCTGACAAATAAAAATTAAAAATAAAATATATATAAAAAAACAAATGGTTGTCTCAAATGATTGTTGGGTCGTCCCCACCCGAATGGAGATTGAGTACGGGTTGCTAGATCCAAACCTCCAATAAAATATATTAGACAAACCAATGACTCAAAACTGACTCTCTCCATCATCCCCACACTTGAAGGGAAGATATCCTCAAAGTTGGTTAAGAGAAAACTGACTCAGAATAAAAGAAAAGACTCTAAAAAAATACAGACTCAACCGACTCTATATACAAAAATGCAGGAAACGTACCTAGAAGGCAAGATGGGGGAATGTGGTGGGTGATGGTGAAATATGTGGTAAAATGGCTGTGAATGGTGGTAGAAGAAAACAGGGTGGAAAATATTTTTTTTCTAATCAACTCGCGCAACGTGAAGGACACTGGTGATCTCAACGCGTGTCGCGAGTGAATAAAGTATAACTATCCGGGGTAATTATTGTTCACATGAGACGAACAGGTCAGCCCAGGCTCCTCGCATGACGCAAAGAACCGTTTTTCACAGAAAATTAATCAAATTTAATGTTTAGAAAAAGTTTCTTTTATTACCCAAACCTCCACCAAAAATCCCAATTATTAAATATATAATTAAATACATGGGATACGCTCATGGTGTAATTTTCCATGCCTAAGCAAACACAAAAACCTGCAAAAAGACTCAAAAATAATAATAACAAAAAAGTTCCAAAAATATTTCAAACTCTACAACTGGGTTTTTATGAATTTTCAATCAAGTGGCTTATATTTTATCCATCCCATATCAACTCGTTTAATTCTTTTCGTTCACCATTCTTCATTAAGAAACAATTGGTGAATTTAGAAAGACGTTTGAAAAATTGAAACGGGTCGGGCCACCTATCCCTACACTTACCTGGACCAAACCTGAATTGTGGCGTGTAATATTGGCCCATATAATCACTAGCTTTATCCCATGTGTGGTCTGCTACAGTCTTTATTCCTGCCATCACTGCATACAGACACTAAAAAAAACACGATCACGGGTACCAGATATATAACGAAAATAAAAGTAGAATAAAGCACACAAAAACAAAAAGACACATAAGCACACGAAAAATAAAAACAAAAACTGACTCAACACACAAGCACGCAAAAAGAAAATAAAAGCCTAAGACTCTCTAGACACACTAAAAACAAAAAGACTCAAATAAGACCAATAAATCAGTGAAGTCCTAATCAAAGCTAGTTTCGCAATCACCAAGTGTCCCCAGCAACGGCGCAAAAAACTTGATGTGCTATGTATGGTCTATAAATAACTACCTAACCTAGACACCTAGTAATATAAAATAGACTCAACTAAACTAGACCACATGACAGGCAAGTGTACCTATCAATGCAGTACAGACCAAGTAAGTCCGAGTATCGAACACACAGGACACAACTAGAAAACAAAACTAGACTCGACTAAGACTTAAAATAAATTGGTTTTGAATATGATTTTGGTTTTTTAAATAATTAATTAAAATAAATAAAATAATTAAATAAGGATAAATAAGCAGCAAGGGTAACTGAGGAAAGTATCAGGATAGGAAGGAAACTACCTAGGTCAAGAATCCTACATGCAAACTCACAACTCTCGGTAATGGAACACTGAATGGATACTAGATTCTAAAAATAACTTAAGAAACCCTAAAACATGCTAGATCTCCTCCCGGTCTCACCAACAAACCCCAAAGAATCCTAAAGAATAAAACACTGACTATCTAGCTCAGATCACCTCCCGGTCTCAGCTCGCTAAGAATGTAAAGGTACTCTAATGACTCGATCACCTCCCGGCTCTCTAATCACAATACACCCAAAGATGTAAAGGAGTAGTTTAATTGGGTTACCTATGACTTGGAATTGCAAGAAACCAAAGACAACTAGGATAGGATCACCTCCCGGTCTCACCCAAAACCTAACACCTAAAGCTCTAGACAACCCAACATTCCATCACCTCCCGGTCTCAAGAATGAAAGAATACAAAAGTCCTCTAAATTCTCTAACTGGCTTTCGGTACCAAAACCAAAAACTAAGCTACAAGCACCAAGCATGTAACCCTAATAAACATCCAAACATCAAAGACATTCACTAAGACGTTTATGGAACTCTCAAAAATAATAAATTAGACTTCAGTACGCACACACATCATAATAAACACCAACCAAATCATTACCAAAACATTAACCATTCAATAAATAATCCATAAACCGAGAACTGTAAAATTAACATGTAGTCATCATACAACCTAGGTAGTGGTTCAAGATTTAGCTACACATAGTAATGGAAAACGATAAAAACATAGGTTCAAAACCATAAAAAGTCATGCTACCAATATTCATAGACACAAAGTAAATAAATATAAAAACTAAGACTTATAGTGACCGAACTCGAGCCTTCAATCTTGAACCCGAGCCTTCCTGGCCTTCAATTAACCTCTCAAAAAAATTAGATTTACAGCTGATGTTGATCGATGCCTCCGTTGGCGGCTGTTTAGATCTTCTTCGTAAATAATGTTTTTTTCTCTGAAAATAATGTTCTCCTTGTATATATATATATATATATATATATATATATTTCTTAACGATGAGTTTCTTATCTGGTGTGGCAAACATCATCACACCCGCCTAATAGGCAGGCCCTGACCTCCCACGCGTCCAGACTATGTTGTTTGAACCGGTTCCACGCTAGTACGGTGGAGGCTGCGGCGTTCGCCTGGAAACAGTACTGCCTCCACACGAGTAAACCTTGCTGGAGTAACAGCCGGATGAAAACCAAGTCGCCTCAGATTCGAACCTGCATATCCACTGGCTTACAGGCTCTCCTCTTCATTAGCATGCTTCTGTCAGGAGTCGAACTTGGGACCTAAACCAGTCCAAGCTCTAAACTGGTCTCCTTGTATATATTTGTCGTGCAAAACTTTAGAGTCCAAATAGGATTTTTTATTTTTATTAAATATCTTGGGCTCACATGTGATGTGTGTCCACAATTCACATGTTTTTCTTTTTCGGTTCTTTTTTTTTTATTATTATCATCATCATCATCATCATCATCATCATCATCATCATCATCATCATCATTATTATTATTAGTAGTAGTAGTCCGTCTTTACTCGAACCAGGTGCCCGCGTCTTGATTATTTTTCATTGTTTTAGGCTCATTTCTTATGAACACCTAGAAAATAATTAAAATAATAAATACATAATAAAAACAACACGAAATGAGTAAAAACCTGACCAAATAATATACAAAATACATAGGAAAAGAGATGTGTTTGTTTTGCAACACATCAAACATCCCCACACTTAAACCTTTTTCGTCCCCGAAAAAGACTGCAATGGAATCATAATTAGGACTCTCGATTTCAAAAACTTTTAGGTTCATTAATTAGGATCTAATTACGCATTAATTAAAACTTTCGGTATTGTTGTCCACCTAAACCCAACCACCAGTTAATCAGACCCCAATCATGTAAAGCAATTAAGTTTATATTATTACAATCAATCTATCAGTCTCACACTCAAGATATCCAGCTTCATCTAATCCCACCTTAAGCTTTCTAAGCAAAGGTTAAACCATATAGATTTACCAACCACTGCAAACTAAACTCCCTAATGTATTAGAAATTAAATTTATGATGGATGATGGATGAAGTGTATGAGCTTAGATATATATTTTTTTCTCATTTTTTTCATTCATAACCCAGAGGTTGTCTCAACCAGAGTCACCATCCCCAAGAGCGACAGCATGAGCTTCGGCATACATATATATATATATATATATATATATATATATATATATATATATATATATATATTAACATGACCTAGAGGGAGTTTTGATCAGAGTCACCATCCCTAAGGGAGACTCCATAGGCTTCAGTTATTATTTTTTTATATTATCTAGCTCAATTGATGGATATGGGGATTTTTTTTTCCTTTTTATCGGGCGCCGCTTTTCACCGAATTTATTCTCATAAAAAGGATTAAGTGTGCCATTTAATTAATAATACATATGGGCTTTCAACCTACAGTGATACCTCTAATTACTATCAGCGGTTTCAGTTCTACCGTTACTCCTATTACCGCGAGGCGCATGACAAACCAGGATCCAAGTCAACGATCACAATAAACCACTCTATATGAAGATACATGACATTCAAAAAGACATAGTTTTCATAAACTTAAAACCAGTAGCGGAAGCATTTAATAAGTTACAGACCACAGACCAAATGTACCAAGTGTTATTACAAAACATGAACTAAGCCTAGACGCCAGTGCAGACTCGTGCGCCTAGTTCCATTTGTTGCTACCTTAGCGACCTGAGAAATACATGCCAAAAAGACGTCAACATATAATGCTGGTGAGTTTACAGGTTTGTTCAATATGTTACCATAATGTTACCAAAACGTTACCATGTCCATACTATATCAATGTTACCAAGTACGCTAGCTAGGCGTATGTTTTATTACTACTACGATTGGAAACCATTACTAGACACGTTTAGCAATGTTTAGCATATGTTTAAGCAGCCCGAATGTTCAGCATGATACCAATGTTCCTGTTCGAGACAATATGCACCCGCCCGGCCCTCCAAGCCGACGAGTGGGGCACGTCACGCCCAATAGATCTATCCACATTTCCCCCGTTGTGCATCCCCGCACATTCATGGTTTCCCCGGGACTTTCAAAGATTGTATAGCAATACATAAGTTTAATTAATAATACATATGGGCTTTCAACCTACAGTGATACCTCTAATTACTATCAGCGGTTTCAGTTCTATCGTTACTCCTAAGATGAGAACCCACAAGATATCATGATTATTTGTAACACCCCAACCGATGGCGGAAACATCGAGGTGTCACGTATGAATGATTGTTCAGTAGCTCATGGTAATACATAAGTTTAAATAATCCTTTATTTCATTACAGTATTGAATTACATTAAATGTCTTGCATGAAATCTAATACATTAAACAAAGCTTAAAACTTCAAATATCTTCTCATGCTAGCTCTAGACTTCAAGCATGAATAAACATGAAGTATAGTATGCATAAGCCAAGTCAAGCAATTAAGCTTTATAAAAGTTTAGCAATTCATATGTCTAATGTAAGTTTAAGTCTACATGAATAAACATGAAGTATAGTATGCACATAATCAATCCTCCGACAAAGTTTAGGTCCATCCCGCATCCACGGTTCTCCATATAAAGTTTAGGTCCATCCCGCATTCACGGTTATCCTTATAAAGTTTAGGTCCATCCCGCATTCACGGTTCTCCTTATAAAGTTTAGGTCCATCCCGCATTCACGGTTCTCCTTATAAAGTTTAGGTCCATCTCGCATCCACGGTTCTCCTTATAAAGTTTGGAACGATAACAATCACCCGCGCTCCCCATAGAAATGGTCAACGAATCTAGGTGGGGTTGTCAATCCAATAGATCTATCATTGTATATCGCCGGCTTGGCCACAACTAATGATTATGTAAGTTGAAGTTTAAGTCTAATAGTCTTTGTCTAAGTCATGAGGCATTAAAGTTTACAACTAGACATGTATGTAGAATTACTTAAGTATAAAGTTTCAAGTATAAAGAATTGCATAAACAAGGTTACGTAAACTCACCTGAATTTCACTGTGCAAGTACTAACAAGTAGCAACAAGTCTGAACTTGAATTAATTGAACTCTTGTATCCTATTACAAATAACGATGCCTTAATTTCTAATGCAAATAAACTTGTTTCGTTTTCTTGGTTTTAAAGATAGTTTATCCAACTACCTAAACTCCTATTGTAAATAACACTTGTCCCAATGTGTGTATAACTTAACGAACCGATAAGAACTTGGTTTTGTTTATTGAAAATATAAACGTTTGTATAGTTACTTAAAATAAGTACTTTGATATATAGTATTTATAATCGCGTCTTGAATTTATTGCTAAAGAAACATTTTTGATCGCGAAAATATTATTTGCCTAATTCCACTCGAATTTTGTCATTTGCATAATTCGAATTGAATGTTAACTCGTTTTGTAGCTCGGATAGTGTGGGTATGTATTATATAGTTATAAATATTTGTACCTTGACGATGAACAGTTCGGAAGTTAGGATTTATTTGCAAATCGCCGCGTCATTTACAAATGATAATATATATTTAAGTGTTCATGTATCTTCTTATAGTTTTAGTACGTCCGATAAGCGTATTATATTTTGTAAAAATTTGGGCAGAGTTTCCTCTGTTTTTGTTTAAAACCGACAATTCATGTTGTCTATATTATCCCAAAAATCAATCATCCAATATTCTAAACACATCAACTAAGCCTTTAAACATGACGAATGGTTTCACTTATTAAAAACTATAATAGTGAGAACTAAACATTTTGATAAGTAAAGGTATACATATGTAGTTTGACATCTGATTAATCTCGCGACAATAAGTATATTATAAGTTAGTCGTTTTTAGTTCATTCAAAGGATTAGTAAAATAACTTTTAGTCACTAGTCGGTTCGGTTCGATTAAGTTTTTTTTTAATGATATATAAATATCTATACATGTGATGTAGCGAGAAATGAAAGAGTCAAAATAAGGCGCGCGTTATACCTTCCCGATAGTTGAGCTCGCGAACCAGCACGTAACCCGTCTAGAACCGCGTGTCCACAGGTCTGACCGACAATTCATGTTGTCTATATTATCCCAAAAATCAATCATCCAATATTCTAAACACATCAACTAAGCCTTTAAACATGACGAATGGTTTCACTTATTAAAAACTATAATAGTGAGAACTAAACATTTTGATAAGTAAAGGTATACATATGTAGTTTGACATCTGATTAATCTCGCGACAATAAGTATATTATAAGTTAGTCGTTTTTAGTTCATTCAAAGGATTAGTAAAATAACTTTTAGTCACTAGTCGGTTCGGTTCGATTAAGTTTTTTTTTAATGATATATAAATATCTGTACATGTGATGTAGCGAGAAATGAAAGAGTCAAAATAAGGCGCGCGTTATACCTTCCCGATAGTTGAGCTCGCGAACCAGCACGTAACCCGTCTAGAACCGCGTGTCCACAGGTCTGACCGACAATTCATGTTGTCTATATTATCCCAAAAATCAATCATCCAATATTCTAAACACATCAACTAAGCCTTTAAACATGACGAATGGTTTCACTTATTAAAAACTATAATAGTGAGAACTAAACATTTTGATAAGTAAAGGTATACATATGTAGTTTGACATCTGATTAATCTCGCGACAATAAGTATATTATAAGTTAGTCGTTTTTAGTTCATTCAAAGGATTAGTAAAATAACTTTTAGTCACTAGTCGGTTCGGTTCGATTAAGTTTTTTTTTAATGATATATAAATATCTGTACATGTGATGTAGCGAGAAATGAAAGAGTCAAAATAAGGCGCGCGTTATACCTTCCCGATAGTTGAGCTCGCGAACCAGCACGTAACCCGTCTAGAACCGCGTGTCCACATGTCTGACCGGTTTGACCACGTCTGACCATTGTTGACTGGGAGTTGACCTGCTGACTCGTGTCTTGATCACTCGAACCACTCGAACTCTTGACCCGACAAGAAATCAAACAAGAATCCAGTCTCAAACCCAACGTCACCCCAAACCTACTATTGTGCGGTTCCAGAACGAACCTGACCCGGAAACCATCACCTCGTTTTTCCAAGTCGGTCACGACCACCAACCGGACTCACCCACCGGAACGAGAACCAGTGCCCAGAACCACCGCTGACTCGGTACCACCACCAAACCTGAACATTACTACTGAAACAGAACCCCGCTGAACCCATCCCGAACCTAAAACGACGAGCCAAACATAATATATTCAACCATTCCGAGCACCTTGACCCCGTTAACCAGATCTGGCAGAACTCATACGTGACCGACCCTTGTTCAACTCCGTTCCTGACGCTAGCGGGTGGAGGTGGTTGTTGGGGGCCGCCGCCGCTGCTGTGGTGTAAGAGGGTGGAAGAAACTTGAATGTTTGGAAGGGGATGAGGGTGTTTGGCGGCGGTGTGGACTGATCGGTGGTGCGCAGCGGTGGTCTGGAGTGGGGGGGTGGGGATGCGGCAGTCTTGAGGGGAAGATGAGGGAGAGTGTGCGAGAGAGAGAGGGCAGGGATGTTATGGTTCTCTTTTTTTTAGGTGTGGTGGCTAGGGTTTTATGGTGTTAAGATGGGGAAGAAGAAGAAGAAGAAGAAGAAGAGTTAAACGGTTTAAATAGGTAGGGTATTGGAGTATGTTAAGTGGAAGGTTAATGTTTAAACGAACTAGTCACCGATTCGGGTCTCGTTTATGAACTGGACTCGTTTAACATCTAGATAGTTATTTCACGTAACATAAATGTAAGACTAATTAAAACAAGTATTTGAACTATATATTAATTATGTATATATAGTTGCGTTTAAAATTTACAAGGATAAGAGTCGGTTTACGAGCGTGTTATTACCTACAACGCTTTATTTGGCGAATTTAGATAATTAATTTTATTACTGATTTAAGAATGCATTTTTTTAATGAGATATTATTGTTAACGAATTAACGCATCGTTTTAAGAATAAAATATTATTATTATTATATTATTCGAGAAACGCTGGGTGTTACAGTCTCCCCTACTTTAGGAAACTTCATCCCGAAGTTATTAAAAACATAGGGTTGAGGGTGATTGGATAGAAATTAGGACAACTGTGGTTTCAAAAATTTGGGTTAATGCACAACATGAATTTATAAGTAATAGAATAATATGTTTCGAATAATTTGGGTAAGAGTTTTGATATGTGTGAGTTTTAAGGGTTGGATTAGGTTCGTCTGAAATAGCAAGGAGAATAAGAATCTAACAAGACACTAAACTTAAGTTTTAGGAATTCTAAAAGAAATGTGTGAGTTGATTGACTATGGAAAGGCTAATTGAATTACTAGGTAACTAGCGTTTATAATTGATTAGCTACCGAAAAACCTTGATAGAATTGCACACCACCTTAACGTACCTGTAAATTCATGATTATGTTCCGGACCGTAATCATCAATTTACCTTAAATTAGAGTTTTGTGACCTTCTATGTCTCTAAACACACATGTAAGAAATGCAAAAATAATCCTGTGGCTGAACCTTTGTATTAATGAGTCCAACTGTTGAGCAGGAAAAAGACTCCTACCAGTTAGTGAGTAGGATCCTCCACCGATTGTTGAGCAGGTTCGATAGCCTCCACCAGTCGTTGAGCAGGTTGTAGGGCCTCTCCCGACTGCTGAAAAGGCATAATGACCTCTACCAATTGTTGAGTAGGTTATTTGTGTAACATCGCAAAAATTTTCCCCAAATTCTAATACTTATATTATATTTTTTCGTAATATGCTTAAGTTTTTATTTTCCTACCACCCAACTTATATATATATATATATATATACAATGGTATAATAATAATAATAATAATAATAATAATAATAATACATAATAACAATAATATTGAAACAATAAAACTAATTAGCTAACCCAACCCAACAGCAGGCCCACCCAGACCCAAAGAATCCAGCAGGCCCATTAACTGTCCAGCCCACTTGTCCCCTCCCCTTATCTGATTTTAAAAAAAATTGTTGTTCAAGCCGGGTATCGAACCCGAGCAGCAAGCGGGCCAAGCCACACAACCACGCGCCTACACCAGCTGAGCCACAACTCACTATTGTTCAAATCCTAGTCTGATTTGTATTTAAAACCTTCCAAAAACAACCCAGATCCATCCCTTCTTCTTCCTGAAATCGCTGCACGATTATTTATCAAGATGGGTTGACTTTTCTTAAACATGGAAACAATTTAATAGCTTTGACTCGTAATTTCTTCATTATTATTAAACGACTAATCAAACGCATCAATACTACACCTATAATCATTCAAAAATCATACCAAAAACAACATAATTATAATCATGACGGTCAAACCTTCCAATTTAACGAACCAGACCCCATCCCTATAAATTGAACATCAAAATCCCTTCACAACTCGCCAATCTTCTCTTCTCAATCTCTAATTTCTCTCGAAAAATCTGCTGTACTTAGAATTCTTATTCGAGTTGACTTTGAAGCTTTGACTTATCATTCGTAATCGATTCGACTTTGTAAGTCTAATTCTTATTGTGGGTTTCATTAATCGGCAGATGCACAACATTAACCCCATGATTAATTGGGTTAATGTTGTGTGAATTGTTCAATTGCATGATCTAGGGCTTGTTCTTATTAAATTGGGGAAGAACACTGATTTCTTATACATTTTATATTTTAAACAAACTGAAAAACAAACACAACCACTGGTCTAGACCAAGTGGTTGTGTCTGGTGTGCTTGGACCAACCCACACGGGTTCAAACCTTGGCACCAACATTTTTTTTCCTTTCTTTTTGTTTTGCTTACAAACTTTAAATATAATTATTTATTTTTATAAATTCATTTTAAAATACTAAAACACTTTTAAAAATTCTACAAAAATTATTTTGTATTAATCTGATGAAAAAGTTTAACCTACAATTTTTAGTTTTCAAAAATTTATTTATTTAATATATATAATAATTAAATCAATTTTATTCTTTTATATTTATAAAATTCTATTAAAATATCAAAACAATCTTATAAATTCCCACAAAAATTATTCTAAGTTTTTATAACAATAAACTTTTCTGAAATAATTTTTTTTTTCTGAAAAATCATTTATTTAATATTTTTAATCAATTTTTGTTAGTTTTAATCATAATTAAATCATAATAAATCCAATTTTTAACATTTTTGCACCAAAATTTTATACAAATTATTTCTGATTATTTAGAACAGAAATATGAATTTTAAACTTATAATTCTTAAATTTTAATATTTTTAAATATTAAAGTTAAATTTTGACAATTTGTTATAAATAGAATTAATATTCTATTTTAAAGAAAATAATTTTATAAAAATTATTTTTACACTTTAAACACATTATTGTGACCATCTTAAATTTAAATTTCATAAAAAGATTTTTGGTTATTTATATACTAATATTCTCTCAATTATCAAACATTTTTTATATTAATCAAACGAGCATTTATCCTCAATTCGAAGCCCTAGAACATATACATTTGTAGCCTAGATAGACTTAGACATATTTATTACCTTATTATAGGGTGATATTTGGCATCGTTGGGCAACACATATTCTATATCACGAGACTTAACATTTTAAGGTGAGTTTACATAGCCCCTTTTCTCTATTTTCACTATTTTCAGGGTGAAACATGTTTAAACATTTTATACTATCATTTACTCATATTTACTTGTGATTCAATTTCAACATCATTCTATCATTTGACTGTAACAAAAAGACACAGTACAATCATTAACAATGATCAAGCCGCCTGTTTAGATTATAGCGCTATAGGTCTGACAAACTCATCCCCCCGCATAAATTCAGGGATGATCGATAACAGTAACAACATTTAACTAACTTGCGAGTTAGTCAACAGTCGACACAAGGTTTGATTGTACAAAGACGCATTGTTACATGTCGGTACCATACTCTATCATCATACAACTGTGAATGTTGTACAAACTATTGTTATCAATTATTTTCAAAAACCTATGTATTCTCACCAACTTTTGTTGACCCAAAATATTTTCAACTTAACATGTTTCAGGTTCTACTTACTTGAAGATTTGAATTATTGCTTGAAGATGTGTGCATAGTTTTATTCAATTTGATGTACGAATTCTTGTAGAACAATTGTATGTAATTTATTTAAATCATTTAATGAAATTTATTATTCACCATGAGCTACTGAACAATCATCACTACGTGACATCCCGATATTTCCGCCATCGGTTGGGGTGTTACAGATTGGTATCAGAGCCATGGTTAACCAGTACTTGCTTCTTTTACTTGCTATACTCTATCTCCTTTCTACTTCTTATCCCTACCTTCATCCTTACAAGAAGGGTTGCTCTCCATCACTGGATCTACTCTTAGACCAATAGGACAAATTCCTCAGGCTTAGCCTGAACCACCTTGAGATCTCGTCGAAGTTCTAAGATTTCAATAACGAACACGTGCAATCTGGAAGGGTGAACGCCTGTATTCTGAGTCTTCTGTCTAGGCTGGCATTGCGCATATATCCCAATCAGACGAGGGACCCGGATGCCTACCTGGGAATTCTCGGGATGAGTGTTCACTTATAGGCTAAAGCATGTCTTCACTATGTTATTAAAATCTGGAATCTTTGATAAGTCAACGTTTTCGTTTGTTCGTTTTACCTAAATGAATAAATGATTACATTCCTAATATAACCACATTCATTTCATTGTGTCTCTTACAGATCATGCCTCCACGTCGCAGCACTCGCAATAACAATGGTGGTAATCATGAGGAAGGAAATAGCAACACTAACCACAACAACAACAACAACAATAACAACAACAACAACAATGGTGTTGATGCCCAACTGGCTGTGATCATTTCCCAACAAATGGCACAACAAATAGCAACTCTGGTCCCTAACCTACTGGCTCAAGTCATCCAGATGAACGGAAACGGCAATGGAAATGGAAATGGAAATGGCAACGGGAATCACAACGGAAACGGTAATGGAAACCACAATGGAAACGGGAATGGTCTCCCAGCTTGCACTCTTAAACACTTTAATACTTGTAATCCCCCTAAGTTCAGTGGAGATGAAGGAGCTACGGGACTTCTACAATGGTTCGAGGGTATTGAGAACACCTTCATTAACAGTGAGTGTCTCGATAACTTTAAGGTCCGATATGCTATGAGTGTTCTTCACAAACGAGCACTCACTTGGTGGAATGAAGAAAAGCGCACCCGTGGGGTTGAAGTTGCACTCACTATGACGTGGGATCAAGTCAAGGAGATAATGAAAGATGAATTTTGCCCACGTAATGAGGTCAAGAAATTAGAGGACGAGTTCCACACCCTTGCTCAGGATAGTGGGGAAAACCTTGCCTATAATACCCGCTTCCATGAGCTCAGTCTGTTATTGCCTCATAAGGTCACTCCGCTACCTGTAGCCATCGAGAAGTATATTGGTGGTTTACCCATGCAGATTCAGGATACGGTATGGGGAAGGAACCCTGCTACCCTCGAAGAAGCCAAACGACTAGCAGCTACCTTAACTGATAAGCACGTAAAGAACGGTACCTTAGTTCGGAAAAGCGGGAAAGCAAGTATTGTAGCCGCGGTAACTACTGAGAACCAGAAGCGTAAGGCCAGGGAACCTGATGTCAACCTCACTACACAAGCTTCTAACAAGAAACCCTATATAGGAAACTATCCATTGTGTAACACATGCAACCGACATCATCCCACTGCTTCAACGTGTCGCTTGTGCACCAATTGTGGAAAGTATGGCCATCTGGTCAACACGTGTCGTGAGACCCCAAATCCTAATGCCAACCAACCCATCAACCCAGCTCAGGCTACTAATCCTAATCGATACAACTATGGTCAATGCTATGAATGTGGAGACCCAAATCACTTCCGTAACCGATGCCCTAAACTAAACAGAGATCAAGACCCTCCAGCTACCTAACCGCAAGTCTCACCATTTAACTATTAGTTGCTTTTATTCTATGTATTGACGCTCTTTGAATAATAAATTCAAATATTTAAATTTTTGTCTGAGAGTTGTTTACATGGTATAATCATAATACTAGAATGCATGATTGTTTGAATGTGAATTAATTATCTAAATCTATACAACTACAACTCATATACTGTGCTTGTTATACTTGCTTGCATAAACATGTTATCAATTTGCAATCTATGTGTATAATAAATGTCATCATGCCTTTTCAACAGTCGGGAGAGGCCCTACAACCTGCTCCACGACTGGTGAAGGCTATCGAACCTACTCAACGGTTGGTAGAGGTCATTATGCCTTTTCAACAGTCGGGAGAGGCCCTACAACCTACTCCACGACTGGTGGAGGCTATCGGACCTGCTCAACAATCGGTGGAGACATAGAAGGACGCAAAACTTTAATGTAAGGTAAATTGGTGATTGCGGTCCGGAACGTAATCATGAATTTACAGGTACATTAAGGTAGTGTGAAATTCTATCAAGGTTATAAACTCTAGTTGTTTGGTAGTTCATCAACCCACACAAAACACGAGACAGTTTATTCTATTCATATCATGCTATAACCCAAATCACAACTATTTCTATTTTTACCCAATCACCTTCAACCTTATGTTTTTAATAAACTTCGGGACGAAGTTTCCAAAAGTAGGGGAGACTGTAACATCGCAAAAATTTTCCCCAAATTCTAATACTTATATTATATTTTTTTCGTAATATGCTTAAGTTTTTATTTTCCTACCACCCAACTTATATATACATATATATATATATATACAATCGTATAATAATAATAATAATACATAATAACAATAATATTGAAACAATAAAACTAATTAGCTAACCCAACCCAACAGCAGGCCCACCCAGACCCAAAGAATCCAGCAGGCCCATTAACTGTCCAGCCCACTTGTCCCCTCCCCTTATCTGATTTTAAAAAAAAATTGTTGTTCAAGCCGGGTATCGAACCCGAGCAGCAAGCGGGCCAAGCCACACAACCACGCGCCTACACCAGCTGAGCCACAACTCACTATTGTTCAAATCCTAGTCTGATTTGTATTTAAAACCTTCCAAAAACAACCCAGATCCATCCCTTCTTCTTCCTGAAATCGCTGCACGATTATTTATCAAGATGGGTTGACTTTTCTTAAACATGGAAACAATTTAATAGCTTTGACTCGTAATTTCTTCATTATTATTAAACGACTAATCAAACGCATCAATACTACACCTATAATCATTCAAAAATCATACCAAAAACCACATAATTATAATCATGACGGTCAAACCTTCCAATTTAACGAACCAGACCCCATCCCTATAAATTGAACATCAAAATCCCTTCACAACTCGCCAATCTTCTCTTCTCAATCTCTAATTTCTCTCGAAAAATCTGTTGTACTTAGAATTCTTATTCGAGTTGACTTTGAAGCTTTGACTTATCATTCGTAATCGATTCGACTTTGTAAGTCTAATTCTTATTGTGGGTTTCATTAATCGGCAGATGCACAACATTAACCCCATGATTAATTGGGTTAATGTTGTGTGAATTGTTCAATTGCATGATCTAGGGCTTGTTCTTATTAAATTGGGGAAGAACACTGATTTCTTATACATTTTATATTTTAAACAAACTGAAAACAAACACAACCACTGGTCTAGACCAAGTGGTTGTTTCTGGTGTGCTTGGACCAACCCACACGGGTTCAAACCTTGGCACCAACATTTTTTTTCCTTTCTTTTTGTTTTGCTTACAAACTTTAAATATAATTATTTATTTTTATAAATTCATTTTAAAATACTAAAACACTTTTAAAAATTCTACAAAAATTATTTTGTATTAATCTGATGAAAAAGTTTAACTTACAATTTTTAGTTTTCAAAAATTTATTTATTTAATATATATAATAATTAAATCAAATTTATTCTTTTATATTTATAAAATTCTATTAAAATATCAAAACAATCTTATAAATTTCCACAAAAATTATTCTAAGTTTTTATAACAATAAAATTTCTGAAATAATTTTTATTTCTGAAAAATCATTTATTTAATATTTTTAATCAATTTTTGTTAGTTTTAATCATAATTAAATCATAATAAATCCAATTTTTAACATTTTTGCACCAAAATTTTATACAAATTATTTCTGATTATTTAGAACAGAACTATGAATTTTAAACTTATAATTCTTAAGTTTTAATATTTTTAAATATTAAAGTTAAATTTTGACAATTTGTTATAAATAGAATTAATGTTCTATTTTAAAGAAAATAATTTTATAAAAATTATTTTTACACTTTAAACACATTATTGTGACCATCTTAAATTTAAATTTCATAAAAAGATTTTTGGTTATTTATTTACTAATATTCTCTCAATTATCAAACATTTTTTATATTAATCAAACGAGCATTTATCCTCAATTTGAAGCCCTAGAACATATACATTTGTAGACTAGATAGACTTAGACATATTTATTACCTTATTATAGGGTGATATTTGGCATCGTTGGGCAACACATATTCTATATCACGAGACTTAACATTTTAAGGTGAGTTTACATAGCCCCTTTACTCTATTTTCACTATTTTCGGGGTGAAACATGTTTAAACATTTTATACTATCATTTACTCATATTTACTTGTGATTCAATTACAACATCATTCTATCATTTGACTGTAACAAAAAGACACAGTACAATCATTAACAATGATCAAGCCGCCTGTTTAGATTATAGCGCTATAGGTCTGACAAACCCATCCCCTCGCATAAATTCAGGGGTGATCGATAACAGTAACAACATTTAACTAACTTGCGAGTTAGTCAACAGTCGACACAAGGTTTGATTGTACAAAGACGCATTGTTACATGTCGGTACCATACTCTATCATCATACAACTGTGAATGTTGTACAAACTATTGTTATCAATTATTTTCAAAAACCTATGTATTCTCACCAACTTTTGTTGACCCAAAATATTTTCAACTTAACATGTGTCAGGTTCTACTTGCTTGAAGATTTGAATTATTGCTTGAAGATGTGTGCATAGTTTTATTCAATTTGATGTACGAATTCTTGTAGAACAATTGTATGTAATTTATTTAAATCATTTAATGAAATTTATTATTCACCATGAGCTACTGAACAATCATCACTATGTGACATCCCGATATTTTCGCCATCGGTTGGGGTGTTACAATTTGGTACTCCACTAACTGTTGAGCAAGTACTTCATCCTCTATCGGTTGTTTTGATTAAGTGTAACAATTGTTTTTGGTTTATCACATAAGTAGCAAATTGGTAATACATACATGTAAGCAAGTTTGTAAATGCGTCAAGTATCGAGTATAGCATGCGAGTTGTAACAGAGTTGCCCTAGACAAGGTAAATGACTCTAGGTGTGTTTATAGCAAATAGTTTATATTCCATGTTTTCATGTATCATGAATAATCAATTGTTCAGGTAGATAATCAAATCCTCATGTATAACTAATATTCAAGTTTGATGCAACGAACAATAAAGTTTTCAATAGTGTGGTTATCGTGGAGATCAAGTTCATGTTCGAGGAGGTAAAGGATGTGAATTTGGATTTTGAGAGATGATGAAAACTCAAAGTAACTTCAAGGTTGTGAAAAATGGTGAATGTGTAGATGGTTGATAAAGGGTTTAATTTATAGGGTTTCAAAAAGACGCAAGTAGTAAGGTGATCATGCAGAATAATCGTGGGGTTTGAGTAAATAGTTAGATACAAGCGTATGAGGAAACATGATTGTGGTATTTGCCAAAAATTTGTAATGGTTCGAACAAGTTTAAAATAAGTAGGTGTCAATGGAAAAATTGTAAAGTAAATTTTGTTCCTGTGGATGGAAAGATTTTATTTTCAAAATTTGGTTTTGTATGTAAAGCAAGAGTCATTAAATAGTACAACTAAATTGATTTAGATCAAAATATTTCGATGAGTCATAGGTTTTAAACACGATGTCGGATTTCAAAAAAAAAATCAAGGATTTGTTCAGACGTTTTGTATAATAGGCCTCGATTAATACATAAAAGAAGTCATTCTTAATAGATTAAAACATTTTTATCATAAATCATTTGTTACGCCAATAAATTGTTCAATAAAAATTTGAAATTTAGCAAATAAGTTTGTGGAAATAACATAATCTTTTAAAAAAAATTATATTTATTTGTTATAGTTTGTGAAATTCCCAAGTGATGAAAGTTTGACAAAATTCAGTACTCTTTAGCTTTGGTGCTACAGTATCTCCTATACACAGATTATAAGGTTACAGTTTAAACAAGGATTTTAAAATCTCGAATGTGATGAAATTTTATGGTTGATGGTATCTTCAAAATATACATATATATAGACACATAAATAAAAATGTAAGGGGGGGGGGGGGTTTAAAATAAAATTGGCCAGAAACATCAAAGATAATAGATTTATGTATGATGTAAAGGGAAACATATGATTTGGGTTAGATGTTAAAAATAATTAGACTTATGGGTAATATTATAAGTTTGTAAAACGAATTAGGATTGTGAAACCAAGAAATGATTCATGAAGTTTAAGCTAATGAGGGAATTATATAAGAAGAAAATATATTTGAATTGTAAAAATTTTGAGATTCAAAACTTAGATTTTATACGGGAGTGAGGGGGTATAAATGAAAATGAAACACAAAGATTGTAAATATCTAACCCCGAATAAACGAAAATGTTGGCTTATCAAAAAAGATCAGGTCTATGCCCAACGAATTTGCCTTAATAATCTAGAAGTACGTTAGGATTGTAGCAAGTGAAAGAGAGTAGGCAAGACCAAGTTAGGCTAAGAATAAGGATGAGGATAGGGATAGAGATAAGGATAAGGCAGAGCTACAAGCAACTAAAGCAAGTACTGATAAATGTCCTAAGGCTATAGACTAGATTATTTTTGTAATAACTTAATTCCCTATAACCTGGCTCTGATACCAATCTGTAACACCCCAACTGATGGCGGAAACATCGAGGTGTCACGTATGAATGATTGTTCAGTAGCTCATGGTAATACATAAGTTTAAATAATCCTTTATTTCATTACAGTATTGAATTACATTAAATGTCTTGAATGAAATCTAATACATTAAACAAAGCTTAAAACTTCAAATATCTTCTCATGCTAGCTCTAGACTTCAAGCATCAGTATTTCCTGTTGAGTTTAGAAAATATGGGGGGTCAACTAGAAGTTGGTGAGAATACATAAGCCAAGTCAAGCAATTAAGTTTTATAAAAGTTTAGCAATTCATATGTCTAATGTAAGTTTAAGTCTACATGAATAAACATGAAGTATAGTATGCACATAATCAATCCTCCGACAAAGTTTAGGTCCATCCCGCATCCACGGTTCTCCTTATAAAGTTTAGGTCCATCCCGCATTCACGGTTCTCCTTATAAAGTTTAGGTCCATCCCGCATTCATGGTTCTCCTTATAAAGTTTAGGTCCATCCCGCATTCACGGTTCTCCTTATAAAGTTTAGGTCCATCCCGCATCCACGGTTCTCTTTATAAAGTTTGGAACGATAACAATCACCCACGCTCTCCATAGAAATGGTCAACGAATCTAGGTGGGGTTGTCAATCCAATAGATCTATCATTGTATATCGCCGGCTTGGGCACAGCTAATGATTATGTAAGTTGAAGTTTAAGTCTAATAGTCTTTGTCTAAGTCATGAGGCATTAAAGTTTACAACTAGACATGTATGTAGAATTGCTTAAGTATAAAGTTTCAAGTATAAAGAATTGCATAAACAAGGTTACGTAAACTCACCTGAATTTCATTGTGCAAGTACTAACAAGTAGCAACAAGTCTGAACATGGATTAATTGAACTCTTGTATCCTATTACAAATAACGATGCCTTAATTTCTAATGCAAATAAACTTGTTTCGTTTTCTTGGTTTTAAAGATAGTTTATCCAACTACCTAAACTCGTATTATAAATAACACGTGTCCCAATGTGTGTATAACTTAACGAACCGATAAGCACTTGGTTTTGTTTATTTAAAATATAAACGTTTGTATAGTTACTTAAAATAAGTACTTTGATATATAGTATTTATAGTCGCGTCTTAAATTTATTGCTAAAGAAACATTTTTGATCGCGAAAATATTATTTGCCTAATTCCACTCGAATTTTATCTTTTGCATAATTCGACTTTAATGTTAACTCGTTTTGTAGCTCGGATAGTGTGGGTATGTATTATATAGTTATAAATATTTGTACCTTGACGATGAACAGTTCGGAAGTTAGGATTTATTTGCAAATCGCCGCGTCATTTACAAATGATAATATATATTTAAGTGTTCATGTATCTTCTTATAGTTTTAGTACGTCCGATAAACGTATTATATTTTGTAAAAATTTGGGCAGAGTTTCCTCTGTTTTTGTTTAAAACCGACAATTCATGTTGTCTATATTATCCCAAAAATCAATCATCCAATATTCTAAACACATCAACTAAGCCTTTAAACATGACGAATGGTTTCACTTATTAAAAACTATAATAGTGAGAACTAAACATTTTGATAAGTAAAGGTATACATATGTAGTTTGACATCTGATTAATCTCGCGACAATAAGTATATTATAAGTTAGTCATTTTTAGTTCATTCAAAGGATTAGTAAAATAACTTTTAGTCACTAGTCGGTTCGGTTCGATTAAGTTTTTTTTAATGATATATAAATATCTGTACATGTGATGTAGCGAGAAATGAAAGAGTCAAAATAAGGCGTGCGTTATACCTTCCCGATAGTTGAGCTCGCGAACTAGCACGTAACCCGTCTAGAACCGCGTGTTCACAGGTCTGACCGGTTTGACCACGTCTGACCATTGTTGACTTGGAGTTGACCTGCTGACTCGTGTCTTGATCACTCGAACCACTCGAACTCTTGAACCGACAAGAAATCAAACATGAATCCAGACTCAAACCCAACGTCACCCCAAACCTACTATTGTGCAGTTCCAGAACGAACCTGACCCGGAAACCATCACCTCGTTTTTCCCAGTCGGTCACGACCACCAACCGGACTCACCCACCGGAACGAGAACCAGTGCCCAGAACGACCACTGACCCGGTACCACTACCAAACCTGAACATTACTGCTGAAACAGAACCCCGCTGAACCCATCCCGAACCTAAAACGACGAGCCAAACATAATATATTCAACCATTCTGAGCACCTTGACCCCGTTAACCAGATCTGGCAGAACTCATACGTGACCAACCGTTCAACTCCGTTCCTGATGCTAGCAGGTGGAGGTGGTTGTTGGGGGCCGCCGCCGCTGTGGTGTAAGAGGGTGGAAGAAACTTGAATGTTTGGAAGGGGATGAGGGTGTTTGGCGGCGGTGTGGACTGATCGGTGGTGCGCAGCGGTGGTCTGGAGTGGGGGGGTGGGGATGCGGCAGTCTTGAGGGGAAGATGAGGGAGAGTGTGAGAGAGAGAGAGAGAGAGAGAGAGAGAGAGGGCAGGGATGTTATGGTTCTCTCTTTTTTTTTAGGTGTGGTGGCTAGGGTTGTATGGTGTTAAGATGGGGAAGAAGAAGAAGAAGAGTTAAAGGGTTTAAATAGGTAGGGTATTGGAGTAGGTTAAGTGGAAGGTTAATGTTTAAACGAACTAGTCACCGATTCGGGTCTCGTTTATGAACTGGACTCGTTTAACATCTAGATAGTTATTTCACGTAACATAAATGTAAGACTAGTTAAAATAAGTATTTGAACTATATATTAATTATGTATATATAGTTGCATTTAAAATTTAGAAGGATAAGAGTCGGTTTACGAGCGTGTTATTACCTACAACGCTTTGTTTGGCGAATTTAGATAATTAATTTTATTACTGAATTAAGAATGTATTTTTTTTGTTAATGAGATATTATTGTTAACGAATTAACGCATCGTTTTAAGAATAAAATATTATTATATTATTATATTATTCGAGAAACGTTGGGCGTTATATTATTTAGGTATATTAAAAACAATCATAAGACCTTTCAAAGCTAGCTGGGCCTACCGACACATCTTAAGCAAACACGCTTTCAATCTATTTATATTCTCATATATATAATATTTTGAAAACCAAAAATCCTAATTTTACAATCATTTTCCATATAAAATGCACAAAAGATCAGGGACATTTTTAAATTTTTAAATTTTTTTGGATTTTTTTTTTTTTTTTGAATTTTTAAATTTATGACTCAAACTACCTAAAAATAAAACGAAATTTCCATCCCCCACACTTGAACGACACATTGTCCTCAATGTGAGAGTAAAAATAAAATAAATTAGAAAAAAAAATACAACAAAAAGGAACATACTCCCCTGGATATATGTGATGTAGCTGCAAGCGCTCTGAAGCTGTCCTTCTAAACCAAACCGTATAGCATTTCATTCGCGGCCATTGACTCAAACCTGACAAATAAAAACTAAGAAGAAAATATATATAAAAAACAAATGGTTTTCTCAAATGATTGTTGGGTCGTCCCCACCCGAATGGAGATTAAGTACGGGTGGCTAGATCCAAACCTCCATTAAAATATAGTAGATAAACCAATGACTCAAAACTGACTTTCTCCATCATCCCCACACTTGAAGGGAAGATATCCCCAAAGTTGGTTAATAGAAAACCGACTCAAAATAAAAGAAAAGACTCTAAAAAATACAGACTCAACCGACTCTATAAACAAAAATGCAGGAAACGTACCTAGAAGGCAAGATGTTGGAATGTGGTGGGTGATGGTGAAATATGTGGTAAAATGGCTGTGAACGGTGGTAGAAGAAAACAGGGTGGAAAATATTATTAAACATAATAAAGTAGTGTCTCAAAAAACTAAGTTCGCTTTGGAGGCTGTAACATTTCGAAAATCCATTTCGCTTAATTATGCTATTAGGCGTGAATAAGAAATGACAAAAAGAACTAAATAGTAGAATGAGCCTTTTATGAATAATAAAACAGGATGATAAGAAAGTGAGTTATTCTCTAATATGAAAATTACCTAGTGAAAGTTGTTATCTTTATAATGGGAAAATAACACTAGAAAGAAACATGCATAGTTAAGGTTTTGATAAAAAATGACTTTGGGGGAAAACTTGAGGGACTAATAAGGAAATTATTGGTCAAAATTAAAATGGCAAGAACACCCCGAATGGGGAAAACGAATTCAGCCCTAAAGGGGCTTCTTGAGGCAAAAACAAAGCCCTAATCTCATCAAAATTGAAGAAGAGATGCAAGGGGTTTGAGTGTTCGCATGATGGAGTGCAAATTTGAGGGTTATCTACAGGTTTAAAGCTTTTGGTAAGAACCCTAGTACCAAACTCATCATATTTCGAAACCCATATGTTGGTTTTGATCAAATGATGTTAACTTCGTATTATTGCTTAATTGTAAGTGATATTGATCATCTCTAATGGTTTAGAGATGAGCTACTTACTAGAAGTTGTTTATTTGCAAAAGATGATGATTTTGGGTTTTCATTAGAGCTTTGATGTTGCTAGAGTTAGTTGTAAATCCATGTAATTGTAGGAAAAATGTGTAGTTGATGATATTTATGTGGAAATTGGTCATGATTGAAGGTGATTATGTGTTTTGGTGAAATATGTGTATTAGGAGCTTGTACAATATGCTCAAAATATGGTACGCACATAAACTGTTTGATGAAATGTCTAGATGAACTTGCATGCAAGTAATTGATCAATATCAATGGAATATGATGATTGTTAGTAAATTAACATAAATGATGTGTTTTGATGGAAATCATGTGTGAATTAGAATGGATTATATGTATGTATGTATGTATGTATGTATGTATGTATGTATGTATGTATGTATGTATGTATGTATGCACGTAAGTGAACTTGTGGTTGTATGTGTCCTACAATATGTGAATATGATGTTTGTGGTAAAATTTGGTGGTGTTAGTTGATTTGGTACACAATAGTGTCAAATTAGTCAATTTTTACAGCCCTAGATAGTCATCTTCTAAAGGGCATATCTTATTCGTTATTAGGAGTTAGAAAACGAGCCTTATATCGTTGAAAAGCTTATTGCACATATTACATTTCATATTTAGTCATAAGAAGTTGATTCTGAGTTGTAGTGGGTCAAAACAGCATCTAATTTTAACATTTCAATTTTGACAGCAAAGTTGTTTGGTCAAAATTATATTTCTGACTTGATCTTAAAATATTCATATAAAATCATAGAAAAATCATAAGCATATTTTGATAGTCAAGATCTGATTCTGAGGTTTAGAAGGGGAAAAAGGACCTTGAATAGCAGTTGCGCAGAAAATCGCTGCACATTTATAATGTAATCTTTAATAAGAAAAGGTGTAAGAATGTACACGCTTGTAGTAGTCTTGGAATACGGATTGTAGGGAACGAATAGCGTATTATGTGGCATTCAAAAAAGTGTCTAAAAACACTTACCAACTAGTTCATGCAAGTATTTTCACTAACGGGTCGAACGGGTAGTATATGGAAAAACTTATTGAATAGAAGTAGTTGTTGAATGTATTGATGTCATGTTTGAATGATGTAGAATGAATACTAATGTTTGAATACGTAAGTTCCAAATTTGTATTCTAACATGGCATGTTGACTTATGACGCAAACTCTTGGTTTAGTAATTGTATGTTTATGTATAAATAGAGAATGGGATACAAGTATGAAAAGGAAATTTATAATAAGGTAAGCGAATTGATGTTGTTGGTGAATGGGTATAGTCCACTAGACAACAATGAAAGTAGTTGGGATAAATGAGCAACAAAGATAAATGAAGGGAGGGTAATTAAGCATGAAATAAACCCAAGATTAACAAATATGGCATAAGAATGAATAGCAAAATGTACGGATTGATATGTGTGTATATATAGATGGATACATTAAATCATGGGTGTAACTATTTAGATTGAATTGTATAGTTATGCAAGGTCACATAAATGGTAAACCGTTAAGTAAGTGGAGTTAGCTTGCATTGGATGCTAGTGTAATAAAATGTGTGCATAGTTGCTTATGCACGGTAATGTGTGAAAGTGTTATGTATGTAAAGGTTGGTTGTTATGTGTAGGTTGAGTATAGGTTCGAAACGTCATGTTTGTCCTTGAGAATACATGTAGGAAGAGTAGTATGACGGGTCAAGATAACTTGTACATGGGATTTGTACGCGCGGGTATATTGTAGTGTTATTAATATTTTTGTTATGACGATGGTAATAAAGATGCAGGTATGTAAGTATGAATGCATGGAAATTGGAGGATAGGATCCGTAGACCGGATTCGAACTTATAAAAGGCGTTTGGATATGACCATTGAGTATTGTTGATGTTATTTCCATATCGTGAATATTTGCATGAAGTCACTTAATGAACTAACGAAATGGTTATGTGGTAGTTGCAGGTTGTCTAGTCAAGCTCACATAGCAAGAAATGGTTGGAGGTCGAGTGAGGACACTAATTGTGCGTGGTCGCGGTCACGGTCACGGTCACGTAAACTAATAAAGATGAGTTGTATTTGATTTAATAAGAAACAATAAAAGAAGAAAGTGTGAAACACCTATAGTATTTAGTAGATATGGGTTCAAAACATACAAGAATGTTTTATCAAGCAAGAAATTTTCTGGTTCGTATTTTCGCTGAGTATTTTCGGTTAAAAGGTTTAGGGTGTTTCAAGTTAGTATCAAAGCCCTGGTTTGAATGAAATCTTGTACAAGGAAGTAAGTACTTGAACTCAAACTTGTGTGCTCTTGAAAGCAATGACCCGTACAATCCAAGACTCGATAAAGGCCCAAAGGTAGAATTTAATATTAACTCACATAACATGTTAAAAGCTAACTGTGGTGTTTGTGTTATGGTGTGCTTTTGTGGATAATGGAGAGGTCACAAGGACACGATTCAAGATAGATCGCGGAAATTGTAGATAAGATGGAATAATCACAGGTACGCGATAATTAACTATTGGTACTGGTGGGAGGAAAATCCTTAGGGATGGTAAAACTTAGAAGGAAAAATAACCATGTTGTTTAGGAAGGAAATTGAAAATGTAGTACGAAGCTGAAAACCAGTCGCCATGCATAAGGTAATGATTACATGAAGACACGTGGATAGCATGTGGATTGCGCACCTGGCCAGTGCACAAGAAGCATGCGATACACGTGAGACCATGAGAATCATCACAGGTATGCCTGGTAAATTGGAAATTAAGCGATCGTGTGGATAGATGGGTGGAATAAACCTTATTTAAAGGGGTAAATGGGAAGTGGTTCCCTCAAAAGGTATTAAACCAAATGTATGTGAATTGTGCCTATAAACTAATTATGGCAATGAATAGATAAGTAACTAGACGTCAATGGTAGGTTAAGGTAGAAGACTCTCAAATGATAGAGAGTAGTCTGTATTGCAAGGAAGGGTAGGAATGAAAGGTTTGAATCCGTAGGTAAGCACGGATGAAACCTGTATGAAGGAAAGGTTGGAATGAAAGGCTTGAATCCATAGGTAACCACAGATCAAGCCTATATGAATGAAAGGTTTGAACCCATAGGTAAGCACAGATCAAACTTGTATGAATGAAAGGTTGGAATGAAAAATCCGTAGGTACGCACGGATTAAACCCATACGAATGAAAGGTAGAAATGAAAGGGTTGAATCCGAAGGTAAGTACAGATCAAGCCTATATGAAGGAAACATATGAATGAAAGATTTGCATCCGTAGGTAAATAAGGATCAAACCTATATAAATTAAAGGTAGGAATTAAATATTTGAATCCATGTGTAAGTCCCTCCACTTTCTCATTAGTCGGCTCATCCTTGATAGCATGAAAATGTCTAATGACCTTAACAGGTCAAATTGGGTGGAATGTTGTAGAAATATAGAATAATCCATAGAACGGGTCATTCGGATAGGAATGAAGGGTGGGGGAATGTTCCATCTCTAGCTAAGGTAAATTGGAAGGTTGTACATACTTAGTGGCAATAACTTAGTTGGGGATACACTTGTCATGTGACCTACATGATACGTGAATACATATTTCATATGTAGCTATTAGTCGGTGTAGATGCTAACTAATTGTAGAAGCTAGTTAAGAATGAATGGACAATTTGTCTTTACTAAAGTCAAACGAGTCGAATTAGCAAGTGTAACGCAAGTACTAACAAGATTGCATGAATGGAACGAAACCAATTTCGAGTTATTGATGTGGTAAGTTAACGTAATTACATGTTGAGCATGTGGTAGATAATCTATGAGAACCGGGACAACTTATATATTAAGACCCATGTGGATGATTCAATTTAACAAGAAAAAAAATTTGCATGAAAAGATAGAATGGGGTTTTATATACATGCCTAAATGGAAAAATAAGTAAATCCCCTAATTTAAACTATTAATATAATGAGTAGATAAAGATAATGACCGAAGGTCATAAATTAGTAATAAGCGGCAGGTGACTTTGAAAAGTCAAACTACTAAGATTTTGTGAAGTAACAAATAAAATGTAAAGATCATATGTAAGAATGTTAGATGTGTAACTTGATTTGTTTTGTAACAGGAGTTTTATCAAAGCATTTTAGATAGATAGACATGCAAAGGAAAGAATTTTGCATGGACTATTGAAAGACAATTGTTATGAATGCAAAATATTTGTCTAACCAATGACTTCGTAGACATGAATGGTCGAATTTTGGATATGATGAAATCTACAAGATAGGTGATATAATGTTAACGAGTTTGAACTCGTCATGTGAATGAACTAAACTAAGCTAGGTATGGCATGGACTTGTGAAGGAGGAGGTCAATCCGATATAAGGATGGTTGATTAATGCTGTGAAAGGAAGGTTAGTAAATTTGGTTATTTTGTGATTGTTAAGTAGGAAATTGATATGTTGAATATTACCCCTGTATGAATGAATGGTATCTCAAGTATGATGTAGTTTGGAAAGTTTGACTTTTAAAGGTCAAAAAATGAATGAATTTTAGCTTAGACCCGGTGTTGTTAAGTGTAACACCCCAACCGATGGCGTAAACATCGGGGTGCCACGTATTGATGATTGTTTTCAGTAGCACATGGTATAATATAAATTTTAAATAATTTATTCAAACATAATATCCAAAATGTGAAATGATGTCTAAGAATTCAAATACATAATATCAAATAACAACTTCAATAACTTCAAATAAACTTCAAGTAAAATCGTCATGCTAACTCAAGCCTCGGCTTCATTGTTACCTGAAACATGTTAATTTTGAAAGTATTTTGGGTCAACATAAGTTGGTGAGAATTACATAGGTTTTTGATAATAAAATGAATAAAATGTTGTGCAATTCATGTGTCATGTTAATCTAGCCCATATGTGAGAACATACTAGAAATAAATCGAGTGCATAATCAACCCTGTTGACTGTTATAAAATGATACATACCATACACTTATGGTCCAATTGAATATGTTATGCGATAACAAACACCCACGTAACCTTTGTAGGAGGCACGTATCCGGGTGGGATTGTCAGTCCAATAGATCTATCAATGTATACCGTCGGCTGATCAATGTTAATGATTATGCTAGAATGGTGCTTACTCTAATCATGCTCAAGACATAATGCAACATAGAAAACACATAGACACATTGATGATTGAATTGCAATGATAATGTTATAACATGTTTCACCCCAAAAATGGTGATAAATAAAAGGGGCTATGTAAAACTCACCTTAGCAAATGTTAAACTTGTTGAAAAGATGAAATAATTGTGTTGCCCAAAATGATTCCAAATATCACCCTATAATAAGGTAATATATAATAAGTCTAATTAACTTACAAGTGTATCCTAGGGTTTCGATTTGGGGATAATCAATTGTTGAATTTAAAATGTTAATTAATAAAGGAAAATTTGATAATTAATGAAAGAAAGTCTTTTTATAAAATTTGGATTTTGAATGTGCACATTAAAGTGTTTGAAGCATAAAAATAATTTTTATAAAATTATTTCATTTAAAATAGATTTTTAAATCTATTTATTTATAATTAGCCAATAATTAACTTTAATATTCAAAAATACTAAAATTAAAGAATTCCTATTTTAAAATTCATATTCCTGCTCTAAATAATTAAAAATAATTTGTATAAAATTTTGGTGCAAAAAATGATGAAAATTGGATTTATTATGATTTAATTATGATTAAATCTAACAAAAATTGATTAAAAATATAAAATAAATGATTTTACTGAATTAAAAATTATTTCAGTAAAGTTTAACTTTATAAAAAGTCAGGATAAATTTTGGAGAATTTAATAAAATTGTTTTGATATATAAATGGATTTTTATAAATATAATAGTATAAAAATGATTTAATTAATATAAATATTAAATAAATGAATTTCTGAAAAATAAATATTGTAAATAACACTTTTATCTCAGATTAAACAAATATAATTTTTTTAGAATTTATAAAATAGTTTTGATATTTTAAAATGAATTTAAAAGATTAAAAGGTTTAATATATATATATATATAATTGTTGTTTTAAAAAAAAAAAGAAAAGAAAAGAAAAGAACAAAAAGGGGTCAGAGCCGGGACTCGAACCCGGGTAACCTCTGTGGTGGACCAAGGTCACAACCACTTGGCCTAGGCCGGTGGTTGTGATATCTTCTGTTTAAAAAATAAATAAATACAATACGCGATTCCAGTTTATCCCCAATTATCACGAATGAACCCTAGAATTTGCAATTGGGCAAATCAGCCAACTTGAGCCCGATTAATGTTGGGGCTTTTGTTGGTTGATCGCCGATAAATCAAACCCACAAAAGAACGAAGACTCACAGTGTTGGATTGATTATAATAGCCGGGTCAAAGCAAAAGTCAAACGACGAACCAAATAATCAAAATCAGAGTGTTTCAGAGAGAATTGGAGGTTGAGAGAGAGTTGTGAGCGAGTAATCAAGGTTCGCAGAGGGTCTATTTATATTGTGGATCAAAGGGTTGTATTAATTGGAAAGTTTGACCCAATATAAATGTCATACGCGTAATAATAATGAATTGGTCAATGATTTGGTTGTAATGGACGTGCAATCGAGTTGTATAGGGCCGGTAATCACAATGGGTTGCCAGAATTAGATCAATCAAGAGTTAATCTTGATTGATCAGTTGATCGCGTTCACCAGTTGACTTTCCAAGTCAAGCTGGTGAGATTTAAAACGCGTATATAATTAATGAAGATCCAGGTTATTTCAAAAAGATGGTCCAGCCCAGTTGGTTGTGCATGTGTGTGTGTTTGGCTTTGGCGCGGGTTCGAACCCCGGCCAAAGCATATTATATTTTTTTGATTTATATACAATCCAACACACATATATTATAATATATATATATAGTATTAGGGTTCCACAATCGCGACAAAATAATTAAATGCGAATATAAGATGAAAACTTGACGTTTTATTATTGATGAACGAGTAACGTACAAGTTTTTAATGCGTAATGTTACATTAAGCAATGGATATATGTTTCTACAGTAAGTAGTACATGAAATGAAGTAACAAACAAATTAGCATGATTAGAATGGCTCTGAAATTTACCAAAAAGGGGTAGGTGTATATGGTAGACGTACCGATTCAGTAGTGCCTATGGAATTATGCCTAACTCTCAAGTTAAGAGAGAATGAATGGGGAATGATTTAGTAGGTATGTTGTGAAAGTGATAACCATGATTTAAGGTTTGGGATATACGTATGTATATAGTCTAACTAACTACATGGTTGAAGGGACATAAAAGGAATGCTAATAATGGAATATTGTAGTAATCCCATGATGGACGCCTTGTGACTAATGTAGGAATGAACGGCTAAGTAGGATTTATGGGTTAAATATGTAACTAATCGATTTATTATGTTTAATAAATGTGATAGGCCTCTTGTAATATAAAAGCGTAAGAACAAAACATAGAAATATGTTTTGCCACGAGTAAAGTTATTTTTATAGTCTACATGTTGGCATGCGACATGGCATGAAAATTTGAATGAAATGAATGAGTAAATAAATAAGTAGAGAATTCCTTGTATGGTAGTAATGAAGGAGGTTTCGGGGACGAAACCTTCTTTAAGGGGGGTAGACTTGTAACATCCCGAAAATTCATTTCGCTTAATTACGTTATTAGGCGTTAATAAGAAATGACAAAAATAATTAAATAGTAGAATGAGCATTTTATGAATAATAAAATGGGATGATAAGAATGTGAGTTATGCTCTAATATGAAAATTACCTAGTGAAAGTTATTATCTTTATAATGGAGAAATAACACTAGAATGAAACTTGCATAGTTAAGGTTTTGATAATAAATGACTTTGGGGTAAACTTGAGGGACTAATAAGGAAATTATTGCTTGATTATAAGTGATATTGATCATCTCTAATGGTTTAGAGATGAGCTACTTACTAGAAGTTGCTTATTTGCAAAAGATGATGATTTTGGGTTTTCATTAGAGCTTTGATGTTGCTAAAGTTAGTTGTAAATCATGTAATTGTAGGAAAAATGTATAGTTGATGATATTTATGTGGAAATTGGTCATGATTGAAGGTGATTATGTGTTTTGGTGGAATGTGTGTATTAGGAGCTTGTACAATATGCTCAAAATATGGTACGCACATAAACTGTTTGATGAAATGTCTAGATGAACTTGCATGCAAGTAATTGATCAATATCAATGGAATATGATGATTGTTAGTAAATTAACATAAATGATGAGTTTTGATGGAAACCATGTGTGAATTAGAATGGATTGTATGTAGGTATGTATTTACACTCGTAAGTGATCTTATGGTTGTATGTGTCCTACAATATGTGAATATGATGTTTGTGGTGAAATTTGGTGGTGTTAGTTGATTTGGTACACAATAGTGTGAAATTAGTCAATTTTGACAGCCCTAGATAGTCATCTTGTAAAGGGCATATCTCATTCGTTATTAGGAGTTAGAAGACGAGCCTTATATCGTTGTAAAGCTTGTTGCACATATTACATTTCATATTTATTCATAAGAATCTGATTCTGAGTTGTAGTGGGTTAAAACAACATCTAAAGTTAACATTTCTGTTTTGACAGCAAAGCTGTTTAGTCAAAATTATGTTTCTGACCTGATCTTAAAATATTCATATAAAATCATAGAAAAATTTTTAGGAGGTGTTCTTTATATGGATGGAAAGGTATTTGAATGTGGCACATTTTGGATTTGATAGTCAAGATCTGATTCCAAGGTTTAGAAGGGGAAAAAGGACCTTGAACAGCAGCTGCGCAGAAAATCGCTGCACAGTTATAATGTAATCTTTAATAAGAAAAGGTGAAAGAATGTACACGCTTGTAGTAGTCTTGGAATACGGATTGTAGGGAAAGGATAGCGTATTATGTGCATTCAAAAAGTGTCTAAAAACACTTACCAACTAGTTCATGCAAGTATTTTCACTAACAGGTCGAACGGGTAGTATTTGGAAAAACTTATTGAATAGAACTAGTTGTAAAATGTATAGATGTCATGTTTGAATGATGTAGAATGAATACTAATGTTTGAATACGTAAGTTCCATATTAGTATTCTAACACGGCATGTTGACTTGAAAGTAAGCTAGGTACAAGAAGCTTAAAAGTCAACGGGTCAAGTGGATATGATCTCGAGCTAGGTGAAAAGTTTGGGAGTATAAGTCAAACGCGTATAAGGCGAAAACACTCCTACGGGCAAAGGTAAGTGACTTATCATGCAAACTCTTGGTTTAGTAATTGTATGTTTATGTATAAATAGAGAATGGGATACAAGTATGAAAAGGTAATTTATAATAAGGTAAGCGAATTGATGTTGTTGGTGAACGGGTATAGTCCACCATACAACAATGAAAGTAGTTGGGATAAATGAGCAACAATGATAAATGAAGGGAGGGTAACTAAGCATGAAATAAACCCAAGATTAACAAATATGGCATAAGAATGAATTGTAAAATGTACGGATTGATATGTGTGTATATATATAGATGGATACATTAAATCATGGGTGTAACTATTTAGATTGAATTGTATAGTTATACAAGGTCACACAAATGGTAAACCGTTTAGTAAGTGGAGTTAGCTCGCATTACATGCTAGTGTAATAAAATGTGTGCATAGTTGCTTATGCCCGGTAATGTGTAAAAGTGTTATGTATGTAAAGGTTGGTCGTTATGTGCAGGTTGAGTATAGATTCTAAAACGTCATGTTTGTCCTTGAGAATACATGAAGGAAGAGAAGTATGACGGGTTAAGATAACTTGTACATGGGATTTGTACGCACGTGTATATTGTAGTGTTATTAATCTTTTTGTTATGACGATGGTAATAAAGATGCAGGTATGTAGGTATGAATGCATGCAAATTGGAATATAGGATCCAGAGACCGGATCCGAACTTATAAAAGGCGTTTGGATATGACCATTGAGTATTGTTGATGTTATTTCCATATTGTGAATATTTGCATGAAGTCACTTAATGAACAAACGAAATGGTCATGTGGTAGTTGCATGTTGTCTAGTCAAGCTCACAAAGCAAGAAATGGTTGGAGGTCGAGTGAGGACACGAATTGTACGGGGTCACGGTCACGGTCACGTAAACTAATAAAGATGAGTTGTATTTAATACAATAAGAAACAATAAAAGAAGAAAGTATGAAACACCTATAATATTTAGTAGATATGGGTTCAAAACATACAAGAATGTTTTATCAAGCAAGAAATTTTCTGGTTTGTATTTCCACCGTGTATTTTCGGTTAAAAAGGTTTAGGGTGTTTCAGAGGTGAATAGAGGAGGGCGTCTGAGGTGAATAGTAGAGGGCGTCGAAGGTGTAGGGCATCAGCTCTGGAAAGTAGGAATTAATGGACTTAGATACTAAAATTAATGTCATATAGTCGTATATTTATCTCACATGTAATATTTATTTATTTATTCGGATAAAATAAATAAAAATATATAAGACTATAAAAACTAAAACCCTAAGAATTAATTACCAATTTCGTCCTTGAGGTTTGGTCCAGTTTGTTGCTTCTATTTAAAAAAGTTTTTTTTTTTTTTTTTTTTTTTTTTTTTTGGCAATGGAACCCCTGAGGTTTGGATTTTCTTGCTATTTTCGTCCATTTCACTAACCCAGCTAAAAACCAATGTTTTAAAAACCGGTTTTTTTAATTATACCGGATTTAGCTAAAAAATGGTTCAACCGATTGAACCATGTTGTACCGGACGGTGTAACCGGGCTGATTAGTTAGCTATATAATTTCATAAATTACAACATTAACACAAAAAAATTATGTAAAAGTACATAATTACATATTAAAATACTATCAAAAAGTTAATCAACAATTAAAAAATAATCCAAATGATAATATGAAGTTTTTAGTTTTTTAAAAGTTATTCCTTAATAAAAAAATAATCTAAAAATAACCAAAAAACTAACCTATGCCAGTACGGGTATAGCGGTTCAAACCGGTATACTTGATTTTACCGGCGGTATAAAATCGATACCGTTTCTCATATTTACCGGAGTGTTTCGTACCGGATTTCCATCCGAAAACCGTAATACCGGTATTTACCGGTTTTTAAAACATTGCTAAAAACTGACGTTAAGTCAGGGGTAGGCTTGTCATTTTGCCTAATAAAATGAGGGATAATTTGGACGTTTCATCATGTGATTATCTTCCCCTTTTTAAATGAAACCCTAATTATTAAACCTACCCATCTCCACCCCCCCCCCCCCCCCCCCCCCACTCTACATATATAAAACCATCACCATTCACCATTATCTGCACAATATACCCACCACCTCCACCACGTAACCACCACCACCTCCACCGATGGCTCCACTGATAGAACAAAACAGAGGGGTTGTTGAAATCTGGAGAAAATCATTGGCCACAAAATAATAATGAAGGTGTTGAAATCTATAAATAGATGGATTGTTTACATCAACAGCTGAACGTTTGGTTATTATTATTATTATTACTACGGTGGAGGTGGCGGTTCAGCGACACCATGGGGGTAGGAGGTTAAAAGAGTCATGGATCTGGAGCTGCAGGATCTGTGAAGGGATGGATAGAGAGGGAGGAATGTTTAATTCAAGAAAAACAAAAATGGAAAATCAGGAGCAGTACTGAGGAGAAACAGAAATCGAATTTTTCACGTTTTATTGACGAGGGTCGAACACGAGACTATCGACTGTTGGATTTGGTGTTGGTTGATTGGTTGGTTTGTTACGATGTGGTGAGTAATACTTGTTTTTGTGGTGATTTTTATTGGATGAGGTATTATTCGGTGAGGTTTTGACGCGTGAGGAAGATGGGGAGGGTGAGGGTGGTCTTCGCTGTGGAGGTGTGTTTTGTATCTGGTGGTGGTCTTAAGGGATGGTTATGTGTGGTGAGGTTTTGAGTGAAACTAAACCAAGGATACAGGTGTGTGGAATGGGTTAGGTGTGTATTTGTGTGTTTGAGAGAGAGAGAGAGAGAGAGAGAGAGAGAGAGAGAGAGAGAGAGAGAGAGAGAGAGAGAGAGAGAGAGAGAGAGAGAGAGAGAGAGAGAGAGAGAGAGAGAGAGAGAGAGAGAGAGAGGGAGGGAGGGAGAAAGAGAGAGAGAGAGAGAGAGGGGGGAGGGGTGGGGTGGGGTAAGTGTTGATTTTAATATATAAAAAGGTAAAATATTGAAAAAATAGAAAAAGAAAAAAAATATGTAAAATGAGTACAATGCCCCTGACTTAACAGAAAAAAATAAACCCAGTTAGTGAAATGAACGAAAATAGCAAGAAAATCCAAACCTAAGGGGTTCCATTGAAAAAAAAAAATGGACTGAAGCAGCAAACTACACCAAACTTTAGTGACGAAAGTGTCATTTAACTCAAACCCTAATAAACTATCAACACAAACGAACATAAACAAACACGTACCGAGCGTTCACGAACATAAACGAATGAACGCGGCCTCTGTTCATATTTGTTCGTTTAACTAAATGAACGAAAGTTTTTGTTCGTGTTCATTCATTTGTTAAACAAGCAAACACAAACAAACTTTTGGCCGAACGGTTCATGATTTTCAATGAAAATTAAGTTCTTTTACAACCTTACGCGCTATCCATACACATCTTTTACCCCTACCCTAATTTTCTCCTCTTCACATCCCCCAAGATCCCCAGACACCAACACCACTTTACGCTTCTGCAACCCCCAGCTTCTTTTACAACACGACCGTCGCCGACTGCTCTCTGGTATCATCGTCAACGAGTTCGAGGTGGGTTCAGAGTGACAAGTTGTGTTTCTTGAAGGTACTATTGTGCAATCCCAAATCACACATAATTTAGTTAATGGATAATTCTTGAAAGCAAACAATATCATATAATAACTAAATTGATTAAAAAATAGAATTTGTATACCAAACTACCAATACAAAATTGAGAAGGGTTGATTTCAATTCTTCCTAGTATGAAACAAGCACATACACCTAGAAAAAGTTGAAAAACATATAATTAAATTATAAAGCGTGTAAAGTTCATCAACCCAAAAGTCAAACGGGTAAACAAAGTCAAAAATTCACTTTTAAATCCTACATGCTTCTTCGTTGGTAAATGCCTAACGTAAATAATCTATTAATCGTTTGTCTCAATGTTCATTTTCGCAATAGAAAAGGACAGCTACAATAACAATTTTTAAAAAGAGAACGTCAATACAATAAGCTTACGGTATCATGACAACTGTCTTACTAGTTACATGTATCATGATGATTTTGTCTTACAGGTGTTACCGTTTCATAATCTACAAATCACATGAAGTGGGAACGTCGATCCTGTATTAGATCAATATTTTTAGTTATTCCTTTTGACTTTAATCTCATTATCAAATTAATTTAAGATACTTATTTACAGTTCTTGCATTTAAACAGGTAAAATCATGTCCTCAATTGACAATTTGAGTCCAATAAATTAAATATTGCTTGTTAGACCCACAAGTTTAAGTAAAATAAAACTTGTATAGGAATATACGATATTTTATAGACAATCATAATATGCTGAACATATAAGAACAATATGAAAACGTATTTATATTTTGCACTTTCGTGTTTTCTTTGTGAAACCTAGAGCTGTAAACAAACCAAACGTTTGGCGAACAGTTTGTGAATTATTCGGCAGGAAGTTCGTTTGTGTTCGTTTGTTTAATAAATGAACGAACACAAACAAGAAATTGCGTTCGTTAAGTTAAACAAACGAACATGAATAGAGGTCGCGTTCGTTCGTTTATGTTCGTGAACGTTCGGCAATGTGTTCGTTTATGTTTGTTTGTGTTCGATAGTTCATTAGGATTTTTTATTTTTTATATTTAATTGAAGTACTTCAAATTTCCCAGTGATAGATTATTTAATATATATTAGTGTATGACATGTTAATGTTACTTTAACTATTTTAATTAACTGTTATTTTTTGTGGATTAAACGAGGATTTCAAGTTTAACATGATACATCTGTGTTTTTATAAGACATTACGTGATCAAGATTATGTCACGTATATTTGGGTAAATGGATTAGTATATTTTGGGCGGACAATGTTAGCAATGAAAACTGAGATCCTTCAGAGCTTTTACTTGATATTCCATTTCATAATCTGAGAATCTATTTGCTTATTTATTGTCATATACATTCAATACTTAGATTCTCATTAACTGTCTTTAGTTTATAAACATCCAGGGGGAGTAATAACTCCTGTTGATAGTGAAACATTATAACTTATTCCGCTGTGCAAAACTGCTTTGATTTAAACTTGCAAAACACATAAGTGTTCATAAGCAAGCAAGCAAACAAAGAACATACTGATCCAACAATTGGTATCAGAGCACTGGTTTATCTGATCAAATATCAATCTAACAAATTGAGAATCAGACACAGGCTCTTATTGATATTCAATAAGGGATAAAAGTTCACTTTTTTCAACATCCATCACTTTGAGAGAAACTTGACCAATCTATACTCTCAAAAATGGATCCTCATAATACTGGTTCTGCCAATAAACCTGCTATGCTTGTTCGTTCAGAATATAACATATGGCAGAAAAAAATGGCATATAGTCTGTCTCAGACCAACACTGGTTGTTGGAAATCTGTGATATATGGTCCTCACAAACCAGTAAATATAAACCTTGAAACTAAATTTGAAATACCAAAGGACCCAAAAGACTACACAGATGAAGATTTCCTTAAACCTGAGCTTGATGCCAAGGCTTTCTCTATGTTAGCAATGGCACTCCCAAATGAAATCTACTCTGGACTTTTATATTGTGAAAGTGCCAAAGAGCTTTGGGACTGCCTAAAAGAGCAGTTTGGAGGAACTGAAGAGGTGATTGCCAACACCAGAGAAATACGGGCTCAACAATATGAAACATTTACTAATATTAATGGGGAAACTTTGACACAACAGTTTGAAAGAATCTCCTCATAATTTCTGAGTTGAAATTAAATGGTCAGACCTACACAAATGTATCTATGCTTCATAGATTTTTAAGGTCATTACCAGAAAATTGGGAAACTTACTCTATAGTTCTCAGATCTTCACCAGATTTTAACTCCCTCACTCTTACAAAATTACATGGGAGATTACTAACTTTTGAAAGAGAAATTGATCAAAAGAAAAAGTTGCAAAATTCTGGTAAAACAGCTAATGACTATGTACCAGGTATTACGGCACTGTTGGGACAAGACTCACCTTCTTGTCCAAATAATTTTGGATCTTTTGACCACATTGACATAACTGCTGGGATCTCATCAGAAAGATCATATCCAGCTTATGACAATGATGAAAATAGTCAAACTACTGATAACATGTGTTTTATCATGGATGACTTGAAAAATTTTAGCAGTGATGACTTAGAAGAAATGGACATTTTACACCAACTGGCCATGTTAAGTATAAAAACTAACAAATTTTACAAAAGGTCAGGAAGGAAATTTCCAGGATTGAACAGTTCAACAAAAGTTGGTTTTGACAAATCTAAACTTAGATGTCATAAGTGTCAGAAGTTGGGACACTTTGCTAGAGAGTGTAGAAGCTCTAGCTATAACCAACCACAGTCTGGAAATCAGTTTAACCCTAGTTATAATAGGAATAATGGAACACAAGAAAGTGTACATTTTGTACAGGCACAAGCTCCACAAGTTCAATATGTGCCACAAATACAATATGTACAGATGCCTGCTCAACAAATGTAGAGCCAACAATCAATGCCTTCCATTACAACTGCTCAACAACCTCCACAAACTCAACAACCCTCACAACAAAGTCTTTTCACTTTAGGGTATGTTGACTGGAGTAGTCTTCCTTTTGACACAACTGAGTGCAATCCTGAAGCAGAGAACAAAATGTTTAACATCAACTAGGGAGAACCTGACAATGGCAGAAAGAACTTTGCCTTAATGGCATTTGAGGGCTGCACCTCTAAACCTGCCTTATCTCAGGTATCAAAAGAATCTTTGACAAAACTATGTTCAAACTCATGCAAAGAATCTTTTGCTCTCATAAGAGAGACCAATGTGCATTTACAAGGCAAGGCCAATGACTCAGAGAGAAAATATACTCAGATAAAATGTGATTTAGAAAGAAAACTTGCTACAAAATCAAAAGAAAATTCTAAATTAACAAACAATGCTATTGAAACCCAAGCACAACTTAAAATCATCATAGAAGACCTAGGAAATGTCAAAAAAAGAGCTTGATGACACCAAGGTTGAATGTGAAAAATGGGTTGAGTCATGTAAAGGGTACCAACTGCTGCTTAACAAACAAAGTGCATCAAATGTTAGGTTTGGCATAGGGTACAATCACACTGAAACACCAACTAATTTTTCTCCCAAAACTACTAATGATGGGAGAAGAATAGTTCAAAATCAAAGTTCTGAAGAGAAAGAATGCACATCTTTTCATGAAAACTTTCTAAGAATTGAAAAAGAAAGTTCTTCAGAAGTACTGATCAAATCTGACTTTAAGCCATCAGTAGTTTCATCAACATCAGGAGTTGAGAACCTGAAAACTACTGATGACCTAAATTAAATCAAGATTGTCAGAAATTTGCTTTTAAATGAAAAAGAAAAGGCAAAAGAATGTGAAATTTGTGGTTTGTTTAACCACAAAACAAAATTTTGTAGATGCAGAAAAAGAAATTAGGATAATAAGAAGATTTCACAACTGGTTGTGGGAAAACAACTCAAAAATGATTTTAAAGAAACTTTCTTTCCTAACAAACAACAACCAGGCAACACCTTTTCTCAGAAAAAGATGAAATCTCAACAACAGTCTTTTTCTCAAAATTCTCTTTCAGTAGTTAGACCTAAATCATCAGCAGTTTCACAAACTGTTGAGATTAAAGATCTCATGAATATGGTACAACTACTGAAGACCAAGGTTGATGGTGGTACTCAAAAGGATACCACCATTGTTCTTAATGAAAAATCCATTGCTAAAAAGACATGGATTCCTCAACCTGGTCAAGAACAAACTGTTAATGTTCTCAAGATCAAACCCAAAGCCAAATTGGCTTGGGTTCCCAAATCTAACTAATTTGCTACTTTGTGCAGAGGGTCTCCAGAGGATTAAATAGCATTTGGTATGTTGACAGTGGAGGCTCAAAGCACATGACAAGATGCAGATACCTGATAAATAATTTTATCAGTCAAAGAGAAGGATCTGTATCCTTTGGGAACAATGCCAATTGATATGTGCTAGGACATGGCAATGTCTCTTCAGCCAAAATACAGTTTGACAAGGTCAATATGGTTGAAAACCTTGAGTACAACTTGCTGAGTGTGTAGTAAATGTGTGATAAAGGATATTCTTCCTTTTTCACAAAGACAGCATGCAAGCTCATATCACCAGAAGGCCAGAAGTTGATAGAGAAGATCATTGAAGATCATACTTTGTTGATAGCCAAAAGATGTGGCAATGTCTATGCAGTGGACATTGAAAAGGACAAAGTACTGAACAACACTGCCTGTTTCTTCTCAAGGGCATCAACTTCGGAGACTAATCTCTGGCACAGGAGACTTGGCGATGTGAAATTTAAAACCATAAATAAAGTCACAAAAATGGGCTTGGTCAGAGGTCTACCCTTGAAAGTATACCAGTGTCAAGAACACTGTGTATCCTGTTTAAAGGGAAAACAACATAAGTCCTCCTATAAGTCTATTGAAGAATCTAAAACAACTGCATGTCTTCAACTACTCCATATGGACTTATTTGGGCTAGTCAAAATCATGAGCCTTGGTAAAAAGAAGTACTGCATAGTCATCATTGATGACTATTCAAGATTCACATGGGTCTTCTTCTTATTCTCCAAGGATGAGGCAGCTGAAATCATCAAGTTCTTCATTCTACAAGTAGAGAAACAATATTCTCTTTTTGTCAAAGCCATTAGAAGTGACAATGGGACAGAGTTCAGGAACATAACTCTGGATGAATTCTGTTTGTCTAAAGGGATTATTAGACAATTCAGTGTTCCCAGAACTCCTGAACAAAATGGTGTGGTAGAAAGGAAGAACAGGACAGTAATTGAAGCAGCAAGAAACATGTTAGCTCATTCAGGCCTACCATTGTATTTCTGGGCTGAAGCAGTCAACACTGCATGTTATGTACAGAATAGAGTCCTTGTCAACAAGAGACACTCCAAAACTGCCTATGAAGTTCTTCATGGCATTAAGCCCCTTATCTCTTTTTTCAGGGCTTTTGGATGTCAATGTTTCATTCTAAACATAAAAGACTCTATCTCAAAGTTTGCTGCAAAAGTTGATTCAGGTTATTTTCTTGGTTGTTCTTCCACTAGAAAAGCCTACAAGGTTTTTAACTCAAGAACCAAGATAGTAGAAGAAACACTGAATGTCAAGTTCAATGAGTCAAAACACACTCTCATTCCAGCACATCCTGCTGAACTCTTTGACCTTGACCGCTTCCATTTCGGATCTGAAAAGACTGTTATTTCATCTAAACCTATTTATTATGGCGATCAAAGGTTTGATGATGAGGATCCTGCACCATGGACTCCTAATACAGTCATTAAGTCAACTTCAAACCATCAGAAGTTTCACAAACTTCTGATTCAACAACTGCCGATGTACAAACTCAAACATCTGTTTCAGCTCCTACAACTACTGATGATGTTCAAACAGCTGAACCAGATATTATAAACCTCAGTGGTTTGTTTGAAGAAGTACAAGAGCCACCTACACCTGTTAGTGGTTTACTACAACTGATTTAACACAAGGATCATCCATTGGATCAAATCATGGGTGATATTGCATCATGTGTTCTCACAAGAAACCAGCTTTCCAACTTTTTCTTCTTCTCGGCATTCATTTCTCAGTTTGAACCTAAGAAGTATCAAGAAGCCCTCAAAGACAACAATTGGGTGCAAGCTATGCAAGAAGAGTTGTTCCAATTCAGGAAAAGACCACTTAAAGACCACTTAATCCCTGATTCCCCTAAAGTGGCATCTTCAGTACACTCTGAAGATCACCCAAAAACACCCCCTCGCTAAAAATGCCTACCCAATTCCCTGGGTCATCTAGCATAGACTTGAACCACCTAGGCAGCCCAGATGGTCCCCTATACCAGATGATGAACACCCTCATAACCAATCACCTCAAATCTTTCACAACTTCTTGGGAGTTGAAAACCACAACTCAATTTGAGATGATAAACCACAAACTAAGTGAGTTGTCCAACAAAATTGACAACAATACAAGACAACTTGCAAAGTTATCTGGTAGAACTTCTCAACCTGGCAAACTTCCAGAAGTGGATGAAGCCAAAAAAGGGGAGAAGATTAAGGAACCAAGAGAGTCACTAGAAGCCAAGATAAAGGCAAGAGTGGCTCTACAAAAACAACAAGAGAAAGAGAAAGCCCAAAAAGACTTAGAAGATCAAGATAGGCTTCTTTCTGGAACTGAAGTTGAAACTGAAACTTCCCAAGGCCTCAATGAAGAAACTTCTGAAGACTCTGAAAGTACCGAAGACAATCCTTCAGTAGTTGATACTTCTATCAACCCTTCAGCAGTTAACACTTCCAACATTCAAACTGGAGAGCCTCCTATGGCAACTGAAGACATTCCAACTCCTATTCCAAGGCCTGCAATCACTAAAATGCCTATACTAAACCCTTCTCCCATCTCAATGTCCAAAGAATTACTGGAGAAGAGTCTACTTGCAGCACAAAAGAAGGCTAAGGAAGATGAAATCTGGAACAGCCTAGAAGCAAGGGAAGATATGAGCTACAATGAAAAGCTAAAAGCTTATGAAGAAGAGTTGAATAAACAAGCTGCAATTGAAAGAGTTGCTGAGGAAGACAAAAGACAACAACTGATGTCTTTCATTACAAAGAACAGCAAGACTAAAGCTTATTCACTCAAAGGGCTCTCCATAGATGAGCTTACAAGAAGAGCTCAACTTGTTGCTGACAAGATTGCCACTGAAAAAGACAGAAAGGCAAAGAGAGCTGAGATAATTGATGAATTGGTAGCCAATGATTTTGGTTCAAAAGCCTCAGTGTCAAAATGGAGAGAAGACAAATTATTTGACACATATAAAAGATTCAAGGCTGACAAGGCTGCAAATCTAGAGAAGTACAAAATTTCTGAAGTGTCAACTTCAGTAGTTAGAACTTCTGGTCCTAGACAATCAAAGCCTGCTACCAAGAAGAAGCAAGAGGAGGTCACAAAGACTGATTTCAAGATGATGTTTCTTGAAGGCAATACAGTTGTACAAGGAGACTTTGTGATTGAAGAAAAGCCTCTGCTGACACAATTCAGGATCCTTCAACATTTGCTTACCAAATTCAAAAGACTATAACTGATAAACTGCACACAAAGGTAATCACTGAACATCATTTACCTACCTTTGATATACCTAATGTGATGCAAACAGAAGAAGGAAGAGAATCCCACCTGAGGGTCATTGAAGTAGAAAACATCCCACACTCAGGAACATCCCAGGGATCCAGCATGGTCCCTTACACTTTAGACTTTGACAAATCTAAAGTTCTGATAATGAGATGGTCATTTACTGATTCCAACTCAGTATTAGTGACAAGGAGAGATCGTTCAAGCAAGGCCTTCAAATCTATGAATGAACTGAAAAATCTATCAACACAAGACTTGCTTACAATTCAACATCTTGAACCTGAACAAGGATTTCTCACAAATGAACAACTGAACCAACTCAAGACTTCCATGTTTAGAGAAATCTGGAAGATACTTGAAGACAGAAGAAGACAAAAAAGAATTAGATAAGGTTTTGGCTTCAAAAATCCAGGGGAGATTGTAAGGACAAAAAGGATTGTTGAAACCTCTTTTGCTAACCTTCGTCTAATTCCTACTTTTACCAAAATATTCTAAGTTTGAAACTACTGAAAAAAGAAGACACAAGTACTGAAGAAGGATTCCACAAGTACTGAAGAGTAAAGATCAGAAGTTCTGAAGTCAAACCAGACAAGTCTGCTGAAGAACTGCTGAAGACAAACTACTCATCAGTAGTTTGTGTAACATCACGTATTTTTTTTTTCATATGTTTAAGTTAATAAAATCACCACCTCACCCATCATGTACTCCTCATATGATTTTTGAAAACAATATATAGTTCTTTTATTAACCACTTAATAATAATAATAATAATAATAATAATAATAATAATAATAATAATAATAATAATAATAATTAAATTGGTTTATTTATATATATGAAACATATAAGTCATGTTTTAACAATATCCCACTCATTATAACCATCCTTAACCCACTACCTTTAACCCAAGTCCATAACCCAACCAAAAGAAACCTTAATAAGCCTACACATCTCTAAGCCCATCACTTTTATTTAATTTTCGGCCCATAATCAGACCCAACCCAACCCACTTTGGTTCATCCATCCTCTTCCTTGCTTCTTTTGTCCTTCTCGCTGCAAATTTCCACAAGAAAGTCAAATGTTTGACTTTCCAAACTCAGTTTTGGAAACTCTTAAATGTGATTGATTGACCCGATACTCTAAACCTTTGATACAGCTTTCCAATTTGTGCAAAATCATTCCTTATCTAAACTATTGATGCGTTTTTTTTTTTTTACTATGTAAGTCAAAGATTATAAGCTTCCAATTATACGTAATTAATACAAATTGAAACCATTCCTATGATCTGTTAGAGCCGAAAAATATATACACACAAACGATTCCTCTAATTCATTCCCCTTTCATTTGATTCTTAAGCTGTTGACTTTTCATTTGACTGATCAAATACCTTCATTTGAAACCTGTAAGTTTCGATTAATTACATACTATTATTCTTTGATAGGGTCCGATTAATAACCCCATTGATACTGGGGTTATTGTTCGTTATTTAGTACAGTTGTAGAGCTAGGGTTCTAAGGTCTAAATGGGGAAGATGATACAAAATCTTAACTCTTTAAAAGCATTTCGGAATTTATTTTGCACAAGTATCTGATCTGGATCAGATGGTATTTTGCGTTGTTTGAGAACATTGGGGCATGAGTTCGATTCATAGCATCAACGTTTTCTATCTCTTTTTATTAATAAAATCCTATCATCACACTAACACACTATATAATTATACATCTCTGTTTAAAACTCGTTCTCAGGGTGTGGCCTAGTGGTGGCCACACTTGTGATAATGCTTTGGACCGGGTCAGACTCGGGTTCGATTCCCTTCAACAACAAACCCTTTTTTTTTTTGAAACCCTTTATACTTATATATATATATATATATATATATATATATATATATTCACTATTATTTTTAAAAAAATGGTTTTAAAATACTAAAATTGCTTTATAAATTCTACAAAAATTATTTTATGATGTTCTAATAGAAAAGTTTATCATACAATTTTTAGTTTTCAAAAATTAATTTATTTAATATATATAATTATTAAATCAATTTTATTCTATTATATTTATAAAATTCCATTAAAATATCAAAACAATTTTATAAATTTCCACAAAAATTAGTCTGAGTTTATATAATGATAAACTTTTCTAAAATGATTTTTAATTCTGAAAAATCATTTATTTAATATTTTTAATCACTTTTTGTTAGTTTTAATCATAATTAAATCATAATAATTCCAATTTTTAATATTTTTGCACCAAAATTTTATACAAATTATTTCTGAATATTTAGAACAGAAATATGAATTTTAAACTAATAATTCTTTAATTTTAATATTTTTAAATATTAAAGTTAAATTTTGACAATTTGTTATAAATAGAATTAATATTCTATTTTAAAGAAAATAATTTTGTAAAAATTATTTTTACACTTTAAATACATTATTGTGACCATCTTAACTTTAAATTTCCTAAAAAGATTTTTGGTTATTTATTTATTAACATTCCCTCAATTATCAAACAATTTTTTATATTAATCAAACAAGCATTTATCCCCAATTCGAAACCCTTGAATATACTTGTAGACTAGATAAACTTAGACTTATTTGTTGCCTTATACATAGGGTGATACTTGGCAAACTATTGGGCTACACTTATACTATTCCTCAATACCAATACTATACCAAGGTGAGTTTACATAGCCCCTTTACTCTATTTTCACTATTTTCGGGGTGAAACATGTTTAAACATTTTATACTATCATTTACTCATATTTACTTGTGATTCAATTACAACATCATTCTATCATTTGACTGTAACAAAAAGACACAGTACAATCATTAACAATGATCAAGCCGCCTGTTTAGATTATAGCGCTATAGGTCTGACAAACCCATCCCCCGCATAAATTCAGGGATGATCGATAACAGTAACAACATTTAACTAACTTGCGAGTTAGTCAACAGTCGACACAAGGTTTGGTTGTACAAAGACGCATTGTTACATGTCTGCATCATACTCTATCATCATACAACTTTGAATGTTGTACAAACTATTGTTATCAAGTATTTACAAAAACCTATGTATTCTCACCAACATTTGTTGACCCAAAATATTTTCAACTTAACATGTTTCAGGTTCTACTTGCTTGAAGATTTGAGTCATTGCTTGAAGATGTGTGCATAGTTTTATTCAATTTGATGTACGAATACTTGTAGAACAATTGTATGTAATTTATTTAAATCATTTAATGAAATTTATTACTCACCATGAGCTACTGAACAATCATCACTACGTGACATCCCGATGTTTCCGCCATCGGTTGGGGTGTTACAGATTGGTATCAGAGCCATGGTTATAGGGAATTAGGTTATTAGAAAAATAATCTAGTCTATAACCATAGGATTTAACCAGTACTTGCTTCTTTTACTTGCTATTCTCTATTTCCCTCCTACTTCTTATCCCTAATTTAACCCCTACAAGAAGGTTGCTCTCCATCACTGGATCCACTCCTAGACTGATAAAGAAAAATCCTCAGGTTTAACCTGAACCACCTTGAGATCTCGTCGAAGTTCTAGATTTTAATAACGAACACGTGCAATCTGGAAGGGTGAACGCCTGTATTCTGAGTTTTCTGTCTAAGACTGGCATTGCGCATATATCCCAATCAGACGAGGGACCCGGATGCCTACCTGGGAATTCTCGGGATGAGTGTTCACTTATAGGCTAAAGCATGTCTTCATATGTTATTAGAATTTTGAATCTTTGATAAGTCAATGTTTTCGTTTATTCGTTTTAATTGATGAATAAATGATTACATTCCTTATATAATCTCATTCATTTCATTGTGTCTCTTACAGATCATGCCTCCACGTCGCAGCGCTCGTCTTAACAGTGGTGACAATCATGATGAAGGGAGTAGCAATCACAACCATAACCATGACACTAACCACAACAACAACAACAATGGTGTCGATGCCCAACTGGCTGCAATCATTTCTCAACAAATGGCGCAGCAAATCGCAACTCTGGTTCCCAACTTACTAGCTCAAGTCATCCAGTTGAACGGCAACGGGAACGGTAACGGCAACGGGAATGGAAATGGAAACCACAACGGGAATGGGAATGGTCTTCCAGCCTGCACTCTCAAACACTTTAATACCTGCAATCCCCCTAAGTTCAGTGGAGATGAAGGAGCTACGGGTCTTCTGCAATGGTTTGAGGGTATTGAGAATACCTTCATTAACAGTGAGTGTCCCGATAACTTTAAGGTCCGATATGCTATGAGTGTTCTTCACAAACGAGCACTCACTTGGTGGAATGAGGAAAAGCGTACCCGAGGAGCTGAAGTTGCACTTACTATGACGTGGGATCAAGTCAAGGAGATAATGAAGGATGAATTTTGCCCACGTAACGAGATCAAGAAATTAGAAGACGAGTTCCACACCCTTGCTCAAGATAGTGGGGAAAACCTTGCTTATAATACCCGCTTCCATGAGCTTAGTCTGTTATTGCCTCATAAAGTCACTCCGCTACCTGTAGCCATCGAGAAGTATATTGGTGGTTTGCCCATGCAGATTCAGGACACGGTATGGGGAAGGAACCCTACTACCCTTGAAGAGGCCAAGCGATTAGCAGCTACCTTAACTGATAATCACGTAAAGAACGGTACCTTAGTTCGAAAAGGCAATAAAGCAAGTATTGTAGCCGCGGTAACTACTGAGAACCAGAAGCGTAAGACCAGGGATCCTGATGCAAACCTCACTCCACAAGCTTCTAACAAGAAACCTTATACAGGAAACCATCCATTATGTAACACATGCAACCGACATCATCCCACTGCTTCAGCGTGTCGCTTGTGCACCAATTGTGGTAGGTATGGCCATCTAGTTAATACATGTCGTGAGACCCCAAATCTTAATGCCAACCAACCCATCAACCCCGCTCAGGCTACTAATCCTAATCGATACAACTATGGTCAATGCTATGAATGTGGAGACCCAAATCACTTCCGTAACCGATGCCCTAAACTGAACAGAGATCAAGGCCCTCCAGCTACCTAACAGCAAGTCTCACCATTTGACTATTGGTTGCTTTTATTCTATGTATTTACTCTATTTGAGTAATAAATTCTAGTATTAAAATATTTGTCTGAGAGTTGTTACATGGTGCATGATTGTTTGAATGTGAACAAATTATATAAATCTATACAACTACAACTCATAAACTGTGCTCGTTATACTTGCTTGCATAAACATGCTATCTATTTGCAATCTATATGTGTGTATTAAATGCTGCACTTAATAGAGGTCATCATGCCTTTTCAACAGTCGGGAGAGGCCCTACAACCTGCTCCACGACTGGTGAAGGCTATCGAACCTACACAACGATTGGTAGAGGTCATTATGCCTTTTTCAACAGTCGGGAGAGGCCCTACAACCTACTCCACGACTGGTGGAGGCTATCGGACCTGCTCAACAATCGGTGGAGTCATAGAAGGACGCAAAACTTTAATGTAAGGTAAATTGGTGATTGCGGTCCGTAACGTAATCATGAATTTACAGGTACATTAAGGTAGTGTGAAATTTTATCAAGGTTTTCGGTGGTCAACCAATTGTAAACCTGATGTTTTTCTTTTAACTTCGGGACGAAGTTTCTAAAAGTAGGGGAGACTGTAACATCACGTATTTTTTTTTTCATATGTTTAAGTTAATAAAATCACCACTTCACCCATCATGTACTCCTCATATGATTTTTGAAAACAATATATAGTTCTTTTATTAACCACTTAATAATAATAATAATAATAATAATAATAATAATAATAATAATAATAATAATAATAATAATAATAATAATAATAATAATTAAATTGGTTTATTTATATATATGAAACATATAAGTCATGTTTTAACAATATCCCACTCATTATAACCATCCTTAACCCACTACCTTTAACCTAAGTCCATAACCCAACCAAAACAAACCTTAATAAGCCTACACATCTCTAAGCCCATCACTTTTATTTAATTTTCGGCCCATAATCAGACCCAACCCAACCCACTTTGGTTCATCCATCCTCTTCCTTGCTTCTTTTGTCCTTCTCGCTGCAAATTTCCACAAGAAAGTCAAATGTTTGACTTTCCAAACTCAGTTTTGGAAACTCTTAAATGTGATTGATTGACCCGAAACTCTAAACCTTTGATACAGCTTTCCAATTTGTGCAAAATCATTCCTTATCTAAACTATTGATGCGTTTTTTTTTTTTTTTTACTATGTAAGTCAAAGATTATAATCTTCCAATTATACGTAATTAATACAAATTGAAACCATTCCTAAAAAGATTTTTGGTTATTTATTTATTAACATTCCCTCAATTATCAAACATTTTTTTATATTAATCAAACAAGCATTTATCCCCAATTCGAAACCCTAGAATATACTTGTAGACTAGATAAACTTAGACTTATTTGTTGCCTTATACATAGGGTGATACTTGGCAAACTATTGGGCTACACTTATACTATTCCTCAATACCTAATACTATACCAAGGTGAGTTTACATAGCCCCTTTACTCTATTTTCACTATTTTCGGGGTGAAACGTGTTTAAACATTTTATACTATCATTTACTCATATTTACTTGTGATTCAATTACAACATCATTCTATCATTTGACTGTAACAAAAAGACACAGTACAATCATTAACAATGATCAAGCCGCCTGTTTAGATTATAGCGCTATAGGTCTGACAAACCCATCCCCCGCATAAATTCAGGGATGATCGATAACAGTAACAACATTTAACTAACTTGCGAGTTAGTCAACAGTCGACACAAGGTTTGGTTGTACAAAGACGCATTGTTACATGTATGCATCATACTCTATCATCATACAACTTTGAATGTTGTACAAACTATTGTTATCAAGTATTTACAAAAACCTATGTATTCTCACCAACTTTTGTTGACCCAAAATATTTTCAACTTAACATGTTTCAGGTTCTACTTGCTTGAAGATTTGAGTCATTGCTTGAAGATGTGTGCATAGTTTTATTCAATTTGATGTACGAATACTTGTAGAACAATTGTATGTAATTTATTTAAATCATTTAATGAAATTTATTACTCACCATGAGCTACTGAACAATCATCACTACGTGACATCCCGATGTTTCCGCCATCGGTTGGGGTGTTACAGTTTGTCACTCATCAGCACTTGTAATAGAATCTTTCCACCGCCCTTATGTTTCAGTACTTTAGTAGTTTATTATTACTTTATCTTTTGTACAAGTTCCAAGACTCCAACTTGTTGTAGGCTTGCTTTTTTAACAAGGTTCATGTATTTGTTTGTCTATAAATAGATGGGCTAATCCCTCTGTTTTAGATATTGATTTTAATTGAAAACTGAAATCATTCAGAGCTTTTACTTGATATTCCATTTCATAATCTGAGAATCTATTTGCTTATTTATTGTCATATACATTCAATACTTAGATTCTCATTAACTGTCTTTAGTATATAAACATCTAAGGGGAGTAATAACTCCTATTGATAGTGAAACTTTTTAACTTATTCCGCTGTGCAAAACTGCTTTGATTTAAACTTGCAAAACACATAAGTGTTCATAAGCAAGCGAACAAAGAGCATACTGATCCAACAGAAACAATTAAACACCGTAAATGTATTACCTTATCAACAGACAAAAAAAAAGTAAAACAAAAAAACAATTAAACAAACAAACACCTTAAATGCATTGGATCAACAGACGAGTAACAGAATACTAACAGAATGTGCAAAAAATAATTATTCAAATCCAAGTAGCATTATTTATAAGCAAAAGCACAATAAACATCTTAAAACAGAATTATTAAACCAAGGCTTTCGATAACACGAACATGCAAGAAGAAAAGATGCTTACCGGAATCCTACTGGAACTATAACAGGCAGATCAACCCTTACCGTCACCCTGCTGCCTCTTCATCCGTTTGGGATCCATGACATTTCAGAACTTTAAAAGATTCCCTAATATATAACCACCACCAACCACCAAGCCTAACAACAGACGGCGGGGCGACAGAGTGCGGAACGAAGCGGTGGAGTGAGGCGGTGGATGAGAACCAGAGAAAAAGGTGGCCCAAAGGTCGATCTACATGAAAAAGGGACATGCATCTTGAGGTTCATTAATCGGAAGTTGCGACCTCGCCGGAGGTCACCGCCCCTCTCTCCTGACCTGAGTGGTGGTGAATGTGGCGGTTGAAGCCGGCTGTGACATAAACCAAGAGACGTTTAGAGAGAGAGAGAAACACAAAAGTGAAACAGCCAGAGGAAACGTGGTGCAGATAAAGGTGTTTTCAAGGAAAATACCAAAACACCCTCAAAAACCCAGATCGAACATGCCAACATTAATTATTTACTGTTCAATTTATAGAGTTATAAATATATTTATAATTATAATATGTTAGTGGTTTCAAATAATTGTCTAGATTAACATGGTTTTGTTGGATAGTTTAATGTGAGTTTTGCTTCTTTCATATATGGTAGAATGATAAAGGTTACCAGGTGATTCAAATAAACAATTTTTTATTTATCTAGAATATATGTTAATAGTTATTCATCTAAAGACAATATGGTTGAATTTTTCATCGAATACGATTTTTGCAACTACCAGATATATTTATAGCTTAAATCAATGTTTTAAAAACTGCTTTTTTAATTATACCGGATTTAGCTAAAATATGGTTCAACCGGTTGAATCGTGTTGTACCGGACGGTTTAACCGGGTTGATTAGTTAGCTATATAATTTCATAAACTACAACAATAACACAAAAAATAATGTAAAAGTACATAATTACATACTAAAATACTATCAAAAAGTTAATCTAACAATTAAAAAATAATCCAAATGATAATCTGATGTTTTTAGTTTTTTAAAAGTCATTCCTTAATAAAAAAATAATCTAAAAATAACCCAAAAACTAACGTATACTGGATTTACCGGCAGTATAAAATCGATAACGTTTTTCATATTTACCGGAGTGTTTCGTACCGGATTTCCATCTGAAAACGGTAATACTAGTATAACCGGCCGGTTTTTAAAACATTGGCTTAAATTGATTTATCTTTCTTTCTGTTTAACATGATATGTGTCGACGATATTATATATGTATTTATAGACATGAATTGTATTAAGATTTGAATATATGAATAATTGTGTGCTTCGTGACATGAATCTTAAGCTTCCAAATGATCAATCTAGATTACTTTTATGAAGTTTTGTGTAGGGCTGCAAACGAACTGAATTTTTAACAAACTATTGATGAATCGTTTGGCGGGAAATTCATTTATGTTCGTTCGTTTTGGGAACGAACATGAACAGAGACCGCGTTCATTCGTTTATGTTCGTGAATGTTCGGTAAAGTGTTCGTTTGTGTTCGATAGTTTAATAGGGTTTTTAATTTTTATGATGTTTTCTACATTCTTTGTGTCAGGTAACTATATGACTATATAAGATCAATAAAGCCCACTTTTAGTATAATCATTAAATAAATGATTAATGAATAGTTCAAATTTAAATCAATAATTATTGAAGACTTCAAGTTTAAGATACGGGCTTATTTTTTTGGACACTACTTTATTATGTTTACTTATATTATGTTAAGTGCTAAGTATGTTTGTATAACTAGGTTATATTTTGGGTGGATCTAGTTAATTTCTTAATGTGTGTGAATTCGATCTTATTCGAAAGTTAAAATATGTCCCTTTGTGCTTGTTTCCGTTCATGAACACTTCTTTGTGTTCGTTTGTGTTCATGAACACTTCTTTGTGTACATTAATGTTCGTTTTTGTTCGTGTGCGTTCATAAACAAAATTAACAAATTAATACAAACGATCACGAACATGAGTGTGTTCTTAACAAACGAACAAGAACAGAAAATCCCGTTCAGTAAGTGTTCATGAATTGTTCGTGAACATATAATTTCTTTAACAAACGAACAAAAATAATGTCTTATTCGTGTTGATTCGGTTCGTTTGCAGCCCTAGTTTTATATAGAGTATGTAATACTTATTGATCCAAAACATGTTTGTAAAAACATAAATTATAATACTCTTTTTCTCTAGGAATTTTCTGAAAATGTAATGTATGATATTCCAATGACGACAATGCCATTAGAGTGATTGTTTTATGTTATATTTAGTGCCATTATTGAATTCACTATAAACTAATATTAAGAAGATGATTTATGTTAGCTAATCTGGATCAATATATGTTATAATTTTATAGATGTTAACATATATGTGTTTATATAGTTATATGAAATGTTTCTGTGATAAAAGATAGTTTTGCAAATATAAATAGACACCGCTCGATATCTTTATGAAATGTTTATGAAACATGTCTTATCGTGTCTTGTCGTGTTAACTTATTTTACTAGGTGTTCCTTATCGTGTCTTGTCGTGTCTTATCTTGTTAACCTGTTATACACAGGTTCGTGTTCGTGTTTGAAAATAATGACACGATTAGATTTCGTGTCGTGTTCGTGTTTACAAGTTTCGTGTTCGTGTCTTAACAGGTTCGTGTCTTAACAGGTTCGTGTAACCTGTTATGCCAGCCCTATTACCAATAATGATATGGCTGTGAAGATTTAACACCACTTCATGCCTCCACCCGTATATCAAAACATAGCCGTCGCCACTACCAGAAACAACCCAACCAGCCACTGCTTAAGGCGGAACCCTAGCCCCATTTTTCCTGGGTTATGGCTAGCACCAACTCAGCCATGGTGAATGTGATGTGATGTTAAGCCTATTAAACATAATCTTGATCTTGATCTGGTTTCTAATTGTGAATGTGATGTCAAGCCTATTAAACATAATCTTGATCTTGATCTGGGTTTGGGGTTGGGGATAAAGATGGTGGATAATTGTTTGATTTGGGGATTTTTAAAGTTTTGGGAATTAGGGTTTTTGAAGGAAAAATGATGAAGAAGGAGAGCAGAGTGAAAGAGATGGTTAAAATAGGGTTTTTAAAGTTTGATCTAAAATGATAAAAATACCCCTGACCTTAACTAGAGTTTTCTAATGGAGTAAAAAAAATGGGCTAAAATGGCACCAAAATGAAACCACAGGGGTTCGAGTGATAAAAAAAACTTTTTCTGTCTAAATTGGCATTTTAGGTCAAATGTCAGGGGCCATTTTGACAGTTTACTCTTATAATAGAAAGACTTATTTGAAAGTAATAAATGATTATATGTTGGGAAGCTAATAGATAAATTGTTCGTGTTTAAAAGTACAATAACACATAAACTATATACATTTGCTTATATGTGTTGAAAAAAAAATCTCACTTCTTAAAGTTTTATTGTAACTCATTTTATATGATGAAATGTTATAACGTTGTGTATTGTATCATTTGACTCTACATCTTTTATTTTATATGCTATCATTTACTTAGCATTGAATAGAACAAATAAAACAAAGTTATGTTTTATTATCATTCTCATGAAATATTTACATTTGAAATCCAAAGTGTTATACATCTTGAATCTCATTATCATGTCATACTTCTTAATTGGTGTTTTGTGAAAAAAAGTTTATATATGACGAAAATTGGATAAAAACAACTTTTGTTTGTCAAACCTCAAATATGTTCTTGAAGTAGAAATATCATTAAAATGGTATGAATCTCATTATCATGTCATAAAAGGTCATAAGATGTTGGGCTGATAATATTATATGACTGGGACATATAATTACTTCTTAATCAATGTTTTATTAATAAAAGTTTATATATGACGGAAATTGGATAAAACAAATTTTGTTTGCCAAATCTCAAATATGCTCTTGAAGTAGCAATATCATTAAAATGGTATTCAAGGTTTGAAGTGAGTTTATATCTGTATGTTCGATTAAAGTGAATAAAAATCCGTTAATGTTATCGGATTCTATCTCATTCCCTGAAGTGATTATGATATATAATGATTAGTGAAAGGTAGTGATCATGTACATAACTAAGGAAATAGTAATGATGTAATCATGAAAGTTATATGGTTCTAATCTATTCCCTGAAGTGAATGTGACGATATTCACCAATGTAAAGATATGTTTCTACTCCATTGCCTGAAGTGAATGTGATAATATTGATTGATGTAAAGATAATGATCTTGGTCATTACTAAGAAAGTGGTAATTAATCATATTAAATTCAAGGTTGGAAAAGTCGCTAGGCGGTGCCAACTCGGTTGGCTAGGGAGTTGTGAGTACTTGGCCATAATCGAGAACTACTTAGAGATGACTCGCCGAGTACTCGGCCTAGGAGGGGAGTATTCAGGGATTAATCATTGAGTAACCGGTGCCTAGATGGGATTTTTACAACCATAATATTAATAATAAAATTGGCCATAAGAAATGGCCCACTAAGGGAGTGATTCTATGAGAAAAAATGGGAAACATGTTATAATATAAATGTTTAAAATAGTAGTTATTTTCATGTATTTCCTATCGTATATTAAACAAACACGAGTGCAGCTAAAAGCATATATGATCATAAACCCAAAGCTTATGGATCATTTAGTGATTGGCATGATCGGTTAGACCATACCGAGTCAATGATGGTGTTAAATGCATAGAAGAACCCAAAGATTCTTTAGTAATCATACATGTACTGTTTGCTCTCAAGGGGAAGTTAATTATTTACCAACAAAGTTGGGTGTAAATCACTAAAATATCTGTAAATGATACATTCATTATGTATACCATTTAGTGTTATAATCGATGCATCATCTAAATGGTTATCAAATCCGTAAACTGACGTTTGTGTGACTTGTAGCTTAGCTAATACGATATCAAGCACATTATTCCAAACTATCATGATAATTTTGATAAAAGTTTTGATCTTGATTCCCATTTTAGTATCGATTATTGGAATAAAAGTTAAATTACATGTGATGAGTGTTGATACATGATATGTTTTGTTGAAGACAATAATGAAACGTCTAGAATTGATTTCAAAGCCATTATAACTGATTTTAAAGCCGTTATAACAAAAGTTCATGTCGTCTGTGGGTTCATGTGATTTTACAATCACATCAGACCAATAAGTTATAATATTTCCTCCCCATTACAACTGGTTTTAGGTCAGGAACCAAATACTTTATCATCTATATTTTTGGTTGTGCAGTGTATGTTGCAATTATTCCACCACATGCACAAAGATGAGAGTTCAGTAGGTAGTTGGGATTATATGTTAATATTAAATGCGAGATTCATTTATGACGTAATTAATTGATTTTCATTTTAACAAATCAATATTTCCAATATGAGGGGGGAGATAAAAGGTAGTTGGAAAAGATAAAATGAATTATGACTTGATCCTCAAATTAACACATGTGAATTGAAAGTACAAATGATAATTCATTTCCAAGAATTTATAAATTGATTACGAGACGTATTCACTAACCTAAATATAGTGACTAGCTAAGACACACGTACGAACTGCTAGTGCTCCAATTTATATTAATGTCATAAAAGGACAACCATACATTGGGGATGAGTTTATAGCACGCCTGAAGCATGGTAGACTAGTCGGTTCCAGTAATAAAAACCCTAAAAACTGGAGCACGTGATGAAAATGGTCAAGTCGAGGTATAGTAACAAGTCCCTTGAAGAGACATTAGACATGATGGTTCTAGAAGAGCCTCGGGTACCTGAAAGTAAAGAGATCTCAGTAAATTATTTCATGTCTAGAAATATATGGAATCGAAACGAAATCGTCGTTGATGATAATTATGTATAAATATAGCGCTTGAAATAATGAAATTGATGAGGATCATGAACTAAGATATGCCGATAAATGAATTATGAATTATGAAATGATTGGCCAAAATTAAAAGATGAAAGTGAGGCAGTACTGAAATCTTTCACGAATCTAGAAGTTTTGGACAAGTGGTCCATACAACTAAAAGTTGTAAAGTATGTTAGATCTAAATGAGTCTTTTGTGCAAAATCGTAATATGAAATGTGACATTGCGCAATATAAGGCATAATTGGTGGCACACATATTTTCTTCAAGACTCATAAGTAATTATGAGGAGACATGTTCTCTAGTGGTGGATACATCATTTTTTTTCTAGTCTGGTAATACAAGAAGGAATTGATATGTGTCTGATTAATATTATGATATCTTAAATATATGATAATGAATTTTACATGGAATTCCTGAAGGATTTAAGTTTTCAATATCATGTAAAGAAAGTTCTCGAGAACGATATAATTATTCTATACAAATCTGGATCCAAATACATTATATTTGTTTTATAGATTGATAAATTAAATATAATAGAGACTCATGATGAATTCTCTAAGCCAGTTTAGTGCTTAAAACCAATAATCTTAAGAAAGTAATTCCTATGCAGTAATAAGCATATGGTTATTATGATATCTCAATAAAGTATGGTACAATATGAAATGGAAGTGAAATAATTTTTAACGAGTTCTTTGAATATGATATGAAAAACAATATACTAAGTTGTGATGTTTATGTGGTAAAACTCTTAAAGAGTGTGTTTGCGTACATGATAGGTCAACATGGAAGGAAGTCTATGTTCAATTGTTGCATGGAGATTTGAAATTAAAATCTCAAGAAATATTTACATGAAGTTAACAAATTCTATGTCACTTAAGTACTCTAGTAAAACATGGTAAAATTAACTGTGTGATTATCTCGCAGAAAAGAGATATATGTATTATATACTCGATCACGTGTTATATTCAATCAAGAATATCATGTTTAGATATATCCTATGATATGTTGGTATCATTATCATTATCTCCTGAATAGCTGGCATGCAAGTCTAGCATTTATTTAGCGACATTCTTATATATCAATCAAACTACATGCAAAAGACGTTGGGCATTTTATTATGTCAAAGTCCATCTATAAGAAGTCAGAGAATGTTAACTCATTTGGTATAAAACACATTATCCTTTTCTTATTCCAAATAGAGATTATTAGTACATAATTAGTACCATAGTTAAGTGCACCTAATTGAATATTCTTGCCCGATTTATTATTTATTTATTTGATTTTATTATTAAGATAGAATTTGTTCCCAACGAGGAGACATTGAAATGATCAAATATTTTGATACGCTCATGGTATGAAAGATTTGAGTTTGTAATTTACTAACCTATAAAAAAATATTTGGTTAGTATTATTGATGCAAGGAATGTAACACGACACGCTCGTTGATTTTGTGGTGCGTATATATGAAAAGAGGCACTATAAGTTTGACACGAAGATCATATACATCATTGCTTAGTTTAATGAATTGTATATCAAGAACATCAAATGACTATTCATTGACTACAAAAACTTTGAGCAACTTTCTTAGAAGATCGACACAGTCATTTGAAAGATACATATTAAAATGAAGTGGGTTATTAGACACATTGCACTCTTTTCCCTTCATTAAATTTTGTCCCATCGGGTTTTCTAAGTAAAGGTTTTTAACGAGGCAACACACCTAATCCAGAAGTATCAGGGGTAGAAAATACATGTTGCACTCTTTTTCCCTTACTATGATTTTATCCCACAGGGTTTTCCTAGCAAGGTTTTTAACGAGGCAACACCACAAAGCGTAATAAACGAATACTGTATTGTTTTATTTTATTATGTGGATAGTCAAAGGGGAGTGTTATGAATGTACCAATAATGTATTGACTCTCCACATACATAATCTATATCTATTCATTATGTTTGTATTAATTGTATAGCCTTATAAATTGGCTCTCAATACGCCAAAATAGGGCTACGGCCACACTTTTGCCAAAATCACCCTGCAACACTTTTGATTAAATATGCGGCTAAAGGTCATCAATCACATTTCAAAACCTTTCTAGCCTACTTTTAGCCACACATCTTATTTCAAAACCGGGTGTTCGTGGCTCGGCCAAAATTGCTCGTTTACGTTTCAACGTCCATGAACACCTTGTGTTCGCGTCTTGATTATTTTTCACTGTTTTAAGCTCTTTTCTCACAAACACCTATAAAATAATGAAATAAATAAATACATTATAAAAACAACACGAAACGAATAAAAACCTGACCCAATAATATACAAAATACATAGGAAAAGAGATGTGTTTTACAACACATCACTTGTGCCTGTACAAAATATGCACTTCCCTGTGTTCCAAAATTCCTATTATAACTAGGGTTTGATTGGTTTCCAGACTGTGATTTGTTAAAGCTAGAGCTTCTACACTCGCTAGAAAAGTGTCCAAGCTTCTAACACTTATGACATCTTAGTTTTGATTTGTCAAAACCAACTTTTGTTGAACTGTTCAGTCCTGGAAATTTCCTTCCTGGCCTTTTATAAAATTTGTTAGTTTGACTATTTTCTTCATTGTAGTATGTCCATTTCCTCTAAGTCATCACTACTAAAATTTTTTAAATCATCCATTATAAAAAAACATGTTATCAGTAGTTTGACTATTTTCTTCATTGTCATAAGCTGGATATGACCTTTCTGATGAGATCCTAGCAGTTAGTCAATGTGATTAAAAGATCCAAAATCATTAGAACAAGAAGGTGAGTCTTGTCCCAAAAGTGTTGTGTTACCTGGAACATAGTCATCAGCAGTTTTACCAGAATTTTGTAATTTCTTTTTTTGATTGATTTCTCTCTCAAAAGTTAGTAATCTCCCATGATGTTTTGTAAGTGTGAGGGAGTCAAAATCTGGTCCTGACCTAAGAACTAGAGAGTAAGTTTCCCATTTTTCTGGTAAAGACCGTAAAAATCTATGAAGCATAGATGAGTTTGTGTAGGTCTGACCATTTAACTTTAACTCAGAAATGAATGAAGAGAATCTTTCAAATTGTTGTGTCAAAGTCTCTCCATTAACATGAGTAAAGGTTTCATATTGTTGAGCAAGAATTTCTCTGGTGTTGGCAATCACCTCATCAGTTCCTCCAAACTGTTCTTTTAGGCAATCTCATAGCTCTTTGGCACTTTCACAATGTAAAAGCCCAACATATATTTCATTTGGGAGAGCCATAGCCAACATAGAGAATGCCTTAGCATCAAGCTCAAGTTTTAGAAAATCTTCATCGGTGTAGTCTTTTGGTTCTTTTGGTCTTTCTATTTTAGTTTCAAGATCTGTTATTACTGGTTTGTGAGGTCCATAAATGACAGATCTCCCACATCCAGTATTTGTTTGAGATAAAGTGTGTGCCAACCTCTTTTACTAGATATTGTATTCATTTCTAACTAGCATAGGAGGTTTATTGGCAGATCCAGTATTGTAAGGGTCCATTTTTAATAAATTTGATTGATCAATGGTTTCTTAAAGTGATGGATATTTGAAAAAAGTGAACTAGAATCCTTTATTGAATATCAATAAGAGCCTGTGTCTGATTCTCAATTTGTTTGATTGATATTTGATCAGATGAACCAGTGCTCTGATACCAATTTTTGGATCAGTTTTTGTTTAACAGTTTTTATTATGAACACTTGTGTAAGATCTATCAAAGTAAATTGCATAGCGGAATAAATGTAAGTGTTCAAGTTAAAGTTTCACTTTTGACAGGAGTTATTACTCCCCTTGATGTGTGAACTAAAGTAGTAAATGAGAATCAAAACAGTTAATGAATAAAACAGTAAATGCTTCAAATGATTCTCAATATATTAGAAATATTAACTACACAAGGACTGTCTAAAATAGAGGGATGGACCCATCTATTTATATACGAACAAGAGAAGTATTGAAGCAATATAATAATACTAAATACTACAACAAGCTGTAGCATTGGTACTTGTAAAAAGACTTTAATAAAAGTAATATAAAACTAAACTACTGAACTATAAGGTGGTGGGAAGCTTCTATCAAAACAACTAATGAGTGACAAACTATTGATGAGTAGTTTGTCTTCAGTAGTTCCTCAGAGACTTTGTCTGGTTTGTCTTCAGAACTTCTGATAATTACTCTTTAGTACTTGATATCTTCTTCTTCAGTACTTTAGAATAATATTGCAGAATATGAATTAGACTTAGGTATCAAAAGTGGTTTCGTCAATCCTCTTTGTCCTTACATTCGTGTAACATGTGTTACACGTAAAATTATACATTTTTAAAAGAAACCGCTTTCGCTTTTTTTTATTTTTTGGCTCAAATATGCTTAAAATCATATATATTACATGCCCTAATATTTTAATAAAAAAAGCTCGATAAGTCAGAGTTTTCACTATAAGAGTGGGTTTCCAAAATATTCATACCATATATATATATATATATAGGATTTGGATCATTTGAGAACCACCATTTAGGGAGAGAACCAAAGAACCAAGTGTGAACACAAAAACTCCTCCACCAAAAAATAAAAAAAATAATAAAAAAGTTATATAACCTAAAAAATAAAAAAAAAGTAAAAACACCGAAATGTTTTTTTAGTGTTAATCTTTCTGAAAAAAAAAATAAAAAAATACAAAAAAATAAAAAAAATGGCTTTTTTTACGTCATATTTACGTCAGGTCTGATGCACATGTGCATTTTGCTGTTATATATATACATACATATACCGTATGCACATGTGCATTTCACTATTAGAGCACACTTTTGAATAAATTATCAATTACTATAATGAAATGATCATTAAATGGACGTGATATGACATATAAGGTGGAAAAAAATTTATTCAATGATCATTAAATAAATGCGAAGTGCATTTCACTATTATAGTTAGGTTTTTTTTTTCATGGGTTTAGCTTTAGGGTTTAGTTCTTAGGTATGATGGGAAAGGGGTTAGGTTTTTTGGGGTTGGTGGTGAATAAACTTAAAAAAACCTCTATATAAAACTATAAAATAAGATAATTGTATTACATGCACATGTGCATTTCATTATTATAGTTAAGTTTTTTAATGGGTTTAGCTATAGGGTTTAGTTTTTGGGTATAGTGGAAGAGGGAGTATCTTTTTAGGGGGATGGGATGGAGCGTTTTGGTTTTTGGGGGGTGTGGGGTTAGCTGCACATGTGCATTTCACAATTGGGGGGGGGGGGGGGGAGGGGTTAGGTTTTTAGGGATTGAGGTGGGTGGGTTTAGGTTTTTACGGGGTGTAGGTAGGGTTTTTAGGTTTTTTTTGTTTGTGTTCACACTGGTTCTCTCCCTAAAGTTGCTTCTCGTATGATCCCTACCCTCTATATATATATATATATATATATATATATATATATATACACATAGGATTGGGTTCATTTGAGAACTATCTTGAGTTATGAGAACTTGAGAACTCCTTTGGACCATTTACCAAGTGACACATCACCCACCTTATAATTTTTTGTATTTTTTTAATTAGGGTCAATAAAATCTTTTACACACAATTAAGTATGTGGTTTTTGGTAATTTTGCACGTGTAATGATTACTCTCTATAATAATAATAATAATAATAATAATAATAATAATAATAATAATAATAATAATAATAATAATAATAATAATAATAATAATAATAATAATAATAATAATAATAATAATAATAATAATAATAGATTAACACACACTCTCTCTCTCTAATCAGATTCAAAACACTTTCTCTCTTCTACTCTCTCTCTCTCTCTCTCTCTCTCGTCCCCTCTCTTTCTTTCATATACAGAAACAATTCTCTCTCTCTCTTTCATCTGAAAACAGGAAGACGACGATGGTGTAGGGGTGGTCGACTGAAGATGGATCTGATTCAGGGGGTGGTTTTGTTCAGGTGGTCGATTTGGTTTTCGATGGCGGTCGCTGGTGGTCGTTGGTGGCTGTGGTGATCGATGGCGGCCGATGGGTTTTTACAGGTATGTTTTATTGTGGTTGTTGTTGTTATTATTATTATTATTATTATTATTATTATTATTATTATTTTATTATTATTATTATTATTATTGTAAAGTACGAAGAAACCAAACAGAGCGATACAAGCAGAACAGAGAAACCCCATTTAGGTTTGGTCCTTGAATTTTTGTCATAAAATATTAGCACACCACCTGTTTGTTAAAATACGTCAAAGAGAGAACGTGTTAATAATTTTGTATTGCTCTTTATAGGACATGTGAGAATGTGAGATGAGTTTTTATTAATACCCATTTGAATGCAGGTGTCTTTCTTTGAGGTGCAAGAAAGGCTCATGGCCAAAGGACGAGCCTTTCTGAAGATTATCTTTTTGTCTAAGGTAACTACCCATCATTAGTTTATGTTATTATATAGGTTGTTAAAGGCTCATGGCCAAAGGACGAGCCTGTCACCTAGGTGCAAGGCGCACAAAAAGTGCACGCCTTTGGACAAGCAAGGTGCTCGTCCGGTGCATGCCATTTTTTGGCTATTTTTAGACTTGTTTTTTTTTTTTTTTTTTTTTGCTGTGTAAGTAATTTTATCCCGTGCTTCGCTGCAGGAATAGGGTAAACAAATGACGTGTCTTTGTTCGTTGATTGAATATGTGTTTTATAATTGTTTTGTTGGTTTATTTACACCGGTGTAATACGTTATTACTGCCTAGCGCCCCCTTACTCATAGTTAATTCGTATATCCTTAATATGGTTGCTAGATTCTAATAAACCTAAGGCTTTCAAATGGATGTATATTGTAGTGGGATGATAAGGACATTGCGCAGGTTGACATGGAACGATTTGTGGAGGATGGTTCTCTTGATGATAATGTTGAGTTTTTTTTTTATCTAATGATGACGCTGATTTAAGGGATACCGTTGGTCGTTGTATGGATGTGAGCAAAGGTGAGAGTCGCATCTTATAGTTTTATGTTTTCATAGTTGACCCGTTAGTTTTCTATCTATTGCTATTCTTTATTTGTTACCAGGATTTACTTTTACAGAGGTCAATTCTATCCAGGCTAATGGAAACAAGGTTGTTTGTTGCCATTTCTCCTCAGATGGTAAATTGGTTTGCTACTGGTGGTCATGATAAAAAGGTAATAATATATTTTGAGCGGATGAACGAGTAACTAATAAAGTAGTTATTATTTTTATTATTTGTTAGTACTCTTAAATAAAATGCAGGTCTGTATATGTGTTTAGGGGATTTTTGTTGTTTTATTTATTTATTTATTTTTTGTGGGTTTTACACCAATGTGGTTTGTTTTACATTATTGTTAGTATGAATTTTATAAATGTTGGTTTTTTTTACATTTGATGTAAATACAATTTTGGTTGATGTTGTGGGGCATTTACACTGGTGTAATACAACATTTTTAGATGCGACTATGTATTTTTTACATTGGTGTTAATAATTACACTGGTGTAAATAATACATAAATGTATGGATGCTTGTTTTGGTATGGTAGATTTTACATTGGTTTAAATAATTACACTGGTGTAAGTAATACAAATGTATGGATGTTTGTTTGGTATGGTAGATTTTACATTGGTGTAAATAATTACACCAGTGTAAATCACACAAAAATTATAGACGTTTGGCTTTAACACACGAAACGATCTGTTCATCTTGTGTTTTACACTGGTGTAAGAGTATCATTTTGGGGTTTTACACTAAAAATAAAATAAAGTTAAAAAATGGATTTTTACACTAATTTTGCGGATCAATGGTTGGAATTTTATAGATTATTAAAAACAAATTTATTTGCATTTATAAATTATTAAAAACTAAAATAAAAAAACATGATGTGATGGTGGGTTGACAAGAGAGAAGGTGGTTTTACCTAAATGCCCTTGTTACCATATAATATTGTTTTTTATCTCTCCTATCTTAATATTTTATTATCATTTAATCACAACCACAAACTCCTTGATAATTAATTAAACTTGTGGCTATAAAGTGAGTTCTCAAGTTCTCACAACTCACACTAGTTCTTAAAATAACCCAACCCCATATACATATATATATATATATATATATATATATATATATATGTGTATTAGTTAGACATTTAAATATGTTCAGTTTTATTTTGTGAAAAGATGAAACCACATTCGAAAGTGAACATATTTGTATTAGTTGGACATTTAAATCTCGTAGACAAAACAAAACCATTTACAAATAATATTTGAATTTGATAAGTTTTGTATTTGTATGGAGTGAGTGTTAAAAAGATTTGATATACGTATAATATTTTACCCATGTGTTATATAATATGTTAATATCAACAAAAACTTCCTCATTTAAAAGGGGGTTCTTTTTAACAAATTTAACAAGATAAAAGATGAAAGCACTTTAAAAAAATTTAAACTAATTGACTAAACACTTTTTACGCCTTAGTCTAATATCAACAAAACTTCCAAATTTTAAGGGGTGGGGAAATCTTATAGTTAATCAAGCGGGAAACATTTTTAAAATTTAAACTCTAAAGTGGAATACTAAAGTTATCCTATAAATAATAGTAACACACACTTATTCCATTTGCTAAAATTTTTAGGTTTGGATCCAAATCTAACTTCAAATGTTAAAGCTTCTAAGGTTAGTTATTTGTTAGTTTATGGTTCTCATATATAAGTTGATATTATATATTAATATAATATATTAACATGTTTTTTATGAACATCAATGCATATATGAATTTATTTTACTTCTTTGTAAATGTTAACATTTTTTTTCACATTCATTTTAATGGAAAAATATAAAGATTTGAACAAACCAATGGTCGTACAAGCGTCGAGATTAGGATGAAAGCAGTATTTTTTTAAGGTTTGACTTTTTGTATATCTATATTATATTATAAAGCATGAGGGAAGAATGACTACAAAATGTAAGTAATTACAACATCCTATGCTTATGGTAAATATTCAAGTAGCTTAGTAAAATGGTAAAATTGTCTTTCTTCATGGTGTCAATTGTCTTTCAAATCTAATAATTAGATTTGTTAAATTTCACTAAAACAAAATATTTTTTATTTAAATTTTGATAAGTGCAACAATAATGAAAGTTAACTCATGATTTTTTTTGTTAGTAAAAAGTAGTTACAAAATATTAAACTTAATAATATTGACATAAAACATTTGTTTACCAAGTATATTGTTCTTTAATGACATAAAAACCAAAACTTTTGTTCACCAAGTTTAATAAATCAAATTAAAAAATAAAATTATATATATGATATAAAACATTTGATTACTTGATCTTTACAAAAATTGTGATTGTTATTTAAAACTGAGCCATAAAATATAAAGACATATGAACACGAATATTAGCTAAAACAAAAATAAAAGCTCTCTTTTTGTTTATACATCATGATTAGATCTTTTTTAATTTTATCTTTTTTTTAGTAAATGTAACAATAATGAAAGGTTAATTCATGACTTTTGTTTAGTAAAAAAGTTGTTACAAATTCATGTTAAATGTTAAGACAAAGAAAATATAACCGGCTAAATAACTAGCTTTTCAATGCCTTTTACTAATGCAAGTTATTTATCTATACTATTATATAATACATACTATATGGACATCAAGGTAATTTCACTACTTTTTTAAGATGGCATATGAAGAGGTATAAGCATACATCTCTATATTTTACCCCCTTTGTTCCCATTATGCCCCTTTATATAACATATCATGCATATGGAACATGTGTCTAGTACACATTAATATCATCTCCACAATGTAACCCCATTAAAACCCCTCCTTCATGGCCATTAAGTTTATGAAAGGATCCCATTTTATGATCTTTTTTCTGGTTTTAATTTTATAGGGAACTTGCACATTGATCACAATACTTGAAAAAGGAACACAATTCACTTTGCCGCAACAAGCATTGCTCTTACTAATAGAGAGTAAATATAATTAATAATGATAAATAGTATGTTAATTTTATATGATAAATTAAATTGATTAAAAATGTTTTATTACTAAAATTGGAATTTGTTTATTAATATGAGTTTATTGCATTTTAGTTTTGAAGTTAAAAAACCATATATGCATGTACTATCTCACTTTTGCAAGAACAATATCTCAATATATCTTCATTTGAAAAAAATAATTAAAAGAATATGTGAAAAATTCAATTTAGATTTGATAGCAATATTTTACATAAAACCAAAACATATTAAGTTATATCATGTCACATAATTGTATTTGGTGTTTCACATACTTGTGATATTACAATCTAATAATGTTACCATACATGAAGTTTGAAGGAATAAATATAAGAGATTATACGCTAACTGATTGCTAACTTGATCTCCACCATTCCTAGAGGCAACAGCACGGCGTAATAGAACAAATGTCCGTATGCGACAATATTATTCCTATAGGTTTCAAATCCGACCAACACAAAACATTCTCCTACTTTGTTGTAGAGTGCTACAACAGTTTACGGTAGACACATAAAATAATTGTCAAACAATAATACATGATGACTTTTAGTATAAAAGTTATTGTATATGTGATAAAAGTTTACGGTTAAAAATTACAATCAGACAAATGTTGTGTTAATCAAGAGCAACATCATGGTTTCTTTAATCAAATGTCATGGTTTCTTTGATCTGCGCATACAACACAAACTTCTCCTTCACACCTATGGCTGTCTCATTAGATGACACAATCGCCAACATGAGAAATGACATATATACGTTTGGAGCATATTCGGGAATATACCACAAAATCGACCAGTTAGTACTACGGGATGGCAAACTTTTCCCACACGCCATTATTTATTTTTTTGTGGCTTCATTTAGAGTATTTAGCTAAATATTTTTCCGGAGACTGAAATCTTGTCTTCTGATTCAAGTTTTCAATATTCTCCCGCATCAATTTTTATTTTTTAATCACGCTTTCAATATCAAAGGACTTCCACCAAAATAATTATCACACAAGAATAAATGATGACTTTTAGTTTAAAATTATTATATATGTATAAAAGTTTACTGGTGCAGCCCCGCCCCAACGCGCGGGTTACTGCTAGTTAGTCTTAATAACTTCAAAATATATACCATCTTAACCTAACCCTCAAGTAGTCGTATATCTCTCTTACATCTCCCAGTCTGCACACGTATCAATTCGTTAATATGGAACATATTCTCTCGATTTCATTTCTGCTTAGAAGTTCATAGACTTCAAGAACTTATAAATAATCACCCACCGATTCCTACTCGACAACCCATATCTCAAATCTCTTATCAAATTGAAGCATCGGGTGATAAGTTTTGTACGTTACTGCAATATATAAACATACTAAAATGCATATGATTGTGTATCTACTTGCATAAGTTATGCGACATGTTCAAGTTCATTATATAGCATACACTAATATTTTGTTTTCTTTTTTGTATAATTAGATTTTATTGATGGTGACATTCAATGATAACCACTCGATAAACTTTAAACCGGTGATATCTTAGCATATACTTATAATCATTCAATCAAAACCATAATCAATCAAAAAAATCCATACAACTTCATCTCCCGATCAATGCCACCGACCGTATTGCGGTTTATTCACCGCAACAAAAACAACCGTGTGTGAGTAAAAGGTGTTCTGGTTTTATTTCAGTCTTTCAATATTTTCATGGCCATGATATGCTAAAAAGGGTGTTGTAGGCTGATTGTTAACTATTCATAGGATTTCAGAAGATAACCTCGACTCGGGTAACTATTAATCAAAATTATGTATTCATCATAATACCCCTTAATTAGATCTATTGCTTATTAAGGACGTTTTTATTTGAATTTTGTGTCAATTTATATTTTGTTGATATATGTGTTTCTACTCTATATTTCTTTAGGGCTTGAATTGGTTTTGTTCTTTTTAATTTCATGTGAATGGCATTCACATATTTGACCAAACATATTTGTAATGATTTTTAAAAACTGTCATCTTGTTGTTGTTTATTTACCACTTATTGTATAAAATAAAAGGGTTAGGATCAAATACACAGTGAAAGAAAAATAGGAAGTCGTAGGAAGGGTATCAAACGGACTCCGATTGAACTCATTCAAGCGGCATTGGAATCGTCTTATCGAACCCTACGTCGTTAGTTTTTAGGTCTTCGTTTTTTTGGGGTTTTAGCTTGTAGTTTTTAGAATATGCGTTATATCATTGTGTTTTTTATGTACCATTGTGTATTTTTCTTATTTTCATCGTTGTGTCATTTTTTCAATTCATTGTGTCTTTTTTCTTTAGCATTGTGTTATATTTTTTGGCACTGTGTTATATTTTGTGGCTCATTGTGTCATATTTGATGATTTATTGTGTTTTTTGTATCCTTCTCACCCTTCTCATTTTTTGTAGCCTTTGTAGAATAACCCAACCCTAAAATAAAATATTGACCAAAATTAAAGCTTTAACACTATTGAGTTAGGATTTAATACAATCTAAATTTTGAAGGCTTTTAAGTGATTCATTGAGTCAACAAGAAATAATACTAATTATATATAATGAATAAAAACTTGATTATTAGTTTGATTTTTACAAAATGTTATTTCCTCACTTAGAATTTACTGTTCTCGTAACGTAAACATTTTTGGTCCTTTATGTTGTTTTATGTTTTGGTTCTTGACGATTTTTAGAGATATTTTAATTATACCTATAGTTAGTAAACCTCAAAATCAAATCATCATACATACACATCCATATACTCACACACATCTTACAGACACATACAACACACAATACATTACACACATGATTTTTATTAAACGAATTAAATGACTCATAGTTTCTACAAATTAGTACAATAAGATAGATCAACTAAACGCATAATCTCTAGATTAACATACTTAAAAATACGATAAACTGTAGTTTTTTGTGACGTTTAAGCGGAGACAACTTATCGTTAGATATACGACTCGCCATTAAGGTATGAATTCTAAGGTTATCTACCTATAGTGTAATGTTTTATTTACTATTGTCATAGTTTATGCATTTTGAATCTAATTTTTTGGGTGATGTTTCAAAATGGTTTTTTATAAATATTTTCAAAATAATTGAATTAGATTAATTATATCTTTGTGCATCCCTCTGAATTATTAACTACACAATTGTACTTATACTTGTAGATTGTTCACCGCGCCGCATCGTGCGGGCTCCTCACTAGTATATATATAGGTCAAGTATAAAATGAATATCCTGGTGAGTTGAGAAAACCTTTGAAACCCCATGTAGAAAGACATTATTATTTTTTTTGAAAAAAATAACCAATGTAAATTACATGTTTTTAAGCGTTTTGGGCCAAAAAAATTAAAAAAAACGCCAACGGGATTTTTTTAAAAAAGAATAAACAAAGTCGCTGAAAACATTTGTTTACAACATCTAAATAGCTGAAAACATATATAAACAGTGCAACTTTGTTTAATTTTTTACAAAAATCCCATTGCGCTTTTTTTATTTTTTTGCCCAAAATGCTTAAAAACGTGTATTTTACCTTGGTTATTTTTTTAAATAATGTTTTTTTACATGTGTTTTCAAAGGTTTTCTCAACTCAATAGGGTTTTTATTTTATCCCTTACCTGTATATATATATATATATATATATATATATATATGTATATGTAGGGTTGGACATTTAAATCTCGTAGACAAAACAAAACTATGATACCCCGCAATTTCAGGTTCTCACTTTAACCAAACTCTAGTTACTTGTAGTTACATTCCTTGCATTCTACTTAACTAGGGTTGGCTAGATAAGTCACACGTTGCACAGTTATAGGTTAATAACTGCATGAAGTGGTAATTCGAGGAATTACCAAACTATATACATGAGTAGTAAACCCTGGACGTTGGTGAATTGTGAAATTAGATAATTGTGAATTAATTGATTGAGATTGATTGCAATTACGTGTTTCTGTGAAACTACGTGCAAACTATATGTGATTACGTGAACTTAAACCGAACATGTTATTTAGAAACCGTAATCGATGAACTTTTTGGATGGTTGGGGTCTTAACACATGGGGTTGAACTTAATATGGTCCAAAATAGCGAAAACATCGGTGAAAACACGCAATACACTGGACCTAAGCACCCGGAACGAGCCGAGGCTGAGTGAGCGGCCGCTCGCGGGTGTCTGACGAAACAAAAGCGACTTAAAACTCTATTTAAGCAATCTTAAGCCCCAAGTTCCCCATAAACTAAACCCTAATCCCCCCCTTACTGCCTAATTATGAAAATATTAACCCCAAACACCTGCTAAGGCTCAAGAACACCATTCGGGAAGCTTGAAGAGCAATCTGTTGGTGGTTTTGAAGTGCTTTCGGTATAATATTCAATCTTTTATGTTTTAATCTTCTTTAATATGTTTTAAAACATCATAACCGAGTTTGTCCAAGTCTGAAACGTTTTCATAAAGATTAAAACTTGATGTTTATAAAGATTTAATGGGTTAAACATAATCTTATGTGATTATTATTTGATGGGTTGCATGATATGCATGTTTATGATGTTTTAGACTTCTAGGGTTTATGGTTGATGATGTTTAGCATGCATTTTGTAAGGTTCTGATCATGTTATGTCTTGTGAATGTTGTATGATGGTTTGTGAGTATTGTTGATCGATTATATGCATACATGAGTAGTTTTAATTGGAGTTTATGCATGATTAAAATCTGGACAGAATGCTTGGGTCGACTTGTAGGGTCTTTTACGTGACTTGAAATTATTAATTCTGATAATTTCTTTGCATGGTTGTATTGTACATGGTCTTAGCTTTTCATAATGGGCAAAATCATCTGATTTGGACGTCTTTTGAGTGGTTTTTGGAATTTTATTTGATTAAAGGTCAAATCAGATTTTCGGATTAGTAAATTGGGTCAACTCTAAACGATCATAACTTGAGTTTTACGAAGATTTAGGTTATGAAATTTGGAAAATAGGTTAACATTGGAATAAATTTGCTTTTCCAAGTGAATTCACCCTGTTTGGGTGAATACACAATTTTTGGGAATTTTTCTACTAATCTGATCTGTTGTGGAAACTTTCTGGACATTGTTGTGTTGTACGATTTTTCGTAATTTTTGTGCATGGTTTTATCACGAACTAAAAATATGGACTTGTCCGGTAGACCCTCTGGAATTTTTAGTAAATGTTTGGGAGTCTAATTCATTGGATAAGTATTTTTAATAAATTGGTTTTCACAGCGCATTATCTGTCCTAAAAACGCAGATTATGTAATGTACCCTTATGTGGCTATTTGGAGTCTTGTATGACTTATATTTGACATGAAATTGTATGAGAACTTATATGAGGTGTATATGAAGTGCATAACTGATGTTGATCATTGTGATCACCAACGGGTCCGTAGGGTTTACTTGTGCATGTAGAATCATTAGGTGTCATTTACACGGTTTTGAACTTTTAAACGTCTTGGACAAATGGGTCATATGGTGTAATGATATTACACATATACTCACTTAGTGACACTTGTAATAGGGAGTCGGTAGCACATTATTTGCGGAGTTTGGATAAATTACTTTTAACCAAAGGTGAGTTTCACTACTCTTTCTCAAAAAGCGTGCATCGCGGGGAGACAACTTACTTAACTTTTTCATAGTCCGGTTTGGGACTACTCTTACACATCCCGGGTTTTGGGGTGCTAGGTTCACAGGGTGAATCTACTTTTACTAATTCACGCTTTATTTCCTTGATGAACTAAACCAACCCTATCATTGAAGTCCTTCTAAATACCGAATGAATTGCCAGTGGGCAAGCGGGTTATTAGTTGATAGCGCTATTAGGTCTCACAAACCTCACATCGTGCTGGGAGCATGGATGTTACCGGTGTTAGTTATCATGAGTGGGTTAGCTATTGGGGGAGCTCATAGTTTAGCAGTCCGGGCAATGATGCAAAGCACTTTAGTTCCCTATTGGGGGAGCTCATAGTTTAGCAGTTCGGTATTACCGGTGTTAGTTATCATGAGTGGGTTAGCTACCCCTAGCATGTGAATTAGTTGTTACATGGTCTGGGAGGCCGACGCATTTTCTTGTTGTTACGTGGTCTTGGAGACCTACGCATTTACTTGGTCACATGGTTTTGGGAAAACCTACGCGTTTACTTACTCACCTACTTTACTTTGTGAACTCACCCACTTTATGTTGGCACACGATATACATGCTTTTGCAGGTAGTTAGCTTCCAGTGCCACGATTAGAAAGCACTGCACACATCACTGCATTTGGGTCTAGGCATACATCTAAATTCCATTCTATGCTTTTACGTTTTCTTTCATATGGTTTATATTGGGCGTGTTGTTTTGCACAAGGTTTTAAACTATCTATGTTTGGTTTACGCTTCCGCAACTTAACTAAACTTTTTGGGTAAACGCTAAACTTAATTTTTGAAAACGAACTAAATGGTTTGGGCATTTAAAGTTCGTTCATATGACTTATGGCTATGGGATCCTAGTATGTCATGCGCCTCGCGGTATAAACCCCGCAGTGGAAATTTAAGGGTGTGACAAAAACCATTTACATATAATATTGGAATTTGATAAGTTTTGTATTTGTATGGAGTGAGTGTTAAAAAGATTTGATATACGTATAATATTTTACCCATGTGTTATGTAATATGTTAATATCAGCAAAAACTTCCTCATTTAAAAGGGGGTTCTTTTTAACAAATTTTTTTTTTTTTTTGAAAGGCTTAGTTCAGTGGAAATCCTTGTACAACCTAACCTAGCGGTCCTCCTTTCCTAAGCTCAAACCGTCATGGAGAATTTTTTTTGTGGTGTGCATAGATCGAACCTGTGACCTACACCCAGGATGGGAGCCCCTAAGGGAAAACCCCCATACCTCAAACCAGCTGGCTAGAGATCATTAGCTCTCTTTAACAAATTTAACAAGATACACTTTTTACGCCTTTGTCAAATATCAACAAAACTTCCAAATTTTAAGAGGTGGGGAAATCTTATAGTTAATCAAGCGGGAAACATTTTTAAAATTTAAACTCTAAAGTGGACTACTAAAGTTTATCCTATAAATAATAGTAACACATACTTATTCCATTTGATAAAAGTTTTAGGTTTGGATCCAAATTTAACTTCAAATGTTAAACCTTTTAAGGTTAGTTATTTGTTAGTTTATGGTTCTCATATATAAGTTGATATTATATATTAATCTAATATATTAACATGTTTTTTTTATGAACATCAATGCATATATGAATTTATTTTACTTCTATATAAATGTTAACATTTTTTTTTCCAGATTTATTTCAATTGAAAAACATACTGATTTGAAGATACCAATGTCGTACAAGCGTCGAGGTTAGGATGAAACTAGTATTTTTTTTTTAAGGTTTGACTTTTTGTATATCTATACTATATTATAAAGCATGGGGGAAGGATGACTACAAAATTTAAGTAATTACAATATCTTATGCTTATGGTACAATATTCAAGTAGCTTAGTAAAAGGGTAAAATTGTCTTTCTTCATGATGTCAATTGTCTTTCAAATCTAATAATTAGATTTGTTAAATTTCACTAAAACAAAATATTTTTTATTTAAATTTTGATAAGTGTAACAATAATGAAAGTTAACTCATGATTTTTTGTTAGTAAAAAGTAGTTATAAAATAATAAACTTAATAATATTGACATAAAACATTTGTTTACCAAGTATATTGTTCTTTAATGACATAAAAACCAAAACTTTTGTTCACCAAGTTTAATAAATCAAATTAAAAAATAAAATTAAATATACATGATATAAAACATTTGATTACTTGATCTTTACAAAAACTGTGATTGTTATTTAAAACTGAGCCATAAAAATATAAAGACATATGAAAATGAATATTAGCTAAAACAAAAATAAAAGATCTCTTTTTGTTTATACATCATGATTAAATCGTTTTTAATTTTATTTAAATTTTATTATGTGTAACAATAATGAAAGGTTAATTCATGACTTTTGGTTAGTAAAAAAGTTGTTACAAATCTATGTTAAATGTTAAGACAAAGAAAATATAATTGGCTAAATAACTATCTTTTCAAGCCTTTTACTAATGCAAGTTTTTAGTCTTAATAACTTCAAAATATATACCATCTTAACCTAACCCTCAAGTAGTCGTATATATCTTTTACATCTCTCAGTCTGCACGCGTATCAATTCGTTAATATCGAACATATTCTCTCGATTGCATTTCTGCTTAGAAGTTCATAAACATCAAGAACTTATAAATAGTCTGTCACACCCTCAAATTTTCACTGCGGGGTTTTACCGCAAGGCGCATGACAAACCAGGATTCAAGTCAACGGTCACAATAAACGACACTATATGAAGTACGTAAACCAAAAAAACATAGATTTATAAGCGGAAGCATTTAAAGAATTTAATGGTTACAAAACAGTGTTCCAAAGTATTCAAGACACTTATTTCAAAACATACTACTAATCAAAACATGCTGGTGAGTTCACAGGTTTGTTCAATATGTTACCAAAAGTTACCAAAATGTTACCATGTCAATACTATATCAATGTTACCAAGTACGCTAGCTAGGCGTATGTTTTATTACTACTACGATTGGAAAACCATTACTAGACTGTTACCAATGTTCGGCCCACGTGTGTTCTGCAATGTTACCAATGTTACTAGTTCGAGACAATATGCACCCGCCCGGCCCTCCAAGCCGTCGAGTGGGGTTTGTCAAACCCAATAGATCTATCCACATTTCCCCCGTTGTGCATCCCCGCACATTCATGGTTTTCCCCGAGACTTTCAAAGATCGTATAGCAATACAAAGTTAAAACCATAGTATGACAAATGTTAACAAAATAGTTTAGCGCATGTTTTCTCCCCCAAAAGTTAAAGTAGTAAAAGTGGAGCCGTGAACTCACCTTAGGTTGCGTTCTTCAGAAATATAAGAAAGCCAAGCCCTTGATAATCCCACTACCGGAGATCTATCAAAATGTTCACATAAGTGTTCTGACTAATAACCATAAGGTTATCTAGTCCCCGATTGTCCAGATCGTGACCAAGTGTGTTTTAAAACGTGTTTATGTGTTCAACCGACACACTAGACCGACCCGACATCCCGTTGATGACTCATTACCCTAACTAATCAAGTACACATAGATTACACACAAGGTTCAAGCATAAAACACTTAGTTTGTATAAAAAATCTCATTTTTGAATCCATAGGGTCGAACCAGGAAGTTTTGTTCCACCTTCGCCCCTTTTTAAGCCACGTTCGACCCTTTTAAAGCCACGTTTGACCCTTTTATACAGTTTCGCCCATTACTGTCCAGGTTCGACCCTGGGATTCCACCTTTGACCCCACGACTGGTCGAAGGTGCCCAGGTTCGACCTTGGCAGATTGTTCTTCCCAAAACGCTTCAAAAACATTCAAAAACATCCCGAAACATCATCAATCACAGCAGTTAGGTATGAATAACATATCCCCACAAAACCCCACCAATTTTGCCCCAAAAACTGCTCATTTTAGCCCTTTCCCAAAATGGCAAAAATTATGAAAGTGTCACCTCATGCATGAAATCTTTACCTAATTTGGAAACTTTTTGAAATCAACCCATAATCATCTTAAAAGTGCTCAGTTTGTCATGTGTTTGAAAACCTCAAAAAGTTCTATTGATCATACTAGCATGCATCGAGCCCTAGCTTTAATAAAACCCCTAATTTAGACTTGATATCATTAATCATTTAATTGTGACCATAAACAATCCTAAATAATCATCAATATCAGCCCTAGATCATGTTTCTAGCATTCGTATAGCATCAAATCATTAAACAACACATAATATCACATAACACATAATTAACATATGTTTATTGATATGAAAACATATGTTTAATGATAGGGTTTAGGTTTAGAAAGATGTTTAAAAGGTTTTTATTGATAAAAACATCCTTAGAACAGATCTGGACATTTAGGGTTAGATGAAAACGAATTAAAATGCTTTGAAGAGATTTAGGATTAAGAACACACCTTGGATTCTTTATTAGATGTTGTTTGTAGGTTAGATTATTAAAAACAAGAGCAAAAACTCCTTCCTTAGTGATTAAAATCGTTTGAGAGTGTTTAGAGACGGTTAGGGTTTGTGAAATGGTGAAAAATGACAAAGTTTGGTATTTATACTAGTCCACATTCGCCCCTTTCACCTGGTCGAATGCACCCACATTCGCCCCTTTCTCAGGGTCGAATGTGCCTTAACCGGTCGAATGAAATTCAAATGTTTTCATATCCCAGGTTCGCCCCTTCATTAAGGGTCGAACCAAGATCATTTTCCAGGTTCGCCCCCACGCTATGGTCGAACTTGGACCTATGTTTTCTAGTCTTTCTGTTAGGACAAAGAGGATTGGTGAAACCACTTTTGGAAACCTTAGTCTAATTCACTTCTGTCATTTTGGCTAAGTATAGAAGTACTGAAAAGAAAACAAAGAACTGCTGAAGAGAAGATAAGAGAAGTGCTGAAGAAGAAACTTCATCAGAAGTTCTGAAGTCCAAACCAGACAAGTTCACTTCAGAAGTACTGAAGACAAACTACTCATCAGTAGTTTGTCATTCATCAGCACTTAGCATCAGATATTTTCCACCGCCTTTTGCATCAGTAGTTTTATTGTTTATTATTACTTTTAGCTATTTTGTTAGTTTCAATGTTGCAACTTGTGCAACTTGTTTCTGTTGTTTCTGTACTTGCTTTTTGGGCAAGATACATGTATGTAAACGTCTATAAATAGGAGGCTTCAACCTTCTATTTTAGACATTGATTTTAATAGAAAAATCCTTCAAACACTATCACTGTTCTATTCCATTTCTGTATTTATTGTGAATCTATCTAAGTATCTAATTCTCATTTACTGCTTAGATTCATAATAAATACTTGTCATTTATTAATTTCAATCATCAAGGGGGAGTAATAACTCTTCCTTAGTATAAAAAGTGTTGCTTTAACTTATACATTCCGCTGTGCTTATAATCTGATTAACAAGGGCTTGCTAAACACTTAAGTGTCAAGATAGCAAGTTCTTACTTAGCAAAAAGAGCAAACTGATCCAACAATTGGTATCAGAGCATTGGTTTATCTGATCACATATCAATCTAACAAATTGAGAATCAGACACAAAGCTCTTATTGATACTCAATAAAAAGATCAAAAGTTCACTTTTTATCAACATCCATCACTTAAAAGAGTCATCTGACAAATCTATACTCTTTAAAATGGATCCACATAATACTGGTTCTGCCACAAAACCTGCCATGCTTGTTAGAAATGAATACAACATATGGCAAAAGAGAATGGCACATACCTTGTCACAAACCAACACAGGTTGTTGGAGATCTGTGATATATGGTCCTCACAAACCAGTAAATGTTAATCTTGAAACTAATGTTAAGGTCCCTAAGGACCCTAAAGAATATACAGATGATGATTTCCTAAAACTTGAGCTAGATGCAAAAGCATTCTCTATGTTGGCAATGGCTCTCCCAAATGAGATATACTCTGGCCTTTTACATTGTGAAAGTGCCAAAGAACTCTGGGATTGTCTTAAAGAACAGTTTGGAGGAACTGAAGAGGTGATTGCCAACACCAGAGAGATTTTAGCTCAACAATATGAAACATTTGCTCACATTAATGGGGAAACTTTAACTCAACAATTTGAAAGATTCTCCTCATTAATATCTGAGCTAAAGTTAAATGGTCAGACCTATACAACAGTGTCTATGCTACATAGATTTTTAAGGTCTTTACCTGACAAATGGGAAACATACTCCATTGTTTTAAGATCCTCACCAGATTTTAGCTCCCTCACTCTTACAAAAATCCATGGGAGATTACTTACTTTTGAGAGAGAAATTGATCAAAAGAAGAAATTACAATCATCTGGTAAAACTGCTGATGACTACCTACCAGGTAGTACAGCACTTTTGGGACAAAATTCACCAACTTGTTCCTATGGATCTTATGACAATATTGACATAACCACTGGGATCTCATCAGAAAGATCTTTCCCAGGTTATGACAATAATGACCAAAGTCAAACTGCTGATAATCTATGTTTTATCATGGATGATTTGAAAAATTTTAGCAGTGATGACTTAGAAGAAATGGACATATTACACCAACTGGCCATGCTAAGCATTAAAACTAACAAGTTTTATAAAAGGTCAGGAAGGAAATTTCCAGGATTGACTAGTAATACAAAAATTGGTTTTGACAAATCTAAATTAAGATGTCACAAGTGTTAGAAGTTGGGACACTTTGCTAGAGAGTGTAGAAGCTCTAGCTTTAACCAATCACAATCTGGAAATAACTATAACCCCAATTATAATAGGAATAATGGAACTCAAGGGAGTGCTCATTTTGTACAGGCACAAGCTCCTCAACAGCAATACATGCCACAAGTACAATATGTTCAAGTGCCTGCTCAACAGATGCAGAGCCAACAATCAATCCCTCCCTTTACAGCTGCTCAACATCCTCCACAGCCTCAACAACCCTCTCAACAAAGTCTTTTCACCTCAGGGTATGTTGACTGGAGCAGTCTCCCTTTTGACACCACAGAGTGCAATCCTGATGCAGACAACAAAGTGTTTGACATCAACTGGGGAGAACCAGACAATGGCAGAAAGAACTTTGCCTTAATGGCATTTGAAGGCTGTACTTCAAAATCTGCATTGTCACAGGTATCAAAAGAATCTTTGACAAAACTTTGCTCAAATTCTTGCAAAGAAACTTTTGCTCTCATAAGAGAGACAAATCTGCACTTACAAGGTAATGCCAATGATTTAGAAAGAAAATACACACAGATAAAATGTGATTTAGAAAGAAAACTGTGTGCTAAAACAAAAGAAGTTTCTAAATTAACTGACTCAGCTATTGAAACCCAAGCACAAATTAAAATCATGCTAAATGACCTGGGAGATGTCAGACAAGAGCTTGCTGACACCAGGATCACATGTGAAAAATGGGTGGAATCTTGTAAGGGGTATCAACTATTGCTAAACAAACAAAGTGCTTCAAATGTTAAGTTTGGCATAGGATACCATCATGTTGAAACACCAACTGATTTCTCTCCCAAAACTACTGAAGATGGGAGAAGAATTGTTTCAAATGAAACTTCTGAAGGGAAAGACTGCACATCTTTCCATGAAAACTTTCTAAACAGAAATCCTGGCATTTTCAAAGAAAGTACTTCAGAAGTATTAACTAAATCTGACAACAAGCCATCAGTAGTTTCATCTACATCAGGAGTTGAGACCCTGAAAACTACTGATGAGCAAAATCTCTTCACAAATGTCAGAAATTTGCCTTTAGATCAAAAACAAAAGGCAAAAGAATGTGAAATTTGTGGTCTGTTCAACCACAAAACTGAATTTTGTAGATACAGAAAAGGAATTCAGTTCAATCAAAAATTTAAACAACAGGTTGTGGGAAATCAAATCAGAAATGATTATGAAAGAATCTTTAAACCCAAGAAACAACAACCTGAAAACACCTTTTCTCAGAAAAAGATAAAATCTCAACCAAAATCTTTTTCTCAAAATTCCTTGTCAGTAGTTAGACCAGAATCATCAGCAGTTTCACAAACTGCTGAGATACGAAATCTAATGAACATGGTACAACTACTGATGACCAAGGTTGATGGTGGTCCTGAAAAGGATACCACCATGGTTCTTAATGAAAAATCCATTGCCAAAAAGACATGGATTTCTCAACCTGGTCAAGAACAAGCTGTAACTGTTCTCAAGAGCAAACCCAAAGCCAAACAGGCTTGGGTTCCTAAATCTAACTAATTTGCTTTTATGTGCAGAGAGTTTCCAGGGGCTTAAACAGCATATGGTATGTTGATAGTGGAGGCTCTATGCACATGACTGGATGCAGATACCTGATAAACAACTTTATCAGCCAAAGAGAAGGATCTGTATCCTTTGGGAGCAATGCTAAGGGATATGTGCTAGGACATGGCAATGTCTCCTCTGGCAAAATACAGTTTGACAAGGTCAATCTGGTGGAAAACGTTGAATACAACTTGCTGAGTGTGTCACAAATGTGTGATAAAGGATATTCTTCCTTTTTCACAAAGACAGCATGCAAGATCATCTCACCAGAAGGCCAGAAGTTGATAGAGAAGATCATTGAAGATCATACTTTGCTAATTGCCAAAAGATGTGGCAATGTCTATGCAGTGGACATTGAGAAAGACAAAGTATTGAACAACACTGCCTGTTTCTTCTCAAGGGCATTAACTTCAGAAACAGATCTCTGGCACAGGAGACTTGGCCATGTGAACTTTAAAACCATAAATAAAGTCACAAAAATGGGCTTGGTCAGAGGTCTACCTTTGAAAGTATACCAGTGTCAAGAACACTGTGTATCCTGTTTAAAGGGAAAACAGCATAAGTCCTCCTATAAGTCTATTGAAGAATCAAAAACAACTGCATGTCTTCAACTACTCCATATGGACTTATTTGGACTTGTCAAGATTATGAGCCTTGGTAAGAAGAAGTACTGCTTAGTTATCATTGATGACTACTCAAGATTCACATGGGTATTCTTCTTATTATCCAAGGATGAGGCTGCTGAAATCATCAAGTTCTTCATTCTACAAGTAGAGAAACAATATTCTCTATCTGTCAAAACCATTAGAAGTGACAATGGGACAGAGTTCAGGAACAAAACTCTGGATGAATTCTGTTTGTCTAAAGGGATTATTAGACAATACAGTGTTCCCAGAACTCCTGAACAAAATGGTGTAGTAGAAAGGAAGAACAGAACATTAATAGAAGGAGCAAGAACAATGTTAGCTGATTCTGGACTGCCCTTGTACTTTTGGGCAGAAGCAGTTAACACATCATGTTATGTTCAGAATAGAGTTCTTGTGGTCAAGAGACATTCCAAGACTGCCTATGAAGTTCTTCATGGCATGAAGCCCCTTATCTCCTTTTTCAGGGCTTTTGGGTGTCAATGTTTCATCTTGAACATCAAGGAATCTATTTCAAAGTTTGCTGCCAAAGTTGACTCAGGTTACTTTCTTGGTTACTCTTCAACTAGAAAAGCCTACAAGGTTTTTAATTCTCACACAAGGATTGTAGAAGAAACATTGAATGTCAAGTTCAATGAGTCAAAACACACTCTTATTCCAGCATATCCTGCTGAACTCTTTGACCTTGACAACTTCCACTTTGGACCTGAAAAGACTGTTACTCCTTCCAAACCTACTTATTATGGTGATCAAAGGTTTGAAGATGAGGATCCTACACCATGGACTCCTCAAACAGTCATTAAGTCAACTTCAACATCATCAGAAGTTTCACAAACTTCTGATCCAACAAATACTGAAGGCCAAACTCAAACATCTGCTTCAGCACCTGCAACTACTGAAGAAGCTAAAACTGCTGAACCAGATATTATAGACCTCAGTAGTTTGTTTGAAGAACAAGAGCCACCTACACCTGTCAGTGGTTTACAACAACTGATTGAACACAGAGATCATCCACTTGATCAAGTCATGGGTGATATAGCTTCAGGTGTTCTTACCAGAAACCAGCTCTCCAACTTTTGCTTATTTTCAGCCTTTATTTCACAGTTGGAACCAAAGAAGTACCAGGAAGCCCTCAAAGACAATAATTGGGTGCAAGCTATGCAAGATGAACTGCTTCAGTTCAACAAGCAACAGGTCTGGGAAATCTGTCCCTTACCTCCAAACAAGCAACCAATTGGCACAAGATGGGTTTTCAGGAACAAACAAGATGAAGCTGGTATGATAATCAAGAACAAGGCAAGACTGGTAGTTCAAGGGTACTCTCAAGAAGAGGGAATTGACTATGATGAAACCTTTGCTCCAGTTGCAAGGCTTGAGGCCATCAGGTTATTTCTGGCCTATGCCATTTCCAACAAAATTAAAGTTTATCAAATGGATGTGAAAAGTGCATTTTTGTATGGAAAAATAAAAGAGGAGGTGTATGTCTGTCAGCCACCTGGGTTTGAGGATCCTTCTCATCCTGAGTGGGTGTACAGACTGGACAAAGCTCTTTATGGGCTCAAACAGGCTCCAAGAGCCTGGTATGATACACTCTCCACCTTTTTACTCAAAAATAACTTTACAAGAGGTGCCATTGATAAAACTCTTTTCATTAAACATGTTGGAAATCATGTCTTACTTGTTCAAATTTATGTTGATGATATCATTTTTGGTTCAACAAACACAAAACTGTGTGATGATTTTAAGAAACTCATGCAATCAAAATTTGAGATGAGTACCATGGGAGAACTGCAGTACTTTCTAGGACTACAGATCAAGCAACAAACAAATGGAACTTTTATACATCAATCAAAATATGTTAAAGAATTATTGAACAAATTTTCTTTAAATGACTGTAAATCATGTTCCACTCCCATGACACCAATCACACAAGTTGAACCTGATGATCAAGGAAAACAGGTTGATCAAACCATGTACAGATGCATGATAGGTTCCCTTTTATACTTAACTGCTTCTAGACCAGATATTATGTTTTCAACATGTGTCTGTGCTAGATATCAATCAGCACCAAGGGAATCACACCTTATAGCAGTCAAAAGAATTTTCAGATATCTGAAAGGAACTCCAACACTTGGAATTTGGTATCCTGCTTCAAGCAATACCAAGTTATCAGCTTTTTCAGATAGTGACTATGCAGGGTGTAAGATGACAAGAAAGTCAACATCTGGTGGTTATCAATTCCTGGGTAACTGTCTAGTGTCATGGCAATCAAAGAAGCAAACATCTGTTGCAACTTCAACTGCTGAAGCTGAATACATTGCAGCTGCAAGTTGTACATCACAGATACAATGGCTCCAATATCAACTTCTTGATTATGGAATCAAAGAGACCAAGACACCTTTGTTTGTAGACAGCAAATCTGCCATTAGCATCATTCAAAATCCGGTACAGTTCTCAAAAACCAAACATATTGAGATCAGGTACCATTTCATAAGAGATTGCTATGAAAAAGGCAAGATTGAGGTGAAGCATGTAGCAACAGCTAATCAAATAGCTGACATCTTCACAAAACCCCTTGACACATCAACATTTCAGAAGTTAGTATCCATGCTTGCGATGCTAAATTTGTAAGTGTTTATTTTATTATTCTGCAATTTTTCATTTTTCACTTACAAAACAGACAAAAGTCTGAAACAAAACTTCTGAAAAAGAGAGAAACTACTGATGAACAAACATCAGTATGGGGATAATTTTCTGAAAAGTGTGTAACTTCTGATAAAATAAACTTCAGAAGTTATGAATAAAAGTATTTACAAAAACATTTCTCATCAGCTGTTAAAAACTACTGAAGAGGAAATGGGAACTACTGATGAAGTAATCCTTCATCAGCAGTTTTAGTCAAAAGGGCAAATCTGACTTTTCCCATCATCAGAGGTTTGACCTAATCAGTTTAAAACTTCTGATAAAAAGATTTTTAACCAAAGGCGGTTTAAAAACTTCTAATAAAGAAGATTCAAGCGGTTAAAACTTCGGATAAATACCTTTTCTACACACTTATCCTTTCAAAGTCAAAAATATCCCTCCTTCTCTCTCAAAAACTCTCTCAATAACCTAAACCTGCAAATCAACTGTTCGATCAAAACCCAAACCACATGGCTCTAGTTCTAAAGCAGGGACACAATCAAAGGGCCTTTCTTGAAAAACAAGAAGGCTGGTCCCAATACGATGAGATCATTGATCTTGTTGTAAAATCCCAATATTTTACTGCTCTCACAATAAACCCACCAATTCACACTGAAACTCTGAATGAGTTCTGGGCAAATGCTGAGACGGTGACAACGGATGATGAGGTCATTTCCCTCAACTCAAGAATAAAAGGGAAACCACTGACCATCACACCGGCCACACTGGCAACAAGACTGGGTCTGGATGATGTAACTGCCCCTGACCATGTTGCTAATTCTGATATTCACCTAACCATGACTGAGTGTGGTTATCAAGGTACTCTCTCCCATGCTACAATCTTCAAAAAATATTTTGAACCAAAATACAAGCTTTTGTTTCATTATATTATTATGTGTTTGAGTCCAAAAACAGGGTCTTATGACCAGATGCCCTCCACTTTTCAACCAATATTTCATTCCATTGTGAATGAAACTAAATTCAGGGCATCAAAACTATTTTTCAATGAGTTGGTGTTACATCACAATAATACCAAGAAAAAGTTTTTGTTGTACCCAAGGTTCATTATGCAATGCATAATAGGGGAACTGGGTAATGAGGTGCTTATGGGAAAAATTTCAACTCTAAATCCTTTAACATCACAAGCATACTCAAGGCATAACAAACCGGCTGCCTGGCCAGAAGATGATCAGGGAGAACAACAACAAGTCCCCCTGAAGCCCACATCTTCCAAACTCACACCACCAAAAGCCAAAAAGCCCAAGCCAACAAAGACTAAAACCCACCAACCTAAAAGAAAAGCTGTTCAGGAGGTTGAGATGCCTGAGCATGCTCATGAGCAGTCTGCTCTTCAAATAGGTGAGACTGAAACACCCTCTCAGTCTCATCCATCTCAAACCCCACCAAGAGCACCCATAACCATTTTATTCAAAAGAAAAAGACTTAGAAAAACATATGAAACACACTCTTCTTTTGAAACTGCTGAACAACAACTTTCACCTATTGCCCAAACTACTGAACCAACCACACAAATTTCTGAACAAGAGGCAATAGAAATTGCCAAACTTCTCTCTGGGCTAAAAGAGAAGGTCCCATCTGATTATGTCAGTCCCCTACAACCACAACAAACAGGGGACATAACCACTACATCAGACATGGATGTGGACATCTCTAGCCCTATCCCAAGAGATGAGGGTGGACCAGAGTCTTTAAGCCCAATTTTAGAGACTCTTGGGGCATCTGAGGCTGCTACTACTCAGATACCACCCAGTGGTGGATCTGAGGATAGAAGTAACATAGCTAAGACCTCAGATGTGGCAACTACTGATGAAGGCTTAATGCCTGAAGTAGGAAATCCTCAGAACCAAGAACAAGAGGTTCATGAGAGAACTGAGTTGGGCTCAGCTCATGATTTAACGGAGACAGTCCTCATTGAGGGCAACATCAGGGATTCAGATGATTCCATTAATTTGGATGATGTTTCACACACACAAACTACTGAATTGACGGCACTTTATGAAGGTCCTGTTTCAGGGGTATCCAGGCTCAAGAAGCCAGTCACCCCTGCACAGGTTAAAGCCCACTCAATCCCTAAAACCCCTAGAGTGGCATCCTCTGTACAACATGAGGATCTCCCAAAAACACCCCCTTCACAACAAATGCCTACCCAATTCCCTGGGCAGACAAGCATAGACCTGACCCAGCTATGCAGCCCAGAGGGTCCCCTGTACCACATGATGAATACTCTCATCAGAAATCACTTCCAAACATACACAGCTAACTTTGAGCTGTCTATCAAGAATCAATTTGGAGTGATCAAGACCAAGATGAATGATCAGTCCAACAAAATAGACTTCAACAGCAAACAGATTGCTCATCTTCAAGGACAATTCTCCCAACCCTCAACTTCAAAAGTGAAAATTGATGAATCCAAAAAGGGGGAGAAGATCAGGGAACCTAAGGAGTCATTCCAAGCCAGGATAAGGGCAAGAGTGGCCATCCTTGAAAGTGATCAAAAAGATCAGGCTAGGAAAGAAAAACTGGCCAAACAGTTTGGTGTCTCAATAGAAGAGATTGAAGCAGCAGAGAAAGAAGATGAGACCCAAACATCTGAAGAATCCCTAAGGCACAATGAAGAAACTTCTGATGGCAAAAGTTCTGATGAATCAGAAAGTACTGAAGACAATCCTTCAGTAGTTGACAAACCATCAGCAGTTGTCAACCCATCAGAGGTTAACACTTCCAAACCTCAAACAACTGACCCTTCCAGAACCACTGCTCCCATTCAACCAACATCTGATCCCATCAGGCCTACAACTGTTACAACAATGGCTGTACTAAACCCTTCTCCTATCTCTCAATCAGCTGAATTATTAGAGAAGAGCTTAGTTGCAGCCAACAAGAAGGCCAGAGAAGATCTGATTTGGAAAACTCTGGAAGAAAGGGATGATCTAGATTTAAGCCATGAAGAAAAACTTCAGGCTTATGAAGCTGAACTACAAAGGCAGGCTAGCCTTGACGAGATTGCTGAACAAGATAAAAGACAACAACTGATGTCTTACATTACCAAGAACAGCAAGACTAAAGCCTATACACTCAAAGGACTCTCTGTGCAAGAGCTGACAAGAAGGGCACAACTGCTTGCAGATAAAATGGCCACTAGCAAAGAAGGAAAGGCCAAGAGAGCCCAGATAATAGAAGAGTTAGTAGCAGAAGGCTATGGTTCAAAAGCCTCAGTATCCAGATGGAAAGAAGAAAGACTAATGGATACTTATAGAAAATACTTGGCTGCCAAGGCTGCAAATCCAGAGAAGTTTCAAACTGCTGATCCTTCAAGATCAGTAGTTAGAACTTCTGGTGTATCAAGAAGAACTGCTACTCAGAGAAAGAAGGCAGAGGACAATGTCAAAACTGACTTCAAAATGGTACTACTTGAAGGAAGTTCAATAGTCCATTCAGATTTTGACATTGAGGAGAAACCTCTGTTAACACAATTCAGGGATCCTTCCACTTTTGCCTACCAAATACAAAAGACCATCAAAGAAAAGCTGCATACCAGAGTAGTGACTGAACACCATCTCCCAACTGTTCAGATGCCTGATATGCAACAACAACAAGGAAGAGACTCCCACTTGAGGCTAACTGAAACTGAAAATATCCAGCACTCAGGACCATCAACCCAAGGGACAAGTCTGGTTCCCTATTCTTCTGACTTTAACAAGTCAAAGATACCTATCATCAGATGGTGACTTACTGATAACAACTCAGTATTGTTGACAAGAAGAGACCTCTCAAACAGGGCTTACAAGAAGATCAGTGATCTGAAGAAACTGTCAACACAAGACCTGCTCACAATTCAACATCTAGAACCACAGAGAGGATCTCTATCTGATGGTCAGTTAAACCAGCTCAAGAACACCATGTACAAAGAGATATGGAAGATTGTTCAAGACAGAAGAAAAACATAAGGAATTAGTAAGGTTTTGGCTTCATCAATCCAGGGGGAGATTGTTAGGACAAAGAGGATTGGTGAAACCACTTTTGGAAACCTTAGTCTAATTCACTTCTGTCATTTTGGCTAAGTATAGAAGTACTGAAAAGAAAACAAAGAACTGCTGAAGAGAAGATAAGAGAAGTGCTGAAGAAGAAACTTCATCAGAAGTTCTGAAGTCCAAACCAGACAAGTTCACTTCAGAAGTACTGAAGACAAACTACTCATCAGTAGTTTGTCATTCATCAGCACTTAGCATCAGATATTTTCCACCGCCTTTTGCATCAGTAGTTTTATTGTTTATTATTACTTTTAGCTATTTTGTTAGTTTCAATGTTGCAACTTGTGAAACTTGTTTCTGTTGTTTCTGTACTTGCTTTTTGGGCAAGATACATGTATGTAAACGTCTATAAATAGGAGGCTTCAACCTTCTATTTTATACATTGATTTTAATAGAAAAATCCTTCAAACACTATCACTGTTCTATTCCATTTCTGTATTTATTGTGAATCTATCTAAGTATCTAATTCTCATTTACTGCTTAGATTCATAATAAATACTTGTCATTTATTAGTTTCAATCATCAAGGGGGAGTAATAACTCTTCCTTAGTATAAAAAGTGTTGCTTTAACTTATACATTCCGCTGTGCTTATAATCTGATTAACAAGGGCTTGCTAAACACTTAAGTGTCAAGATAGCAAGTTCTTACTTAGCAAAAAGAGCAAACTGATCCAACACTTTCCAGTTTGTCGTGTTTAACATATTTTAACGCATCCTAACACATAAGCATCCAATCTTAATCTATGTTTAACATATATAAGCATGGATGATCATTTACACATCGTTTAAATGCGTATTTGCATATAATCCACCATATAAGAAGCAATCTACACATAGCACTTAATTTAGTTTATGTAATTTCAACAACAACGGGACCCGGTACTAGTGTATTCCCAAAATGACTCCCAATGATCCTCCAGATCATTGAACCCTGGACAATCCTATCCTAACCCGACTCAACTAACCTAGTCAAGTCCGTTTATAAATGTTTCTCGCTAAGGTAGACTTAGGTGTTACTAAAATGTTTAAGCCAAACATGCCGGGTGTCACATCATCCCCACGTTGAAAGAATTTTCATCCCGAAAATTGCACAAAGCCCAAAAATGAAAGAGACGGAAAGAAGGAAACGAAAAGAAGATTTACCGGGTGTCACATAGTCACCCACCGATTCCTACTCAACGACCCATATCTCAAATCTCTTATCAAATTGAAGCATCAGGTGATAAGTTTTGTACGTTACCACAATATATATACATACTATAATACATATGATTGTGTATCTGCTTGCATATGTTATGCGACATGTTCATGTTCATTACATAGCATACACTAATATTTTGTTTTCTTGTTTGTATAATTAGATTATATTAATGGTGACTTTCAATGATAACCACTCGATGAACTTTAAACCGGTGATATCTTAGCATATACTTATAATCATTCGATCAAAACAATAATCAATCAAAAAAATCCATACAACTTCATCTCCCGGTCAATGCCACCGACCGTATTGCGGTTTATTCACCGTAACAACATCCGTCTGTGAATAAAAGGTGTTCTGGTTTTATTTCAATCTTTCAATATTTTCCTGACCATGATATGCTAAAAAAGGTGTTGTAGGCTGATTGTTAACTATTCATAGGATTTCAAAAGATAGGGTAACTATTAATCAAAAATTATGTATTCATCATAATACCCCTTAATTAGATCTATTGCATATTAAGGACGTTTTATATTTAAATTTTGTGTCAATTTATATTTTTGTGGATATATATGTTTACTGTATATTTCTTTAGGGCTTGAATTGGTTTTGTTCTTTTTAATTTCATGTGAATGGCATTCACATATTTTACCAAACATATTTGTAATGATTTTTAAGAACTGTCATCTTGTTGTTGTTTATTTACCACTTATTGTGTAAAATAAAATATTTACCAAAATTAAAGTTTTAACACTATTGAGTTGGGATTTAATACAATCTAAATTTTGAAGTCTTTTAAGCGATTCGTTGAGTCAACAAGAAATAATACTAATTATATATAATGAATAAAAACTTGATTATTAGTTTGATTTTTACAAAGTGGTATTTCATCATTTAGAATTTACTAACGTAAACATTTTTGGTCCTTTATTTTGTTTTATTTTTTGATTCATGATGATGTTTAGAGATATTTTAGTTATACCTATAGTTATTTTAAGTAAACCTCAAAATCAAATCATTATACATACACAACCATACACTCACACACATCTTACAGACACATACAACACACAATACATTACACACATGATTTTTATTAAATAAATTAAATGACCCGTAGTTTCTACAAATTAGTACAATAAAATAGATCAATTAAACGAATAATATCTAGATAAACATACTTAAAATATGATAAACTGTAGTTTTTTGTGACGTTTAAGCAGAGACAACTTATCGTTAGATATACGACTCGCCATTAAGGTATGAATTCTAAAGTTATCTACTTATAGTGTAATGTTTTATTTACTATTGTCATAGTTTATGCATTTTGAATCGAACTTTTTGGGTGATGTTTCACAATGGTTTTTTTATAAATATTTTCAAAATATTTGATTTAGATTAATTATATCTTCACGCATTCCATCGAATTATTAACTACACAATTATACTTATACTTGTAGATTGTTCACCCCGCCGCATCGCGCGGGCTCCCCACTAGTATATATATATATATTGAAGAAACAAATGTTCACCTCACTGGTCGGTATGAACAATCTGTCTCTGCAAGTAAGATCCTTCACTAAGATGGATGGCTCCCTGACGATGGTTACCTGAAAAACACAATATCCGGTGTGGGGCGACCGCCTCGAATCCAGAGGATTCTACTTAGCAAACACAAAAACGTGGTTAGCCTTAGTGTGTTCTTCAGGGATTTTTGAATGGCCTACTCAAGGAGACGAAGTGCTCCTTAAATAGGTTCCACACGGGCCTCGACATTCACCCTTAACTTACCCAATGAGCTGAGGCCCAGTTAAGGGTTTGCCTCCACACCGGCCCACAATTAGGCCCAACAAAAGATATTATACGACTAGTGGGAAATCATAGAGAATGATCGTACCTTTTCTTGTGACGTGTCGTCGTGTGATTGGTCGCAGGCCTGGGCCAATATGATTGGCCCTCGGGTGTACTGTTGTCCCCTCTGTAGGCCTTCGTTGGTGGAGATCCTTGCTGAGTGGTCCCGTGTATTCTGATTGGCCGATCAGCACAGGAGACGTACTTTTGTCTCCCGCGGGTTTGATGTTGGACACGTGTACGTCCCATGCTGGTTGATCGTGCAGCATGCTATTTGTCACACGTCGTTGGGCCTTCATTGGTTCGTACCTTGTTGTACGATCATACGTGTGATTGCCACATGTCTGGTCAGAGCGTTAACCCGCAACCCTTGGCGGGTCGCGGGCCGCCACTTTCTTGGTTGGCCCGCGTCCGTATCTAGTAGACTTCATTCGCCCCTAGTTGGGCTCGTTGGTGTTGTTTGGGCTTGGATTCCTCGTTCTCGTCTTTGGGCTTTGGCTTTTGGGTAGGGGCCACGTGAATTTGGGTCCCTACCCCTTCAAGTCCCCCTAGTCCAGTGACGCTCTTGATTGTGTGTAGCACAAGCGTGAGGGTGGATGGACTGATTGAGAAAGAGTATTGTGAGCTTTTATGGCGGGTTGTGCATTTTGGCGGGCCTTTACGTTTTACGTCGAGCGGGTGGATTCTCCGCCGTTGGGATGACGTTTAGTGTTTGATGCCAGCTTGTTTTTGGAGGGAATTTCGAAAAATCGTCATCATTGTTGTTGCTTTGACGGTTGAAGTGACAGACTCTCTGTCTGCCGCGTCTGCTCTGCCGTCTTGTCAGTTACTTGTGGACGACTTTTGAGTTAACCGTGTCAGGCGCGTGTATGTTACGCACGGCGCGTGACTTAACTGTTGCTTTAGTGGGCTACGTGGCATGTAGATGGTGGGCTTAGCTGTGTTTGTGTGGCCCACCATAATTAATGCTTAGGGTATAAATAGCCTCCTTACTCCTCTTTGGCTATTTTTTCCGTTAGTTTCTCCTAAATCTCCTCTCTCTTTCCCTTGTGATAATTGTTCACCAATTGTTAGTCTGGCGAGATCTGCTTGCGCTTTTCCTTAATCGACGATGGTTGATGTTGATGCTAGGGGGAAAAAGGAGGCCGTGTGCATGGCCGATGCTCCAATCAAATGGAAAAGGGAATCGTTCGAGCAGTTCCTGGAACTTTATGAAATTCCGGCCAGTTGGGGGCCTGTGTTGCCGTCGGACGGAGAAACTGTTTTGGGTGCCGGCCCTGGTAGAATGGCCTTGTATGCTGCCCATTTTGAGTTGGCTGGTTTTCGATTACCGGCAACTCGTTTTGTGTGCGATCTTCTCCTCCGGTACGGTATGTACTTGACGCAGGTGACCCCTCTGGGTATGACCCGGATGGTTCACTTTGAGTTTGTGTGTCGTTCTCAAGGAGTAGAGCCGACTTTTGAGATGTTTAACGCGTTCTACCGGCTCACTCGCGGGGGCCCGCTGTAACACCCCAACTGATGGCGGAAACATCGGGATGTCACGTATTGATGATTGTTCAGTAGCTCATAGTAAATAATAATTCTCATTATATGATTTAGATAAATTACATACAATTGTTCTACAAGAATTCATACATCAAATTGAATAAAACTATGCACACATCTTCAAGCATTAACTCGAATCTTCAAGCAAGTAGAACCTGAAACATGTTAAGTTGAAAATATTTTGGGTCAACAAAAGTTGGTGAGAATTACATAGGTTTTGATAATCGAATAAAATTGTTGTGCAATTCATGTGTCATGGCAATCTAGTCCATATGTGAAAACATACTAGAAGTAAATCGAGTGCATAATCAACCATTGTGACTGTTGTATTGTGGTACATCCCATTCGCTCATGGTTCACTCGTTTATATTGCAGTAACAAACACCCACGCTACCTTTGTAGGAGGTACGTATCCGGGTGGGATTGTCATTCCAATAGATCTATCAATGTATACCGTCGGCTGATAAATGTTTATGCTAGAATTGTGCTTACCCTAGTCATGTTCAAGACATAATGCAACATAGAAATACACATAGACACATTGATGATTGAATTGCATAAATAATGTTGTAACATGTTTCACCCCAAAAATGGTGATAAATAGAAAAGGGACTATGTAAAACTCACCTTAGCAAAATGTTATATCTGTGGAAAAATTGAATAATGGTGTTGCCCAAATGTGTCAAGTATCCCCCTATAATAAGGTAATAAATATGTCTAAGCTATCTAGTCTACAAATGTACATGTTCTAGGGCTTCGAATTTGGGGATAAATGCTCGTTTGATTAATATAAAAAAATGTTTGATAATTGAGAGAATATTAGTAAACAAATAACCAAAAATCTTTTTATGAAATTTAAATTTAAGATGGACACAATAATGTGTTTAAAGTATAAAAAATAATTTTTGTAAATATATTTTCTTTAAAATAGATTATTAAATCTATTTATTACAAATTGTCAAAATTTAACTTTAATATTTAAAAAAACTAAAATTAAAGAATTATCAGTTTAAAATTTATATTTCTGTTCTAAATAATCAGAAATAATTTGTATAAAATTTTGGTGCAAAAATATTAAAAATTGAATTTATTATTATTTAATTATGATTAAAACTACCAAAAATTGATTAAAAAAAATAAATAAATAATTTTTCTGAAATAAAAATCATTTCAGAAAATTTTATTGTTATAAAAACTCAGAATAATTTTTGTGGAAATTTATAAAATTGTTTTGATATTTTAATGGAATTTTATAAATATAATAGAATAAAATTGATTTAATTATTAAATATATTAAATAAATACATTTTTGAAAACTAAAAATTGTAAGGTAAACTTTTACATCAGATTAGCTTAAAATAATTTTTTTAGGATTTATAACAGAGTTTTAATAATTAAAATTGAATTTATAAGATTTATATGTATTATATATAATTATTTGGATTTTATTTGTTTAAAAACGAAATAAAGGAAAAAAAAGATGCCATAGCCGGGTCTCGAACCCGGGTGGCTTAGGATGATAGCAACAGACACAACCACTTGGTCCAGACCAGTGGTTGTGTTGATTCTTGTTTTATTAAAAATAAATATAATAAGAAAAATTGTGTTTATCCCCAAAATCAAGTATTCGAGCCCTAATTCTGCAATCGTTTGATTCACACATCAATAACCCAATTAACTTTAGGGCTATTGATGTGTGAATGCCGAAGGTTAAATCCCAACAAAGAATTCATACTTACAAAGCTGTTACGATTACGATTGGTCAGTCAAACCAAAAGTCAAAACGCGATCGCAATATCAAGAACAGAGGATTGTTGTGAAGAATTGAAGGTTAAGAGAGATGTAATGGCAAGTTGTGAAGGTCCTACAATGATCAATTTATAGTGCAACGATCTGGAATGATGAATTGGTAAGGTTGACTTGCTATTGAATGTTTGACGCGTTGATAATCAAAATTGGAAACAATTGATTGTTAATTGACGAGTAGATTACGTGCATTATCTTGTAAATTCCATAACACGACCCATCTATTCAATGGTTTCCAAATTCGTGTTCAATTTAAAGTCAAATGTAAAAAAAATGGTAGTAGTTCGCGTGGCTTGTTCATAGCAGCGAACAGTAGCAGAAGTTAAAAAGGCCTTGTATACAATTTGAATTGGGATAAATCATAAGATTAGCTGTGGCCCAGTTGGTTTGTGGGTGTGTTGGTTCCTGCTCGGCTCCGGTTCGAACCCTAGCAGAAACACATATATATATATTTTTTTTTGAAACAGCGAGAGAGAGGGTAAGGGGGTTTGGGCCTGGTTCCAGGTGGGCCGAGATCACGTTACTGGGCTGTGTACTTGGGCTCCAGCTTTAAAAGAAAAGGTTTGGGCTTAAGGTTTAATAATAATAGGGTTGGGTTTAACATTGCAAAAATTAGTATTACAATTATTATTTATACTTATTATTATTATTATTATTATTATTATTATTATTATTATTATTATAAACTTTTATATATAAATATATATATATATGTATGAATAATTATCATTGTATTAGGGTTCAAAATATCACCAAAAATAATAATAATAAAACTTGTCGTTTTAATCCGTAACGTACAATTATTTAATGCGAAATGTTACAGTCTCCCCTACTTTTAGGAAATTCGTCCCGAAGTTAAAGAAAGACACCAGGTTTACAATTGGTCGACTACCGAAAACCTGGATAAAATTCCTCACTACCTTAATGTACCTGTAAATTCATGATTACGTTCCGGACCGTAATCACCAATTTACCTTACATTAGGGTTTTGCGTCCTTTTATGACTCTACCGATTGTTGAGCAGGTTCGATAGTCTCCACCAGTCATTGAGCAGGTTGTAGGGCCTCTCCCGACTGTTGGAAAGACATGATGACCTCTACCAATCGTTGAGTAGATTGTTTGGTAGTCAACTAATTGTTGTACAAGTAAGCAAGTACGATTATAGATATAGCAATTAATTCACATTCAAACAAGCATACACCCAGATGTTATGATAATACTTGAATTTATTACTTAAATCAAAAAGTGTCAATACATAGAATTAAAGAGAAAGTAGACATTATTCAATTGGTGGGGTTTGCTGTTAAGTAGCTGGAGGGTCTCAAGCGGGGTTATTTGGAGCATCAAGAGCGTTTGTAGCAGGGATTCGACAAGCATCCGCAAGATGCCCATACCTTTGACAATTGGTGCACTGTCGGCAGGGAACTTCAGTTGGATGGTGATACTGGCAGGTGTCACACTTAGGTAGCTTCCCGTGGTATTGTTTCTTGTTGGGTGGGGCAGTGGTGTCTATTGTAACATTTCTGACCTTACACTTCCCGTTGGTTGAGGCCTCGGTTTTGATTTCAACGGCAGGTTGGGGAGTATCCTTTATCTTTTCCCCTTTACGAGTCAGGGTTCCAGCCTTCACATGGTTATCTGTTAGGGTGGCAGCCAAACGCTTTGCTTCCTCCAAAGTAGCAGGGTTCCTTCCCCACACCGTGTCTTGAATCTGCATCGGTAAACCACCAATGTATTTTTCGATCGCAATGGGCAAAGGGGTGACTTTGTGGGGTAGCAGTAAGCTAAGTTCGTGAAAACGAGTGTTGTAAGCAAGGTTTTCCCCACTATCTTGAGCAAGATCATGAAATTCATCTTCCAGCTTCTTAATTTCATTACGAGGACAGAACTCTGCCTTTATAATGTCTTTAGCTTGATCCCAAGTTAAGGCTAGTGCAGCTTCAGCTCCACGAGTGCGTTTTTCTTCATTCCACCAAGTGAGTGCTCGTTTGTGAAGAACACTCATGGCATAACGGACTTTAAAGTTGTCGGGGCATTCACTGTTAATGAAGGTATTCTCAATACCCTCAAACCATTGTAGGAGTCCTGTAGCTCCTTCTTCTCCACTGAACTTTGGGGGATTACAGGAATTAAGGTGTTTAAGGGTACAGGCTGGAAGTCCATTCCCATTCCCGTTTTGGTTTCCATTTCCATTCCCGTTGCCGTTACCGTTCCCGTTGCCGTTCAACTGGATGACTTGAGCTAGTAAGTTGGGAACCAGAGTTGCGATTTGCTGCGCCATTTGTTGAGAAATGATTGCAGCCAGTTGAGCATCGACACCATTGTTGTTGTTGTTATTGTTGTTGTGGTTATAATTGGGATTGCTACTTCCTTCATCATGGTTGTCACCACTGTTAAGACGAGCACTGCGATGTGGAGGCATGATCTGTAAGAGACACAGTGAAATGAATGAGATTATATAAGGAGTATAATCATTTATTCATTAATTAAAACGAATAAACGAAAACGTTGACTTATTAAAGATTCTAAATTCTAATAACATATGAAGACATGCTTTAGCCTATAAGTGAACACTCATCCCGAGAATTCCCAGGTAGGCATCCGGGTCCCTCGTCTGATTGGGATATATGCGTAATGCCAGCCTAGACAGAAGACTCAGAATACAGGCGTTCACCCTTCCAGATTGCACGTGTTCGTTATTAAAATCTAGAACTTCGACGAGATCTCAAGGTGGTTCAGGTTAAACTTGAGGATTTTGCCTTATTAGTCTAAGAGTGGATCCAGTGATGGAGAGCAACCTTCTTATAGGGATGAAAGTAGGGATATGAAGTAGGAGGGAGATAGAGAATAGCAAGTAAAAGAAGCAAGTACTGGTTAAATCCTATGGTTATAGACCAGATCATTTTTCTAATAACCTAATTCCCTATAACCATGGCTCTGATACCAATCTGTAACACCCCAACCGATGGCGGAAACATCGGGATGTCACGTATTGATGATTGTTCAGTAGCTCATGGTAAATAATAATTCTCATTATATGATTTAGATAAATTACATACAATTGTTCTACAAGAATTCATACATCAAATTGAATAAAACTATGCACACATCTTCAAGCATTAACTCGAATCTTCAAGCAAGTAGAACCTGAAACATGTTAAGTAGAAAATATTTTGGGTCAACAAAAGTTGGTGAGAATTACATAGGTTTTGATAATCGAATAAAATTGTTGTGCAATTCATGTGTCACGGCAATCTAGTCCATATGTGAAAACATACTAGAAGTAAATCGAGTGCATAATCAACCATTGTGACTGTTGTATTGTGGTACATCCCATACGCTCATGGTTCACTCGTTTATATTGCAGTAACAAACACCCACGCTACCTTTGTAGGAGGTACGTATCCGGGTCAGATTGTCAGTCCAATAGATCTATCAATGTATACCGTCGGCTGATAAATGTTTATGCTAGAATTGTGCTTACCCTAGTCATGTTCAAGACATAATGCAACATAGAAATACACATATACACATTGATTATTGAATTGCATAAATAATGTTGTAACATGTTTCACCCCAAAAATGGTGATAAATAGAAAAGGGACTACGTAAAACTCACCTTAGCAAAATGTTATATCTGTGGAAAAATTGAATAATGGTGTTGCTCAAATGTGTCAAGTATCCCCCCTATAATAAGGTAATAAATATGTCTAAGTCTATCTAGTCTACAAATGTATATGTTCTAGGGCTTCGAATTTGGGGATAAATGCTCGTTTGATTAATATAAAAAAATGTTGATAATTGAGAGAATATTAGTAAACAAAAAACCAAAAATCTTTTTATGAAATTTAAATTTAAGATGGACACAATAATGTGTTTAAAGTATAAAAAATAATTTTTGTAAAATTATTTTCTTTAAAATAGATTATTAAATCTATTTATTACAAATTGTCAAAATTGAACTTTAATATTTAAAAATACTAAAATTAAAGAATTATCAGTTTAAAATTTATATTTCTGTTCTAAATAATTAGAAATAATTTGTATAAAATTTTGGTGCAAAAATATTAAAAATTGAATTTATTATGATTTAACTATGATTAAAACTAACAAAAATTGATTAAAAATAGTAAATAAATGATTTTTATGAAATAAAAATCATTTCAGAAAAGTTTATTGTTATAAAAACTCAAAATAATTTTTGTGGAAATTTATAAAATTGTTTTGATATTTTAATGGAATTTTATAAATATAATAGAATAAAATTGATTTAATTATTAAATATATTAAATAAATACATTTTTGAAAACTAAAAATTGTAAGGTAAACTTTTACATCAGATTAGCTTAAAATAATTTTTTTAGGATTTATAACAGAGTTTTAATAATTAAAAATGAATTTATAAGATTTATATGTATTATATATAATTATTTGGATTTTATTTGTTTAAAAACGAAATAAAGGAAAAAAAAGATGCCATAGCCGGGACTCGAACCCAGGTGGCTTAGGATGATAGCAACAGACACAACCACTTGGTCCAGACCAGTGGTTGTGTTGATTCTTGTTTTATTAAAATAAATATAATAAGAAAAATCGTGTTTATCCCCAAAATCAAGCATTCGAGCCCTAATTCTGCAATCGTTTGATTCACACATCAATAACCCAATTAACCTTAGGGCTATTGATGTGTGAATGCCGAAGGTTAAATCCCAACAAAGAATTCATACTTACAAAGCTGTTACGATTACGATTGGTCAGTCAAACAAAAAGTCAAAACGCGATCGCAATATCAAGAACAGAGGATTGTTGTGAAGAATTGAAGGTTAAGAGAGATGCAATGGCGAGTTGTGAAGGTCCTACAATGATCAATTTATAGTGCAACGATCTGGAATGATGAATTGGTAAGGTTGACTTGCTATTGAATGTTTGACGCGTTGATAATCAAAATTGGAAACAATTGATTGTTAATTGACGAGTAGATTACGTGCATTATCTTGTAAATTCCATAACATGACCCATCTATTCAATGGTTTCCAAATTCGTGTTCAATTTAAAGTCAAATGTAAAAAAAATGGTAGCAGTTCGCGTGGCTTGTTCATAGCAGCGAACAGTAGCAGAAGTTAAAAAGGCCTTATATACAATTTGAATTGGGATAAATCATAAGATTAGCTTTGGCCCAGTTGGTTTGTGGGTGTGTTGGTTCCTGCTCGGCTCCGGTTCGAACCCTAGCAGAAACACATATATATATATTTTTTTATGAAACAGCGAGAGAGAGGGTAAGGGGGTTTGGGCCTAGTTCCAGGTGGGCCGAGATCACGTTACTGGGCTGTGTACTTGGGCTCAAACTTTAAAAGAAAAGGTTTGGGCGTAAGGTTTAATAATAATAGGGTTGGGTTTAACATTGCAAAAATTAGTATTACAATTATTATTTATACTTATTATTATTATTATTATAAACTTTTATATATATATATATATACACATATATGTATGAATAATTATCATTGTATTAGGGTTCAAAATATCACCAAAAATAATAATAATAAAACTTGTCGTTTTAATCCGTAACGTACAATTATTTAATGCGAAATGTTACACCGGCAGTGGTTCTCATTTGCCCAGCGGAACAGGATTAAGCCCGTTGGGAATGAACCACCGCACAGTATGCATGATTGGAAGACTAAGTTCTTTTTCATTCGGCAAGGAGTTGTTCCGGTGTTATTGCAGTGGTTGGCTGTGTCCGCCAAGGCAAAACTAAAAGACTTTCCGGTCGTCAATTACGCCGACTTTGATTGGTATGACAAAATCACTGAGCAGGTTACGTCCATCGATATGGCTTATGTGAGGCCTGAGGCCTTGCTGATGGCGGGTATCAGCCGTGTGGGCGGTAGGGCTGATCAGAACCCGCATTTTTATGTGGATGGTAAAGGTATATTTGTACTCCATTCTTTGTATTGCTTTATTGCTGCGTTGTCAGCTTTTGTTTGACTTGTGTGCTTCCTTGTAGAGACAAGCTGTTTTTATTCGATCGTGGCGGCGTGGATGGGGAATTCTGATGGGAGCCCCTCCGAGCGGACGAAGAGCCGCTCGTGGAGCTGACACTCAAGAACTTCGTAGCCGTAAATGTGAAGGAGTTTCCCGGGCACACCCTTATTCCAGGTGATGTTCCTATCAATCCCCGTCCTCGAAATGTTGTTTCCGCTGCCGGGGTTAACATTATGTCTGTCTCTGATGACGAGTCTGAGGATGAGTCTTACTCATTATCTCACCGAGGTCGGGCTCGTGCAGGTATTAGCCGCGGTAGTGGTTCGTCCCGGCAGCCACCCGCATCTAGCGGTGCCAAAGAGAAAGCAGACTATGTTGAAGTGTTTGACACGCCCCCTCAATCGAGTCGACCTGGCGGAGAGGCAGGGAGTGGCGGTTATGGCGCCGGGAAGCGGCTGCGGGATGTGGTGAGCATGATGGATTCTAACAAGCGGAAGGTGCCCGGTGGGGACTCTTCCGCGTCTAGTTTGAAAGTTCGCTTAGGTGTGTCTCATAAGCGGCCGCGTTTAGCTTCCAAGATTGTGAAGGAAGTCAATCCAGGTATAGCCTTATTTATGTCCCTACCTTTGTGTTCTTGCCTTCATTTTGTGACATTCTTGTTTTTGCAGGGGCGTCTTTGCTTTTTCCCGGCGGGCCGAAGTTGTCCGATGTACCCGGTTCGCGATCCGCTGGCCTACCCCACCTCCCGTCACTGCGCAAGGTGTAGGTGGTGAGCGACCAAGTGAGGCTGAGGCTGGGCAACAGCCTCTTCCGGAGGAGAGTACTCAGACAGCGGAGGGAAAGGAAGTTGAGGAGGCACGTGCAGCGGAGCTACAACGGGCCAGACTATCAGCCGAGGCGAAGCGGAGAGAGCAGGAGAAAGGAAAAGGTGTTGAAGGTGTGGATGGTGGCAGCATGGATTTGGGTTCCAAGTTACCCGGTGGTGGGCAGCATCCGCATGAACCTGGGTTTTCAAGCGGCGTGTTTGAAGACGCTGGGTATGTGGATCTATCTTCTGGTGGTGGTTCAGCGGGTGGTAGCGATGGCGGTGGGTCAGTCAAGGACACTATGCCCGCGAGTGGCAGTAACCCCAGAAAGGCTGACACTACGGGGGTTGCTTCTGGTGGGCTTAGGTTAGATACTGCCACTGGCCGAGTGTACCTCCCTGATTGGTCTGTTCGTGAAGATGGCCGTTTCTTCCAAATTGATACTTGTGAAGAATGGTTGTTGGGCTCCATACCCCCGGCAGAGCGGGCGTACACTGCCAAGCGGGACCGATTGGCCCTTCTTCAAGATGGTGCCGCTGGCCTGGCTATGGCTACCGCTACATTAAGTGAGGTTCGGCGCGGGTATCAGGCATTAACTCAGGCTGAGCAGGAGTTAGCAGCACGCAAGGCGGCGTTCAAGAATGTGCTTGACAAGCACAACAAGGATTGCGTTACTCAATCTAAGGCCTTATCCGACGCTTTGGCGCAGGCCAAATCCGCTGAGGAGCGTCATGCCAAGTCTTTCCAGGAATGGAAAAACTCGTGTGAAGCCACCAATCTTGTCATAGCCAAAGAGCGTGACCGCGCGCGAGGATTGGAAAGCGAGGTTGACCATCTCAAGGCTATCTTGGAGGCTATAGAGTTGGATCTAGATAAGGAAAAGTCCGAGACCGCTGCTGCGCGCACTGACTTAGCCCAGAAAGAGGAAGAAGTGCTGGTGCACGTTACCCGGGTGTCGGATCTGGAAACTGAGATTGCTCTGCTGAAGCAAGAGGTTGACGTCCTTCGTGACGGGAAGAAAGCTCTTAGTATTGACGTCCGCGATCTTACTGCCTCCCGCGATAGTGTCCAGGAGACGTTACGCGTTGCTCAAGCAGGTCATGAAGAGGCGTTGAATGATGTGAACTGGTTGATGACCACTGGGCTTCAAGGGGTATGTGTTGCTATTGTCCTCCTTGTTACGTTGTGATATTGTTGTAGCTTTTGACCCCCTTATTCATTCTTTTGTGATCTAGGTGTTTACCCGCGTATGGGAGGAACCGGCACTAGTTCAGGCAGTTGCGCGCTTGCTGAAGAAATCGAAGCAGTTTGGTGCGGTACTTGGCTTTAAGCAAGGGTTTGACTTCTGCCTTAGCGGGCGTCCCTTAGAAGATAACCCTTATCGTGACGTTGATGCGGAGACGGAGTACGATGCGGAGGTCGCCACATACGATGAGCTGTCTTTTCCCGTGATGGATGTGATCGCGGAATGTGCCAAGTCACCCGATGGGGTGCGACTGCTTCGAGCTGCTTTTGAGGAGGCAGATGAGGAGTTGCGGGCCGAGAAAGAGAAGGAAGCTCGGGAAGAGGCCGCTCGAGCGGCGGCGGCACTTCGCGGTGAAGGAACTTCAACTGCTCCCCCAGATGCGGGCGCCTCCTCTGCTCTGCCTAATGATGATGTAGAAGACGAGTTTATTGACCGTGTAGACTTCGGGGAGGACTGAGTGTTGAACTTTTTGAACTTATTTGTATCTTGTGTGTTGAAAAATTTTTATTTTGTTATGACGTTTTGTATGCCTGGTGCTATTTCTTTTATGCATGTCACTTCAACTTCTTTGTCATGATTATTCTAGGGATTGTAGGCGTCAGCCGTCAGTCATTAATGACTTCTGACGGCATAATAGGCTGCTGCAGGTGACGCTTGTCACCCACTGTCGATTGAAATGACCTCTTGCATTAATGGCGACTCATGATTACTCCCCTTAATTGTGTATAAATAGGGTTAGTGTGTAGTGATTTGCCTATCAACCTCCTCTTTTCCTTTTCTTCTTTCTTCCTTGCTTCTTATCACAATGTCGAGTCTCCCTTCACATAGAAGAATTTCTGGTGATGCAGATGAAGAAAGTCTAGTGGTGGAGTGTTTATTAGCTCTGAGGAGTGGAGTTCCTCCGGCCAATCCACCGGAAATGATGACCGGCCCCGTCGATCCGGAGAGTAGGATGAAGATCCTGGCCGACGTTTGTATGCAAGCAGCTGCCGGAGCTATGCCTCCGGTCACCGGCGAGACCTCCGCCGCTGGGGAGCGGCGCATGAAGGCTTTAGCTTAAGTCTGTGGGCAGCTTATCGCTGCGGAGCGCTCCTCCTCCGTGGGTTCCAGTGACCGGCCAACGGCCATCCTGGCCTGCCCGGCGGTGGTCCGACCTACCCCTAAGGTCCGGTTCCGTCGCAACGGCGATTCGTGGGCCAATCTTATCGTCTTAGATTAGGTGCTGGCGTCACTTTGTTGTTGCTTTTGATGATGTATGTAGTAGTTAGGATTATCGGGCATCTGTGTTGTGCTCCTGCGGGGCTTGTTTTTTGCTAATGTACCCGGATGCCCGATGTTTTGTTGATGTTTGTCCCATATGAAATGGATTTAGTATTATGGCTTTTTCACTTTTTGTTGTTTACATAGCCCATGTCCCTGTTTACTTTTTGACCTGCTTAATTGCTACTACTTTGTTGATGTAAGCGAACTGTGTGGGCTAAGATGGCAATGCTTTATGAAAACGCCAACGTACCTTTGATCTGCTTAGCCCGCTACGGGTTGTCTAGGAAGGCAAGCCGCGCGGGCCAAGGTGGCTGCGTTGCGTGAAAACGTCAACGTGCCTCTGACCTGCTTAGTCCGTGGCGGGTTGCTTGTGAAGGCAACTTCGCGGACCAAGGTGGCTACGTTGCGTGAAAACGTCTACGTGCCTCTAACCTGCTTAGTCTGCGACGGGTTGCTTGTGAGGGCAACTTCGCGGACCAAGGTGGCTACGTTGCGTGAAAATGTCAACGTGCCTCTGATCTGCTTAGTCCGCAACGGGTTGCTTGTGAAGGAAACTTCGCGGACCAAGGTGGCTACGTTGCGTGAAAATGTCAACGTGCCTCTGATCTGCTTAGTCCACAAAGGGTTGCTTCTGAAGGCAACTTCGCGGACAAAGGTGGCTACGTTGCGTGAAAACGTCAACGTGCCTCTGATCTGCTTAGTCCGCAAAGGGTTGCTTCTGAAGGCAACTTCGCGGACCAAGGTGGCTACGTTGCGTGAAAACGTCAACGTGCCTCTGATCTGCTTAGTCCGCAAAGGGTTGCTTCTGAAGGCAACTTCGCGGACCAAGGTGGCTACGTTGCATGAAAACGTCAACGTGCCTCTGATCTGCTTAGTCCGCAAAGGGTTGCTTCTGAAGGCAACTTCGCGGACCAAGGTGGCTACTTCGCGGCCCTCCCAGGTTGGTGCTAGTTTTCCGGGTGCTTCGGCCGTCGATGCTTCGTTGAGACGAAACACGAAATCCCCTACTTGGAATTGTGTCTTCTTGACCCGGGCATTATAGTATTGCTCCAACTGTCTTTTGTATTTGGCCTCTTTCAGTGCCGCCAACCCTCTTCGTTCCTCCAAAAGGTCCAGGTTGAGGCGTAACTCAGTGTCGTTGTCAGTCTTTGAGGCTAACAGGACGCGTGCGGATGGGCACCCGATTTCGGCGGGGATCATGGCCTCAGTACCATATGTTAGGCTAAAAGGTGTCTCCCCATTGCTGGTTTTGGTTACCGTGCGTTGTGCCCATAGGACGTTTGGAATCTCGTTCAAGCGGGTTTTGATTCGATTGACGATGCTACGGTTTGCTCGTTCGACCTGTCCGTTGGCTTGCGGGTGAGCCACGGACGTGAAGATCTGTTCCACCCCCATGTTTGTCAGCCATTCTTGGAGCCCGGAATTTGTGAACTGCAAGCCATTATCGCTGACAATACTCATTGGTAAGCCGAAGCGACAGATGATAAACTCCCAGATGAAACGCTTTACTGTGCGGGCATCGATGGATACCAGTGGCTTAGCTTCGACCCATTTTGTGAAATAATCGATTGCCACAATGAGGTATCTAACGTTTCCCGGGGCTGTGGGGAATGGTCCCACTATGTCGATTGCCCATTTTTGGAACGGCCATGCAGATGTGACTGGCACTAAGTCGTTCTTGGACGCAATGAGCTTGGAGCATGGCGTTGACAGGCGTAGCACCTGCGGAGTATTTTGACGGCATCTACATGCATGCCTGGCCAATAATATCCCGCGTTCATCAGTTTCGCGACTACCATCCTAGGTCCAGCGTGTAGACCACAGATCCCTTCATGCACCTCTTTGATTAGGAACATAGCTTTCTCCGCGTCAACACATCTCAATAGGGGTCCCAAGTACGACCGCCTATATAAGGTACCGTCTATCACTTGATAATGCATGGCTTTGTGCTGTATTTTTCGTGCTTCGGATTTGTCTGTTGGTAGAGAACCGCTTGTTAGGTAGGTGATTATCGGGGTCATCCACGACGATGTACCCACCTGGACAACGTTCACTTGATGTGCGGATACGGATGGTGCGCTTAGGACCTCGACTCTGACGTCCTTAGCCATGTGCTCAAAAACGGAGGCTGCCATTTTACTTAGGGCGTCAGCGGGTTTGTTTTCACTCCTATTGATGTGGAGGACCTTGCAATGCGTGAACCGCTGCATGAGCTTTTTAGTCTGTTCCAGGTACAGAGCCATCTTGCTATCCCTCGCCTCATATTGTCCATTTACTTGCGCAGCTACAAGCATCGAGTCTACATGCGCGTCGAGGAAACGGGCGCCCATCTTATCCGCGATTCTGAGGCCTGCGAGTAGGGCCTCGTATTCCGCTTCATTGTTTGTACTTTCAAAGTTCAGGCGGATTGCGTATGTGAATTCGGCACCGTCTGGGCTGATGAGCCACAGTCCTGCCCCCGCGCCGTCCTCGCTTTTCGCACCGTCGGTGTAGAGCGACCACTTGTCGTTTTCGGCTGTCGGCGACGGTGGATCTTGCTCTATTAGACATTCCGCTACCTTGTCGGCGGGGACTTCTGTCGCGAAGTCCGCCAGAACTTGCCCTTTGATGGCTGGTCGTGGTTTGTAGAAGATTTCGTGTTCTCCCAACTCGATTGCCCACTTTGCTAGTCTTCCCGAAAGTTCTGGCTTTTTCAGGACATCACTTATGCGGTAGTCGGTGAGTACGTTTATTGGGTGCCCCTGAAAGTACCAAAGCCAAGACGAACTTTTCCATGGTGGAGTAGCGTGTCTCCGCGTCTAACAGTGTCCGGCTTACATAGTAGACGGGCGTTTGTACTCCTTTGCGATCTACCAGTAAGGCCGCACCAACCGCCTTATCCGCTACTGCTAAGTATAGTGTTAGCGGTTCCTTGGGCCGCGGGGCTGTTAACGTAGGCAGGTTCATGAGGCATTGTTTCATGTCCTGGAATGCGGTTTCTGCTTCGGGTGTCCATCTGAAATTTGTTTTCTTCAAGCAATTGCGGAGCGTGCTCACGAATGGGAATGACCTTGATGCGTAGTTTGATAAGAAACGGTTCAGGGCTACGCGTCGGCCCATCAGGGTCTGTACCTCTTTGAATGAAGCCGGCGATGGCATGCGCTCTATTGCTTGCACTTTTTCAGGATTTGCTCGAAAACCCTCTTTCGTGACTACGACCCCCAAGAATTTGCCTTCTTCCATGCCAAAGGAGCACTTGCTTGGATTCAGCTTCATGCGGACTTGTCGTAATTGGTCAAAAGTTTTTTGTATATCGATTAGCATTCGGTCCTCTTCTGTACTTTTGATTACGAGGTCATCCACATATACCTCCAAGTTCACTCCGATCTGTGCGGCGAAGACTGAGTCCATGAGACGCTGATACGTTGCTCCCGCATTTTTGAGTCCGAAAGGTATCTTTGTATAACAGAAAGTGCCGATGTCTGTTCTGAAAGCAGTTTTATCCTCGTCGTCCTTCGCCATTTGAATTTGATGGTAGCCTTTGAATGCGTCAAGAAAACATTTGAAACGGAAGGGAGCCAGGGAGTCGACTTTTAGATCTATTTCAGGTAGTGGATAGCAATCCTTCGGGCAGGCTTTGTTTAAATCCTTGTAGTCTACGCACATTCGCCACCCTCCGTTAGCTTTGGCAACCATTACGGGGTTGGCGACCCATGTTTGGTATTTCACTAGACGAAGTATGCCGGCGTTTAATAGTTCAGTGACTTGTTCATGCATCACTTTGGTTTTCTCTGGTCCCATGCTTCGCTTCTTTTGTACCACTGGTTCCACTGACTTGTATGTGACGAGTCGATGTTCTGCTATCTCTCGAGGGACTCCTACCATATCCGTAGGGGTCCATGCGAAGACGTCCTAGTTCTTGATTAGCAGTTGCTTTAGGTGCGTCTGCACTGTATTTGACAGTGCGGGTCCAATCGTCACAGTTTGTTCTGGGAAACTGGGATTGAGTATCCATTTCTCTGGCTCGGTCGGGTTTGGTTTTTTGGCGGATTTGGCTGGCTTTGGGGCCTCGGCTGCGTGGCATTGGCGATTGCCTCGGATAAACGCCACCCCCTTTCGGGTTGGGAAACCGACCATTTGATGCGGAGCGGAGGCGTTGCTGTTGAATTTGGCCAGCCCCTCTCTTCCTATCAGTATGTCGTGTGCTGAGTTCACTGGGAGTACCATAAATTCACATTCTTCTGTCCGCGACAAATTACCATCTGACCAAGTAACTGGGAACGTGATGACACCTCGGGGCATTATTGATTCCTGAATGAATCCCGATATTGGTTCCCTTACTGGTACCAAGCCTTTCTTGTCCGCCTCATCGAGCTGGTTAAAACACTGATCGTACATGATGTCCGCACTGCTTCCCGGGTCGAGAAACATGTATGGTGTGCGATAATGGCCGAATACCCCCGTGATGATGAGCGGGGATGTAGATGACGCTCCTCCTTTGGGGATAGGCAGAATGACTGGTTGTTCTTTCCATGCATCTTCGCTTGTTTCTGTCAGTTTACGCTTGTTTCGTTTCTGTCCACTTGTTGGTTTGCCTGTCATGTTGCAGCTGTGTCTTGGGGAGCGCTCTATGAGGTGCGTTTGCAGGTTGCGTATCCGCTTGTTCGGCCCTTCTCCGCGATCGTCATGTTCGCGGCCGCGGCCATTACGCTGTACGTTTTTGACTAAGTGTCCCAATTGCCCCGATTTTAAGGCGGATTCAATCTCCATCTTTAAGCTGTAACAGTTGTCAGTGTTGTGCCCAAAGTCATTGTGATAGTCGCATCGTTTGCTAGTGTCCATATTCCTCCGTTTGCCCAGTGGGCGAGGTTCCTTGAAGTTATGCTGCTCGGTGGCGAGTACCTGCGACGGTGTTTTCGTCAGCGGTGTCCACTCTGTGTTCTTCTTAGATCCTCCCCGCCCGTCGCGGGTGTGTTTGTTATTGATGATCTGGCGGGCATCTTGTTGTGCGGAGTACTTGCCTTCTTCTGTAGATCCGGTGATGCGGGACCAAACCGATTGTTTTCCTTTATCCCGTCGGCCCCCTTGATTGCTGGGGTACTAGTGGTGACGAGAATGGCGGAAAGATTTCTCGGATGCTGCGTAAATTTTGGCCGCCTTTATGACCTCATCCCAAGATTCTGGAATTCCGTCCTTTCCTGTAAGGCATTTCATGAGGTCGTCGTGATTGACCCCATGAATGAAGGTTGCTCGTGTGAGTACTTCCCTGCATCCTATTTGCATTGCTTCGCGCGTGTATCGGGTGATGTAGTCTTCGAGTGCCTCGTTGTCTCTTATAGCGCAGAGTAGGATGTGGGCCTTGTCTTTCTTGTGTTTCCTTTGATGTGAGAAATGTAGTGAAAACTTGGACAACAAGTCGTCGAAGTCTAGGATACTGCCCGCCGGGAGGTTGTCAAACCATACCCTAGCTGCGCCTATTAGCGTTTGGGCGAAGAGATGGCACCACACCTGCATTGGCCAATTTTGACTGTGGGCTGCGGTGCGGAAGTCGTGTACGTGATCGTCTGGGTCACGTATTCCGTCGTATTTTCCGATGCTGTTTGGTAGCTTGGCCTTTGCCGGTATCGGTGCCAGTGCGACGCGGGCACAGAATTTTGTTTTTTCTGCCAGGTCCTTTGGCCTGTAAGGTTTGACTAGGTCGTCATCCCCCTCAGCCTGTGAACTTGATTCGTAGCCGTCTTCTTCCTCAGTGGGAGCGTTGCCCTGGCTGCGGGACCCCTTCCCGCGACCTCCGCTACGACTCCCAATTGTGTTGTCTTTATGAGAACGGCTTGTCGTTTTGTTTTTGTTCATTGCCCCTGGAACCTTGTTGGTGGTGTCGAAGTTGAGCGTCTTTTGGACCCGTTGTTGTGCTTGCTGCATTACCCGTTTTTGGTAACCTGCAGTGAGCTCTGCCTGCTGTTTGAAGAGCCACTCATCTGGGTCTTCTTCCTCTTCGGCCTCATTGTCGTCCAAGTCGACAGTATTCTGAGCTATAGCTTGACCGACACCGAGCCTCCTTACTGGTCTGTGGGTTGTCTTTGTGACTGTGGCTGGAGGGGTTTCCTACGATTTCCCCTCGTCATCCTCCTCGATGACTGGGGATTCCTGATTCTTTGTCGAAGTTCCTTCGGTTGCCATTTCCTTAGTCGAAAGATTGTGAAGAGTTTTGCTCTAGTCGATACGGATGGCGCCAATGAAGAAACAAATGTTCACCTCACTGGTCGGTATGAACAATCTGTCTCTGCAAGTAAGATCCTTCACTAAGATGGATGGCTCCCTGACGATGGTTACCTGAAAAACACAATATCCGGTGTGGGGCGACCGCCTCGAATCCAGAGGATTCTACTTAGCAGACACAAAAACGTGGTTAGCCTTAGTGTGTTCTTCAGGGATTTCTGAATGGCCTACTCAAGGAGACGAAGTGCTACTTAAATAGGTTCCACACGGGCCTCGACATTCACCCTTAACTTACCCAATGGGCTGAGGCCCAGTTAAGGGTTTGCCTCCACACCGGCCCACAATTAGGCCCAACAAAAGATATTATACGACGAGTGGGAAATCATAGAGAATGATCGTACCTTTTCTTGTGACGTGTCGTCGTGTGATTGGTCGCAGGCCTGGGCCAATATGATTGGCCCTCGGGTGTACTGTTGTCCCCTCTGTAGGCCTTCGTTGGTGGAGATCCTTGCTGAGTGGTCCCGTGCATTCTGATTGGCCGATCAGCACAGGAGACGTACTTTTGTCTCCCGCGGGTTTGATGTTGGACACGTGTACGTCCCCTGCTGGTTGATCGTGCAGCATGCTCTTTGTCACACGTCGTTGGGCCTTCATTGGTTCGTACCTTGTTGTACGATCATACGTGTGATTGCCACATGTCTGGTCAGAGCGTTAACCCGCAACCCTTGGCGGGTCGCGGGCCGCCACTTTCTTAGTTGGCCCGCGTCCGTATCTAGTAGACTTCATTCGCCCCTAGTTGGGCTCGTTGGTGTTGTTTGGGCTTGGATTCCTCATTCTCGTCTTTGGGCTTTGGCTTTTGGGTAGGGGCCCACGTGAATTTGGGTCCCTACCCCTTCATATATATATATATATATATATATAGGATTAGGTTCATTTGAGAACTCATCCGAGTTGCGAGAACTTGAGAACTCCAATGGACCAATCATCAAGTGCTACATCATTAGTTTTGTATTTTTTTTGCATTTGTTTAATCAGGGGCTATATAGTCTTTATACACAAATACTTAAGGACATTTAAGTAATAATAACACCCCACCCCACCCCACCCTACCCCACACCCAACCTACCCCATTAACCTTTAAATAATAATAATAATAATAATAATAATAATAATAATAATAATAATAATAATAATAATAATAATAAAAATAATAACAATAACAACTGAAGGTGGTCAATGGTGGTGGGGGCTGTGGTTGGAACGGGGAAGACGAAGGATCTACTTGGCGTTGCAGGTGGGGTAGCACCAACCAAGAACAAACAATCAAGGTGGTGATGGGGGGTTGCTGAAGGTGGTCGATGGTGGTGGGGGCTGTGGTTGGAACGGGGAAGACGAAGGATCTACTTGGCGTTGCAGGTGGTGGATCTGGGGGGGTTGCAGGTTTGGATCTGGGGGTTGTAGGTGGTGGTCGATGAACGAAGGAACAGGAAGGCAGACGACGACCGGTGGTTTGCAGGCGGCGGAAGGGATGTGGTATTCGGTGGGGACGACGAAAGGGGGAAGACGATGAACAGGAACCGGTATGTTATTATTATTATTATTTTCAGTTGTTATTGTTGTTATTATTATTATTATTATTATTATTATTATTATTATTATTATTATTATTATTATTATTATTATTATTTTTTGATGGTTCTTGGTGGTTCGTTGGCCTTTGAACAGATCTTGAGGCGGAGGGGTGGTCTTTGGTGGGGGTAGGGGCGGTGGACGGTGGTGGGGATGAAAAGATCAGATCAGTTTTTGAAGATGACAATGGTAACGGTATGTTATTTTTTTTAAACGAAAGGGCACAAGTTGTTGTTATTATTATTATTGATAATATCAAGAAAATGATGATGTGTTTCGAAGAAATGATGATGATGATGGTTTTTTTTTTGTTGTTTATAGATGTTTTCGTTTTTACATTGATGTAATATACAAATGTATAGATGGTTTTTTTTTTTTTTTTGTTTATAGATGTTTTCGTTTTTACAGTGGTGTAAATACGAATGTATAGATGGTTGTTTGGTTTTTTACAATGATGTAATATACAAATTTTTGAGAAGTTTTGTGTATGACAGATGTGACAACCGACATATTTGGCTTAAACATTTTAGTAACATCTAAGTCTACCTTAGCGGGAAACATTTATAAACGGGCTTAACTAGGTTAGTTGAGTCGGGTCAAGTTAGGATTGTCCAGGGTTCAATGATCTGCAGGATCATTGGGAGTCGTTTTGGGAATACACTAGTACCGGGACCCGTTGTTGGTGAAATTACATAAACTAATTAAGTGTATGTGTAGATTAATTGCCGTGTGGTGGATTATATGCATAGATGTGTTTAAACGATGTGTAGATAATCAATCATCCATGCTTAAATAAGTTAGACATAGACTAAGGTTGCATGCTCATATGTTAAGGTGCGTTAAAATGCGTTAAACACGACAAATTGGAAATCTAGAAAAACATAAGTTCTGGTTCGACCACATCGAGTGGGCGAACCTGGAAAATAATCTTGGTTCGACCTTTAGCAAAGGGGCGAACCTGGAATGTGGATATGAAAAAGTTTCATTCGACCAGAACATGCACATTTGACCCTGTGAAAGGGGCGAATGTGGGTACATTCGCCCAGGTAGAAGGGGCGAATGTGGACTAGTATAAATACCAAACTTTGTAATTTTTCACCATTTCACAAACCCTAACCGTCTCAAAACACTCTCAAACGATTTTAATCACTAAAGAAGGAGTTTTTGCTCTTCTTTTTTATAATCTAACCTATCAACAACATCTAATCAAGAATCCAAGGTGTGTTCTTAATTCTAAACCTTGTTCAAGTATTTTAATTCGTTTTTATCTAACCCTAAATGTCCAGATCTGTTCTAAGGAATTTTTATCAATAAAAACCTTTTAAACATCTTTCTAAACCTAAACCCTATCATTAAACATAGGTTTTCATATCAATAAAGATATGTTAATTGTGTGTTATGTGATATTATGTGTTGTTTAATGATTTGCTACTATGCTAATGCTAGAAATATGATCTAGGGCTGCTATTGATGATAGTTTAGGAGTATAAAAGGTTATAATTAGATAGATGATGATATCAAGTCTAATTTGGGAATTTTATTGAATCTAGGGCTTGATGCTTGTTAGTATTATCAATAAAACGATTGGGGGTTTTTCGATTTCATGATAAACTGAGCATTTTTAGATGATTATGGATTGATATTGAAAAGTTTCCAAATTGGGTAAAGATTACATGCATGATGTGACATTTCCATAATCTTTGCCATTTTGGGAAAAGGGCTAAAACGGATAGGTTTTGGGGCAAAATTGGTGGGGTTTTGTTGGGATAAGTTATTAATGCTTGACTGTTGTGTTTGATAATGTTTCGGGATGTTTTCGGATGTTTTTGAAGCGTTTTGGGAAAAATAATCTGTCAGGGTCGAACCTTGGCACATTCGACCGGTCGAGTGGTCGAATGTGGAATCCCAGGGTCGAACCTGGACAGGTTAGTCGAATCTGTGAAGAACGGTCGAAGGTGGCTTTCCAAAGGGTCGAAGGTGGGTTAAAACGGGCGAAGGTGGATCAGTCTTCCTGGTTCGACCCTTCTGATTTAAAAATGAGATTTTCATAACTGTTTTATGCTTGAACCTTGTGTGTAATCTATGTGTACTTGGTTAGTTAGGGTAATGAGTCACCAACGAGATGTCGGGTTTGTCTAGTGTGTCGGTTGAACACTTAAACACGTTTTAAAACATACTTGGTTACGATCTGGACAATCGGGGACTAGATAACCTTATGGTTATTAGTCGGAACACTTATGTGAACATTTTGTTAGATCTTCGGTAGTGGGACTATCAAGGGCTTGGCACTTTATTATTTACTGAAGAACGCAATCTAAGGTGAGTTCACGGCCCCACTTTTATAGCTTTAACTTTTGGGGGAGAAAACATGCGCTAAACTATTTTGGTAACATATGTCATATTATAGTTTTAACTTGCATTGCTATACGATCTTTTAAAGTCCCGGGGGAAAACCATGAATGTGCGGGGATGCATAACGGGGGAAGTGTGGATAGATCTATTGGGCGTGACCTGCCCCACTCGTCGGCTTGGAGGGCCGGGCGGGTGCATATTGTCTCGAACTGGTAACATTGGTATCATGCTGAACATTCGGGCTGAACATTGCTAAACATTGCTAAACGTGTCTAGTAATGGTTTTCCAATCGTAGTAGTAATAAAACATACGCCTAGCTAGCGTACTTGGTGACATTGGTATAGTATGGACATGGTAACGTTTTGGTAACTCTTGGTAACATATTGAACAAACCTGTGAACTCACCAGCATTATATATGTTGACGTCTTTTTGGCATGTTTTTCTCAGGTCGCTAAGGTAGCATCGGTTGGACTAGGCGCACGGGTCTGCATTGGCGTCTAGGCTTAGTGGCATATTTTAAACAAGTGTCTTGAAAATTTTGGAACACAGTTTGTAATTGATTAAATCTTTAAGTGCTTCCGCTATATTTTAATGGTTTGATAACCAAGTTTTGAGTTTACGTATTTCATATAGAGTTGTTTATTGTGACCGTTGACTTGGATCCTGGTTTGTCATGCGCCTCGCGGTAAAACTCCGCAAGTGGAAATTTGAGGGTGTGATAGATTGGTATCAGAGCCAATGGTTATAATGAACTAGGACTGCATGTAGAGTCTGGTCTATAGCCGAGTCGCACACACTAGACGGTCACATACTTTGAGTCTATTAGTGGGATACGTATTAACTTTGTCGGGGTGTCCTTACATCATCATCATACTTCTTTGTTACATCATCCGCTTTTATTTGGGTTCTTAGCTACTCTTGTCTTCTTCTTCGGGATTGAAGAGGAAGAGGCCGATTTGTTGACTCTAGCACAATCATGCTTTCTTACACTTGCACCTATCGTAACACGTTACTAGGCGACAATATTCGGTGACCGGAGTCTGGACTAGGAGTACATTTGGAGGACCATGTAGAGCAGTTTATCATTTCGGGTGCACACGAAATAATAAACTGAAATGCATGAAAATCCCGGTGGACTTGAGTTTAGATGTACAGTTCTGAAATTGTCCCTAAGTTAACTCTTGAAAATTTCTAGTGGTTGACACTAGAGGTGAATCTGAATCCCTCGATTTCTTGATTTGTTAGATCATGTCTGGTGCTCGTCGTGGTGGACGTCGTGGTGGCGGCGGTGGCCGTGCTGGCGGTGGTGGTCGTGGTAGAATCAACATGACCCAAGCTGAACTGAATAACTTGTTACAGCAGCAAGTGAACATGGTTATGGCTAATTTCCAGGCTGGGATTAATGCCATGGGTGGTGAGTTGATTTCTGTCAGCCTTGCCTCATTCTTGGGTATCATGTTCTTTCGTCTGTATTTTATTCGTGTATCGTGTTTCAGGTATCGCTGTCAATCCACCTCCACCTCAGTGCTCTTATAAGAAGTTTCGGGACTGTCAGCCCCATAACTTCGCTGGGACTGAGGGAGCGGTGGGACTGCTCCGATGGCTAGAGAAGGTAGAATCTGTGTTCGTCATGTGTAACTGTCCCGCTGGGGACCGGGTTAAGTATGCTACTGCGACATTCGAGGGGCCTGCATTGTCGTGGTGGAATGCTACTGCCCAGAACATGGGATTGGGGGAGGCTATTGCTATGCCTTGGGCGGATTTTGTGCATCTGTTGAGGAGCGAGTACTGTCCGAGGGAGGAGGTACAGAAGTTGGAACATGAAGTCTGGAGTTACAAGATGGTCGGGTCCGAGATTGAGGAGTACACCATGAGGAGGAACGAGCTGGCGGTGTTGTGCCTTGATTTGCACACACCCGAGTATAGGAGGATTGAGCACTACGTATCTGGGTTAGTGCCGGAGATTGCTGGGTTGGTGGCTGCTGGGAATCTTCCCACCCTTGCTGAAGTTGTTCGATCAGCTCATCGGATGACTAACCTGAAGGTGGCAGAAGGCGTTTTGCCTCCTAAGGGTGCTGCTGTGAAGGGTCCGGAAGGGAACAAGATGAAGTGGGATAATGTGGGGAAGAGTGCTGTGCCAGCGCCATCTCAGCCGGTGAAGAAGTTTGATTCGTCTGGGTCTTCTTCGGGGCAGAAGTCGGGAGGGTATGTTGGGAAGCATGCAAGTGCAACAAGTGTGGTTATCACCACTCTGGGAATTGTGATCGGGCTCGCTGTCATCGGTGCCATCAGTTGGGGCATCATGCTAAGGATTGCAGAGTGACACTTACCTCAACTCAGACTCCTGCTGCTACTCCTGCTCCAGCTGCTCAGGGGACTCCAAAAAAGCAGGGGTGTTATAACTGTGGTGACACGGGACACTTCAAGCGTGAATGTCCTAAGCTGAAGCAGGGTGATAATGGGAGGGGCGGGAACGGTAACGGAAACAACGGGGGCGGTGGCAGGACTGCACGTGCTTTCGTCATTGGATCTTCAGAGGCTAGGCAGGATCCAGACACAGTTACCGGTACGTTCCTTCTTAATGATCGCTATGTTTCTGTCTTGTTTGATTCTGGTGCCGATAAGAGTTTCGTATCTATGGACATTAGTCGATTGCTAGATATAGTACCCACACCTTTAGAGGCTAAGTACTTAATAGAATTGGCTGATGGTAAGAAAATCGAAGCGACGCACACCCTTAGGGAATGTCGCTTGGAACTGTCGGGTTTGTCTTTCCCCGTTGACCTTATGCCGGTACCCCTGGGTAGTTTTGATGTCGTTGTCGGCATGGATTGGTTATCGTTGTATCGTGCGGAGATCGTTTGTTTCGATAAGATTATTCGGATCCCTTTCCTTGATGGAGAGACTCTTTCGGTTCATGGCGAGAAAAGCGGTACTCCGCTGAGTATCATTTCTAGCAAGAAAGCCCGTAAGTACCTTCGGAAGGGTTGTTCGGCCATTCTGGCACTTGTTAACGTTTCGACTGAAGATGAGAAGAAGATCGAGGATATTCCGGTGGTTCGTGATTTTCCCGATGTGTTTCCTGATGATTTACTTGGTCTCCCTCCCCATCGTCAGGTTGAGTTTGGCATTGATCTTACTCCGGGTGCAGCTCCTATTTCCCGGGCTCCGTATCGTCTTGCACCTCCCGAGATGCAAGAGTTGTCCAGCCAATTGCAGGAACTCTTGGAAAAGGGTTTCATCTGACCGAGTTCTTCCCCGTGGGGAGCTCCTATTCTGTTTGTGAAGAAGAAGGACGGAAGTCTTCGCATGTGTATTGATTATCGTGAGCTGAACAAAGTGACCATCAAGAATCGTTACCCTCTCCCTCACATTGGTGATCTCTTTGACCAGCTCCAGGGCTCTAGTTACTACTCGAAGATTGATTTGCGGTCCGGTTATCACCAGTTGCGCGTCCAGGAAGATGATATACAGAAGATTGCTTTCGCACTCGTTATGGCCATTTTGAGTTCTTGGTTATGCCTTTTGGTCTCACAAACGTACCGGCGGTGTTCATGGACTTGATGAACCGCGTTTGCAAGCCTTACCTTGATAAGTTCGTCATCGTGTTTATTGACGATATTCTGGTTTATTCTAAGAACAAGACGGATCATGAGGAACACCTACGGTTGGTCTTGGAACTTTTGAGACAGGAGCAGTTGTATGCTAAGTTCTCAAAGTGTGATTTTTGGTTACGTGAAGTTCAATTCCTAGGGCATGTGGTTAATGAACTGGGAATTCATTTCGATCCGGCTAAGATCGAAGCTATTAAAGACTGGGAAGCACCAAAGACGCCATCTGAGGTGCGGCAATTCCTAGGTCTTGCGGGTTACTATCGTCGTTTCATTGAGGGATTTTCGAAGATCGCTCAACCCCTCACCACTCTTACCCAGAAGGACCGAAAGTTTGACTGGGGTGAACCACAGGAATCAACATTTCAGATGCTGAAGCTTAAACTTTGTTCTGCACCTATCTTATCTTTACCTGAGGGTACGGATGACTTCGTTGTGTACTGTGACGATTCTATTCGTGGTCTCGGTTGTGTGTTGATGCAACGCGGGAAGGTTATTGCCTATGCTTCTCGTCAACTCAAGGTTCATGAGAAGAACTACACTACTCATGACTTGGAACTGGGTGCAGTGCTCTTTGCGTTGAAAATCTGGAGACATTACTTGTACGGTACCAAGTGTGAAGTATACACCGATCACAAGAGTCTTCAGCATATTTTCGACCAGAAGGTGTTAAACATGTGGCAGCGTCGCTGGGTTGAACTCCTGAACGACTATGACTGTGCTATCAAATACCATCCTGCCAAGGCGCACGTTGTGGCGGATGCCTTGAGCTGGAAGGAGTCTATGAATCCTCGTCGTGTTCGAGCCTTACAGCTCACCATTCATTCCTCATTGCGTGACCGAATCCGTTCTGCACAGTTAGAAGCTTTGAAGGGGGAGAACCTTAAAGCTGAAACTATGCACAATGCTGACAAGCATCTTGAACTCAGGACCGATGGCTTACACTATTTTGCGCGACGTGTTTGGGTTCCCTTGTTCGGGGGATTACGCAAGCTTGTTTTGGATGAAGCTCACAAATCCCGGTATTCTATTCACCCTGGCTCCGATAAGATGTATCAGGATTTGAAGATACTTTATTGGTGGCCAAACATGAAGGCCGACATAGCTTCTTATATCAGCAAATGCTTGACTTGTGCTAAAGTCAAGGTGGAGTATCAGAGACCGTCTGGTCTCCTGCAACAACCAGAGGTTCCAGAATGGAAGTGGGAGCGAATCACGATGGATTTTGTCACCAAGCTACCAAGGTCACCAAGTGGTTATGATATGATCTGGGAGATTGTTGACAGGTTGACAAAATCGGCACGTTTCATACCAATTAAGGAAACTGATGGACTCGAGCGGTTGACTCGACTTTACCTTAAGGAGGTGGTCTCTCGGCACGGGGTGCCTGTTTCTATTATCTCTGATCGTGATTCTCGTTTTGCTTCGCGTTTCTGGAAGGCTCTGCACAAGGCTTTGGGTACTCAGTTGGATATGAGTACGGCTTATCATCCGCAAATTGACGGTCAGAGCGAGCGGACGATCCAAACCATGGAGGACATGCTTCGGGCATGTGTTATCGATTTTGGCAAAAGCTGGGAGATACACATACCGTTGGTAGAGTTCTCCTACAACAACAGCTATCACTCTAGTATCAAGGCAGCTCCGTTCGAGGCTCTCTACGGACGGAAATGTCGATCACCTCTTTGTTGGGCCGAGGTGGGCGAGAGCCAGCTCACCGGTCCGGAACTTGTGTACGAAACTTCGGAGAAAATCGTACAAATTCGTAACCGTTTGGCTGCTGCGCAGGATCGTCAGAAGAGCTATGTCGATCGTCGTCGCAACCCTTTGGAGTTCTAGGTTGGGGACAAGGTACTTCTGAAAGTTTCACCATGGAAGGGCGTCATACGCTTTGGAAAGCGTGGCAAGCTTAACCCTCGTTATGTCGGACCGTTCGCAATCCTGGAACGGATTGGACCGGTGGCATACAGACTTGACGTACCGGCGGAGCTCGGTAGTGTTCACAACGTCTTCCATGTGTCTAACTTAAAGAAGTGTTTGGCTGATGAATCTCTCATTGTACCACTGGAAGAGATCAAGGTTGATGATCGTCTTCGCATTGTGGAGGAACCTGTCGAATTTCACGACTACAAGATTCGTAGCCTTCGTCGGAGTAAAATCCGCATCATCAAAGTTCGTTGGAACTCGAATCGTGGACTGGAATTCACGTGGGAACGGGAGGATCAGATGAAAGCTAAACATCCTCATCTTTTTCCGAAATGCGCATTCGAATCTAGGCATGTTACTGCTGAAACTGAATGAATCTCGGGTCGAGATTCCTTTCAACGTGGGGATGATGTGACATCTGGTAAATTTTCTTTTCGTTTCATTCTTTCCGTCTATTTCATTTTTGGGCTTCGTGCAATTTTCGGGACGAAAATTCTTTCAACGTGGGGATGATGTGACACCCGACATATTTGGCTTAAACATTTTAGTAACATCTAAGTCTACCTTAGCGGGAAACATTTATAAACGAACTTAACTAGGTTAGTTGAGTCGCGTCAAGTTAGGATTGTCCAGGGTTCAATGATCTGGAGGATCATTGGGAGTCGTTTTGGGAATACACTAGTACCGGGTCCCGTTGTTGGTGAAATTACATAAACTAATTAAGTGTATGTGTAGATTAATTGTCGTGTGGTGGATTATATGCATAGATGTGTTTAAATGATGTGTAGATAATCATCCATGCTTAAATATGTTAAACATAGACTAAGGTTGCATGCTCATATGTTAAGGTGCGTTAAAATGCGTTAAACACGACAAATTGGAAAACTAGAAAAACATAAGTTCTGGTTCGACCACATCGAGTGGGCGAACCTGGAAAATAATCTTGGTTCGACCTTTAGCAAAGGGGCGAACCTGGAATGTGAAAATGAAAAAGTTTCATTCGACCAGAACATGCACATTCGACCCTGTGAAAAGGGCGAATGTGGGTACATTCGCCCAGGTAGAAGGTATGAATTCTAAAGTTATCTACTTATAGTGTAATGTTTTATCTACTATTGTCATAGTTTATGCATTTTGAATCGAATTTTTTGGGTGATGTTTCAAAATGTTTTTTTTTTATAAATATTTTCAAAATATTGGATTTAGATTAATTATATCTTCACGCATTCCATCGAATTATTAACTACACAATTATACTTATACTTGTAGATTGTTCACCCCGCCGCATCGCGCGGGCTCCCCACTAGTGTATATATATATATATATATATATATATATAGGATTGGGTTCATTTGAGAACTCATCCGAGTTGCGAGAACTTGAAAACTCCAATGGACCAATCATCAAGTGCCACATCATCAGTTTTGTATTTTTTTGCATTTGTTTAATCAGGGGCAATATAGTGTTTATACACAAATACTTAAGGACATTTTAGTAATAATAACACCCCACCCCACCCTACCCCACACCCAACCTACCCCATTAACCTTTAAATAATAATAATAATAATACACAGATTCTTTCTCTCTCTCTCTCTCATTTTAAACATCTCCTCTCTCTCTCTCTCTCTCATTTTAAACATCTCCTCTCTCTCTCTCTCTTCTTCTCTCTCTCTCTTCTTCTCTCTCTCTTCTTCTCTCTCGTTCTCTCTCTGTCTCTCTAGAAACAGGGAAGCACCAACCAAGAACAAACAATCAAGGTGGTAATGGGGGGTTGTTGAAGGTGGTCGATGGTGGTGGGGGCTGTGGTTGGAACGGGGAAGACGAAGGATCTACTTGGCGTTGCAGGTGGTGGATCTGGGGGTTGCAGGTTTGGATCTGGGGGTTGTAGGTGGTGGTCGATGAACGAAGGAACAAGAAGGAAGACGACGTCCGGTGCAACACGAAGGAACAGGAAGGAAGACGACGACCGGTGGTTTGCAGGCGGCGGAAGGGATGTGGTCTTCGGTGGGGACGACGAAAGGGGGAAGACGATGAACAGGAACCGGTATGTTATTATTATTATTATTATTATATTCAGTTGTTATTGTTGTTATTATTATTATTATTATTATTATTATTATTATTATTATTATTATTTATTGATGGTTCTTGGTGGTTCGTTGGCCTTTGAACAGATCTGGAGGCGGAGGGGTGGTCTTTGGTGGGGGTAGGGGCGGTGGACGGTGGTGGGGATGAAAAGATCAGATCTGTTTTTGAAGATAACGATGGTGACGGTATGTTATTTTTTTTAAACGAAAGGGCACAAGTTGTTGTTATTATTATTATTGATAATATCAAGAAAATGATGATGTTTTTGAAGAAATGATGATGATGATGGTTTTTTTTTGTTTATAGATGTTTTCGTTTTTACATTGATGTAATATACAAATGTATAGATGGTTTTTTTTTTGTTTATAGATGTTTTCGTTTTTACAGTGGTGTAAATATGAATGTATAGATGGTTGTTTGGTTTTTTACACTGATGTAATATACTAATTTTTGAGAAGTTTTGTGTATGACAGATGTGACACCCGGCATATTTGGCTTAAACATTTTAGTAACATCTAAGTCTACCTTAGCGGGAAACATTTATAAACGGACTTAACTAGGTTAGTTGAGTCGGGTCAAGTTAGGATTGTCCAGGGTTCAATGATCTGGAGGATCATTGGGAGTCGTTTTGGGAATACACTAGTACCGGGTCCCGTTGTTGGTGAAATTACATAAACTAATTAAGTGTATGTGTAGATTAATTGTTGTGTGGTGGATTATATGCATAGATGTGTTTAAACGATGTGTAGATAATCATCCATGCTTAAATATGTTAAACATAGACTAAGGTTGCATGCTCATATGTTAGGTGTGTTAAAATGCGTTAAACACGACAAATTGGAAATCTAGAAAAACATAAGTTCTGGTTCGACCACATCGAGCGGGCGAACCTGGAAAATAATCTTGGTTCAACCTTTAGCAAAGGGGCGAACCTGGAATGTGGAAATGAAAAAGTTTCATTCGACCAGAACATGCACATTCGCCCAGGTAGAAGGGGCGAATGTGGACTAGTATAAATACCAAACTTTGTTATTTTTTATCATTTCACAAACCCTAACCGTCTCAAAACACTCTCAAACGATTTTAATCACTAAGGAAGGAGTTTTTGCTCTTCTTTTTCATAATCTAACCTATCAACAACATCTAATCAAGAATCCAAGTTCAAGTATTTTAATTCGTTTTTATCTAACCCTAAATGTCCAGATCTGTTCTAAGGAAGTTTTTATCAATAGAAACCTTTTAAACATCTTTCTAAACCTAAACCCTACCATTAAACATAGGTTTTCATATCAATAAACATATGTTAATTGTGTGTTATGTGATATTATGTGTTGTTTAATGATTTGCTACTGTGCTAATGCTAGAAACATGATCTAGGGCTGTTATTGATGATAGTTTAGGAGTATAAAAGGTTATAATTAGATAGATGATGATATCAAGTCTAATTTGGGAATTTTATTGAATCTAGGGCTTGATGCATGTTAGTATTATCAATAAAACGATTGGGGGTTTTCGATTTCATGATAAACTGAGCATTTTTAGATGATTATGGATTGATATTGAAAAGTTTCCAAATTGGGTAAAGATTACATGCATGATGTGACATTTCCATAATCTTTGCCATTTTGGGAAAGGGCTAAAACGGATAGGTTTTGGGGCAAAATTGGTGGGGTTTTGTTGGGATAAGTTATTAATGCTTGACTGCAGTGTTTGATAATGTTTCAGGATGTTTTCGGATGTTTTTGAAGCGTTTTGGGAAAAATAATCTGTCAGGGTCGAACCTTGGCACATTCGACCGGTCGAGTGGTCGAATGTGGAATCCCAGGGTCGAACCTGGACAGGTTGGTCGAATCTGTGAAGAACGGTCGAAGGTGGCTTTCTAAAGGGTCGAAGGTGGATCAGTCTTCCTGGTTCGACCCTTCTGATTCAAAAATGATATTTTTGATACAAACTAAGTGTTTTATGCTTGAACCTTGTGTGTAATCTATGTGTACTTGATTAGTTAGGGTAATGAGTCACCAACGGGATGTCGGGTCGGTCTAGTGTGTCGGTTGAACACTTAAACACGTTTTAAAACATACTTGGTTACGATCTAGACAATCGGGGAGTAGATAACCTTATGGTTATTAGTCGGAACACTTATGTGAACATTTTGATAGATCTCCGGTAGTGGGACTATCAATGGCTTGGCACTTTACTATTTACTGAAGAACGCAATCTAAGGTGAGTTCACGGCCCCACTTTTATAGCTTTAACTTTTGGGGGAGAAAACATGCGCTAAACTATTTTGGTAACATATGTCATACTATAGTTTTAACTTGCATTGCTATACGATCTTTTAAAGTCCCGGGGGAAAACGATGAATATGCGGGGATGCACAACGGGGGAAGTGTGGATAGATCTATTGGGCGTGACCTGCCCCACTCGTCAGCTTGGAGGGCCGGGCGGGTGCATATTGTCTCGAACTGGTAACATTGGTATCATGCTGAACATTCGGGCTGAACATTGCTAAACATTGCTAAACGTGTCTAGTAATGGTTTTCCAATCGTAGTAGTAATAAAACATACGCCTAGCTAGCGTACTTGGTGACATTGGTATAGTATGGACATGGTAACGGTTTGGTAACTCTTGGTAACATATTGAACAAACCTGTGAACTCACCAGCATTATATATGTTGACGTATTTTTGGCATGTTTTTCTCAGGTCGCTAAGGTAGCATCGGTTGGACTAGGCGCACGGGTCTGCATTGGCGTCTAGGCTTAGTGGCATATTTTAAACAAGTGTCTTGAACATTTTGGAACACAGTTTGTAATTGATTAAATCTTTAAATGTTTCCGCTATATTTTAATGGTTTGATAACCAAGTTTTGAGTTTACGTATTTCATATAGAGTTGTTTATTGTGACCGTTGACTTGGATCCTGGTTTGTCATGCACCTCGCGGTAAAACTCTGCAAGTGGAAATTTGAGGGTGTGACAACAGATTTTACACTGGTGTAAATAATTACAACAGTGTAAATCATCTTCATTATATACAAATTTTGGAGAAGTTTTGTGTATGGCAGATTTTACATTGGTGTAATTATTTACACCAGTGTAAATCATCCTCATTAAATGTTTGTTTAGTTTTTTTTACACCATGGTAATTTTTGTAACAGTTTGTGTATGCTAGATTTACACTGGTGTAAATAATTACATAAATCACACTAAAAATATGAAAGTTTAAAAAAATATAAGTCAATTAAAAAATAAAATAAAGTTTTTAAAAAAAATAATTTTTTAATAACTGAATAAAAAGTTAAATGAAATAAAGTTAAAAAAATGAATATTTTAAAAAATTTGTGTATGACAGAATGTTTAGTTTGCTTTTTTTTTAAGTAAATGAATTGTTTAATTTAATAATGGAATAAAAGTTAAATAATATTTATATTAATTATTTCTCTCTCATGGGTTTTTACTTAAATACCCTGAAAAGTACTTTAATGGAATAAAAAATACTTATTAATCAAGTCAAGACAAAAGTCTCATCCTTGAATCTCAACCATCAGATCATCAAAATCAATGGTTCAGATGAGTTCCTATGGTTCTCACAACTCAAGTGAGTTCTCAAATTATCCATTCCCTATATATATATATATATATATATATATATATATATATATATATATATAGGATTGGGTTCATGTGAGAACCCCCTTGAGTTGAGAGAACCATGAGAACCACTCTAAACCAATAACATGATGACACATATACCTATTATCATTATAATATGGAAGGGTATCATAGTAATTTAACCCCACCCAACCCCACCCCACCCCAACTGCCCCCTTTTTAAAACTTAGACCCTCCTCTCTCTCTCTCTCTCTCTCTCTCTCACTCTCTCACTCTCACACACTCCTCTCTCTCTCTCTACTTTCTCTCTCTACTCTCTCTCTCTGAAAACACTCGTCCCTCTATACCTTCTCTCTCTACTCTCTCTCTCTCAAACACACTGGTGGGGATGGTGGTTCGATGATGCAGATCGTGGTGGGATGGTGATGCTTCGAAACAGATCTGAAATGGGCGATGGTTTTTTGGTGGTTATTTGGTGGAGACGAGACAGATCTGAAAATGGAGGGCCGTTTGAAGATGATGATGGTGGTGGGATGGTGGAGACGAGGCAGATCTGAAAAATGGGGGGGCGTTTGAAGATGATGATGGTGGTGGGATGGTGGAGACGAAAACAGGGGGTGGAGGAAATGGCGGAGGGGCGGCGGTGAAGGGTGGTTTTTCCAGTGGGTTTTTTCCGGTGGGTTTTTCCCGGTGGGTTTTTTCCGGTTGGTTTTTTTCCGATCAGGTATCCCGTTATTTTTTCTTTTCTATTATTATTTTTCTGTTATTATTATTATTATTATTATTATTATTATTATTTTCTATTATTATTTTTCTGTTATTATTATTATTATTATTATTATTATTATTTCTGTTATTATTATTATTATTATTATTATTATTATTATTTTTCTATTATTATTTTTTTGTTATTATTATTATTATTATTATTATTATTATTATTATTATTATTATTTCTGTTATTATTATTATTATTATTATTATTATTATTATTTTATGAAATTTTTTGGTTTTTGTCAAGAGATGCTGTGAAGAAGATGATGTAAAAACACCAGTGTAAAATATGAAATTTGTAGAGGTTTTGATGTATAGATCTTTTTGTACTTTTGGTTTTTACACTAGTGTATTTTCTATAGAAGTTTGTGGTATATATGTTGTTTTGGGGTTTTTTTTACACCTGGTGTAATATCGAATGTATAGATTATAGATGTTTTTTGGGGTTTACACTAGTGTTTTTGTTGATGTTTTGAGGCATTTTAACGGTGGTGTAATACGAATGTATATATGTGGATTTTTGGTTTTTTACACTAGTGTTTTTGTGTAGTAGTTTTGTTTTATGGTAGATTACCCCGGTGTAAATAATTACACCGAGGTAAATCATGGTAGAATTACACTGGTGTAAATAATTACACCAGTGTAAATCATCGTAGATTAACACTGGTGTAAATAATTACACCAGTGTAAATTATTCTTGTCAGATTTATGTTATTATTTGTGTTAAAAAATCAAAGGATCTAAAAAATAAAATATAGTAAAAAATATGATAGTGTGAATAACTAAATAAAAAATTAGTATAGTTTTATATTAATTATTTCTCTTTCCATGGTGTTTTTACTAAATCACCCCTAATTGTACTTTATTATTTTTAAAATAACATGTAAAGACAAAACTCTAATCATGTAAAGACAAAACCCTTAATATGTAATCTTAACCATTGATTTTACAAGATCAATGGCTCACAATGGTTCCTATGGTTCTCTCAACTCAACATGGTTCTCAAAATAACCCATCCCTATATATATATATATATATATATATATTTATATAGTGGAGAGTTCAAATGAGAAGAAATTGTTTTCTAAGAAGAAAAAGAAGAAGTTTGAACCAATAAAAATGCTTCATTTTATATTGGTATTAAATGTTTGTAACCCCTTAAACTAGTTTTATAAATGAAAGTCATAACTCCTTTTCAAAATATATCATTACAAAACAAATGTAGGATTCATCTAGGATGAACTCTAATATGTGTAGGATTAATTTCGAGACGTGTATGATAATTGTAGGGCGAATTTTAATGTGTAGGATGAATATCGATATGTGTAGGATACATATCGATATGTGTAGACTATATCTATGTTGGATGAATTATGATATGTGTAGGACAAAGTGAATAATAAATGTAAAAGGAGTTATAGTATTTAATGTTTTACCATAATATCATTTCTTTTTTTGTTCTCACAATAACTTTCTTCTTATTTGATCCTCCTCTATATATATATATATATATATATATATATATATATATATATATATATATATATATATATATATATATGCCAAGTATAAAATGAATATCCTGTTGAGTTGAGAAAACCTTTGAAAACTGTTAGGACAAAAAGGATTGAGGAAACCACTTTTGTAAACCTTAGTCTAATTCACTTCTGCAAATATTCTAAGTATAGAACTACTGAAGAAAGAAGACTAAAGTACTGAAGAAGGATTCACCAAGTACTGAAGAAGAAGTATCAGAAGTTCTGAAGTCTAACCAGACAGTTCACTGAAGAACTACTGAAGACAAACTACTCATCAGTAGTTTGTCATTCATCAGCACTTGTACCAGAATCGTTCCACCGCCTTATGTTTCATTAGTTTATTAGTTTAGTATTCTTTATCTTTTTGTGCAAGTTCCAAGAATGCAACTTGTTGCTACTTGTTACAGACTTGCTTTTTGGCAAGGTTCATGTATATGTAAAGTCTATAAATAGATGGGTTCATCCCTCTATTTTAGACATTGATTTTTATTGAAACAGAAATCCTTCAAAGCTTATTATTGTTATTTCCATTTCATTTATTGAGAATCTGTTTGAGTATTTATTGTCATTCACATTCAATACTTAGATTCTCATTAAACTTGTCTTTAGTTTTCAAACATCCAGGGGGAGTAATAACTCCTGTTGATAGTGTAACTTTTACTTACTCATTCCGCTGTGCAAATCTGATTGAACTTGCTAAACACATAAGTGTTCACTAACAAGCAATACACAAAGAGCATTACTGATCCAAGAATTGGTATCAGAGCACTGGTTTATCTGATCACATATCAATACAACACATTTAGAATCAGACACAGGCTCTTATTGATATTCAATAAAGGATTAAAAGTTCACTTTTATCAACATTCATCACTTTAAGAGGTATTTGACAAATCAATACTCTTTAAAATGGATCCTCATAATACTGGTTCTGCCAATAAACCTGCTATGCTAGTTAGAAATGAAAACAATATCTGGCAAAGAAGAATGGCACATACATTATCACAGACCAACACTGGTTGCTGGAAATCTGTGATATATGGTCCTCACAAACCAGTAAATATCAATCTTGAAACTAAAGAAGAAATACCAAAAGACCCAAAAGACTATACAGATGATGATTTCCTAAAACTTGAGCTTGATGCTAAAGCTTTCTCTATGTTGGCAATGGCACTCCCAAATGAAATCTACTCTGGACTATTACATTGTGATAGTACCAAAGAGCTATGGGACTGCCTAAAAGAACAATTTGGAGGAACTGAAGAGGTGATTGCCAACACCAGAGAAATCCTGGCTCAACAATATGAAACTTTTGCTCATATAAATGGGGAAACTTTAACTCAACAATTTGAAAGATTCTCCTCATTAATATCTGAGCTAAAATTAAATGGTTAGACCTACACAACTGTATCTATGCTTCATAGATTTTTAAGGTCTTTACCTGAAAAATGGGAAACATACTCTACTGTCCTCAGATAATCACCAGACTTTAGCTCCCTCACTCTTACAAAATTACATGGGAGATTACTAAATTTTGAAAGAGAAATCGATCAAAAGAAGAAGTTGCAAAGTTCTGGTAAAACTGCTGATGACTATCTACCAGGTAGTACAGCATTATTGGGACAAGATTCACCTACTTGTTCAAATAGTTTTGGATCTTTTGACCACATTGACATAACTGCTGGGATCTCATCAGAAAGATCATTCCCAGGTTATGACAATGATGAATATAGTCAAACTGCTGATAACATGTGCTTTATCATGGATGATTTAAAAAATTTCAGCAATAATGACTTAGAAGAAATTGACATCATACACCAACTGGCCATGTTAAGTATCAAAACAAACAAATTTTATAAAAGGTCAGGAAGGAAATTTCCAGGACTAAACAGCTCTACAAAAATTGGTTTTGACAAGTCTAAACTTAGATGTCACAAGTGTCAAAAGTTGGGACACTTTGCTAGAGAATGTAGAAGCTCTAGCTACAACCAATCTCAGTCTGGAAATCAGTTTAACCCTAGTTATAATAGGAATAATGGAACACAGGGGAGTGCACATTTTGTACAGGCACAAGCTCCACAAATCCAATATGTGCCATAAGTACAATATGTACAGATGCCTGCTCAACAGATGCAGAGCCAACAATCAATCCCTCCCATTCCAGCTGCTCAACAACCTCCACAGACTCAGCAACCCTCACAACAAAGCTTGTTCACCTCAGGGTATGTTGACTGGAGCAGTCTTCCTTTTGACACTACTGAGTGTAATCCTGATGCAGACAACAAAATGTTTGACATCAACTGGGGAGAACCTGACAATGGCAGAAAGAATTTTGCCTTAATGGCATTTGAGGGCTGCACCTCAAAATCTGCCATGCCTCAGGTATCACAAGAATCTTTAACAAAACTTTGTTCAACTTCATGTAAAGAATCTTTTGCTCTCATAAGAAAGACTAATGTGCACTTACAAGGCAAAGCAAATGACTCTGAGAGAAAATTCACTCAGATGAAATGTGATTTAGAAAGAAAACTTGCTGCAAAGGCAAAAGAAAGTTCTAAATTAACTAACAATGCTATTGAAACCCAAGCACAACTTAAAATCATGATAGATGACCAAGGAAATGTCAGAAAAAAGCTTGCTGACACCAAGGTTACTTGTGAAAAATGGGTAGAATCTTGTAAAGGGTACCAACTGCTGCTAAACAAACTAAGTGCTTCAAATCTTAGGTTTGGCATAGGGTACAATCACACTGAAACACCAACAGATTTTTCCCCCAAAACTACTGAAGATGGGAGAAAAATTGTTTCAGGTGAAACTTCTGAAGAGAAAGAATGCACATCTTTTCATGAAAACTTTCTAAAAACTCACAAAGAAAGTTCTTCAGAAGTACTGATAAAATCTGACTTTAAGCCATCAGTAGTTTGATCTACATCAGGAGTTGAGAACCTGAAAACTACTAATGACCTAAAACCAATCAAGACAGTCAGAAATTTGCCTTTAAATGAAAAAGAAAAGGCAAAAGAATGTGAAATCTGTGGTCTGTTTAACCACAAGACAGAATTTTGCAGATATAGAAAAGGAATTCAGTACAACAAGAAAATTTCACAACTGGTTGTGGGAAAACAAATCAAAAATGATTTTAAAGAAACTTTTTCTCCCAGGAAACAACAACCAGCAAACACCTTTTCTCAGAAAAAGATGAAATCTCAACAAAAATCTTTTTCTCAAAATTCTCTTTTAGTAGCTAGACCTACATCATCAGCAGTTTCACAAACTGCTGAGATAAAAGATCTCATGAATATGGTACAACTACTGATGACCAGGGTTGATGGTGGTCCTCAAAAGGATACCACCATTACTCTTAATGAAAAATCCATTGCCAAAAAGACATGGATTCCTCAACCTGGTCAAGAACCAACTGTTAATGTTCTCAAGAGCAAACCCAAAGCCAAACTGGCTTGGGTTCCTAAATCTAACTAATTTGCTACTTTGTTCAGAGGGTCTCCAGAGGCTTAAATAGCATTTGGTATGTGGACAGTGGAGGCTCAATGCACATGACAGGATGCAGATACCTGATAAACAACTTTATCAGTCAAAGAGAAGGTTCTGTATCCTTTTGGAACAATGCCAAAGGATATGTGCTGGGACATGGCAATGTCTCCTCTGGCAAAATACAGTTTGACAAGGTCAATCTGGTTGAAAACCTTGAGTACAACTTGCTAAGTGTGTCACAAATGTGTGATAAAGGATATTCTTCCTTTTTCACAAAGACAGCATGCAAGATCATATCACCAGAAGGCCAGAAGTTGATAGAGAAGATCATTGAAGATCATACTTTGTTGATAGCCAAAAGATGTGACAATGTCTATGCAGTGGACATTGAAAAGGACAAAGGACAAAGTACTGAACAAGACTGCCTGTTTCTTCTCAAAGGCATCAACTTCAGAGACTGGTCTCTGGCACAAGAGACTTGGCCATGTGAACTTTAAAACCATAAATAAAGTCACAAAAATGGGCTTGGTCAGAGGTCTACCTTTGAAAGTATACCAGTGTCAAGAACACTGTGTATCCTGTTTAAAGGGAAAGCAGCATAAGTCCTCCTATAAGTCTATTCAAGAATCAAAAACAACTGCATGTCTTCAACTACTCCATATGGACTTATTTGGGCCAGTAAAAATCATGAGCCTTGGTAAGAAGAAGTACTACTTGGTCATCATTGATGACTATTCAAAATTCACATGGGTATTCTTCATATTTTCCAAGGATGAGGCAGCTGAAATCATCAAGTTCTTCATTCTACATGTAGAGAAACAATATTCTCTATCTGTCAAAGCCATTAGAAGTGATAATGGAACAGAGTTCAGGAACAAAACTCTGGATGAATTCTGTTTGTCTAAAGGGATTATTAGACAATTCAGTGTTCCCAGAACTCCTGAACAAAATGGTGAAGTAGAAAGGAAGAACAGGACATTAATTGAAGCAGCAAGAACTATGTTAGCTGATTCAGGCCTACCATTGTATTTCTAGGCTGAAGCAGTTAACACTGCATGTTATGTTCAAAATAGAGTCCTTGTCAACAAGAGACACTCCAAGACTGCCTAAACATTAAAGACTCTATTTCAAAGTTTGCTGCTAAAGTTGACTCGGGTTACTTTCTTGGTTATTCTTCCTCTAGAAAATCCTACAAGGTTTTTAATTCAAGAACCAAGATAGTGGAAGAAACACTGAATGTCAAGTTCAATGAGTCAAAACACACTCTTATTCCAGCACATCCTGCTGAACTCTTTGACCTAGACAGCTTCCACTTTGGACTTGAAAAGACTGTTACTTCATCTAAACCTACTTATTATGGTGATCAAAGGTTTGATGATGAGGATCCAGCACCATGGACTCCTAAAACAGTCATTAAGTCAACTTTCAAACCTTCAGAAGTTTCACAAACTTCTGATTCAAAAACTACTGATGTACAAACTCAAACATCTGCTTCAGCACCTACAACTACTGAAGATGTTCAAACAGCTGAACCAGACATTATAAACCTTAGTGGTTTGTTTGATGAAGTACAAGAGCCACCTACACCTGTCAGTGGTTTACAACAACTGATTGAACACAAAGATCATCCATTAGAACAAATCATGGGTGATATTGCTTCAGGTGTTCTCACAAGAAACCAGCTTTACAACTTTTGCTTCTTCTTAGCATTCATTTCTCAGTTGGAACCTAAGAAGTACCAAGAAGCCCTAAAAGACAACAATTGGGTGGAAGGTATGCAAGATGAGCTGCTTCAATTCAAGAAGCAACAGGTTTGGGAAATCTGTCCCTTACCACCAAATAAGCTACCAATTGGCACAAGATGGGTTTTTAGGAACAAACAGGATGAAGCTGGTATGATCATTAAGAACAAGGCAAGACTGGTGGTACAAGGTTACTCTCAAGAAGAGGGGATTGATTATGATGAAACCTTTGCTCCAGTTGCAAGGCTTGAGGCCATTAGATATCAATCAGCTCCTAGGGAATCACACCTAATTGCAGTAAAAAGAATCTTCAGATATCTGAAAGGAACTCCTACACTTGAAATTTGGTATCCTGTTTCAAGCAATACCAAGTTATCAGCTTTTTCAGATAGTGACTATGCAGGGTGCAAAATGTCGAGAAAATCAACATCTGGTGGTTGTCAATTATTGAGAAACTGTCTAGTGTCCTGGCAATCAAAGAAGTAAACATTTGTTGCAACTTCAACTGCTGAAGCTGAATACATTGCAGCTGCAAGTTGTACATCACAGATACAATGGCTCCAATATCAACTTCTTGAAGTGAAGCATGTGACAACAACGAATCAAATAGCTGACATATTCACTAAACCCCTTGACACATCAGCATTTCAGAAGTTAGTATCCATGTTTGGGATGCTAAATTTGTAAGTGTTTCTTTTACTTCTCTGCACATATTTTATTTTTCACTTACATCTGTTTTTAAACCAAAACTTCTGAAAAACAAAAAGAGAGAAACTACTGATGAACAAAAACACCAATATGGGGATATTTTCTGAAAAATGATTAACTTCTGATAAAATAATCTTCAGAAGTTATGAATAAAGTGTTTATAAACATTATCATCAGTTGTTAACAAACTACTGAAGAGAAAATGGGAACTACTGATGATAATTGTTCTTCATCAGCAGTTTTGTCATTAAAGGCAAATCAAACATTTCCTACTTCAGAAGTTTGACCTAGGGCGGTTACAAACTTCTGATAAACACCTTTTCCAACACTTATCCATTTAAAAAGAAAAATTCCCTCCTTCTCTCTCAAAAACACTCTCAAACCCTTAACCTGCAAAAACACTGTTCGATCCACACACACACACAAACCACATGGCTCTAATACTGAAACAGGGACACAATCAAAGAGGCTACTTTGAGAAACATGAAGCCTGGTCCCAATACGACGAAATCATTGATTTAGTCGTTAAATCCCAATACTTCACTGCCCTCACCATTGATCCTCCAATACACACTGAAACTCTAAATGAGTTCTGGGCTAATGAGGAGACGGTGACAGTGAATGATCAAGTGATCTCCCTCAATTCAACTATCCAAGGGAGAAGAATGGCAATCACACCAGAAACTTAGGGGATTAGACTGGGTCTAGATGATGTGGGTGCCCCATATCAATTTCCAAACTCTGAAATTCATCTAACCATGACAGAGTGTGGTTACCAAGGTACTCTCTCACATGCTACCATTTTCAAGAAATATTTTGAACCAAAATATAAACTTTTGTTTCATTACATAATAATGTGTTTGAGTCCAAAAACTGGATCTTATGATCAGATGCCCTCCACTTTTCAACCTATTTTTCATTCCATTGTGAATGAAACAAAATTCAGGGCATCGGCACTTTTCTTTAATGAGTTGGTGTTACATCATCGCAATTTTAAAAAGAAGTTTTTGTTGTATCCAAGGTTTATTATGCAATGCATAATAAAGGAACTTGGAGAAGAGGTGCTTGTGGGTAAAACAACTGTTTTAAACCCATTAACCTCACAAGCATACTCTAGGCACAATAAACCGGCTACCTGGCCAGAAGATGACCAAGGGGAACACACAACAGTCCCCAAGGAACCCTCATCTTCCAAACCTTCACCTAAAAAGGCCAAGAAACCCAAACAGCAAAAACAAAAACCCACCAGCCTTAAAAGAAAGGCAGTTCAGGAAGTTGAGATGCCTGAACTTGCTAATGTGAAATCTGCACTTGAAAAAGATGTGACTGAAACATCCTCTCAGTCTCATCCATCTCAAACCCCCACTAGAGCACCAATCACCAGTTTATTCAAAAGAAAGAAATTTTAGAAAACAATCCCCATTGACTCTTCTTTTGAAACTGCTGAACCATTAGCCCAAACTACTGAACCAGCACCACAAATTTCTAAACCTGAAGCCCTTGAAATTGCCAAACTTCTTTCTAGGCTAAAAGAGACCATCCCATCAGAACATGTCAGTCTCCAACAACCACATCAAACAAGGGACATACCTCAGAACTTGACATGGATGTGGATGTCCATAGCCCTAACCCAAGAGATGAGGATGAACCATGGTCTCTAAGCCTAAACTTAGAGACTTTAGGTACATTTGAGGCTGCTACTACTCATATACCACCTAGTGGTGGATCTGAGGAAAGAAGTAACATTGCTAAGACCTCACTTGTGGCAACTACTGATGAAGGCTTAATGCCTGAGGTAGGAAATCCTCTGAACCAAGAACAAGAGGTACATGAGACAACTGGGTTGGGCCCAGCTCATGATTTAACTGATACTGTCCTCATTGAGGAAGTAAGCAGGGATTCAGATGATTCCATTGATTTGGATGATGATTCACACTCCACCAAACTTGAATTGACGGCTGGTAGTGAAGGTCCTGCACCTGGTGTCTCTAAGCTCAAAGAGCTGGTCACACCAGAGCAGGTTAAAGACCACTTGATCCCTGATTCCCCTAAAGTGGCATCTTTTGTACAACATGAAGATCACCCAAAAACACACCCCTCACTGAAAATGCCTACCCAATTCCCTGGGTTATCCAGCATAGACTTGAACCAACTATGCAGCCCAGATGGTCCCCTATACCAGTTGATAAACACCCTCATTGCCAATCACCTCAAATCTTTAACAACTGCTTTGGAGTTGTCTACTAAAACTCAGTTTGAGGTGATCAACAAGAAACTTGGTGAGCTATCCAACAAGATAGACAACAACTCAAGACAGCTTGCTGAACTCACTGGTAGAACTTCCAAACCTAGCAGGCTTCCAGAAGTGGATAAAGCCAAAAAGGGGGAGAAGATTAAGGAACCTAAGGAGTCACTGGAAGCCAGGATAAAGGCAAGAGTGGCTCTACAACAACAACAACTTCTAGAGAAAGCCCAAAAACAAAAAGAAGATCAACAAAGGCTTAGTTATGGAACTGAAGTTGAAGCTGAAACTTCCCAAGGCCATAATGAAGAAACTGCTGAAGACTCTAAAAGTACTGAAGACAATCCTTCAGTAGTTGACACTTCTGTCAACACTTCAGCAGTTAACACTTCCAACATACAAACAGCTGAAGAGCCTTCCAAAACAACTGAACAACAACAACCAACTCCTATTCCAAGGCATACAACAACTACAACAATGACTGTGCTGAACCCTTCTCCACTTTCAATGTCCAAAGAACTACTAGAGAAGAGTTTGATTGCAGCCCAAAGAAAGGCTAAGGAAGAAGAGATCTGGAACAACTTGGAGGCAAGGGAAGATTTAAGCTTAAATGAAAAGCTTCAAGCTTATGAAGCAGAGTTGAATAGGCAAGCTGAAACAGAGAGAGTTGCTGAAGAAGACAAAAGACAACAACTGGTGTCTTTTATAACAAAGAACAGCAAAACAAAAGCCTATTCACTCAAAGGGCTCTCAATGGATGAGCTAACCAGAAGAGCTCAACTTGTTGCTGAAAAACTTGCAACTGACAAAGATAGAAAAGCCAAGAGAGCAGAAATGATTGAAGAACTGGTAGCAAATGCTTATGGTTCAAAAGCCTTTGTGTTAAGATGGAAGGAAGACAAACTACTAGACACATACAAGAAATACAAGGCTGCCAAGGTTGCTAATCCAGAGAAGTTTAAAACTTCTGAAGTATTAACTTCAGTAGTTAGAACTTCTGGTGTTAAAAGACCAGCTACCAAGAAGAAACCAGAGGACAATACAAAGACTGACTTCAAGATGGTGCTGCTAGAAGGCAACACAGTTGTGCAAGGAGACTTTGATATTGAAGAGAAGCCTCTGATAACTCAATTTAGGGATCCTTCAACATTTTCTTATGTAACACCCCAACCGATGGAGGAATCATCGAGGTGTCACATAGTGACGATTGTTCAAAAGCTCATGGTACTAACATGTTAATATTTGATTACTGAATATTGTTTTCCAACATGTGAAAATAAATACACGACAACAAAAATAGAGGTAGTTAATTGATTTAATCTAAGTCCAAAGTTCTAAGTGAAGCGTCAAGCAGCTTATCCTGAAACATGCACGGAAATAAATTTTGTCAACATATGATGTTGGTGAGTATTACCTAGCTTTGTACATATAGTATAAGTTTGAAAAGCGGTACAATTCATGTGTCTAGCATCACCAAGGCATTATGTAAACACATAAGTAACCAAACAAGACAAGATCAAATGTAAAGTTGGTAAGGTAAAATTGATAATGAGCACCCTAAAACGTGTCAAGTCTAAAAGAGCACCATAACATAAGTTATGTCTAAATGAGCACCGTAACATAAGTTACCTCTATATGTAAAGAACACCATAACATAAGTTATGTCTAGATGTATGATTTTGTATGTAAGCTACATTCATGTTCAAACATAAAGCACAAAGATAAACAAGACACATATATAAATTGTAAATGAAGAAAAATGTATGTGTAAGTGAATGTGCAGGTTTTGTATACTTGTGCATGAATCACCCCAAAAGAGTAAAAACGAAAAAGGGGATAAGTAATACTCACCTTAGCAGAGTTTTAAGTCTTGAGGAATAGAATAAGTGTGATCCAACGTTGCCAAGTATCACCCTATGTTTAAGGTAATAAATAATTTTAAGTCTTTCTAGTCTACAAGTATTTCTAGGGTTCCTAATTTTGAGGATAGATAATTAATCGTTAATTTAGATGAATTGTTAATGAATTTATAAATAAAGAATTTAGGGAAATAAATAAATAGAAAGACTTTTGTAAAAATCTTTAATAAGGTTGGTTGTACTTTAATGTTATAAACGTGAAAATAATTTTTATAAAATTATTTTCTTAAGTATCGAATATATAGTATATTAATTTATTTGTCAAAATATAGTATTAATGTCTAAAAATATTAAAATCAATTAAGTTTCAAAATAAAATTTGCATTTCTGTTCTTAATGAACAAAAATAATTTATGTAAAATTTTGGTATACAAATAGTGAAAAATGAATTTATTATGATTTATTTATGATTAAAATAGTAAAAATTAATTAAAAATATTTAATAAACGGTTTTCTAAAATCAAAAAATTATTTCTGGAATATTTATTGATTTATAAGTTTAAAATAATTTTTTGTGGAATTTTATAGAATCGTTTAGTTATTGTTATAGAATTTTTAACTTATAAATGAATAAACTTGTAATATATTTTATATATATTAAATAAATAATTTTTGAAAAACTAAAAATTGTATGATAAACTTTGCCTCCTGAATATCATAAAATAATTTTTATAGAATTTATAGATCACATTTGGTATTTTAAAACTATTTAAAAAGATTAATAGGTTAAGTGTAAAAAAAGAGTTTTGAAGAAAAAGTGTGGGTAATGGGAATCAAACCTGGGTTCAAACCCGGTTCAAGCATTAACAACCATGATTTCCACCACTGGGCTACGTCCTTGTTTGTGTTTACAACAGAAAACATTATTTAAAAACCCAAGTCTGCAGGTTCCCCATTCCTTATAAACCCTTGAATCTTAATCCGGTCGATCGACCAAGAAAACGAAGCTGATTATAACATTAATGTTAGGGCTTTTAATCTATACTATAAATCGACTGCAAAGCCAATGTTAATTGGATTTTTATGTACCAGAGGGTGTATAAACGAGTGCAAAAAGGTCCGAACACAAGAGCTTTGATTTCCAGAGATTTAGAAGGTGAAAGAGAGTGGTTTTTGGTGGGTTTGAATCGAAATAGAGGTCTGCTTATATGGTTGTTCATAATTTTGTGCATAAACTGCGAATTGAATGTTGATTGACTTGATTAGAAAGGTTTTAATGGTGGGTTTTAAACTTTGATTCAATTAAACGAAATTCATGGATCATTCACGGGTAGAACTATCATAGGAAGGTAGACTTGATTTAGTCCAGCTAATTTCGGATTTAATTGAGGTTTATACGCGTCCAAGTTGGTCAATTTGATGGCGGTGCGTCTGGAACGTATCTGGACATAATATTTGTCCAGATTCATTGTGAATCTAGATGGTATTATGTCTAGGTTCATTAGTTTAAAGAAAATCTGAAATGTTTAATACTTTTATTATTATTATTATTATTATAAATAAATAAATAACATCACTAAAAAAAAGATAAACATAGATAGTTTATTGAGGGAATTTTGTATACGTTTTGAATTTATACCACTTTAAAATATCCGTACTATATAAGAATATTTTAAAATAGTCAAAAGAAAAATTTAGACATGATTATACTTGTACAAAAGAGGTATAGTATAGGCATGGTGGTGATTTTACTAATTCGAAAATTTGGAGAAAATACGTGATGTTACAGTCTCCCCTACTTTTGGGAACTTCGTCCCGAAGTTATTGAAAACATAGGGTTGCGGTGATTAGGTAGAAATTAAGGCAACTGTAGTTTGAAGAAGTTGAGTTAAGGCACGACATGAGTTTATAGGTATTATACTGTTTTGAATAATTTGGATAAGAGGGATGATATGTGTGAGTTTTAAGGGTTGGATTAGGTTCGTCTGAGATAGCAAGGTGAATAAGAATATAGCAAAACACTAACTCAAGTTTTAGGAATCCTAAAAGAAATTCATGAGTTGATTGAATACTAAATGAACTACCAGACAACTAGAGTTTATACTTGGTTATCTACTGAAGTCCTTGATAGAATTGCACACTACCTTAACGTACCTGTAAATTCATGATTACGTTCCGGACCGGAATCATCAATTTACCTTACATTAGGGTTTTATGTCCTTCTATGAACCTAATCTAACAACACATTAAAGCAAATAAGTTTCACAAGAAGATGACGCAACAAGCACGTTGGGTTACAATGAAACATTATCAACGAAATGAGGCTATGTAATGATGAGGTCAATTACATTGGTTTGCAACGACTTGCAAGCATAACAAAAATTTAAGTATGAGCTACCACTCCCTCGGGGAGCCCTTTAAGTGAGATGTTTGTCTGTGTTGAGTGGACAAATGTAGTAATTGTTTTTTATAGATCAACATACAAATTGATAATACACACATGCAAGCAAGTTTGTAATTACGACAACCATTAAGTATAAGTGTGATCTTAGTTGACTATAGAAAATAGTTCATATTTGACCAGCCATGTTTACGAGTATCATGAATAATTAAATGTTCAAAGAAAATCAAATTAAGAAAAATCAAGTTTCATATAACAAACATTTATGTTTTTTTTTTTTTTTTAGAAAAGTTCTGTAGGATCAAGTATCAAGTTTTTAATAGTTTGGTTTTTATGGAAATCAAGTCGAAATGTTTCAATAAAATGTAAGGTAGAGTCTTAAATTTCTACGATTAAAATAAACGTAACCAAATATGATAAATTTCCAACCTGCGTTCGTACATAATAGTATGCAAGGAAATTTCTAGATGTTATTTGCTTATGTGTACGACAGAATTGGGTACAAAATGATAATAGGATCAAGAAAATGAAAACACAGGTATTGGATTCTCGATTGTTAAGAAGATTGCATCCATGGCTTAGCCAGTGGGGTTAACGTCATCCTGACCAGTTGCTTCGTTGATATTGATATTGAAAGTTCGTCCATGTGCCATCTGGTTTACATTATTCAATTCAGGGCATCGATGCCGCATGTGGTTAGGGTCTCCACAATTATAACATGCCCGGCCGTTAATAATCAGCAGTGGTTCCTGGGCAGCTATTTGATGATTATCTTGTGTCCTAACCATTACACGACAAGTAGTGGCAAAGTGTCCAAACCTTCCACATCTAGTGCATTGACGACATGGAAGATTTGCAGGGTGATGATACTTGCAAGTGTTGCATTGAGGATGGACTCCCGTGTAGGCTTTCTTGATACGGGGTTGAGTCACAGGATTCACAACAGCATGGTTCTGATTATCGCCCATTCGTTTCTTAGAGTTCGAAGAAGTAGTGGCGGCCTTTGCTAAAACAGTCTTAGATGGTTCAACGACATGGGTGGTTTTCTTAGCAGACGTCTTGGTGCCCTTACTAACCAAGTTTCCTTTCCTTACGTGTTTTTCTATTAAAGTGGCTGCGAGCTGAATTGCTTCTTCTACCGTAGCGGGCTTGCTACCAGTGACAGTATCCTGAATTAGATCAGGTAAACCCTCAATACACTTCTCAATTGCTCGGGATAGCGGGGTAACCATACGAGGAACAAGTAGGCTGAGTTCATGATATCTGGTAGTATACACTAGGTTTTCTCCACTGTCTTGTTTTAGCTCATAAAATTCATCCTCTAACATTTTGATTTCATTTCTAGGGCAAAACTTTACAATCATCAACTCTTTAATGTCCTCCCAAGTCAGTGCTAAAGCAACTTCCGTGCCCCGGTTGCATTTTTCGCCGTTCCACCAAGTTAATGCCTCTTTTTGAAGGACACTGGTTGTAACATCGCGAATTTCCCCTAATTTTTTTTTTGATAAAAAGAATGTATTGTTTTAAACAATATATGTTTTAAATACCTTAAACTAATAATTATTTGTATCTCGACACTTTTGTACGTTTTAAAAATATTTCGAGTCACTTTCGGGCTTATATAATTATATTATCAATTTAGAATAATATAGTTTTAGGGAAATAATTGCCAAAAAAAGATTTGTGTGAACTGGGACTCGAACCCGCGTCCATAGCCAACCAACACACAGTGACAACCAACTGAGCCAACTATCATCTTGTGTAGTATTTCAGAAGAAAATAAACTTAACACATTCCTTAAATTGATTAGTCAAAGTCTTAGTCAAACAGTCAAAGTCTTATTCAAACAGTCAAAGTCTTAGTCAAATAGTCAATTCATCATAAAACCTTACTTTATGGTGTTGACCAATTTTAATGGCTAATTGACTCCAAAACTAGTATAAAAACCCACCTATGACCCATTATACTTTGCACCTCTAAATCGATTGTTTCAATCCGATTAAACTTTCCCTCATACCTTTCTTCTATAGTCTATTACTTCTACAATTGAAGCTTTGATTATAAGACTCTTGTAATTGGCGAATTGAAAGCTTGATATTCTTTCTTTTTCGTTTTCTTCAATTTGGACTAGCTACGTTGTTGAGTCTTTGGGATTCGCCTCGCATACATTCACAACACATTATTCTATTTTTTTCACGAGACATAACATTTTGCTAAGGTGAGTTTACATAGCCCCTTTTTCCATTTCACTATTTTGGGGTGAAACATGTTACAACATTCAATTTACAATTCAATCATAAGTGTCTATGTGTTATTCTATGTTGCATTATGTTTTAAACATTACTAGGCTAAGCACAATTATTCTAGCATAATCATTAACATTGATCAGCCGACGGTATACAATGATAGATCTATTGGACTGACAATCCCACCCGGATACGTGCCTCCTACAAAGGTAGCGTGGGTGATTGTTATCGCATAACATATTCGAGTGAACCATGAGCGTATGGGATGTACCACATTATAACAGTCACAAGGGTTGATTATGCACTCGAATTACTTCTAGTATGCTTTCACATATGGACTAGACTTGCCATGACACTTGAATTGTACAAGCTTTATTCAATTATCAAAACCTATGTAATTCTCACCAACTTTTTGTTGACCCAAAATATTTTCAAACTTAACATGTTTCAGGTTATAGCTTGCTTGAAGATTAGAGTTATTGCTTGAAGATGCGTAGCTAGTATTTTTTTTCATTTTGATGTACAAAATTCTTAGAACAATTGTATGTAATTTATTTAAATCATTTATTAAAATTTATTATTTAGCATGAGCTACTGAACAATCATCAATACGTGACATCCCGATGTTTCCGCCATCGGTTGGGGTGTTACAGATTGGTATCAGAGCCATGGTTATAGGGAATTAGGTTATTAGAAAAAAAAAATAATCTAGTCTATAACCATAGGATTTTAATCAGTACTTGCTCCTTTTACTTGCAACCTTACTTGTTTATATTTTCTATTTTACTTCTTACCCTTACTTTAGTCCCTACAAGAAGAGTGCTCTCCATCACAAGATCTACTCTTAGACTAATAGGACAAATCCTCAGGTTTAGCCTGAACCACCTTGAAGATCTCGTCGAAGTTCTAGATTTTAATAACGAACACGTGCAATCTGGAAGGGTGAACGCCTGTATTCTGAGTTTTCTGTCTAGGACTGGCATTGCGCATATATCCTAATCAGACGAGGGACCCGGATGCCTACCTGGGAATTCTCGGGATGAGTGTTCACTTATAGGCTAAAGCATGTCTTCACTATGTTATTAGAGTCTAGAAGCTTTGATAAGTCAACGTTTTCATTTATTCGTTTTAATTAATGAATAGATGATTACACTCACTTCCCTTAAAACTAAGCTCTAAAATCTCAAAATTTACAGCTTAAATCAATCTCATATCATAACCATCTATGGATTTCACAATCACACTTCACCTTACCATCTTAGCCACTTTTTAAATATTCAACACCCTACCCAAATCATATTATTTCATTTCTCCACATGTTACTTATTTTTAAAAACTATAACCTCATACCTTAGCACAAACTAAAGATTTCTAAATCTTGTTGTATTTTCATTACCTAGTAACTTTACAAAGTACATATTTTTGTCAAAAGATGTCCTCGAACTTAAATTCAATTGTTTATTTATTGACGTAACAAACAATTTTCTATATAATGCTTTAAACTATTAAAAATCACTTAATAGAACCTTGATCTTCAAAACCTAATGTCATGTTTGAAATCTCCAACTAACGGGAATATTTTAATCAAAGACCACTTAGCTTGTACTATTTAACAACTTTTGCTTTATGTATAAAACCAATTTTGAAAATAAGATTTTTTTTCTCCATAGGAATAATATCTAGTCTCTAAATTCTCCATCGACACTCACTCATTTTCAACTTGTTCAAATTTTTACAATATTTGGCATATACCACAATCATGTTTTCTTATACACTTGATTATAACCTTTGATCCAAACCCCAAAATTTACACTGCTACATAATCTCCTTACTATAAAATAAACTCTTTATAAACTATCTTCACATTCACTATCTCTCACAACCTTGATTCTGCTTCAAGATTTGTCATCATCGTCTCAAGAACTAAATTCATATCCTTCACCTTCTCACACATGAGCTAGTTACCCATGATAACCAAACTATTGAAACTTGATTGTGTGTTGCATCAAACATAATCCTTAGTTATACATGAGGATTCGATTATCTACCATATTTAAACATTTGATACTAGAAATCATGGAATATAAACTATTTGCTATAGACACACCTAGAGTCATTAACCTTGTCTAGGACAACACTATTACAACTCGCATGCTATGCTTGATACTTGATTGTTTATATGTACATATTATCAATTTGCAATTTATGTGTGAAATAATTGGTACACTTAATTAAACAACTGGTAGAGGATGAAGTACTTGCTCAACAGTTAGTTGAGTACCAAATAACCTACTCAACGATTGGTAGAGGTCATCATGCCTGCTCAACAGTCGGTAGAGGCCCTACAACCTGCTCAACGACTGGTAGAGGCTATCGCACCTGCTCAACAATCGGTAGAGGTTCTTACCGACTGACTGGTAGAAGTCTTTTTCCTACTCAACAGTTGGACTCATTTTTGGATACATTGTAAACGATTCAATCACAAGGTTATTTTGCATTACTTACATGTGTGTTTAGAGTCATAGAAGGACACAAAACCCTAATGTAAGGTAAATTAGTGATTGCGGTCCGGAACGTAATCATGAATTTACAGGTACGTTCAGGTAGTGTGAAATTCTAATAAGGTTTTAGTAGTTCATTTGGTTTTCATATAGCCAATCAATTCATGCATTTCTTATAAGATTCCTAAAACATAAGTTTAGTATTTTGCTACATTCTTATGCTTCTTGCTACTTCAGACGAACCTAATCCAATCCTTAAAACTCACATCTCAAACCTCTTATCCAAATTATTCGAAACAAATTATTCTATTACCTATAAATTCATGTCGTGCCTTAACCCAAACCACAGCTGCCTTAATTTCTACCTAATCAACCTCAAACCTGTGTTTTTAATAACTTCGGGACGAAGTTTCCAAAAGTAGGGGAGACTGTAACATCGCGAATTTCCCCTAATTTTTTTTTTTTTGATAAAAACAATGTATTGTTTTAAACAATATATGTTTTAAATACCTTAAACTAATAATTATTTGTATCTCGACACTTTTGTACGTTTTAAAAATATTTCGAGTCACTTTCGGGCTTATATAATCATATTATGAATTTAGAATAATATAGTTTTAGGGAAATAATTGCCAAAAAAAGATTTGTGTGGACCGGGACTCGAACCCGCGTCCACAGCCAACCAACACACAATGACAACCAACTGAGCCAACTATCATCTTGTGTAGTATTTCAGAAGAAAATAAACTTAACACATTCCTTAAATTGATTAGTCAAAGTCTTAGTCAAACAGTCAAAGTCTTAGTCAAATAGTCAATTCATCATAAAACCTTACTTTATGGTGTTGACCAATTTTAATGGATAATTGACTCCAAAACTAGTATAAAAACCCACCTATGACCCATTATACTTTGCACCTCTAAATCGATTGTTTCAATCCGATTAAACTTTCCCTCATACCTTTCTTCTATAGTCTATTACTTCTACAATTGAAGCTTTGATTATAAGACTCTTGTAATTGGCGAATTGGAAGCTTGATATTCTTTCTTTTTCGTTTTCTTCAATTTGGACTAGCTACGTTGTTGAGTCTTTGGGATTCACCTCGCATACATTCACAACACATTATTCTATTTTTTTCACGAGACATAACATTTTGCTAAGGTGAGTTTACATAGCCCCTTTTTCCATTTCACTATTTTGGGGTGAAACATGTTACAACATTCAATTTACAATTCAATCATAAGTGTCTATGTGTTATTCTATGTTGCATTATGTTTTTAACATTACTAGGGTAAGCACAATTATTCTAGCATAATCATTAACATTGATCAGCCGACGGTATACAATGATAGATCTATTGGACTGACAATCCCACCCGGATACGTGCCTCCTACAAAGGTAGCGTGGGTGATTTTTTATCGCATAACATATTCGAGTGAACCATGAGCGTATGGGATGTACCACATTATAACAGTCACAAGGGTTGATTATGCACTCGATTTACTTCTAGTATGTTTTCACATATGGACTAGACTTGCCATGACACTTGAATTGTACAAGCTTTATTCAATTATCAAAACCTATGTAATTCTCACCAACTTTTTGTTGACCCAAAATATTTTCAAACTTAACATGTTTCAGGTTATAGCTTGCTTGAATATTAAAGTTATTGCTTGAAGATGCGTAGCTAGTATTTTTTTTTTCATTTTGATGTACAAAATTCTTAGAACAATTGTATGTAATTTATTTAAATCATTTATTAAAATTTATTATTTACCATGAGCTACTGAACAATCATCAATACGTGACATCCCGATGTTTCCGCCATCGGTTGGGGTGTTACACTGGTGTCATAGCGAACGCGGAGTTCGTTAGGACACTAGTTGTTCACAAAGGTGCTCTCCATGCTTTCGAACCACTGGAGAAGGCCAGTAGCACCCTCCTCACCAGTGAATTTTGGGGGGTTGCAGGAGTTAAAGTGTTTGAAGGTGCACTGAAATTGAGTCGTACCCTCTGTGTTGGCACTATTACTATTCTGGGTTAACTCAATAACAAGATTTGGGATCACTGCAGCAATTTGCTCAGCGACTAAAGATGCGAGGCGACGATCAGAACGTTGTCCAGGAGCACGAATAGTGCGTCGGCTGGAATCACGAAGCATGCGGCGAGCGGACATCTACAAGGCAGCCAATGAATAATCATGAGATTAGAAAGTGTAAGTGTATAACTGCAGAGATGATTATGAAAGTATGAACTTGTAAGCAAAATATGAAGATCATGAAATACAAAATATTGTATATGAAACGAGAGTGTATTATTGAAAAACTTGCATAAAATACTTGGATTGCCCTTGTCTAGCTGTAAAGCTCAACAAGAACGTTGACTTTTCAAAGGAATTGAATCCAATGGTGATCAAAGAATACATGCTTTAGCCTATAAGTGGACACTCACTCCAGGAATCCCCAGGTAAGCATAACAGGTCCGTCATTGGATTTATGCGCTATGCTTGCCTATGCCAGAAAACCCAGTGTACAGGCATCCATCCTTCCAGATTGCACGTGTTCCATCACACTCATTAAAGCTCAACACTTTGAAGGAGCAAAATAAAATCAATGAAATAAAAGTAGGCATCATGCCTAAGAGTGTCTTCATGAAAGGTACTGCTCCCGTTCCATGATGTTGTAAACTTTCCACTCTCTGTAGGACACCATCTCTATGCGCCATGATGAAAGATGAGAAGAATGGAGAGAGAGAAGAAGGGAAAGATAGAGGAAGGAAAGTAGAGGGAAATGGAAATCTATGGAATATTATGCATGAAAGTTGAACTTCGGTTATAGTCTAGGCCATTTTATCTAATAACCTAGTTCCCTATAACCATGGCTCTGATACCAATCTGTAACACCCCAACCGATGGCGGAATCATCGAGGTGTCACATAGTGACGATTGTTCAAAAGCTCATGGTACTAAAATGTAAATATTTGATTACTGAATATTGTTTTACAACATGTGAAAATAAATACACGACAACAAAAATAGAGGTAGTTGATTGATTTAATCTAAGTCCAAAGTTCTATGTGAAGCGTCAAGCAGCTTATCCTGAAACATGCACGGAAATAAATTTTGTCAACATATGATGTTGGTGAGTATTACCTAGCTTTGTACATATAGTATAAGTTTGAAAAGCGGTACAATTCATGTGTCTAGCATCACCAAGGCATTATGTAAACACATAAGTAACCAAACAAGACAAGATCAAATGTAAAGTTGGTAAGGTAAAATTGATAATGAGCACCCTAACACGTGTCAAGTCTAAAAGAGCACCATAACATAAGTTATGTCTAAATGAGCACCGTAACATAAGTTACGTCTATATGTAAAGAGCACCATAACATAAGTTATGTCTAGATGTATGATTTTGTACGTAAGCTACATTCATGTTCAAAGATAAGGCACAAAGATAAACAAGACACGTATATAAATTGTAAATGAAGAAAAATGTATGTGTAAGTGCATGTGCAGGTTTAGTATACTTGTGCATGAATCACCCCAAAAGTGTAAAAACGAAAAAGGGGATAAGTAATACTCACCTTAGCAAAGTGTTAAGTCTTGTGGAATAGAATAAGTGTGATCCAACGTTGCCAAGTATCACCCTATGTTTAAGGTAATAAATAAGTTTAAGTCTTTCTAGTCTACAAGTATTTCTAGGGTTCCTAATTTTGAGGATAGATAATTAATCGTTAATTTAGATAAATTGTTAATGAATTTATAAATAAAGAATTTAGGGAAATAAATAAATAGAAAGACTTTTGTAAAAATCTTGATTAAGGTTGGTTGTACTTTAATGTTATAAACGTGAAAATAATTTTTATAAAATTATTTTCTTAAGTATCGAATATATAGTATATTAATATTTATTTGTCAAAATATAGTATTAATGTCTAAAAATATTAAAATCAATTAAGTTTCAAATTAAAATTTGCATTTCTGTTCTTAATGAACAAAAATAATTTATGTAAAATTTTGGTATACAAATAGTGAAAAATGAATTTATTATGATTTATTTATGATTAAAATAGTAAAAATTAATTAAAAATATTTAATAAACGGTTTTCTAAAATCAAAAAATTATTCTGGAATATTTATTGATTTATAAGTTTAAAATAATTTTTTGTGGAATTTTATAGAATCGTTTAGTTATTGTTATAGAATTTTTAACTTATAAATGAATAAACTTGTAATATATTTTATATATATTAAATAAATAATTTTTGAAAAACTAAAAATTGTATGATAAACTTTGCCTCCTGAATATCATAAAATAATTTTCATAGAATTTATAGATCACATTTGGTATTTTAAAACTATTTAAAAAGATTAATAAGTTAAGTGTAAAAAAAAAGAGTTTTGAAGAAAAAGTGTGGGTAATGGGAATCGAACCTGGGTTCAAACCCGGTTCAAGCATTAACAACCATGATTTCCACCACTGGGCTACGTCCTTGTTTGTGTTTACAACTAGAAAACATTATTTAAAAACCCAAGTCTGCAGGTTCCCCATTCCTTATAAACCCTTGAATCTTAATCCGGTCGATCGACCAAGAAAACGAAGCTGATTATAACATTAATGTTAGGGCTTTTAATCTATACTATAAATCGACTGCAAAGCCAATGTTAATTGGATTTTTACGTACCAGAGGGTGTATAAACGAGTGCAAAAAGGGCCGAACACAAGAGCTTTGATTTCCAGAGATTTAGAAGGTGAAAGAGAGTGGTTTTTGGTGGGTTTGAATCGAAATAGAGGTCTGCTTATATGGTTGTTCTTAATTTTGTGCATAAACTGCGAATTGAATGTTGATTGACTTGATTAGAAACGTTTTAATGGTGGGTTTTAAACTTTGATTCAATTAAGCGAAATTCATGGATAATTCACGGGTAAAACTATCATAGGAAGGTAGACTTGATTTAGTCCAGCTAATTTCGGATTTAATTGAGGTTTATACGCGTCCAAGTTGGTCAATTTGATGGCGGTGCATCTGGAACGTATCTGGACATAATATTTGTCCAGATTCATTATGAATCTGGATGGTATTATGTCTAGGTTCATTAGTTTAAAGAAAATCTAAAATGTTTAATACTTTTATTATTATTATTATTATTATTATTATTATTATTATTATTATAAATAAATAAATAACATCACTAAAAAAAGATAAACATAGATAGTTTATTGGGGGAATTTTGTATACGTTTTGAATTTATACCACTTTAAAATATCCGTATTATATAAGAATATTTTGAAATAGTCAAAAGAAAAATTTAGACATGATTATACTTGTATAAAAGAGGTATAATATAGGCATAGTGGTGATTTTACTAATTCGAAAATTTGGAGAAAATACGTGATGTTACAGCTTATCAAATTCAGAAGACTATCACCGACAGACTGCACACAAAGGTAGTTACTGAACATCATTTACCAACTTTCAAATTACCAGATGTAGTGCAAAAAGAAGACAGAAGTGAATCCCATCTGAGAGTCACAGAAATAGAAAACATTCAACACTTAGGAATATCCCAGGGATCCAGCATGGTTCTCTATACTTTAGATTTTGACAAATCTAAAGTGCTGATCATCAGATGGTCCTTTACTGATGACAACTCAGTATTAGTGACAAGAAGAGATCTTACAAGCAAGGCCTACAAGTCCATGAATGAACTGAAGAACCTATCAACTCAGGACTTGCTTACAATTCAACATCTGGAACCTCAAAGGGGATCTCTCACTGATGAACAGCTGAATCAACTGAAGAATTCCATGTTCAAGGAGATATGGAGGATTGTGAATGACAGAAGAAAACAATAAGGAATTAGAAAAGGTTTTGGCTTCATCAATCCAGGGGGAGATTGTTAGGACAAAAAGGATTGAGGAAACCACTTTTGTAAACCTTAGTCTAATTCACTTCTGCAAATATTCTAAGTATAGAACTACTAAAGAAAGAAGACTAAAGTACTGAAAAAGGATTCAACAAGTACTGAAGAAGAAGTATCAGAAGTTCTGAAGTCTAACCAGACAGTTCACTGAAGAACTACTGAAGACAAACTACTCATCAGTAGTTTGTCATTCATCAGCACTTGTACCAAAATCTTTCCACCGCCTTATGTTTCAGTAGGTTATTAGTTTAGTATTACTTTATCTTTTTGTGAAAGTTCCAAGAATGCAACTTGTTGCTACTTGTTACAGACTTGCTTTTTGGCAAGGTTCATGTATATGTAAAGTCTATAAATAAATGGGTTCATCCCTCTATTTTAGACATTGATTTTTATTGAAACAGAAATCCTTCAAAGCTTATTATTGTTATTTCCATTTCGTTTATTGAGAATCTGTTTGAGTATTTATTATCATTCACATTCAATACTTAGATTCTCATTAAACTTGTCTTTAGTTTTCAAACATCCAGGGGGAGTAATAACTCCTGTTGATAGTGTAACTTTTACTTACTCATTCCGCTGTGCAAATCTGTTGAACTTGCTAAACACATAAGTGGTCACTAGCAAGCAATACACAAAGAGCATTACTGATCCAACAAAAACCAAAGTAAAATACATGTTTTTAAGCATTTTGGGCCAAAAAAATATAAAAAAAAACGTGAACGGGATATTTTTAAAAAAGAATAAACAAAGTTGTTGAAAACATATGTTTACAATAGCTAAATAGCTGAAAACATATGTAAACAGCGCAACTTTGTTTAATTTCTAAAAAATTTCCCATTGCGGTTTTTTATTTTTTTTGCCAAAATGCTTAAAAACATGTATTTTACCTTGGTTATTCTTTTTAAAACAATGTTTTTTACATGTGTTTTCAAAGGTTTTCTCAACTCAAGAGGGTTTTCATTTTATCCCTTACCTATATATAGGCTTGATATCAAATCACATCGAGCCGGGAGTCTCACTGGAAGCAATCTCTCTATTCTTAGTGGTAGAGGTAAGGCTGTCTACATCTTACCCTTCTCAGACCCTGCCTTAGCTTTGCTATAGGTGGGATTAACTGAGTATGATGATATATATATATATATATATATATATATATATATATATATATATATATATATATATATATACAGGGTTGGGTTAAATTTAAAACCCTCTTGAGTTGTGAAAACCCGTGGAAACCCTATGTAAAAACTTTTTATTTCTTGATTTTTTCAGAATAGCTTTTATATTCAATTATATTAGTTTTGGCCAAAAAAATCAAAAAAGCGCCAAGTAGATTATTTTGTTACACAAACTCGGTTTTATCATACGTCAGCATTGTTACATATGTAACATCTGTATTACGTAATTTTTAAAAAAAAATCTATTCGGCACTTTTTTGATTTTTTTTAGGCCGAAACTCATAAAATTAAGTATACAAGCTATTTAAAAAAATTAGAAAAAAAATGTTGTTACATAGGGTTTTCACGGGTTTTCACAACTCAAGAGGGTTTTAACAGGATACTTAGCCTATATATATATATATATATATATATATATATATATATATATATATATATAGGGTCAAGTCCTGTACAAAGTGTTTTTTTTTGTGAGAAGTGTGAGAATGTGTTTTGGCCATCGGATCATCTTAATCTATGGTATGAATTGAGTGAGTGGCAATTTGGTAATTAGTGTTATAACATTAATAATAAATTACATGGCTGAGGGGCATTAAAGTAAATTAGACACCCACATTTAATTGCTAGCTCTTAAAAAATGGAAACAACCATTCACTCTCATTCATTACTCTCTCTCTCTCTCTCTCTCTCTCTCTCTTTTTCTCTCTCTATCCTCATCGAAATCAATCTGCCAAAATAACTTTTAAATAGTCACTCTTTTATCTAAAATCACGAGAATGAATCATGTGGAAATTTTTATGTGAATCATGGATCTTTAGTTTGTTGACTTTATGTACCTGTGAATAAAAGGATTTTTTTTTTTTTTTTTTTTTTTTTTTTTTTTTTTGAAGGGTAAGGTTTCTGGTCATGTGAATCATGGATCTTTTGGTTGTTGACTTTATCTACATGTGAACAAAAGGTTTCTGGTCGTTGGCTAGTAGGGTCAAAAGGTGTAAGACCTCAAGATGCAATGTGTTTATGATAATGTGTTTTATGTTCAAGGGATATTGTGGTAATATAGATAAAACACACTCGATTATGTATGATAAAGATAAAACACTGGATCTAGTGTGTTTTTTTAATGTGTTATTGATTGTGTATGATGAAGATAAAACACACTGGATTATGGAGAAGATGATGATAAAACACACGAGACTATTACAACACAAAGTTTAAAATCTGGTGATAAAACACATAGGTATGAACGTAAAACACCTTCTGGATAATCAACACATAAAATGAAAAATGAAATAAACACATTCCTTTAAAACATCATAGTATGAACGTAAAACACCAGAATATGATATTTGGATAATCGATGTAGTTGAATATGAATGATAATATTTGCAGAATGATTCTTTATAAAGAATTCAGTAAAATTCATTTTAATTCAAAACAAAAATCTATATCTACTAATAAAGGAGTAGCTAGGGGGACACTTGTCCCCATCCTAGAGCTCCTCAATATTATATTACACGTGTCAACCAACCAATCTATTATCCAAACCCATCTTTTAACCCGGATTCTTTTTTGACCCGGGTATATAACCCACGTAACAAAACCCTTCCATCTTAAACTCTGTCATTCGCCGCTTTCTAACCCTACCTCTCCATCTCCTCCATTAAAGGTATGCATTTTTCAACTTCTTTTCTTTGTTTTCGTTTACGAAGCATTTCATTCATCAAAACATCTCCTTCATCATTCATTCTAAGCCATTCTAATTCTTAATGCCTTCATTCTATCAATCGACGGTATTTTTTTTTTGTATAAACCTTCATTCTCGCTTCAATTATTAGGATTTGCTTATCAATAAAATTTGTTCTTGCTTTTCATAAGTTAGGGTTTTCTTTCTTTCTTTCTTTGTTTTTTTTTTTTTTTTTTTTTTTGGGGGGGGGGTGGGGGTAGGGGGTTTGATAATGTTGTCTCCTCCCTTTTTACGATTCCGATTGATTAAACATTCTGATTTTATGTTGTGTTTCGTTGTATTTAATCTGATTAATACGTTTTTGTTCTTCATAAATTAGGGTTTTTTTAAATGCTTCATAGCTTTCAGATCTGTTGTTCATTCTTCAATCCATAAGAATATAACTTTCAGATATGTTGTTAATTCACCAATCCTTAAAGGTTTCATAATATTCAGATCTTTTGCCGTTGTTCATAAATTAGGGTTTATTTCTTGGTGTTTTTAGTAAAGATTACGCTTTTTCGTATGAATGTATACGATGCTGAATGTTTCAGTGTAATTAATGTTGTTCATAACATAAGGTTTAAAATGTTGTATTGATGTTGTTCATAACATAAAGTTTAAAATGTTATATTGTTTCTAGGGGTTCAAACATTATTCGATGCTTTTCGTATCAATAAACTGATGTTGTTTTGTGTAAATCGTTTTAGGTTTATTATTTTCATGTCTTATCACACGGAGCTGAGTTCATTGTACATGAATTTTTTAATATTCTTAATTGATGTTAAATTTGTCTAATCCGAACGGCATTGCCTGATTCTTTTTAAATGTCCATGAGATCAATAATAGTAAAATAATGGGATGAATGTGTCAATGGAGAAAAAATCAATGCAGTTCATGAGTATAAAGATTGTAATCCTGATGATACGGAGGTAATAATTTAGAAGGTCGACTATTTGATTTAGAGGGCTAACATATTTAGATGGCTTAGAATGCAAAATTTGGTCATTAAAGTGGAGCTGTTGTACAGGTATTATGAGTCTAACTAAAGTTTTCAAGGTAATTTTTTTTTTTTTTTTGGAAAAAGATTATGTTGAGTCAAGATTGAATAATCTGCCATAAGAGTTGTGTTGAAAAGTTGAACCCGACAAAAGGTAATGTAAATGTTAACACAACAATGTTATTCTTATTTGAGTTCTATAGTTTTTATATAATTATGGTTGTTTTAAAAATTGTAGACATTAAGATGACTTTGAGGATCCTCAAGGTGCGGAGACTGCAGTTCTACTCTCGGTATATAAACTTCTTATTATCATGCACATATACGATTATCTTATTAATGTTTCAGAACTTTTATCGAAACCTACATATCAATTCATGTTTGATGTGAATATGTCATACGTTCATATTATTATGTTTTTCAGTTTATTTATTCGTTATTTCGCTAATCATGTGTAAGATTTTGTGCAATAATCATACAAATAAAATATTTCAAAATGTTTTTCAGTTTATTTCTTCGTTTTTTTTAATCCAGTATTGAAAACCATATATATTAATCTAGGGGTTGCATGAACAACTTGAGGTATGGTGTACTCTTATGTGACCTGCTTATTTAGAAAAAATCCAGCATATATTACTGGTCGTTTTTAATGAAAGTAGTTTTGTATTTTTCTTCTAAATTAGTTGTTATATAGTATTATTAAGTTTTAGATAACATATGAAAGTTGATCCATTATCATTCATGAAGCATTCCATTTGCCATTTATGCTCCCTTTTTGTTTGTTTGGGCAGATGAATGTAGAAATCTTGAGAAGATGATTGCTTCTGTCCGAACCGATCGGAAGGGCAGCGTTGGATGGTGTTTTATGTACATATATCTAAATATTATTGTTTCGAATACACACGTACGATCACTTGATCTAAGTTACATGTTCGAATATTTGACGATACAATACAGAAAGAAGGAGAATGCTGGACATAACAAAACAGATGACAAAAAAAGGCATTTGAAAAGAACAGGAGATCTATACAACTTATCCCAATCCTATCATCATGTTAGGCATTTAGATGGTAAATGTTTTTTTCTTTTGCTTTGTTGGTTTGAATTCAAAATTTTGAGCATTTAGATGGTAAATGTTTTTTTCACAATTATGTGTGGGTTTGTTGTTTCGCATTTGAGATTCTTACTTGGGTGCTAAGTTGACAATAATTCAACGTCGTGTCTTGCTATCATTTTTTATTAGGTGTTATATTATTGTTATTTCCTTTTATTATACTTATCTGTTGTTTGTTTTGCAGCTATATTGGATGTTATGGAAGTTGGCTGTGTCGTGGCGATTCGTTTTCCATGTTAGTTTTCTTATGTTATGTTGGGTGCATGTGACAACAATTTGTTTATGGCTGCATTTGTTTCGTATTATGTTTTGTTGGTTTGTCGTGTTGTTTTGTTTGAATAGAAGAAGTATGTTTGCTTATGATGTCTTTATGGCTCATCATTTTATTAGGCATAGACTTTGTTTGTTTGGTTTACTGAGAGGCTGACTTCTATATTAGTTACTAATGTAGGGGTTACTAATTACACATTTTATCAAGTTATCCTTGAAAAGTAGTCATGGGTTGCATTAAGGTCCAATGATTACATTATTATCATCTACCTAAACATGGAATTAAATTTTCTAATACTGACATTTTCTGCTTATGACCTGGTCTTTTTTTGTAAAACATTTTATGTGTTGTAGGGCCTGATCAACATTTATATGTGCAGCTATGAAGCAACCTCTTCTGGGCACAACTGCAGTCTTGCCAAAGGCCTTGTAACAGGTCATTTTTCCTCAATAAGACTCATATGATTGCTTATGGTTATGACCTGGTCGTTTTTTCCCAAGAAGATTGATATATAATTGATTTGTCGTCTGTTCGAAAAGGTTTAGCCTTGTGGATGTTCGTAAGGTTTAAGGATAACATGCCAAAAACATCAAGCTTAAGTCGAATGTATGGTTATTATCCTCCTAGATTGGTCAAATTTTGTTTGTAGTTGAGTAATGGGTTAAAATCAATGTTTCCTATACTGGGCCTGGACCGAGATTAAGCATTGGTACTTTGAACTTCTAAACCCAAAAATCGGCCTCAATGATTTCAACTTAGACGTTCGTTATTAGAATCAGCAATCAGGTTTGATTTGATTATAAAGCTCCCACCTTAAACACCTATACATTCGATTCTTAAAGTGAGAAATTTACATCATTAGTAACAAGAAACAAATTTAGGTGAATAAAGAAACATAGCTGTCATTGGTAAGGCAATAATTTAATCAATTCAGCTAAGTTGTCAAGGTTTAATAACTCTTTATATATCCATAATACCTTTACAATTAGAGCTCCTAAGATAGAAATGAGGTCCACATACTACATTAAAACAGTAATGAACAGTTATTAGTTTCTTTAATTTTTTTAACAACTTTGCCTATCCCATGTTTAGATGGAGTAAGATAGAACAATACTTAATGTGTTTACCAAGAAAGAAGCAGGATTATGTATCCTTCGTTTCGTGTTTCTTCGTTTCGTGGTGTGTGTGTTCCTTTTTGGCCTCTTGGGGTTTTGTGTTCATTGCAGAGCGACGTGTTGTTTTAGGCGAATGATATTTGATTTTTTTGGATGGAGTGTGCAGAGTTTTATGTAATGTATTGAAGTATGTTATGTGTTGTTTTATTACAAGTGTAGCTAGACGTTCGTCAAATGCGCAATCCGATCAGTTCACGCAGAGGCTGCAGAAGTATATTACTATGTCATTTTTGCTCAAAATCGATCAGCTTAATTGTCCCAATGCGGCTGCCTCCAGTCAAGTTTTCTAGCATAATCTTCGGCGGATCAGTAATAACTGCAGTGAGGTTTTTTGCAGCACATATACGCTGCAGTTGGGAGGTTATTATTTTCGCTGCGGCTTATTTTCTGCAGTAGCTGTGCAGAGTTTTCGCCTATTTTCGCTGCGGCTTATTTCCTGCAGTAACTGGATATGTTTTTTTTTTTTTTTTTTTTTTTTTTGGAATATGGTGATGATTATTGATAGTAGTGGTGTAGTATGATGTTTTATTATTTACAAAGACCTGGATGTTGGATAGAGTGTATTTGATTAGTTGAGCTTTTTTATTGGTAGATGATAAATCTATAGCTTTTTTAATGGAATCATGATTATAGACAGGAATTGATGATATTTCTCTTAAAATTTAATACTGTAACAAGCTCATTTTTATTTAATCGTGAAAAATTACATTAAGATAGCGGGCAACAAGCTGCGCCGCCACTCCTTTCTGGACAGCAAACCCTAGCCTACTAAAAACAAACCCTTGCCCTTTCGGAGTCGAGATACTGCTATGAATGACATGTTGGACTCTGGACAGGAAACGGATGGCTTCCGGTGCCAAGGAGCCGAGGTATCAAAAGCTAGGGGTTTGCTAACACTTAAAAACAAGTATCAGGTTCTTTAATGAGCACATGACAACACTTCTACCTCTACTAATAAAGGAGTAGCTAGGGGGACACTTGTCCACATCCTAGAGCTCCTCACAACTATTGTCCACATGTCAATCACTCCTCTTATAACCCGTTTTTTATTCACCCGATCCGTTGACCCGCTTCGGATTTTTATAACCCTCACAAAACAAACCTTTGATTGATGTCATCACATCTGCAGATCCCTAATCGTGCGATTAGGGTTTTTCGAATTCTCTCTCTCTAGCATCTGATCTGATTATTTTGAATATCTTCAAGTCATAACAAACTATTATTGTTCCTCTGATTCAAGGTTTGATTATCTTTGTGATTCTTACATTTATTTTACGTTTTTTTTTTTATTTTGTATTATGAAATCCTAATATGTTTACGATTGGGGTTAACTGTATAGATCTGGTTCTGCATTTCCGGAATAAATGTTGAGATTTGTGTATTTGGTTGAAAGCATGCTGATGAAATAGCGGCTCTTAAAGCTTTGGACAATGGGAAGCTGTATGAACAGGTAAAATCAGATGGAATACCATTATTCATTTGTCGTTTAGTTATTATGTTATTCATTTGTCGTTTAGTTATTATGTTTATGTAGAAATATTGGTATATAAACTTTTTCTTTTGAAACACAACCATATTAGCTATGTTGTTATTACTTCATAGGTTGGGAAGCTTTCAATCATTTTCGTGTTCGATTCAAAGAATTTTGGATAATATGTATATTTTTTTTGTTGTGCAGAGATGGAATAAATGAAAGAAAGGTTTGCTAAGCTTCTTTTAGGATAAGATATCTTTTGGAATAAGATATGTCTGGTGTCGGCAAAGGCACATCGTCTGCTTTGGCTTTATCAAATGCCATTATGAATGTTACTGGTATCTTTAGTTGGGATTAAAAAGTTGTTTAATTCAGTGTTTTTTGTTCTTTCATGTTTTTTTTGGTAAACTTAATCGATATCTAAAAAGATGGTTAGCTAAAAGAGACTCAAGTCAAATAGGTCAGATGGGTCAAAGTGTTTTATTCAAAGATTTAGAGGTTGTCATCGTAAACATTAATTCTGTAATTATTATTAAAGCATTATTTATTTATAAAAAGCTAAAAGTTTGAATTTTTAGTTTCAGTGTTTGATATTTAGTGTAAAGTATGGATTGCTAGAAGCTTTAAGGAGATCGAGAATTCAAACATATGGGAAAGAAGATGGTGGTGTGATGGCTGGTTATTCGGACCGATCAAGTGAACCGGATTGTATATTTTATATAAGTCCGCCATGTGCGGTTATGGAAATAGTTGCATGTTTAATCATCCAGCCCACATTGGGTAGGTAAAGAAAGGAATCCTCTTCTAAATTTTTGTATAATTCTCATAATCATTTGTTTTTTGTGAATAAAATGTCGATGAATCATGTTGCAAAAAGATCATTGGTTTTGTAGTTTGTTGCATGATGTTTGTATGTATATTTTTTGTAGCCTAATCAACATGGGGTGAGCTTTCTGAAAGAGTTGGAGAGCCAGACTGCATGATAGGTTGTTCATATGTGTTTATGGTGCCATGTTCTTGATATTTGCAATATCGTTTGTGGATTTATTTGTGATGTTTGAAATATAGGATAATTATATATGCACTATGTTTTATGGAAGTGACTATTGACATGTTGCAGGTTTGAAACTGAACATGCTAAATTAATCTATTTGGCTTAAACATTTATTTTTCTTTGGAATACATAACCATTTTTGTTTGTAGTTAACTGTTGATTGCATTTTTTTTCTATTTTTTCATTTTTTCAATTTCATGTGTGTAATCTGTTTTGACTTTGAAGAACGCCTAAATGTCCCAGTAAGGGGAACCAAGGTGTTTGGAAACCTTTTTAATGTTTATATGTGGACATTTCTATTTATTACCTGGATTAGTTGTTCATTGTTTAGCTACACAGGTGTAGGTTGTGTATGTGGATATAGCTAAGATGAAAGCTACTGTCAAACTTGTCTCAAGGAAGAAGTGAGTTGTTGAAAGATTTGTAATGAACTTACTTATATATATATATGTATATCAAGTGTAAAAATTACTTAACTTCATGCTTTTATTGTTTCTTCATCTTGCAGATGGCATATTCCTATGATTGGTGACTCTTGATTTTCAACAAACAAGCTTCTTTCCCTTGCTGTAGTGTAATGCTTTTCAACAACATTGGGTTAATGTAGATGAAAAATGATCCTTTACGGCCAGCCAACGGTTCCATGACATTTCAATTACTTCTTCCCCAACCGTGTATCTATAATCTGTTCACATTATTTAACGTAAACTATAGCTAATGCATCTCTTATCTCCTTTCTCATATTCATATTTATCTTTAATTGATTGACCATTTACAATTTCATATATTAAGTCTCCTAATTAAAAGGCCTACCATCCATTTGCAAACCAAGGCTTATGCTTTTGTGTTGGATTTAAAATTATCATCATGATTTTGTGATTCTCATTTTAACGTTGGTTTGTTTCAGAATAAAAGATCGACTTGGGGAAGAGTGTCATCGACAAAAAAAAAGTTGTGGAAAAGGTGTGTTTCTATCCTAATATTTTTTTTCTGAAAAAACTGGTTATCGTAGCTTCAAAATGTACCATGAAAGTATAATTTCGTGGATAATTATGACTTTTGTGACCAGGTTTGTGACAGGAAAGCTCCATGCTTGGCATGGTAGTTTGATTTCAATTATACAGTTCTGCTCATTGCACCACGCCCTTTATTGATTTTGAATGGTGAAATGACAGGTCCACCCTTATTATTGATCCCAATACGTATATATTCATATTTTGTTCCAAGTTTACATAAGAAAAGTTTGTTAAATTATAGTTTTATATAAGTAGACCGGTACAAGTCATTATAAAAATTAATTACCATCAATTTAAAACACGGATTTCTCTAGCAATGTGTTTACCGTGATGTTGGTTTAAACTGTTGAATGGGACAAGGTAATATATCTGGGTATTACTGGAAAATATGTACCGTTAATAGTACAAACTAACATAATTTTCTTACTTTTTTATTTTTTAAGCATTTGGTTATAGTAATGGGTGCTAATTTGGTTTAATGGTTGACTCCATTGACTAGATACAAGAAGCTCTTATGCTCGGTGGATCTTACAATTATATTTATGTTGTTCAAAAGATGTCAAGTCATGGTAATGGGTCACTTCTGTACATAATATGTTTTCCTTTTTTTCTCTATTATTAGTGTCTTGGATGCAATTATAAGGATTGTTTTCAATAATAAAAATCACTTATACTTTTAAGTGTGTTGAGTTTAGAAATAATTTATAGCTGACCCATTCTATTTTAATAAATGATTTATAGCTGAAATTCCTCCCACATCTTTATTAATGGGTTGAAATTGCACAACGTTTGAAATACCTTCAACCATCAAGTTCCACAAAATCAACATCTATCCTTAAGCGAATACAATACTTTTTATGAATAGGTGTGTTTTTTTGCCTTCAAACATCAAGTTCCACAAAATCAACATCTATCCTTAAGCGAATAAAATACTTTTTTTATGAATAGGTGTGTAAGCCAGTGCAGGTTGCTTACTAAAGTGAACAGTTGAACTAGAATGTCAAATGCATAGATGTAGTTGTTAATGTGGCTTATGAAAAGGCCTTCAAGGCTGCTAGAAATAATATTAAGCCAAGGCTACAAATATGTCTGTGACTACTCATGGCAAAACCGGATATTATGCAGCCCCAACAAATTGAGAAATATATAATGGACTTGGCAATAAAAAGTTTAGAAGATGTTATAAGATGTAACTACCAATAAGTTCTGACCTACAAATTTATCTTCTGAGGTGTGTCGATATGAAGAAGGCTTTCCAGCTCCATTTTCCCATACCAGTGATAGTTACATGTGGGTTAGTATTTGAAGTTACAGTTGCTTAGATGGAGTTTTAAATTTTTGCTTATTGCTTTGACTAATTATACGTGGGTCTTATGGATTTATAGGCAATGGTTTTACTGATAGTCAACCTTCTTATTACTATTAGAATATTTATTAGGAAAGCGGAATTCAGGCTGTAGTGAAAAGTGACGACCACAAAAATGTAGAACTAAGCTTGCACGTTCATTTATGGTGCACTTAGTATGGTTGCAGAAACTAACCCACATGTAACTATCACAAACTGGTGTATTCCTTTCCTTTTATACATGGTTTTGCAATTGACAAAGACGCTAATATCACGGTTTCTTGTGTGCCAATTGGTGAAAGGTCTGTTATTAGTCTATCTCCGTCTGATAAGAGGATTCCTTTCAAATTTAATAGAATACAATTTCCTTGCTTTGTATTTCACAATGACAATATACAAGAGTCAAGGACAGTCCCTATCTAGAGTAGATATGTATTTGAAAGATCCTGTTTTTACACATGGTCAGTTGTATGTCGCGCTGTCAAGAGGAGAGATTAAACTTTTTAATGATATTTTCCAAGTAACCCAAATTCATAGGAATTGTAATATGTAAGTTCCAATAATTAAAACTTGTATCCAACAATCTTTATAAAACTTGGGGATATACCGTGGGTCCCCACGGGGCTCTAACCTAGTCCCTAATAAAACTCATATTTAATAACAAAATTAATTAGACAATTATCTCCTAAAATAAGATTAACAACCCAAATTACAATGATGCCCTTCTAATTAAAAAAATTGGTTGCCACGTGTCACTCTAAAATTGGTTATCACACTTCTCACAAAAAAAATGATTTTGTACAAGAACCAAAACATATATATATAGGGGGAGGATCAAATGAGAAGAAACTTATTTGAGAACAAAAAAGAAGAAATGAAACATTTAATACTTTAATTAATTAGTCATTAACACTTTATCTACACATTATCAATTTTTTTCCTACACATATCAAAATTCATCCTATATATATCAAAATTATAATACGTTTATCGTACACATATCGAGATTATCATACATTAATCCTACACATAGAGAAATTCACCCTACATTTGTCCTACACATATCGAAATCATCATTCACTGTAACTTACAATTGATATGAAAGAAAATATTTTGAAATTGAATTATGAGTTTCATTAATTTAACTAGTTTATGGGGGGTTACAAAAAATTAATCATTTATTTAACATTAAATACAATTATTTTATGGAGGTTTCCTATTAGTTTAAATTTGTTCTTTTCTTCTTACAATAATTTTTCTTCTCATTTGAACTCTCCACACACACACACACACACACACATATATATATATATATATATATATATATATATATATATATGGTTAGGATCCGTTGAGAACTCGATGAGTTGTGAGCACTCGCGAGAACTCGACGTAAAACACGTAAACCCCACTGTAAAAAAAATAAAAAAATACATTAATTTACGCAAATTACACCGGTGTAAAGTATTTTTACCCCGTGTAAGTATATTAATATTTTATTCATTATTTTATTGTTGTTTAATTTTGGACCACATATTCATTTTTTACTAAAATAAGTGTGTGGTTGTAAAGTGAGTTCCTGAGTTCCCACAACTCAGAGGAGTTTTCATATGATCCGGATCCTGTATTTGTATATATATATATATATATAGGATTAGGTTCAAATGAAAAATAGCTTGAGTTGGAAGAACCGTGAGAACATCGACGTAAAATGTGAATTTAATTTTTTTTTTTACACATCGATGTAAAAATTGGTAACTCCACCGTAAAAAAATGAAATTTTTTTACGATGGTTTAACATTGATGTAAAAACAACAACACACCAATGTTGACTTTTTAAATAAAGGAATATTTTTGCCTTTCAAAAAAAATAAAATAAAGGAATATTTTATTTAATATTTGATTAAATTAAGTGTGAGGTTACAAAGTGAGTTATTTAGTTGTTCCAACTCAAGCATGTTCTCGTTTTACCCTTTCTCTATATATATAATGAAAACCCACTTGAGTTGAGAAAACCTTTAGAAACCGATGTAAAAAAACATTATTTTTTTTTTTGAAAAAAAAAAATAACAATGTAAAATACATGTTTTTAAGCGTTTTGAGACAAAAAAATAAAAAAAGCGCCGACGGAAATTTTAAAAAAAAAAATAAACAAAGTTGTTGTAACTAAATAGCTGAAAACATATGTTTTCAGCACAACTTTATTTATTTTTTTAAAAAAATTTCCATAGGCGCTTTTTTTTTTGCCCAAAATGCTTAAAAATATGTATTTTACATTGGTTAATTTTTTTCCAAAAAAATAATGTTTTTTTACATGGGTTTTCAAAGGTTTTCTTAACTTAAAAGAGTTTTCATTTTATCCCTCCCATATATATATATATATATATATATATATATATATATATATATATATATATATTTGGTTAGGATACTTTGAAAACTCATGTGAGTTGTGAGAACCATAGGTACTCATTTGGACCAATGATCTTGATGATCCAATGGTTGAGATTAAAAGTTAATGTCTTTTGTCTTCATATGCTAATTAAATTAATATTAAGAATATTTAAATGTAATAAAGTACAAATAGGGGTATTAAGGTAAAACACTAAGTGAGAGAAATAATTTATATTTTAATTTCTTTACTTTTTTTAACTTTAATTTATTTTTTTAATTCATTTATTTTTAACCAATTTAATTTTTTAAAACAAATATTCAACTTGTACATTCTGTCTTCTTTCTCTCTCGTTTTGGTGTAATTACACCACTGTAAACAAACAAAACATGTAATGTATCCGTTTACACGAAATGTAAAACAACAAAATCTTGCAATAAAACTTGTCACTAACTCAACCAATTACACCAGTGTAGAAAACGAAAAACATAACCAAGTTACTAATCCACCAAAAATATAAGAAACCTACATCTAAACTAATTCTACAAAAATCTTGTCCACTAACTCAAGCAATTACACCGGTGTAAAACTCTTCAATAATTCAGATCCTGGTCTGCACAACATAACAACTTAAATGAATTAAAAAATGAACTTATTTAATGGAAATTATTTCCACAATCTATCAATTTACACCAGTGTAGAAAAGGAAATAAAATGCTTACAAAATACCATAAATCTATCCTAACACAATTAATAAAATCACGAAATCAAAAACGTGTTTTACGTTGGTGTAACCCCAAATGTTTATTAGAATGCTAAGCAAAAAGCACCAAAAAAAAACCATGTTTACGTTTGTGTAACCCATTAGTGATTGAACAACCAAAAAAACCAGTTTACGTTGGTGTAACCCAAGTGAGTTGAACAACCAAAAAAGATGCACACCTTTTTTTCTGAATCTAAAAATCATTAGACGTATCATCAAAGAGTCCAAAACAAAAAACAAAAATCATTAGACACATCTAAAAATCATTAGAAAAAAACAATAAAAATGTATTATGACAATAAAACGCCATTAAGTTAGTGTGCACTACAAAAGAATGACCATGAAAACATGCTTTGTTTCAAACTCTTTGAAAACATGCACACCTTTTTTTGGATAGAAATCCCACAAGAAACATGAAGAAAATACTATTATCAACAATGACTCAAGATCAATACTGTCAAAATGTATATACAACAGATCACAGCAGCAGTTGTAACACCCCAACCGATGGCGGAAACATCGGGATGTCACGTATTGATGATTGTTCAGTAGCTCATGGTGAGTAATAAATTCCATTAAATGATTTAAATGAATTACATACAATTGTTCTAGAATTTGTACATCAAATTGAATAAAACTATACACATATCTTCAAGCATCAATTCAAATCTTCAAGCAAATAGAACCTGAAACATGTTAAGTTGAAAATGTTTTGGGTCAACAAAAGTTGGTGAGAATTACATAGGTTTTTGATAATAGAATAAAAATGTTGTGCAATTCATGTGTCATGTCAATCTAGTCCATATGTGAGAACATACTAGAAATAAATCGAGTGCATAACCAACCCTGATGACTGTTATAATATGATACATACCATACGCTCATGGTCCACTTGAATATGTTATACGATAACAAACACCCACGCTACCTTTGTAGGAGGCACGTATCCGGGTGGGATTGTCAGTCCAATAGATCTATCAATGTATACCGCCGGCTTGTACGGAGTTAATGATTATGCTAGAATGGTGCTTACTCTAATCATGCTCAAGACATAATGCAACATAGAAAACACATAGACACATTGATGATTGAATTGCATAAATGATGTTGTAACATGTTTCACCCCAAAAACGGTGATAAATAAAAAAGGGGCTATGTAAAACTCACCTTGGTAAAATGTTATATCTGTTGAGAAATTTGAATAATCGTGTTGCCCAAATGTATCAAGTATCACCCTATATTGAGGTAATAAATATGTCTAAGTCTATCAAGTCTACAAATGTATAAGTTTCTAGGGCTTCGAATTGGGGATAATTGCTTGTTTGATTAATATTAAAAATATTCGTCAATTGAGAGAAATTTAGTAAATAAATAACTAAAAATCTTTTTATAAATGTTAAACCTAGGATGGTCACAAGAATGTGTTTAAAGTATAAAAATAATTTTTATAAAATTATTTTCTTTAAAATAGATTATTAAATCTATTTATTACAAATTGTCAAACTTTAACTTTAATAATTAAAAATTACTAAAATTAAAGAATTATCAGTTTAAAAATTATATTTCTGTTCTAAATATTCAGAAATAATTTGTATAAAATTTTGGTGTAAAAATACTAAAAATTGGATTTATTATGATTTAATTATGATTAAAACTAACAAAAATTGATTAAAAATATTAAATAAATGATTTTTCTGAAATAAAAATCATTTCAGAAAAGTTTATTGTTATAAAAACTTAGAATAATTTTTGTGGAATTTTATAAGATCGTTTTGATATTTTCATAGAATTTTATAAATAAAATGGAATAAATTTGATTTATTTAATATATATATTAAATAAATTAATTTTTAAAAACTAAAAATTGGAATATAAACTTAACCATTTGAATTGCATAAAATAAATTTTATAGGATTTATAAAGTTGTTTTGTTATTTTAAATGTATAATAAAAGTTTAGGATTATAAATATATGTTTAAATCTATGATAAAAAAATACTTGGTGGTTATGGGGTTCGAACCCGGGTCAATGACCGGGTTGGGTTTTAATCACAAGTGTGGCCACCACCAAGCCATCACCCTGAGAACGATTATTACCCTGAAAGAAATTACTTTATACCGTGTTAATTTTGGACCTTCTTCCCCAATAAAACCCTAGGTCTGATCCCAGCTAATTGGACTCGAAACTTGCAACTAAAGTCCAATTAACGAGAGGGTTTTAATTCTGTGGATCAAAACGAATGATGTGGGACCAAGATTGTACCGTTTAGTGGCGTTTTGAGCGAGCACGGAGGTGGCCGGAATTGTGAACGCCGGCGAGGCCTTCAGTTCACGCCAGGACGTTTCTTCCAACAGAACGTTTGTATGGTAAGATTTTGTGTGTGTTTTATGGCTTACTGGTGTGCCTTATTTATACCCGAGCTCAAGAAGTGCAAAGGTTTGACTTTTACAAGTCAACCCGTGATTGATTGCGTGTTAATTAGAGACTATTACGGCTATTGATTTGCCGGGGTGTGTTTCCAAAAACGTGCGGGTCAAAGTTCGCAATAAAGAAGACGCGTTCATCTCGTTTTGGTAGCTCGCCGGAAATTCCGGGTTCAGCCGGAGATGGCTCGCGTTTGCAGGTGTGGAAGAGAAAAAGTAGGTGGGCCGGGCTTGGGTCTTCGTTTTGGGCCAGTTAGTGGGCTGGAACATTTGGCTTTAAAAACAATGGGAAGTGGGCTGGTGTTTCAACAAGGCAATCTGATTTTACTTATTATTATTATTGTTATTATTATTATTGTTATTATTATTATTATTCATACATATACATATATATATATAAGTTGTGAATTAGGAGAATAAAGACTTAGGTACAAAAATGAGGGGTTTTTATATTTAAAATTTGGGGAAAATTTTGCGATGTTACAGTCTCCCCTACTTTTGAAAACTTCGTCCCGAAGTTTATGGAAAACACAGGGTTGAAGGGGGATTAGGACAAGTGTGACTTGAAGAATTTTATGTTAGGGCATGACAATGAATAGAGTGACCTGTCTCGAATAGCGTGGATAGGAGGCGTGTTACGTGTGAGTTGATTTACTAAATGAACTACTAGATATCTAGAGTTTACATTTGGTTAACTACCGAAAATCTTGATAGAATTCCACACCACCTTAACGTACCTGTAAATTCACGATTACGTTCCGGACCGTAATCACCAATTTACCTTACATTAGGGTTTTGCGTCCTTCTATGACTCTTCTGATTGTTGAGCAGGTCTGATAGTCTCCACCAGTCGTTGAGTAGGTGGTAGGGCCTCTTCCGACTGTTGAAAAGACATGATGACCTCTACCAATCGTTGGGTAGATTGTTTGGTAGTCCACTAATTGTTGTACAAGTAAGCAAGTATGATTATAGATATAGCAATTAGTTCATATTAAAACAAGCATGCACACAGATGTTATGATAATACTAGAATTTATTACTTGAATCAAAAGCGTCATTACATAGAATTAAAAGCAAACAACACTTAAATGGTGGATCTTGCTGTTAAGTAGCTGGGGGGGCTTGTTCTCGGTTTAGTTTAGGGCATCGGTTACGGTAGTGATTTGGGTTTCCACATTCATAGCATTGACCATAGTTGTAATTACCAAGACGTTTAGAATTAGTAACCTGAGCAGGGTTGGTTGGTTGATTGGCATTAGGGTTTGGGGTCTCGCGACATGTGTTGTCCAGATGGCCATACCTACCACAATTGGTGCACACGCGACATGCTGAAACAGTGGGATGATGTCGATTGCATGTGTTACACAATGGAAAGTTTCTTGTATAAGGCTTCTTGTTAGAGGCTTGTGTAGTGAGGTTTACATTAGGTTTCCTGGTCTTACGCTTCTGGTTCTCGGTAGTTACTGTGGCCACAATACTTGTTTTCTCGCCTTTCCGAACTAAGGTCCCGTTCTTAACGTGATTTCCAACGCCATTTCCATTTCCATTGCCGTTCCCATTCATTGGGATGACTTGAGCCAACAAGTTAGAAACCAGAGTTGTGATTTGTTGCGCCATTTGTTGGGAAATAATCGCAGCTAGTTGGGCATCACTTCCATTATTGTGGTTAGTGTTGTGGTCGTTACTATTCACTTCATCTTGATTATCATGATTGCTGCGACGTGGAGACATAATCTGTAAGGGACATAATGAAGTTTTAATGGGGCATGAAGTGAATGAGGTAATATAAGGAATGTAATCATTTATTCATTTATTAAAACGAATAAACGAAAACGTTGACTTATCAAAGGTTCCAGATTCTGATAACATATGAAGACATGCTTTAGCCTATAAGTGAACACTCATCCCGAGAATTCCCAGGTAGGCATCCGGGTCCCTCGTCTGATAGGGATATATGCGCAATGCCAGCCTAGACAGAAGACTCAGAATACAGGCGTTCACCCTTCCAGATTGCACGTGTTCGTTATTAAGATCTAGAACTTCGACGAGATCTCAAGGGGGTTCAGGTTAAACCTGAGGATTTTTTCCTATTAGTCTAAGAGTAGATCCAGTGATGTAGAGCAACCTTCTTGTAAGGATGATAGTAGGGATAAGAAGTAGGAGATAGAGAATAGCAAGCAAAAGAAGCAAGTACTGGTTATATCCTATGGTTATAGACTAGATTATTTTTCTAATAACCTAATTCCCTATAACCATGGCTCTGATACCAATCTGTAACACCCCAACCGATGGCGGAAACATCGGGATGTCACGTATTGATGATTGTTCAGTAGCTCATGGTGAGTAATAAATTCCATTAAATGATTTAAATGAATTACATACAATTGTTCTAGAATTTGTACATCAAATTGAATAAAACTATACACATATCTTCAAGCATCAATTCAAATCTTCAAGCAAATAGAACCTGAAACATGTTAAGTTGAAAATGTTTTGGGTCAACAAAAGTTGGTGAGAATTACATAGGTTTTTGATAATAGAATAAAAATGTTGTGCAATTCATGTGTCATGTCAATCTAGTCCATATGTGAGAACATACTAGAAATAAATCGAGTGCATAACCAACCCTGATGACTGTTATAATATGATACATACCATACGCTCATGGTCCACTTGAATATGTTATACGATAACAAACACCCACGCTACCTTTGTAGGAGGCACGTATCCAGGTGGGATTGTCAGTCCAATAGATCTATCAATGTATACCGCCGGCTTGTACGGAGTTAATGATTATGCTAGAATGGTGCTTACTCTAATCATGCTCAAGACATAATGCAACATAGAAAACACATAGACACATTGATGATTGAATTGCATAAATGATGTTGTAACATGTTTCACCCCAAAAACGGTGATAAATAAAAAAGGGGCTATGTAAAACTCACCTTGGTAAAATGTTATATCTGTTGAGAAATTTGAATAATCGTGTTGCCCAAATGTATCAAGTATCACCCTATATTGAGGTAATAAATATGTCTAAGTCTATCAAGTCTACAAATGTATAAGTTTCTAGGGCTTCGAATTGGGGATAATTGCTTGTTTGATTAATATTAAAAATATTCGTCAATTGAGAGAAATTTAGTAAATAAATAACTAAAAATCTTTTTATAAATGTTAAACCTAGGATGGTCACAAGAATGTGTTTAAAGTATAAAAATAATTTTTATAAAATTATTTTCTTTAAAATAGATTATTAAATCTATTTATTACAAATTGTCAAACTTTAACTTTAATAATTAAAAATTACTAAAATTAAAGAATTATCAGTTTAAAAATTATATTTCTGTTCTAAATATTCAGAAATAATTTGTATAAAATTTTGGTGTAAAAATACTAAAAATTGGATTTATTATGATTTAATTATGATTAAAACTAACAAAAATTGATTAAAAATATTAAATAAATGATTTTTCTGAAATAAAAATCATTTCAGAAAAGTTTATTGTTATAAAAACTTAGAATAATTTTTGTGGAATTTTATAAGATCGTTTTGATATTTTCATAGAATTTTATAAATAAAATGGAATAAATTTGATTTATTTAATATATATATTAAATAAATTAATTTTTAAAAACTAAAAATTGGAATATAAACTTAACCATTTGAATTGCATAAAATAAATTTTATAGGATTTATAAAGTTGTTTTGTTATTTTAAATGTATAATAAAAGTTTAGGATTATAAATATATGTTTAAATCTATGATAAAAAAATACTTGGTGGTTATGGGGTTCGAACCCGGGTCAATGACCGGGTTGGGTTTTAATCACAAGTGTGGCCACCACCAAGCCATCACCCTGAGAACGATTATTACCCTGAAAGAAATTACTTTATACCGTGTTAATTTTGGACCTTCTTCCCCAATAAAACCCTAGGTCTGATCCCAGCTAATTGGACTCGAAACTTGCAACTAAAGTCCAATTAACGAGAGGGTTTTAATTATGTGGATCAAAACGAATGATGTGGGACCAAGATTGTACCGTTTAGTGGCGTTTTGAGCGAGCACGGAGGTGGCCGGAATTGTGAACGCCGGCGAGGCCTTCAGTTCACGCCAGGACGTTTCTTCCAACAGAACGTTTGTATGGTAAGATTTTGTGTGTGTTTTATGGCTTACTGGTGTGCCTTATTTATACCCGAGCTCAAGAAGTGCAAAGGTTTGACTTTTACAAGTCAACCCGTGATTGATTGCGTGTTAATTAGAGACTATTACGGCTATTGATTTGCCGGGGTGTGTTTCCAAAAACGTGCGGGTCAAAGTTCGCAATAAAGAAGACGCGTTCATCTCGTTTTGGTAGCTCGCCGGAAATTCCGGGTTCAGCCGGAGATGGCTCGCGTTTGCAGGTGTGGAAGAGAAAAAGTAGGTGGGCCGGGCTTGGGTCTTCGTTTTGGGCCAGTTAGTGGGCTGGAACATTTGGCTTTAAAAACAATGGGAAGTGGGCTGGTGTTTCAACAAGGCAATCTGATTTTACTTATTATTATTATTGTTATTATTATTATTGTTATTATTATTATTATTCATACATATACATATATATATATATATATATATATATATAAGTTGTGAATTAGGAGAATAAAGACTTAGGTACAAAAATGAGGGGTTTTTATATTTAAAATTTGGGGAAAATTTTGCGATATAAAACCCGGAAACAAAAGTTCTGTTCATTGGGCAATAACCTACACCACCTTTTCTATCTCAATGCTCTTTAGCAGAACAATATGTAATCAACAACTAACTTACCTGTAAAACAAAACCTCTAATGTCTTGTTGGCATTACGATTGTTACTCTATTATCTTGGTCTCTTTGATTGAATCTCTGATGGCGATTCAGCCTGCAAAATAGATCCTTCTACTTATTAATCGTATTTTATCACGAGATTTTGAGGGAAATTTTAGTAAAAAAAACATGTTTTACGAAACACATGATGTAATATGACCACTACAAAAAGAATCCATGAAAAACAAACACACATTCACCGGTGTAAAAAAAAATTCCATCAAAAAACCAGCAGAGAAAAAAAAGGGTTTTTACAAAGATCTGCACAAAATAAATAATAATAATAATAATAATAATAATAACAACAACAGAAATAATAATAATAATAATAATAATAATAATAATAATAATAATAATAATAATAATAACAACAACAACAGAAATAATAATAATAATAATAACAGAAAATAAAAATAATAATAATAATAACAGGAAAATAATAATAATAATAATAATAATAATAATAATAATAATAATAAACCTTACTGTTGTCAGCCACCACCACCGTCTGAGCCACCACCCCTGAGCCACCACCACCGTCTCCACCCCTCCACCCCAAACCCAGCCCCGTCTCACCACCCCCTCCACCCCTCCACTCTCTGCAAAAACCACCGCCTCCCTACCGTCACCACCATCAACATCAGATCCACCCCAAAAAAAACCAAAACCCATCAGATCCACCACTCAAAACCATCGAACCCCCTATCTCCACCTCCTACCTCCACTTTCACCCCTGTTCGAACCCACACATTGTCACCACACCACCGTCCTCTGTGTCACGTGTGTGTGTGTGTGTGTGTTAGAGAGATAGAAGGGTGTGTGTGTGTGTTAGAGAGAGAGACGTGTGTGTGTTAGAGAGAGAAAGGCTTGTGTGTGTGAGAGAGAGAGAGAGAGAGAGAGTATGAGAGTGATGATGATTTAAAACAAAAATCTACATTTTTTTTAATAAAAAGGGTGTGGTGTGGGGTGGGGTGGGGTGGGGTAGGGTAAAGGAGATAGTATTTGACACAAATGCCCTTCAATAAAAAAACCTTAACTAGCTTATGTGTCATAATATTATTGGACTAGGGGAGTTCTCAAGTTCTCGCAACTCAGAGGAGTTTTCAAAATATCCGGATCCTATATATATATATATATATATAGGGTAGGGATCATGCGAGAACCAACTTTAGGGAGAGAACCAAAGATCCAATGTGAACAGATGACATTATTGTAAATATGATAAAAACATAAAAAAATAAACGTGAAACGTACAGAATCATCATGTTCATCATCACATTCATCTCTTCCCCTTTATCATTCAAACCCTAACTATCTTCATCTCTACCATCAATGTGACCTAACAAAATTATTATTATATGTATTTGAGACACCAAAACCTAGATTTGGTATGATTTATCTTCTTCTAGTCATTTGCTTGTTTCCACGAATCTGACCATGGGGTTTCAACAAATATAAAAGCTGGTCATGAATGATTAATTCAGACTTTTGAGGATCAAAATTTGGATCTTTATAGAAGGGGAATAATCAACCTTTATTTCCCTTTGCATTCTATTCAGCGATGGAACAAAAAACGATAAATTAGTTTCTTCTTTTTCTTTTCTGTTCAATAAAAAAAATGAACAATTATAATTCTATAGGGTTTAATAAAAATTCAATTAATCTTTTGATCAAATTGCTATGCTTAGTGTGTGACTCGTTGGTTTTTTGAGGGTTAGTATAAAAAAATAGCCCCATAGTATAAACAAATAACTATACAAGTAATAACCAACTCATCACTTCGTATGGTTCGTTGTAATATTGATATGGCATATATGTAGTCTTTTTTTTTTTTTTTTTATTGAGATTTGCTTGATTTATGAACAGTTTGATTTTTGCCATGCTTGTTTGTTTTACTTTTTTTCATTTATTGTTTTTATGCTCGTTTTGATGTAAATATGTTTTTGTTTGGTACCCACTTTTACTAGAAACAAACATAATGCTCTTATAAATTATTATTTATGGTTTTTGGTAGGCGTTTGATGGTGGCACCACGGTGGTAACGGTGGTGCGTTTGCAGGTGCTGGTCCAGGTATTTTCCTTTCTGTTTTATATTGTCATTCGTGAAGAAACTTGTTTGAGCTTATGCTTTTGGGGTTAATTGAACAAACTTGTATCTTTCTATGTTATATTAAAAGTGTGCATACTAGTTGCTCGATGAAATGTCTGCTATTGTTAATACAAATATTGATGTTTATTATGAGTTTTACTTGCTTTCTGCTAATTAAGTTGATGGATAATATGTTTTGAATGATGATATTTCATGGTCATATAAAGATGGTATAGTTTATAGTGGCTGAATGTATTTTGCTTTAAACTCTCTATATGGCCAAAGCAAAAAGGTTGACAACGCTGAAAAACAATGCAAAAAATGAGTATTATAGTGTAAGAAATATATTTTTATTTTGAGGTTGTATCACCCCATAAACATGGTAAAGAATTGCTAATTTAAAAGTCAACTGATATGTGGTCAAATAATTTATTATATTTTGAAGAACTGTATTTTTGTTATACATTTGATGGAACCTATATTGCCTTCATGTTATCACATAAGGCAATGGATAGGCTAGACGGTAAAAAACATGAAAGCGATTTTAGTACTACCAAACATGGTAAAAAAGGTGAAAGCGATTTGGTACCATTAAGGTCGTTTATATTGATGCACATGTGCATAATTTATATGATAATGATAAAATTAATGTTAATGCACATGTGCATTAAGGTTGAAATATTGTTATCATTAAGGTATTTCGCTATAACGCACATGTGCATATGTTATGTGGTAATGAAAAGGTAAAGTTAATGCACATGTGCATTAATATTGAAAGTTTTGTTTTTCTTATGTGTTGTTTACTATTTGTAGTTAAAGATGAGATAAAAGTCGAAGAAGGTAACTTTTGTGTTATAATCGAGGGAGAAAAGGTTAAAAAAAACTACAGGTTGCGATTGAGGATGATGACATAATCGTTAAGTGTTAGTTGAATGAGATATTTGATGATGGCTTAGAACTAGTCTTGGCAAAATGGGCCGATTGGGCGGGTTGAGTATACGGGTCAAAATGGGTTGAGGGTCAAAATAGGTTAAGTGCTAGTTGAATGTCAAAACAGGTTGCGTCGGGCTGGTCCTACACGCTAATAGTTGTTGGTGGGTTTTTGTGAGAAAAGGGTATGTTAGCTTATGTGTTGAGGGTCAAAATAGGTTAAGTGTTAATTGAATGTCGAAACATGTGCATTAAGATTGTTAATGCACATGTTCAAAACATAATTTATAATGTTTAAATTAATGTTATAGCACATATTGGTATAAGTAAGGTAGTAACATTAATGCACAATTGCATGTGTTTTGTTATAATTAAAAAAGTAATGGTGTTGCACATGTGCATTCAAGTCGAAATATCGGTTTTCTTATGCGTTTTTTATTGATTGTAGCTAATAGATGGGGAAAAAAATCAAAGAAAGTAACATTTGTATTACAATCGAGGGATAAAGGAACAAAATGGTTACCGGATGCAATTGAATATAGTGACACGATTGTTGATCAGAAATTTGAATCAGGTTGGTATTATTTGTTTAGTCCGGATGTACTTGGTAGTTACTTTATTTCGTTTATTAGTTATGTTCTTTAATTATTGTATAGCAGAAACTAATCGAACTCCATTTGATCTCCCGAAATCGGAAGCTAATAACGTAATGGATGTTTATCAAGAAATTGAATCAGGTTGTTATTATGTATTAAGTACATTTATATAGAAATGCACATGTGCATATGTTTAGTTTTATCTTTTGAAATACTAAATTTTTGATGTTTACTCACACAAAATATCCTATGTGCAGATTTGGAATTAAAAAGGAAGGTTCAAACGAGGTCAAACAAGCAGAAACATATTGAAACGGCGAATAATGATGGTATATTGATTTGCGCAATATTTAACATATATTGTTGATTATGCACATGTGCATAATTATGGATGAACGTGATATATTGTGTTTTATGACAAATGTGTGTGTAGATGCAAGTGCAATAAAGAAAAAAACATCAAAGCGTGTTAAAACGGTGGTAATGAAGTCAACTCAAAAGAAGGTTATGAAAAAAGCAAATTGGCGTTTGAAAGAAATACGCGTTACACCACATCAACTTTGGTTGGGGATAAGGAAATTGTCAAACAAACCAAGAAGTTTGTATAACATTTTGTGTAATGTATATTTGATTTAACATTTTGTTATGTTGGTGAACGTGAGGTTGTGAGATAATTAGAATTTTGTATGTAGGTGGTTAACATAGTTGGTTTGTAATATGGATATTTTTTTGTTATCGTTTGTTTTATTGAGTTAATACGTTTGGTAGAGACTACATGTAGTTGTATGATAAAAACAAATTGGTATAAAAACTTTGTTATTTGAAAGATGATGCATGCATATATGTATGCCCGAAAGTTAAACCACTAAAAAATCTAACAATATTAGTGAAATGCACATGTGCATGCAGTACGTGTTTCTTATTTTATAGGTCTTATATAGAGGTGTTTCAAGTTTATTCATGTTTGTTGGCATACACGTGTTTTATTTTCAATTTATGTTATAATATACATGACTAAACACTTAACGAGTTCGAGTGTATTTTATATCTCACTTTGCGTTCAATTAATGACCATTGAATAGAATTTGTGACCCCTTATATATCTGTATCACGTCCATTTTATAATCATTTAAGTATGGTAATTGACAATTCATTCAAAAGTGTGATTTAATGGTGAAATGCACATGTGCATACGGTGTATTTCTGTATATATAACAGCGAAATGCACATGTGCATCAGGGATGACGTCATATGACGTCACAACAGCCGTTTTTTTATTATTTTTATTTTTTTTCGAATTAATAATGAAAAATAATCATTTTGGTGTTTTTACTTTTTTTATTTTTTTATTTATTTAGATTATATAATTTTTTTTTATTTTTTTTATTTTTTGATGGAGGGGTTTTTGTAGACACCCTTCATATTTACAAAAGTGTCACCTATTCACACTGGTTCTTTGGTTCTCTCCCTAAATGGTGGTTCTCAAATGATCCAAATCCTATATATATATATATATATATATATATATATATATATAGGGGAAAGTTAATTTGAGAACACCTATATTTCGTGCGAACCGTGAGAACAGCATCGAAAACCATTCAAATTCAAAAATTCTTTTTACACTTGTCTTTATTACTAAAATACAATTCCAAAAACACAATTTACACGTAAAAATTCAAACGTATACGCAAATAATTTGTTTTTACACATGTGTAAATTTACTGTTTATACATGTGTAAACTGTTTCATTTACACATGTGTAAAAAGTTAATTTGAAAGTGTTTTTGCAAGAAAAGATGTATTATTTGGAAAGAAAACTCATTTATTAATGTTGTATTTTGATTATAATGAGGTTTGTATTAAAAAAAATTGATTTTGATTGATTTTTTTACTTGTTCTCACGGTTCTCACAATATTTAGCGTTCTCAAGATAACTCTCCCCTATATATATATATATATATATATATATATATATATATATATATATATATATATATATATATATATATATATATATATATATATATATGCCGATTCGATGAATGCATCGATAATATGACCAATCGGGTTATAAAATGAAAGATGGTTGAGGTAGACCAAGCCAGAAGTCAAATGCGTATGGCAAAGTCAGTAAATATGAAAAGATGTTTGCGAGGCACTTCAAAGACGAAATGTCAATCCATATAATTTATTTTATTATTTGTTTTGGTAGTGACGACATGATATCACACGGGGATACATGTAAAAGAGTAGGAAAGTGGGAGTTTTATTTTCTATGTTGAATGACATTTTATCATTTGATGCACATAATTCAACTAAAATTAGTTCACACATGAACTTAACAAAACTATTACCTACATATGTGTAGTAAAGTTAAAAAATTAGAAAAGCTGAAAAAAACATTGGGGGGGGGGGGGGGGGGGGGCTACCAGCGGAGCATTCATGTACTACCTCCACCGCACCAATCGCAACCCATCACCTGAATTACCATACGTGAACCCTTCCGTCGGCAACACCATCGGTGAGTTTTCTGGTTCCCTCTCTCCTGTGCATTTCTCTCTTTCTCTTCCATACACACGTGAGGTAGCCCACGAAAACTCTCCATAAGATTTACAGAAATTCACTACCTATGACCAACGACGCCCGTGAACCTATAAAAGTAGTGAGATACCAATGTCATTCACTAGTTGTACCCCACCTTCCCTTATAAGCATATTAATTTAGAGGTGCCTTTTTGTATGTAATGCGAAGAAAAACTAGGATAATTACTTTAGTAGAGTAAAGATTAAATATAAAGTGTTTTTCGGTAAGAACTGTGAGAATCAAAAGGGGTAAAAAAACTTTATTTTTGTTTTAGAATTTTTTTTCTCATGTGCTTAAATATTCTTTGTAGATGAATAATACAAAAAAAAAATTAAATTTTTTTAATGTAATTACGTCATTAAAGTAAATACGTTAGTTTACACTAGAGTAATTATGTAATTACTCTACACGTAATTACTCTACACCAAAAAAAAATTATTATTATTTTTTTTTATTTTTCAATACTATAATATATGTTTAACAATATGGGAAAAAAATTTTGAAAAAAATAAAAAAATAAAAAAAAAATACCCTCCTTTGATTCTTACAGTTCTTACCGAAAAAACACTTTGTACCGAATCTTTCCCCTACTTTAGTATTTGTACATGAAAATGATTGTAATGGGATAAAGAAAACAAAACCTTTTTATGTATTACTATAGTTAAAATAATACATATATAGAGAAATGAGGACATAATGAGAAATGAGGGATGACTCCTTGCCTATGGTCAGAAGTTTGAGTCCTGATCTCATCCGCGTTTTACCGGTTCTCCACAACGGGTTTCGAACGCGTGGGGGTCGGGTTTTCCCCGGTTCGGGAACCACTATCGAGCAGAGCTCCCAGCAAGGGAAGCCAATTCGCCCGAGCCCCCTTGTGAGAGTCTCGCGGTTGTTGTGTTGGCCGTTTAAAAAAATATATATATGCATATTTATTAACCGTATTTATATACACACCTTTTTTTATTCATCGTGACTCTCAATATTCGTTTTCGTTCTTGCTTTTGTTTTTTCTTTTAACATGCTTTTGGGTAGTATACGATAGGTAGATGGGTATTTGAATTAGTGCTGAAAGAATATTATTGACAAAATCTTATATTTATAAGATTTTTGCTTTACATAAATTTCGTAACTTTAACATATATATAAGCCTTAGATAGCATAATATATATAAAAAAATGCAAAAAATGTGTAGCCAATGAGGTGTATATTAACAAGAAGTCTATTTATCCCTCTTGAAAAAAAGATCTCTTTACAAGTTATGATGGACTTGGCAAACAATTTGACATTTGCATATTCCTTTCTAAGTTTAACTTCAACCCATTTGCTTTGCTTGTGTATAGTTTCTTCACATTTGAATTTTGTTCATGTAACAACTTCACTAAGCTTCTTTTGGCATTTGCTCTAAATGGACAATTTGATGCCAAGAAACCATCCACCAAGTGTAGGTAAGCCTCCAAGTCATGACAACAAGACACGTCAGCGTCCGGTTTTAGATACGGAGAGTTCTTCGTGTCAACTCTTAGTTCTGTTCCGGCGTGTGCGTATGCCCATGGCATGTTATTATCGAGTATGTTCAACACTTTGTTGGCACTTTTAGACTCTCTTAGCTTTTTGTCGAGTTCTTCACTCACAAACATTCCTGGAACCCGAGTTATAATATCTTGAGAGTTTGCAATTCGGAGCACTTTCACGTTTTGGGCACTAAGACGCTTTGTAAATCCGCGGTTTCCCACTCGTGGGCCGCCAAATGTATAAACAGCTATTGGTGGCATGTCTTGAGCGCACGTGCTAACATCATCAGCCACTAATAAAGCCAATGCGGCACCTAGACTATGACCGGTTACCGTTATACTTAGGTTTTCACCTTTATATAATTGGGTTAACCGTTTAACTTCTGTAACAACCGACTCTGCCAGGCTCTCAACATGAGCCCCAACGGTCTTGTACAGACTCAAAAACCCACACTGAACCTTTGCTTGTCCATAAGTGTCATCTCTTTTTCCCGGTATTTTCACAAGTAGGTCCCGCATGTTCTCAACCCATTCGAGACACGTGGCGGTTCCTCTAAGGGATATCACAATATCCCTCCTTCCCATACGCGATATCTCGCGTGGATCCTCGCACACGGCTACATAACCAATGCAGCTCGTGCGCTGAGTCATCCACTCGAGATCTGGCGCCACCTTGTCGACCCAGTTGGGTAAGCCGACTGACGCGGTGGCGTACAGGGTCTTAGTCACCTTAAATGATCTGTCCGGCAAGGCGACTTGCCGGGCAGAGGGAGGCTGCTCTCCGGAGGTTGCAGGATTTGAATGAAAACAATGATAGGCAGCCTGAATAAACTCGCCGTACCGGACCATCTCTCGCCGGAGATTCTCATCAAGTGGATCAAGTAAACCTTCCCAATTATTACTTCCATGATACTCTCTCCACCTAGAAGCTAAACTGTTTCGAGGCGAATATTCGATACCGTTTTTGGATAATAATCGTTGCAGCCGGTTAAGGTGGCGGGGAGACATCTCCTCAGCCGCCTTATTTTCCGGCCAAATTTGAGGCAAATTTAGGCCTTCTAAAAGACCTTTTGTTCTATTTTCCGGCAACCCATTATTATTTGTTTTGGGTTCCGATTGAATGACTTGAGGCTCGGTGGGGCCTATAAGTTTTTCAAGATTTGAGAGGTGTTGTCTAGAGAACTTGGTGTTGGTTTTCATGGTGGCTTTTGATAGACATGCTTTTATTGCTGACGACCCATTAGTAGTGTTAACGGCTGTGAATCTTGCTTGAAATATTTGAAGATTGTGTGCCGGAACCGATGATCCGATTTGCATCATGGTTCTTTTTTTAGGATTAAGAGAGAGTGTCAAATTGTGAATGTTCGATTGAGAGATCGAGAGAGAGAGAGAGAGAGAGAGAGAGGGAGGGTTATTTAAGAGAAAGTGGGGGAGGATGGAGCATTCTGGGGTATATATAGGACAGAGGGTAGTTACTAGTAACGTGTACAAATATTTGTTACATCTAATAAGCTTTTGAGTTTTTGAATATTATCCTGAAATATGGGGAATAGTCAAAATGACTCTTTTGAAATTGAGGAATGACACTTAGCAACCTTGAAGATTAAAGACTCCTTAAATTAGATATGACTTTTCTAGAGGGATTTCTACAAGTTTGGTCAAATTTATTAAAATTCTTAAGATTATGTATGTTTGTAACATGGTTGCACTAGTCAAGTTAGCTTTGCTTGACTATAAACCAAAACTTGAATCATATGTTATCATAACTAATATACTTGAATACATGATAATTTACTGTTTTCTTATTATAACGGCACAGACGTATAAAAAAGCTAACATACTTTATATAAATATCAAATTTTTTTTCTTAAGCACGCAAATTGTGGTCATCTTAACTAAAACACACATACATGTGCGGGCACTATATATGAATTTTTTTTATTTATTTCATCAATGATGGAAATTAGTTAATCTCTATTCTTATTTGTAATAGTTTATCCATGCTAAGATGACATCTAAGATGCATGCTTTTATATTAGTTTAATTTAGTGGTAAGTGTTATTTAGTTTAATTATAAAATTAAAATTCTAGTTATATAATAAACGTTGATTCCTTTAATATGTTTTTGGTGCTGTTAGAACACATCTTCTCTATGTATCATGGAAGACGGACAAGATAAAATAGATAAAAAAAGCAAATATGAATGAAATTAAAAAAAAAAAAAAACAGATATATAAAAAGAAGAAGGGTGTGTTATGGGATTCAATATGAGTAAGAGGTCTAAAGTGAAAATTAAAACGAATTGTATTATATGATAAATGCCATAATTGAAAATAAGACGAAGTTGAAGGGTAATGTGATAAAGAAGTCGCACGGAATTCGCAACCCATATAATTGGAACTTGAATTATTAGCCTGCCCCCAACACTTTAGCTAATTATATACCAAATATACCCTTATTTAATTAATAATTTATTTATGTTTTTTTAGCTCAGTGATTTGATGAAAAGAAAACAAAAATGCATACGCGCCGTTTTACACGTATGTATGTTGTCTTTATCAGCCAACGTGATTTCGGTTTTTATATTTAACTGGTATTTGACTCGCACCCTGCGAACACCTGTCTAACCCAATATAACTAACACCAATTAAATTTTCGTTAAATGAAAATGTATTATATTAATACAAATTTTTACTGGTATATTTATTATTTTTGGATACAATATTATTCAATCATAATATAGAATTGCAAATTCTAATATGTTTTGGTGATTACGAACAAACTGAACTTTCAGCGAACAGTTCATGAACCAATTGACGAAAAGTTCGTTTGTGTTCGTTCGTTTAATAAATGAACGAAAACGAGCATGAACAGAGGCCGCGTTCGTTCGTATATGTTCGTGAACGTTCGGTAACTTGTTCCTTTATGAACATTTCTTTGTGTTCGTTTGTGTTTATGAACATGCGTTTGTGTTCATTAATGTTCGTTTGTGTTCGTGTGCGTTCATGAACAAAATTAAATACGAACACGAACACAAGTGTTTTCTTAACGAATTAACACGAACATAAAATCTTTTTCGGCAAGTATTCATAAACTGTTCGTAAACACGTGATTTTCTTAACAAACGAACACAAACAAGGCTTTGTTCATGTTTGTTCGATTCGTTTGCAGCACTAGCTTCACAGCTTCAGTGTCTTCTTTTGTATTTGTATTTTTTTTAATTATACACATCGTAAGAGGTAACAAGGCATGTATTTAAAAAGAGGCGAGTACGGTTCGAAAATTCTAGATTTGACTTCTTTATTTAGATTCTTTAATTGATTTAGTAGGTGAAATCCAGTGTGAAAACATGGGAAGACTAAATCATATTTTAAGGTATGTTTACTAAAAATAACAATAAGAAGCCTATCGCCTGTTGTAAGGAAAACATGTTTACTAACATCTGTTCCTTTCACGATACCAGTTAATAGCACTGACAAATGTTTAGTACTGAAAGGTGTTACAACCACGGAAAGATAAATCAACAGACGGACTAAAGTTCTGTTGAGATAACAAATATTAAAAACAAAAAGAGGATCCCCTAAATATTAAGCCTCTACTTCATTTGCACAGAAATAAAGAGTCAGGAAATGAATACATTTATAATCATCAATAATCTCATTCAATAATAACGGAAAATAAAATTATTCATTATAAAACAAACATACATAATAATATGTAAAACAAAAAACAGAATAAACCTACTTAAACAAAAAAAAAACAATTAAACATAACATAACTAATCTGAATCTCGTCTGATGACTGATCATCATCAGATGCAGGCAATTGCATTTCTTCCTGTTCAGCTTCCTCCTGCAACGTAATTATTCTTGATTGAATCATTCGTTCAAGATCCAATACTGTTGTAGTTCGATTAATATTAGCCATCCGACTTCCATCAATTCCTGTAGGAACTCCAAACCATTGGAGTTTACTATCTCATTTTGATGGTACATTTTTACGGAACCATCATCAAAATTAACCGATACGCTACTAACCAATTCAGCGTAAAACCATCACACCACACGCAGCGGCTCTTCCTCTTCTTATTCTTCAAACCTGATATCTAACTTTCCCTATAATCTGAATTCTTGAAAAAAAACAAAGTTCCCTTGTTTTTCCAACTTCATAAACTTGCCGTTGGAATTCATCATCCATTTCCAGGATGGCTTTCCTTGACCCACATACGAAACACGTGTTATCGCTCATATCAACAATGTAACGACGACGGAATTCATCGAAAAACCAACAAACAACTTGTGCCACTTTGAATGGTTTTTTTTTCTAGAAGTGTAATCGATAGATTATTTCATATTGATAATTACAATCAATAGAAAAAATTACTTAAATACAAATAAAATACCGCGTGAGTTTAATAAATCGAGTTTCAAGGTCGTCATTATTATTTATCACTCAAGACTCTTAATATTCTACGCTGAATTTCATTAGAAAACAAAACACCGTTTTATTATATTTTAAGGTTTGTTTACTTAAAACAACATTAAGAAGCCAATCGTCTGTTGTAAGGAAAATTTGTTTAGTAACATCTGTTCCTTTCTCGATAGCAGTTAATAGTACTGATCAGATGTTTAATACTGAAAGATGTTACAACCACAGAAAGATAAATAAACAGATGGATTAGAGCTCTGTTGAGATATCAGATATTAAAAACAAATAGAGGATCCCCTAAATATCAACCCATCTATTCCATTTGCACAGAAAAAATTTGGCAACTTCAACACAGTTACAACTAAACAACACTTTAAACATCTAAAAAATATATAAATACATGAACATCTAGGTATAACCCCATGTGAAAACACGGGAAGAGTATATCTTTATTTAAAACAATTACTCTCCAAAATTTAACAAACATAAACAGACCAACATCTATAGTATGTTTAGTAAACAACAAATTATAAATTCAATTATCTAGAGTTAGTTAAGGAAATATTTCTAAACCCGCTGTAACTACAAACAGTTGTTGATTCAAACAGATGATCCTCAAACAGTTTCCTTCAAACAGATGTTGACTTAAACCCTTGTTACTAACAATGATATCACATTTATAATTTCAAAATTCTTCATATAAATTTACATCAAAACTGATCAACATTTGTCGGCCTAAAATAACCATATTCAGAACTACAAAATAAAGAGTCAAGAGGTTACTACATTTAACCTAAGATTTACAATTAAACACCACCAATATGCTAACATTAAATTAACATCAAAATATTTTCAATACCTACCATAGATTAATGTTTAGTTATGACCAAAATTCTTTCTGATTCATCAAACTTGAAATTACACCAGTCACCACTTTTCAAACCTTTGGATTTTGTAAAGTTTACCTATCGACTAACCACAAACCTATGAAATGAGAATATAAGAGTATTAGTTATATTATTAAATTTAAATGCAAATTTAATTATTAAAATTTAAGTAGTACCTTTTTCTATTCTTATATTCTTCCACATAAAGTTTACACTCATTTACTTCACCACCATTCACTTGAACCAAAATCTTTTGTGGCCAACTAATCTTAGCTAACCTAACTATTGTAGCATGAAGCAGCTGAAAAGTTGATGTATATTAAAAACATTATTACTTAACTAAATTCAGAAAGATAATTAAAAAAATACAAAACATAAAGTAATATATAATTTACATAACATTTATTAATCACAACATCATGCTCATAAACTTCAAAAGTAATATTCTCATCTAAATCATCTACCTGTACAACCATTTAAAGCAAATATATTAGTACATAACATTAGATATGATGTAACATTAATTGAATATAAATTCTAATAATATATACAAAACATATAAACAGTTTTTTAACCTGCATATCAAGCTGAACTTCATCAAAAATTTCAATACCCTCAATTGATTGTTCATGTTTGTGATTTTACCGAAAAAGAGTAGTAGAATTGCTTAAAAAAAACTTAATTTCAAATGTGAACAGGTCTCTCATCTCCAGAAAGACAAAATCAAAAACATCCAACTTAAGATCTTTAACTACTTTCAACCATCCATCATAGAAATAATACTGCTTCTCCAAACAAATTATCTTTAAAGTCCATGAAAGATCACCAAACTTAATAGTTACTAAAGCTTCAGAAACTTTAGCACGAAGATAGACGGAAAAAAAACCATCAGGCACTCTCTGTTAGTAAAACAAATAAAACAAAAACTTTTGTTATTTGTTATTTTTAATGGTAAATATGGGATAACAGTAGAGAAAAATACGTACTAAAAATTCGCATGAAGGGTCATATAAAAACTGTAAGAAAGAATTCCCACAAATCAAGTTCCGAAAGCAGGACATTAACAAAGTATCTTTAGAAACATACTCAAATAATAATATGTCATAGACTTCAAGTCCCATATCCTTAACAACAGTTTGCCATCCTTCACTGAATTCAACATCATTAAAAGAAAGTCTTCTTAAAACAGCTTTATATTCCTTCCTATCTCTTGTTGTAATTATTATTACGTGTTTATCCATAGCTTTATAAGGATGAAAGCTACCAACAACATTTTCTGATAGGTTCTATAAAGAAACAACATTTAAAAAAATGTAAGAACTAAAAAGATTTTATCAAAGGTTTTAAAAAAATAACTTTCAATAACATTATAAATACCAGATTTCCAGCTTGTGGATAAAACACACATGCAATGAAAGAGCTCATTTGAACTGTTTAACCTATTAGAATCAATGTAAAACAAATTACTAAAAAAAAGTATATTACTTCAGACGAATCATAAAAATATAATCATAATAAACAAAACGGATGATTTGCATGTTACTTAAATATTAGAATAAATAAATGAATAACTAAAACTGATTAAAAAAAAGTAAATACTAAAATCTATAGTTAACTAACTTGTCAATATTCATATAATATAACTTGATTCAGAATGTTTCTTACCTGATTTAATGTTTGTAAACTTAACTTTAGTAATTGTAAATAATATTAGATGGGAATACCGATGTATTATACAATATAATTAGTTGTATTTCAGATATTGTATTATAATAATGCACTTAAAATTCTATATTAAATTAATTTTTAGTTAAATAACTTTCATAATAAACTTAATTACTTAAATGAAATATTTATTTAACATCTTTTTACAAATTTATATTACCTTTATAAATTTGCTTAAATACATTTAAATCAATAATAGTTTCGAAACATTTTTTAATCTTATCTTTTATGTATTTTCTAAAAATTTGTTTGAGAGAACAAATTTTACGAACATCTGACAAGATGCTATATACTGTTGCCATATCCTCAAATCATTCTACAGTATTTTAAATATCTGTTGATGTTTATTATCTATTTTGCCTTAAATATCTATTCACTCCAACAGAATTTCAATTAACTTTTTTACCATATATTAATCATTGTAAAGTGTGTTTACTATCTATAGACTTATAGCAAAATATTTTTTATTTTTGTTCTAAATAAAATAACATCATGTTTAAGTACTTTTGAACAATTATTAACCACAATGCATTTTTTAAAGTTTTAATTTTTTTTTTTGAACTATTCCATTAATCAAAAAAGAAAAGATAAAAAATAATTTACAAAGAATAATTAAACAAAAATAATAAATGATTGATAAACAAACGATAATAGACGATTGAGAAACAAAAATAATAGACAATTTTTGTAACTTATAATTCTATATTAAATTAATTTTTAGTTAAAAACCTTTCTTAACAAACTTAATTACTTAAATGAAATATTTATTTGACATCTTTTAACTAATTTAAATTACATTTATAAATTTTCTTAAGTACATTTAAATCAATAAAAGTTACCAAATATTTTTTAATCTTATCTTTTATGTATTTTCTTACCATCTGTTCGAGACAGCAGATTTTACGAACATCTGATAACATGCTATATACTGTTCCCATATCCTCAAATCATTCAACAGTAGTTCAATATCTGTTGACGTTTAATATCTATTTTGCCTTAAGTGTCTGTTCCCTCTAACAGAATTTCAATTAACTTTTTTTACAACAAATATTGATGTATCTATTACACAAATAAGATAAACAAAAAAACTAATATTTTATTTAAATAATATGCTATTACATGAACATCTACTACATTACAAAAAACATATAAAAAAGAAAGATTTTAAACATAATAAGATTCAAAATGAATTTAAAAAGTTCAACTTCAACTCAATAGAACATTTTAGTAAGTTTACGATATCAACAAATATTTCTAACTGCTCCAGATCGCTTTTCATCGCATCAATGTAAAACACTACAGCAATGTCACGAATTTTTGATGGGGGTAAACACTTCAGTTTTCCGATTACCTTGTCTTTTTTATCAAAACAGTTTGAAATACGTGTGAAACTCTGCTTCAACACATCTTTATACAATGCATCTTTATCATATTGCATAAGAACTTGTCTAATTAAATCAGCCTTCAAATCGCCTGAAAGTACTGCTGGTGAAGATGATGATTCCATAACTTGAAGAAACTACTAATAAATATCCTATATGATATATTACTATGATTATATTATAGAATCTTCGGTAAAAGATCTACATATTTATAAGACGATAGTTGAAATAATAACCAAACTTACCCATTTCGTATTAATTACCGAAATTTAATGTTATAAATGCAGTAGATGAAAAACTATATTTACCAAGTGGCAACTATAAAATCTATACGCTATAACACAAAAATTAAACAAATCAAATTGTGGTGAAGTGGTTGTTGTGTGGCATATTGGAGCAGGTACCCGGGTTCTAGTCTAGGCGCCTCCGCATTACCATTTTTTTTTGCCAAAGGCATTATAGCCCAGCGGCATCTTGGTGGTGGGATAAGACTTAAAGACTATAAGGTCCTGGCTTCGAATCTCACAAGGGGGTTTTCTCATAATTATGAGTTTCCTCCTGAATTAGTGACTTGGTGGTGGAATATGATTGCGTGGTAACACTGATGGCACGATGACACTCCAGTGGTCCGTGAGTGATTCCAATGGGCCGTTAAAAAACACAAAAATTAAATGTATAATATACCACTTGCAATTTAAACGTCTCCCCGTGTAAAACACGTGTACCATAGCGTATTCAAAGTTATTTTGTATTCACACCATCTATATATACATATATAAATATACAAGACACTCTAATACCATGCACGTCTAACCATACAATAATCTAATATTTACATAACACAAAAACATGTCATCCTCTCAAAATTACCAAACCAAAGTCCAACAAACAGCAAAAGAAATTCTTATTAAGGCTTTCAAAAAAGAATCTTTTGAAGAAGAAACAATAATAAACTCATGTGGAATGGTTACATCTCTAGTAATTGCAGACCTAAGGAAAAACGCCAAAAGCATCGCTAATATGGTTGAAAATCCCGAGTCAATTCAACAAAACAAAGCTCTAGAGTACCTTACGGATTAACTCGCACTAAACGAAGATACTGCCAAGAAGATGAAAGACCTTCCTGATAATATTATTTCCATCAGTAAGGAAAGGAAGCATCGTCGGGATGAAATAATGAAGAATCAGCAATAGCAACTTTCACAATAGTTTATTATTTAGACATGGAAAAAGCTGTAATTTTGAATTCAAAGCATGCTTAAAAATGTAGATCTTATATATATATATATATATATATATATATATATATATATATAGGGTTAGGATACTTTGAAAACCCATGTGAGTTGTGAGAACCATAGGAACTCTTTTGAGCCATTGATCTTGATGATCCAATGGTTGAGATCGAATGATTAGACTTTTTTGTCTTGATATGTTTTTTGAGTATTTTTTAATACGAAAAAATGAATGAAAGGGTATTTGAGTAAAATGGCATGTGAGAGAAAAAAAATATATAATATCATATTATTATTTTTTATTCCATTATTAAAGTAACAACATTTTTTTAACTTTAATTAATTTTTTTAATTCATTTATTTTTCTAAAAAAAGAAAATACATTCAGTAAACCCATTCAACTCAGATGTTTTTACACCAGTGTAAAATTTCAAAATTCAACAATTTTGCATCTACTAATCTGTCATCTCTCCCCCATGTATGAAAACGTTTTTACACCGTTATAAAAATTGTAAAAATTCAACAGTTTTACACAAAAAACGTCTTAAAAAAACTTGAACACGCGAACTTGCTCTCCAAAAATGTTGATCATCTTCATTTGCATCTCTTCGTTGTCCAACCTAACAAATTTAATAAAACAACGAAATCACAAACCTGTTTTTACGTTGGTGTAAACTAGTAAAAATAAGCACTAAATCACACATATGTAAGAACTTACATCGGTGTAAAAAAAGAAAAACAAATGAATAACAGACACACTGTATAACAGACCATTTGGGGTCAATTTTATAGAAAAATACATGCTAATGTATCTTTTGTATATTTATCGATGATCAAGTAATCGCTTATTTATCGATGATCAATCACGCAAATTTTTTTTATTTATCGATAATGTGTTTTACGTTGGTGTAACCCTCAAATGTTTATTAGAGTACTAAGCAAAAATCACAAAAATTGACATATTTCTGTCATCTCTCCTCTCGTTATTACACTAGTGTAAAAAAAATTGACATATGACTGCCAATAAAAAGCTATAATAATAACAAATGACACAAAGATTAGTTACTACTTTTTGGATATCACAAATGACACAAAGATTAATAACACACTATAGGGGTTACCCGCGCTTCGCAACGGGGCGACACGATTTATAAGCATTTTATAATGAAAACTTACGCAATGGTAGCCTCTCCGCATAATCAAGAGTAGGTACAAAACGACAAAGACAATCAACAAAGAAGACATCCATCGCCATGCTTGCCTCTCCGCATTTTTGCTTACAAAAACACATTGTAACGAATTGTACCTGCAAGTGACATCTTACTCACTTTTGTTGACTGCCAAAAAGAACTTATTCCCACAATCTAGGAATTTACACCAGTGTAAAGCCCATAGTTGTGTACTGGGGTGGTTTTATGTCACACCCTCAAAATCCACTTGCGGAGTTTTACCGCGAGGCGCATGACAAACCAGGATCCAAACCAACGATCACAATAAACAAGTCTAAATGTAATTAATGCAATACCAAAACATAGTTTTAAAATCCCGTTTACAGCGGAAGCTTATTCCAAATAAAGTTCAACATAAATAACCAAAGTTCAATGTTTATGAAATCATGCAACTCTATCTAGACGCCGTGCAGACGCGTGCGCCCTAGTCCATTCGTGCTACCTTAGCGACCTGAGAAAACATGTAAAAGTTTACGTCAGCACAAAAATGCTGGTGAGTTTACAGGTTTGCAGTTCAAGTACCAAGTCCACCTGTCCATACTATAACAAATAGAAAACCAGTATACGCTAGCTAGGCGTACGTTTTGTTACTACCACGATTGGAAAACCATTACTAACTCGAATACCAAAAGTATGCCCGATGTATGTTCCTGTTGTTCCTGTTGTTCCTGTTTGAGACAATATGCACCCGCCGACCCTCCAAGTCGACGAGCGGGGTTGGTCACTCCCAATAGCGCTATTCACATTTCCCCGTTGTGCAAACCCGCACATTCATGGTTCCCCCCGGGACTTCCAAAGATCGTGTAGTACACAATAGAAACCCATAGTATGACAGTAGTTACCAAATATAGTTTTAACACATGTTTTCTCCCCCGAAAGTATAAAACCAGTTTAAAAGAGGGGCCGTAAACTCACCTTAAGTTGCTTTACTCCTAATCCCGAGTAAACTCAGCTGCTATGTTAGTCCCGTACAGTGGCGACCTAACATACGACAGTTACAAGTACTTAGACTAATAACCCGCAGGTTAATTAGTCCCTAGATGTCCAGACCATAACCAAGTTCGTTTGAAAAACACCGTGACTGTTTAACTGACCCAAAGTACAAGACTCGACATCCCATTGGTGACCCGAGACTCCCCGTGTTATATTTACGCTCCAAAACATACAATAACGCAAGTATACTTAACATACGTTAGCACACAACAAATTATAGCACCTAGTTCACGTATCACCGAAATACATCCAAATATATGTTACCAAGTTATTAGACATGTTACGAGGTTCCTAGCATGTTACTACATGTCAAATCGGGTCTCGGAATGCTAATTTACACTTACAGCAGCAGTACACGCGATTAGGAAAAGTCAACTAGCATTTAGGTTGGTCAACTAGCAATTAGGAATCCTAATCGCATGAATTACTAGCATTTAGGGCTATACCACATGTAACTACTAGCATTTAGGGCTATACCACATGTAACTACTAGCAATTAGGGGTATACCACATGTAAAACTAGCATTTAGGGCTATACCACATGTAAAAACTAGCAATTAGGGCTAATCACATGAAGTTACTAGCAATTGGGGCTAATCACATGAACTTACTAGCAATTGGGGCTAATCACATGAACTTACTAGCAATTGGGGCTAATCACATGAACTTACTAGCAATTGGGGCTAATCACATGAAGTTATAGGCGATTGGGGCTAATCACATGATATTATTGGCGATTAGCACCCCAATCGCATGAGTTACAGGCGATTAGCATTGCTACTCGCCTGTAACCATGCTGTTCCGGTTTTTCGCGCGTTTAACGCTCCAAATCAGATCCAGAGCGTGTGTAACTACCCAATATCATCCCAAACACTATCCTAAACATGTTTAACCCAAAACCCTTCGTTCATCCTCGTAAAATCAGTCCTGCATGCAACCAAAGCAATCCAAACACATACACATAGCATGCAACATTCAATTAACGCATGTAATCATAACCCTATTATCCAATTACTGAGATTTCTATCATCATACTAACAATATTTATTCTGACCTAGCATGATAACACATCAAATCATCATCAAGAATCATAAAAATCCTATCTTTCTAATCATACACACCCATAACGCATGTGTATTAGTTATAATCCGATTAACAACCATTATTGACGATTTTCAGAAAGCTTTTTCGTTTATGAACAGGTCTGGACCATTAGGGATTTATTAAAAACGTTTACAAAGTGTTATGGATGAGAATCAAACCTTGGAATTGTAAAAGGATGATGGTTAGACCTTGAAACCTTGTGTTTTTGATCAAAATCGCCTTCCAGAGGTTGTTTAAGTGTTTGGGGCGGTTATGGGACGACTAGGGTTTGTCTAATTGAGTTTAGGAGGTTAAGTATGGTATTTATAGGCGTTTCTAGTCGTCCAGCCCGTTCCATGCGATTGTGCAGGTTTATACGCGATTAGGAATCCTAATCGCGTGAACAGTAACGCGATTGGGCCTAATCGCATGAACAGTCATGCGATTAGCCCCAGTCGCACCATATGAATCCCAGTCACACCATATGAACCCCAGTCACACCACATGATTCCCAGTCACACCACATGATTCCCAGTCACACCACATGAACCCCGTTTTAACATATGTTAACACATATTAATGTACCGACAAGTCATATAATGATTGTAAACACATAACACAAGTAAATACACATATTCACACTCGTTCACCAATTCCCGGGACTCGAGACTCGTATGTTCCGTATGCCCTGACGATCCTACCGATCGTCACCGTTTGTACACTTGGTTAAGGACTGACATCTAACGAACCTCTAGACCAACATCCAATGATCTTCTAGACTAACCAATAGTTCCCGAACCATAACCCGACTTAACTAACCCAGTTAAGTACAATATACGCGTGACTCGCTAAGGTAGACTTTCATCTAGACAACGTTGTTAACCCGAATTTGCCAGGTGTCACATCATCCCCACGTTAAAAGAATTTTCGTCCCGAAAATTGCACAAGTACCAAAAGAACAAAAGAGTAACGAAGGAATCAAACAAAAAGATAGAAACCAGAAGAGAGATTTACCCGAGTTGTCACATCATCCCCACGTTAAAAGGAATCTCGACCCGAGATTCATTCAGCTGCCGAAGAGACATGCCTCGACTCGAACGCTTCCTTAGGGAAGAGATGAGGATATTTAGACTTCATCTGATCCTCCCGTTCCCACGTATATTCCGGTCCCCGGTTCGAGTTCCACCGAACCTTAACGATACGAATCTTGCTGTGACGTAGGCTACGAATCTTGTAGTCAAGGATCTCCACAGGTTCTTCCACAATCCGAAGACGATCATCAACCTTGATCTCTTCTAGTGGAACGATGAGAGACTCGTCAGCCAGACACTTCTTCAAGTTTGACACGTGAAAAACGTTATGTACGTTACCGAGCTCCGTCGGTAGATCAAGTCGATATGCCACCGGCCCAATCCGTTCCAGGATCGTAAATGGGCCGACATATCGTGGATTGAGTTTGCCACGCTTCCCAAAGCGTATGACGCCCTTCCACGGTGAGACTTTTAGAAGTACCTTGTCATTGACTTGGAACTCCAGTGGTTTGCGACGCTGATCAGCATAACTCTTTTGCCGGTCCCGTGCCGCCGCCAACCGATTTCGAATCTGTACGATCTTTTCCGAAGTTTCGTACACTAGTTCAGGCCCAGTGAGTTGACTCTCACCCACTTCAGCCCAACAAAGAGGAGAGCGGCATTTCCGTCCGTACAGTGCCTCGAACGGAGCAGCCTTGATGCTCGTGTGATAACTGTTGTTGTACGAGAATTCTACCAACGGCAGATGAGCTTCCCAACCCTTCCCAAAATCGATCACACACGCCCGCAGCATGTCTTCTAAAGTTTGAATCGTACGCTCACTCTGACCGTCAGTCTGTGGATGGTAAGCCGTACTCATGTCTAGTTGGGTACCCAAAGCCTTGTGCAAAGACTTCCAGAAGTGAGAAGTAAAGCGAGAATCGCGATCCGAAATAATAGAAACTGGTACCCCGTGCTTAGAAACAACTTCTTTCAAGTAAAGGCGAGCCAAACGATCCATAGTGTCGGTCTCTCTAATAGCAAGAAAATGGGCTGATTTCGTTAACCGATCGACAATCACCCATATCTTGTCGTTCCCGCTTGGTGACTTAGGAAGTTGTGTGACAAAATCCATAGTAATCCGTTCCCATTTCCATTCCGGAATTTCAGGTTGTTGCAGGAGACCCGACGGTTTCTGGTATTCCACCTTGACCTTAGCACAGGTCAAGCATTTACTCACGTATGAGGCTATGTCCGACCTCATGTTTGGCCACCAGTAAAGCACTTTCAGATCTTGGTACATCTTATCCGAACCAGGATGAATAGAATACCGGGACTTATGAGCCTCATCAAGAACAAGCTCCCGTAGTCCCCCGAATAAAGGAACCCATATGCGTTCTGCGAAATAGTGCAGGCCATCAGGCCTTCGCTCTAGATGCTTGTCGGCACCGTGCATAGTTTCAGCTTTAAGGTTTTCCTCCTTCAAAGCTTCCAATTGGGCAGAACGGATTTGATCAGGTAACGACGAATGAATGGTGAGCTGCAACGCCCGAACACGACGAGGTTTAGTAGATTCCTTCCTGCTCAAGGCGTCTGCTACAACATTCGCCTTGCCAGGATGGTACTTAATAGCACAATCATAATCGTTCAAAAGTTCAATCCAGCGACGCTGCCGTATGTTCAAGTGTTGTTGGTCGAAAATGTGTTGGAGACTCTTGTGATCGGTGTAGATGGTGCATTTGGTACCGTACAAGTAATGTCTCCAAATTTTCAACGCGAATACCACGGCACCCAACTCCAAGTCATGAGTTGTGTAGTTCTTCTCGTGCACTTTGAGTTGACGAGAAGCATACGCAATCACTTTCTCGCGTTGCATCAACACGCAACCGAGTCCATGAATGGAAGCATCACAGTAAACGACAAAATCATCAGGACCCTCAGGTAAAGACAGAATAGGAGCAGAACACAGTTTAGACTTCAGTTCTTCAAATGCGGACTCTTGTGATTCACCCCAGTCGAACTTCTTATCCTTCTGAGTGAGAGTGGTGAGGGGTTGAGCAATCTTCGAGAACCCCTGAATGAAACGACGATAATAGCCCGCAAGGCCTAGGAATTGCCGCACCTCAGTTGGCGTCTTAGGTGCTCCCCAGTCCTTGATTGCTTCGATTTTAGCGGGATCGACATGAATTCCTAGTTCATTAACCACATGTCCTAGGAATTGAACTTCGCGTAACCAAAAGTCACACTTTGAGAACTTGGCGTAAAGTTGCTCCCGTCGTAAAAGTTCCAAGACTAACCGCAGATGTTCCCCGTGTTCGGTCTCGTTCTTGGAGTAGATCAGAATGTCATCAATAAACACAATGACAAACTTGTCCAGATACGGTTTACAGACGCGGTTCATCAAGTCCATGAAAACCGCCGGTGCGTTCGTGAGACCGAAAGGCATGACCAAGAATTCAAAATGGCCATAACGTGTTCGAAAAGCAGTCTTTGCAACGTCAGCCTCCCTGACGCGCAGCTGGTGATAACCGGACCTCAAGTCGATCTTGGAATAATAACTAGAACCCTGAAGCTGGTCGAATAGATCATCGATACGTGGAAGAGGATAACGGTTCTTGACGGTCAACTTGTTCAGCTCTCTGTAGTCTACACATAATCGGAAACTCCCATCCTTCTTCTTGACAAATAAAATCGGGGCTCCCCAAGGGGAAGAACTTGGCCGGATGAAACCCTTGTCCAAGAGTTCCTGCAACTGGCTAGACAATTCCTGCATCTCGGGAGGTGCAAGACGGTAGGGGGCCCGAGCAATAGGAGCAGCCCCTGGTACGAGATCAATACCGAACTCGACTTGACGATGAGGAGGAAGACCAGATAAATCATCGGGAAAAACATCAAGAAATTCGCGTACCACCGGAATGTCGTCAATCTTCTTCTCATCACTGGAGGAAACAGATAAAAGCGCCAATACGGCTGGATAACCCTTTCGAAGACACTTAAGGGCTTTCATGCTAGAGATGATGTTTAGCGAAACACCACCCTTGATACCGTACACAGAAAGAAATTCTCCATCAGGGAGAGGAATCCGAATAACCTTATCGTAACAGACGATCTCCGCGCGATACAAAGATAACCAATCCATTCCTACTACCACGTCAAAACTACCCAATGGTACCGGCATAAGGTCGATGGGGAACGATAAACCCGACAACTCTAACTGACACTCCCGAAGAACACTAGTAGCTTCAATCGTTTTCCCGTCAGCCAACTCAATAATATACTTGGTCTCTAATGGTACAGGTACTACATCTAGCAGTCGACTAACGTCCATGGATACAAAACTCTTGTCGGCACCAGAATCAAATAACACGCTAACAGAATGATTATTGAGAAGAAACGTACCGGTGACTGTATCAGGGTCCTGCCTAGCCTCAGCAGCTCCAATGACGAAGGCACGTGCATTTCTGCCGCCGCCCCCGTTGTTACCATTCCCGTTGTTTCCACCCTGTTTCAGCTTTGGGCAATCCTTCTTGTAATGCCCAGTGTCACCGCAGTTGTAGCACCCTTGTTTCCCTGTAGTACCCTGAGTAGTCGGAGCAGAACTGTTGGTCGGAGCCTGAGTCGATGGAAGTGTAACCCGACAATCTTTAGCATAGTGGCCTGTTCGCTGGCAGCGGTGACAACGGTTACTGTCGCAGTTCCCTTGGTGATGGCGTCCACACTTGTTGCATTTGGGCAGTTTTCCTGCATAACCACCCTGCTTATTACCCGAAGACGATGAACCCCCATTATCAAACTTTTTACCCTGCTGTGCAGACCCAGACCCTTTCCCGTCGTTTTCCCACTTGCGCTTATTGTTCTCTGGAGTCTTAGCAGTCGAACCTTTCGCCGGCAAAATCCCTTCATTCACCTTTAAATTAGTCATCCTATGTGCAGATCGAACTACCTCCGCATAAGTAGGATGATTTCCAGCAGCCACTAACCCTGCAATTTCCGGCACTAACCCTGAGACATAATGTTCAATCTTACGATACTCCGGCACGTGCAGATCGGGACATAGCACTGCCAACTCATTCCTCCTCACAGTATACTTCTCGATCTCCGATCCCGTCATCTTGAGGTTCCATACCTCATGCTCCAGCTTCTGTACCTCTTCCCTCGGGCAATACTCCCGTTTCAGCAACTGTACAAAGTTTTCCCATGGCATAGCATATGCCTCCCCAATACCCATATTCTGGGTGATACCATTCCACCAAGTCAATGCCACGTCCTGAAATAACGCAGCCGAATACTTCACCCGATCTTCTGGGAGACAGTTACACATTAGGAATACCGACTCCACTTTCTCCAACCACCTAAGCAAACTGACCGCACCCTCGGTGCCAGAGAATTCCTGGGGTTTGCAGTCCCGGAACATCTTATAGGTGCACATGGGTGGGGGTGGGTCAACAGGACCACCTGAAATGAAACGTATGAGAAACCACGAATAACGTACACAAGGTTCACCAATGAGGCAAAGAAAACAGATAAAACAACTTACCACCACCGTTGTGCCCTAACTGAAAGGCAGCCTGGAGCAAGTTGTTCAGATCAGCCTGTGACAGGTTAATACCTCCACCACGACCACCAGCACCACCACGACCACCACCGCGTCCACCATTGCGACCACCTCCTCGTCCTCCACGCACTCCAGACATGATTCTGGCAGAAAGAACGAGAAAATTTAGTTTCGCAGTTAAAGATAACCACTAATGTTCACAAGATCAAAGCCAGATCCAATCCAGGACTATCCCCTCAAACTCAGAGCTCACTAGTGCTTCCATGCATTTCGTTTTATGATTTTGTGTGCACCCAAAATGATAAAACGCTCTACATGGTCCTCCAAGTGTTCTCCTAGTTCAAAGTTCAAATCACCGAACATAGACTCTTAGCTACACACCGTAATACTACGGTAGTTCATGACAAGTGTTTCTATTGGAGTGCGACAGGGGAGATGTCCGAGCCTTGGACAAATCTCAAGAGCACACGAGTTACCCCAATAGACTACACTGCCTAGGAAACAAGTAACCCAACCTAAAATAGAACGGATGATGTAACGCAGAAAGACCAACGATTTAGAGACACCCCGACAAGACCATACGTAAACCACTATAACGTTTAGTACCATGTGATCGTCTAGTGTGTGCGACTCGGCTATAGACTAGACTCTACATGCAGTCCTAGTTCACTATAACCATTGGCTCTGATACCAATCTGTCACACCCTCAAAATCCACTTGCGGAGTTTTACCGCGAGGCGCATGACAAACCAGGATCCAAACCAACGATCACAATAAACAAGTCTAAATGTAATTAATGCAATACCAAAACATAGTTTTAAAATCCCGTTTACAGCGGAAGCTTATTCCAAATAAAGTTCAACATAAATAACCAAAGTTCAATGTTTATGAAATCATGCAACTCTATCTAGACGCCGTGCAGACGCGTGCGCCCTAGTCCATTCGTGCTACCTTAGCGACCTGAGAAAACATGTAAAAGTTTACGTCAGCACAAAAATGCTGGTGAGTTTACAGGTTTGCAGTTCAAGTACCAAGTCCACCTGTCCATACTATAACAAATAGAAAACCAGTATACGCTAGCTAGGCGTACGTTTTGTTACTACCACGATTGGAAAACCATTACTAACTCGAATACCAAAAGTATGCCCGATGTATGTTCCTGTTGTTCCTGTTGTTCCTGTTTGAGACAATATGCACCCGCCGACCCTCCAAGTCGACGAGCGGGGTTGGTCACTCCCAATAGCGCTATTCACATTTCCCCGTTGTGCAAACCCGCACATTCATGGTTCCCCCCGGGACTTCCAAAGATCGTGTAGTACACAATAGAAACCCATAGTATGACAGTAGTTACCAAATATAGTTTTAACACATGTTTTCTCCCCCGAAAGTATAAAACCAGTTTAAAAGAGGGGCCGTAAACTCACCTTAAGTTGCTTTACTCCTAATCCCGAGTAAACTCAGCTGCTATGTTAGTCCCGTACAGTGGCGACCTAACATACGACAGTTACAAGTACTTAGACTAATAACCCGCAGGTTAATTAGTCCCTAGATGTCCAGACCATAACCAAGTTCGTTTGAAAAACACCGTGACTGTTTAACTGACCCAAAGTACAAGACTCGACATCCCATTGGTGACCCGAGACTCCCCGTGTTATATTTACGCTCCAAAACATACAATAACGCAAGTATACTTAACATACGTTAGCACACAACAAATTATAGCACCTAGTTCACGTATCACCGAAATACATCCAAATATATGTTACCAAGTTATTAGACATGTTACGAGGTTCCTAGCATGTTACTACATGTCAAATCGGGTCTCGGAATGCTAATTTACACTTACAGCAGCAGTACACGCGATTAGGAAAAGTCAACTAGCATTTAGGTTGGTCAACTAGCAATTAGGAATCCTAATCGCATGAATTACTAGCATTTAGGGCTATACCACATGTAACTACTAGCATTTAGGGCTATACCACATGTAACTACTAGCAATTAGGGGTATACCACATGTAAAACTAGCATTTAGGGCTATACCACATGTAAAAACTAGCAATTAGGGCTAATCACATGAAGTTACTAGCAATTGGGGCTAATCACATGAACTTACTAGCAATTGGGGCTAATCACATGAACTTACTAGCAATTGGGGCTAATCACATGAACTTACTAGCAATTGGGGCTAATCACATGAAGTTATAGGCGATTGGGGCTAATCACATGATATTATTGGCGATTAGCACCCCAATCGCATGAGTTACAGGCGATTAGCATTGCTACTCGCCTGTAACCATGCTGTTCCGGTTTTTCGCGCGTTTAACGCTCCAAATCAGATCCAGAGCGTGTGTAACTACCCAATATCATCCCAAACACTATCCTAAACATGTTTAACCCAAAACCCTTCGTTCATCCTCGTAAAATCAGTCCTGCATGCAACCAAAGCAATCCAAACACATACACATAGCATGCAACATTCAATTAACGCATGTAATCATAACCCTATTATCCAATTACTGAGATTTCTATCATCATACTAACAATATTTATTCTGACCTAGCATGATAACACATCAAATCATCATCAAGAATCATAAAAATCCTATCTTTCTAATCATACACACCCATAACGCATGTGTATTAGTTATAATCCGATTAACAACCATTATTGACGATTTTCAGAAAGCTTTTTCGTTTATGAACAGGTCTGGACCATTAGGGATTTATTAAAAACGTTTACAAAGTGTTATGGATGAGAATCAAACCTTGGAATTGTAAAAGGATGATGGTTAGACCTTGAAACCTTGTGTTTTTGATCAAAATCGCCTTCCAGAGGTTGTTTAAGTGTTTGGGGCGGTTATGGGACGACTAGGGTTTGTCTAATTGAGTTTAGGAGGTTAAGTATGGTATTTATAGGCGTTTCTAGTCGTCCAGCCCGTTCCATGCGATTGTGCAGGTTTATACGCGATTAGGAATCCTAATCGCGTGAACAGTAACGCGATTGGGCCTAATCGCATGAACAGTCATGCGATTAGCCCCAGTCGCACCATATGAATCCCAGTCACACCATATGAACCCCAGTCACACCACATGATTCCCAGTCACACCACATGATTCCCAGTCACACCACATGAACCCCGTTTTAACATATGTTAACACATATTAATGTACCGACAAGTCATATAATGATTGTAAACACATAACACAAGTAAATACACATATTCACACTCGTTCACCAATTCCCGGGACTCGAGACTCGTATGTTCCGTATGCCCTGACGATCCTACCGATCGTCACCGTTTGTACACTTGGTTAAGGACTGACATCTAACGAACCTCTAGACCAACATCCAATGATCTTCTAGACTAACCAATAGTTCCCGAACCATAACCCGACTTAACTAACCCAGTTAAGTACAATATACGCGTGACTCGCTAAGGTAGACTTTCATCTAGACAACGTTGTTAACCCGAATTTGCCAGGTGTCACATTTTATACTAGACTGATGGTGGTTTTACACCAATCTAAACCAAACCGATAAGAACCGAGCACCTTTTAGTTTTTTAACAGTGGTGTATGAAAATGCATAACAAATATCAATAGTTGCCCTTTTACTTAGACAAAACCATGTTTACATTGGTGTAACCCATTAGTGATTGAACAACGAAAAAAACCAGTTTAAAAAAAATAAATCAGAAAAACACATCTAAAAAAAATAAACAGAAATTATCATAGTTTGATAGTGTGTTTTTGTTTTGAGATCCGATCATACCAACAGATAAAACACACAGATTTAAATCTTTCATAAACCATAAATCTTTCAAATTCCAAAGGAAATAAAATAAAGAAACACATGGTTTCAATTCAAACAATCAAACATAAAAAAAGAAAACAAAGATTTAAGATGAGAAAAAGAAAACCTGATGAATAGGAGGGTACATAGAATTAGTGCAAACAGGGCACTCCAACAACTCATGAACACTTGTAGCAGGAGGCAATCCAGGAGGAATCTCAAACATTATTATTATTATTATTATTATTATTATTATTATTATTATTATTATTATTATTATTATTATTATTATTATTATTATTATTAAATATTATTATTGTGAGGGGGTTTAGAAGAAACAAATTGATGGGTAATCTGTGAATGGATCTCTTCATCTTCAAGACCATCAGACCTTCGCCGATCACCATCAAACGACCACCGTCAAACACCACAGCCCACCGTCATCTTCATCTTCAAAGATCCAAACCCCCTGTCATCTTCATCTTTAAAGATTCAAAACCCCCTGTCGCCGACCACCATCAAACGACCACCGTCAAACACCACAGCCCACAGCCCACCGTCATCTTCATCTTCAAAGATCCAAACCCCCTGTCACTCCCACCGTCATCAGATCCAAACCCCACAGCCCACAGTCTTTTGCACACAATCGATCACCTGAACAAACCACCCCTTAATCAGATCCATCTTCATCGAAAACCAATTGGAGGCCATCAGATCCATCTTCCTGTTTTTGAGATGAGAGAGAGAGAATAGAGAGAGAGAATTGTTTGTGTCTATGAAAGAGAGAGAGAGAGTAAAAGTGAGAGAGTGTGTGTGTTTTGAATCTGATTAGAGAGAGAGAGAGAGTGTGTGTGTTAATATATTAATATTAATATTATTATTATTATTATTATTTTATTATAGAGAGTAATCATTACATATGTAAAATTACCAAAAAACCCATACTTAATTGTGTGTAAAAGACATTATTGACCCTAATTAAAAAAATAAAAAAAATATAAAGGTGGGTGATGTGTCACTTGGTAAATGGTCCAGATAAGTTCTCAAGTTCTCGCAACTCACACGAGTTTTCAAAATATCCGGATCCTATATATATATATATATATATATATATATATATATATATATATATATATATATATAGGGTCAAGATCGTGTACAAAGTGCTTTTTTTGTGAGAAGTGTGAGAAGTATTAAAAATTGATACTTAGGCATCATTTTTTGAACTTAGTCGTGATGTTTTGGATTGTTTTGCCTATAAAAACACCAAACATAACAATTAAAAACCGAAAACAATGTATTTTAGGCTTAAAACTTAAAACACCATGCTAAGAACATTAGCAGTGTGTTTTAAGCATTAAGTAGTGTGTTTTAGCTGTTTTTTTAAATTTAATGACTATAATACATTGTATTGTGTTTTAGATTGTTGTGTTTGGTGTTTTTCAAGTTTAAACAACCTAAAAAATCATTCCTAAATCCAAAAAATGATGTCTACATGTCAATTCTTAGTCCTTCTCACACTTCTCACGAAAAATGTACTTTGTACGGGATCCTAAACCTATATATATATATATATATATATATATTATGCTTTTTAAATTATATTGCATTTTGTACAAACATACAGTAAGTCAAAATAAAATTCAACAGATGATTAAAACATTTATTTGATAGAAAAGATTTTAAAAACAAACAGATAATGGTGAATCAATATATTTTGTACACACTCAACATGTTGAAACTACTGAAGGAAGATATAAACAGATGTTTGTAAACAGACTTTACAATTAATACTGTTGTGCTAATATTATTAAAGTTAATATTATTATGTACACTTACTTTACTTAAGAAATATTTTTTAATACAAAATTCAAAATCTTATTATGAAATTACTATACATTTAAATTATATAGGTCTTTTCAACTTCATAATTCAAATCTTAAACTGGAAAACAAATGATAATTATTAACCCCCAAAACATTTGTAATAATTACACACGATTTCATATACAACAACATATAATAAACTTTATTTAACCCAATTTATTATTATTTTTTAATCAATAGAAATATCTATGTCTTAATTTATTCCTACGTATTACCAATTTCATAGAATAATAGTGATAGCAAAAATTATTGATAAATAAATAAATAATGTCAAGTAACTTCAAAATTTGAGTTTCAAGGTAATGATTATTACTTGATAGTCGATAGCCCTAAAACCTATGATGATGACTTTACAGTTGAACAATCTAGATAGAAACTTGCAAAATACGGCGATAATTAATGGTAGTTGTACTTAGTTTTACTATTATAAAACAACTAATAAAGGTTACCAAAAATTTACGTATTATCATTTTTATTTTAATTAAACAAATAAAATTATTTACTTTTTGAAAATTAATCTGAACTCTTTTATTGTTCCTATAACTTTAAAAAATAAAAATATATTTTATAACAATAAAACTTCTAAACAAATATCATCTATAAAATGTGTAATTATTGCAATTACATAGTTTCGCTGAAAATACACGACTTAACAAACTACATAAAAGATATAAAATCTTATCTAAGATCACCAATTCTAATTTATTTTCAAATGGATTCTTTGTAATTACTTTTTACTTCATTCGAATTCGATAATTTATTTGTTTTTTGGATGATTCAAGAGATATAAATTTACAAACTAAAAATCCAGATTTCGTCCACATTAATACAGTGAATAAAAATCTATAATTACTATTATAAAATTTAACATTCAATTAATATAAAATAGAATTAACTAAGTCCCAAAATCGTAATCATTAACTTTGGTATTCAAACATCTGTTGAGATAAAAGTATACTCATTTATTCTATATACTCTGTTTTACAACATCTGTTGAATGATCAACAGCTGTTATCAAACAACTGTCATTCAATACAATTTTACAATTACAAATTACAATGAATATACATAAACTACATTTCAAAATCTTAATTATTAACTTTGGACTTTGATCCTCTATTTAGATGAATTAAGTACCTATTTAAAAATTAACATGAAGGTTCCTCAAAGTAACTAATATTTTGAAGAAGCTAGATAAATTATTTACATATAAATCACTTGACTCCTAACAACAATAACACTTATTTTTCAGATTCAAAAAGGTTTGAAATTAAATTTTACAACAACATTTTTAAATAAAGTACATGAGATTGTATTTATTATTTACTATTGGACACTCTTAATATAACACTGAGCTTTAGTTCACATTAAAAAATTATAGTTCAATATTTTATCATATTTTTAACAATCTTTTAAAACAAAATATTACAACGCCTGTTAAATTGTCAACAACTGTTATGAAATAATTGTCATCCAATACAATTTTTTAATTAGACGTTACAATGTGGAACGGAAACTAAGTTTTAAAATCTTAATCACTAAGTTTGGACTTTGACCCTCTATTTAGATGAAATAAGTATCTCTTTAAGAATTTACATGAAGTTTATTGAATATAATCAATATTCTGAATAAACTAAATAAATTATTTACATATAAATAACTTGAATCCTTATATTAAGACTTATTTTACTAATTCGATAAGAAGATTGTAAAATTAAATTTGTTAACAAAATTTTTAAACGAAGTACGCAAGATCGTAATTATTATTTACCAGTCAACACTGTTAATGTTAAATTGAGCTTTTAGTCAGATTTTAAATTCAATATTGGAAAAATTAAAGAATTTGTCCTTTAGGTTTACCTTTGTGTTTATCTTCATGTTGTCAAAAAACCCTTTTGCTTCAAAATTGACTCTGTTTGTTGCAGCATGTAGTAATAATTACAACTCAATTGCAAGAATTTGAGGTAAACTTTGTTGCTTTTTGATCTGGGCTATGTTAATTTGGTTTCTTTTATTGGTATTAAGGTTCGTAGATCTAAACCATAATGGTGTTAAGACTGAGGGTTTAATGGAAGGCCTTGGCAGAAGGGGCTATTCTTTGCAAACCTGAGTGATGGTTGTGGATTTAACTGGATAGGTGACTGGGGCAAGAGAGGGGGGTGATTGTAACTGGTTGTGGAGGCGTAAAACAGAGAAAGAAGGGGGGAGGTACAGATCAATGGCTAGGGTTAGGTTGTGTGAGTCTGAAAGGTGGTTGTGGTGGTAGCAGGGGGTGGCAGGTGGTTGTGGATTGGTGGTGGGTGAAGGATGAACTAGAGATTGAGTTGGGGGTGAGATAAATCGGTTTTTATATACAATTATAAATAGTTTGGGAGAGAAAGAGAGGTAAAATTACCAATTTACCCTCATGTGCAAGGCACATGACCAAAGTTAACTGAAATTTTTAACTGGGTTAGGGCCTTAGGACAGTGGGTGTAACATTTTAGATCGTTAAGGATGAATCTCAGCAACTGAAACGCGAAAGGGTATCCACTGAAAAACGAGGTAAACCTAAAGGACGAATTCTGTAATTTTTCCTTCAATATTTAATGATATGTTTTTGTAACAACCTTTTAAGAAATATTAACAGTCTATTTCAGCAAAGTCTTCATTGGTCAAACGTATCTTCAATTTTTTCTATACTACAATGCCGGGCTTACAAACATGTGTTGAAATGTAAACAGATATTGAAAAAAACTACTATAGCAATGAAACTTATAATTGCAATTGCATAATTTTACTTAAAATATCACGGTTAACAAACATACATGATACAAAATACAGCCAAAAGACCACAAAGGAAAAATGGTTACAAACATACAAAAAGAAGTCTTCTAAAAAAAACTCCGATATGGCTAGAAAAGTGAACTAATACCAACTAACACATTTCCTCTATAAGACAACAAATAAAATACAAAATATAGCCAAAACACCACAAAACAAAATCAAAGAAGGTGGACTCCAAAGAAAAAGAAAACACATACAATAATATGTCTCTAACTCCTCGTAAAGCTAGAGACATACTATTATTCGAGACACCCATCACATTTTGGACAGGCTCTAGATTTTCTAATAACACTGAAAATATTTTTCTTTGACTGTAAGAATCTTCCAAGAACACCAATTCGAACTTCATTACCAACGGGTTATTAGTAATACATTTTTCTTTCATAGAAATAATTTTGGAGAAGATTGCAGGTACGAAGTTTAAAAGAAATAACATTATACTGTAGGTATAAAAAGTTGGTTTGCTTTTCAATGGTTCAAGTGTTAGGAAGTTGAAACTAAAATGAAGAGTTAGTGCCTTTTACAGATTGAAAAAATATCTATACATACTATAATAGGGTTTTTGGGCCTCTTATAAATAAACTGAAAAACAATTACAATTACAAACACAAATAATAAAATAATAAAATATAATAAAATATTATTAATAATTAACATTCAAGCAATATATAAACTTGAATAAACTAAATTTCAATATCATAATGATTAACTTTGATATTCGAGCCTCTGCGAATTTGAAACGTATAAAATATTTGTTGACTTGACAATAGATGTTATCAAACAACAGATGTTGTAGATACTCAACATGTTCAAACCACTGATGGGTAATATAACCAAAAGTTAATACAGACTTTGTAATACTTTACTTGTCATCAATATCTTACGAAATAACTATAAATTTTAAATTACGCCAGTCTTTTCAAATTCATAATTACAAACAGTCTACAACCCTAAAAGTTTATGATGACCACTGTCCGGATGAAAGATCTAGATTGAAACTTACATAATACGACGTTTATCAATGGTAGATTTACTTATTTATACTATTATTAAACAACTAAAAAATGTTACCATAAATGTACATATTATCATTTTTATTTTAATTAAACAATTCAAGTTATTTAATTTTAGAAGATGAATCTACAAATGATTTGAACCCTTTTATTATACCTATAACTTTAAAAAATGAAAATATATTTTATAGCAATAAAAGTTCTAAAAAAGTATAATAATTTATAAAATGTGTAATTATAGTTTTTATTCACTATATACTATGTTTAAAATTAATGAGTACATCTATTATTCTATGACATACTTTTTAACCAATGACATGAACTTAATTGATTACAATATATTATTGTGACTATTATTATTAAATTTCAACCAATATAAACTTCAATAAACTAAGTTTATTAACTTTGGTATTCGACGCTCTTTGAATTACAAGATTTACTATATCTGTTCACTTGTCAACAGATGTTCTCAAACAACTGTCATCCATTGTAATCAATATTTGACGAAATAACTAAAAATTTAAATTATACCAGTCTTTTCAAATTGATAATTACAAAAAATCTAGAATTCTAAAAGTCTATGATGGCCACTGTACAGATGAACGATCTAGATAGAAATTTACAAAATACGACGGTTATTAATGGTAGATGAACTCATTTTTACTATTATTAAACAACTAAAAAATATTACCATAAATTTACATCTATAGACTTGTCAACATATATTGCAAAAAATTGTAGATAGCAATAAAACTTACTATTAAAATTCAATAATTTTACTAAAAATATAAGACTTAACAAACTACATAAACAAATAAGCATTGTGAAAGATCACCATTCTAATTTATTTCAAAATGGATTGTTTATGACACCCGGCAAAATCAGGGTAATATTTTTCGAACATATGAGTCTACCTTAGCGAAAACATTAACTCAACATACTCGACTACGTCAGTTGAGTCGATCTACACTTATGTATTGTCCAGAGTTCAATGATTTGGAGGATCATTGGGGGGTATCATACGCACAAACGAGTCTTGAGTCCCGTTGTTGGTCAACTTACATACTTGGATTAAGTGATAAACATGAATTGTTCCGTGTATGATGTGCAATGTGTAAATACATGTTATTATGGTGTTTATGTGATTAGACATAATTAACATATGTTAGGATTGCATGTTAATGTGTTAAAATGTGTTTACATGTGTTAAAACACATTTAAATGACAAAACCATTGAAAACTGAGAACCAGGAAATTGGTTTGAACCAACACATATGACACTCATTAGACCCCTTAAAACCTTCATTAGACCCTTGAAGGGTGCGAACCAACAACAACTATAAATACCATACTTTGCAACTTTTTCATCATTTCAAAAACCCTATTCACCCCAAATGCTCTCTCTTAACCCCAAACCATTAAAAAGGAGTTTTTAATCTTGTTTATCAGATCCTAACCTACAAACACGTTCTATAACCTAAACAAGAGAAGATTCCAGGTGTGTTCTTGATCTAAAACCTTTTTAATCAATTTTCATTCGTTTTTATCAAACCCTAAGTGTCCAGATCTGATTCAAACATGTTTTCATGGATAAAAACCTTTCTAACACCTTTCTAAACAAAACCTTTTCATTAATAACGAGTTTTCATGCAAAAAATGTGACACCCGACACGTTTAGGTTAACATTTTATAAAACACATAAGTCTACCTTAGCGAAAAACGTTTTCAAACATACTTAACTAGGTCAGTTGAGTCGTTATGATGGTTCCGGGAATCATCGGGAGTCGTTACAATGATCCACGGGATCATTGGGAGTCGGTCCATAACCATGTGAACACGGATGGGTGATTTGTAGAATCGTCGGGTTTAACGCACACACATAAATCTCGAGTCCCGGTAATTGGTGAACGGATGGGAACGTGTTAGTTATCATGTATTATATGCTTACAAACATTATATGACTTGTCGGTATGTGAATACGTGTTTATATGTGTTAAAATAGTGATTACGCGTTATTGCATGACATTATAGGTGATTACGCGTAATTGCATGACATTATAGGTGATTACGCGTAATTGCATGACATTATAGGTGATTACGCGTAATTGCATGACATTATAGGTGATTACGCCTAATTGCATGTAAATAGGGGGTGATTGGCCTAATTGCATGTAAATAGGGGGTGATTGGCCTAATCACATGTAAATAGGGGGTGATTGGCCTAATCACATGTAAATAGGGGGTGATTGGCCTAATCACCAGTAACACATGCGATTGGGGGATATTTATAGGCGATTAGAGCTCTAATCGCTAGTAGTACATGCGATTGGGAACCCTAATCACCTGTACCGCTGCGTAATCGCCTGACGCATGTCTAACGACTAGAAACGCCTATAAATACCACCCTTATGTTGTAAAACATCATTTGTGAAACCCTAACACATCCCAAAGCCATCCCACACCTTATCCAACCTCTGGAACACGTTTTTGCTCAAGAAATCACCTTTCCAAGCCTTACACCTCATAATCTTGCAAATTCAAGGTGTGTTCTTCATCCCAAACCTTTGTAATGATGTTGTTTTGCTCCCTAAAGGTCCAGACCTGGTTTCTAAACATTTATGTCTTTTAAAAATCATTAAAATCAGTTTCTAAACAAACCCAAACCTCTATGCTTGTTATATGTGATGTATTAATGCAAAGATAGGATTTTTATTGTTAAAACATGATTGTTCTTGTGTTATTGATATGTTTCTGACCTAAATGAGTTATTATGATGTTAACCTAGGAGTTTGGATGTAAGACCCTCAAATCCGACAGGTCAAACAGTTGGCACTCAAAGGTTAATACCATGTTAACAATTCAAAAGATAGCTTATCTTGTTTTAGAAAATACGCAGCGGAATGTTAAGAGAAATTATTAAATTTCCAAACATGGTTTTCCCAAGATGGGTCAAAAGAATATTTAATAATCAACTAAAAGCTAAAAAAAAGTATGTAAATAACGTTCGAGCAATCTCGTAGATGTCTTCTTAAGTGAAATGTCAACCACAACTGAGTAGCTCCACTGCATGCCAAGGTGCCTTTTATTCATCCATAACCTGAAATCAATCTAACGTATATGCAAAAGTCAGCTACGCTGAGTGAGTTCAAGTTTTATAAATTTATATAAACAAGTAATTTGTCAAAATAAGATTTAACAAAATACCTCAACCTTAGAGTTAACGATAAGCGCAAACCGCCAATCTATTCCCTAAGCAAAAAAAAAGTATAAAGTCTAGAATAAGCGCATACCGCCTATTTAACTTAAGACTTTATTTTAAATCTACAATAAGCGCATTTCGCCTATTTGTCACAAAACTACAACAAGTCTACATAAGCGCATATCGCCTACTAAGACTCAAACCATAACTATAAATCAGAGCAGACATACGGTAAAACTATCATAGCTCAATTTATAATACCAGGTAACCGTCATACACAGTTTATATATATATATATATATATATATATACACACTAACACATTTAACCTAACAAGTATAACTCTAGGCAAGTCCCGATCTAACAAGCAAGGTTTCAAATACGTGGCCAAGACATTAAGCGCATTCCGCTTATTAAATAAAAACTTAAGCCACGCTTTAATCAAGACAACCGTCTATTCATATATATAATAACACAAATAACTCAAGCCATATAATAACACATTAGGCGCATTCCGCCAACTCACGTTTCATACCAAAATAATATATATGAGTTAATATGGATTTCATTCGTACACAAAATATTTATAGCTCATAAAAATATTTTGTGACTTTATAAAATAATCATACTGGTTTAGCATGCACGTCAGCCCAAAATATTTAGAAAAATAATAACTAAAAGAGTGGGCACAAGAACTCACTGGTTGCAAAGCTTCCAAATCCGCAAGCTAACCATCTTGAACTGTGTCCTCAAGCGAAACATGAAACCCAATAACCAGTGGTTACCATCAAATTCAATAAATAACGCGTTACGCGATGCGTCAAGTTCACCGAATGCATCTCCATATGAAACTCGAACTCACGTGTCATCAAATTATGCATTGGAGCCATAAGAACCACTGCACCTGACTCGAGTTCCATGCACGTATATCAAATCATTAATGCAAACCCATGTAGTCTCATCTCCATGCACCTTGATGCATACATATGAACCATGCTATCCAATTTTGTTTTCAAAGATTTAGGAAACCATAACTTTGTTCATGTAATTCCACCATCGTGCATTAACAACCCATTACATGACAAAGTCCCTAAAAAGCACTAATCATCATCCCATCATAAACCTTAGCCCCATGATAATATTACCATAACATCCGGTACACGTCATTTACCACTATGCACCAAGAAAATTATCACCAAAAATCCTTAGATGTTAAATACATACACACGTATTCACACCATAGAATCAACATACACACATCAACAAACACCAACCATCTCTTCATCACCATCATCTTAACCACTATGGCCAACCATAATGGAACCAACCACCATTATCATTCAACACCTCCATCACTCACCAACACTACTAGAACTAACGCTCCATGTGGCCTCATCACAGCCGACCATTGTTGTCACCGGGCCCCCATCATCGCAAATATCGTTTCCACCGTAGTCAAACACCACAATCAAAACCACCATCCTTGCCGCTCTACACCATCCATGTCGTCACCATCACCACTCCACAACCGAACCGAAAGGACCCCTAACACCGATCCATTTAGTACGTCCTTTGTTTAAAACCCACGATGATTGGGTCGCGGTTTCCGAATGAGCAATACGATCACATCCGTGAAGATGGTTAGCTTCTTACATGTGATATGAAACCCAAGCGGGCCTACGCACGTGGCGCGATGTTGCTAACCATCGAGATCGAATCGACTAGAACCTTGTGAAACAAAATTTTGAGATGACAAGTGTACCTGGTTCGGATGTCGCCTTCAACCTTTGAAGTGAGATTTAAGAGCGCAACCATGGTGATCTACAATATCCCTTCTACTTATCTTTGTGGCTACCGAAATCACAAAATGTTATAGGAGAAAGTGTAGGGTACAAAGTCCCTTATCCTACAAAGTGTAGGAAGCCACAGAATTATGCCACGTGGAACTTGTCTGTTATAACTCTATAACAGATTAGAAGGGTAGTATAGTCAATTTGACAAATCAATTAATCACGTTTAATATCAAATCCCTGTTTTATCGTTCATCAATATTTTAAATTTCATAACTGATTCCATAATATACGATTATCAATTCTTACCATATTCAAAAATCTACAAGCGTAGTCGATCACTGGTTCAATTTTTTCCCCAAAATCATAATCAATTTGACGAGTTCTTCACCATGTTCGGTATGTACTCTGTTTTATTATTTTCAATTAATCGTGATCTTACTCTTAATTTGTGTTTTTAGATCTAAACAATGAACCTGAATTCTTATTCGATGAAGAACATGAAGTTGTTGATCATCATAATCTCAATTTTGAAGGTTAGTTTCTACTGTTTTGTAGTTTTTTAGATCTGTGATGAAACAGAGGTTGAGCATTCCATTAAAATTTTTTATGTAGATATTATACATGAAGATGTAATCAACACTGATGAACATATTGGTGAGAAATTTGACTTCATGGCTGAACACAGAAGGATTCAAGGTATTTTTTTGATGTTTTGTGGTTTTGAAGATAATCATTTGCGTTTTAGGAGTAGTAAAATGCGTTTTACTGTAACTGGTTGTATGATCGTATTGATAACATTTCTGAATGCATTTTAGTATGTTTAATGCATGCGTTTTGATGTGTCTGGTGATATTATGTTAGGATAACATTCAAATGCGTTTTAATATATTTCAACATGCGTTTTGCTGTATCTGGTGATATTATGTTATACATAACATTCAAATGCGTTCTATTAGGTGTTAGCATGCGTTTTGAAATCTTTTTTGTTGTTTTATGATTACATTAAATAAAAAGTTGTTAATGGTGTTTTTTATCATGTTTCTTATGCCAGATCTATCTAACAAAGATGTTCCAATTGACGATCAAAGTCAAATATACATACCTGCTGTTGCATCTTCATTGAAACCAGAAGTTGGTATGGTTTTCCCAAGTATTGATCATGCTATTGAGTTTTATCGGCAGTATGCCAAGGCTTCTGTATTTACAGCTAGGAAGACTACCTCATATGTTCATATGAATGTTCTTCGTATCAAATATCTTGTTTGTTACAAAGAGGGTGGGAAGCCACAGAAATTAAGTTCGGGGAACGACAATAAAAAAGTTAAACCAAGGAAAAGACCTTCAATCCGTACAGGATGTAAGGCTTTTATTAGATTTGGATCAGAAAATGGAAAAGAGTTTAAGGTATGTGAATTTGTAGAAGGACATAATCATCCGTTGGTTTCGTCCGAGGATATTCATTTGTTAGCAGGCAATAGAAAGCTTACCCACATTCAGGAGGAAATGATATGTGAGTTGTCTTCATTAAACATGGGACCTGTTAAAGCTTTTAATGTGATGAGGACAAAATATGGCGGTTTTGAGAACGTTGGTGCAACTGCAGTTGATTGTAAGAACTTTAAGGGTGGGTTGAACTCCTTTATTGGTGTGCACGACGCCGACATGATAGTTTCGAGGTTGAAGGATAAGAAAAAGTATCTTCCTGATTATTCATTTGAGTACTCGGTTGATGAAAAGAATGCCCTCACTGGTCTGTTTTGGGCTGATGCTTTGTGTAAAAGGAACTACATGGAGTTTGGCGACGTCATATCTTTCGATGCAACTTTTAACACAAACAAGTATGTCCACTTTTTAATCTTTTTTAATAAATTCATTATCATTTTTAGCACGCTAAACTGTCACATGTTTCTTTTTATAGGTACAAAATGGTTTTTGTTCCTTTTACAGGAATTGACAATCATTGTAGAAATGTAACTCTCGGGGCTGGTTTGTTGTCTTCGGAGACAACTGAATCTTACACTTGGTTATTGGGAGCTTTTGTAAAATCCTTTGGTAAGAAACCAAAAGTTGTAGTCACTGATCAAGATCCAGCAATGAAGAATGCAATTTAGAAGGTATTTGATACCAGCAGGCATAGGTTGTGCATGTGGCACATTATGAAAAAGGTGTCTGATAAGGCAAGTATTCTAAAAATTCTTAATGCGTTTTACTACATACATGCATGCGTTTTACAGTATGTGTTAAGATTTGTTAACTCATCATATATATTAATGTGTTTTATAACTTATATTTGCGTTTTACTGTCATGTGTTAAGGCAAGTATTCTAAAAATTCTTAATGCGTTTTACTACATACATGCATGCGTTTTACAGTCTTTGTTAAGATTTGTTAACTCATCATTTATATTAATGCGTTTTGTAACTTATATTTGCGTTTTACTGTCATGTGTTACTGTTTATTTACTTTTTAAAAATTTTTCTGTATAAAGTCTTATATTCTTCATGATGTGTTTTTATTTCTAGGTTGGTGGCACATTATGCAGTGATGATGAGTTCAAGCGCCGAATTTGTAACATCGTTTGGACCGACTCAATTGGTCCCGAGAAATTTGATTTTGAATGGGATCTTGTGATGACTGATTTCAAGCTTACGGATAATACTTGGTTGACGGATATGTTTAACTTGAGAACAATGTGGATTCCCGCTTATTACCGTGATGAACCGATGTCTGGTCTAATGCGGACAACATCTAGATCAGAGAGTGAGAATCATTTTTTTTGTCAAGCGGCGAATTCCCAACTGATGCTTGTCGAGTTTTTGAACCATTTCGAGACTTCAATGGAAGCTCAGAGGTTTAATCATAGGAAAAACGACCATGATTCAAGGCATACTATTCCAGATTTTTGGACTAGTTTTCCCATCGAGAAGGAAGCATCTCAAATTTTCACGAGGTCTATATTCCTTGATATACAAGAGGAGATTTATGCTGCATTTGATAGTTCGGTACTTGTTCACACACAAAGGTGTGGTGAATTTTTGAAACTCTTTGTGGATGACCCGAAAGCATATGGGCAAGGTTTTTTAGAAGTAAGTGCGTTTTATCCATCCTCATGAGTTTTGTGTATTTTATTAAAATTAGCAGTTCATCAGATTTTACTGAAGGCGTTTTATTATATTAATGAAGGCGTTTTACTGCATTATATGACAGTCTTATTATCATTAGTAAAACGCATCTACTAAATTACAAAACGCATTTATAATAGAAAACAAACAACAACAATGCGTTTTAGTATAATGAATGCGTTTTAGTATAATGTAAACACTTGGAGATTTTATACTGTTTTAATGAATGCGTTTTGTGATTTTGTGAATGCGTTTTAGTGATTTTTTATATATATTATACATATTTTATATTAGATTTATTGAAGGCGTTTTATTGTTTATTAGATGCGTTTTAATACCTTAGTATACATTCCTTTTTACAGGTGCTTTTTAAGAAGGATGGTGATGATGTCACTACATTATGCACGTGTAAAAGGTTTGAACAATATGGTTTACTATGCAGGCATATATTTCTCGTTCTTCGGTCATTTAGAATTCAAAGATTCCCGAAGAAATACATTTTGAAGAGGTGGACAAAAGATGTTGTTCCGAATGAGATAAACCATTCATTTGAGTTACACGAGTTTGGTGATGACAAAAGCAAAGAAGCTAGAAAGATTGCCAGGGAAGTTGCTTTTGCTGGTGAATACCTTGCAAATAGTTTAATAACAGACTTGGAAGAATTAAAGATTGTCAATGAGAAAATGAAAGAAATGATCAACAAGGTGGACGAACGTCGGTTTAGTAGACCAACTCAAAACAAGTACGATCGGTACTCTAGTTTGCTCGGGTATGACAAGCCGGCGGAGACCATTGTCCGTTTGCCAAATGGTATCAAAAATAAAGGCCGTGGTTCACACAAGCGAATTAAGTCCAGCAAAGAGAAAGCTATAAGTCGTATGGGTAAAAGGAAAAGGACATGTAACATTTGCGGGGAGGTTGGACATGATCGTCGGAAACACAAGATAAAAACCACAATGTTACAAGATGAGAATGATGAAGATGAAAATGCAGAAGATCAAGGAGTTGATGATCAAGGAGTTGAAGATCAAGTGGATGAGCAATGAATTTTATTATTTTTAATGCATGCGTTTTAGCATTAATGAATGCGTTTTAGTATACTGTAAACATTTTCAGATTTATACTGGTTTAATGAATGCGTTTTGTGATTTTGTGAATGCGTTTTAGTGAATTTTTATACATATTATACATATTTTATATCAGATTTATTGAAGGCGTTTTATTGTTTATTAGATGCGTTTTACTAACAAACACTTATATATACATATATATAATCATTCAGTACACACAGCCAAATACTTTGTACTTCCTTACATATGGCATACATCACCATCCATGCCCCATTTTTAAACATCCAAACCCCCCCCCCCCCCAAAAAAAAAACCCAAAAAACCACATCCATGAAAACATACTAACTTAAAAGCCAAAAAACTAGCAACAAACCACCCACCACATTCATAAACCTCCAACCCCATTCAGTCTTTGTTATTTAAGATTTCATTCCTCCCCTTCCTCTTAGTTTCCATGTTTGACCAGATGGTTTCTTCTGTATTTTTCAGGCTGTGATAGATCAAGTCATCAAAAGATTCTTGTTGTTTGATGATTTCTAAAGCTTGATCTCGGAAGTTGGATGGTGGTTCACCTAGTAGCATTTCATGGGCATCTAAGTTTTTTTTAGACTGCCTGAGCACCTCCTGCTGAACACACATCACCGAAGAAGATGCTTTGATATCACTCCTTACCTCAGTTGAAGAATCAACCATGATTACTGTCTTTACTTGGATGTTGTTTATTGCATCCTCAATGTTGTTCGCCATTTTTTTTTGTTACTCTGTTTTTCTGATCGTTACTTTATATAGACAATCAGGCAATCGCTTGTTATGACCTCTGGTAGTTGAACATATTAACCATTCATTTAATTTTAGTTAGATATCAATCAAATCATTTACAACTTGCGTTTTATTTTTAAAACAAAAGAATGATTAACTGTGTTTTTATTAGATACTCTGTTTTTTATGTTTGTAGTTAACATAGAGTCCAATTATAACTAGATTTGGTAGTTGAGTACTTAATTTATAGTAAATGACCATCACATCAGATCAACTTGCAAAGTATAATAATGTTCTTTTATTTATTACAATAACAGAGTTTTATAATAATTACCCCTATTAAACTATTTTTATTAAAAAAAAAAAATTTAAATACATCCAAACAACTTGTTATTACTATGCAAAAAAATGAAATATTCAAAGAATTTCCCAAAACAGTAAAACATGTGAGTCTGGATTGTCTTTTTCAGAGCTTTTTTACATGCATGCGTTTTACCAAATTATTAATGCGTTTTAGGTTTTTTTTTCTTTTAATCATAACCTGTTGCACACAGTATTACATGTGACTATATTTTGTCATTTTATATATCTTTTTTTTCTATATTATCCTCAACATGTTCACTTTCATTTCACACCACATAAGATTACATACAATAACCATGTCATCTTCATCATCATCCAATACAAGATCCCTCTTTATTAAGAGGATTGAAGAACAAATCATCAAGGATCATTCTTGTGAGAGTGCTTTGATGGATGATTTGAATAATGTCCATGAACGCATGTCCAGAAAAGATGAAGTTTGCAACATTCTCAAGGCGATGCCAGATTCTAGTCTTCATGAATTGGCATTGATGTTCATGATTGATGCAAAACAAAGAGACACGAATCTTGTTGAAGAGCTTACTAAATCCATTGAACTTTTGAGGTGTTCAATGGAAATGAAGATCAAATTTCTCAAATCACTTTAAACCTTGCTTCTATGATTTAACTTTCTCCAACTTGAACCCCATACGTTTTGTATGTGTTGCTTTTGTTTTTGGTTTTGCTATGTAAAATGTGTTGAATAACAATGTACTTGAGTTTTATATAATAATGAAGGCGTTTTACTAAATTTACTTTTTTATTATTGTATAGTGATTTGAGAAACTTGATGCGTTTTAGGCCTCATCACATGCGTTTTAACAAAACTGTTAAAATAAACCAAATACTAAACTGAAAACAAAGATAATCAGATCCATTCATTTAACAAAAGAAACAAACATATGTTGATGTCTATCATAACAAACTTCAAAAACATTTAGCTAACACTATTTACTCGTTTCAGCATTTTGTCGAAAGCATTTCGAATCATATTATCCTTGTAAGGTCGTTTGCTAAACTTATGAGCTTCTTCGATAGCGTCATCCCTTGCCCTGTTGTGCTCGCTAAGTATCAACTTTGCAACATACTTGATTCTTAACGAATTTAGCTGCTTGTTTTGTAGTTCCGACTCATTAACAAATCCGGCTTTCCACACTTTATTCCCTTTATACGTTTCCATGTGCCGTATTGCGAATATGCCGCAGTCATCTACGTTATTCTCAGTTCTCCATGGCATTTCTCTCCTATGTATTGTCCCCCCTTCAATCCTCTCGATTCCTATGCTCCTTTCACACAATGTTCTCAAAGTTAAGTAAAAAGTGTGTCTCTGCAGGCAATAAAACAAGACAAAGTCAAGTGATCCCCAATAACATATTTTTTCTTATTCTTTAACTAGTAATTTTACATACCAGGACTTCGGGCACTCCACCATATCTTGCCTGAAAATCTGGTTCATTCTTCGAGTTGTCAATTAACTCAATGAAACCATCCTTTATATCGAAGCACATTAGATAAAAATGACCCTTTATTAGCAATGGCACTATAATGATGTTAAATTCATCCAGAGTTTTGATATTGAACGTCTTCATAATATGTTGCAAATTGCTTTTGAAAACCTTCACCCTATCATGTTCAGAAACCCCTTCTTTGTAGTAGTCTGCTGGCTGTATTTCAAAAAACAAGTAAAATAAAAAAAAATATATTAAAAAACCAAATGCGTTTTACTGTTTCATTCATGCGTTTTACTTCATCTCTTAACATCTGTTAATACATCATTTATATAATTAAATCAAATGCGTTTTAAATAATCATTATTATTATTTTACCATCATTGTAGTGCTGCAATAAAGCTTGTACACTCCATCTTCATTTACTTTTTTCTCCTCATAATTGAGCAGCTCTATATATGCATCCACTGCGTTAGTGTGCAACCAAATACCGGGGTAGAAACTTTCAAGAATAGCCTTATATATCGATGTCCCCGCATCCGATTTGTAGACCACTTTCCTGAAAGATAAAAATGAAATTTTAGTTGTTTACAAACTATAATCTAAGCTCATACATATCACTTACATTTTTTGCTTTGTTGGCGCCATCATGTACTCTGCCATCATCTGTTCATCTTTTGTCAGAGGCTCAAACAGTGAAACCTTTCTCCCGATGTAAGGCGATTTTAAAGCCCAAGACGGATTCTTCTTTCTGACTGGCCTACCAGCATCAACATCATCAACCTTCGTTTTCCCTTTTTTTTCCTGAATAATTTGATCCTTTGGTGTTTCTGGATCCTTTTCCGGCTCTACTTGTAGCGAAGGCACATTGGGTATAACTTCTGCCAAATTCACTTGTTCTTCGAATTGATTTTGTTGTTCATCCCTAATGCTTGCATCCCTTATACCATATACGCCTGGCTCTATTGTTTGTAGCATAGCAAGTGCTGTATCACTTATACCATCTTCGTCAAATACTTCTTCAATAACAATACCCTTATCAACATTATCTTCCACCACCTTCGTTGACTCCCCCACAACATTTTCATCAACATTCTTAACAATTGAAACTGTTTCATCAGGCCCCACTCCTGTGTTGTCTTCAATATTCACAAGCTGTCACACAAAAAAAAAAAAAAACATGCGTTTTAGACCCTATTCAAATGCGTTTTACTTATAATTGCAGAAAAAGTCAGTTTAACAATGCATGCGTTTTGTTAAATAACAAATGCGTTTTACCTGTTCAGCCACTTTTTCATTCTGTCCACTTTGATCTCCAGCCGTCTTCTTCCTACCATGCCCAAATCGTTTGTATCCCACCAATGTTTTTGTGGTCACGGTTGGGACCATCCCCGCCGCCTGTGCTTCTTCAACAACCCTATCATCCTCACCACCCAATTGCGCACCCAAGTCTTCAAAACCTTGATCCTCCCCTAGGCCGACCACATGTTCATCGGCATCTTTTTGTTTAACAACGTCGTCTTCTTTTGACGACTTACCTCTAATCCCGTCCCATTTCCTGCACCTATCCATCAATTCCCTTGACCAGAAATAATGCTCTCTTGCCTGTGAAACCATATCATCCATTTTCTCTTGGATGTCTAGATACTTCTTCATGTTCCTGTCCATTTTTTTCATCCAAACCTGCCATGATAACATCAAAGGCGTTTTACACTTTTGCAAATGCGTTTTACAAAAAACTATACACCTTTACTACAAAAAACAACTGTCATGACATACCTTTTTAGCTTTCATAGCTGCGTCGAATTCTTCTTTATTACACTCAACCCCACTCAGCTGTGGTGGCGTTGCACAATACTCAAACATTTGCTGGGTTTGTGTCCCCATGTCAAAATCCCTCCAGTCTAGGTTGTCATAATCCACCTCATCCTCATCGACAGCTGTTTCTTTTTCCTACAGACCCACCAAAACATCCACATCGTCCTTCACCGTTTCGCTGACACCTTTTTCAGAACTTCTTTTTTCACTCTCGTCATTCCCTTCAACATTATCATCATCATCTTCTTCAATATCTGTTAAAGGCCCATTATCGTATATATAAATTTCCATATCGTGCAACGACGAAGATGTAATGTAACTAATTGCAGGATTCTTCACAATTGTTGGATTATGCCTTTTGTTGTATTCATGGGTGTAAATAACTTGCATATAGTAACAACTTAAGTGTTAAATTATTAAAAAAATTTATAAACAATGCATGCGTTTTATTAAATAACACATGCGTTTTAATATAGGTATGAACAGAGACTTAATACAGGTATAAACAATGCATGCGTTTTGTTAAATAACAAATGCATTTTAATTTATGTACGAACAGAAACTTAATACAGGTATAAACAAATGCATGTGTTTTAATATAGGTATGGACAGAAACTTACAGTTAACATTGCTATCGGCCCATTGTACTGATCTTGCTTCCAGCCTGCTTTTGTTCTGTTTAGACGCTCTAGTAGGTATGAACACCACTTCATGTTTGGTATATCATCTTCTTTATCAACACTAATCAAAAATCTCTGGTTAACTTTTGTTGACTTCGTTATCTCGCCAAAAAATGTGTTCCACAGTACCAAGAAATTTAGCTTAAACATTCTCCCACCATTTACCAGTGTTTTAACCACATTTAAAACTTGCCCAACAGTTGGAGTAGATGTGTTGAATTGAGATTTGAATTCATCTATCGTTGAACCCGATCCTTTTTTTGGCCTTCCGTGCTCCAACACAGGAATTGTCCCTACCGGGATCCCGAAACACTCTTGCACCAAGGAACTTGTTATCTTTATCTTCCAGTTCCCAACATTAACTGTTCTGGTTGTTTCGTCATAATTCGAAAGCAACCAGAAACCTAGACCAGTTTGAATTGAATCTATATCTATTTCTAACACTGATCCAAATCCCATACTCCATACTCCTTACTGCCTCCTTTTGTTCATTTGTGAACTCTTTCATCTCCCTTACAAATTCCCTGGGAGAACACCTTAGTTTCAATTTTGTATCCCGGTATTCAACAAAAGTCCTTGCTGCTTTTTCTTTCCCTACTTTTATTTTTATTTTCTTTGCTGGTTTAACGAAATCATCATCTGATTCACTCTCTGAATCTTCCTTATTTTGTTTCTTTCTCTTTTTCTCTTTCTCTTTATGGGCATTTTTCTCCTGAACACCCTTCTTTGGGTTATCTACATCTTTCTTTAACTTTCCCAAATCCTTCAAAGGAGTTAGGAAATCATCATCAGTCCCTGGATCCCTTGGTTGTTCTGCATAATTTTACATCACAATTATATTAACTGAAGGCGTTTTATTATTTTTAATGAAGGCGTTTTACTGCATAATATGACAGTCTTAGTATCATTAGTAAAACGCATCTACTAAATTACAAAACACATTTATAACAGTAAACAAACAACAACAATGCATAATTCATAAAACGCCTTGACTAAAACTTCAAAACGCATCTGCAACTATAGATCACCAAAACATCATACTAATCAGTAAAACGCCTATAGTATTATTATATATATGCGTTTTGAGATACCCTTATTATCAGTAAAACGCCTATAGTATTACTATCAGCAGTATGATAGTTCTATATTAGTAAAAAGCGTTTTACTATTATTAGTTAATGCGTTTTTTGGGATACCCAAACTTGTAGATCAACAAAACATCATCCTAATAAGTAAAATTAATAAAACGCATACATAAACACTTAAAACGCCTTTACAATCACATTCACCCAAATTTTCAAACAATCAAAAACCTAAAACATCATATCCATCTGTATTATACCTAAAACGCCTTCATAAACTTATAAAACGCCTTAAAACACATACATCATCAAATCATTTCATGTATCAACAATCAGATAAAACGCCTTTATCATAAGATCTAAAACGCCTTTACTAGATTCAAATCAACCATCTAAAAACGACTAAAAACGCCTTTACTAATTCAATCAACCATCTAAAACGACTAAAAACGCCTTTACTAGGTACCTGTAATTCTTGGTTTTGAAGGCCTATCATGATATTTCTTGCTTCTTCTTTCACGACCGTCACCTGTTTTAGGTTTTTAAAATTAAGGATTAACATCAATTAAGAAAATACGATCAAGATTTAAGTGAAATCATGAACAATTCCTTACCTGATTTGCGTTTTGGAGGCATATTTTGTTGATATGATTAGTGTTTCTCCGATGCTCTGTTTTTTGATTTTTTGATTTTTGGTCTTCTGTGTCAGTTTGCACTTTTGGAGAATCAATCGCACGCGTAACCGTCAATTAATAAGGTATATTTGGGCGCTGGATTAAAAAATTCAAAATGTTTTAGTTTGTAATTTGTCTGTTTTGCCCTCGACTTGATAACTGCCATTAATGAGAAACATGTGCAATTAATGTACGAGGTAAAACGCAGATGGGGAAGATGGACGGCCAGGATGGCTTCTCACACTTTGTAGGTTAAAACGCCTTTGTACGTTAGCCGGCCTCATGTTATAGAAGCTATGTTAATTTGCTTTAGGGTTTTCATTTAAATGTTTTCTTAGCATTTCATTAGCATCTAAGTCCCTTGACTTTTCACAATAGGCGACTTGCTCACAAAGTTATAAACCATCTTCCAATAAAGAGAAATAAGTCCCCACGGTTAGTCGATTCCTTCAAACTAGCTTTTTAGCTAAAATATGTGTGTCGAAACCGGTTATCAACCTAATTAATAACATCGAATGTTTCATAATAAAACATTAAAGAATTCTCTTGATGAAAACCGAATTTTCATTTAAATAAATATTAGAAAATTTTTGGGATGTTACATTGGAGGTTCGTAGATGTGTATTGTTGATAATAGGCATTTTGACCCATTTGAATGATTATGAAGGATTGATGATGATATGATATGTTTTGTTGATTGTATGAGATTAGGTTTTACTCTAGGATGATGCTAGAACAGTAGGATAGTGTCGGACAACGTCATTATGTGATGAAATCTGGATATTTGCTATTTAGGGTAAGTTTTGCATGTTGATGTGATGTTTACATGCTAGTTATGCTATTTTGGGAAAACGCTTGCATTCGGGACTATTAGGATGATAATAAATTTGGGGTTTTTGCTTGAAATAGTTTGATAAATGTTTTGGGTTTGATATTGGGTGTTTCCACATGTTTCGGATCTGATTTGGAGGGTTAAACACGCAAAAAGACGGAAATGTGCAGCAGGGGCGATTAGGAATTCCTAATCGTCTATAACAGGGGCGATTGGGAGCCTAATCGCATGTAAGTTCATGTGATTACACCCTAATCACTAGTTGACCTTCCTAAATGCATGTATGATAGCCTAATCACATGTAACACATGTGATGTTACATGTGATTACATTCCTAATCACTAGTTTGACCATCCTAATCACCAGTTGACTTTCCTAATTGCATGTTTGATTCCTAAACACGTGTACTGCTGTTATATGTGCATTTTAACATCTCGGAACACGGTTTGACACCTAGGAACATGTTAGGAACCCCGTGACATGTCTAATAACTTGGTAATACGTGCCCGGACTTGTTTATGCGTTAGTTGGGCGTTATGCTAGATAGGGTGAATGTTTGCGCATGCTAAGTGTTTAATTGCATATGTTGCATGATATCTTGTATGTGGCTAACACGTGGGATGTCGGGTCACCAATGGGATGCTGGGTCTTGTCTAGTTTGTGTCGGTTTAACGTTCAAACATGTTTTCAACATACGCAGTCACGGTCTGGACAATTTGGGGTATGATTAGCCCTCGGGTTAGTAGTCATCACACTTATGTAAACTCATTGATAGATCGCCACTAGTAGGGACTATCACAAACGTATCGGATTTCTATTTTATCGAAGACGCACTCTAAGGTGAGTTTCACGGCCCCACTCTTTTACTGGTTTTACATTTTTGGGGGAGAAAACATGTTGTGTTCTTTAAACGTGTGTCAATTGTGTTCGCAATTTCATTACGTTTGGGAGGGTTCATTTGGGTTCAAAGTATTCATTTATGTTCAGTATTATATGGCCTATGTTGTGGCGGTTCGTTAGCCGCAATGCAGTAGTTCGTTAACCCCTATGTGGTAGTTTGTTAGCTATGATATAGTAGTTCATTGACCATGGGATGGTAGTTCTTTAGCTATGATATAGTAGTTCATTGACCATGGGATGGTAGTTCGTTAGCTATGATATAGTAGTTCGTTGACCATGGGATGGTAGTTCATTAACCGCGGTGGGCGATAGTTCGTTTTGGAGGTTCGTTATGGAGTTCAAACGTTTAACGAGTGTTTTCATCGGTCGATTGTATCATGATAGTCTTTCAAAAGCTCATGAAATGTTTTTACTTAAAAACCTGTGAACTCACCGACATTATTTGCTGACGTTCTTTAGCATGTTTTTCTCAGGTCGCTAAGGTAGCAGCTATCGGTAGGCGCACTCTCACGGCGTCTAGCATTCACTTGCACGTCGTTTAGTACTTTCAGACTTTTATGTTTTACTTTCGGTTGTAATAAAGTTTACGCTTCCGCAGCAATGGGCAACTTACGTTGTTTTTATATCATTTAGTTGTCGTTTATTGTGTGTAGATACACGAAGTGCGACTAGTGCTATTGAATTGCAAATTCTAATATGTTTTGGTGATTACGAATGGTCGAAGGTGGAAATCAACTGGTCGAATGTAGATTAGTTTGGTCGAATGGAGCTCAGAGAGGTCGAATATAGTTTTGATGTATATGTGTTTTGGTTCGTTCATTTGACCATCTGTGTTACATTCGACTAATCGGGAGGTCGAAAGTGGATTGATTTGGTCGAAAGTGAAACGAGTCTATTATTTTCCACATTCGAGTCTTCAGAAACGGTCAAACCTGTACTAATTTCTACATTCGACCTCACGACACTTGAAAACGGTCGAACGTAGAAACTGTTGATAAATTTTCTAATCGTTTCGTGTTTTATAATTTTCAGACGATATGTGGAACTTTCCGACAACACCACGACCTAATACAACACTACAACAGCAAACAACAATGGATCCTTGGTCGGTGGCTGCTCAGAAGTCTAGTCAACCATCTCAACCAATCAATTATTTGGTGATGACTAGTTCAATGCCCCAACAAGTTGCACAACCACAACCACAACCACAACCTATGGCTGATTACTGGGGAGTTGCAGCAGCGGCGGTACACTCTCAGACTACCAATGCGATTTCAACGCTTATTCAAGACTTATCTTCGAGTAGTGGAAGCCGTCCACCAAAGTTGATGGAAATGGTGGATTACAACCAATGGAAGACCAAGTTCAAGATTCATCTAGAGGGAATGGGATTGGAAGGCACGGAAGCTTGGCAAATGATGGCTAAGGGGTATGTTGCTCCGGCTTTAGAGAATACCGGTTAGCCGATTCCATTAGAGAGTCTCGCTGAGGATGAGAAGAAAAAGTTTGCGGTGGAAAAGAAGGTGTTTTCCCAACTGTCCCAGGCCATTAATACTGATCTGTTACATCAGTTTGGGTCGTGTACCACTTCGAAGCAATTATGGGATATGTTAAGGAATCGTCACGATGGGAATGAGAAGACGAGGAAGCTTAGAATGGAGGAGTTGATAAAAGAGATTGAGAATTTTAGCTATATGGGAAATGAGACGTTGAAAGAGTTGATTCCGAGGTATTGTCACTTATTGACCGAACTTTCAAGTTATGAGATCAATATACCGATGTTTGAGCTGGTGGATAAGTTCGCTGATGCATTACCACCATACTGGAATCAACATATTGAGGTCCTCAAAGAAAAAGATGCGTACCAATACTGGACCATCAATGAATTTATCCAGAAGCTTGAGAACAAAGAGATGGAGGAAAAGAGGAAGGCGAAAAGAGCTCAAGTTCCTCAGAATCCAGAGTTATACCATGGCGGTACATCTTCATCTCTAGCTAGTTCAAGTTCTAGTACTACTGTTGCTCCACACATTGCTTGTGTTTCAAGCATTGTTTAACCAACCAAAACCCCCATAAACTATCTTGCTCAAACCTCATCTTATACCCCACCATCATATCCTATTACTTACATCCCACCATTTTCACCTATGAAACAAGCTGCATGTTATTCAGCAAATTTGAACCAACCTCAACAACAATCCTACATTCCTCAAGTGAATCAAACCCAAATGAACCCAAGTCAACCTAACCAGAGCCCAATTGTGTTGGAGACATCAAACTTGAACAATGTTACTGTTGAAGTTGCACAACAACATGTAGCCTTGGTTTCTGCTATGGTCGCTTCATATAATGGGTTGGTAGCTAGTCAAATTGGTAACAACAACTTAACCAGTGAGGACTATGCTCAAATTGACAAGGAAGAGATGGAGCTTATTGACATCCAGTGGGCATTTGCTAGTGTTATGAGGCGAGCGACTGAATTCATAGAGAAGACGGGCATAACTGATCTTTCTACTTCTCCCAACACCACATATGGCTTCAACAAAGCCAAAGTCACATGTTTTAACTGTGGTGGGAAAGGTCACTTCAAGAAAGAATGCACACAGCCAATACAACAGGGGAACAAGAATCCTTTTAACACCAACTACCAGAACCGTCAATCACAAAATCAGGTATCATATCAAAGCCAAAATAATTCCAATTTTCAATCACAAAATAATTACCAAAACTGTCAAAACACCTCACCAAACAATACTGTTAGACAAACAACTACACAAAACCAGAACCAAAACCAAACACCACACAATCCAACCAGAACTATCATTCCAATTTCTACACCAAATAGCCAAACCCAACCAGATAACCAGAACCAGGCTTTAGTAATTCAGAAAGATGAAGGATTTGATTGGACTGGTATGCAACTTGGTGTTGAGGAGATCACTATTGGTAATGTAGCGTGTGTTGCACAGAAGATGGATTTGGAGGAACCGGTGTCAGTGGAAGATGTTTTGGAGACTGAGAAGATGTCTGAGGTAAAGATTGAGGAGTTAGTTGAAGAGAATGATATTTGTGTTGAGAAGAAGTCGGGATTGATTCTTGACTCTGTTACCGATGTTCCCGAACAGTGTGATTCAGCTTATTCTGACTCGGAGAGCAATTCCGATTCTGAGGCTAGTGTTAATTCACTAGATGATGAGACTGATCAACTTCTTGCCGAAGCTGATTTTCTGATGACTCGCAAATCGTGCATAGTGGATGATGCTTTTACCATAATCGACTATTCTAAATTCTTTGCTGGAAAGGAAGCACACTTTGCATTGATAGCAATGACAGAGCCTCCAAAACCGGTAAGTTCTTAATCTTCTTTAGATAAAAATAGTGAAAAGCATTGTGGTGCATGTGATAGATTCACAGAGGATAATAAACAACTCAGGGTTCAGCTTGAGAGTGCTAAGATCAACTGTCAATCGTATCAAAAAGAAGCACGAGAATTCAATAAGGTGTTTGATGGTTACAAGAAAGACATTTCAGATCTTAAAAAGACTTTATCTTTAAAACAATTAGCCATTAACAATTACATTAATGAATTAGAAGAAACAAAACTTGAAATGGCTACCATCAAGTGCTTTGCTGAGAAAGTCAACAAGAAGCTTGAAAGCTATAAACATATTGCATATGTTGTAGACCACATTATTGAGGAGCCTTCACAGTCAAGTAGTGCAAACTACAAGGCCGTCCCATCTCCAGTGTTATTTGAAAATCATACTTTGCATTCAATAACACCGGAGAGTTCAGTTAAATCTGACTCTACATCGGATGATGAGTCTAACACCTCCAGTGTGGGAGACCCTAATTCTGATGCTAGACCTATTTTGGGACTAAATGATGAAGGAGTGGTAGCTGTAACTGATGATTCTGACTCTGAGGATGATAATCTGAGAAGGTGTGTGATATTCCTACTGAAAATCACATTATTACCAATGAACCAGTGTCACCATCTCAGATTATACATCCAATGGCTAATGCTCATCGAGTGAATCAGTCAGTTAAGCATGTTGAGAAAAATGAACAATGTGACAAACCCGTCAAAGTTTTCTATCGGATGGAAGGATCTGATAAGATAATTTCTGACGAGGAATATCCAATTAAATTTGCCAACTATTCCAAGATTGAGAAAATTTGGCAGGAGAGTACCATCTGGTTCCCAAAGCATGAGAGAACAAATGATGTACCTTTAGAGGTTTTAAAGAAAATTTATTTGGATTTTTCAAAAGAACCAAAGGTTCATGTCACAGAGTTTATTAAGCCGAAAGAGAAGGCGAATAGTTTTCTTGAGCCGACTTACTCAAAGGACCCAGCTCCTGAGAGTCTAAGAAGAAGGTGTGTGGATGATCAATATCCTATCACTACTTATGCAAAGTCGAACGCCAATAACAACTTTGAAGAGTACCGTGCGTGTTTTAAGTGCGGGGAGAGAGGGCATTTACTTGCTCACTACCCGTACGTGAGGCACAAAAGGCACGAGGTTGAAGTGAAGCAGAAATACCAAAGTCCAGTCGATAATCATTGTTATCCACAAAGACGATTTGTTCCTCAACCAGCACCGTTATAACCAAAGCCGTTATTATCAAAAGAGGGATAATCGTCAGATGACATATGATCGTCGTAACCGGATAGCCATGGAAAAGCCTTTTAAGAAACCTGTGGTGAACACAACTATTGACAAGCAAAAGGTACCATTAAAACCTGTAGTTAAACCAACAGTTGGACCTGTCTCTGTTAAATCAGAGAAGGTAACAAAGAAAGTTTCCTTCAAGGATGAAGTAAAGAAACCGACTGAGACCTCAAAATCTCAGATTCGGATCTTGAAACGTTCGGAACAATATTGGTCACCAAAGGGTTCTCTAGGTGCTTCATCTTCACAAGTGAATGAGAAATCTGAACAAGAAAAGGATTTAATTGATTAGAAAAAGATCAATTCAAATTCAAATGTTTGTGAGAAAGACTCTTTGAAACAAAATGTTCAAAGACCCAAGACCAAGCAGGCTTAGGTCCCCCGAAAAATCTAATCTTTTTACTTGATATGTGTAGGGAGCTTCAGCTGGCCCTGTGAGCAGTCTTTGGATTGTTGACAGTGGAGCTTCTGGTCACATGACAGGGGATTTATCGCTACTGTTTGACATAAGAATATCAATGGAGGATACGTAGCATTTGCTGGGAATAAAGGAGGATACATTACTATGTAGGGAAGTGTGAGTAATGGTATCGTGAGTTTTGAAAAGATATCGTACGTGAAGCAAATAGACTATAATCTACTCAGTGTCAGTCAAATTTGTGATAAGCAGTTTTCTGTATTCTTTGATGACAAATCTTGCCACATTCTCAAGCCAGGATTCGTTCTTCCAAAAGAGTGGGTAATGCTTAAAGCACCGAGAGTGAACAATCTGTACATTCTCGACATGTCAAAGGCCATGACAACCCAGGGTCAAGTCACGTGTTTCCTCTCCAAGGCTACTGAAAAAGAATCAATCATGTGGCATAGGAGGATGGGACACATTCACCTTAGAAAAATGAACCATCTAGTGAAGAATGAACTTGTCGAAGGCATAAATGTTAAACATTTCCATTTGAACGACAAGTGTGTGAGTTGCAAGAAAGGAAAGCAGCACAAACAATCCCATAAACCAAAGAAAGTCAATTCAGTTGAACTACCACTTGAGCGTTTGCACATGGACCTGTTCGGACCAGTCAAGCGTAAAAGTCATGCTGGTGAATTGTACTGTCTTGTGTTTACCGATGACTATTCCAGATTTTCATGGGTTATGTGCTTGCGTCATAAGAGCGACACGTTTAACAATCTGAAGGTTCTGTTCACTCAATTGGAAAATGTCTATGGTCTAAAGATCAAGAGAATTAGGAGTGATAATGGGACGGAGTTCAAGAACGCACAGATGGATGCTCTTTGTGAAGACAAAGGAATTCATCATGAATATAGTGCTCCGTATACTCCTCAACAGAACGGTGTCGCAGAACGCAAAAATAGGACTCTAGTTGAAGCGGCTAGGACAATGCTTGCGGGTTCCAACCTTCCAGTAATGTTCTGGAATGAAGCCATTTACGCAGCTTGTTATACTCTTAATCGTGTTCTAATAGTGAAGAAGTTTGGTAAAACTTCTTATGAGCAGTTGAACCGACGAAAGCCGAACTTAGAGTATCTAGAACCGTTTGGAGCACCGTGTACAATGCTTAATCCATTTGAGAAGTTTGCACCGAAAGCTAAAGAAGGATTCTTTGTTGGATATGCAACCCCGCTCAAACGGGTATTCAACAAACGAACTCGTCAGGTCGAGGAGTGGGCTAACGTTGAAGATCAGCGGTATACTCAGAATGTACAGGGTAGCGGTCCAGACTGGATGTTTGATTACAAAGACTTCTTTGAATCATTCAATCTAGATAGCTTGGTTGAAGAGGCTGTATTACGATTATATTACGAGGTCGAAAACGCAGTGACATCACCGTTGGTGCGTCCGATCACCGTAACCCCCCAAACAGCTTCTAATGATACCAATGCTCCTGCAGCTGAAGAAGAGGTATTTCAGGAAGCTTCCACAACTCTCAATTCATCAGAATCAGAAGATGATGATGATGTTACAAGTGAAGCTGTTCCAGATATTGCTACAGAGACACCTCCAGTGAACCCAAATCCAAATGCTGCTTCATCATCAAACTTGGGTAATGATCTGGATTCGACAGAGAATTTGACTACTCAGACAGGAGTGCAAGTACCTAATTATTCGGAATCTCGGATACATCGTATTCACCCGCTCGAGCAAGTTATTGGTGATCCTGGTAGCAGTGTGATGACGAGAGGTCAACTGAGGAATGCTAACACACCAGAAAACCTTGGCGCTCTAGCCTTATATGCTAAAATTCAAAAGGCAGGTTTTCAGAATGACTGGTCTTTTGCTTGTTATGTTTCGCAGGTTGAGCCGCGGACGTACAAGGATGCTCTTTTGGATAACGCTTGGTTAGAAGCAATGCAAGAGGAGTTATTGCAGTTTCAGAAACTCGGAGTGTGGACACTGATATATTTACCTCCAAGACGGAAAAATATAGGAACAAAATGGGTGTTTAAGTGTAAAAAGGATGATAGAGGAGTGATTGTTAGGAACAAAGCTCGATTGGTTGTTTAAGGATTTCATCAAGTTGAAGGAATCGATTATAACGAGATTTATGCACCGGTTGCACGCTTAGAAGCTATCCGCATGTTTCTAGCGTTTGCATCTTACAAGAAATTCAAGGTGTATCAAATGGACGTTAAAAGTGTGTTTCTTTATGGTGTGGTCAAGGAAGAAGTTTACGTAGGTCAATCACCAGGCTTTGAGGATCCTATCCACCGGGATAAGGTTTACGTTCTAAACAAAGCTCTCTATGGGTTGCACCAGGCTCCAAGGCAATGGTATGAGGAGCTGAGCACGTATCTTCTATCCAAAGGATTTAAACGAGGTTTGGTAGATTACACACTGTTCACAAAACTAACAGGAGATGACTTGCTTCTAGTGCAAATTTATGTTGATGACATTATTTTTGGTTCTACTAATGAACTTTTATGCAGAGAATTCGAAAAAGTTATGCAGGAAAAGTTCGAAATGAGTGCGATGGGAGAGATGCAGTTTTTCCTAGGCTTGCAGGTGGACCAAAGACCAACGGGGATCTTTATTCACCAGACCAAATACGTTTCTGAAGTCTTGAGCCGATTCCAGATGGATGATTCGAAGCCGATGGATACCCCGATACAACCTAATCACGGGATTGGTGTTGACGCTAAGGGGGAGCTGACTGATCCTTTTACATACAGAGCAATCGTCGGATCTCTGATGTATCTCATTGCATCCAGACCAGACATAATGCTCGCCACATGTCTTTGTGCATGTTATCAATCGAAGCCAAAACAAAGTAATCTAGTAGCTGTCAAACGTATCCTTAGATATCTGAAGGGTTGTCCGTCGAGAGGACTGTGGTACCCTAATGATGATAATTTTGACCTAATTGCTTTTAGTGATGCAGATTGGGGAGGCTGTGACAAAGACATCAAATCTACAACGGCTGGATGTCAGTTTATGGGGAGCAGGCTCGTGACCTGGCAATGCAAGAAACAAACTGCAGTCGCCTTATCAACATGTGAAGCAGAATACGTCTCAGCATCAAGCTGCTGCTCACAAGTTCTCTAGATACAACAACAGATGGTGGACTACGGTTTGCAATTTCTTAAAACCCCTATTTACTGTGATAATGAGGCCGCAATTGCATTAACAAAAGATTTAGTCAATCACTCGAAATCTAAACATATCCGGATCAAATATCATTTTATCCGTGATTGTTATGCAAAAGAGTTGATCGATATGGTCAAAATCCACACTGATTATCAACGTGCAGATCTTTTTACCAAAGCAAATGGTATAAAAGAAAAACAAGAATGATCATCACCTCGGTTTATCGCTTTTTAGTTTTAGTTTTTACTGTTTTTCAGAAAAATTCAAAAACCCAAAAATATGTTTTTCATTTTAGGCAGAGTTTATTTTCAAAAAAACCAAAAACATTGAAAAATTCAAAAACCCATAAAAATTAGAAAACCCAAAATAATTTCCAGGAGAAAAAGAGGAAATGATATTACATTAGTGGGGATCTGACACATGCTAAAGAAGTGTAATGCAATATAAGGCGTGCGTTTGAGTCTGTGTGATGTGTTGATAGGCTTCGTAGACCTATTACTGCGTGCCTGATACATATATATCAAACAAATTGTTGTGTGGATGAACTCCTCATGGGCATATGGTCTTAGTACCGTAATTTCGTTTGATAGGGTATTTGTACAAAATTCGGAGGTTTCGGGTCTTTATGTTATTAGTTATCTGGGGATAGTCTCTCTGATCTTCTGCTGTAAGTCATTATGGACCTAGATCAGACAGGGTGTCTTTATAAAAGAGTTGTAAAGCCAAAACCTAAAGTTACCGAATTGAGGAACTTTCAATGTATGACGATAATCAAAGATTATCTAATGCATCGTATCCAATCACTGATGAAAATCATGATTGATATCAGCCCTCAACCTGGTAGAGTGCACAAGTTACTTTGTAGCATTGATTTGCTAACCTGTACTCCTCTGTGCCTCATACCTTGTAAATTACAGATGACGAACGCATAATCACGCGTTACAATGAGTCTTTGTGCATTTACTTCTTGATACGGGAGTATGTCGTGTGTGTGGGAACCACATATAATTGAGTTTATATTATAAATAACCGTATCAGTCTAAAGCGCTGCACAACAGTCTGCATGTGAGCTTATATGGACAACAATATCAGCAGTTGCCAGATCACACATTGTCTTTAATGATAATAAATTAAAAGATCAAAGGTGTAATCAGATTTCTCAAAAACTGATATGATCCTCTTACCGGAAATCCCAAAACATTTACTGTTTTATCTTTACATTTCTGCATTTTACATTTCTCGTCAAAAATACAAAATTAAAAAGATTTTAGGTGTGTTTTAACAAAAACTTTTAGAAAATCCAAATGATTTTACATTTCTATCTTATTTTTGATAACCGATGGTGGTTGATGATGATTTTCTAAAACTTGATGGACCATTTGAGTTTTGTCATCTTTAATTGAGAAATAATGTATGTTGGATGCTTAAAAGTTGAGAAAAATATTGAACGGGACTCGATTTTGAGATTTGGTAAAAAGTTCAAAAATTCCAAATTTCATTCGCCCCTTCGATGGGTCGAATGTGGAATTTTGCTGTTTCATTCGAACCTTTCAAACGGTCGAATGTGAGTGTTCTATTGTCAGTTTTACATTCGAACCATTTGTCTACATTCGAACCTTTAAATAGGGTCGAAGGTGGAAAATTTTTCACATTCGCCCTACACGAACGGTCGAATGTGGAGCCTATATATAACCTTTCTGCACATTCGATCCCCACTTCAAAAAAATTTCAAATTATGAGATAACGAACCCTTGTTGCTCGTGTTTTTATAATCATATCATTGTGATCCTCGTTTCTTTCTGATCATTTCAAGCTAACATTTGCAGGTAATCATCCAGTAACATTCGAAATCGTTAATTTTGTATACGAACCTAGACTGAATCAAATGATGAATTCTGGACTGTTTTAGGGACAATTCTTGATAGTGATTTAGTGTTTAAGTGTTTTAGGGGAAGAGATTACCAAAATCCAGGGTTAATTCATGGCAGATTGTTTGATTGACTCTTAAAAAGTTTAAACCCTAGATTTTAGGATAAAACACATAAACATTGAATAATCATAACATTTGATTGTTGAAAAAGGTTAATCATTCTTATTAGATGCTTTACAAATCAAAATGGCATGTTAAATCGTTCAAAATCAAAATCTGGAAATTTTGAAGATGAACAGACATGTTCGACCAGTTTAAAAGGGTCGAAAGTGATTCTTTGGTCGAATGTAGCTGGTTCAAACGGTCGAAAGTGGACTTAAACGGTCGAATGTATATTCTTTTCACTGATTTTTCACATTCGAACCTAATTCCACATTCGAACCTCATTTTTCCCACATTCGAACCCCCGAATGGTCGAATGTGGAAATCAAAAATCAAAAATTTCAAGTTTTGAATATTTTGTTCGTGTCTAATGAGTTTTCTTGTTTTGTTTTGCAGTTTAATCATGTCTGAACAACCGAGTACTGATATTCCCGCAGGATCGTCAGACAAGGCAGCCGGGAAGAAGCCAGTAGAAGACTTACCATTTGAAGAAGCACATAGCTGTTTTGCTTATCTGGGCGATTTGAAGAAACATACCGAATTCACCGGTATTGTTGACTTTTTGAAGAGAAGTCATGTTGTTGTTACTATTTCTACTCCTGCCATCATATATAGAGACCACCAAAGAGAATTCTGGACGAATGCTAGAATGGATTTTGGAACAACGAATCTGCTATCGTGAGTAAGATTCAGGGGGAGTTGGTGATTATTTCTGACGACGACATTAGAGAAGCATTGAAGCTAACGAATAAGAAGACTGATCCTAGAGTTCTATCTTGGATTGAGCAGAGAAAGTGTTTCCTGAGAATGAAGTATAATGGACCGATTACTGATGGTTCATTACATAAAGGAAAATTGTGCCCGCAGTTCAAGTACCTTGCTCATGTCATGTTACATGTTTTCGGATCTGTGAGTGGAGGTTATGATGTGATGAGAAAGAGTATTAGCTCTTTGATGGTTGCCCTGATTTTGAACAAGCCATTCAATGTATCTGGAATGATACTTGAACACATGTTGGAACCATTGAGAGGATTGAAGAATAAGAAGTTCTTATTATACCCAAGATTCCTGCAAATGATCTTTGATGAGAAGTACAAGAATTTGAGAAAGGATCCTACACAGATAGTAGTTCAGGATCACATGAGCTTGAGCACTTTAGTAAGAATGAAGGGTTATAAAGGTGTGCTGATGAATGAAAGACCACCAATGAAGAACTTGTTTGGTCACCTGATCAATCAAGGTTATGAAGATCCAGGTGTTAATAAAGCCAGGAATGTAAACAGTGATTCTGATGAAGATAATCCATTATGTCCTGTTGATCCTGAAGCGAAAAGGAAAAGGCAAGTTGTAAATGTTGGTGTGAAGAGTGGAAAAGGGAAAGGAAAGGAAAAAGAGGATGATGCTGAACCACCAAAGAAGACATCTCGAAGGAAAAGGAGTGTTGCGAAGAAAGGCATACACTTGGTTGAGGAAGAATCGATGGATTCTGAAGAGACACAGGTAGAGGAGAGATGGGATTCTGATAACGAGACTGTTAAGAGCACCACGCCCAAGGCCACTGTGGCTGGTGAGTCTGAAAGTCTGAACAAGTCATTAGAATAAAAAAGAATGAAAAGTCCGATTGTGTTGGATGATGTTGATGAAAGTCTGGGTTTGGGATCTGATGATTTTGGAGGATTGCCAAAGACTGGAGAAAAACAGAAAAACCCTACTTACAAGAAGAAAGCAAAGGCAGTCGAAATTGAGAAGCCGATGAAAAAGAGAGCAAAAGATATTGAGAATCTAATTGCTGGAAAGAAAGTTCCTGTAGTATCAAGCTCTAAATCTCCCATGACATCCCCAACAGCAAAGAAACAGAAAATATCATCTGCTGCTGAGCAATCTGAACTTCCAACTGATGATTTCAATGATGTGTTTGATAGAGTCTTGAAAAATTTGAAGAAACAAAAGACTCCAGTTGCTAAGGCTTCAACACCACAGGTTACTGTATCAAGTAATTTGATGGATGCAGTGAACCAGAAGCTAACTGACATGATGAAAATCATTAACCAGCAACAAGCTGAGATTGAACAGCTAAGGAAGAATGACAAGAAGATGTTAGATGTAGTTGTCTCTTCATAGGAAAACCAAGAGGTATTGGAAGCTAAGATCAAACAATTTCAGGATAAGAATCATAAGTTGTTATTACATGAGCAGAGAAATACTAGAAGGTATATTACTATGAGACTTGAGAACAAAAAGCTGAAAGAAGCCAACAAGAGCATGAATAATCTCATAAAATATTTATACTCGAAAGCTCCACAACTGAAAGCTGGAGAGGAAGATAAAGAACCTGAAGAAGAACAGGTTGACTTTGAACCATCTGAAGATGAAGAAGATGATGAAGAATGGGAACAGGATGCCGGTGATGCTCCTAAGAAGAAAGATGATGGTGATAATGATGGTTCAGGTGATGATTCAGGTGATGGTAATAGCTTTGCTGATAGTGATGATGATGATGACGATGATGATGATACTGATAAATATAAGTGTGAAAAGAGGGGATGAGGTAAAGATGCAGGAGAGTCTAGCTCGAAAGCTCCTGGTGGAAACACTGACAATGATGATATTTTCTGGAACGAGAAAATCAGAACTTTATCTGAAGAAGATAAGAAGCTATATCGCTAGATGTTGACTAATAGAGTCTGGACGATTGAGATGACTGGTAGATTTCCAGAAATATTTGAGTCAAATTGTAACCTCACGAATTTTCCCATTTATTTTGCATTAAAGTATTTCCCGATCCATGATATAAAGTCTAATTTATTTCCAAGTATTCTTATCTTTATCCGTGCACTCTATTTTTCTAAGTTCATTTTATCATTGTACTTAAAAAAAAATCTTCAAATCATGACATATGTCCTATCCTAATTCTATTTATAAAATCGTCATTTTATAAGACGGTGTTTTCTTTATTTTCTAATTCAAACTAATGATTTTTTTTTTATTTCTTATTTAAAGCTAATAATTTTTCCAATTACATTTATAATCTCAAACAAGGAAGATATAAATTCATTTCAAAATAAAGCCTTGAGTCAAACAGTCAAAGTCCTAGTCAAAGTCTTAGTCAAACAGTCAAAGTCTTAGTCAAATAGTCAATACATCATAAAACCTTACTTTATGGTGTTGACCAATTTTAATGGCTAATTGAATCCAAAACTAGTATAAAAACCCACATATGAACCATTACATTTACCACCTCTAAATCGATTGTTTCAATCCGATTAAACTTTCCCTCATACCTTTCTTCTATAGTCTATTACTTCTACAATTGAAGCTTTGATTATAAGCTCTTGTAATTGGCGAATTGGAAGCTTGATATTCTTTCTTTTTCGTTTTTTTTTATTTCTTCAATTTGGACTAGCTACGTTGTTGAGTCTTTGGGATTCGCCTCGCATACATTCACAACACTTAGAGGATAATTCACCTTAGCCAATGTGAGTTTACGTAACCATGTTTATGCAATTCTTTATACTTGCAACATTATACTTAAGCAATTCTGCATACATGTCTAGTTGTAAACTTTAATGCCTCATGATTTAGACAACAACAACAGTTAGACTCGTTTCAACAAGTTTCAACAATACATAATCATTAGCTATGGCCAAGCCGGCGATACTCAATAATAGATCTATTGGATTGACAATCCCACCTAGATTCGTTGACCATCTTTTATGGGGAGCGCGGGTGATTGTTATCGTTCCAACATAATATTAAGGTGAACCGTGGATGACGGGATGGACCTAAACTAGTCGGAGGTTTGATTATGTCGATTCAACATTTCATGTTTATTCATGTGGACTTAAACTTACGATAGACATATGAATTGCTAAACTTTTATTATTAAACTTAATTGCTTGACATGGCTTATGTATTCTCACCAACTTCTAGTTGACCCCCCCCCCCCATTTTTTTCCAAACTCAACAGGAAATAACGATGCTTGAAGTCTAGAGCTAGCATGAGAAGATATTTGAAGTTTTAAGTTTCATTTGTTTGTTTGATGTATTAGACCTTAATGTAATTCAACATTGTAATGTAATAAAGGATTATTTAAACATATGTATTACCATGAGCTACTGAACAATCATCAATACGTGACATCCCGATGTTTCCGCTATCGGTTGGGGTGTTACAGATTGGTATCGGAGCCATGGTTATAGGGAATTAGGTTATTAGAAAATTAATCTAGTCTATAACCATAGGATTATAACCAGTACTTGCTCCTTTTATTTGCAACTATACTTATATCTTTTCTCCATCTCCATCCTACTTCTTATCCCTACTTTAATCCCTACAATATTTGGCATATACCACAATCATGTTTTCTTATACACTTGATTATAACCTTTGATCCAAACCCCAAAATTTACACTGCTACATAATCTCCTTACTATAAAGTAAACTCTTTATAAACTATCTTCACATTCACTATCTTGTAACATCCCAAAAATTCATAGAAAAAAAAATTTGTTTAGACGGAATTGACTAACTGATTTTTGTCAGGAAGGGTCGTTAACAAGTTTTATGCTTATTGCTTGATATCAAGTGATTAAAGGGGCCTAGTTATAATTGATGTATGTTTTAAGTCAACTTTTGAAATAAGTTAACTTCTAATGAAAATCTAGGGTCCGAAATGTAAAATTTAGTGGTTTTAAAACATAACATAGCAAAACCCTAGTACAGGAAGTTTTGAGACGGAAAAAAAAAAACTTGTGAGCGGGATCAAGGACCGAATGACGGCGATGATGGTTCAAGGTGGTCTCCGACCATGTGATCTTTAGTTCATAACCAGGTATCACCGGTCTACGTTCTCGTAATATTTGGTCCGAATAAAGATGACCGGTGTTGTCAGTTTGGATAGTGATCTTGGGTTCGGTTGTGGTTATGGAATGCGACGACAGTGGTACAACAGAAGTTGATGGTGTGCGAAAGAGAGGGAGGCAGTGATGGTGGTCGTAAGCGGCGAAGACAAGGGGGTTGTTTGCTATGGTTCGGTGTTGGCAATGGTTAATGTGGTGAACGAAGGTGGTGGTGAGCGACTCGGTAACTACGGTGGTATGTGCAAGGATGTTGATGGTTGGTCAGAAAGGTGGACGATGGGCATGATGTCGGTTGCCGGATAGTATTGCGGAAGATCGAGTGTGGTGGTTTGTGATAGAGTTGGAGCTTGTTCATGATGGCGATGAGATTTGGCCATGGGTTACCTATTGTGATCATGTGTAGATGATGAAGTAGACTCATGGTTTCATTGGCACCACCCTCGATCAGCCACTGCTACTGCCACTTCCATCAGTCATGGTCACCACCAATTGGTCTCATATGTGGTCACTGTTCTTTACACATGATTTGCATTTACATTAACTCCAAGATTATGCAAGCTAGTAGGAAAGTCAACAAAAGGCCACTAATAAATGTGCATATGTGGAAGCAAATCTATAGGCGTAATATGGTGATGGAGTTGATGATTTATGAATAATGATGATGGAATGTTTGTGGTCATTGGTGGAATGTGATGGTGGACATACGCATGGCAAAAAAAAAAAAAAATAAATAAGAGAAATAGATGTTTATGAATGCTCCAAAAGCATCCAATCTTTTATTTGAAGCGAGGAGGTTGTCAAGTTCATGTTTTGTGTGTTCCGGTCCTTTGTAGTTTGGTGCACGTAATGAGGTGAGTTCTTGCGCCCACTCTTTTAGTTATTATTTTTCTAAATATTTTGGGCTGACGTGCATGCTAAACCACTATGATTATTTTATAAAGTCACAAAATATTTTTATGAAGTTATAAATATTTTGCACACGAATGAAATCCATATTAACTCATACATATTATTTTGGTATGAAACGTGATTAGGCGGAATGCGCCTAATGTTTTATTATATGGTTTGAGTTATATGTGTTATTAGAAGTGGGATAGGCCTGCTCTAATTTATGGTATAGTTTTTGTCATGGTTCACATAGTTTATGGCTTATGTGTTATTATAACTGGGATACGCCTGCTCTGATTTATGGCATAGTTTTTGTCTCGGTTGTCACATAGTTTGTCTTATGTGTTATTAGAAGTGGGATAGGCCTGCTCTGAATTATGGTATAGTTTTTGCTATGGTTGTCACATAGTTTATGCCTAATGTGTTGTTATATGTGTTATTATATATATGAATAGACTGTTGTCTTAATTATTTGGCTTAAGTTTTTATTTAATAAGCGGAATGCGCTTAATGTCTTGGCCACGTATTTGAAACCTTACTTGGTAGATCAAGTTTTGTCTTGATTGTTACTTGTTAAGGTTATACATATAAATTGTGTATGTCAGTTATCAGGAATGTAAACTGAGCTATAGTAGTATGTGATATGCCTGCTATGAATTATAGTTAGGGTTTGAGTCGAGTAGGCGGAATGCGCTTATGCAGACTCGGTATTGTTGTGCTAAATAGGCGGGATGCGCTTATTATGGATTGTAACTAAAGTCTTGGGTTGAATAGGCGGATTGTGCTTATCCTAGACTTTAAATATTGCTTAGGGAACAATTAGGCGGACTGCGCGTATTGTTGACTCTAAGGTTATAGTATTTTGTTATTGTATATTTTAACAACTTACTATTATTGAAAACTTTTAAAACTTGAACTCACTCAGCGTAGCTGACTTTTGCATACACGTTAGATTGATTTCAGGTTGTGGATGAATAAAGGGCGCCTTGGCATGCAGTGGAGCTACTCAGTTGCGGTTGACATTTCAATTAAGAAGACGTCTACGAGATTTGCTCGAACGTTATTTACATATTTTTTTTAAGTTTTTAGTTGATTATTAAGTATTTTTTTTGACCCGTCTTGGGCAAACCATGTTTGGAAATTTAATAATTTCTTTTAACTTTCCGCTGCGTATTTTCTGAAATAAAATAAGATTTCTTCTGAATTGTTAACATGGTTTTAGTATTTGAATGCCAACTGTTTGACCTGTCGGTTTTGAGGGTCTTACAAGTTGGTATCAGAGCAATGGTTCGAGGGATTCGGGCAGTTTGTGCTCGAACTCGAATCTGGTATGGGACCAAACTGTTACTAAGAAATGTCAACTGCTGGGTAGCTGCAAGCCAAGAGGTAATCCTTATTATCGACGTATGTCTATATATATATATATATATATATATATATATATATATATATATATATATATATATATATACACTTCCTTGGGTGCTTAATAGCATGAAGTCATAAACGGGCGGTTAGTGCCTTTACATTTTGATGTAGTATGGAAAGTTTATTATGTAGTGCGTAACGCACGACACATAGGTTGGGATGCTTCTCGTTGAACACTTAGATACATAAGGTGTTAAAAGAAAACCCAATAACTATATTTGTTTTAAGTATGTTTTGATGGCTCTTTTTTAGTGCATAACTGTAATAATTCATAGGGGGTGTATACTCTTACGTTTTGAGGTAGGGTAGAATGCCCATCTTCGTTTGTTAATTGCAAACCTTTAAGGTTTAACAGCAAAATACTATGTGTATTTGTGTTAATGTGTAGGCAGAATTGTTATTGTGGTCATAACTTGTGTTTAGGGTGACTAAAGTAAAGTAAACAGCTAATCACACTTGATCAATGTTATTAGAAGTTTACCCTTACTTTACACATCCTGAATATGTCTTGTGACGGATCATGTGACGGTTTTGTCGTGAATGTTTTGTGTGGGCTGCGTCTATCATCTTTTGTATTGGGTTAGATAAGATCCCAAGGATACTAGACATTTAATTGAGGACAAGGTTGCAGTAGGAAATTCACTCCTTGTGACCAAGGCTGTAGATAATTGTTGGATCGAGTTATCGGGCCATAGACTTCTTATTCTCTTGTACTTAATATCATTGGGTTGCTTTGATGGTATTCTTGGGATGGATTGGCTGGCTACCGTGGATGCTCACTTTGTGTGCGGGCGGAGACTCGTGCGACTTACAGCTCCTTATGGGAATTGTATTACTGTTCATAGGCACGATAGTTGCTCATTACCTCGGGTTATTTCTATGCCAAAGGCGGGGAAGATGTTTCAGCGTTGGTGTAAGGCGTACCTGGCGCAGGTCTTGGATGTGGGGGCTGATATCCCTAAGCTAGGGGATGTCCCCGTAGTGCGGGATTACTCGGATGTATTGCCTGAGGATTTGACGGAATCGCCATCGGACCGCGAGGTTGAGTTCCAAATAGACCTCGGGCCGGAAGCTAAACCTGTAGCCAGAGACCTTACCTCCTAGCCCCTGTGTAAATGAAATAACTCTCATCTCCGTTGGAGTATTTTCTTAAGAAATGGTTCGTTAGACTGAGTATCCCACCATGGGGTGCGCCGGTTTTAATTGTAAAAAGAAAGATGGTAGAATGCGGATGTGTATCACTTGACGGTGGAGAATAGGTATCCTTTCCCGAGAATTGATGGTTTTTTTCGATCAGCTCCAATGAGCTAGTTGGCTCTCAAGAATTGATCTTAAATCAGGTTACACATCAGCACCGCGTATCACCCGCAGACGGATGGTCAGTCGGGAAGAATCATCCAACCTCTTGAAGATATGCTTCGGGCCCGCACTATTGATTTTGACGGTAGCTGGGATTATCACTTACCCTTGGCGTGAATTTCATATAACAATAGCCACACACCACTTTTGGGATGCCACCGTATGAGAAGTTGTGTTTGGAGACTACCTGACCTTATAAACTAGGCTATGACAAAAGTGGGAAAGGCCTACTCTGATCTATGGTATTGGTTTTGTGTCATGGTTGTTACTTAGTTTATGTTATATTGTTTATTATATATAATAGACTATTTTTAGTGGCTACCTGACATGTCGAACCGAGCTATGACAGAAGGGGGATATGCCTGCTCTGATCTATGGTATTAGGTTTGATGTCAGGGTTGTCACATAGTTTAAATTATATGTATTTTTAAACTGGCTATGACAGAAGTTGGATATGCCAGCTTGATCTCCAGTCTTAGTTTATGTTGCATGGGCGCAGATGTAGGACTCCGGTTTGTTGGGGTTCCGTTTGGGCAGAAGCAATTGGTGATTTATAACCGGAAATGATCATATGAATGTTCTATCTGGTGTAGAAGTAAGTGGATTGGAACAGTAGTAGAAGGCTATTCATATGTTCCGGTAGTTAATATATTCTTAGCAGTTTATCCTTAAAATATCACGTTTGGTGGTCCCTTATCCAAGAGGATTCGAGGACGAATCCTATTATAAGGAGGATAGACTTGTAACATCCCAAAAATTCATAGAAAAAAAAAATTGTTTAGACGGAATTGACTGACTGATTTTTGTTAGGAAGGGTCGTTAACAAGTTTTATGCTTATTGCTTGATATCAAGTGATTAAAGGGGCCTAGTTATAATTAATGTATGTTTTAAGTCAACTTTTGAAATAAGTTAACTTCTAATGAAAATCTAGGGTCCGAAATGTAAAATTTAGTGGTTTTAAAACATAACATAGCAAAACCCTAGTACAGGAAGTTTTGAGACGGAAAAAAAAAACTTGTGAGCGGGATCAAGGACCGAATGACGGCGATGATGGTTCAAGGTGGTCTCCGACCATGTGATCTTTAGTTCATAACCAGGTATCACCGGTCTACGTTCTCGTAATATTTGGTCCGAATAAAGATGACCGGTGTTGTCAGTTTGGATAGTGATCTTGGGTTCGGTTGTGGTTATGGAATGCGACGATAGTGGTACAACAGAAGTTGATGGTGTGGGAAAGAGAGGGAGGCAGTGATGGTGGTCGTAAGCGGCGAAGACAAGGGGGTTGTTTGCTATGGTTCGGTGTTGGCTATGGTTAATGTGGTGAACGAAGGTGGTGGTGAGCGACTCGGTAACTACGGTGGTATGTGCAAGGATGTTGATGGTTGGTCAGAATGGTGGACGATGGGCATGATGTCGGTTGCCGGATAGTATTACGGTAGATCGAGTGTGGTGGTTTGTGATAGAGGTGGAGCTTGTTCATGATGGCGATGAGATTTGGCCATGGGTTACCTATCGTGATCATGTGTAGATGATGAAGTAGACTCATGGTTTCATTGGCACCACCCTCGATCAGCCACTGCTACTGCTACTTCCATCAATCATGGTCACCACCAATTGGTCTCATATGTGGTCACTGTTCTTTACACATGATTTGCATTTACATTAACTCCAAGATTATGCAAGCTAGTAGGAAAGTCAACAAAAGGCCACTAATAAATGTGCATATGTGCAAGCAAATCTATAGGCGTAATATGGTGATGGAGTTGATGATTTATGAATAATGATGATGGAATGTTTGTGGTCATTGGTGGAATGTGATGGTGGATGTGACAACCGGCAAATTTCGTACAACGATTAACGTGATTCTAATCATGTTTTAGAAATAATTAACATGGTTTAAGGTTAATTATGGTTAGTTGAGCTAATATGAGTCCTACGATGTCCTTTTGAAAGTTCGTTGAAGTCTTGATGCCTTTAAAGAAAGACTTCGCGTGTTTAACGTAACGAACTGACATCAGCAAAAATTTGTCCAACTGGAATAACATAAGCTTATTCTATGAAAATACGACACGTATTTACTATCGATGCGAACGGATGTGAAATCGGCGTGGTAAACGGCCAAAAACGCAGCGTTTTGGAGAACGCGGAGAGGAACTGACGTGGGATTCGAACGTCGAAACGCGTGGCTTTAACCGTTACCGAACTTCCGGAATAATTATTTATTATAAATAATGTTATCGGTTGAATTTCGAAAGTTATCGGATCATTTAAATGAAGGATAACACAACCGAACCGATTAACGCGATTGTAACGCGTGTGCCGTCTTCACGCGTCGGGTGACGAAAATAATTATTGAATTGCTCGGTCTGGTGTTATTTATGACTACGTACAAAAACCGAGTCCAGAAGCGATAACGGGCTAAAACGGAGCAGTTGGTACGCGACGTTGGGCTTGAAGCCCAATCCAAAAGCCCACCTATATATGCCCATAACCTCCAAAATATCCTCATTTCTCACATTCCTTCCTCTCTCTAAAAACCAAACTCTCTCAACTCTCTCTCTCGCTAGAAATTCCGGCGGCCGGCCGGCAGGCGTCCGGCGGCGTCCGGCGAGTTTCCGGCGAGTTTCCGGCGACCTTCCGGCGACTTTTTCCAGCGCGTGACACCCCCACCCCCACTAATTTCGACGCCCCGAACGCGATGGTGAAGACCGTTTTCCCTAAAACGAAGCGGTTTGAACGTTGGTACCATTCCGACGACTTTTCCGGTAAGCTCGTTTTCGAGTTTTCTTTGTACAAACGTTTAGATCGGGTCTTTGGGAGACTCCTCACAAGTTTTCACGGGATTTCGTTCTCCGGCCATATTCCGGCGAGCTATTTCCGGTTAGTTGCGAGTTCGGGAGGGGCCGGAGTGGGTTTGGATGGGTTCCGGTGGCGCGCGGGTGGTCGGAAAGAGGAGGCTGGGTAGCGTGGATGGTGGTGGTGACCGGCGGCCGCAATTCCGGCCACGGCGGTGGCGTCCGGCGGCCGCGGGTCCGGTCCGTTTTGGGTTCGGGACTCGGGGCTCGGGTCAAGAGTGTGTTTTCGGGTCAGATCTGGTGCGGGTTCGCGTTAATGGTCCGGGTTTTGTTCGGGTCTCGTCAGATCTAGTCAACCCCCGGTCAAACGGGTCAGATCTGGGAAATTCGCTTACGGATCAGATTTCGAGCTCGGTCAAACACGAGTCAACTCCGGTCAAACTTTGACTCGGTCAACGCGTCGTTCGAGACGTGTCAAGTCACGCACGCGCTTATCGGTATAATTTAATCGTGTTTATTTTCGTTACATTTATAAAGCATATTATAAATATATAACGACTAACTCGCGAACGAACCAATAAAAGTATTAACGAAAAGTATTATGAGATAATATTGGTATATTAGTCGTGACTTGCGTTGTTGTTGGACTAAATTGATGGACTATACGTATATATATATTGATATAAATAGTATGATTTATATAATAGTCACAACGTATAAGTCTCGTGGATTAGAAATGCGAATAAATATAATGTCGTCTTTGGTTAGGTGTTGATTTTGGGAAATTGTAGACAACTTGTGTTGTCTGGTTTATACAAAAACAGAGGAAACTCTGCAGAAATTTTTATAAAATCCGTAGCGCGACAAGTGTGACATTATTGTGCGTTCTTATAAATAACTTTCCAAGCGCTTGACAAATGTAGTCATGTATAATCACGACGTTTTGACAAATATTATTTGTAACAATAATAGTCCATTCCGAGAAATATTTCAAACAAATATATAGTTTTTTTGCTACCAAGCGTCAAGGATTGACGAGTTTTTCAAGGTTACTTGGTAACTAAAATATGTTTGTTGTCGGATTAAAAGATGTATAAACGTCCGGTTTTAATTGGAAAACCTGTTCATAAAAAGCAAAGTCTTGAGATTTGTAAGATACTCGGATTCGGGAAAAGAAATAACAAATGTTATTAAAAAGGATTTTAATAACTATATTATATTTCAGCAAGGTATATTTTCCGAAAATAACTATACAAGACGATTACATTTATCCGATTTACGAGACAAGCTATGGCTCGGGATGAGTTATACGTTTCGTGATATTAGTCCAACATAGTTTGCACACGAATAGTAACAAGTGCGCGACTTGGGTACTATTTCGTATGTGAACACATGAACTATGATAAGTCACGATCGGTTCGTCGAGTTAAAACACTTGAAGACTCGGGTTAGTACACACGAGTCTAGATAGTTGAATAAACTATCTTTTAACCGGAAATTAAGCTAGGTTTATATATGATAGACTTTAAGGTGTCCTTTATTGGTAATTAGGGCACGAAGAAGTCGGTCAAAGCTTTGGGCTTTATTTGCTAGCTAAGCATGGAAATTAAGGTGAGTTTCACAGCCCCATTTTACTGTTTTAACTGGGGGAAAGATATGTTTGTCAAAAGTTATCGCATATTGAAATGTTTTCAAAGGTTAAAATGTGGTAAGTGGCATGATGAGTACTTGAGTTTTTGGTCGCCACTCGGGGTTGGGTCCTCGCTACTGTAACCATTAATTCAGGTAAATGAAACTGAAGGAATATTTGGATAGTACTATTGGTGCCTGACAAGGCCCACCCCTAATCGATAGCGTCGATTATGCATCGGCGTATGCCTGGGGTGCACGTATTCTGAACTTAAGTCGTTGGGTTCCGAGAAACGACTTGGAGCGGGGCATATTTATTAGTCTTGGTTTGGTTATGGGACTCAGGGGATTGCTCATCATCATAATTTGTAGGAGCTAGCTACTCCATACAAAGGCCACAAAATGTGCTGGATTTGCACAGGATATAAAAATGTGCTGGATTTGCACAGGATATAAAAATGTGCTGGATTTGCACAGGATGTAAAAATGTGCTGGATTTGCACAGGATGTAAAAATGTCGTATTTACGAAACTAAAACCTGTGAACTCACCAATATTTTATATATTGACGTCTTTTTAAACATATCTTTCAGGTAACTAAGTGCTGAACAGGTATGCGGCTAGTACGGTGGAATTTGGGATGTCGGACAATGGTTGGGGGTTTCATCTATTGTTACCTTCGGGTTGGGACATAAACGGAAACACCCCACTTTAAAACTTAATGTTTGTGGTTTTAAGTAATGTTTGAAACCAGGTACTCCTTCCCGACATCTTAATATAATGATCTTTTCTAATTAAATATAGTTTGTGTTAATCTTGACTTTGATATGCTTTCGAGCATCGCGCCACGTGTTTCCGCCATTGGCGTGGTGTGACAGAAGTGGTATCAGAGCCAGGTTATCGCGAACTAGCATTTTTGAAAAAAATCTAGACTATAACCGGTTTTGGCTCGAAAACGAAGTTTTCAAATATAAAACACAACGAAATATTTTTAGAAAAGAAAGAAAATTGTACATGGATTGTACAAGGGGAAATTCCGACCGACTAGCCATGTGTGTCAATATATAAAATGTTAGAAAATAAGGATATGAATGTTTAAATTGTGTAGAGATCCGATTTTCTGACTAGTGCTAGTTAATGCATATAAGTAGTACAGATAGCTTGCCTGTAAGGATATCGTCTCACACTTCACTTTAGTCCGCACTTTTGCATCGATTACCGATATCAACAAGCGGGGCGGAAGCGGTGGTCTACGACGAACTTACCCGCTTACCTGCGGACGGGATGATCGGAAGGATTAACCTATATCGTGCTAGTGGACGTTGTCGTGTTGCTGATGTTGTGAAGGCGAAGCTAGTCTAGGTCCTTTATTGTGTGAAATCTTTGTTTTGGATCAGGAAGCTCGGAACTAGCGGGCACCAAAATTACCTGGCAACACCGATTATCATTGCGGGTGCACACGTAATAATAACTTGCGGTGCACGGTAACCTTGGTGGGCGCTAGGGCTGGGGTTGGTGATCACTCCTTGCCTTGTCTATTCTTGTACTGTAGGGTCAGTCTTAGCTTTTGATTGGCCAACGGGTAAAAAGGGAGGTCTTGTTGATATCCCTTGATTTCGATCCTCGCAAACTGAATGAGCTTTCTTCAGCATTACCTCTAAGGTACGAACACGGAAGAGCTCGAACGTCTACTTCATATGAGTGATCTGACGTAAACCCTCGCATCGGATAGGGACAGGAGATGAAAACTTCCTTGTATAGGAGTTTAATGCCTCCGCACAAAGTTCTTCGATGGAGCGGACGTACGAGGATGCACTGCCTGCCGAAGAGATGAATGCTTGGTACGATGCGTGGAACGCTAAACTTGGAAACCAGTGAAGACCGAGGGTGCGTCCCTGCAAAACCAGTGCGTTTTGAGCACGGGACCCTATGTGGATCAGTATTGAGATTAGTTGCCCGTGTGCTGCTATGTTATTACTGTGAGTAAGTCATTCTTGATCTAGCTCATGCCCAAGTTGTCTTCGAGGGTCAGGCGTTCCTTCCCCCATTGGAGGGCAGAATCGTCCTTGCTGAGTTAATAGGCTTGATCATCTTATCTAGAAGGCATGATAGCCCCCAGCTAAATTAACAATGTCGAATCGGCAAGATCCTAGTATATTTATTTAATGGGAAAATAAATATATGGTAAAGTGAGCCGAGTCGGGTGTTGAAAATGAATTATCGATCGGCAAGATCCTAGTATATTTATTTAATGGGAAAATAAATATATGGTAAAGTGAGCCGAGTCGGGTGTTGAAAATGAATTATCGATCGGCAAGATCCTAGTATATTTATTTAATGGGAAAATAAATATATGGTAAAGTGAGCCGAGTCGGGTGTTGAAAATGAAATATCGATCGGCAAGATCCTAGTATATTTATTTAATGGGAAAATAAATATATGGTAAGGTGAGCCGGGTCGGGTGCCGAAAACGAAATATCGACCGACAAGACCCTAGTATAATTATTTAATGGGAAAATAATTATACGGTAAAGCGAGTCGAGTCGATGGTCGTAAAATACAACGTCGAATCGACAAGACCCTAGTATAATTATTTAATGGGAAAATAATTATACGGTAAAGCGAGTCGAGTCGATGGTCGTAAAATACAACGTCGAATCGACAAGACCCTAGTATAATTATTTAATGGGAAAATAATTATACGGTAAAGTGAGTCGAGTCGATGGTCGTAAAATACAATGTCGAATCGACAAGACCCTAGTATAATTATTTAATGGGAAAATAATTATACGGTAAAGTGAGTCGAGTCGATGATTGTAAAATGTAGTGACGAGTCGACAAGATCCTAGTATATTTATTTAATGGGAAAATAAATATATGGAAAGGTGAGTCGAGTCGATTACGGGAAAAATGAAATCTCGACTGACAAGATCCTAGTATGACTACTTAATGGGAAAGTAGTTATATGGTAAAGTGAGTCGAGTCGGAGATAATTTTACCCAAGTCAGTTAATATATATGGAGACATACATATATATTGAATATAGGATCACGACGTGTGTTTTGCGTCTGAATCCGTCATAATACTCGGGGAGCGAAACCACATTTCGGGAGCCGAAATCGTAAAGCGTGTGACTCGTAATTGTCAAGTGTCACAGAACGCTCTGGCTGACATTGAAATCCCCCTCGAAAAAGCAAATAACGGACTACTGGAAGTGGTCACGTTATTCTGTCAACTAAAACTCACCCATGGGACGGCAATTCCATTGCTCATGTTACAATGTTGAACGTCCGCTACCCTCGTCAGGACGACGAGACTGGTTGTTTATCTGGGGTGGTAATTGATGCGAAGTGTTTTCCATCAATCCCCATAGATATTGAGACGTTGCGTCCCTTTGTCACGGTGTTTTATAAACTATGGTTGCGAGATCCGTTCGTCATGGACAATGTGACTTGTCTGATCTCTTGTCATATTTCGAAACTCTCACTGCGTAGCCTATCAGGAAGAAAGTTCGCTGGCCCCGCATAGGTGTCGGAGAGGCATTTCAGTTGATGACTATCGGTACTAGAGCCAAATAACATGCAAGAGGACCCTAATGAGAAGGATGACTCGGCTGAATTGCCAGAGTCGGTATCGTTTTTATTTTATCGTGGTGTCTCGATAAATCATGATCCTTCTACCTCTACTATTCTTGTTGTGACCAATGTTTTGATACTGGAAAAGATGTTGGTTGGTTTCTAGGTCCTATGGATACTATTTACCACACATCTAATAGCTACGACGGGTCTAAGGTTTCTGCTGAGCCTGCTGTTGTTGCTGCCATCGTTGTTCTATGGCCCAAGCGAATTATGTCGTCGTTGCTGAGAGTGTAGCTCATACTGAGCGTGTTGAGGATGTTTCTATGGCTGTTGTCAAGTTTGATGTTGCTGTTGTTTCGAAGGCTCCTGCCAAGATCATTGCCATTGACATAGATATCTCTAAGACCCTTGCCAAGCCGCTATGATCATGTTTGTGTCACGATGGAGTTCGTTGCTGTTAACTCCATTTTCTTTGAGGTTTTCGTTGAACCACTCGTTATCATTCCCTGGCTCCTGCCAAGACTAATGTCGGCGATGGCTCTCAGGTATGGTTGAGCCTGTCAATGCTGCAGCTGCCATTATTCGAGTGACTTATATCGAGCATACAGTCGTTCTCCCTAAGAACGATATCGGCCTGATAAGTCTACTAAATTATGTGGGACCCATCGTTCCCATTTCTGTTATGAAGGCGGATGCCTTTGGTGATCCAATCGTTCCTACTAATGAGCCTATGGAGTATAGGTTTGTGGCTGAGGATACGAATAAGGATTCCGTCACCATAAGTGAGCTGAAACGCACCGGGGTGCGTGCTCACCGTGATGGAGCTTCTTGTGGTTATGTATAGTGGACTCGCTAGGTTGTGTGTCATCCTGCTGTTGTGAATTCATGAAGTGGTGTTACCCCTACCGATTGTGCATTCTTGTAGCTGCACGGTTCTGCCGATTGCGTATCCATGTGGTTGCGCTGCATTGACGACGGTGCATTCCTGTTGTTGTGCTGCTCCTGCAGTGGTGTAGCCTTGTGGTCGTGTTTCTCTGGGTCATGCGATTCATGTTGCGGTACTACCTGGTTGACATGCTTCTCTGTTGTTGAGTTGTTCCTGTGCGGTGTTCCCTTGTTGATGTGTTCGTGGATGTGTTGTTGTCATGTCATGTTATTTCTACTATCGTATTGCACCGTGAACGTATTGCTACAATTGTTGGATTGACTTGATGATGTGATAACTTGTCGTTTGATTCACTCTTGGTTCCCTTAGGATAAAGACATTACCCCAAACCCACGTAACCATTGTTATGTTGCTGAATGGTTGTGTAGTGATGCCATCGATAATGTGGGAATTCGGGTGTCTAACGGACCTTCCAGTAGTCATACTAAGACACTCTAGTCCTAGTGTTAGCACATGTATCTCCCTAAAGTTCGAATCTCGTGGTAGTTTCAGTAATTGACCGAATCATGTGTCGACCTCTTTATATGCCCGCGAGTTTCGTGAGCATTACCTCTTCAGGATCTAAGGCATCAGTGACGCCATGTCCAGCCTTAACCTTTTACGCGCATTTTGGTCGACTAACCACTCTCGAATCATGTCGGAAGGAAATCCCATGATCCACACACGACGGGGTGAGGCTCGTCTTTGCGATAATGGGATTTCGAATACATCTCGAACTTGAAGGTATCGAGTAAATGTGAGCGATATTATGACCCATACCTTTGGGCTAGTAAGAGTTGAAAGACTCAATTTATTATTGCTCATCCCAGTGGATTGTTTAACATCATACCTGCCAACGTGTCATGCCGATGACTACAGGAATAACAGTGTGGACCCACCCACAGCGCGTGCATTGGTGGAGTCCCCGGTACATGATTCGGAGGTCTTATGAAACCCTGAATCCAGAAGGGCGTGTAACATTGTCTACTCTGTGAGGGTGCTGCCCTACTGTGATGAGATCGTCGATCAACTCAGCCCTTCGAATGATGTTATCCTGCTAATGGTAGGTTTATCTTGTCTTGGTGCCGTTGCATAGATTCTTGGGATTGTGGAACCCTTTCGACCTTGGGTCGACATGGGTGTTCCCAGTTATTTTACAGTAGCATTGCTCGTACTAGAGCAAAATCCCCTGCCCTTGGCAAACGCTGTTGGAGACACCATAGCAATGTGAGCTGCCTGGTTAGTGCGTTTAGTCCATGACTAATCAAGATGAGCACGAAAGCTTACATGTTGCACCCATGTGTGTGACCACCTGAGTCGTTGAATGGGATGCCTTATTGGAAGGCTCAAGACTACTTCTTGTAGGGCGATCTCGGTCGTTTGTTGTTTTAAGTAACGGTTCTGGCGCATGAAGCCGTCAAGCCCAAACGTAAGATCTATGCCAGATGCATTCATCTATGACTCAATTTCACCTCTTACCTCGAAAGATCCCGAAAGATGGAATATTCGGCGAGTGAGGATTCCGGGTCAGGACTCCTTTTACTCAGATCTCTGCATAGGAGCTGATAGTCATTTGAGGGCGTGTGTCCTGTATTGTTCAGAATTGACTTACTAGGTTGCTAATAACGATAGGACACCAGTGCTCGTGAGGCACATATAGCAGGACAAGCACTAGGTACCCTTGTTTTGGGTAGTTACCAATGCTCTGCTTACCGTCTCGGTGGGCACCAGCGTGTTGGGATGTTGTCGAGACCCTATCCTCTGTTTGTTACGGCAACCATATCATGATGATTCATATACATCATCCTTATGTTGACCAATGTGATGAGGTGATGCGAGCCTCTAGACATTTGTGTTTAAGTCGGCTTAAATCCTCGTGTATTGTGGAATTGTACGGCCATGCGTTGAATATACACTGTCTACTGTTTGGGGAAAACTGAGGGGTGAAAGTGACGCAAAAACTTTCGACCTCCGTCAGTCGATATTAGGCGCCCTGGTACCGCTAACCACAAACGCTCATACGAAAAGGTTGTAAGTTGGTGCATAGTGGATTTCGGTCCATGTGAGGACACAGGAATACCATCCGCTACTATAAACAACCTTGAGCGTCCTCAAGAACGTCGACCGCTTTGTGATCTGGTAAGATCACCCGATTAGTGAAATTCAACGAGCGAACCTAATGGCCCTGTCGCCTGAGGTGTCCGGTGACTGTGATGAGACGCAGGCAATGATCGATTGCTGTTTGGAACCTTCTCATCCCCTACTCGTTTGTAGTTATAATATGAGGCATACGGATAGCCACCAATACTCTTGGAGAGTCGTGGCTAGACACTAGGTGTCAACTTTCACAATATCGGATTTTAGTAGTTATCCTGCCCCAGGGTGTGCCAAACCTTGAACGCAAGTCTGGGACACTCAATTTGAGATGAGTATGGATTACCATTCTCGAACGAATGAATTATCGTCCTGGACGGAAGTGTCCTGTGTGATACGATTAGTGTCGGTGGCAAATCAAATTCGTGTACTTCATCGCCAGAATTTCCTATGTGATAGGAATCATCACCCTAGTGTTCGGGGTGTACTGCTCGAAGTCCTCTGGAGTGCATACGTGTACGTCTCTAGTACATTGAATGTCAGATAGAGATATACACATGATCTGGCGTGAGTTCAAGAGGTGACCAACGAATCTGGTAGATTCAAATCTGCCTGAATAAGTGGCCAAACCGATCAGGAAGTTGTATTAACAAGGCGTTGGCCTTAGGAACTTCGATTTGGTATAGGGCTTTGCTGAGTGTTATACTCTGAAAGGGTGTTGTTAGGCACGAAAGCGGTGATGGAGTGACTTCGCTTAGTACTCCAGTAACTCGGATATGTCAGTTAAAATTGGCCTTGCAACGAACAAGCTCGAACTATCGCAAGAGCTTAGTGGGACTCGTGATGAATCTCGCAAGTCTGGCCTGAGGCAGCATTGTAAATTCCTCGACCGACAGGATTCAGGTTGACGCAAAGCTCTACTATTTCGGGAAAACCGATATTTGTGCCGGGTTGCGATACCCAAGAGCTCGGCCGTAGCCGACTCATGACATTGTGTTCGTTAGGACGCTAAGCGTGAACTGGAGTTCACGAAGAAAAGGGGTAATCGTGTGAGTTGCAAACATCCCACCCTGTTCAAGGATACTAATGTATCGGATGACTTGAACTGAATTCCGGGACGGAATTCTCTTAACGGGGGGAGAATGTGACAACCGGCAAATTTCGTACAACGATTAACGTGATTCTAATCATGTTTTAGAAATAATTAACATGGTTTAAGGTTAATTATGGTTAGTTGAGCTAATATGAGTCCTACGATGTCCTTTTGAAAGTTCGTTGAAGTCTTGATGCCTTTAAAGAAAGACTTCGCGTGTTTAACGTAACGAACTGACATCAGCAAAAATTTGTCCAACTGGAATAACATAAGCTTATTCTATGAAAATACGACACGTATTTACTATCGATGCGAACGGATGTGAAATCGGCGTGGTAAACGGCCAAAAACGCAGCGTTTTGGAGAACGCGGAGAGGAACTGACGTGGGATTCGAACGTCGAAACGCGTGGCTTTAACCGTTACCAAACTTCCGGAATAATTATTTATTATAAATAATGTTATCGGTTGAATTTCGAAAGTTATCGGATCATTTAAATGAAGGATAACACAACCGAACCGATTAACGCGATTGTAACGCGTGTGCCGTCTTCACGCGTCGGGTGACGAAAATAATTATTGAATTGCTCGGTCTGGTGTTATTTATGACTACGAACAAAAACCGAGTCCAGAAGCGATAACGGGCTAAAACGGAGCAGTTGGTACGCGACGTTGGGCTTGAAGCCCAATCCAAAAGCCCACCTATATAAGCCCATAACCTCCAAAATATCCTCATTTCTCACATTCCTTCCTCTCTTTAAAAACCAAACTCTCTCAACTCTCTCTCTCTCTAGAAATTCCGGCGGCCGGCCGGCAGCCGTCTGGCGGCGTCCGGCGGCGTTCCGGCAGCCGTCCGGCGGCGTCCGGCGAGTTTCCGGCGACCTTCCGGTGACTTTTTCCGGCGCGTGACACCCCCACCCCCACTAATTTCGACGCCCCGAACGCGATGGTGAAGACCGTTTTCCCTAAAACGAAGCGGTTTGAACGTTGGTACCATTCCGACGACTTTTCCGGTATGCTCGTTTTCGAGTTTTCTTTGTACAAACGTTTAGATCGGGTCTTTGGGAGACTCCTCACAAGTTTTCACGGGATTTCGTTCTCCGGCCATATTCCGGCGAGCTATTTCCGGTTAGTTGCGAGTTCGGGAGGGGCCGGAGTGGGTTTGGATGGGTTCCGGTGGCGCGCGGGTGGTCGGAAAGAGGAGGCTGGGTAGCGTGGATGGTGGTGGTAACCGGCGGCCGCAATTCCGGCCACGGCGGTGGCGTCCGGCGGCCGCGGGTCCGGTCCGTTTTGGGTTCGGGACTCGGGGCTCGGGTCAAGAGTGTGTTTTCGGGTCAGATCTGGTGCGGGTTCGCGTTAATGGTCCGGGTTTTGTTCGGGTCTCGTCAGATCTAGTCAACCCCCGGTCAAACGGGTCAGATCTGGGAAATTCGCTTACGGATCAGATTTCGAGCTCGGTCAAACACGAGTCAACTCCGGTCAAACTTTGACTCGGTCAACGCGTCGTTCGAGACGTGTCAAGTCACGCACGCGCTTATCGGTATAATTTAATCGTGTTTATTTTCGTTACATTTATAAAGCATATTATAAATATAAAACGACTAACTCGCGAACGAACCAATAAAAGTATTAACGAAAAGTATTATGAGATAATATTGGTATATTAGTCGTGACTTGCGTTGTTGTTGGACTAAATTGATGGACTATACGTATATATATATATTGATATAAATAGTATGATTTATATAATAGTCACAACGTATAAGTCTCGTGGATTAGAAATGCGAATAAATATAATGTCGTCTTTGGTTAGGTGTTGATTTTGGGAAATTGTAGACAACTTGTGTTGTCTGGTTTATACAAAAACAGAGGAAACTCTGCCGAAATTTTTATAAAATCCGTAGCGCGACAAGTGTGACATTATTGTGCGTTCTTATAAATAACTTTCCAAGCGCTTGACAAATGTAGTCATGTACAATCACGACGTTTTGACAAATATTATTTGTAACAATAATAGTCCATTCCGAGAAATATTTCAAACAAATATATAGTTTTTTTGCTACCAAGCGTCAAGGATTGACGAGTTTTTAAAGGTTACTTGGTAACTAAAATATGTTTGTTGTCGGATTAAAAGATGTATAAACGTCCGGTTTTAATTGGAAAACCTGTTCATAAAAAGCAAAGCCTTGAGATTTGTAAGATACTCGGATTCGGGAAAAGAAATAACAAATGTTATTAAAAAGGATTTTAATAACTATATTATATTTCAGCAAGGTATATTTTCCGAAAATAACTATACAAGACGATTACATTTATCCGATTTACGAGACAAGCTATGGCTCGGGTTGAGTTATACGTTTCGTGATATTAGTCCAACATAGTTTGCACACGAATAGTAACAAGTGCGCGACTTGGGTACTATTTTGTATGTGAACACATGAACTATGATAAGTCACGATCGGTTCGTCGAGTTAAAACACTTGAAGACTCAGGTTAGTACACACGAGTCTAGATAGTTGAATAAACTATCTTTTAACCGGAAATTAAGCTAGGTTTATATATGATAGACTTTAAGGTGTCCTTTATTGGTAATTAGGGCACGAGGAAGTCGGTCAAAGCTTTGGGCTTTATTTGCTAGCTAAGCATGGAAATTAAGGTGAGTTTCACGGCCCCATTTTACTGTTTTAACTGGGGGAAAGATATGTTTGTCAAAAGTTATCGCATATTGAAATGTTTTCAAAGGTTAAAATGTGGTAAGTGGCATGATGAGTACTTGAGTTTTTGGTCGCCACTCGGGGTTGGGTCCTCGCTACTGTAACCATTAATTCAGGTAAATGAAACTGAAGGAATATTTGGATAGTACTATTGGTGCCTGACAAGGCCCACCACTAATCGATAGCGTCGATTATGCATCGGCGTATGCCTGGGGTGCACGTATTCTGAACTTAAGTCGTTGGGTTCCGAGAAACGACTTGGAGCGGGGCATATTTATTAGTCTTGGTTTGGTTATGGGACTCAGGGGATTGCTCATCATCATAATTTGTAGGAGCTAGCTACTCCATACAAAGGCCACAAAATGTGCTGGATTTGTACAGGATATAAAAATGTGCTGGATTTGCACAGGATATAAAAATGTGCTGGATTTGCACAGGATGTAAAAATGTGCTGGATTTGCACAGGATGTAAAAATGTCGTATTTACGAAACTAAAACCTGTGAACTCACCAATATTTTATATATTGACGTCTTTTTAAACATATCTTTCAGGTAACTAAGTGCTGAACAGGTATGCGGCTAGTACGGTGGAATTTGGGATGTCGGACAATGGTTGGGGGTTTCATCTATTGTTACCTTCGGGTTGGGACATAAACGGAAACACCCCACTTTAAAACTTAATGTTTGTGGTTTTAAGTAATGTTTGAAACCAGGTACTCCTTCCCGACATCTTAATATAATGATCTTTTCTAATTAAATATAGTTTGTGTTAATCTTGACTTTGATATGCTTTCGAGCGTCGCGCCACGTGTTTCCGCCATTGGCGTGGTGTGACAGTGGACATACGCATGGCAAAAAAAAAAAAAAAAAATAAGAGAAATAGATGTTTATGAATGCTCCAAAAGCATCCAATCTTTTATTTGAAGCGAGGAGGTTGTCAAGTTCATGTTTTGTGTGTTCCGGTCCTTTGTAGCTTGGTGCACGTAATGAGGTGAGTTCTTGCGCCCACTCTTTTAGTTATTATTTTTCTAAATATTTTGGGCTGACGTGCATGCTAAACCACTATGATTATTTTATAAAGTCACAAAATATTTTTATGAAGTTATAAATATTTTGCGCACGAATGAAATCCATATTAACTCATACATATTATTTTGGTATGAAACGTGAGTAGGCGGAATGCGCCTAATGTTTTATTATATGGTTTGAGTTATATGTGTTATTAGAAGTGGGATAGGCTTGCTCTAATTTATGGTATAGTTTTTGTCATGGTTCACATAGTTTATGGCTTATGTGTTATTATAACTGGGATACGCCTGCTCTGATTTATGGCATAGTTTTTGTCTTGGTTGTCACATAGTTTGTCTTATGTGTTATTAGAAGTGGGATAGGCCTGCTCTGAATTATGGTATAGTTTTTGCTATGGTTGTCACATAGTTTATGCCTAATGTGTTGTTATATGTGTTATTATATATATGAATAGACTGTTGTCTTAATTATTTGGCTTAAGTTTTTATTTAATAAGCGGAATGCGCTTAATGTCTTGGCCACGTATTTGAAACCTTACTTGGTAGATCAAGTTTTGTCTTGATTGTTACTTGTTAAGGTTATACATATAAATTGTGCATGTCAGTTATCAGGAATGTAAACTGAGCTATAGTAGTATGTGATATGCCTGCTATGAATTATAGTTAGGGTTTGAGTCGAGTAGGCGGAATGCGCTTATGCAGACTCGGTATTGTTGTGCTAAATAGGCGGGATGCGCTTATTATGGATTGTAACTAAAGTCTTGGGTTGAATAGGCGGATTGCGCTTATCCTAGACTTTAAATATTGCTTAGGGAACAATTAGGCGGACTGCCCGTATTGTTGACTCTAAGGTTATAGTATTTTGTTATTGTATATTTTAACAACTTACTATTATTGAAAACTTTTAAAACTTGAACTCACTCAGCATAGCTGACTTTTGCATACACGTTAGATTGATTTCAGGTTGTGGATGAATAAAGGGCGCCTTGGCATGCAGTGGAGCTACTCAGTTGCGGTTGACATTTCAATTAAGAAGACGTCTACGAGATTTGCTTGAACGTTATTTACATATTTTTTTTAAGTTTTTAGTTGATTATTAAGTATTTTTTTTGACCCGTCTTGGGCAAACCATGTTTGGAAATTTAATAATTTCTTTTAACTTTCCGCTGCGTATTTTCTGAAATAAAATAAGATTTCTTCTGAATTGTTAACATGGTTTTAGTATTTGAATGCCAACTGTTTGACCTGTCGGTTTTGAGGGTCTTACATATCTCTCACAACCTTGATTTTGCTTCAAGATTTTTCATCATCCTCTCAAGAACTAAATTCATATCCTTCATATTCTCAAACATGAGCTAGTTACCCATGATAACCAAACTATTGAAACTTGACTGTGTGTTGCATCAAACTTAATCCTTAGTTATACATGAGGATTCGATTATCTACCATATTTGAACATTTAATACTAGAAGTCATGGAATATAAACTATTTGCTATAGACACACCTAGAGTCATTAACCTTGTCTAGGGCAACTTTATTTACAACTCACATGCTGTACTTAATACTTGATTGCTTACATGTACATATTATCAATTTGCAATTTATGTGTGTGTGTGTAAATTGGTACACTTAATTAAACAACTGATAGAGGATGAAGTACTTGCTCAACAGTTAGTAGAGTACCAAATAACCTACTCAACGATTGGTAGAGGTCATCATGCCTGCTCAACAGTCGGTAGAGGCCCTACAACTTGCTCAACGACTGGTAGAGTCTATCGTACCTGCTCAACAATCGGTAGAAGTTCTTACTCTCTGACTGGTAGAAGTCTTTTTCCTGCTCAACAGTTGGACTCATTTTTGGATACATTGTATACGATTCAATCACAAGGTTATTTTGCATTACTTACATGTGTGTTTAGAGTCATAGAAGGACACAAAACCCTAATGTAAGGAAAATTGGTGATTACGGTCTGGAACGTAATCATAAATTTACAGGTACGTTAAGGTAGTGTGAAATTCTATCAAGGTTTTTGGTAGATAACCAATTATAAACTCTAGTTACCTGTTTAGTATTTCTGTAGTCAATTAACTCATGCATTTCTTTTTAAGATTCCTAAAACTTAAAGTTTAGTGTTTTGCTAGATTCTTATTCTCCTTGCTATTTTAGACGAACCTAATCCAACCCTTAAAACCCACACCTATCAAACCTCTTACCAAATTATTCGAAATAGTTTATTCTGTTACCTATAAATTCATGTCATGTCTTAACACAAATTTTCCAAACCACAGTTGCCCTAATTTCTACCCAATCACTGTCAACTCGGTGTTTTTTTTATAACTTCGGGACGAAGTTTCTAAAAGTAGGGGAGACTGTAACCTCACGAATTTTCCCATTTATTTTGCATTAAAGTATTTCCCGATCCATGATATAAAGTCTAATTTATTTCCAAGTATTCTTATCTTTATCCGTGCACTCTATTTTTCTAAGTTCATTTTATCATTGTACTTAAAAAAAAATCTTCAAATCATGACATATGTCCTATCCTAATTCTATTTATAAAATCCTCATTTTATAAGACGGTGTTTTCTTTATTTTCTAATTCAAACTAATGATTTTTTTTATTTCTTATTTAAAGCTAATCATTTTTCCAATTACATTTATAATCTCAAACAAGGAAGATATAAATTCATTTCAAAATAAAGCCTTGAGTCAAACAGTCAAAGTCCTAGTCAAAGTCTTAGTCAAACAGTCAAAGTCTTAGTCAAATAGTCAATTCATCATAAAACCTTACTTTATGGTGTTGACCAATTTTAATGGCTAATTGAATCCAAAACTAATATAAAAACCCACCTATGAACCATTACACTTACCACCTCTAAATCGATTGTTTCAATCCGATTAAACTTTCCCTCATACCTTTCTTCTATAGTCTATTACTTCTACAATTGAAGCTTTGATTATAAGCTCTTGTAATTGGCGAATTGGAAGCTTGATATTCTTTCTTTTTAGTTTTTTTTTATTTCTTCAATTTGGACTAGCTACGTTGTTGAGTCTTTGGGATTTGCCTCGCATACATTCACAACACTTAGAGGATAATTCACCTTAGCCAATGTGAGTTTACGTAACCATGTTTATGCAATTCTTTATACTTGCAACATTATACTTAAGCATTTATACATACATGTCTAGTTGTAAACTTTAATGCCTCATGATTTAGACAACAACAACAGTTAGACTCGTTTCAACAAGTTTCAACAATACATAATCATTAGCTATGGCCAATCCGGCGATAATCAATAATAGATCTATTGGATTGACAATCCCACCTAGATTCGTTGACCATCTTTTATGGGGAGCGCGGGTGATTGTTATCGTTCCAACATAATATTAAGGTGAACCGTGGATGACGGGATGGACCTAAACTAGTCGGAGGTTTGATTATGTCGATTCAACATTTCATGTTTATTCATGTGGACTTAAACTTACGATAGACATATGAATTGCTAAACTTTTATTATTAAACTTAATTGCTTGACATGGCTTATGTATTCTCACCAACTTCTAGTTGACCCCCCCATTTTTTTCCAAACTCAACAGGAAATAACGATGCTTGAAGTCTAGAGCTAGCATGAGAAGATATTTGAAGTTTTAAGTTTCATTTGTTTGTTTGATGTATTAGACCTTAATGTAATTCAACATTGTAATGTAATAAAGGATTATTTAAACATATGTATTACCATGAGCTACTGAACAATCATCAATACGTGACATCCCGATGTTTCCGCCATCGGTTGGGGTGTTACACAAATGACATGCGTTTTGAGCTTGAATATAATGATCCTGATCTGGAAGACGGAGAAGTCTTTGCAGCCGTGTCTAAAGAGATATTAGAGGGACTGGCTAAACAGGATGGTAAATCTCTTGAAGAGTTGATGAGTGAGAACCGAATATCGAATATACCTGCGAAAGAAGCAGGTAATCACTCTGATGATAGAGATGTTCCAGTATTTGAGGAAGTGGAAATTGAGGATATAACTAGTGAGGAATATCCAGAATACTTCAAAAATGATAAAGATTCTGGATTTCCTGAATTATCTTACGAGTTGTTGAGCCAGGCTGAGAAACTTGCTCGTGAGAATAGCAAAAAGTTCGTTGATGAAGTATTCAAAAACTCAGATTGTCAGAAGCCGAATGTTGAACAATCTGATGATTTGAAAGAATTGCTGAGGAAACTTAAAGAAAAAGAAGCTAACCGTCCTAAGACTGAAGTACAAGGTAGTTTCTACAAATTCCACAACGAACTATTCAAAGGAAAAGCTCTCGGATGGAAGTATTCGAGACAGCTTAGGTGTGTCGTCGTGAAGTGGGAAAAAGGAATTATGTACTTCAAAAAATTCCATGACATAAAGACACTACTGTATTTGGCTGTTCGCGATATCTGCAGACATACAATGTCAGGTGCTTCAGTAAACAACAATCTTGTTGGTTACTTTGCAGATCGTATGGCGAGAGAGAGCAGAACGAAATGGGACGTGTTCACCCCGCAGTATCCTAAAAGGATAGTACACAAGAAGGAGAAAGATGAGATAACGGGGTTGTGCAAGGTAACTTTGAAGTATAAACCACCAAAAGTGTTGAAGCATATTCCTTTGATGCAGATTCCACAACACTTTTCGAAAGATTTTATGTGGTGGTACTACGACTGGAAGACGGCAAAGGCTATTATTGTTCTGAAGAATGGAATGAAAGATTTCAAGAAGATTCATATTTTCGACTCGATGTGGTTGATCAATTGCTCTCATGAGGATATTATCATGCTATATTATAATCCGATTTACTGTGAAGAGAAAGACAGCGAACAGGCAGCTAAATACCAACGTGTGGTATTTCTATGTTTTGCGTGGGATGTCAATGCGGGTTGTGATTTTGATAAGAAGCTAGGGAAGTTTGTTGAAGTCCAAAAGATCGAAATGAAGAAATCAAAGCAAACTTATGAACCAGTGATGACGAAGGAGAAAAAGAAGCTATTACATATCAAATTGATGAACAAAAGAACGGATGAAGATCGTAGGCTGAAGCAATTCAAGCAATAGTCAAGGGGGAGTTTGTAGATACACGAAGTGCGACTAGTGCTATTGAATTGCAAATTCTAATATGTTTTGGTGATTACGAATGGCCGAAGGTGGAAATCAACTGGTCGAATGTAGATTAGTTTGGTCGAAGGGAGCTCAGAGAGGTCGAATATAGTTTTGATGTATATATGTTTTGGTTCGCCCGACTTGAATGGTCGAACCTGCACATTCGCCCAATCGTTTGGTCGAATGTGCAGGTCTATATAAGGCTGAATCATTTTTTGAATGTTAAATTTTGGTGATTTTGTTTCCCTCTCAGAGTGTTTGTCTCCCTAGGGTTTTTGTCAAGTCTGTATTGAGTCTAAATCATTATAAACAGGCTTTGTAAAGAATATTAATGATGTTTATGAATGAAATGAAAATGTTTGAGATTATTTGTGTGTTTTGCTAGTTTTATTATCATTTCGTAATCAATTCAGGGATTCCGCACCTGAATTGAACTTATTTGATCAATAGTCTTTGTTTGATAAGTCCGATCCTTCACATACATTGTGACCGTTGACTTGGATCCTGGTGTGTCACGCGCCTCTCGGTAAAACCCCGCACGTGGAAATTTGAGGGTGCGACAGATTGGTATCAGAGCCAATGGTTATAGTGAACTAGGACTGCATGTAGAGTCTAGTCTATAGCCGAGTATCACACACGTTAGACGGTCACACTTAGTTACGAGTCGTGTCATTTGGTAAACATACTAACCTTGTCGGGGGGTCGGTGTCCTCATCACATAGTATCGTATTATCCATCTTTGGACTATTTCTGCACTTATTCTATCTTCTTCTTCGGGTTTGAAGATGAAGGGGCTTATCGCTTATACTTGGCAGTGGTGTACATTGGGGTGGCTTCGACACATTCTTGAGATTTTCCCAGGATTTGGATATCTCCCTTCTATGCTCTAATGTACATACTTGCCTACACACTATCCTGCACTAGTACTTGTCATAGTACACCCCTGAGTGAGTGTTCACTTTGGGTACCTTCATGCGATAACAGTTTCTTTTAGGAATGTGGGTGTCGGGTGATTGGAAGTTCTAGCTAGGAGCACGCCTAGAGGACCATGTAGAGCGATTTGTTATTTTGGGTGCACACGAAATTATAAATCGAAATGCAGTAAAGTCTTAGCGGACTTCGAGTTCGGACAGATGATCATGCTGGAACCCCGTTCTGAATTCGTTTGGTCACTAGTAGTTTGATCTAGTAGTGATGCTGAGTATCTTGCTTGTGTTTTGGCAGAACATGTCTGGTCGTACTGGTGGACGTACTGGGGGATGCCGTGGTGGCGGTGGGGGCCGCACGGGCCGTGGACGAGGTGGTGGGAACATCACCATGGCTCAGGCGGAGTTGGATAGCATGTTGCAGCAACAGTTGAACATTGCCTTGGCTGCTTTCCAGGCTGCTCATCAGACTTTGGGAAATACTAATCAGGTGCAGTCTGGGTGCACTTACAAGAAGTTCATGGATTGTAAGCCCCATTACTTCAATGGGACTGAAGGGGCAGTGGGACTGCTCCGGTGGTTAGAGAAGATCGAATCGGTGTTTGCTATGTGCAACTGTCCCGACGCTGATCGCGTCAAGTATGCTTCTGCTACTCTGGAGGGACATGCTTTGACCTCGTGGAACTCCACCACTGCGAACCTTGGCCTGGGTGAGGCCAATGCTATGCCGTGGTCCGGTTTTATTAAGATATTGAGGGCGGAGTATTGCCCAAGGGACGAGATTATGAAGTTGGAACACAACTTTTGAAATCTGAAGATGGTTGGGTCCGAGATCGAGGAGTTCACTGCTAGGCACAACGAGTTGGCTGTTATGTGCCCCGGTTTGGCTACACCGGAGTACCGGAGGATTGAGCACTACGTTGCTGGGTTAGTGCCAGAGATTGTTGGGCTTGTTGCCGCTGCTGATCACACTACTATGTTGGCTACTGTTCGGGCAGCTCACACACTGACTAACATGAAGGTGGCTGAGGGTGTCTTACCTGCCAGGGGTGCTGCCGTGAAAGCCCCTGGGATAACCAGAGGAAGTGGGATGGTACTGGGAAGAGTGCGAGTTCGGGTCAACCGCGGCAGCAGGTGAAGAAGACTGAGGCTTTGGGGTCGTCTTCGGGTCAGAGGCAAGACGGGTACACGGGGAAACTGCCGGAATGCAATCAATGTGGGTTCCATCATTATGGCAGCTGTGAGAATTTTTGTTGCAACCATTGTAAGCGTGTGGGCCATGTTGCTAGAAACTGTAGAGTCAATCTCCAGACAGTTCCAGGTCAAGCAATTGTCCCTGCTCTTGTTCCTCAAGGAAACCAAGGGTGCTATAACTGTGGGGAGTTAGGGCATCTCAAGCGTAATTGCCCGAAATTGAATCAGGTCGAGGCAAGGGCTGCGGGCGGTGGTGGAAACAACGAGGGTGGCGGTCGGGCTACTCGTGCTCATGCTTACGTCATTGGTGCTAGGGAGAACGTGGAGGATCCTGATACTGTTACTGGTGAGTTCTCTTTTCTTGCTATTTGTCGTGCTCTGGTTGCTTTCATTTGTGTTGTTTGGCGTTTCGGATTCATCGAGTGTCTTCAGTATTGAGTTTGGTTATCGTTTTGTATTCATGGGTTTGATGTGGGTCCCTTGGAGATGCTACTTGGACGGTACCGGTGTGCCATTTATACCGATCACAGTAGTCTCCAGTAGGCATTCGATCAGCAGGATTCGTTGTTTTGCATTCAACTTGGGGAGGGCGGTTCCCCAGCCTGGAGTATCTGTTGTTATCTTTATTCGTTCGTGGTTATCCTTTCGTTTGCATTATGGGAAACGTTACTTGGGCTAGGTCGACACTCATTACTGTCGAAGAGTGAATCTCGGGGCGAGATTCCTTTCAACAGGGGGATGATGTGACGACCGGGAAAATTTTTCTTTTTATCGCTTCGTTCTCTTTTACATCGGGAAATTTTTGGGATGAAAATTCTTTCAACAGGGGGGATGATGTGACACCCGACACGTTTAGGTTAACATTTTATAAAACACATAATTCTACCTTAGCGAAAAACGTTTTCAAACATACTTAACTAGGTCAGTTGAGTGTTATGATGGTTCCGGGAATCATCGGGAGTCGTTACAATGATCCACGGGATCATTGGGAGTCGGTCCATAACCATGTGAACAAGGATGGGTGATTTGTAGAATCGCCGGGTTTAACGCACACACGTAAATATCGAGTCCCGGGAATTGGTGAACGGATGGGAACGTGTTAGTTATCATGTATTATATGCTTACCAACATTATATGACTTGTCGGTATGTGAATACGTGTTTATATGTGTTAAAATAGTGATTACGCGTAATTGCGTGACATTATAGATGATTACGCGTAATTGCATGACATTATAGGTGATTACGCGTAATTGCATGACATTATAGGTGATTACGCGTAATTGCAAGACATTATAGGTGATTACGCGTAATTGCATGACATTATAGGTGATTACGCGTAATTGCATGACATTATAGGTGATTACGCCTAATTGCATGTAAATAGGGGGTGATTGGCCTAATTGCATGTAAATAGGAGGTGATTGGCCTAATCACATGTAAATAGGGGGTGATTGGCCTAATCAGCAGTAACACATGCGATTTGGGGACATTTATAGGCGATTAGAGCTCTAATCGCTAGTAGTACATGCGATTAGGAACCCTAATCGCCTGTACTGCTGCGTAATCGCCTGACGCATGTCTAACGACTAGAAACGCCTATAAATACCACCCTTATGTTGTAAAACATCATTTGTGAAACCCTAACACACCCTAAAGCCATCCCACACCTTATCCAACCTCTGGAACACGTTTTTGCTCAAGAAATCACCTTTCCAAGCCTTACACCTCATAATCTTGCAAATTCAAGGTGTGTTTTTCATCCCAAACCTTTGTAATGATGTTGTTTTGCTCCCTAAAGGTCCAGACCTGGTTTCTAAATATTTGTGTCTTTTAAAACTCATTAAAATCATTTTCTAAACAAACCCAAACCTCTATGCTTGTTATATATGATGTATTCATGCAAAGATAGGATTTTTTATTGTTAAAACATGATTGTTCTTGTGTTATTGATATGTTTCTGACCTAAATGAGTTATTATGATGTTAACCTAGGAGTTTGGAGGTTCATAGATGTGTATTGTTGATAATAGGCATTTTGACCCATTTGAATGATTATGAAGGATTGATGATGATATGATATGTTTTGTTGATTGTATGAGATTAGGGTTTACTCTAGTGATGTGTTGCAAAACACATCTATTTTCCTATGTATTTTGTATATTATTTGGTCATGTTTTTATTTGTTTCGTGTCGTTTCTATTATGTATGTATGTATTTTATTATTTTATAGGTGTTTGGAGAAAATGGACTCAAAATGAAAGAATTTTAATCGAGACACCAACACTTAAGAGTAGGTGTTCATGGATGTTGGAGCGTAGACGAGAAAATTTGGTCGAGCGAAGAACACCCGAGTTGAAAGCTGTAATAATAAAGATAATAATAATAATAAAATAAAAAGAGAAAAATGGTGGGCTCGTGGCCCTCAAGAAAGAAAAAAAAAAAGAGAATGGCCCAATGATTAGAGAAACTATTTACAATTTATAAACATAGAGGATTGGACGGTGCAACATTAATTTGAAGGAGGCAGAACATATTATTATCGATATTATATACATCACAGCCGCCAAAGAAGAAGTCCACGACAACATCAGCTCTAAATCTATTTTTTTTGAGAGGTTAATTGAAGGTCAGGAAGGCTCGGGTTCAAGATTGAAGGCTCGGGTTCGGTCACTAAAAGTCTTAGTTTTTATATTTATTTACTTTGTGTCCATGAATATTGGTAGCATGACTTTATGTGGTTTTGAACCTATGTTTTTATCGTTTTCCATTACTATGTGTAACTAAATCTTGAACCACTACCTAGGTCAGCTGTGACACCCCGCATTTTCAGGTTCCTACTTTAACTAAACTCTAGTTAACTTGCATGTGCATACGTGACTAAACACTTGACTAGGGTTAGTTAGGAAGGTCTTCCTATATGTTATAGGGTAATAACATATGTTATGTGATAATAACATATGTTACATTATAATAAGTAAAGTTATCATCACAATGCACACACGAGTCCTGTATTCCGAACATTGGTGATTTGTCTAGCATACATGATAATGTGTACAATTGAAATATGATGAACGTGAAGTAACATGCTTATGTGAATTACGTGTTTATGCGAATTACTTCTTAACTGATAGTTAGTACGTAAACCATGCAAATTACGTGCACTCTATGATTAATATGTTATGAGATGATAAAAACAATGATTTTTAAGTAAGTTAGGGTGGTTAATATTATCGGGTCCGGTATTGGGCTAAAACATGATTAACGGGTCCGGTTAGTAGACTAAAAGGCCCTAATACCCAATTACTTGGCAAACAAGCCAATCCCCTTATAATTATTGATAAAAAAAAAAATAAAACCCTAACCCAAACCCACCCTTGCGCCGTGAATACCCACACACACACACACTCTCAATTTTCACTAAACATCAATCTTAATCATCTCTTCAAGCTAGTTTGGGTGAAATCTCTAGGCTTGGAGGACTCTTGCATGGAAAGGTATAATTTTCACATGTTTTATAATGATTTATAATGCTTGAAAAGTTTAAAAATCATAGAGTATACATATATATAAAAATCGCATACATGTGTTAGTGGGAGTTCTTGAATGTTCATGGTGATTTGATGATGATGATTGTTGTTAGTAATCATAATTAGGGTTTTTGTATGATAATATATGAGTTTGATCAAGATAATATGGATTATGCAGGTGTTAGAGATTTTTATGCATAATTAGGGTTTATGAATAACTTGGGGTGCAAGTTTTAGTCTTCTGACAGATTCGTTAGGGCGTTTCGTTGGGTCTGTATTGTGATGTTAAATTGGTTTTTTTGATCTATTATTTGCATGAATGGATTGTACATGGTCTTAGCTTTATAGAATGGGCAAAATCATCTGATTTGGATGTCGTTGATATGTTTTTGGAATTTTATTTGATTAAAGGTCATATCAGAATTTCGGAGTTATAAATTGGGTCAACTTTAAACGGGTATAACTCAAGTTTTACAAAGAATTAAGTTATGAAATTTGGACAGTATGTCAATATTGGGAAAACTTGGCTTTTCCAAGTGGAGTCACCTCGTTTGGATGAACACACAATTTTTGGGAATTTTTCTACTAAACTGACCTGTTGTGGAAATTTTCTGGACATAGCTGTGTTGTATGAATTTTAATAATTTTTGTGTTTGGTTTTGAGACAAAACAAAAATATAGGTTATCAAATGAATCTTAGTAAATATTCAATAAAAAGTTTGGAGTTTAATTCATTCGTTAAGTATTTTAAATAATTCGTTTCTCACAGCGCACAATCTGCCCTAAAAATGCAGATTTTGTAAGGGATGTTTACGTGACTATTTGGAGTCTTATATGGTATGTATTTGACATGAACTTGTATGAATACTTATATGAGATGTGTATGAGGTGTAAAACTGATAATAATCAATATGATCACCAATGGGGTACGTAGGACTTACTTGTGCATGTAGAGTCATTAGGTGTCACTATACGGTTTGAACTTTGAAAGTCTTGAACAAACGAGTTGTATGGTGTGTTGGTTATGCACATATACTCACCTAGTGACATTTGTAATAGGGAGTCGGTAGCTCATTACTGTTTGAGGAAGTTGGATTATTCACGTGCGACCTAAGGTGAGTTTCACTACTCTTTTCTCAAAAGCATGCGTCTCAGGTTGAGACAACGTACTTAACTTTTTCTAGTCCGGGTTGGGACTACTATTTTCTAGTCCGGTTTGGGACTACTTACACATCCCGGGTTGGGATGCTATGGATCCTTGTGTGGGTCGGTTTTTGCTAGTTCGCAAACTGTGTCCTTGATGAACTAAACCAACTCTATCATCTGTAAGTCCTTCACATACCGAATGAGTTGCCGGGTTATGGCAAGCGGGTTATTAGTTGATAGCGCTATTAGGTCTTACAAACCTCACACCGGCTCGGGGAGTGCGGGAGTGAACTATAACTTAACAGATTTTATCATTGTTGATTGGCAATGATGTAAGGCATGCGGCTCACATTTGTGGCTACACGTACATCAGCAGTTCGGTATATCGGTGTTAGTTATCATGAATGGGTTAGCTACCCTTGACATGCGATGAACTACTGTTTACACGGTTCTTGGAACCAACTGAATTACTTGTTTACGTGGTTTTGGAAACCAGCGTAGTTACATACTCATTTACTTTACTTAGTGAACTCACCAACATTGTTTGTTGACCCACGATTTACATGCTTTTGCAGGTAGTTAGCTTCCGGTGCCAGGATTAGAAAGCACTACAAACTTCACTGCATTTGGGGTCTTGGGCATACACCTAAATTACATATTATGCTTTTACATTTTCTTTCATATGGTTTTAATTTGGGCGCGTTGTTTTGCGCATGGTTTTTTTTAAAAGGTTTAAATTTGGTTTACGCTTCCGCAGCTTAACTAAACTTGGTTTTTGAAAACGAACTAAATGGTTTGGGCATTTAGAGTTCGTTCATATGACTTATGGCTATGGGATTCTGGTATGTCATGCGCCTCATTGTATAAACCCCGCAGTGGAAATTTGAGGGTGTGACAGATTGGTATCAGAGCCATTGGTTATAGTGAATTAGGACTACATGTTGAGTCTAGTCTATAATCATCATAGCATAAGTACACTCACAACTTAAGTGCACAACTAGCTTTTAGCTACATACATCTACAACATATGATTTCGGGAGATAAGTTATCTTCTAGTTCTAGACCTAATTCTAAACACGTCAATGGTGGGAACCCAGAGTTACACTAGGTGGCACATTACTGGGAGTAGTATCCTAACAAACCTCGTGGATGAGGAAACAACAATTGTACCGGGGAGAGAGCCCTTGCGAGCGTTATGGCGCACGTACACAGGAAGCTACACGATGCGCATGACGTGATACCCTTAAACCGAATCAAATTCGAAGATAGTCAAATGTTGAGACTTATCCTTTTCTTTGAGCAAGGAGACAATTAGTTCCTGTTCCTTGTCGCTTGATATTCCTTACTCTCATTTTGAAACTCAGACGAGACTGGGTTACACGTATAGAATTTATTTCTTACTTTAGTACCTTACGCCTAGTACGAGCGGGCGAACGTATAACTGCATATCCCTGTTTCTCATAAGTATATGGTAGATTCAAGGAAACACATTAGATCGGGGCTGGTTACACACACTCTTGGGGAGTTATGTAAGGCCTGCGATGTAGTGCAACATCTCAAAGGAAGACGAAACCTACCGATAGTCACGATTGGAGGAACGAGTGGTGCTGTTGACCACTGAATTGACTTACACAGGACTGGAGAAGGAGACAGTACGTGATAAGAACCATATAACCCTGACACCGCGAAAAAGGAAGAAGAAGGGATGGAAGGGGAACCTGAGCAGGATGAGTACATGGAAAGTGACAACGAAGGTTCTACTATCTAGACAGGGCGTGGCGACGATTGACTCTTACTTTTTCTTACCTGTCTTTTCTTTCTTTCCCCTTTGTTAACTTAGATAAGACTGAGTTCGTATGATCAACGATAGGGTGGTTGAAGCCCTCGCATCTTTCCAAGCTAGTAAAGATCCATCTTGCTAAATCATTCTTTTCCCTTGAATTCCACGTTTGAACTTTCTTATACCTTGAATGTACATGCCACAACAACAACCTGCCATCGTATTTTCAAGCCTTTCATTGGTTGTAAACCTCGAAAACTCCAACAGAACTGAAGGACACCGTCTGATTGCTTCGATAGTATAAGTCTTTGCCAAGTGCATTTGCCCCAGGCAGGATGGGGTAATGTATGCTACATGCACACTCGATGAGTTACAGATACTTTGATGGAGAACGTAACACCCTGTGATGAAACCTATTTATATAAAGACGGATGGGTCTGAGATCGACGTCTACACTACCAAGCTACAGGAATTAGATACTTCATGCTCAAATCTAATTTACCAACTTTCCCATTGGATCGAATTTCATACCAAAAGGGTGAGTCCCTCAGATTCGTGGCTTGGCCACTGCAGCTCACCTACCAAGAATCTAACAAATCTTTCACCCGACTCGCAAACTCATTGATGAGGCTGTTGAGCATGGTACTTTTCCGAAGCATGATGCTTCATCTTCTACTTTTGGTGTTAGCCAGAGAATGTGGGATAGTGTGAAGTATAAGTCCTTCAACAATAACAACAAGAAGGGGAACAACAACAATGGGGCTCGTGGGAGAGCATTCGTGATTGGCTATGGGGAGGCTAGGACTGATAACTATGTCGCGACGGGTACGACACTCTTGCTTCTATTTTATATGATACTGGTGCGAACTATAGTTTTGTGTCATCAAAACTTAGCAAACAACTAGGGATGGTGCCTACTCTTCTTGATACCCCGTACACCATAGAGCTAGCTGATGGGAAGCCTGTGAGGTAACCCACACCCATTGTGACTGTAAGCTCGAGTTGGAGGGGCAATTGTTTACCATAAACCTCCTACCTATCACCCTAGGTAGCTTTGACCTCGTGGTTGGCATGGACTGGTTGTCCAAGCAACACGCTGAAATTCTCTGACAAGAGAAGATTGTTCGTGTCCCCCTCCCAAGTAGAGAACTTTTATCTATACAGGGTGATCATGGTGGTGCCATGGTGGGCATCATCTCCTTTTTGAAAGCCCAGAAGTGTATTCGTAAGAGCAGTCCAACCATTTTGGCTAACATATCTGACACTCGAGCTGAAACTGAAACTGAAATTGAAACTAAGATTGAGGACAACCCAGTAGTCCGAGATTTCCTAGATATTTTCCCAGAGGAACTACCTGGACTTCCACCTGTTCGTCAAGTGGAGTTTCAAAGTAACCTTGTCCTGGAGCAGCTCTAGTTGCACGCGCACCATACCGCCTAGCACTAGGCGAACTTCAAGAACTATCTACCCAACTCCAAGAGCTATTGGATAGGGGCTTTATTAGACCTAGTTCTTTGCCATGGGGAGATCCAGATCTGTTTGTTAAGAAGAAAGATGGGAGTTTCCGCATGTGTATCGATTATCGGGAATTGAACAAAGTAACGGATAAGAACCGCTACCCTTTGCCTCGTATTGATAACTTGTTCGACCAGCTGCAAGGGTCGAGTTTCTATTCTAAGATTGACTTGAGGTCTGGATACCATTAGCTGAGAGTCCGAGAGGAGGATGTGGCGAAGACAGCCTTTCAAACTCGTTATGGAAATTATGAGTTTTTAGTGATGCCATTTGGGCTAACTAATGCACCGGATGTGTTCATGGATCTGATGAACCATATGTGTAAGCCCTATTTGGACAAATTCGTCATAGTGTTCATAGACGACAAACTGATTTATTCTAAGAGGTGGGAAGAGCACGAGCAACACCTGCAGCTGATCTTGGAACTCTTGAGAAATGAGCAGTTGTATGCGAAATTCTCTAAATGTGACTTTTGGATTCGAGAAGTCCAATTTCTTGGACATGTGGTTAACGAGGCAGGAATACACGTTGATCCCGACAAGATTGATGCAATCAAAAAGTGGGAGGCTCCTAAGACTCCTACAGAGGTGTGCCAGTTTCTTGGTCTTGCAATATATTATCACAGGTTCATTGAGGGATTCTCTAAGATCGCTCAACCCTTCACTGCTCTAACACAAAAGGGTATTACTTACAAGTGGGGAGATGCCCAAGAGTCTGCTTTTCAATTTTTAAAGGCAAAGCTTTGCAGTGCACCCATACTATTATCACCTGAGGGTATAGAGGAATTTGTGCTGTACTGGGATGCGTCTATCCAAGGTCTAGGGTGTGTACTGATGCAGCGCGATAAGGTGATCGTGTATGCCTCACGTCAATTAAAGGTTCATGAGAAGAATTACACCACCCACGACTTGGAACAAGGAGCAGTGGTTTTTGCTCTAAAGATCTGGAGGCATTTATCTATGGGACGAAGTGTACGATTTTCACTGACCACAAGAGCCTCCAACTCATATTCGATCAAAAGGAGCTGAACATGTGACAACATCGATGGGTCAAGCTTCTGATTGATTATGACTGTGCCATCAAGTATCATCCAGGGAAAGCTAACGTAGTAGCTGATGCCCCCAGTCGTAAGGAAATGAAACCCAAACGAGTGCAAGCTTTACAAGTTACCGTACATTCTAATCTTCCTGATAAGATACGTGAAGCCCAGGGCGAGGCTTTGAAAGAAGAAAACATCGGACTTGAAACGTTACATGGTGCGGATAAGCACTTGGAACTGAAGACGGATGGTCTTCAATACTTTATGAATCGAGTCTCGATACCACGTTTTGAGGATCTCAGACAACTGGTGCTCGATGAAGCTCACACCTCTCGATATTCGATACATCCTGGTTCGAACAAGATGTACCAAGACCTTAAAACTCTTTACGGGTGGCCAAACATGAAAGCTGAAATAGCCACTTATGTTAGTAAATGCTTGACTTCTGCGAAGGTTAAGATTGAATATCAGAAACCTTCAGGCCTACTCCAGCAACTAGAAATCCCTATATCGAAATGGGACGGAATTTCTATGGATTTCATCACAAAGCTCCTTAGAACGCCAACTGGCCATAACATGATCTGGGTTATCGTGGATCGTTTAACCAAATCGGCACATTTTCTGGCAATAAAGGAAACCGACTCGCTGGAGAAATTAGCTAATCTATACATCAAGGAGGTAGTCTCTAGGCATAGGGTGCCTACTTCTATCATATCTGATCACGATGTGCGATTCACTTCTCATTATTGGACTACTCTCCAAAAGGCTTTGGGGACTCGCTAAGATACGAGCACAGCCTATCACCCACAGACGGATGGACAGAGTGAACGAACCATCCAAACATTAGAAGATCTGCTACGAGCGTGAGTGGCCGATTTTGGCAACAATTGGGATAAACACTTGCCTTCAATTGAATTCTCGTATAACAACAGCTACCACACTTCGATACAGTGTGCGCCTTTTAAGGAACTTTATGGACGCAAGTGTAGGTCGCACATCTTCTGGATTGAAGTTGGGGATAGCCAGCTAACAGGTCCCGAACTCGTGCACGAAACTTCTAAGAAGATAGTGCAAATCAGGAACCAGATGGCTGCTGCTCGAGATCGACAGAAAAGTTACGCTGATAAGCGTAGGAAACCTTTGGAGTTCCAGGTTGGGGACAAGGTTCTGTTGAAGGTGTCACCTTGGAAGGGGGGTGATACGCTTTGGAAAACGGGGAATGTTGAACCCGCGATACATTGGACCATTCGAGATTGTCGAAAGGATTGGTCCGGTAACTTACAAGTTAAACTCGCTTAATAAACTCGGTGGGGTACATGATGTATCCCACGTATCGCATTGAATCTAAAGAAATGCCTGTTGGATACAACACTGATGGTACCACTGGAGGAGATCCAGGTGGACGATCGGCTACGGTTCATGGAAGAACCAGTGGAGATTCTTGAGCGGGGCGTCAAGAAACTCAAGCAAAACACTATACCGATTATTAACGTACAATGGAATTCCCGTCTAGGACCGGAATGCACGCGGGAACGCATGGATCAAATGCGGCTTAAATACCCACATCTATTTACTGAACCTGAAACTATGCATAAACCAAACACTAAACGTAAAGCAGCTCTCTCAAAGTGAATTTCGGGGCAAAATTCCTTTCAACTTGGGGATGATGTGACATCCGGGAACCAAGCACACATTTTTCTAGCTGGCTTTACTGTTTACTTGCCGAATTTTGGGACAAAATTCTTTTCAACGAGGGGATGATGTGACACCCCGCATTTTTAGGTTCCTACTTTAACTAAACTCTGGTTAACTTGCATGTGCATACGTGACTAAACACTTGACTAGGGTTAGTTAGGAAGGTCTTCCTATATGTTATAGGGTAATAACATATGTTATGTGATAATAACATATGTTACATTATAATAAGTAAAGTTATCATCACAATGCTCACACGAGTCCTGTATCCCGAACGTTGGTGATTTGTCTAGCATACATGATAATGTGTACAATTGAAATATGATGAACGTGAAGTAACATGTTTATGTGAATTACGTGTTCATGCGAACTACTTCTTAACTGATAGTTAGTACGTAAACCATGCAAATTACGTGCACTCTATGATTAATATGTTATGAGATGATAAAAACAATGATTTTTAAGTAAGTTAGGGTGGTTAATATTATCGGGTCCGGTATTGGGCTAAAACATGATTAACGGGTCCGGTTAGTAGACTAAAAGGCCCTAATACCCAATTACTTGGGCAACAAGCCAATCCCCTTATAATTATTGATAAAAAAAAATAAAACCCTAACCCTAACCCACCCTTGCGCCGTGAATACCCACACACACACACACACTCTCTCAATTTTCAATAAACATCAATCTTAATCATCTCTTCAAGCTAGTTTGGGTGAAATCTCTAGGCTTGGAGGACTCTTGCGTGGAAAGGTATAATTTTCACATGTTTTATAATGATTTATAATGCTTGAAAAGTTTAAAAATCATAGAGTATACATATATATAAAAATCGCATACATGTGTTAGTGGGAGTTCTTGAATGTTCATGGTGATTTGATGATGATGATTGTTGTTAGTAATCATAATTAGGGTTTTTTGTATGATAATATATGTGTTTGATCATGATAATATGGATTATGCATGTGTTAGAGATTTTTATGCATAATTAGGATTTATGAATAACTTAGGGTGCAAGTTTCAATTTTCTGACAGATTCGTTAGGGCGTTTTGTAGGGTCTGTATTGTGATGTTAAATTGGTTTTTTTATCTATTCTTTGCATGAATGGATTGTACATGGTCTTAGCTTTTTAGAATGGGCAAAATCATCTGATTTGGATGTCGTTTGATATGTTTTTGGAATTTTATTTGATTAAAGGTCGTATCAGAACAAACGAGTTGTATGGTGTGTTGGTTATGCACATATACTCACCTAGTGACATTTGTAATAGGGAGTAGGTAGCTCATTACTGTTTGAGGAATTTGGATTATTCACGTGCGACCTAAGGTGAGTTTCACTATTCTTTTCTCAAAAGCATGCGTCTCAGGTTGAGACAACGTACTTAACTTTTTCTAGTCCGGGTTGGGACTACTATTTTCTAGTCCGGTTTGGGACTACTTACACATCCCGGGTTGGGATGCTATGGATCCTTGTGTGGGTCGGTTTTTGCTAGTTCGCAAACTGTGTCCTTGATGAACTAAACCAACTCTATCATCTGTAAGTCCTTCACATACCGAATGAGTTGTCGGGTTATGGCAAGCGGGTTATTAGTTGATAGCGCTATTAGGTCTTACAAAACTCACACCGGCTCGGGGAGTGCGGGAGTGAACTATAACTTAACAGATTTTTTCATTGTTGATAGGCAATGATGTAAGGCATGCGGCTCACATTTGTGGCTACACGTACATCAGCAGTTCGGTATATCGGTGTTAGTTATCATGAATGGGTTAGCTACCCTTGACATGCGATGAACTAGTGTTTACACGGTTCTTGGAACCAACTGAATTACTTGCTTACGTGGTTTTGGAAACCAGCGCAGTTACATACTTATTTACTTTACTTAGTGAACTCACCAACATTGTTTGTTGACCCACGATTTACATGCTTTTGCAGGTAGTTAGCTTCTGGTGCCAGGATTAGAAAGCACTGCACACTTCACTCCATTTGGGGTCTTGGGCATACACCTAAATTACATATTATGCTTTTACATTTTCTTTCATATGGTTTTAATTTGGGTGCGTTGTTTTGCGCATGTTTTTTTTAAAAGGTTTAAATTTGGTTTACGCTTCCGCAGCTTAACTAAACTTGGTTTTTGAAAACGAACTAAATGGTTTGGGCATTTAGAGTTCGTTCATATGACTTATGGCTATGGGATCCTGGTATGTCATGCGCCTCGCGGTATAAACCCCGCAGTGGAAATTTGAGGGTGTGAATACATGTTAATTTTATAGCTCTCGGTTTATGTATTTATTTTTGTATGGTTAATGTTTTGGTAAAAGTTTGGTTGGTGTTTATTGTGATGTGTGTGCGTACTTAAGTCTAATTTATTATTTTTGATAGTTCCATAATCGTCTTAGTGAATGTCTTTCATGTTTGGTTGACTATTAGGGTTGCTTGCTTTGTGCTCGTAGCTTAGTTTATGGCTTTGTGCACGAAAGCCATTGGAACTTGATTAGAGAATTTAGAGGACTTTAGTATTCTTCCATTCTTGAGACCGGGAGGTGATGGAATGTTGGGTTTTCTAGAGCTTTAGGTGTTAGGTTTTTGGTGAGACCGGGAGGTGATCCTATCCTAGTTGTCTTTAGTTTCTTGCAATTCCAAGTCATAGTTTACCCAATTAGATTACTCATTTACATCTTCGGGTGTATTGTGATTAGAGAGACCGGGATGTGATCGAGTCATTTGAGTACCTTTACATTCTTAGTGAGGTGAGACCGGGAGGTGATCCGACCTAGATAAGCAAGTGTTTTATTCTTTAGGATTTTTTTGGGGTGTGTTGGTGAGGCCGGGAGGAGATCTAGCACGTCTTAGGGATTCTTGAGTTATCTTTAGAATCTGGTAAGCCATTCAGTTTTCCATTACCAAGAGTTGTGAGTTTGCATGTAGGATTCTTGACCTAGGTAGTTGCCTTCCTATCCTGACATTTTCCTCAGTTATCATTGCTGTCTTTTTATCTTATTTATTTACTTTGTTTATTTTATTTAATTATTAAAAAACCAAAAATCATTTATAAACCAAATTTGTTAAGTCTTAGTCGAGTCTAGTTTTGTTTTCTAGTTGTGTCATGTGGGTTCGATACTCGGACTTACTTAGTCTGTACTGCATTGATAGGTACACTTGCCTGTCGTGTGGTCTAGTTTAGTTGAGTCTGTTTTATATTACTAGGTGTCTAGGTTGGGTATTTATTTATAGACCATACATAGCACATCATCTAGGATGATGCTAGAACAGTAGGATAGTGTCGGACAATGTCATTATGTGATGAAATCTGGATATTTGCTATTTAGGGTACGTTTTGCATGTTGATGTGATGTTTACATGCTAGTTATGCTATTTTGGGAAAACGCTTGCATTCGGGACAGTTAGGATGATAATAAATTAGGGGTTTTTGCTTGAAATAGTTTGATAAATGTTTTGGGTTTGATATTGGGTGTTTCCACATGATTCGGATCTGATTTGGAGGGTTAAACACGCGAAAAGACGGAAATGTGCACCAGGGGCGATTAGGAGTTCCTAATCGCCTATAACAGGGGCGATTGGCCCCAATCGCATGATACTTAGGGCGATTGGGAGCCTAATCGCATGTAAGTTCATGTGATTACACCCCAATCACTAGTTGACCTTCCTAAATGCATGTATGATAGCCTAATCACATGTAACACATGTGATTACGATCCTAATCACTAGTTTGACCATCCTAATCACCAGTTGACTTTCCTAATTGCATGTTTGATTCCTAAACACGTGTACTACTGCTATATGTGCATTTTAACATCCCGAAACACGGTTTGACACCTAGGAACATGTTAGGAACCCCGTGACATGTCTAATAACTTGGTAATACGTGCCCGGACTTGTTTATGCGTTAGTTGGGCGTTATGCTAGATAGGGTGAATGTTTGCGCATGCTAAGTGTTTAATTGCATATGTTGCATGATATCTTCTATGTGGCTAACACGTGGGATGTCAGGTCACCAATGGGATGCCGGGTCTTTTCTGGTTTGTTTCGGTTTAACGTTCAAACATGTTTTCAACATACACAGTCACGGTCTGGACAATTTGGGGACTGATTAGCCCTCGGGTTAGTAGTCATCACACTTATGTAAACTCATTGATAGGTCGCCACTAGTAGGGACTATCACACACGTATCGGATTTCTATTTTACCGAAGACGCACTCTAAGGTGAGTTTCACGGCCCCACTCTTTTACTAGTTTTACATTTTTGGGGGAGAAAACATGTTGTGTTCTTTAAACGTGTGTCAATTGTGTTCGCAAGTTCATTACATTTGGGAGGGTTCATTTGGGTTCAAAGTATTCATTTATGTTCAGTATTATATGGCCTATGTTGTGGTGGTTCGTTAGCCGCAATGCGGTAGTTCGTTAACCCCTATGTGGTAGTTCGTTAGCTATGATATAGTAGTTCGTTGACTATGGGATGGTAGTTCGTTAGCTATGATATAGTAGTTCGTTGACCATGGGATGGTAGTTCGTTAGCTATGATATAGTATTTCGTTGACCATGGGATGGTAGTTCGTTAACCGCGGTGGGCGATAGTTCGTTTGGGAGGTTCGTTATGGAGTTCAAACGTTTAACGAGTGTTTTCATCGGTCGATTGTATCATGATAGTCTTTCAAAAGCTCATGAAACGTTTTTACTTAAAAACCTGTGAACTCACCGGCATTATTTGCTGACGTTCTTTAGCATGTTTTTCTCAGGTCGCTAAGATAGCAGCTATCGGTAGGCGCACGGAGTCTCACGACGTCTAGGATTCACTTGCATGTCTTTTACTTTCGGTTGTAATAAAGTTTACGCTTCCGCAGCAATGATTAGATTTTTGAAAACTTAATGGGCAACTTACGTTGTTTTTATATCATTTAGTTGTCGTTTATTGTGACCGTTGACTTGGATCCTGGTATGTCACGTGCCTCGCGGTAAAACCTTGCACGTGGAAATTTGAGGGTGTGACAAAAATCAATGTGTTGATGGTGTTAAATGAGGTATTATATGTTATATGATGTTTGAATGATTGATAGACGATAAGATGATTAGCTATAACTATTTAAGATGATAATTTATGAATATTATTGGGAGTAATTGATGATTGATGATGTTTTACCCATTTTGGGGGGGTTTTAAGCTAATCTAGTGTTTGTTCTAGATAGTGTTGTTGATGTTATGATTAGGGGTTTTCATATACATGATAATCTGAGCATAATGTTATGTTTATGAGGTAGATTTAAGAAGTTTCCATTTTGGGTAAAGATTACATGCATTGATGTGACATTTCCATAATTTGCAATTTTTGGTAAGTTGTAAAACGGACTGATTTCGGGAAAAAATTGGTAGGGTTTTGTAGGGATAGATTAAACATAGTTAACTGTTGTAATTCATGATGTTTCGTGATGTTTTTGGACTGTTTAGATGCGATTTGGTGCGTTTCAGACAAATTTTCAGACCTAGGGTTGAACCAATTTCTGGTTCGACATGTCGGGAGTTCGAACCAACATGATTAGGGTCGAATGAACTTGTTAGAGGTCGAATGGACATGCTTAAGGTCGAATGAACATGTGTTAGGTTAAATGAACATGTGCTAGGTCGAATGAACATAAAAAAGGTCGAATAAACAACTTCCTGACTCGTTCTACCTATCAACAACTCGTTCTACCTACCAGAGAGTGTGAATGAACATGACTTCCAACCTGTTCGACCCCATGACTTCTTATATGCAATTTTTGATGCAACACAATGTGTTTTATGCATGAACCTTATGTGTTAACTGTATTTACTTGATTAATTTGTGTAATGGGTCACCAACGGGATGTCGGGTCTGCCTGGTGTGTCGGGTCAACGTTCAAACACATTTTCAAACATACTTAGTCATGATCTAGACAATCGGGGACTAGTTAACCTACGGGTTTGTTTGTGTATGTATGGATCGTGTAAACAACAAAGAATGATCAAACAAGTTAGTTTTAGGTGCGGAATCCCTAAAACAATCACAAAATAATAGTCAAACAGATCAAAACAAGTAAATCATCATTTCAAAAGCTTTTCATTAATTATAAACTCAATTACACGTTTAGAGATTGATACAAACAGGGTAAGAACGTGAAAAGAGCTAAATAAACTTCTAGAGAGAGAATCAGAAAGTGGAGGGAATAATATGACACAAAGTTACATTCAAAAAATCAAGCTTGACTATTTATAGACTGCACATTCGCCCAAATGATTCGTGCGAATGTGCAGGTTCGCCCAAACCAACTGGTCGAACCAAGCCATACATAAACAATATTCACATTCGTCCAAAACTGTTCCTTCGCACCCTCTGATCTTCCTTCGACCAAACACAAAGCTTCCTTCGCACCTTCCATTACTCCTTCGCACCAACAACATTTCACAAAACAAGTTTATTTGAACAATCCGAAGCACTAGTCGCACAATTGCATCTACAAACTCCCCCTCGACTATTGCTTGGATTGCTGTCGACGTTGTTCATCCATTCTGATGTTCATCAATTTGATGTGTCGTTGAATCTTCTGTTCTCTAGTCAATACCGGTTCTTGAAATTGTTTCGGCTTTGTCTTTTTCAATTCAGGCACCTTCTGCTTCTCTTCAAACTCCCGAGCAACTTGTCGTAGTCACAACCAGCGTTAATATCATACCCAAAGCACAGAAATACCTCACGTTGGTATTTTCCTGCTTGCTCAGCATCCTTCACTTCAGAATAGATCGGATTGTAAAACAACATTATTATATCCTCATGTGAACAGTTGATTAACCACATGGGATCAAAAATGTGTATTTTCTTGAAATCTTTGGCGAAGTGTTGTGGAATTGGCAACAAAGGAATCTTTTTCAACACTCGCGGTGGTTTATACTTTAACGTCACCTTGGGCATACCTGTAATCAAATCAATATCCTTTTTATGAATAATTCGTTTCGGATATTGTGGTTCAAACAAATCCCACTTGGTTCGGCTTTCTCTTGTCATCTTCTCAGCAAAGTAGGTAATCTGACTATTTGACGCTCCCGTTAAACGGTGACGACAAATATCACGAATTGCCCAATAGGGAAGAGTCTTCAAATGATGAAACTTATCAAAATATAAGATCCCCTTCTCCCACTTTACTGCTATGCATCTCAATTCCTTAACAAACTTCCAGGCCAATGAACGACCTTTGAAAATTCCACTATGAAGTTTGTAAAAGCTACCTTGTATTTCAGCTTTCGGTCGGTTATTCTCTTTCTCTTTCAATTTCCTGAAAAACTCTTTCAAACTCTCAGATTGCTCGAACCGTGGTTTATCATGCCCTTTGAAAATTTCATCTTCAAACACTTTGCTCTTCTCTTTAGCCAGTTTCTCGGCCTGATTTAGCACTTCTTCCGAGAATCCAGGAAATCCACAATCTTGATTATTCTTGAAGTATTGTGGATATTCCTCACTCGTTATATCCTCCATTTCAACATCTTCAAAAGCAGGAACGTCACGGTCATCAGAATGATTCCCGGCTTCCTTCTCAGGTATCTTTGGAATGTAATTATCAGCAAGCAACTCTTCCAAAGTCTTTCCCACCTGTTTGGCTAAACCTTCAAGTATTTCTTTAGAAATTGCCGCAGAAACCTCTCCATCTTCAAGATCTGGGTCATCAAACTCTAATTCAAACAGCTTATTGCTCGACTCGAATATTTCTGGAAATCTGCTTGTCATGTCAATCGTCCAGACTCGATCTGTGAGCATCTGGCGATACATGTTCTTGTCTTCTTCCGATAACGATTGCAGTTTTTCATTCTAGAAGATATCGTCATCAACATTTTCACCTTGAGTCTTAGAGCTCGACTCTCCACCCTTACTTGAATCACGCTTTTCATACGTATACTTCTCAGCGTTGTCATCATCATCATCATCACTACTATCAAAAGCAGAGCTGTTTCCATCACTCGATCCACCATCTGAACCTCCATCATCTCCATCATCTTTCTTCTTCTTCTTTTTAGAATCATTTCCAGCATCTTCATCAAGATCTTCATCTTCTTCTTTGTCAGATGGTTCAAAATCTACCTGCTCTTCTTCTCTTTCTTTATCTTCTTCACCAGCTTGAAGTAGAGGAGCTCTAGAGTACAAGTCTTTTATCAAATCATCTATATGCTTGTTACTCTTCTTTAGCTGTTTGTTCTCCTCTTTCAAGACAATAATCCTTCTGGTGTTTCGTTGCTCGTGCTTCAGCAACTTCTTGTTCTCTCTTTTCAACTTCTTGATTGTTTTCTTCAAAACTTCATTATCATCATGGGATGTGACTACGACTTCCAACATCTTTTGATCATTTGTCTTCAATTGCTCGATCTCAGTTTGCTGTTTGTTGATAATACTCATCATCTCAGATAACCTTTGATTCACAGCATTCATGATATCACTATCCACTGAAACCTTCTTCTTCACAGGCGTTTCAGCAACTTCAGGCAGTTTGTCTTTCCTAATCTTCTTAAGCACATTATCTAAAGCTTCATTAAACTGATCAACAGGTATATCATCACTCTGTTGTGTGCTCGAAGTAGTCGCAGTCTTTTGTTTCTTTGATGCTGGTGCAGTAACCGGTGACTTAGAACTAGAAGCTGGTGGTAGTTTCTTACCAGCTATAAGCGATTCAATCTCCTTCTTTCTCTTTTGACTTGGTTTCTCTGGTTTCTTCTTCTTTGACTTTTCAGCTTGTACAGGTGAACCAGGAAAATCTTCATCTATATTCAGAATCACTTCATCTTCATCAACAGGAATTGGACTCTTATTCCCTTGATCTTCAACAATTTGACTTGCAGACACACCAGCCTCAGTGGCCTTGGGCGTGGTGGTCTTTAACGTTTCAGTCTCCGAATCCCAATGTTCATCTTCTTGCGTCTCTTCTGAATCAATCGATGCTTCGTCTACAATATGCAATCATTTCTTTGCCATCGTCTTGTTTCTTCTTGGTGTGCTCTTTTTCTTCTCAGGTTCAGACACAACTTCTAACCTTATCCCTTTCTCCTTAACCTTTCCACTCTTGGCACCGACATTAACAACCTGTCTTTTGCGCTTAGCATCAGGATCAACAGGATGTAGTGGATTATCTGGATCTGAATCACTGTTTGCGTGTCTTACAAGCCCTTCACCTGGATCTGTGTAATCAATTCTTGCTAAATGTCCAAATAAACGCCTTACTGGTGGACGTTCATTGACCGACAATCCTTTGTACGCCTTCATCCTAGCAAGTGTATTAAGTGACATATGTTCCTGTACAACAATATGCTTAGGATCCCTCTTCAAGTCTTTATACTTGTTATCAAATACCATTTGGAGGAAACGAGGATATAGCAGAAACTTCAGATTCCTCGTGCCGTTTACAGGCTCTAACAAGTGTTCCATCAGCATGCCTGAAACATTGAACGGTTTGTTCAACACCAGGGCTACCATCATAGAGCTGATACTCTTGCGCATCAAGTCATATCCTCCAGCTGCAGATCCGAAGACATGTATCAAAACGTGTGCCAAATATTTAAATTGAGGGCACAGTTTTCCCTTGTACAATGAACCGTCAGTGATTGGTCCATTGTATTTCATTCTCAGGAAACACTTTCGTTGATCCATGAAACTAAACTCCTTAGGATCTGTCTTCTCATCTTGTAAGTTCAACGCTTCTCTTAAATCCTGTTCACATATGATAACCCTCTACCCTTGGATCTTGCTAGTCAAACATGACTCGCAATTCCAGAAGTCCAGCTTAGCTCCTGACCAGAATTCTTGCATCATGTCTCGGTAAATGATAGTAGGTGTAGCAATCGCGTCAATCACCCTACATCTCTTCAAGAATTCAATGATTCCAACAAACTCCGTGTGCTTTTTAACTTCTCCGAGATACGCACAGCAATTATGCGCATTCTCGAAGGTTAAAGGCTCTTCAGGAACTTTCTTGGCAGGTTGTGTGGATGATCCAGCTTGCTCAGTAGTCTTTTCCTGCTCGGACATGGTTAATTCTGCAAAACAAAACAAAGAATCATGTTAAAAATCGACAAAAATTCAAATCTTGAAAATTTTGGTAATCAACATTCTCATTCGCCCAAACGGGGGTGCGAATGAGAAAAACAAGGTACGAATGAGAAAATTGAATGGTACGAATGTATGAATTTTGGTAAAAAGTTTCATTCGCCCACAAAATTTACATTCGACCAGTTTAACATCTCCTTCGCCCATTCGAAAGGGTCGAAGGAGTCAGTTCATATTTTTGAATTTTCAATTATGAAATTTATGGTTTCTGATCATGTTCTTTTGATTTGAACAGCAACTAACAATGCCGATTAACTATTCTAGACTAACAGTTTCATCAATTTGTCATTATATCTGTGTTTTCAACTAAAACTAGGGTTCGAAACACAACTGATGATCAATTGATCAATCTGTTGGTTTTGAATCCATGGTTTATGGTTTTTCTCCCCCTAAAACACAGATACAATGAATCCTTAAAAGCAATTGTAACAAATAACATGTTAATATCAGATTTTAAAAGTTAGGGCTTGAAACAGAGAATCAGTGATAAATCCATTAATCCTTGATGTTAACCTGTAATAGATAGTGGAAAATGATCAGTGTAATGTAACGATCACAATGATATGATTCAAATCAACAGAGCAACAAGGTGAGGTTAGAGTGAAATTTTTGAAAAATTTTTGTATAGGGTCAAATGAGACTGATATGGTATATATAGGCACACTCCTTCGCCCGTTTTACTCGTACGAATGAGAAGCTTTTGTCTCCTTCGACCCTAGCTAAAGGTTCGAATGAGCCAAAAGGGTTCGAATGAAACATATGTTCAAAAACACTCTCCTTCGCCCAGTTAAAACATACGAAGGAACATGAAAAATCCCACATTCGACCAACCGAATGGGCGAATGAGAATTGGGATTTTTGATAAATTTTCCAAATCTCAAAAAACGAGTCCCGTTCCAAGTATTTTCCAACTTTTAAGCATCCAACATTCAAATTTTCACTTTTAAAAGGTTACAAAGCTCAAATGGTGTAACAAGGTTTAGAAAATCGACATCAACCACCATCAGTTATCAAAAATAAGATGGAAATGAAAAATCTTTTTGGATTTTCTAAAGTTTATGCTAAATCACACCTAAAATCTTTTTGAGTTTTGTAATTTTTGACCAGAAAATAAAATGCAGAAATGTAAATGAAAAACTGTAAATGTTTTTGGGATTTCCGGTAAAGGGATCATATCAGTTATTGAGAAATCTGATCACACCATTGATCTTTTTGAATTATTATCATTAAAGACAATGTGTGATCTGGCAACTGCTGATATTGTGATCCACATAAACTCACATGCAGACTTTTGTGCAGTGCTTTAAACTGATACTGATATTTATAGTATAAACGTAATTGTCTGTGGTTCCCACGCACACGACATACTCCCGTATCAAGAAGTAAATGTACAAAGACTCATTGTAAAGCGTGATTATGCTTTCGTCGTCTATAATTTTACAAGGTATAATGCACAGAGGTATACAGGTCAGCAAATTAATGCAGCAAAGTAACATATGCACTGTACCAGGTTGAGGACTGATATTAATCATGAAATGCATCAGTGATTAATATGATGTAATAGATAATCTTTGATCATCATATAACATGGAAAGTTCCTCAATTCGGTAACTTTAGGATTTGGCATAAAGCTCTTTTATAAAGACACCCTATCTGATCTAGGTCTGTAATGACTTACAGCAGAAGATCAGAGAGGCTATCCCCAGACAACTAATAACATAACGACCCTAAACCTCCGAGTTTTGTACAAATACCCTATCAAACGAAATTACGGTACTAAGACCATATGCCCATGAGGAGTTCATCCACACAACAATTCGTTTGATATGTATGTATCAGGAACGCAGTAATAGGTCTACAAAGCCTATTAGCACATCGCACACACTCAAACGCACGTCCTATATAGCAGTACATTACTTAGAATGTGTCAGATCCCCACTGATGTACTATCATTTCCCTTTATACTCCAGGAAATCATTTTTGATTTTTCTGATTTTTATAAATTTTCGAATTTACTGTTCCCAAGGATAAGCTGGAGCATTTCAAATATGTGACTGCCCAGATATCGTTTGTTCACAGAAATCTGACGGCATTAATCTAAGGGAAGAAGATATAGCAGTCAGCAAAGAAATTTTCTAATTTTTATGGATTTTGAAATTTTTCAATGTTTTTGGATTTTCGAAATTTTTCTGAAAAACATTAAAAATTTAAACTAAAAAGTGATAGGCTGAGGTGGTGATCAGTCCTGTTTTTTGTTAGGACAAAGAGGATTGGTGAAACCACTTTTGTAAACCTTAGTCTAATTCACTTCTGTCATTTTTGGCTAAGTATAGAAGTACTGAATAGAAGACAAGAAACTGCTGATTAGAAGATATGAAGAAGTGCTGAAGTTGCAGAAGTTCTGAAGTCCAAACCAGACAAGTTCACTTCAGAAGTACTGAAGACAAAACTACTCTTCAGTAGTTGTCCTTCATCAGCACTTAGCAGAAGATATTTGCCACCGCCCTTTTGCATCAGTAGTTTGTTGTTTAATATTACTTTTAGCTTTATTTGTTTCTTTCAATGTTGCAACTTGTGCAACTTGTAACTGGACTTTCTGTGCTTGCTTTTTAGGCAAGATACATGCATGTAATCGTCTATAAATAGAAGGCTTCAACCTTCTATTTTAGACATTGATTTTTAACAGAAAAATCCTTCAAACACTCTCATTGTTATATTCCATTTCTGTATTTATTGTGAATCTCTCTAAGTATCTAATTCTCATTTACAACTTAGATTCATAATAAATACTTTGTCATTTATCTTGTTTCAAACATCAAGGGGGAGTTACAACTCTGCCTTTGCATAAAAAGTGTTGCTTTAACTTATAACATTCCGCTGTGCTTATAATCTGATTTACAAGGACTTGCTAAACACTTAAGTGTCAAGATAGCAAGTTCTTACTTAGCAAACAAGAGCAAACTGATCCAACAATTGGTATCAGAGCATTGGTTTATCTGATCACATATCAATCTAACAAATTGAGAATCAGACACAAAGCTCTTATTGATATTCAATAAAAAGATCAAAAGTTCACTTTTTATCAATATCCATCATTTAAAAGAGTCATCAGACAAATCTATACTCTTTAAAAATGGATCCACATAATACTGGTTCTGCCACCAAACCTGCCATGCTTGTGAGAAATGAGTACAATATATGGCAGAAAAGAATGGCACATACCTTGTCACAAACCAACACTGGTTGTTGGAGATCTGTGATATATGGTCCACACAAACCAGTAAACATAAACCTTGAAACAAAAGAAGGGATTCCTAAGGATCCCAAAGACTATACAGATGAAGATTTCCTAAAACTTGAGCTAGATGCTAAGGCATTCTCTATGTTGGCAATGGCTCTCCCAAATGAAATATACTCTGGCCTTTTACATTGTGAAAGTGCCAAAGAACTTTGGGACTGTCTTAAAGAACAGTTTGGAGGAACTGAAGAGGTGATTGCCAACACCAGAGAAATTTTGGCTCAACAATATGAAACATTTGCTTATATTAATGGGGAGACTTTGACACAACAATTTGAAAGATTCTCCTCATTAATCTCTGAGCTAAAGTTAAATGGGCAGACCTATACAACAGTATCTATGTTACATAGATTTTTAAGGTCTCTACCTGACAAATGGGAAACTTACTCCATTGTCTTAAGATCCTCACCAGATTTTAGCTCCCTCACTCTTACAAAACTCCATGGGAGATTACTCACTTTTGAAAGAGAAATCGATCAAAAGAAGAAATTACAAACTTCTGGTAAAACTGCTGATGACTACCTACCAGGTAGTACAGCACTTTTGGGACAAGATTCACCAACTTGTTCCTATGGATCTTATGACAATATTGACATAACCACTGGGATCTCATCAGAAAGATCTTTCCCAGGTTATGACAATGATGACCAAAGTCAAACTGCTGATAATCTATGTTTTATCATGGATGATTTGAAAAATTTTAGCAGTGATGACTTGGAAGAAATGGACATACTTCACCAACTGGCCATGCTAAGCATTAAAACTAACAAGTTTTATAAAAGGTCAGGAAGGAAATTTCCAGGATTGACCAGTAACACAAAAATTGGTTTTGACAAATCTAAACTGAGATGTCACAAGTGTCAGAAGTTGGGACACTTTGCTAGAGAGTGTAGAAGCTCTAGCTTTAACCAATCACAATCTGGAAATAACTATAACCCCAATTATAATAGGAACAATGGAACTCAAGGGAGTGCTCATTTTGTACAGGCACAAGCTCCTCAACAGCAATATATGCCTCAAGTACAATATGTTCAAGTGCCTGCTCAACAGATGCAGAGCCAACAATCAATCCCTCCCTTTCCAGCTGCTCAACTTCCTCCACAGCCTCAACAACCCCCTCAACAAAGCCTCTTTACCTCGGGGTATGTTGACTGGAGCAGTCTCCCATATGACACCACAGAGTGTAATCCTGATGCAGACAACAAAGTGTTTGACATCAACTGGGGAGAACCAGACAATGGCAGAAAGAACTTTGCCTTAATGGCATTTGAAGGCTGTACCTCAAAATCTGCATTGTCTCAGGTATCAAAAGAATCTTTGACAAAACTATGTTCAAACTCTTGCAAAGAAACTTTTGCTCTCATAAGAGAGACAAACGTGCACCTACAAGGCAAAGCCAATGATTTAGAAAGAAAATACACACAGATAAAATGTGATTTGGAAAGAAAACTGTGTGCTAAAACAAAAGAGGTTTCTAAATTAACTGACTCTGCCATTGAAACCCAAGCACAAATCAAAATGATGCTAAATGACCTGGGAGATGTCAGACAAGAGCTTGCTGACACCAGCATCACTTGTGAAAAATGGGTTGAATCTTGTAGGGGGTATCAACTACTGCTAAACAAACAAAGTGCTTCAAATGTGAAGTTTGGCATAGGATACCATCATGTTGAAACACCAACAGATTTTTCTCCCAAAACTACTGAAGATGGGAGAAGAATTGTTTCAAATGAAACTTCTGAAGGGAAAGAATGCACATCTTTCCATGAAAACTTTCTAAACAGAAATCCTGGCATTTTTAAAGAAAGTACTTCAGAAGTATTTACAAAAACTGACAATAAGCCATCAGTAGTTTCATCTACTTCAGGAGTTGAGATCCTGAAAACTACTGATGAGCAAAATCTTTTCACAACTGTCAGAAATTTGCCTTCAGAACAAAAACAGAAGGCAAAAGCATGTGAAATTTGTGGCCTGTTCAACCACAAAACTGAATTTTGTAGATACAGAAAAGGAATTCAGTTCAATCAAAAATTTAAACAACAGGTTGTGGGAAATCAAATCAGAAATGATTATGAAAAAGTCTTTAAACCCAAGAAACAACAACCTGAAAACACCTTTTCTCAGAAAAAGATAAAATCTCAACCAAAGTTTTTTTCTCAAAATTCCTTGTCAGTAGTTAGACCAGAATCATCAGCAGTTTCACAAACTGCTGAGATTCAAAATCTAAAGAACATGGTAGAACTACTGATGACCAAGGTTGATGGTGGTCCTAAAAAGGATACCACCATAGTTCTTCATGAAAAATCCATTGCCAAAAAGACATGGATTTCTCAACCTGGTCAAGAACAAACTGTAACTGTTCCCAAGAGCAAACCCAAAGCCAAACAGGCTTGGGTTTCCAAATCTAACTAATTTGCTTTTATGTGCAGAGAGTTTCCAGGGGCTTAAACAGCATATGGTATGTTGATAGTGGAGGCTCTATGCACATGACTGGATGCAGATACCTGATAAACAACTTTATCAGCCAAAGAGAAGGATCTGTGTCCTTTGGGAACAATGCCAAGGGATATGTGCTAGGACATGGCAATGTCTCCTCTGGCAAAATACAGTTTGACAAGGTCAATCTGGTGGAGAACCTTGAATACAACTTGCTGAGTGTGTCACAAATGTGTGATAAAGGATATTCTTCCTTTTTCACAAAGACAGCTTGCAAGATCATCTCACCAGAAGGCCAGAAGTTGATTGAGAAGATTATAGAAGATCATACTTTGCTGATTGCCAAAAGATGTGGCAATGTCTATGCAGTGGACATTGAAAAAGACAAAGTATTGAACAACACTGCCTGTTTCTTCTCAAGGGCATCAACTTCAGAAACAGATCTCTGGCACAGGAGACTTGGCCATGTGAACTTTAAAACCATAAATAAAGTCACAAAAATGGGCTTGGTCAGAGGTCTACCTTTGAAAGTATACCAGTGTCAAGAACACTGTGTATCCTGTTTAAAGGGAAAGCAGCATAAGTCCTCCTATAAGTCTATTGAAGAATCAAAAACAACTGCATGTCTTCAACTACTCCATATGGACTTATTTGGGCCTGTCAAGATTATGAGCCTTGGTAAGAAGAAGTACTGCTTAGTCATCATTGATGACTACTCAAGATTCACATGGGTATTCTTCTTATTTTCCAAGGATGAGGCTGCTGAGATCATCAAGTTCTTCATTCTACAAGTAGAGAAACAATATTCTCTATCTGTCAAAACCATTAGAAGTGACAATGGGACAGAGTTCAGGAACAAAACTCTGGATGAATTCTGTTTGTCTAAAGGGATTATTAGACAATACAGTGTTCCCAGAACTCCTGAACAAAATGGTGTAGTAGAAAGGAAGAACAGAACATTGATAGAAGGAGCAAGAACAATGTTAGCTGATTCTGGACTGCCATTGTACTTTTGGGCAGAAGCAGTTAACACAGCATGTTATGTTCAGAATAGAGTTCTTGTGGTCAAGAGACATTCCAAGACTGCCTATGAAGTTCTTCATGGCATGAAGCCCCTTATCTCCTTTTTCAGGGCTTTTGGGTGTCAATGTTTCATCTTGAACATCAAGGAATCTATCTCAAAGTTTGCTGCCAAAGTTGACTCAGGTTACTTTCTTGGTTACTCATCAACTAGAAAAGCCTACAAGGTTTTTAATTCTCACACCAGGATAGTAGAAGAAACATTGAATGTCAAGTTCAATGAGTCAAAACACACTCTTATTCCAGCACATCCTGCTGAACTCTTTGACCTTGACAACTTTCACTTTGGACCTGAAAAGGCTGTTACTTCTTCCAAACCTACTTATTATGGTGATCAAAGGTTTGAAGATGAGGATCCTGCACCATGGACTCCTCAAACAGTCATTAAGTCAACTACAACACCATCAGAAGTTTTCCAAACTTCTGATCAAACAAATACTGAAGGCCAAACTCAAACATCTGCTTCAACACCTGCAACTACTGAAGAAGCTGCAACTGCTGAACCAGATATCATAGACCTCAGTAGTTTGTTTGAAGAACCAGAGCCACCTACACCTGTCAGTGGTTTACAACAACTGATTGAACACAGAGATCATCCACTTGATCAAATCATGGGTGATATAGCTACAGGTGTTCTGACCAGAAACCAGCTCTCCAACTTTTGCCTATTCTCAGCCTTTATTTCTCAGTTGGAACCAAAGAAGTACCAGGAAGCCCTCAAAGACAACAATTGGGTGCAGGCTATGCAAGATGAACTACTACAGTTCAACAAGCAACAGGTCTGGGAAATCTGTCCCTTACCTCAAAACAAGCAACCAATTGGTACAAGATGGGTTTTCAGGAACAAACAAGATGAAGCTGGTATGATAATCAAGAACAAGGCAAGACTGGTAGTTCAAGGGTACTCTCAAGAAGAGGGAATTGACTATGATGAAACCTTTGCTCCAGTTGCAAGGCTTGAGGCCATCAGGTTATTTCTGGCCTATGCCATTTCCAACAAAATAAAAGTTTATCAAATGGATGTGAAAAGTGCATTTTTATATGGTAAAATCAAGGAGGAGGTGTATGTCTGTCAGCCACCTGGGTTTGAGGATCCTTCTCATCCTGAGTGGGTGTACAGACTGGATAAAGCTCTATATGGGCTCAAACAGGCTCCAAGAGCCTGGTATGATACACTCTCCACCTTTTTACTCAAAAATAACTTTACAAGAGGTGCCATTGATAAAACACTTTTCATTAAACATGTTGGAAATCATGTCTTACTTGTTCAAATTTATGTTGATGATATCATCTTTGGTTCAACAAACACAAAATTGTGTGATGATTTTAAGAAACTCATGCAATCCAAATTTGAGATGAGTACCATGGGAGAACTGCAGTACTTTCTAGGACTGCAGATTAAACAACAAACAAATGGAACTTTTATACATCAATCAAAATATGTTAAAGAATTATTGAACAAATTTTCTTTAAATGACTGTAAATCATGTTCCACTCCCATGACACCTATCACACAAGTTGAACCAGATGATCAAGGAAAACAGGTTGATCAAACCATGTACAGATGCATGATAGGTTCCCTTTTATACTTAACTGCTTCTAGACCAGATATTATGTTTTCAACATGTGTCTGTGCTAGATATCAATCAGCACCAAGGGAATCACACCTTATTGCAGTCAAAAGAATTTTTAGATATCTGAAAGGAACTCCAACACTGGGAATTTGGTATCCTGCTTCAAACAATACCAAGTTATCAGCATTTTCAGATAGTGACTATGCAGGGTGTAAGATGACAAGAAAGTCAACATCTGGTGGTTGTCAATTCCTGGGTAACTGTCTAGTGTCATGGCAATCAAAGAAGCAAACATCTGTTGCAACTTCAACTGCTGAAGCTGAATACATTGCAGCTGCAAGTTGTACATCACAGATACAATGGCTCCAATATCAACTTCTTGATTATGGAATCAAAGAGACCAAGACACCTTTGTTTGTAGACAGCAAATCTGCCATTAGCATCATTCAAAATCCGGTACAGTTCTCAAAAACTAAACATATTGAGATCAGGTACCATTTCATAAGAGATTGCTATGAAAAAGGCAAGATTGAGGTGAAGCATGTAGCAACAGCTAATCAGATAGCTGACATCTTCACTAAGCCCCTTGACACATCAACATTTCAGAAGTTAGTTTCCATGCTTGGAATGCTAAATTTGTAAGTGTTTATTTTATTTATTTTTTTTTTTTTTGCATATCAGTTAGAATCCAAGTTAACACTTGATTCTACCCAACTCTACAGCAAACTTCTACATCAATCACTACTGATATGCATCAAAATTTTTTTTTTTTTTTCCTTTTTCCATCCTTGATTCCATCCTGTTTACCATGGTGGAATCAAAATGAAAAATTTATTTTTCCTTTTTCCACCCCTGATTCCATCCTGTTTACCTTGGTGGATTTCAGGTTAACCTTTTCCATCTTTTTTCTGGTTTTCACTTACAAATGTCAAAAGTCTGAAACAAAACTTCTGAAAAACAAAAACAGTTTGAGAGAAACTACTGATGAACAAAAATCATCAGTATGGGGATAACTTTCTGAAAAAGTGTGTAACTTCTGATAAAATAAACTTCAGAAGTTATGAACAAAGTATTTATAAAAACATTTCTCATCAGATGTTAAAACTACTGAAGAGAAAATGGGAACTACTGATGAAGTAATCCTTCATCAGCAGTTTAAGTCAAAAGGGCAAATCTGACTTTTCCCATCATCAGAGGTTTGACCTAATAAGTTTAAAACCTCTGATAAAGAGATTTTTAACCAAAGGCGGTTTTAAAACTTCTAATAAAGAAGATTCAAGCGGTTAAAACTTCTAATAAATACCTTTTTCACACACTTATCCTTTTAAACTCACAAAATATCCCTCCTTCTCTCTCAAAACTCTCTCAAAACCTACACCTGAAAATTCACTGTTCGATCAAAACACCCAAACTACAATGGATCTTGTTCTAAAACAGGGACACAATCAAAGAGCTTTTCTTGAAAAACAAGAAGGCTGGTCCCAATACGATGAGATCATTGATCTTGTCGTCAAATCCCAATACTTTACTGCTCTCACAATTAACCCACCAATTCACACTGAAACTCTGAATGAGTTCTGGGCAAATGCTGAGACGGTTACAATGGGTGGTGAGGTCATTTCCCTCAACTCAAAGATAAAAGGGAAACAACTGACCATCACACCGGCCACACTAGCAACAAGACTGGGTCTGGACGATGTAGCTGCCCCTGACCATGTTGCTAACAAAGATATTCATCTAACCATGACTGAGTGTGGTTATCAAGGTACTCTCTCCCATGCAACAATATTCAAAAAATATTTTGAACCAAAATACAAACTTTTGTTTCATTATATAATTATGTGTTTGAGTCCAAAAACAGGGTCATATGACCAGATGCCCTCCACTTTTCAACCAATATTTCATTCCATTGTGAATGAAACCAAATACAGGGCATCAAAACTGTTTTTCCATGAGTTGGTGTTACATCACAATAATACCAAGAAAAAGTTTTTGTTGTACCCAAGGTTCATTATGCAATGCATAATAGGGGAACTGGGTAATGAGGTGCTTGTGGGAAAAATTTCAACTTTAAACCCTTTAACATCACAAGCATACTCAAGACTGAACAAACCGGCTGCCTGGCCAGAAGATGATCAGGGAGAACAACAACAAGTCCCCCTGAAGCCCACATCTTCCACACCCACACCACCAAAAGCCAAAAAGCCCAAGCCAACAAAAACTGTAACCCACCAACCCAAAAGAAAAGCTGTTCAGGAGGTTGAGATGCCTGAACATGCTCTTGAGCATTCTGCTCTTCAAACTGTTGAGACTGAAACACCCTCTCAGTCTCATCCATCTCAAACCCCACCAAGAGCACCCATATCTGTTCATTTCAAAAGAAAAAGACTTAGAAAAACATATCAAACACACTCTTCTTTTGAAACTGCTGAACAACAAACTATTGCCCAAACTACTGAACCTTCCCCACAAATTTCTGAACAAGAGGCAATTGAAATTGCCAAACTTCTCTCTGGGCTAAGAGAGAATGTCCCATCTGATCATGTCAGTCCCCATCAACCACAACAAACAGGGGACACAACTACTACTTTAGACATGGATGTGGACATCATTAGCCCTATCCCAAGAGATGAGGGTGGACCAGAGTCTTTAAGCCCAAATTTAGAGACTCTTGGGGCATCTGAGGCTGCTACTACTCAGTTACCACCCAGTGGTGGATCTGAGGACAGAAGTAACATAGCTAAGACCTCAGATGTGGCAACTACTGATGAAGGCTTAATGCCTGAGGTAGGAAATCCTCAGTACCAAGAAACAGAGGTTCATGAGAGAACTGAGTTGGGCTCAGCTCATGATTTAACTGAGACAGTCCTCTCTGAGGGCAACATCAGGGATACAGATGATTCCATTAATTTGGATGATGTTTCAAAAACTCCAACTACTGAATTGACGGCACTTTCTGAAGGTCCTGCTGCAAAGGTATCCAGGCTCAAGAAGCCAGTCACCTCTGCACAGGTTAAAGTCCACTCAATCCCTAAAACCCCTAGAGTGGCATCCTCTGTACAACATGAGGATCTCCCAAAAACACCCCCTTCACAGCAAATGCCTACCCAATTCCCTGGGCAAACAAGCATAGACCTGAACCAGCTATGCAGCCCAGAGGGTCCCCTGTACCACATGATGAACACACTCATCAGAAATCACTTCCAAACATATACAGCTGACTTGGAGCTGTCAATCAAGAACCAATTTGGAGTGATCAAGACCAAGATGAACGATCTGTCAAACAAAATAGACTTCAACAGTCAACAGATTGCTCATCTTCAAGGACACTTCTCCCAGCCCTCTGCTTCAAGGGTTAGAATTGATGAATCCAAAAAGGGGGAGAAGATCAGGGAACCTAAGGAGTCATTCCAAGCCAGAGTAAAGGCACGAGTGGCACTCCTTGAAAGAGATCAGAAAGATCAGGCCAGGAAAGAAAGATTGGCCAAACAGTTTGGTGTCTCTATTGAAGAAATTGAAGCTGCTGAGAAAGAAGATGAGACCCAAAGTTCTGATGATTCCCTAAGGTGTAATGAAGAAACTTCTGATGACCAAACTTCTGATGAAGAATCAGAAAGTACTGAAGACAATCCTTCAGTAGCTGACAAACCATCAGCAGTTGTCAGCACATCAGAAGTCAACACTTCCCAACCTCAAACAACTGAACCTTCCAGAACCACTGCTCCCACTCAACCAACATCTGATCCCATCAGGCCTACATCTGTCACAACAATGACTGTATTAAACCCTTCTCCCATCTCTCATTCAGCTGAACTATTAGAGAAGAGTTTAATTGCAGCCAACAAGAAGGCCAGAGAAGATCAGATTTGGAAATCTCTGGAAGAAAGGGATGATTTGGACTTAAGCCATGAAGAAAAACTTCAGGCTTATGCAGCTGAACTACAAAGGCAGGCTAGCCTTGATGAGATTGCTGAACAGGATAAAAGACAACAACTGGTGTCTTATATCACCAAGAACAGCAAGACTAAAGCCTTTACACTCAAAGGACTCTCTATGCAAGAGCTGACAAGAAGAGCACAACTGCTTGCAGACAAGATGGCCACAAGCAAAGAAGGAAAGGCCAAGAGAGCCCAGATAATAGAGGAGCTAGTAGCAGAAGGATATGGTTCAAAAGCCTCTGTATCCAGATGGAAAGAAGAAAGACTAATGGATACATATAGAAAATATTTGGCTGCCAAGGCTGCAAATCCTGAGAAGTTTCAAACTGCTGATCCTTCAAGATCAGTAGTTAGAACTTCTGGTGTATCTAGAAGATCTGCTGCTCAGAAGAAGAAGGCAGAGGACAATGTCAAAACTGATTTCAAAATGGTACTACTTGAGGGAAGCTCAATAGTCCATTCAGATTTTGACATTGAGGAGAAACCTCTGTTAACACAGTTCAGGGATCCTTCCACTTTTGCTTATCAAATACAAAAGACAATCACAGAAAAGATGCATACCAAAGTAGTGACTGAACACCATCTCCCAACTGTTCAGATGCCTGGTATGCAACAATATCAACAAGGAAGAGAATCCCACCTGAGGCTATCTGAAACTGAAGACATCCAGCACTCAGGACCATCAACCCAAGGGACAAGTCTGGTTCCCTATTCTTCTGACTTTAACAAGTCAAAGATCCCTATCATCAGATGGTCACTTACTGATAACAACTCAGTACTGTTGACAAGAAGAGACTTCTCAAGCAGGGCTTACAAGAAGATCAGTGATCTGAAGAAACTGTCAACACAAGACCTGCTCACAATTCAACATCTAGACCCACAGAGAGGATCTCTGTCTGATGATCTGTACAACCAGCTCAAGAACACCATGTACAAAGAGATATGGAAGATTGTTCAAGACAGAAGAAACACATAAGGAATTAGTAAGGTTTTGGCTTCATCAATCCAGGGGGAGATTGTTAGGACAAAGAGGATTGGTGAAACCACTTTTGTAAACCTTAGTCTAATTCACTTCTGTCATTTTTGGCTAAGTATAGAAGTACTGAATAGAAGACAAGAAACTGCTGATTAGAAGATATGAAGAAGTGCTGAAGTTGCAGAAGTTCTGAAGTCCAAACCAGACAAGTTCACTTCAGAAGTACTGAAGACAAAACTACTCTTCAGTAGTTGTCCTTCATCAGCACTTAGCAGAAGATATTTGCCACCGCCCTTTTGCATCAGTAGTTTGTTGTTTAATATTACTTTTAGCTTTATTTGTTTCTTTCAATGTTGCAACTTGTGCAACTTGTAACTGGACTTTCTGTGCTTGCTTTTTAGGCAAGATACATGCATGTAATCGTCTATAAATAGAAGGCTTCAACCTTCTATTTTAGACATTGATTTTTAACAGAAAAATCCTTCAAACACTCTCATTGTTATATTCCATTTCTGTATTTATTGTGAATCTCTCTAAGTATCTAATTCTCATTTACAACTTAGATTCATAATAAATACTTTGTCATTTATCTTGTTTCAAACATCAAGGGGGAGTTACAACTCTGCCTTTGCATAAAAAGTGTTGCTTTAACTTATAACATTCCGCTGTGCTTATAATCTGATTTACAAGGACTTGCTAAACACTTAAGTGTCAAGATAGCAAGTTCTTACTTAGCAAACAAGAGCAAACTGATCCAACATTTTTCTTTAATACCATTAGCTTTTAAAAGATAATCAAATATGGATTTGTCAAAAGCTTTGGTAAAAAGATCTGCGCATTGGTAATCAGTGTGGATTTTGACCCTATCGATCAACTCTTTAGCATAACAATCACGGATAAAATGATATTTAATCCGGATATGTTTAGCCTTTGAGTGATTTACTAAGTCTTTTGTTAATGCGATTGCGGCCTCATTATCACTGTAAATAGGGGTTTTAAGAAATTGCAAACCGTAATCCACCATCTGTTGTTGGATCCAAAGAACCTGTGAGCAGCAGCTCGATGCTGAAACGTATTCTGCTTCACATGTTGATAGTGCAACTGCGGTTTGTTTCTTGCATTGCCAGGTCACGAGCCTGCTCCCCATAAACTGACATCCAGCCGTTGTGGACTTGCTGTCTTTGTCACAGCCGCCCCAATCTGCATCACTAAAAGCGATTAGGTCAAAATTATCATCATGAGGGTACCAAAGTCCTTTCGATAGACAACCCTTCAGATATCTAAGGATACGCTTGACAGCTGCAAGATGACTCTGTTTCGGCTTCGATTGATATCGTGCACAAAGACATGTTGCAAACATTATATCCGGTCTAGACGCGGTGAGATACATCAGAGATCCGACGATTGCTCTGTATGTAAATGGATCAGTCAGCTCCCCCTTAACGTCAACTCCAATCCCGTGATTAGGTTGTATCGGGGTATCCATCGGCTTCGAATCATCCATCTGGAATCGGCTCAAGACTTCAGAAACGTATTTCGTCTGGTGAATAAAGATCCCAGTTGGTCTTTGTTCCACCTACAAGCCTAGGAAAAACTGCATTTCTCCCATTGCGCTCATTTCGAACTTTTCCTGCATAACTTTTTTAAATTCCCTGCACAGAAGTTCGTTAGTTGACCCGAAAATAATATCATCAACATAAATTTGTACAAGAAGCAAATCATCTCCTGCTCGTTTCGTGAACAGTGTGCAGTCTACCAATCCACGTTTGAATCCTTTCGAGAGAAGATACGTGCTCAGCTCCTCATACCATTGTCTCGGAGCTTGGTGCAACCCGTAGAGAGCTTTGTTTAAAACATAAACCTTATCCCGGTGAATAGGGTCCTCAAAGCCTGGCGGTTGACCTACGTAAACTTCCTCTTTGACCACACCGTAAAGAAATGCGCTTTTTACATCCATCTGATACACCTTGAATTTCTTCCAGGGTGCAAACGCTAGGAACATTCGGATAGCTTCCAAGCGTGCAACAGGTGCATAGATTTCATTGTAGTCGATTCCCTCAACTTGATGAAAACCTTGAACGACCAAACGAGCTTTGTTTCTCACTATGACTCCTCTATCATCCTTCTTACACTTAAACACCCATTTGGTTCCAATTTTCTTTCTTCCCGGGGGCAAATCTGTCAGTGTCCATACACCGAGTTTCTGAAATTGTAACAACTCTTCTTGCATTGCTTCCACCCAGGCATCATCCAAAAGAGCTTCCTTGTACGTCCGCGGTTCGACCTGCGAAACATAACAAGCGAAAGACCAGTCATTTTGAAAACCAGATTTCTGTATTTTGGCATATATAGCAAGATTGCCAATATTGTCTGGTGCTTGAGCATTTCTCAATTGCCCTCTTGTCATAACGCTGCTACCAGGATCACCAATAACCTGTTCAAGTGGGTGTATCCGATGTATCCGAGATTCCGGATAATCAGGTACTTGTACTCCCGTTTGAGTCGTCAAATTCTCTGTAGAAACCAGATCATTACCCACATTCGATGTTGATGCATCAGTTGTAGTTGGGTTCACTGGTGGTGTCATTGTAGCATTGTCCAGAATAGCTTCACTTGTAGCATCATCGTCTTCATCTTCTGAATCGGATGAATTAAGCGTTGTAGAAGCTTCTTGGAACACCTCTTCTTCCATCACAGGAGCAGTGGTATCATTAGAAGCTGCTTGAGGGTTTACAGTGATCGGACGCACTAACGGTGAAGTCACGGCGTTTTCGACCTCGTAATATAAGCGAAGTACAGCTTCTTCAAACATGTTATCTAGATTGAATGATTCAAAGAAGTCTTTGTAATCAAACATCCAATCTGGACCTCCACCCTGTACATTTTGTGTGTATCTTTGTACTTCGACGTTAGCCCACTCCTCGACTTTTCTAGTTCTTTTGTTGAATACCCGTTTTAGTGGGGTTGCATATCCAACAAAATAACCTTCTTCAGCCTTTGGTGCGAACTTCTCCGAAGGATTAAGCATTGTACACGGGGCACCAAATGGTTCTAGATACTCCAGATTCGGCTTGCGTCGGTTCAACAGCTCATAAGAAGTTTTGCCAAACTTCTTCACTATTAAAACACGATTTAAAGTATAACATGCTGCGTAAATAGCTTCGTTCCAGAACATGACTGGAAGCTTTGAATCCGCAAGCATTGTTCTCGCCGTCTCAATTAGAGTCCTGTTCTTTCTTTCTGCGACACTGTTCTGCTGGGGTGTATACGGAGCGCTATATTCATGATGAATACCCTTGTTTGCACAAAGATCCTCCATCTGAGCGTTTTTAAACTCCGTCCCATTATCACTCCGGATTTGTTTGATCTTTAGACCATAGATATTCTCCAGACGTGTAAACAGAACTTTCAAGTTGTCAAAAGTGTCGCTTTTCTGGTGTAAGCACATAACCCATGAGAATCTTGAATAATCGTCAGTCACCACAAGACAGTACAAATACCCGGCATGACTTTTACGCCTGACTGGACCGAATAAGTCCATGTGCAAACGCTCAAGCGGTAGTTCAACGGAATTGACTTTCTTTGGTCTATGGGCGCTGCTTTCCCTTTTTACAACTAACACACTTGTCATTCAAATGGAAATGTTTCACATTAACTCCCGTGACAAGTTCATTCTTCACTAACTGGTTCATTTTTCTTAAATGAATGTGTCCCATTCTCCTGTTCCACATTATAGATTCTTTTTCTGTAGCCTTAGAGAGGAAACACGTGACTTGGCCATGGGTGGTCATTGCTTTGGACATATCGAAAATATACAAATTGTTTACTCTCGGTGCCTTTAGCATCACCCACTCTTTTGGAAGTTCAAACCCCGGTTTCAAGATGTAGCAAGATTTGTCATCAAAATAAACAGAAAATTTCTTATCACAGATTTGGCTAACACTGAGCAGATTGTAATCTATCTGTTTCACATACGATATCCGCTCAAATGTCACGACCCCATTGCTTACACTACCCTCCATCGTAATGTAGCCTCCTTTATTTCCTGCAAACGCTACATAACCTCCGTTTATATTCTTGATATCAAAGAGTAGCGTGAGATCCCCTGTCATGTGACCAGAAGCTCCACTGTCAACAATCCATAGGCTGCTAACAGGGCCAGCTGGAGCTCCCTACACATATCAAGTAAAGCAATTAGATCTTTCGGGGGACCCAAGCCTATTTGGTCTTGGGTCTTTGAACTGGTTGTTTCAAAGATTCTTTCGATTCACAAACATCTTGGGTTTTCTCAACCCCTTTCTTCTCACTCTCAACTTTCTTTTTCTCAATTTTCACATTCTGTGAAGTTGAGGCACCTTCAGACTCCTTTGATGACCAAGATTGTTCAGACCTTTTCAAGATCCGGATCTGAGATTTTGAGGTCTCAGCCGGTTTCTTTACTTCATCCTTAAATGCAACCTTCTTGGTTACCTTCTCTGATTTAACAGTACAGGTCCAACTGCTGGTTTTACATTAGGTTTAGGAGCAACCTTTTTGTTATCAGCAGTTGAGTTCATCACAGGTTTCTTTACAGATTTCTCAGTGGCTATCCGGTTGCGTTTATCATAAGTCATCAGACGGTTTTCCCTTTTGTTGTAAAAATTGTTTTGATTATAATAAGGTGCTTGCTGAGGGAAATACCGTCTTTGAAAAACTGACTTATGAGCAACGAATCGTGTGACAAACCTGTCAAAATCTTCTATCGGATGCAAGGCTCCGATAAGATTTTATCCGATGATGATTATCCGATTAAGTTTGTCAATTATTCAAAAATCGAAAAGATCTGGCAGGAAAGTACGATTTGGTTTCCAAAATTTGAAAGAACCAATGACATTCCTCAAGAAATTTTAGATAAAATTTATTCGGATAAAGATGCAAAGGTCAATGTCACACAATTTGTTTTGCCTGTTGATAAAGCAAATAGTTTTATTGAACCGACTTACTCGAAGGACCCAGCTCCTGAGAGTTTAAGGAAACAATGCATGGTTGATCGATATCCCATTGCTAGCTTTTCCAAGTCACCGATCAAAGAAAACTATGAGGAATACCGTGCGTGTTATAAGTGCGGGGAACGGGGACATTTACTTGCCGCATGCCCGTACGTACGACACAAAAGGCACGAGGTGGAGATGAGGCAACATCATGATTATCCGGTTGACAACTACGGTTATTCACAAAGACGGTATTACCCTCAGCAAGAACCTTCTTATAATCAAAACAATTTTTACAACAAGAGGGAAAACCGTCCGATAACGTATGATAAAAGCAACCGGATGACCACTGATAAATCTGCTAAGAAACCTGTGATGAACTCAACTGCTGATAACAAAAAGGTTGTTCCTAAACCTAATGGTAAACAAGCAGTTGGACCTGTCTCTGTTAAATCAGAGAAGGTAACCAAGAAGGTTTCTTTTAAAGATGAAGTAAAGAAACCGACTGAGACTTCAAAATCTCAGATTCGGATCTTGAACAGATCTGAGCAATCTTGGTCATCTAAGGAATCTGAAGGAGCCTCTACTTCACAGAATGAGAAGAGTGAGAAAAAGAAAATTTTGAGTGAGAAGAAAGGGGGTTGAGTTAACCCAAGATGTTTGTGAATTGAAAGACTCTTTGAAACAACCCGTTCAAAGACCCAAGACCAAACAGGCTTGGGTCCCCCGAAAGATCTAACTGCTTTACTTTATATGTGCAGGGAGCTCCAGCTGGCCCTGTTAGCAGCCTATGGATTGTTGACAGTGGAGCATCTAGTCACATGACAGGGGACCTCACGCTAATCTTTGATATCATAACCATTAACGGAGGTTATGTGGCATTTGCTGGTAATAAGGGAGGCTACATTACGATGGAGGGTAGTGTAAGCAATGGGGTCGTGACATTTGAGCGGATATCATATGTGAAACAGATAGATTATAATCTGCTCAGTGTTAGTCAAATTTGTGATAAACAATTTTCTGTGTATTTTGATGACAAATCCTGCTACATCTTGAAACCTGGGTTTGAGCTTCCGAAAGAGTGGGTGATGCTGAAAGCATCGATTGTAAACAACTTGTATATTCTCGATATGTCCAAAGCAATGACCACCCATGGCCAAGTCACGTGTTTCCTCTCTAAGGCTACAGAAAAAGAATCAATTATGTGGCACAGGAGAATGGGACACATCCATTTGCGAAAGATGAACCAGTTAGTGAAGAATGAACTTGTCACAGGAGTTAATGTGAAACACTTCCATTTGAATGACTAGTGTGTTAGTTGCAAAAAGGGAAAGCAGCACAAACAATCCCATAGACCAAAGAAAGTTAATTCCGTTGAGCTGCCACTTGAGCGTTTGCATATGGATTTATTCGGTCCAGTCAGACGTAAAAGTCATGCCGGGGAGTTGTACTGTCTTGTGGTGACTGATGATTATTCAAGATTTTCAGGGGTAATGTGCTTGCATCAAAAAAGCGACACTTTTGATAACCTGAAGGTTCTGTTTACATGTCTGGAGAATATATATGGTCTGAAGATCAAACGAATCCGGAGTGACAATGGGACGGAGTTCAAAAACGCTCAGATGGAGGATCTTTGTGAAAACAAAGGAATTCATCATGAATATAGCGCTCCGTATACACCCCAGCAGAACGGTGTCGCAGAGAGAAAGAACAGGACTCTAATAGAGACGGCGAGAACTATGCTTGCGGATTCAAATCTTCCAGTCATGTTATGGAACGAAGCTATTTACGCGGCATGTTATACTCTTAACCGTGTTTTGACAGTGAAGAAGTTTGGCAAGACTTCTTATGAGCTGTTGAACCGACGCAAGCCGAATCTGGAGTATCTAGAACCATTTGGTGCCCCGTGTACAATGCTGAATCCTTCGGAGAAGTTCGCACCAAAGGCTGAAGAAGGTTATTTTGTTGGATATGCAACCCCATTAAAACGGGTATTCAACAAAAGAACTAGAAAAGTTGAGGAGTGGGCTAATGTCGAAGTTCAAAGATATACACAAAATGTACAGGGTGGAGGACCAAATTGGATGTTTGATTACAAAGACTTCTTTGAATCATTCAATCTAGATAGCATGGTTGAAGAAGCTGTACTTCGCTTATATTACGAGGTCGAAAATGTCGTAACTTCACCGTTAGTGCGTCCGATCACGGTAAACCCCCAAGCAGCTTCTAATGATACCACTGCTCTTGTGATGGAAGAAGAAGTGTTCCAAGAAGCTTCTAGAACGCTTAATTCATCCGAATCAGAAGATGAAGACGATGATGCAACAAGTGAAGCTATTCTGGACAACGCTACAGTGACACCACCAGTGAACCCAACTAATACTGATGCTTCAACATCGAATGTGGGTAATGATCTGGTTTCTACAGAAAATTTGACAACTCAAACGGGAGTACAAGTACCTGATTATCCGGAATCTCGGATACATCGGATACACCCGCTTGAACAGGTTATTGGTGATCCTGGTAGCAGTGTGATGATGAGAGGGCAGCTGAGAAATGCTCAAGCACCAGAAAATATTGGCAACCTTGCTTTATATGCCAAAATACAGAAATCTGGTTTTCAAAATGACTGGTCGTTTGCTTGTTATGTTTCGCAGGTCGAGCCGCGAACTTACAAGGATGCTCTTTTGGATGATGCTTGGGTGGAAGCAATGCAGGAGGAGTTATTACAATTCCAGAAACTTGGTGTCTGGACACTGACAGATTTGCCCCCTGGAAGAAAGAAAATTGGAACCAAATGGGTGTTTAAATGCAAGAAGGATGACAGAGGAGTCATAGTGCGAAACAAAGCTCGTTTGGTCGTTCAAGGTTTTCATCAGGTTGAAGGAATCGACTACAATGAAATCTATGCACCGGTTGCACGCTTGGAAGCTATCCGAATGTTCCTAGCGTTTGCATCATGGAAGAAATTTAAGGTGTATCAGATGGATGTAAAGAGCGCTTTTCTTTACGGTGTGGTCAAAGAGGAAGTTTACGTTGGTCAACCGCCAGGCTTTGGGGACCCTATTCACCGGGATAAGGTTTATGTGTTAAACAAAGCTCTCTACGGGTCGCACCAGGCTCCGAGACAATGGTATGCGGAGCTGAGCACGTATCTTCTCTCGAAAGGATTCAAACGCGGACTGGTAGACTGCACACTGTTCACGAAACGAGCAGGAGATGATTTGCTTCTTGTACAAATTTATGTTGATGATATTATTTTCGGGTCAACTAACGAACTTCTGTGTAGGGAATTTGAACAAGTTATGCAGGAAAAGTTCGAAATGAGCGCAATGGGAGAAATGCAGTTTTTCCTCGGCTTGCAGGTGGAGAAAAGACCAACGGGAATCTTTATTCACCAGACGAAATACGTTTCTGAAGTCTTGAGCCGATTCCAGATGGATGATTCGAAGCCGATGGATACCCCGATACAGCCCAATCACGGGATTGGAGTTGACCTTAAGGGGGAGCTAACTGATCCATTTACATACAGAGCAATCGTCGGATCTCTGATGTATCTCACAGCGTCAAGACCTGATATAATGTTTGCGACATGTCTTTGTGCGCGATATCAATCGAAGCCGAAACAGAGTCATCTTGCAGCTGTCAAGCGTATCCTTAGATATCTGAAGGGTTGTCCATCGAAAGGACTTTGGTACCCTCATGATGATAATTTTGACCTAATCGCTTTTAGTGATGCAGATTGGGGCGGCTGTGACAAAGACAACAAATCCACAACGGATGGATGTCAGTTTATGGGGAGCAGGCTCGTGACCTGGCAATGCAAGAAACAAACCGCAGTTGCACTATCCACATGTGAAGCAGAATACGTTTCAGCATCGAGCTGCTGCTCACAGGTTCTTTGGATCCAACAACAGATGGTGGATTACGGTTTGCAATTTCTTAAAACCCCTATTTACAGTGATAATGAGGCCGCAATCGCATTAACAAAAGACTTAGTAAATCACTCAAAGGCTAAACATATCCGGATTAAATATCATTTTATCCGTGATTGTTATGCTAAAGAGTTGATCGATATGGTCAAAATCCACACTGATTACCAACGCGCAGATCTTTTTACCAAAGCTTTTGACAAATCCAGATTTGATTATCTTATAAAAGCTAACGGTATTAAAGAAAAACAGGACTGATCACCACCTCAGTCTATCGCTTTTTAGTTTTAAATTTTTACTGTTTTTCAGAAAAATTTCGAAAATCCAAAAACATTGAAAAAATTTCAAAATCCATAAAAATTAGAAAATTTCTTTGCTGACTGCTATATCTTCTTCCCTTAGATTAATGCCGTCAGATTTCTGTGAACAAACGATATCTGGGCAGTCACATATTTGAAATGCTCCAGCTTATCCTTGGGAACAGTAAATTCGAAAATCTATAAAAATCAGAAAATTCTAAAATGATTTCCTGGAGTATAAAGGGAAATGATAGTACATCAGTGGGGATCTGACACATTCTAAATAATGTAATGCTATATAGGGCGTGTGTCTGAGTCTGTGCGATGTGCTGATAGGCTTCGTAGACCTATTAATGCGTGCCTGATACATACATATCAAACGATTTGTTGTGTGGATGAACTCCTCATGGGCATATGGTCTTAGTACCGTAATTTCGTTTGATAGGGTATCTGTACAAAACTCGGAGGTTTAGGGTCGTTATGTTATTAGTTGTCTGGGGATAGCCTCTCTGATCTTCTGCTGTAAGTCATTACGGACCTAGATCAGACAGGGTGTCTTTATAAAAGAGCTATATGCCAAATCCTAAAGTTACCGAATTGAGGAACTTTCCATGTTATATGATGATCAAAGATTATCTATTACATCGTATTGATCATTGATGCAAATCATGATTAATATCAGTCCTCAACCTGGTATAGTGCATATGTTACTTTGCTGCATTAATTTGCTGACCTGTATACCTCTATGCATTATATCTTGTACAATTACAGACGACGAAAGCATAATCACGCTTTACAATGAGTCTTTGTGCATTTACTTCTTGATACGGGAGTATGTCGTGTGCGTGGGAACCACAGACAATTGCGTTTATACTATAAATATCAGTATCAGTATAAAACACTGCACAAAAGTCTGCATGTGAGTTTATGTGGATCACAATATCAGCAATTGCCAGATCACACATTGTCTTTAATGATAATAATTTCAAAAAGATCAACAGTGTGATCAGATTTCTCAAAAATTGATATATGATCCCTTTACCGGAAATCCCAAAAACATTTACAGTTTTTCATTTACAATTTTGCATTTTATTTTATCGTCAAAAATTACAAAACTCAAAAAGATTTTAGGTGTGTTTTAGCATAAACTTTAGAAAATCCAAAAAGATTTTTTTTTTCATCTTATTTTTGATAACTGATGGTGGTTGATGTCGATTTTCTAAACCTTGATACACCATTTGAGCTTTGTAACTTTTAAAATGTGAAAACATGATTGTTGGATGCTTAAAAGTTGGAAAATAATTGGACCGGGACTCGTTTTTGAGATTTGGAAAATTTTAAAAAAAATCCCATTTCTCATTCGCCCATTCGGTTGGTCGAATGTGGGATTTTACATGTTCCTTCGTATGTTTTATAGGTGCGAAGGAGAGTGTTCATGAACATTATCTCATTCGAACCCTTTTGCCTCATTCGTACCCTTTCACTAGGGTCGAAGGAGCCAAAAGTTTCTCCTTCGTATGACTAAAACGGGCGAAGGAGTATGCCTATATATACCCATCTGCTCATTCGAACCCCATTCATATTTTTTCCAGATTTTCAACCTTAAACTCACCTTATTGCTCGTTCATTTTATACCATTTCATTGTGTTAGTGACTTCACACTGATCATTTTGCCATCTTATTCACAGGTTTTCATCAAGGATTTTAGGATCTAATCTCTGTTTTATAAATTGAGCCCTAACTGTTCTAAACCGTTTAAATTCAACATAATAGTCTCAATTGATGCTTAAGGTTTATTGTATGTGTGTTTTAGGGGGAGATATAACAAAAATTATGGTTTAAAACTCGACTGTTTGATCAATCAGTGTTTAAACCCTTGTTTTTAATAGAAAACACAAATACAATACTTAATCAATGAATCTGTTAGTTTAGGAATATTAATCGGTATCATTAGGTTTGGTTTCAATCAAATGGACATGTTCAGAATCACTTAATTTCAAGATTGAAATTTCAAAAGTATGAACAGACTCTTTCGACCAGTACGAATGGGCGAAGGAGAAGTGAAAACGGTCGAATGAATAATATACGGGCGAATGAAACCTTGGTTTAAAATACATACATTCGCACCATCTATAATTCACATTCGCACCATGATTAATCTCTTTCGTACCCCCGTTTGGGCGAAAGAGAAGGTTTATGACCAAAAATTTTCAAGTTTGAAATTTTGTCGATTTTTAACGTGTGTTTTTGTTTGTTTTGCAGATTTAACGATGACTGAACAACAGAAGACGACGGAACAAGCTGGATCATCATCACAGCCGGTCAAACAGTTAGATTTTGAAAATGCGCACAACTGCTGTGCGTATCTCGGAGACGTAAAGAAGCACACAGAGTTCATTGGCATTATTGATTTTCTGAAGAGAAGCAGGGTGATAGATGCGATTGCTACGCCGACAGTTATATACAGGGATATGATTCAAGAATTCTGGTCGAATGCTAAACTTGATTTCTGGAAGTGCGAATCTTGTTTGACGAGCAAGATTCAAGGACAAAGAGTCATTGTTTGCGAAGAGGATATGAGGGAAGCGTTGAATTTAAATGATGAGCCGACAGATCCAAAGGAGTTTACATTTATGGATCAGCGAAAGTGCTTCCTCAGGATGAAATACAATGGACCAATCACTGACGGTTCATTGCATAAGGGAAAACTGTGCCCACAATTCAAATATCTGGCACATGTCTTGATTCATGTATTCGGATCTGCAGTTGGAGGTTATGATTTGATGAGGAAGAGCATCAGTTCTATGATGGTCGCTTTAGTATTGAACAAACCGTTCAATGTCTCAGGCATGCTGATGTCTCATTTACTGGAGCCTGTGAACGGCACGAGGAATCTTAAGTTTCTGCTTTATCCTCGTTTCCTCCAAATGATATTTGATCACAAGTATAAGGAGCTGAAAAGAGATCCTAAGCAAATTGTTGTTCAGGAACATATGTCGTTGAATACACTCGCTAGGATGAAAGCGTATAAAGGATTGTCTGTTGATGAACGTCCTCCAGTAAGACGTTTATTTGGACACCTAGCTAGAGTGGATTATACAGATCCGGGTGAAGGGCTTGTGAGGAATGTAAACAGTGATTCTGATCCTGATAATCCGTTACATCATGTTGATCCTGATGCTAAGCGCAAAAGACAAGTTGTGAATGTAGGCACAAAGAGTGGGAAGACAAAGAAACAGGAGATAAGGATAGAGGTTTTTGAACCTGAGAAGAAGAAAAACACGCCGAGAAGAAATAAGAGGATGGCGAAAAAGGGTTTACATATAGTTGATGAAGCGTCTGTTGATTCAGAAGAGACGCTAGAGGATGAACAATGGAATTCAGATGCTGAAACGGTAGAGACAACCATGCCCAACGCCACTGAGGCTGGTGCGTCTGCTAGCCAGAACGTTGAGGATCAAGGGAACAAAAGTCCTATTCCTGTTGATGAAGAAGAGTTGGGTTTGAATGTAGATGAGACGTTTGTTGGTTCTCCTGTGCAAGCTGCTAGGAAAGAAAATAAGAAACAGGAGAAGCCGAGCATCAAGAGAAAGAAAGAGATAGAATCTTTGATAGCTGGTAAGAAACTACCACCAGCTACAAGTTCTAAATCACCGGTTATTGCACCAGCTCAAAAGAAGCAGAAGACTGTGACAACATCGAGCACACCACAAACTGAAGAAATTCCTATGGATGAGGTTAATGAGGCATTGGATAACGTGCTTAAGAAGATAAGAAAAGGCAAACTGCCTGATGTTGTTGAACCACCAAAGAAGACGAAAGTTTCGGTGGATAGTGATATTATGACTGCTGTGAATCACAGACTGTCTGAGATGATGAATCTGATTAACAAACAACAAACTGAGATCGAGCAGTTAAAGTCTAATGATAAGAAGATGTCGGAGGTTGTAGTCACATCAGCAGATGATAATGAAACTTTGAAGAAGACTATTAAGAGATTGAAGAGAGAAAATAAGAAGTTGCTGAAGCACGAGCAACGAAACACCAGGAGGATCATAGTCTTGAAGGAGGAGAACAAACAGTTGAAGAAGAGTAACAAGCATATGGATGATCTGATCAAGAACTTGTACTCTCAAGCTCCTCAACTTCAAGCTGGTGAAGTAGACAAGGAAAGAGAAGAAGAACAAGTTGATTTCGAGCTATCTGATGAAGAAGAAGATGATGAACTTGATGAAGATGCAGGAAACGATACAAAGAAGAAGAAGAAGGATGATAAGGATGATGGAGGATCAGATGATGGTTCGAGTGATGGAAACGGCTCTGCTTTTGATGATAGTAGTGATGATGATGATGATGATGACGCTGACAAGTTTACATACGAGAAGCGTGACTCAGATAAGGGTGGTGAATCGAGCTCTAAGGCTCCTGGAGAGAATGTTGATGATGATATATTCTGGAATGAGAAATTGCAGTCATTGTCTGAAGATGATAAGAACAAGTATCGCCAGATGCTCACTGATCGAGTCTGGACGATCGACATGACTAGCAGGTTTCCAGAAATATTTGAATCGAACAATAAACTATTCGAGTTGGAGTTTGATGATCCTGATCTTGAAGATGGGGAAGTTTCTGCGGCAATTTCGAAAGAGATACTTGAAGGTTTAGCAAAGCAAGTAGGAAAGACTTTGGAAGAATTACTTGCTGACAACTTTATTCCTAAGATACCTGAGAAAGAAGCTGGAAATCATTCTGATGATCATGATGTTAATGCATTCGAGGAAGTTGAAATGGAAGATATTACAAGCGAGGAGTATCCACAATACTTCAAGACAAATCAAGATTGTGGATTCTCTTTCTCAGATGAATTGCTAAACCATGCCGAGAAACTAGCTAAAGAGAAGAGCAAAGCATTTGAAGACGAAATCTTCAAAGGGCATGAAAAACCACGGTTCGAGCAGTCGGAGAGTTTGAAAGAGTTTCTGAAGAAGTTGAAAGAAAAAGAAAACAATCGTCCGAAAGCTGATATTCAAGGAAGCTTTTACAAACTTCATAATGGTATTTTCAAAGGTCGTGCATTGGCCTGGAAGTTTGTTAAAGAATTGAGATGCTTCGCAGTAAAGTGGGAGAAGGGGATCTTGTATTTCGACAAGTTTCATCACTTGAAGACACTTCCCTATTGGGCAATCCGTGATATTTGTCGTCACCGTTTAACGGGAGCGTCAAATAGTTAGATTACCTACTTTGCTGAGAAAATGACTAGAGAAAGCCGAACCAAGTGGGACTTGTTTACACCACAATATCCAAAGCGAATTGTTCATAAGAAGGATATTGATTTGATAACAGGTATGCCTAAGGTGACGTTAAAGTACAAACCACCGCGAGTGTTGAAAAAGATTCCTTTGTTGCCTATCCCACAACACTTCGCCAAAGATTTCATCTGGTGGTACTATGATTGGAAGATTGCAGAGGCCGTGATTGTGTTGAAAGACGGAGAGACGAACTACAAGAAAGTACACATCTTTGATCCCATGTGGTTGATAAACTGTTCACATGAGGATATTATCATGTTGTTCTACAATCCGATCTATTCAGATGCAAAAGATGCTGAGCAAGCAGGAAAGTACCAACGTGTGGTATTTCTGTGCTTTGCATATGATATCAATGCTGGATGTGACTATGGTGAGAAGCTGGGAAAGTTTGTTGAGAAGCAAAAGCTGCCTGAGCTGAAAACGAAGAAGCTAAATCAATTTCATGAACCGGAGATGACAAAAGAACAAAGGATTCAACGACACATCAAACTGATGAACATTAGAATGGACGAAGAACGACGAACACAATCCAAGCAATAGTCGAGGGGGAGTTTTTAGATGCAAAAGTGCGACTAAAGCTTTGGATTGTACAACACAATATGTTTTGGTGATATCGTTGGTGCGAAGGAGAGAATTAGAAGGTGCGAAGGAGCAATTTTGTAGGTGCGAATGAAGATAAAAGGTGCGAAGGAAGATATTATGGACGAATGTGATTTAGTTTATTGTATAACTTGGTTCGACCAGATGATTTGGGCGAACCTGCACATTCGCACAATCAATTTGGGCGAATGTGCAGTCTATAAATAAACAAGTTTGATTTTTGAATCTAACTTTTGATCATTATTATTCCCTCCACATCAGAAACTCTCTCTAGTGTTTTGTTTAACTCGTTTATCGTTCATACCTTGATTGTATCTATATTTCAACGTGTAATCGAGTGATTTATTAATGAAAACTTTTGAAAATGATGATCTGTGTGTTTTAATCTGTTTGACTATTATTTTGTGATAGTTTTAGGGTTTCCGCACCTAAAACTAACTTGTTTGATCATTCTTTGTTGTTTATCGATCCTTTCACGCACATACACTCTCTAACTTCTTATTCACTTTTTCAGCGAAGCACTTGATGGTTGCCATTTCTAACTTAGTGTTTTCCATTTCATTAATATAGTTATTAATGGCAAGTTGTTTTATTGACAAAGTCTTTTTGAGTTCAGACACATCCTTTTTATAACCATCAAGAACTTTGTTGAAATCTTTTAAATCTTTTTGATAAATCTGACAGTTTATTTTGGCACTCTCAAGTTGTACCTTGAGAAGCTTATTTTCTTCTGTCAATTTATCAAAATCAGCACATTTAACACACACTTTAGAATGAGATTCAGAACTTACCAGTTTAGGAGGTTCTGTCATTGCCATCAACGCGAAGTGAGCTTCCTTCCCTGCGAAGAATTTGGAGTAGTGAATCTTGGTGCACGCATCATCCACCATGCACGACTTGCGGGTCATAAGGAAATCAACTTCAGCTAGCAACTGATCAATGTCATCGTCTAGTGAATTCACACTAGCTTCTGAGTCAGAATCACTCTCCATGTCCGAATAAGCTGAATCATAGTGCTCTCCAACATCTGTGACAGAATCAAGAATCATTCCAGATTTCTTGTCTTCACTCTCAACAATCACCTCCTCATTCAACTCCTCTATTTTCAACTCCGACACTTTCTCTATCACAACCTCCTCTTCAATCTCCTCATGCTCATCCAAACTCATCTTCTGTGCCACACAAGCCACATTTCCAGCAGTAATCTCCTCCACTCCCAATTGCATACCCGTCCAATCAAAACCTTCATCTTTTTGAATCACTAGTGCTTGGTTTTGATTTTCAGTTTGGTTTTGATTTTGAGTGTTAGGTGTAGAGATAGGAACAATGGTTCGGTTTGGATTCTGTTGAGGTTGGTTTTGAGTTGTGGGTTGTCTAGTGTTGGTATTTTGTTGTGTGTGTTGACGGTTCTGGTAGTTGTTTTGAGGTTGAAAGCTTGAGATGTTGGGACTGTTGTATGATACCTGATTCTGGTTTTGGTTTTGTCTGTTTTGGTAGGTTGAATTGAACGGGTTTCGATTACCTTGCTGTGCCGGCTGAGTACACTCTCTCTTGAAATGACCCTTCTCACCACAATTGAAACATGTAACCTTGGCTTTGTTGAAGCCGTAAGTGGTGTTGGGAGAAGTTGAAAGGTCAGTTCTTCCAGTCTTCTGAATAAAATCAGTGGCTCTCCTCATTATGCTCGCAAATTCCCACTGTATGTCCATAAGCTCCATCTCCTCTTTATCGATTTGTTCGTAGTCCTCATTGGTGAGATTGTTGTTTCCAATCTGACTAGCCACTAAACCGTTGTATGATGCAACCATAGCAGATACTAAAGCAACATGCTGTTGAGCAATCTCAACAGTCACATTGTTAAGATTAGAAGTCTCTAACACAATCGGACTTTGATTTGATTGTGCTTGAGTAATCTGCATCTGATTCATGTGAGGAGTATATTGTTGTTGTTGTTGAGGTTGACTTGCTGTGTAGCAGGCAGCTTGTTGTAAAGGAGAAAAAGGTGGAATAAAGTTTGGTGTTTGATAAGATTGTGGTGTGTATGATGGTGTGTATGATGAAGTTTGGGCAAGATAGTTGATTGGTGCTTTTGTGGGTTTAACAACATTGGATACACATGCAATGTGAGGAGCAACATTTGAAGTAGTGCTTGAAGTAGAAAGAGAGTTAGATGTACCACTCACATACAGATCTGGATTCTGTGGAATCTGCGCTCTCTTGGCTTTCCTCTTCTCCTCCATTTCTTTGTTTTCCAGCTTTTGTATGAACTCGTTGATAGTCCAATACTAGTATGCATCCTTTTCCTTCAACACTTCAATGTGTTGGTTCCAGTATGGTGGTAAAGCATCAGCAAATTTATCCACCAGTTCTGACATCGGTATGCTGATCTCATAACTCGAAAGTTCTGTGAGCAAATGGCAATACCGTGGAACCAATTCTTTTAGAGTCTCATTGCCCATGTAACTAAAGTTCTTAAAGTCCTTTCGAAGCTCTTCCATTCTCAGCTTCCTTGTCTTCTCATTACCATCATGTCTGTTTCTCAGCATATCCCACAATTGTTTTGATGTTGTACACGATCCAAACTGATGCAGCAAATCAGTGTTGATCGCCTGAGATAACTGAGAAAACGCCTTCTTCTCGATCGCAAACCTCTTTTTCTCATCATCAACCAAATTCTCCAACGGTATCGGTTCTCCAGTATTCTCCAGAATAGGAGCAACATAACCCTTTACTATCATCCGCCATGCCTCAGCTCCCTCTAGTCCTTGTCCCTCCACATGTATCTTGAACTTTGTCTTCCATGTGTTGTACTCCTTCATGTCCATGAGCTTTGGTGGACGATTGCCGCTTCCTGATGATAGATCATGAATGAGTGTAGATATGGCATTGGTCGTCTGCGAATGAACGGCAGCTGCTGCTACTCCCCAATAGTTGTCAATTGGTTGTTGTAATGGTTGCACAACTTGTTGAGGAGCAGAACTAGTCATAGCCATATAATTGATTGGCTGGGATAGTGGACTAGTCTTCTGGGCTGCAACTGACCATGGATCTCGTGTTGTCTGCTGTTGTGGTGCTTGAGTAGGTCTTGGCGTTGTTGGGAAGTTCCACATCTTAACCTGTAAACGTTTAAACACGAAAAGATTAGAAATGTTTTAAAACAGGAAACTCTTTCGCACTATCGGACGGGCGAATGAGAAAAATTCTTCTCCTTCGACCGTTTTGAATGATACGAATGTGGACTGATATCACAAAATCTCTTTCGACCGTTTGCTTCTCTCTTTCGACCGTTTTCCTTCTCCTTCGACCGTTCGACCAGTCGAATGTAACACCAACGGGCGAATGAACACAAATAAACAATGAAAGTCTACGTTCGACCACTAAAACACCTCCTTCGACCAAAAAATCTCTCTTTCGACCAAAGGAACTCACACTTTCGACCGTTCTCTCTACGTTCGACCCCTGGTAATTCAAAAACGGTTATTCTTTGAAAATCCGTTAATTTTGATCATGTTTTTCAAATGTTGATGGATTTTGATGATTTAAATCAGGTTTTGAATCGGAATTGATTTGGAACAAGTTTAATGAAGAGAATTATCCAATTTAACCTTGAAAACAAGTTGTAATCAATCAAAATCTTATCAAATCAGTTTGTTCAATGAAAACAGAAACTTTTTGACCAAAATTGGGTCCAAATCAGCTGAGAAACTATTAATTTGTGGTTGTTTGATCCAGAATGGCTCTGATACCACTTTGTTTGTGTATGTATGGATCGTGTAAACAACAAAGAATGATCAAACAAGTTAGTTTTAGGTGCGGAATCCCTAAAACAATCACAAAATAATAGTCAAACAGATCAAAACAAGTAAATCATCATTTCAAAAGCTTTTCATTAATTATAAACTCAATTACACGTTTAGAGATTGATACAAACAGGGTAAGAACGTGAAAAGAGCTAAATAAACTTCTAGAGAGAGAATCAGAAAGTGGAGGGAATAATATGACACAAAGTTACATTCAAAAAATCAAGCTTGACTATTTATAAACTGCACATTCGCCCAAATGATTCGTGCGAATGTGCAGGTTCGCCCAAACCAACTGGTCGAACCAAGCCATACATAAACAATATTCACATTCGTCCAAAACTATTCCTTCGCACCCTCTGATCTTCCTTCGACCAAACACAAAGCTTCCTTCGCACCTTCCATTACTCCTTCGCACCAACGACATTTCACAAAACAAGTTTATTTGAACAATCCGAAGCACTAGTCGCACAATTGCATCTACAGGGTTATTAGTCAAAACACTTATACAAACTTTTATGATAAATCGCTGGTATTTGGGACTATCTGGTCGTGTCGGTAATTCTTTACTAGAAGATGCAAACTAAGGTGAGTTAATAGCCCCTCATTTTACTATTTTCATTTTCGGGGGAGAAACATGTGGTACAAACTTGCAAGATTACGAACTTACCAACTTTTAGACCAAAATATTACATTATATCACATGGATTCTTAGTGACATTTCTTCATCAGTAAAGGCCTCACAAACTTTTAGTGACTGATTAATTTGTGGATACATAGCGGGGAAAGTGTGAATAGATCTATTGGGCCTGGCAAGCCCCACTCGGGCTGACTAGAGGTCGGTGGCGGGTGCATATTTGTGCTACCAAACTTTATGGCACCGGGTGATGAACCGGGGACAGGTATTGAGCCATTCTAACGTTCAGCAGTGGTTTACGACACTATAGTATCATGTAACGATGTCTATCTAGCATCAGGTATAGATGTAAGGATTGTTGGGTCTGGTTTACAAACATTGATTGGCCGGGGTTTTCAAACATTAATTGGTCTGGTTTACAAACATTGATTGGTTGGGATTTACAAACATTAATTGGTCTGGTTTACAAACATTGATTGGCCGGGGTTTACAAACATTAATTGGCCAGGATTTGAAAACATTGATTGACCGGCATTTATAAACATTAATTGGCCGGGATTTACAAAAATTAATTTGCCGAGATTTACAAACAATGGTTGACTGGGATTTACAAACATTAATTGGCCATAATTTACAAACATTAACTGGCCGGGATTTACAAACATTGATTGGCTGGGATTTACAAACATTAATTGGCCAGGATTTACAATCATTCATTGGCCATGATTTACAAACACTGATTGGCCGGGATTTACGAACATTGATTGGCCGGTTTTTACAAACATCGAATGGTCTGGGTTTTCAAACAATACTACTTTTAAAAACTTAAAACTCTGTGACTCGCCAGCATTATGTGCTGACGTTTTTAGCATCTTTTCTCAGGTCGCTACAGTAGCAGCAGTTGATAGGCGCACGGTGCCACACGGCGTCTAGGATTCATATGCATGGTTTAAACGTTGTCAAACTTTTGTCACTTACTTTATGAGACGTTTTATGCTTCCACTTTAGTTGTTAATACTTTTAAGCTGAATGAATGGTTTACGCATCTTTACCTTTAGTAGTCGTTTATTGTGACCGTTGACTTATATCTTGGTGTGTCACGCATCTCGCGGTAAATCCCCGCACGTGTAATTTGAGGGTGTGACAGATTGGTATCAGAGCCAATGGTTATAGTGAACTAGGACTGCATGTAGAGTCTAGTCTATTGCCGAATTTCACACACTAGACGATCACATAAATATGAGTCGTGTTACATGGTACATTTACTGGTTTTGGGGGTGTCGGTATCATTGATATCATCTATGTGTTACATCATCCATTCTGTCTCTTGTCTGTTTCTATCCTCTACTCCTATTTTATCTTCGTCTTTGGGTTTTGAGGACAAAGAGGTTGACTTGTTGACACGACAGTGGTGTACATTGTAGTGGCTTCGGCATACCCTTGAGATCTGTCAAGGATTCAGACATCTCCCTTCTATACTCTAATGGACATACTCGCCTTTGTACTTGTAGTGGTACGTCCTTAAGTGTTGATGTCCGGTGACTTGAGCTTCAGATTTGGAGTACATATGGAGGACCATGTGGAACAGTTTATCATTTTGGGTGCACACGAAATTATAAGTTGGGATGCATGAAAATCCTGGTGGACTCTGTGTCTGGACTGTTGGTCCCGGGTTGGATTTGGTTCTGAATTCTTGTAATTACTAGTGGTGTATACTAGTGATGAATCTGTGTATCTTGTTCTCGTGTTTGGCAGAAGATGTCCGGAGTTCGTGTTGGTCGTACTGGTGGGCGCACCAGTGGTCGCATTGATGGTCGTACCGACGGGGGTCGGGATGGTGGTAATGTCACCATGACCCGAAATGAACTGAATAACCTGATTCAGCAATAGGTGTCTATTGTTCTTGCTGCTTTCCAGGCTGCTCTGCAAGGCGCTAGTGGTAATGCTGTCAACCCACCCGAGTGTACTTTCAAGATGTTTATGGACTGCAAGCCTCACAACTTCATTGGTACTGAGGGATCAGTGGGACTGCTCAGGTGGCTCGAGAAGATTGAGTTGGGTTTTGCTATGTGTAACTGTCCGTCTGCTAACCATGTGAAGTTTGCTTCCGGTACCTTGGAAGGTCCAGCTTTGACTTGGTGGAACTCTACTGTTCAGGTTATGGGTTTGATGGAAGCTAACAGTATGTCTTGGGCTGAATTTGTGTCTCGGTTGAAGACAGAGTATTGTCCTAGGGACGAGATTAAGAGGTTGGAGCATGAGTTATGGAATCTCAGATGGTGGGATCAGAGATTCGCACACTACTATGTATCATGAGTTGGCACTCATGTGTTTGGACTCGTCGATTCCCGATTTTAAGAGGATTGAGTTTTATGTTGCTGGATTGGTGCCCGAGGTTCACGGGTTGGTGACCGCTAATGATTCGGCTACTCTACAGAGGACTATCTGGTTGCCTCACAAGCTAACAAACCAGAAGGTTGTTGAGGGTGTTTTGCCTCCTAGACGTGCTACTGTGGAAACCCCGGGGAATAACAAGAGGAAGTTTAAAGCAGTGGTTCATCATCTGATCAGAGGCAAGGAGGGTATACTGGGAAGCCTCCGAAGTGTAACAAGTGCGGATTTCATCATCATGGTCGTTGTGATGGGCTTCATTGTAACAGGTGCAAGCTGGTAGGTCATGTTTATAAGGATTGTAGGGTCAATCTTCAGCCGGGGCCGGTTCAGGCTGATGCTTAGGGAAATAAGGATTGTTACAATTAGGATGAAACAGGTCACATCAGGCGGAATTGCCCACAGTTGACTCAAGGTGAGAATGAAGGTGGTAGAAGCATCAGATGTAACACCCCAACCGATGGCGGAAACATCGAGGTGTCACGTAAGAATGAGTATACAGTAGCACACGGAATTCAAGTTTTAATTGAAATTTATTTAAAGTAAAAATATCCAAAATTGAAAATACATAATAAGTCTTGAATGGAATTCTAATACATCAAATAACCAAATAAAACATAAACTTCAATTTTCTCTTCATGCTAACTCTCTAGACTTCAAGCATCATTATTACTCGTTGAGTTGTAAAAATGGGGGGGGGGGGGGGGTCAACTAGAAGTTGGTGAGAATACATAAGCCATGTCAAGCAATTAAGTTTAAGAATAAAATTTTAGCAATTCATATGTCTATCGTAAGTTTAAGTCTACATGAATAAACATGAAGTGTTGAATGCACATAATCAAACCTCCGACTAGTTTAGGTCCATCCCGTCATCCACGGTTCACCTTAATATCATGTTGGAACGATAACAATCACCCGCGCTCCCCATAAAAGATGGTCAACGAATCTAGGTGGGATTGTCAATCCAATAGATCTATTATTGAGTATCGCCGGCTTGGCCATAGCTAATGATTATGTATGTTGAAGCGTAAGTCTAACTGTTGTTGTTGTCTAAATCATGAGGCATTAAAGTTTACAACTAGACATGTATGTAGAATTGCTTAAGTATAATGTTGCAAGTATAAAGAATTGCATAAACATGGTTACGTAAACTCACCTTAGCAAAGTATTAAGTCTCGAGAAATAGAATATGTGTAGCCCAAAGTTGCCAAGTATTACCCTATGTATAAGGTAACAAATAAGTCTAAGTCTTTCTAGTTTACAAGCATTTTCTAGGGTCTCAAATTTGGGGATAAGTATTCGTTTGATTATTAATTGAATCGTTTAATAAATAAAAGAAATTCGATAAATAAATAAACAAAAGTCTTTTTGTAAACTTTAGATTAAAGATGGTCACATTATAAAGTTTTAAGTATGAAAATAATTTTTATAAAATTATTTTCTTAAAAATCGAATATTTAATCTATTTATTTCAATTTGTCAAAATATAACTTTAATATCTAAAATTATTAAAATTCAAGAATTTTTCAATTAAAATTAGTATTTCTGTTATAAATGGACAGAAATAATTTATATAAAATTTTGGTGCAAAAATATTGAAAAATGGATTTATTATGATTTATTTATGATTAAAAATAACAAAAATTGATAAAAAAATATTTAAAAAATGATTTTTCAGAAATAAAAATCATTTCTGAGTTGTTTATTGTTTTATAAGTTTAGAATAATTTTTGTGGAATTTAATAAAATCGTTTTGATATAGTTATAGAATTTTATAATTATAATAGAATAAATTTGTAATATTTATTATATATAATAAATAAAAGATTTTTGAAAAACTAAAAATAGTATGATAAACTTTTCTATTCGAACATCATGAAATAATTTTTGTAGAATTTATAAGACACTTTTAGTATTTTAAAAAAAAAAACTATTTTTAAAAGAATATTCAAAATATAAATATAAAGAAAGCTAAAAAGAAAACTGTTTGTTTGTGCCGGGACTCGAACCCGAGTCCCTGGCGGGTCCAATGTTTATAATCACAAGCCCAGACCAGTTGGTCTGGACCCTGAGAACGAATATCTTTCGATTTTCCTTGTAAATATATGTTCGTTAAGGTTTATTCGTATTTATCAAAAAAAAAATTAAATAAATAAAAAAAATTTGTTGTCAAGTTCGAACTCATGGACAGAGGCGGCCCGACCAAACAACCAACATAGAAACAACCATCTGATCCACAGATCTGATGGTTATTTTAATTTGTTTCAAAATCATTCTATATGTTATCCGAATGTTATCATCATCCCCAATATCCATACCCTATGAACCCTAGATATCTATATCCTTAAAAACAAAAATACAAGGTAATTAACCATAGGGTTAATGACCGGAACAGGATATCAAACGGCATGAGAGGTTTAATTGTGACTTACAGATTGTTAAGCTTCAAGTAAAACACGAGTCAACGAACGGTCAAATATCTCGATCTGTACTCAAAAGAGAGGATGAGAGTCAAAATTGGTCGTGGGGTTTTGTTTGTCGGCGCCTACAGCTCATAGTGGTTTATACAATTTATACAAAAGTGGAATTAATGGAAGGGTTTGAATGCTTGACCATCTCACGGTCAAACTTGTCTTTGTCGAGTCAGATTAGGTCCGATAGGGACTTGATTGAGCAAAATTATAGGCTGTAATTGACGCAGGATGATGTGTTGGTCAAAACCAAGTTATTCAATTCGAATAAGGTTTCTATTTCTGGTTCAATTTACTTGGTCAAAGGCATTGTTTGACTGGGTGGTTGACTGGCTTGAATGTGCAGTAGGGAAGAAGGAGATGGGGACGTGGGCCTTCGGCTGGTTCGGGGTTTGGGCTGGGTAAAGGGGTTGGGCCAAAAGGTTGGGTTTGGGTTGGTTATGGTTTTAGTTAATATGGTTATGATCTTGTATAAAACAAATTTTTTTTTAACCTTAATAAAATCTGAAAATTATTATTATTATTATTATTATTATTATTATTATTATTATACCTTTATATATATATATATAAGTTGTGTGGCGGGAAAATAAAGGCTTAAGCACATTTGTATAATATTAATGATAAAGATATAGTAAAAATAAGGGTTTTTATGAATAAAAATTTGGGGGAAAAATTTTGCGATGTTACAGTCTCCCCTACTTTTAGAAACTTCGTCCCGAAGTTTATTGAAAACACAGGGTTGAAGGGGATTGGATAGAAATTAGAACAAGTGTGATCTAGAGAATTTTGTGTTAAGGCACGACATGAATAGAATAATCTTGTTTCAAATAATTTGGATAAGAGGGTAGGATTAGGTGTGTCTTGAAATCGCAATAAGAATCTTAAGTTTTAGGAGTCCTAAAAGGAATGAGTTGATGAGCTATTGAAAGACTAAATGAACTACCAGGTAACTAAGGTTTATAATTGGTCAACTACCGAAAACCTTGATAGAATTTCACACTACCTTAACGTACCTGTAAATTCATAATTACGTTCCGGACCGCAATCACCAATTTACCTTGCATTAGGATTTTGTGTCCTTCTATGACTTTATCGATTGTTGAGCAGGTTCGATAGCCTCCACCAGTCGTTGAGCAGGTTGTAGGGCCTCTCCCGACTATTGAAAAGACATGATGACCTCTACCAATCGTTGAGTAGGTTATTTGGTAGTCAACTAACTGTTGAACTAGTACTTCATCCACTATCAGTGTAGCATTTATTGTCAATTGATAGTATGTTTATGTAAGCAAGTTTATAAGTATAACGAGTATGGTTTAGATATAGCAATTAGTTCACATTCAAACAAGCATGCATCCCAGTATTGTGATCATACTAGATAAACGACTCTCATGTAAAAGACAAAAATTCCAATACTTGAATCAAAGCGTCAATACATAGAATTTTAAATGCAAAATAACACTCAAACGGTGGAGCTTGTTGTTAAGTAGCTGGAGGGTCCCTAGCAGGATTATTTGGAGCAGCAAGGGCGTTTGCAGCAGGAATTCGACAAACATTCGCAAGATGCCCATATCTTTGACAATTGGTACACTGACGGCAGGGCACTTGGGTTGGGTGGTGATACTGACAGGTGTCACACTTAGGTTGGTTCCCGTTATATTGTTTCTTGTTAAGTGGGACAGTGGCGTCTATTGAAAAATTCCTGACCTTGCGCCTTCCATTGGTTGAGGCCTCAGTTTTAATTTCAACGGCAGGCTGGGGAATATCCTTCGCAACAGTTTTCTTTTCCCCTTTCCGAGTCAGGGTTCCTGCCTTCACATGGTTATCTGTTAGGGTGGCCGCCAAACGCTTTGCTTCCTCCAGTGTAGCAGGGTTCCTTCCCCACACCGTGTCCTGAATCTGCATGGGTAAGCCACCAATGTATTTTTCGATCGCAATGGGCAAGGGGGTGACCTTGTGTGGTAGAAGTAGACTAAGTTCGTGAAAACGAGTGTTATAGGCAAGGTTTTCTCCACTATCCTGAGCAAGATCATGGAACTCATCTTCTAACCTTTTGATTTCGTTACGGGGGCAGAACTCCGCCTTCATAACATCTTTAGCTTGTTCCCAAGTTAAGGCCAGTGCGACTTCAGCTCCACGGGTGCACTTTTCCTCATTCCACCAAGTGAGTGCTCGTTTGTGAAGAACACTCATGGCATAACGGACCTTAAAGTTATCGGGACACTCACTATTAATGAAGGTATTTTCAATACCCTCGAACCATTGTAGAAGACCCGTAGCTCGTTCACCTCCACTGAACTTAGGGGGATTACAGGTATTAAAGTGTTTAAGAGTGCAAGCTGGGAGACCATTCCCGTTTCCATTGTGGTTTCCATTGCCGTTTCCATTTCCACCGCCGTTTCCATTTCCGTTGCCATTAATCTGGATGACTTGGGCCAGTAAGTTAGGAACAAGAGTTGCTATCTGTTGTGCCATTTGTTGAGAGATGATCGCGGCCAGTTGAGCATCAACGCCATTGTTGTTGTTATTGTTGTTGTTGTGGTTAGCGTCGTGGTTATGGTTGTGGTTGTCGCCACTTTCCTCATGGTTCTCACCATTGTTATTGCGAGTGCTGCGACGTGGAGGCATGATCTGTAAGAGACATAATGAAATGAATGAGGTAATATAAGGAATGTAATCATTTATTCATTCATTACAACGAATAAACGAAAACGTTGACTTATCAAAGATTCTAGATTCTAATAACATAGTGAAGACATGCTTTAGCCTATAAGTGAACACTCATCCCGAGAATTCCCAGGTAGGCATCCGGGTCCCTCGTCTGATTGGGATATATGCGCAATGCCAGCCTAGACAGAAAACTCAGAATACTGGCGTTCACCCTTCCAGATTGCACGTGTTCGTTATTTAGATCTAGAACTTCGACGAGATCTCAAGGTGGTTCAGGCTAAACCTGAAGATTTTGTCATATTAGTCTAAGAGTAGATCCAGTGATGGAGAGCAATCTTCTTGTAGGGATAAGAAGTAGGAGGGAGATAGAGAATAGCAAGTAAAAGGAGCAAATACTGGTTATAATCCTATGGTTATAGACTAGATTATTTTTCTAATAACCTAATTCCCTATAACCATGGCTCTGATACCAATCTGTAACACCCCAACCGATGGCGGAAACATCGAGGTGTCACGTAAGAATGAGTATACAGTAGCACACGGTATTCAAGTTTTAATTGAAATTTATTTAAAGTAAAAATATCCAAAATTGAAAATACATAATAAGTCTTGAATGGAATTCTAATACATCAAATAACCAAATAAAACATAAACTTCAATTTTCTCTTCATGCTAACTCTCTAGACTTCAAGCATCATTATTACTCGTTGAGTTGTAAAAATGGGGGGGGGGGGGTCAACTAGAAGTTGGTGAGAATACATATGCCATGTCAAGCAATTAAGTTTAAGAATAAAATTTTAGCAATTCATATGTCTATCGTAAGTTTAAGTCTACATGAATAAACATGAAGTGTTGAATGCACATAATCAAACCTCCGACTAGTTTAGGTCCATCCCGTCATCCACGGTTCACCTTAATATCATGTTGGAACGATAACAATCACCCGCGCTCCCCATAAAAGATGGTCAACGAATCTAGGTTGGATTGTCAATCCAATAGATCTATTATTGAGTATTGCCGGCTTGGCCATAGCTAATGATTATGTATGTTGAAGCGTAAGTCTAACTGTTGTTGTTGTCTAAATCATGAGACATTAAAGTTTACAACTAGACATGTATGTAGAATTGCTTAAGTATAATGTTACAAGTATAAAGATTTGCATAAACATGGTTACGTAAACTCACCTTAGCAAAGTATTAAGTCTCGAGAAATAGAATATGTGTAGCCCAAAGTTTCCAAGTATTACCCTATGTATAAGGTAACAAATAAGTCTAAGTCTTTCTAGTTTACAAGCATTTTCTAGGGTCTCAAATTTGGGGATAAGTATTCGTTTGATTATTAATTGAATCGTTTAATAAATAAAAGAAATTCGATAAATAAATAAACAAAAGACTTTTTGTAAACTTTAGATTAAAGATGGTCACATTATAAAGTTTTAAGTATGAAAATAATTTTTATAAAATTATTTTCTTAAAAATCGAATATTTAATCTATTTATTTCAATTTGTCAAAATATAACTTTAATATCTAAAAATATTAAAATTAAAGAATTTTTCAATTAAAGTTTGAATTTCTGTTCTAAATGGACAGAAATAATTTATATAAAATGTTGGTGCAAAAATATTGAAAAATGGATTTATTGTGATTTATTTATGATTAAAAATAACAACAATTGATAAAAAAAATATTTAATAAATGATTTTTCAGAAATAAAAATCATTTCTGAGATGTTTATTGTTTTATAAGTTTAGAATAATTTTTGTGGAATTTAATAAAATCGTTTTGATATAGTTATAGAATTTTATAATTATAATAGAATAAACTTGTAATATTTATTATATATAATAAATAAAAGATTTTTGAAAAACTAAAAATTGTATGATAAACTTTTCTATTAGAACATCATGAAATAATTTTTGTAGAATTTATAAGACACTTTTAGTATTTTAAAAAAAAAACTATTTTTAAAAGAATATTCAAAATATAAATATAAAGAAAGCTAAAAAGAAAATTGTTTGTTTGTGCCGGGACTCGAACCCAAGTGTAACATTACGCATTTATACTTGTACGTTACGTATCATCATTAATAAAAATGTCAAGTTCCAGTACAGACCAGTGGTTGTGTTGGTTTCTGTTTTATTAAAAATAAATAACATATACGAAATCATGTTTATCCCCAAATTAAAGCATACGAGCCCTAATTTTGCAATTGATTAAAAGCAATGGTGAGAACCACGATGAAGGTGGTGACAACCATAACCATAATCACGGTGCTAACCACAACAACAATGGTGTCGATGCCCAACTGGCTGCGATCATTTCTCAACAAATGGCGCAGCAAATCGCGACTCTGGTTCCCAATTTACTAGCTTAAGTCATCCAGATGAACGGCAACGGGAACGGTAACGGCAATGGTAATGGAAATGGAAACCACAACGGAAACGAGAATGGTCTCCCAGCCTGTACCCTTAAGCACTTTAATTCTTGTAATCCCCCAAAGTTTAGTGGTGAAGAAGGAGCTACAGGACTCCTACAATGGTTTGAGGGTATTGAGAATACCTTCATCAACAGTGAATGCCCCGACAACTTCAAGGTTCGTTAAGCCATGAGTGTTCTCCACAAACGAGCACTCACTTGGTGGAATGAGGAGAAGCGCACCCGTGGGGCCGAAGTTGCTCTTGCTATGACATGGGACCAAGTCAAGGAAGTTATGAAGGAGGAGTTTTGTCCTCGCAACGAGGTTAAGAAGCTAGAAGATGAGTTCCACACCCTAGCTCAAGATAGTGGGGAAAACCTTGCCTACAACACCCGCTTTCACGAGCTTAGCTTACTGTTGCCTCACAAAGTCACTCCCCTGCCGGTAGCCATCGAGAAGTATATCGGTGGTCTGCCCATGCAAATTCAGGACACCGTTTGGGGAAGAAATCCTGCCACTTTGGAAGAAGCCAAACGTCTAGCGGCTACTCTTACTGATAATCACGTGAAGAACGGTACTCTCTTCCGCAAAGGCACTAAGAAGACGGTTGCCAAAGACACTCCTCAGCCCACTATTGAAGTCAAGCCTGAGACCTCAAGCAACAAGAAGCGTAAGGCTAGGAACTACATGGTTGCTACCACCCCACCTGCAGCACAAAACCCAGCCAAGAAACCATACACCGGACCTCACCCCTTGTGCAATACTTGCAAGTACCATCATCCAGCACAGGTGCCATGTCGCTTTTGTACTAAGTGTCAAAGGTATGGTCACCTTGTGAACATCTGCCGAGCTCCTCCTGCTGCCCAAAACAACAATGCCCCAGCTCCTAACCAACAAAACAACCGGCCTGCTCGTGGTCAGTGCTACGAGTGTGGCAGCCCTGATCACTATATCCACAATTGCCCCAATCGTAACCAAAACCAAAACCAAAACCAAAACCAAAGCTATAACCAGAACGAAAACCGCAACCAAAACCAGAACCACAACCAGAACCAAGGTGCTCGAGGTCGCGCCTACAATCTCAATGCTAACCAGGCTCGTGACAACAACGAAGTGGTGAATGGTACGTTCCTCATTAATAACCACTATGCATCCATATTATTTGATTCGGGAGCTAATAAGTCATTTGTATCACTGAAGTTTGAACCTTTACTTAACTTACCCCAAACTAACCTAGAGGAACCTTTAGTGGTAGAGGTAGCTAATGGGAAGTCTATCTCGATCGACTCTATTATTCGTAACTGTGTGTTGAACCTCGACGATCACACTTTCTCTATCGATCTCATCCCTATGCATCTTGGAAGTTTTGATGTCATAGTAGGCATGGACTGGTTGTCAACCCATCGTGCCGAAATTCTGTGTTTTGAGAAAGTCATACGCATTCCTCTCGAATCTGGGGAGATTTTGAAGATCTACGGTGAGAAGCCTAGTGGCGAGCTTAAGCTCATGTCTTGTACTACTGCCCAAAAGTACTTACGAAAGGGGTATACAGCCTTCTTAGCTAACGTGATAGAGAAGAAGGACAAAGGCAAAAGTATCCAAGACATTCCAATCGTTCGGGACTATCCTGAAGTCTTTCCAGAGGATTTACCTGGTTTGCCTCCTGCTCGACAAGTGGAATTTAGAATTGATCTTGTTCCTGGTGCTAATCCTGTCGCTAAAGCTCCTTATCGTCTTGCACCCTCTGAGATGCAAGAACTTGCCAGTCAACTACAGGAACTTTCTGATAAAGGTTTCATTCGCCCCAGTTCTTCTCCATGGGGAGCCCCTGTCTTGTTCATTAAGAAGAAAGATGGATCTCTTAGAATGTGTATCGACTATCGTGAACTCAACAAACTCACCATCAAGAATCGTTATCCATTGCCTAGGATTGACGATCTTTTCGATCAACTTCAAGGAGCAACCCACTTCTCAAAGATTGATCTTCGTTCTGGTTATCATCAGCTTAGAGTCCACGATGAAGATATTCCCAAGACAGCCTTTCGCACACGTTATGGTCACTATGAATTCATGGTCATGCCTTTTGGATTGACCAACGCTCCCGCAGTGTTTATGGATTTGATGAATCGGGCTTGTAGACCCTACCTCGACAAATTCGTGATCGTCTTCATCGACGATATTTTGATTTACTCTAAATCAAAATCTGGTCACGAACAACATATTCACTCCATCTTGGGTCTCCTAAAGAAAGAAAAACTGTATGCCAAGTTCTCGAAATGTGAATTTTGGCTTAAGGAAGTTCAATTTTTGGGACATGTCATTGATATGAACGGAATTCATGTTGATCCCGCAAAGATCGAAGCTGTGAAAAATTGGAGTGTTCCTAAAACTCCAACTGAAGTCCGTTCTTTCCTTGGTTTGGCTGGTTATTATCGTCGATTCATCGCCAACTTCTCTAAGATCGTTGTTCCTCTCACTGCCTTAACTCACAAGGGTAAACCCTATGAGTGGGGACCAAAGCAAGAGGAAGCATTTGAAACTCTCAAGCTGAAACTCTGTGAAGCTCCTATCCTGTCTCTACCTGATGGTAATGATGATTTCGTGGTCTATTGTGATGCATCAAACCAAGGTCTTGGTTGTGTTCTCATGCAACGAGGAAAGGTTATTGCTTATGCGTCTAGACAGCTCAAGACTCACGAAAAGAATTATACCACCCATGATCTTGAATTGGGCGCTGTTGTCTTTGCTCTTAAAATTTGGAGACACTATCTTTATGGTACCAAATGTGTGGTGTTCACAGACCACAAAAGTCTCCAACATGTCTTCGACCAGAAAAATCTTAACATGAGGCAACGACGTTGGGTTGAGTTACTTAACGACTATGATTGCGAAATTCGCTACCATCCTGGCAAGGCGAATGTTGTGGCTGACGCACTTAGTCGCAAAGAGCGTATCAAACTTCATTGTGCGAGAGTTCGTAGTGATCTTCAGGATCGCATTCTCCAGGCTCAACATACATCAGTCACCCAAGGTAACATGTACGACGAAATGTCTTGTGGTGCTGAGACTCAACTTGAAACCAAACCCGATGGTCTTCTCTATTTTCTTAATCGACTTTGGATTCCCGACCGTGATGATCTTCGTACCTTTCTCATGAACGAGGCTCATAAGTCTCGTTATTCTATTCATCCTGGAGCTGACAAGATGTACCAAGATCTCCGTTATTCATATTGGTGGCCTGGTATGAAGAAAGATATTGCTCTTTTCGTTGCAAAATGCCTCACTTGTTCAAAGGTCAAGGCTGAACACCAACGACCATCTGGTATGCTCGAACAACCAGAAATTCCTGTATGGAGATGGGAGAGCATAGCTATGATTTCATCACCAAACTCCCTCGTACACCCAAAGGTTTTGACAGTACTTGGGTAATCGTCGATCGTTTGACCAAGTCAGCCCACTTCTTACCTATTCGTGAGAAGTATTCTATGGAAAGGTTGGCAAGGATGTACGTAAGTGAAATCGTATGTCGTCATGGTATACCTTTGGACATTATCTCTGATCGTGATGGTCGTTTCACCTCTCACTTTTGGGATTCTTTGCAAGATGCTTTGGGTACCAAGTTGAACCTGAGTAATGCTTATCACCCTCAAACAGATGGTCAGACTGAACGGACCATCCAAACACTTGAGGATATGCTCAGGGCATGTGTCATCGATTTTGGTGGCGCATGGGATTCTCATCTCCCTTTGGTTGAGTTTTCATACAACAACAGTTATCATGCCAACATTAACATGGCTCCATTCGAAGCACTCTATGGTCGTAAATGTCGTTCACCTGTATGTTGGACCGAGGTTGGTGAAGCCCGTATCACTGGACCCGAACTAATCCAGGAAACCACAGACAAAATCCAACTCATTCAGGATAATCTACTCAAGGCTAGAAGTCGTCAGAAGAGTTATGCTGATAAACGTCGTAAACCCTTGGAATTTCAAGTTGGGGACCTTGTACTACTTAAGGTATCCCCTTGGAAAGGAGTAATTCGTTTCGGTAGAAAGGGAAAACTAGCTCCTCGATACGTAGGCCCATTCAAAATTCTTGACAGGGTTGGAAAAGTGGCTTACAAACTTGATCTTCCACCTGAGCTAAGCAATGTTCACCCGACCTTCCATGTTTCGAATCTCAAGAAATGCTTAGCAGATGAGAACCTCCATGTTCCTCTTGAAGATGTGCAGATTTGTAACATTTTGAAAATTTTGAATAAATAAAATTGCCGTTTTTATTCATTCAAGTCCCATTCACATTTATTTTATAACATTATTACTTTCCATCCCTATAAATTTTAGACATGTCAAAGTTATTAATTTTTATGAACACAAACCTTGCTCAATAAAACTATGTATTTTAACCCTCTATATTTTTTTATAATAATAACATTTCGAAAATAAAAATAATAATATTAGAATTTACAAAAAAAAGCATATATAGTTAAATTTATAAAGTTTAGTTCATAAAACTTATCTTTATAAAACATGAATAACAAACCAACCACCAACGTATCCATACCCAAAACTAGCTCAACATTGATCAACCTAATAGGAAACCAAGTTTAGCCTAACCCAACCCCTTATTCGGATCCTATAAGACCCGGATCTAAACCCGCCAACAAACCCACAATTTTTCTTATGATTTTAAGGGGTGATTTCTACTAATTCCCACAAAAACCGCCTAGAATTGAGTAATACCCTCCTGATCAAACCAATTACACTCCAAAAATTGCTCTTGACAAGCTAATATCACGAAACTATTGACTTTTTTAGTTCGAAATCGTCAAAGACTGCCATTAATAAATCAGCCTTGATTGTAATTAAGCATAAATACCAACTTAGATCCATTCTTCGACCTGCTCTGTTTTTAATCATCTCTATCAATTTCAAATGTTAAGCTTGGAATTTACCATTTGCACATCGTCGGACCGAAGGAACTTCAAAACCATCGAGTTCGAACACCCACATAAACCGACCAACCGTTCACCATCACCCACTGCTCGGTCGAAACACCACCTCCGAACATTACTATACAACAACTCGTGGATCACCTTTGGAAGCCATTTTTGGCTGCTCGCGCACCGTCACCATAACAACTTAGAACTTCGCCTCCCTGTTCTAGTTCCGACCGCCAAGCTCCGACTTTAGTAATTTTCGTATCGGCTTGATCCTCTATTGCCGTGTCAAGGTAATACGTTCTTTACGTTTCCATAAGGGTTAGTTTGGGTTGCTTCAAACACCGGTCATTGAAACAGAACAATAGTTTGTGTAAATATAGTGATATAGTGAACTTGCTTGAATGTTAATGATACATAAACTATATGTACGCAAACCCCATTTTTTTTTAGTATGGATTGGTTAAATGATTATTTTAAAATATATAATAACTAGTGTGGTGTGAGTTTCTAAACTCAAAAGTTTTTTTTATGGTTTTTGTCAATACTCATGCATACATTCGTGTGTGTATAAAATGTATTAGTAATTGTTTTTTTTTTTAAATTTTATTATATAAATCAATACAACCAAGTCCATGACGTTATACACTTTTTCTTTTTTTTTACACTAATATAAAAAAAAACACAAATTTATAGACTCTAAAACGCCACTCTTAATTAGGTGCAAGCTTAACTCGCTGATTCTTGTTGAATACTTGCAAGTTCATTACAATCAAGGTGAGTTTACGTAATCCTGTTTATGCGATTCTTTATACTTGCAACAATTTTAAGCAATTCAACATGCATGTCTAGTAGTAAACTTATTGCCTCATGAATTAGTCAACAGTTTCAACGAGTTTCAACGAGTTTCAACATTTACATAATCATTAGCTATGGCCAAGCCGGCGATACTCAATAATAGATCTATTGGATTGACAACCCCACCCGGATACGTGTACCTCCTATATAGGTAACGTGGGTGATTGTTATCGTTCAACATATTACTAAGGTGAACCGTAGATGACGGGATGGACCTAAACTAGTCGGAGGTTTGATTATGTCAACATATTATACTATTCATGTAGACTTAAATTTACGATAGACATACGAATTGCTAGACTTTTATACTTAAACTATATGCTTAACATGGATTATGTATTCTCACCAACTTCTAGTTGACCCCCCCATTTTTACAACTCAACAGGTGATAATGATGCATGAAGATTAGAGTATTTATGAAGAAAATAAGGAGTCTATGCATGCTTGATTCTTGTGTGATGTATTAGATTTCCACATTCAAAACTCTTATGTATTTCAATTTTTGGATATTTACAATTTAATATTTATTTCAATTAAAATTTGGATTACCATGTGCTACTGTGTACTCATCAATACGTGACACCTCGATGTTTCCGCCATCGGTTGGGGTGTTACAGATTGGTATCAGAGCCATGGTTATAGGGAATTAGGTTATTAGAAAAATAATCTAGTCTATAACCATAGGATTTAAAACAGTACTTGCTTCTCCTACTTGCAACCCTAATTGCTTCCTTATCATTATCCCTATTCCACACCTTATACTACCTTAGTCCTACGAGTTGTCTACTCTCTTTCACTTACTTGCTACAATCCTAACATACTTCTAGGTTATTATGGCAAATTCCTTGGGGCTTAGACCTGATATGTTTTGATAAGTCAACATCTTTGTTTATTCGTGATTAAATGTTTATAATCTTCGTGTTTCATTTTCATTTATACCCTCTCACTCCCGTATAAATTCTATGTTTTGAATCTTAATATTTTTGCAATTCAAATCTGTTCCCTTATATAATTCCCCTGTTAGCCCTAATTTCATGAATCATCTGTGGAGTTCACCACCACACTTCATTTTACAAACTTATAATATTACTCGTGCGTTTGATTATTTTCAATACCCTATCCAAATCATATTATTTTCTTTCTCAACATATTATATATTTTTAAACTATAACCTCATAACCTGAGTATACCCTAGTACAACACTAAAGATTTCTTAATATTGTTAAATTTTCATCACCTATAAATTATGAAAAATACATATTTTTGTCAAAAAAAAATGTCTTCAAACTTAAATTTCTAAATTCAAATGTTTATACATTATCGTAACAAAGGATTTTCGATATAATGTCACCTTGATCTATAAAACCTAACGCTGTGTTTAAGATCTCCGACTAACTGAAATATTTCGATCTAAAACTACTTAGTTTGTACTATTTAACAACTTTTGTTTTATATACAAAACCAGTTTTAAACAAAATAAAATCTTTCCATCCTCATAAACAAAATTTAATCTCCAATTCCCCACTGACACCTACTCATTTTCAACTTGTTCAAACTTTTAGGATTTTTTTTTGGCAAATACCACAATCATGTTTTCTCATACGCTTGTATCTAACTATTTATTCAAACCCCACGATTATTCTGCATGATCACCTTATTACTTGCGTCTTTTTGAAACCCAATAAATTAAACCCTTTATCAACCATCTACACATTCACCATTGTTCACAACCTTAATGTTACTTTGAGTTTTCATTATCTCTCAAAAACCAAATTCACATCCTCTACCTCCTCAAACATGAACTTGATCTCCACGATAACTAAACTATTGAAAACTTAATTGTTCGTTGCATCAAACTTGAATATTAGTTATACATGAGGAGTTGATTATCTACCTGATCAATTGATTAGTCATGATACTTGAAAGCATGGAAAATAAACTATTTGCTATAAACACACCTAGAGTCATTAACCTTGTCTAGGGCAACTCTGTTACAACTCGCATGCTATACTCGATACTTGATGCATTACAAACTTGCTTACATGTGTGTATTATCAACTTGCAATTTATGTGTGGGTGTAAATTGGTACACTTAGTCAAACAACTGATAGAGGATGAAGTACTTGCTCAACAGTTAGTAGAGTACTAAATAACCTACTCAACGATTGGTAGAGGTCATCATGCCTGCTCAACAGTCGGTAGAGGCCCTACAACCTGCTCAACGACTGGTAGAGGCTATCGAACCTGCTCAACAATCGGTAGAGGTTCCTACTCACTAACTGGTAGGAGTCTTTTCCTGCTCAACAGTTGGACTCATTAATACAAAGGTTCAACCACATGATTATTTTTGCATTATTTACATGTGTGTTAGAGTCATAGAAGGACACAAAACCATAATGTAAGGTAAATTGGTGATTGCGGTCCGGAACGTAATCACGAATTTACAGGTACGTTAAGGTAGTGTGAAATTCTATCAAGGTTTTCGGTAGATACCCAATAATAAGCCCTAGTTAATTAGTAGTCCCTTTAGCCTTAATGGTCATCTTGGCATTCCTGATTTCCATTCCTGGAACTTTAGTTTAGTGCTCCATCACAGACCAATGTCACTCAAAACCTTGATCATGTTAGTTCTAAACTTTTACTATACTCTAAATCATTGTCACCCTAGCTTGTACCATGTACCCTCACCTACCCCCAATGGCCTCTCCAACATCAACTTCGGGACGAAGTTCCTAAAAGTAGGGGAGACTGTAACATTTTGAAAATTTTGAATAAATAAAATTGCCGTTTTTATTCATTCAAGTCCCATTCACATTTATTTTATAACATTATTACTTTCCATCCCTATAAATTTTAGACATGTCAAAGTTATTAATTTTTATGAACACAAACCTTGCTCAATAAAACTATGTATTTTAACCCTCTATATTTTTTTATAATAATAACATTTCGAAAATAAAAATAATAATATTAGAATTTACAAAAAAAAAGCATATATAGTTAAATTTATAAAGTTTAGTTCATAAAACTTATCTTTATAAAACATGAATAACAAACCAACCACCAACGTATCCATACCCAAAACTAGCTCAACATTGATCAACCTAATAGGAAACCAAGTTTAGCCTAACCCAACCCCTTATTCGGATCCTATAAGACCCGGATCTAAACCCGCCAACAAACCCACAATTTTTCTTATGATTTTAAGGGGTGATTTCTACTAATTCCCACAAAAACCGCCTAGAATTGAGTAATACCCTCCTGATCAAACCAATTACACTCCAAAAATTGCTCTTGACAAGCTAATATCACGAAACTATTGACTTTTTTAGTTCGAAATCGTCAAAGACTGCCATTAATAAATCAGCCTTGATTGTAATTAAGCATAAATACCAACTTAGATCCATTCTTCGACCTGCTCTGTTTTTAATCATCTCTATCAATTTCAAATGTTAAGCTTGGAATTTACCATTTGCACATCGTCGGACCGAAGGAACTTCAAAACCATCGAGTTCGAACACCCACATAAACCGACCAACCGTTCACCATCACCCACTGCTCGGTCGAAACACCACCTCCGAACATTACTATACAACAACTCGTGGATCACCTTTGGAAGCCATTTTTGGCTGCTCGCGCACCGTCACCATAACAACTTAGAACTTCGCCTCCCTGTTCTAGTTCCGACCGCCAAGCTCCGACTTTAGTAATTTTCGTATCGGCTTGATCCTCTATTGCCGTGTCAAGGTAATACGTTCTTTACGTTTCCATAAGGGTTAGTTTGGGTTGCTTCAAACACCGGTCATTGAAACAGAACAATAGTTTGTGTAAATATAGTGATATAGTGAACTTGCTTGAATGTTAATGATACATAAACTATATGTACGCAAACCCCATTTTTTTTTAGTATGGATTGGTTAAATGATTATTTTAAAATATATAATAACTAGTGTGGTGTGAGTTTCTAAACTCAAAAGTTTTTTTTATGGTTTTTGTCAATACTCATGCATACATTCGTGTGTGTATAAAATGTATTAGTAATTGTTTTTTTTTTTAAATTTTATTATATAAATCAATACAACCAAGTCCATGACGTTATACACTTTTTCTTTTTTTTTACACTAATATAAAAAAAAAACACAAATTTATAGACTCTAAAACGCCACTCTTAATTAGGTGCAAGCTTAACTCGCTGATTCTTGTTGAATACTTGCAAGTTCATTACAATCAAGGTGAGTTTACGTAATCCTGTTTATGCGATTCTTTATACTTGCAACAATTTTAAGCAATTCAACATGCATGTCTAGTAGTAAACTTATTGCCTCATGAATTAGTCAACAGTTTCAACGAGTTTCAACGAGTTTCAACATTTACATAATCATTAGCTATGGCCAAGCCGGCGATACTCAATAATAGATCTATTGGATTGACAACCCCACCCGGATACGTGTACCTCCTATATAGGTAACGTGGGTGATTGTTATCGTTCAACATATTACTAAGGTGAACCGTAGATGACGGGATGGACCTAAACTAGTCGGAGGTTTGATTATGTCAACATATTATACTATTCATGTAGACTTAAATTTACGATAGACATACGAATTGCTAGACTTTTATACTTAAACTATATGCTTAACATGGATTATGTATTCTCACCAACTTCTAGTTGACCCCCCCATTTTTACAACTCAACAGGTGATAATGACGCATGAAGATTAGAGTATTTATGAAGAAAATAAGGAGTCTATGCATGCTTGATTCTTGTGTGATGTATTAGATTTCCACATTCAAAACTCTTATGTATTTCAATTTTTGGATATTTACAATTTAATATTTATTTCAATTAAAATTTGGATTACCATGTGCTACTGTGTACTCATCAATACGTGACACCTCGATGTTTCCGCCATCGGTTGGGGTGTTACAAGATTGACGAAACTATGCACATTTTCGAGAAACCCGTCGAGATTGTTGATACTGGAGTCAAGAAACTCAAGCGCGGTCGCATTCCGATCGTTAAGGTTCGCTGGGAATCTAAACGAGGTCCAGAATTCACTTGGGAACGTAAAGACCAGATGAAGTCTAAGTACCCACATCTTTTTCCACCAGACTCTCCAACTCCAACTTCGGGACGAAGTTCCTAAAAGTAGGGGAGACTGTAACATTACGCATTTATACTTGTATGTTACGTATCATCATTAATAAAAACGTCAAGTTCCAGTATTATTGTTCGCATTTAATTATTTTTGTGGCATTTTGGGAACCCTAATACTATATTAATTATATATATTTATATGTTGTGGAATAATGTTTAAAAAAAAATGGTGCATGGGCCGGGACTCGAACCCGCGTCCCAAGCCGGTTCAATATACTCACCCACACAACCAACTGATCCAGCCATAACTCTTGTTTTAAACCCGGATCATTATTATTATAACACTAGTTTAAAAACCCTCACAGTTGACTTGGAAAGTCAACTGTGAGACACGACTTACCATAATCACCACCATAACTAGTAATTGATTTGTAATTGGCATCACAACGCGATTACCGGCCTGTGGTGACTCATACACACGGCAATTGACAATCAATTGTTACCAAAATTGATCCACGACGCGTCAACATTCAATACCAAGTCAACGATTGCCAATTCGAACACCTAAGCCATTACACTATAAATTGAACCTTCCTGGACCTTCACAACTCGCCAATCTTCTCTTCTCAATCTCTAATTTCTCTCAAATAATCTCTGTTCTTGGAATTTTTGTTCGCGTTTGACTTCGAAGGTTGACTGTTCGTTCGTAAACAATTCAGCTTTGTAAGTCTAATTCTTATAGTGGGTTTCATTAATCGGAACATACACAACATTAACCCCATGATTAATTGGGTTAACGTTGTGTGATTTAATCAATTGCAAAATTAGGGCTCGTATGCTTTAATTTGGGGATAAACATGATTTCGTATATGTTATTTATTTTTAATAAAACAGAAACCAACACAACCACTGGTCTGGACCAAGTGGTTGTGTCTGGTACCCACCAACTAAGCCACGCGGGTTCGAGTCCCGGCTGTGGCAAAACCCTTTTCTTTATTTTGTTTTTAATCAAACAATCAAATTAATTATATAAAATACTTATAATTTTATAAATTCGTTTTAAAATATTAAAACTCTTTTAATAATTCTACAAAAATTATTTTAAGTTAATCTAATGAAAAAGTTTAACTTATAATTTTTAGTTTTCAAAAATTTATTTATTTAATATATTTAATAAATAAATCAAGTTTATTCTATTATATTTATAAATATCAAAACAATTTTATAAATTTCCACAAAAATTATTCTAAGTTTTTATAACAATAAACTTTTCTGAAATGATTTTTATTTCAGAAAAAATCATTTATTTAATATTTTTAATCAATTTTTGTTAGTTTTAATCATAATTAAATCATAATAAATCTAATTTCTTATATTTTTGCACCAAAATTTTATACAAATTATTTCTGATTATTTAGAACAGAAATATAAATTTTAAACTAATAATTCTTTAATTTTAGTATTTTTTAAATATTAAAGTTAAATTTTGATGATTTGTTATAAATAGAATTAATATTCTATTTTAAAGAAAATAATTTTGAAAAAATTATTTTTATACTTTAAACTCATTATTGTGACCATCTTAAATTTAAATTTTATAAAAAGATTTTTGTTTATTTATTTACTAAAATTCTCTCAATTAGCAAACATTTATAATATTAATCAAACGAACATTCATCCCCAATTCGAAGCCCTAGAACATATACATTTGTAGACTAGATAGACTTAGACATATTTATTACCTTATTATAGGGTGATATTTGGCATTGTTTGGGCAACACACTATTCAATTTTCAAAGAAGTATAACATTTTGCTAAGGTGAGTTTTACATAGCCCCTTTTCTATTTATCACCATTTTTGGGGTGAAACATGTTACAACATCATTTATGCAATTCAATCATCAATGTGTCTATGTGTTTTTCTATGTTGCATTATGTCTTGAACATGACTAGGGTAAGCACAATTCTAGCATAATCATTAACATTGATCAGCCGACGGTATACATTGATAGATCTATTGGACTGACAATCCCACCCGGATACGTGCCTCCTACAAAGGTAGCGTGGGTGTTTGTTATCGCATAACATATTCGAGTGAACCATGAACGTATGGGATGTACCACATTATAACAGTCACAAGGGTTGATTATGCACTCGATTTACTTCTAGTATGTTTTCACATATGGACTAGACTTGCCATGACACATGAATTGCACAACATTTTTATTCGATTATCAAAACCTATGTAATTCTCACCAACTTTTGTTGACCCAAAAATATTTTCAAAATTAACATGTTTCAGGTAACAATGAAGCTGAGGCTTGAGTTTGCATATGGATTATACATGAAGTTATTATTTGGAGCTACTTGAAGTTTTGTTATTTGATATTATGAATTGAATTCCTAGACATCATTTTACATTGGATATTATGTTTTGAATAAAATATTTAAAATTCAATTTATACCATGTGCTACTGAAACAATCATCAATACGTGACATCCCGATGTTTCCGCCATCGGTTGGGGTGTTACACCGAGTCCCTGGCGAGTCCAATGTTTATAATCACAAGCCCAGACCAGTTGGTCTGGACCCTGAGAACGAATATCTTTTGATTTTCCTTGTAAATATATGTTCGTTAAGGTTGATTCGTATTTATCAAAAAAAAATTAAATAAATAAAAAAAATTTGTTGTCAGGTTCGAACTCATGGACAGAGGCGGCCCGACCAAACAACCAACATAGAAACAACCATCTGATCCACAGATCTGATGGTTATTTTAATTTGTTTCAAAATCATTCTATATGTTATCCGAATGTTATCATCATCCCCAATATCCATACCCTATAAACCCTAGATATCTATATCCTTAAAAACAAAAATACAAGGAAATTAACCATAGGGTTAATGACCGGAACAGGATATCAAACGGCATGAGAGGTTTAATTGTGACTTACAGATTGTTAAGCTTCAAGTAAAACACGAGTCAACGAAAGGTCAAATATCTCGATCTGTACTCAAACGAGAGGATGAGAGTCAAAATTGGTGGTGGGGTTTTGTTTGTCGGCGCCTACAGCTCATAGTGGGTTATACAATTTATACAAAAGTGGAATTAATGGAAGTGTTTGAATGCTTGACCATCTCACGGTCAAACTTGTCTTTGTCGAGTCAGATTAGGTCCGATAGGGACTTGATTGAGCGAAATTATAGGTTGTAATTGACGCAGGATGATGTGTTGGTTAAAACCAAGTTATTCAATTCGAATAAGGTTTCTATTTCTGGTTCAATTTACTTGGTCAAAGGCATTGTTTGACTAGGTGGTTGACTGGCTTGAATGTGCAGTAGGGAAGAAGGAGATGGGGACGTGGGCCTTGGGCTGGTTCGGGGTTTGGGCTGGGTAAAGGGGTTGGGCCAAAAGGTTGGGTTTGGGTTGGTTATGGTTTTAGTTAATATGGTTAAGATCTTGTATAAAACAAAATTTTTTTTTAACCTTAATAAAATCTGAAAATTATTATTATTATTATTATTATTATTATTATTATTATTATTATTATTATTGTTATTATTATTATTATATATATACCTTTATATATATATATATATATATAAGTTGTGTGGTGGGAAAATAAAGGCTTGGGCACATTTGTATAATATTAATGATAAAGATGTAGTAAAAATAAGGGTTTTTATGAATAAAAATTTGGGGGAAAAATTTTGCGATGTTACATCAGAGGTGGCAACCGAAACGTACGTGTCTTCATGATTAGTCCGGGAAAGGCCCAACAGGATCCTGGTGCTGATATCGGTACGTTTTCTCTTCTTGAGCGTTATGCCTTGGTTTTTGTTTTGGTTCTTGTATAGTCGAGGTTTGCATGTTTGTTGCATCTTGTCTGTGGACTAGACCTGGTACCTGCACCTTGAGTGGTTAAAATACTTGGTTATCGTGTGTCATGTTGTGACGATTTTCTTTTCAAACTCGTTTGATCATTTTGAATTCTTGGTCACGCCTTTTTATCTCGCGAGTGTGCCTATGGGGGATTCATGGGTTCGATGAACCGCATTTGCTAACCTTATCCTATTCTTGCTTGTGGGTGCAAGCGGTTTCGTTATTTATCGTGGTGTTTTTATTGTGGCTCCTGGTTGTGTGTTGACACTACATGAGGAGGTTATCGGTTATGTTTTCATCAACCTAGGGTTCGTAAGGAGGAGTACATCGCTTATGTTGTGGAACCGGGTGTGGTTCGGGTTGTTCTGAAGATCTGAAGACATTGCTTGTATGGTACCTGGTGCATCGTTTATACCGATCACAAGAGTCTTCAGCGTATCTTTGACTAGGAGAGGTTAATCGTGTGTCAGTATGTAGCAGTTACTTCGTATTCATCTTGGGGAAGTAGTTCCTCGGCTTAGAGTGCTTGTTTCTATTATCTCTGGTTATGATTCTCGTTGCTTTTCGTGTGTTTGAGAAGCGTTACTTTGAGCATGGGGTTCTTGGTTGGATATGCGTACGGATCGTCTTTCATATCGTTTGGGTTCATTGTGGTTGATGTCGTGGACCGGAGTTCTTGTGGGGAACGAGGGGACTAGATGGAATCTAGGTAACCTCATTCATTACCTAAGCGTGTACTTAGGTGTATACTTGTTACTATTGAAGTTGTGTGAATCTCGGGGCAAGATTCCTTTCAACAGGGGGATGATGTAGCAACTGAAAAATTTGTCTTTCTTTTCGTCTCCTTCCTTTTAGGCTTCGGGTAATTTTTGGGACGAAAATTCTTTCGACTGCGGGATGATGTGACACCCGTCAAACTCAGGGTAATATTTTTCAAACATATGAGTCTACCTTAGCGAAAACATTTACTCAACATACCCGACTAGGTCAGTTGAGTCGGTCTACACTTACGTATTGTCTAGGGATCAATGATTTGGAGGATCATTGCGGGGTATGATACGCACACACAAGTCTAAAGTCCCATTGTTGGTTAACTTACATAGTTAGATTAAATGATAAACATGAATTGTTCCTTGTATGAAGTGTAATGTGTAAACACATGTTATTATGGTGTTTATGTGATTAGACAAAATTAACGTATGTTAGGATTGCATGTTCATGTGTTAGAATGTGTTAACATGTGTTAAAACGCGTTTAAACGACAAAACCATTAAAAACTGGGAACCAGGAAATTGGTTCAACCCTTAGCGGGTTCGAACCAACACATATTACTCTCATTCGACCCCTGGAAACCTTCATTCGACCCTTGGGAACCAACACATATGCGAACCAAGAGCAGCTATAAATATCATACTATGCAACTTTTTCATCATTTCACAAACCCTATCCGCCCCCCAAATGCTCTCTCTCAACCCCAAACTTGTAGAAAGGAGTTTTTTATCTCGTTTATCATATCCTAGCCTACAAACACGTTCTATAACCTAAACAAGAGAAGATTCAAGGTGTGTTCTTGATCTAAAACCTTTTTAATCAATTTTCATTCATTTTTATCAAACCCTAAGTGTCCAGATCTGATTCAAACATGTTTTAATGGATAAAAACCTTTCTAACACCTTTCTAAATAAAACCTTTTCATTAATAATGAGTTTTCAAACAAAAATCCATGTGTTAATGGTGTTAAATGAGGTATTATGTGTTATACGATGTTTGAATGATTGATAGACAATAGGATGATGATCTGTATCTATTTAGATGATGATCTATGATTATTATTGGGAGTAATTGATTATTGATGATGTTTTACCCAGTTTGGGGGTTGTAAGCTAGATCAAGGATTTGTTCTTGATAGTATTTTGATGTTATGATTAGGGGTTTTCATATACATGATAATCCGAGCATAATGATCTATTTATGAGGTAGATTTGATAAGTTTCCATTTTGGGTAAAGATTACATGCATTGATGTGACATTTCCATAATTTGCTATTTTGGGTAAGTTGTAAAACGGACTGTTTTCAGAATAAAATTGGTGGGATTTATGGGGATAGATTAAACATAGTTGACTGCTATGATTCGTGATGTTTTGTGATGTTTTCGGTCTGTTTAGATGCGATTTGGTGCGTTTCGGACGGATTTTCAGACCTAGGGTCGAACCAACATGATTAGGGTCGAATTAACTTGTTAGAGGTCGAATGGACATGCTTAAGGTCGAATGAACATTTGTTAGGTCGATTGAACAAGTTTTAGGTCGAATGAACATGTGTTAGGTGAAATAAACATCAAAAAGGTCGAATGAACAACTTTCTGACTCGTTCTACCTATCAGCAACTCGTTTTACCTATCAGAGGGTGCGAATGAACATGACTTCCAACCCATTCGACCCCACGACTTCTTATACGTAATTTTTGATGCAAACTAAGTGTTTTATGCATGAACCTTATGTGTAAACTATATCTAATTGATTAATTTGTGTAATGGGTCACCAACAGGATGTCGGGTCTGTCTGGTGTGTCGGGTTAATGTTCAAACACATTTTCAAACATACTTAGTCATGATCTGGACAATCAGGGACTAGTTAACCTAAGGGTTATTAGTCAAAACACTTATATAAACTTTTATGATAGATCACCGGTATTTGGGACTATCTGGTCGTGTCGGTAATTCTTTACTAGAAGACGCAAACTAAGGTGAGTTCACAGCCCCACATTTTACTGTTTTCATTTTCGGGGGAGAAACATGCGGTACAAACTTACAAACTTGCAAGCTTAGGAACTTACGAACTTTTAGACCAACATATTACATTATATCACATGGATACTTAATGACATTTCTTCATCAGTAAAGTCCTCTCAAACATGTAGTGAACCATTAATATGTGGATACATAGCGGGGAAAGTGTGAATAGATCTATTAGGCCTGACAAGCCCCACTCGGGCCGACTGGAGGTCAGTTGCGGGTGCATATTTGTCTTACCATACTTTACGGCGTCGGGTGATGAACCGGTGAGGGGTATTAACGCATTCTAACATTTAGCAGTGGTTCACGACACTATAGTATCATGTAATGATGTCTAGCTAGCATTAGGTATAAATGTATGGATTGTTGGGTCTGGTTTACAAACATTGATTGGCCGGGGTTTACAAACTTTAATTGGTCTGGTTTACAAACATTGAGTGGCTGGGGTTTACAAACATTAATTGGCCGAAATTTACAAAGATTGATTGACTCCATTTACAAACATTAAATGGCTGGGATTTACAAACATTAATTGACCGGGATTTACAAACATTAATTCGCCAGGATTTACAAACATTGATTGACCGGGATTTACAAACATTAATTGGCCGGGATGTACAAACACTAATTGGCTGGGATTTGCAAACATTGATTGGCCGGGATTTACAAACATTGATTGGCCGGGATTTACAAGCATTCATTGGCCGGGATATACAAACATTGATTGGCCGGGATTTACGAACATTGATTGGCCGGGTTTTACAAACATCGAATGATCTGGGGTTTCAAACAATACTACTTTTACAAACTTAAAACTCTGTGACTCACTAGCATTATGTGCTGATGTTTTTAGCATGTTTTCTCATGTTGCTAAGGTAGCAACAGTTGATAGGCGCACGTTGTCGCACGACGTCTAGGATTCATATGCATGGTTTTAAACGTTGTCAAACTTTTGTCACCTACTTTATGAGACGTTTTATGCTTCCGCTGAAGTTGTTAATACTTTTAAGCTGAATGAATGGTTTACGTATCTTTACCTTTAGTTGTCATTTGTTGTGACCGTTGACTTGGATCCTGGTGTGTCACACGCCTCGCGGTAAATCGTCGCACGCGGAATTTGAGGGTGTGACATTGTTTCTTATAAATTTTCATCTCATTCATAGAATGTTTAAAACTGAAATGACAACTTCTTCAAGTCTTATAGAAAGAAAAATTATCTATACACACCATAATAGCTTTGTTGGACGCTTATGTAAAGTGAAAAACAACTACAAACACAAAAAATAAAATAAGAAAATAATATTTTTAATAATTTTGTAACTATTATAATTAACATTAAAAAAATATAAAGTTGAATAAACTAAGTATCAACGTCATAATAATAAATTTTCGCATTCAAGCATATTCAAAGTTCAAACAAATACAATATCTGATGACTTATCAACAGATGTTATCAAACAACTGTGATCCTTTACAATTTTACACTAAAGGATGATATAACCATATGTTTATACAGACTACGTAATACTTAACTTGTAGTCAATATCTAACGAAATAACTATAAATTTAAATTATATTTGTCTTTTTAAATTCATAACTACAAACAGTCTAGAGCCCTAAAAGTGTATCATGGGCACTGTACAGATGAATTATCTAGATAGAAACTTACAAAATACGACGGTTATTAATGGTAGATGAACTCATTTTTACTACAATTAAACAACTAAAAAATATTACCATAAATTTATATCTTTAGACTTGTCAACAGATATTGCAAAAAATTGTAGATAGCAGTAAAACTTATTATTAAAATTCAATAATTTCACTGAAAATATAAGACTTAACAAACTACATCAACAAATATGCCTTGTGAAAGATCACCATTCTAATTGCCGGGTGGGCAAGTGGGTTACTAGTTGATAGCGCTATTAGGTCTCACAAACCTCACATCGTGCTGGAGAGCATGGGTGTGAACTATAACTCAACATATTATCATTGTTGATAGACAATGATGCAAGGCACTTTGCTCACTATTGTGGGATCTCGTTGTTTAGCAGTTCGGTATTACCGGTTTTATTTATCATGAGTGGGCTAGCTACCCCTGGCATGTGAATTAGAATTTACTCGTCAAAACATGGTCTGGATGACCTACGTATTTACCAAACTTTGTGAACTCACCAACTTTATGTTGACCCACGATTATTATACCTTTATGCAGGACACTAGTTTGAAGCACGAGTAGGGCATGCATCATATAGCATCATGGGGATATGCATACTTATCTAATTTCGAATGTTTAATTATCTATTACGATTTCGAACGCGTTGTTTTTACGCAGACTATTGGATAACTATTATCTTTAAATTTCGCTTCCGCAACTATTGAAATATTTGATTTTCTATGAAACTTGTTTTACAATAACGAACTAAATGGTTTGAGCATTTAGAGCCGTTCATGTGACTTATGGCTATAGGATCCTGGTATGTCACGCGCCTCGCGGTATAAACTCCGCAGTGGAAATTGAGGGTGTGACACTATCTGTTGCTAGAATATCTGGTATTTTAGTCTTAGGAACGTATAGTCCGCTCACAATGGATTGATACAGACAATGATCATGTCCATTTAAGAAATTGATCATCCTGACCTTCCACTAGGGGTATTCCTCTCTCACAAGAGTAGAAGGCTTAGACATTGAACCCATCTGGAAAAACAGAATTCCATGATAGAAAGCTTGCCATTTGTAAAAAGTGGTATCTAAGATACTTGGCTAAAATGTTTAAGATTTGAGCTTAAATAGTTCTTTTAACATATTAGGATCTTTATGAAAATAACTTATTCAAGATGCTTTGATACCAAGTGTTGGTCTCAAAAGTATCAGCCTCACTTTGAATTAAATGGTAATGTGATTTCAATAATATATAATTAATGTGCGGAATAAGAAATCAAACTTTCAGAAAAAGTTTTGAGTTTTATGTAGTGATCACCTTTTAACAAGGATCACATTTGACATTACAAATGAATGACTCAAAATAATTCTTATGGTTGGTGTGAATGTGGTATGGAGTATGTATAAAAGATATTTCTAAGACTCGGGTGTATTTTCTTTGTATAACACACACTTTCATATTCACACTTGGTACTCTTCTTTGACATATGATGTCTTCTATTTATAGTGAAGAGTTGACCCAAGTTGATGAATAAACAATTGGTTTATCATCAACTTGTAGTTTTGCAGGTTGAAAAGGGAAAGAAAGTCTTGCATGAATGATTGAGATCAAGTTGCATGCTTTTTAACTTTCCCACTTGTCAAGATTCTAGATTTCTTCCCAGAAATCTGAAGTCTTTATCTGGGATTGGTGCACTTAGTTAATATCAGAGTCTATCCTAGCAATCTGGTTCCTTTTGTCCTAGATTTCAGTCATCTTTCCTAAATTTCATCAGATAGGACTTGTATTTGTTTTAAATTGTCTATATCTTCAAAGAGATCTTGTTATTGAATCTTTTTTGATCTTTATCTCTTCATCTGGAACCTTTTAAAAATGTTCTTCACTTTGTTCAGCTCTTGGTTCCTAGCTTCAGTTATCTTTAACACTTCATGTTTTCTCATTTAGGTTCTAACAGGTCGAATATATTTCTTATGTCCACATTTGCCTGTTGTTTCTAATAAAAGATTTTTAGTTGCATCACACGCATTTGATAAAATAACAGAATCAGAACAATCAACCAAAGAGTTAGATGACAAATCACAAGTTTCAATGCTCGAAACAAAGGAGCCCACACAAAAGTTATTGTTCTTAGCAGACATTGTAAACATATTTTTCTTAATTTTATTTTTTAAAAACAAGTAATTCAGAATAATCCAGATCGTCCCCATCTTCTACCCAATCATCAACAATTACTGTGTCTGCACAAGAAGCAATCGGGTTAGTAACATTAAAGAGTGTCTTGGTTTTCTCTTTCAGTCATAGATGGTATTATATGACATCCTTGCTCAATCTCAACTGACTCAGAGCTCACAGATTCATTAGTTTTAAGGTCTTGCTTAGTCAAGTCGGAGATCTCCGAAGCAGATGAGTCAGTAGTAAAAACAGAGTCAAACTCATTTGACTCAGACATGTTCTCAAATTATTCAGCTGCTTCACAAGACTGGCAGTCTGATTCATTAGTGTCCACTGAACCCGTCTTAGAGACAGATACAGTTTCATTTACCTCTGAGACATTTGAAAATGATTGAGAAGCAGCTGAATCATTTTTCTTTTACGCCCAATGCTCTTGACAAAACTCCTAGATTTTCCTTACAAAATCAAACTCATAGAGCACATCCGAGTTTATGGTATCAATCATTTGGGTCGGTTCACTAACAAGATCGTTTTCTTATCCTGTTTCACACACAGATTCTTTTAAAACTTCTTTTTGATAAATTTGAGTCCGATTGAATTGGAATCTCATCCCTTTTAATCTCAAAGACTCTATCTATTTCTTTAATTTTCACAAAATTCAAGATCTCAGTTTGTTTTGCTATTTCCCGAGATTTCACAAAACATTTGTTGGATGGTTGGTTCTTTTGTATTTTGGGTTTAGAGATATTCACAAGGACATATTCTATTCGATCAATTGGCTCTTTTATTAGAGGACCATATCCTTTAACAGGTAGAGGCAATAAATCCTCATCGGACATGGGAATAGAGAAATAATTTTGATTAAATGGATGTGAGATGTCTACATATCCCAATCCCTTATTTCATATGTCCTTGCTTCTGAACTTTAATTGAGAATTGATCATTTTCTCAACTTTATCACTGAAACCGTTAATTTTTTTAAAGTTAAAATTTGCATTTTCAAATTTTGATTTTAAGCTGGTCAATTCTGAAGTTAAGGTGTTGGATAGTCTCTTTAAATGCAGGTATCTGTATTTATGATCACTCACCTCCTGATGCAAGCACTTGATATCAAGTTTTTGTTTTACTACCAATTCTTTATATGAAAACTTTTTCTTTTTGGTATCCCAGTGAATTATTTTCTGATATTTAAGCTGCTTTTAACCGGAGAGAACTTCTTCTCTAAAACCCATTAAGTATAACCTGCATTTTTCAGTACAACAAGATTCAACCAAAATTTCAGAATGTACCTATGTAGCAGTCGACACACAGTCATCATCCATCTGTGCCATGAGTGCTTTGTAGATTTTATGTTCAGTAGCCTGCAGATCTTGAGCCTAAGAAGACCAATCCCATCCTGCTCCCTCCTGGACCACCATAGCATTGCTTGGGGTTGAAGACGAGGAATCCCATCTATTGTAGAATTAACACCCTTTCTTGGTTTATTTTTCTCTAGCACTGGCATCTTGCCCATTGGTATGCCTAAAGCTTCATGTACCATTGATGGTGTGACCTTGAGTTTCCAATTCCCTGCCTTAATTGTGTTTCTCCCCTCATCATAAGTGACTAATAACCAGTAAGCCAAACCTATTGATATGAAATCAATCCTCATGTCTAAGACATATCCAAATCCTATTCTTCTCAAATCTTCTTTTTGTTCATCTGTGTACTCCTTGATGCTGTCCACAAAATCAGAAGGAGGGCATCTTAGTCTTAACTTATTATATCTGTACTCGACAAATTCCGTTTCCTTTGGCTTCCCCACCTTTTTAGGATCCTTCCTTTTAAGTTTCTTGCAAGGATTCTCGAAATCATCATCTGATTCTGATGTTGGCTGAACATTTTTTTTTCTTTTGGTCCAACTTCTTCTTCATTCTTTCAACTTCTGAATCCAACTTTTTTTGCAGCATTTTTATTTACCTTTTCAATTCTCTTTTTGATATTCACCAGATTTCTTATAGGTTGTTCGAAATCATCATCTTCTTCTGGCACATTCCCTATAGATACTTCTGTTTAATAAACAAATAATCAATTAACAAACGCACGGTACAGGGTATCAACATAAACAACAGATGCACGTTAAACTTCATGACATCAATAAAGAACGCACGTTATACATAACATCAACAACAACAGACGCACGTTAATGTTTAGGACATCTAGAATAGACGCACCTTTTATATGATAGAATTAGCCTAAAACGCACCCTTTACATAACAAAAAAATGCACGTTTGTATTTAGTTTAAAACAACATAAAAGCACCTTGTATCTAGTTCAAAACAAGCACCTTATTGAAAACAAAACAAACATACAAAACTTTTTCAACCTTGAGACGCTCCCAGGATATAAGCTAGTTGAAATTGTATATACAAAACTCATGGTCATATCTTTGTAAAAAGATTTTGTAAATCCATATCTCTAAGTGTATGTATTTAAAATAATATTAATAAATAAATAAGAAAATAGAGTTTATCTTATAATAAATAGTAAAGAAAAACTAATTTAAAATTAACTTAAATGTATAGATAATATTTATTATATACAAAATAGTTCATAGAATTTTCCATGAATTTTGACCTTCCCTCATCTTTAGGCCATGGGTATACTATAACCATCTTTAACTCCACATAGATGTCACATCCTCCACTTTGTCTCTTTTCACACTAGCTCACTTCAAGGAAATGGTTTAACACCCATTAACTCTACCTCACCCCTTTAACTTTCTCTCTTTTAATTCATATTAACATGTTAACTTAGTGCCACATTAATGCCCTTTAACATGGGAAGAGAGTGGTTTACAATAAAAGTTAAAATGCTACGTCATCATTAACACCATTGGTGTGAAGGTATACCCCATGACCTAACCGACACAAAATTGCATCGATCTCTATGCGAAATTTACGGCCAATCAATTTTCATCTCTAATCATTAACCAATTGAGGTATTTTCCATACATACCAATCCAGCCATTATATTTTTTTAAGAAAGTAACCCAACCATTATATTAATAGAACCTAATTCTAGTTATAGTCTCACCTTGCTTTCATTCACAACCTTTGCCTATTCAATGACACTGACGTCTAGCCGCTCGTAATCGTCGAGCCGCGCTACCACTGATTCATAAGCCATCAACCACCATGATAAACATTGTAGTTTCGTAGGAGCCATCAGTCTCTGATATCATCTGAAAAGCCATGGAATCTATTGTCTTAAGCTCATCCATGCAGTCTGTTACACATTCGTTTCTGCTCAGTTACCATTAAGCTGCAAACCATTGATTTCTTATCAATCTCATTTGGCTATTAACGTAACAATTGATTCCATTATTATATTTTAAAGTATTCTTGTGTTTGATTATTCGTAGATTTTGTTTATGCTTAAATAGTTATCTAAGAGGACTGAAACGGTTACCTAGGAGGATTTCACACTACATGTAACACCCCTAATTTGGACATTAACGATTGTTTATTATTTATATAAAATAATTGCAAATTAAGTAATAAAAAGGAAATTAATAAAATAATTCAAATAAAAGAATTTTTGTAAAACTTTGGTTCAATGTTGTTGTACAATGATAATAATATGTGAAAATAATTTTTAATGATTTATTTTCATAATAAAAGATTTAATAATCAATTAACCATATTAAGAAGGTGTTTGGGGTTGAGTTTTGAAATGGATTTTTAGATTATTGCGTTTTAAAAATGCAAATAATCAGTTTTTAGTGTTTTGGGTTGAGTTTTGAAATGGTTTTTTGGGTTACCAAAATGCAATAATCTAAAATCAGCTACACCACTACTGCAGCAAAATGCATAATTAATTTTCAAAAAGCAATCCAAACATCCTCTAAATCAAATAAGTAAATAATACTCAAAAATATAAAATTTAATCATTTACAGATAGGAAAAATGATGTTTCTGATCTAAATTATATAAAATAGATTTTGCGAAATTTGGTGGTAAATTGATGTACAACGGATTTATTATGAATTTATTATGTTTAAAAGAAGTTTAATTGCTTAAAAATACTTAAATAATATTTTTCTGATAAAAAAAATATTATATTCCGGATTTAAAACATTAGAAATGATATTTGTGAAATTTTGGTATAAAAATGATTAAAAACGGATTTATAATGAATTATTTATGATTAAAACAAAAAGAGAATGTAAAAAATTAATTTCATAAAAATGGCAAAATTACAATTTGTGTCTTTAATTTATCACTGAAATTATAAAACGTGTCCTTTATTTTTTTTATTTTTTTTGCATTTTATGTCCACAATCTAGTTTTTTATTGATTTTATGTCCTTTCTAACTAACTGAGTTAACCTCAATAAAACCAAGGGTATTATTGTCCATTCACGTCCATTTGCTATTAAAAAACCCCCCTTTTAACTCCTGATCACCTCAAAACCCTCACACACAACTTCTTCCCCAATTAGAGATAAAGGTTGTCGTACATGCCCTAATGGTTTCATAATTGGGGAAGAAGTTGTGTGTGAGGGTTATGATGTGATCAGGAGTTAAAAGGGGGGTTTTATAGCAAAGGGGCGTGAATGGACAATGCCCCTGGTTGCATTGAAGTTAACTGAGATTTCTAACCCAGTTATTCAGAAAAGACATAAAATGCAAAAATAAAATAAATAAATAAATAAAAGACGCGTTTCATAATTTCAGTGATACATTAAGGATACAAAGTGTAATTTTGTCTATAAAAATTTTGAGTTTAATAACATTAAAATGATTTTTTTCATAAGATTTTTATATTAGTTTTGGTATTTTAAACATATTATAAAAGTTTTTAACTAAAAATATATAATTATATTTAAAAACGGTTTTAAAAAAATGCTATAAGTGGGGATCGAACCTTAGAGTCATCAATGATGACCAAGCAGTACTTCTTCTTACCAAGGCTCATGATTTTTACAGGCCCAAATAAGTCCATATGGAGTAGTTGAAGATATGCAGTTGTTTTTTATTCTTCAATAGACTTATAGGAGGACTTATGCTGTTTTCCCTTCAAACAGGATACACAGTGTTCTTGACACTAGTATACCTTCAAAGGTAGACCTCTGACCAAGCCCATTTTTGTGACTTTATTTATGGTTTTAAAGTTCACATGGCCAAGTCTCCTGTGCCAGAGATCAGTCTCTGAAGTTGATGCCTTTGAGAAGAAACAGGCAGTGTTGTTCAGTACTTTGTCCCTTTCAATGTCCACTGCATAGACATTGCCACATCTTTTGGCTATCAACAAAGTATGATCTTCAATGATCTTCTCTATCAAATTCTGGCCTTCTGGTGATATGATCTTGCATGCTGTCTTTGTGAAAAAGGAAGAATATCCTTTATCACACATTTGTGACACACTCAGCAAGTTGTACTCAAGGTTTTCAACCAGATTGACCTTGTCAAACTGTATTTTGCCAGAGGAGACATTGCCATGTCCTAGCACATATCCCTTAGCATTGTTCCCAAAGGATACAGATCCTTCTCTTTGACTGATAAAATTGTTTATCAGGTATTAGCATCCAGTCATGTGCATTGAGCCTCCACTGTCAACATACCAAATGCTATTTAAGCCTCTGGAAACTCTCTGCACAAGATAGCGAATTAGTTAGATTTGGGAACCCAAGCCAGTTTGGCTTTGGGTTTGCTCTTGAGAACATTTACAGTTTGTTCTTGACCAAGTTGAGGAATCCATGTCTTTTTGGCAATGGATTTTTCATTAAGAGCAATGGTGGTATCCTTTTGCGGATCACCATCAACTTTGGTCATCAGTAGTTGTACCATGTTCATGAGATCTTTAATCTCAGCAGTTTGTGAAACTGCAGATGATTTAGGTCTAACTACTGAAAGAGAATTTTGAGAAAAAGATTTTTGTTGAGATTTTGTCTTTTTCTGAGAAAAGGTGTTTACTGGTTGTTGTTTCCTGGGAGAAAAAGTTTCTACAAATCATTTCTGATTTGTTTTCCCACAACCAGTTGTTGAATTTTCTTGTTGTACTGAATACCTTTTCTGTATCTGCAAAATTATGTCTTGTGGTTGAACAGACCACAGATTTCACATTCTTTTGTCTTTTCTTTTAAAGATAAGTTTCTGACTGTATTGATTGGTTTTAGGTCATCAGTAGTTTTCAGGTTCTCAACTCCTGATGTAGTTGAAACTACTGATGGCTTAAAGTCAGATTTGGAAACTTCTTTTGTTTTTGCAGCAAGTTTTCTTCTGACATTTCCTAGGTCATCTATCATGATTTTAAGTTGTGCTTGGGTTTCAATAGCATTGTTAGTTAATTTAGAAACTTCTTTTGTTTTTGCAGCAAGTTTTCTTTCTAAATCATATTTCATCTGAGTGAATTTTCTATCAGAGTCATTTGCTTTACCTTGTAAGTTTACATTAGTCTCTCTTATGAGAGCAAAAGATTCTTTACAAGAAGTTGAACAAAGTTTTATCAAAGATTCTTTTGATACCTGTGACAAGGCAGATTTTGAGGTGCATCCCTCAAATGCCATCAAGGCAAAGTTCTTTCTGCCATTGTCAGGCTCTCCCCAGTTGATGTCAAACATCTTGTTGTCTGCATCAGGGTTACACTCAGTAGTGTCAAAAGGAAGACTGCTCCAGTCAACATACCCTGAAGTAAATAAACTTTGTTATGAGGGTTGCTGAGTCTGTGGAGGTGGTTGAGTAGCTGGAAAGGGAGGGATTGATTGTTGGCTCTGCATCTGTTGAGCAGTCATCTGCACATATTGTACTTGTGGCACATATTGGTGTTGTGGAGCTTGTGCCTGTACAAAATGTGCACTCCCTTGTGTTCCATTATTCCTGTTATAACTGGGGTTAAAATTATTTCCAGACTGAGATTGGTTAAAGCTAGAGCTTCTACACTCTCTAGCAAAGTGTCCCAACTTTTGACACTTGTGACATCTAAGTTTAGATTTGTCAAAACCAATTTTTGTGGAACTGTTGAATCCTAGAAATTTCCTTCCTGACCTTTTGTAAAATTTGTTTGTTTTTATACTCAACATGGCCAGTTGGTGTAGAATATCCATTTCTTCCAAGTCATCACTGCTAAAAAATTTTAAATCATCCATGATGAAACACATGTTATCAACAGTTTGACTAAAATCATTATTGTCATAACCTGGGAATGATCTTTCAGATGAGATCCCAGCAGTTATGTCAATGTGGTCAAATGATCCAAAACTATTTGAACAAGTTGGTGAGTCTTGTCCCAATAGTGCTGTACTACCTGGTAGATAGTCATCAGCTGTTTTACCAGAACTTTGTAAGTTTTTCTTTTGATCAATTTCTCGTTCAAAAGTAAGTAATCTCCCATGTAGTTTTGTTACTCAAACAAGCATGAAACGTATGCTTGCATATTCGTCCATGTGAAGATCTTAAGACTATAGAGTATGTTTCCCATTTTTCAGGTAAAGACCTTAAAAATCTATGAAGCATAGATACAGTTGTGTAGGTCTGACCATTTAATTTTAGCTCAGATATTAATGAGGAGAATCTTTCAAATTGTTGTATTAAAGTTTCCCCATTAATGTGAGCAAAAGTTTCATATTGTTGAGCCAGGATTTCTCTGGTGTTGGCAATCACCTCTTCAGTTCCTCCAAACTGTTCTTTGAGGCAGTCCCAAAGCTCTTTGGCACTATCACAATGTAATAGGCCAGAGTAGATTTCATTTGGGAGTGCCATTGACAACATAGAGAAAGCTTTAGCATCAAGCTCAAGTTTTAGGAAATCATCATCTGTATAGTCTTTTGGGTCTTTTGGTATTTCTTCTTTAGTTTCAAGATTGATATTTGCTGGTTTATGAGGACCATATATCACAGATTTCCAGCAACTTGTGTTGGTCTGTGATAAGGTATGTGTCATTCTCCTTTGCCAGATATTGTATTCATTTCTTACTAGCATAGCAGGTTTGTTGGCAGAACCAGTATTATCAGGATCCATTTTAAAGAGTATTGATTTGTCAAATATCTCTTAAAGTGATGGAGGTTGATAAAAGTGAACTTTTAATCCTTTATTGAATATCAATAAGAGCTTGTGTCTGATTCTCAATGTGTTAGATTGATATGTGATCAGATAAACCAGTGCTCTGATACCAATTGTTGGATTAGTATTGCTCTTTGTATGAACTTGCTAGTGAACACTTAAGTGTCTAGCAAGTTCTTTATCTGTTTTAGCACAGCGGAATGTTTTAAGTTAAAGCTACACTTTATCAACAGGAGTTATTACTCCCCCTGGGTGTTTGAGATAACTAAAGACAAGTATTTAATGAGAATCTAAGTATTGAATGAGAATGAATACTTAAACAGATTCTCAGTAAATGAAATGGAAATAACAATGATAAGCTTTGAAGGATTTCTGTATATTAAAAATCAATGTCTAAAACAGAGGGATGAACCCATCTATTTATAGACTTTACATATACATGAACTTTGCCAAAAAGCAAGTTCAAAAACAAGTTGCAATCTTGGAACTTGTACATAAAGTTAAAGTAATACTAAACTAATAAACTACTGAAACATAAGGCGGTGGAAAGATTCTTGAACAAGTGCTGATGAATGGCAAACTACTGATGAGTAGTTTGTCTTCAGTAGTTCTTCAGTGAACTGTATGGTTTGGACTTCAGAACTTCTGATGCATTTCTTCTTCAGTACTTGTAGAATCCTTCTTCAGTACTTTTGTCTTCTTTCTTCAGTAGTTCCATACTTAGAATATTGTTGACAGAAGTGAATTAGACTTAGGTTTGCAAAAGTGGTTTCACCAATCCTCTTTGTCCTAACACCTAGGAACCCTAAAATCATAATTCGTCTATACACAACCTTACACGCTGATTAATCATGGGGTTAAGGATTAAAAAGGGCTGAATAATATGCAGAAACAAAGAATTGAAACATACCAATTGCTAAGCTACCCAACTCGCGGTCAAATTGAAATTCAAAGAGGCTCGAATGCACGAATTACAGCGAAAAACAGAAAGAATTGAGAGTAGGGTTGTAATTTTCAGTAGTTTTAGGTTGTAGAGGATGCTTCAATTTATAGTATAATAGATCTAATCGACGAATTGGAAAGTTTGACCAAGGTGTTTAATATAATGCGTAATTACGCTCGAATATGGAATGATTAGGCGAAATTTGGAGTTGGCAATGACGAGGATGATTGTGTTGGTCCAATATAAATCACAATTGTTCCCATAAACAGATTAAGGCGTGTTAATTTTGAGACATTAAAATGAATTTTTCATAAGATTTTTATATTAGTTTTGGTATTTTAAACATATTATAAAAGTTTTTAAGTAAAAATATATAATTGTATTTAAAAAACGGTTTTAAAAAAATGCTATGGGTGGGGATCGAACCTTAGACCATAGCCGATCTGATCCTAAACAATCACAGATACTACCAACTGCTCTGGATCAGTTTGTGTTTATAATTGTTTCCAATCAGATTATAAACAAAAGACTAATAACTTCATCTTCCCCAAACCAAACCCTAAAACCCCTAAAATCATAGTTCGTCTATACACAGCCTTACAGGCTGATTAATCATGGGGTTAAGGATTAAAAAGGGCTGAATAATATGTAGAAACAAAGAATTTGAAACATACCAATTGCAAAGCTACCCAACTCGCGGTCAAATTGAAATTCAAAGAGGCTCAAATGCACGAATTACAGCGAAAAACAGAAAGAATTGAGAGTAGGGTTGTAATTTTCAGCAATTTTAGGTTGTAGAGGATGCTTCAATTTATAGTATAATAGATATAATCGACGAATTGGAAAGTTTGACCAAGGTGTTTAATATAATGCGTAATTACGCTCGAATATGGAATGATTAAGCAAAATTTGGAGCTGGCAATGATGAGGATGATTGTGTCGGTCCAGTATCAATCACAATTATTCCCATAAACAGATTAAGGCACGTTAATTTGAATCCAATCAGTAAAAATCTGAGTTGTGTCCATCAATTGATACAACAGAAGCTCCAAAGTGAAACCTGATGGGTGAATAAATTTCCCAAGCTATGTCTTCTACCTTCATCAGCTCATAAGGCATCTCTGACTGTATCCCGTTTTCGTCTAAATATGGAAAGTGATTTCTTATTTCCTTTGCAGCGTCAGGTGGATCATCATCAGCAGCAGCAGCTTCCATTTCTGCAAATAAAATATAGACTTCAATACAAGATCATCTTCGAACAAACTTTCCAACTCATCTCTAAATTTATTAAAACAATTTTCGGGATTCAAAATGATCTAAGCCCAAATAAGTGTAGAAAAGCCCAAAAGGAATTGAAATAGGCCCAAACTTGATGAGTTTCCAGGTGACTAGAGGGTTTCCGGGTGGCTAAGGGTTTCTGGATGGCTAAAGGTATATCCACTTTGGTGAAAGTTCTGAATCCTTTTTAGTTTTGGTGAAAGCTTTGTCTGTTTTGTTGAAATCAAACTTAGGTCAAACCTCTTTCTTTGTTTGTTTCTCACTTATCAATAAAACCAGCTTTTACATATGAGAACAGCGAAAGTACAACATACATTATGCGTAGTGATGTGTAACACCCCGACCGATGGCGAAATCATCGAGGTGCCACGTAGTGACGATTGTTAAATAGCTCATAGTACTAAAGTGTAAATATTGATATATTGAATAAATAGTTTATTACATTGAAATGAAATACGAAGATATAATGATTCTAAAGTGTCAAGTCAAAGTGAAATTCAATGAAGATACGCCTAAATATAAATCCAAAAGTTTAAAAGTAACATCTCAAAATAACCTTAAACATGTACAATATAATTTTGTCAACACATATAATGTATTGGTAAGCATACCCTGATTTGAATAAATATATAGTAATAAAAGTGGTTAGCAATTCATGTGCGGTGCCATTTGCAATTATGTAATAAGTAGTATCCGGTTCAAAATCAACCCTATGAAAGTGAAATGGAATTTATATATAGTATGCGCTATTGACAGTAGTAATGAAACACATAGCAATGATCAAGGTCTCTCAACAGAGTCACAAGGGGTATATACCATAGTACTATTCATTGAAATGCTAGGCCGCAACGGTTAATGATTTTGACAAGTCATAGATACACAAAGTAACACAAAGCAAACACACATGAGAATTGCACTTAGTGAAAAGAAATAGTAATTTGACATAAGGTACATGAGTAGCCCCAAACAGTAAAATGAAAAAGGGGAAAGATATACTCACTTTCGCCAAATAACTAGATGACTAAGCGAGCGTGAAAATGCGAGCAATCCAAAGACTCGAGCTAATGTTTCGAGTATCCCAAAATAAGTATATAAGCTTAATAAAGTCTAGGGTTCTTATTCTAAGGCACTTAGGATGTTACGACTATATTTGGGATTTTTAAGTAATAATAATAATGGCAAAAAAAATACAAACCATTAAGGTTGCTACCACGTCTTATGAAAATAATATCATGAGTTTAGTTTCTCGATCACAAATATTTTTCAAGGTTGAAATAATATATTTTATTCAAAAAATATATAAAATAAATTTAAGAATCTTAATTGTATTAAACTAAATCAACAAATAAAGTTTAGTTAAAATACAAAAATGTTTTGAAACAAAAGTAATTTGATATGACAATTATCCTAATATATTTATATACACTTCAATCAGTTTTGATGTCAAAATTATTTATTTACAATTTTATATGAATTAATCATGATTTAAAATGACATAATTCATAAATAAATAAAATATAATCACTTTTGAAAATAATAGCTTTTGTGAAATCTCAATCCTATTGACTTAGAAACCGCAAAATAAATTTTATAGGATTTTTGAGATTAAAATATATTTAGTATAAATATTATTTGTATAAAATCTATTCAACAAAAAAAGCGAAACAACATAGGAATCCATGTCAAAATTGATGGAAAATGTCATGATAATTATCTTAGAATAATGAAACATTTTTCTACAAATTTTCATAACTAAAAGTGCTACCAATAATTTATTATGAATTTACTAAAATTAAATCATCATAAATTAATTAAAAATATTAATCAGTGGCTAAAAATCCCAAACTTAATTATAAAATTTATAAATGGTCATATAAGACATCATACCAAATTTCATGATTTTTGGATCAATAACCAATGAGTTATGAATTTTTAAAGTTTACAAGTTTTTAATTGAAAAATACCCAAATACATCCTAACACCTTAGAATCCAATCGAAGTCCTTAGAGACTATAATCGATATAACAAGTAGAGGGCTATTGTTCTACTGATAATAATGAATCAAAATGCCAAAGGAATTAGAAAAACTCACGAATTTGATATCCCAAAATGATGAAATAAAAACCGAAAAATATCAAGAAAATAAGCTTCTAATTCGACTTGGATATGGGATGAAAATTGGGGCTTCTTGTGCAGAGGTGATAGAATAATAGAGGAGAGGGTGTGATAGTGTTTAATCGAAATAGAATGATTGATTTAGAGGTGCAATGATAATGGGTCACATAACTGGGTTTTTATACTAGTTTGTGATGTCTTGACATAAAAGCCATTAAATGGAGAATTGACCACTAGTGAAACTTATAGTCTTTAGTCTTCATCATAAAGATGAGTTTTGATTCGAATTAAAGGCCAGATTTGACCATGGACTAAAAGTGACATGTTTGACTGGGACTTTGACTGTCTCCGCGGACCGCGAGAGCTAAAAAAAATCAATTTTTCTAATTTAATCAATATTAAGTTCTGGACTTGTTTCTTTTGATTTCAAAGTTGTTTTAGGGCCGAAAATTAAGGGTTTCAAGTATCAAGGTCTGAAACATACGTGCTAGGGTGTAGATGTGAGTATAAAACGTGCATACTTTTACTTATAAAAATTATAAGTTTTATTAAATTGTGACTTTTGGTCCTATTAAAATACAAGGGTTAAAACTGAAAATTTTGAAATAGTTAAAGGACCAATTATGAACATTTATGAAAAGTGAAGAGTGCAGGTTGTCACATGATGGTAAAGCATGTTTAAGAAGTTTGCATGTATCACTTCTTTAACATCAGAACCCTACAACTACCATACTTAGCATGAGTCCTACAACAGTCAACATTAGACCTGTGACACTCTACTATCCTGACCTTATATTCTTCATTCTCTAAATCTTTATCAAAGCTGGAGTGAAGAGCTAAAGATAGAGATAAGTTAAACATACAAATCAGTAAGTAATCCCAATTCAAAGTACAAAAGTTGACTTCTTGTTACTTTCAAATCCCTAACAACTTATATTTTCACTTTTTATTTTCACAAACACAAGTCACAACTGATTTTTGTTCTTTAGAAGCTATTCCCTTTCTCAAAGTGCAATCGGCTTTAAAGTTGTAAATTACCAGTTCGATTATGAAAAATTATTAACACGCTTTGTTTCTCTATTAAATGTTTTGTTACAATAAGACTTCGAATTTCTTTCTAACTGTCAAGTGTCATGTTGGCATTAGTCATGAACCTTCTGTTATAACTTTTATTCTGTTGATATTTATTTTGAATATTTTATCATGTCATTGGTTTTTGTTAATATGTTGGTTGATATTTACTGTATTCTATTTATAAACATAAAAATTAAAGAATTTTTTGGGTTGGTACTCTAATTTAGGCGAAACCCACCACAGCATTGATATGTAAATCAATACATCACATAGCCTATGTAATGATACACGGTTGATATGTAAAGGTTTCCAGCATAATGTAATTGATGCAGAAATTGTCGTCGGTTAAGATGCTGGAAAAAGAGTATTGTTGCCAAGAATCCCTCTGTGCCTTTCGGAAGATGATATGTTCCCATTCAAGCTAAAAAGAAAACAGTTTCCTATTCGACTTAGCATTTCCATGACCATTAATAAAGCTCAAGGTCAAACAATTCCGCATGTTGGAATTTATCTGCCCGATTCTGTATTTTCACATGGATAACTTTATGTGGCATTATCAAAAGGAATTTCAAGACAAAATACGAAGGTGTTAGTACATCTCGCCAAAGATTTTAAGTGACGTGGGGTATGCACCTCAAATGTTGTCTACCAGGAAGTGTTGCATAATGACTGAACCACATTTGTATCAAAATAAAAGTAAGTTAGTAGATTTATTGCCTTACGTTTTTTTATTCCGAATATATATATTTTCATATTATTATTCTTTATTAATTGCTAACAATTTTTTTTAATTTCTATTTTACTTAATTAGAAATATGTTATGGAAAAGAAGAAATCGGAAGGTATGTTAGGTATCAATTCAACATTTAAGATTTAGTTTAATTTATACATCTATATACTTGGTTTTGATTAAAACACATGGAAGCGACTAACATTGGTTTTCTCAGTGTCGACACTTGCTCCAGTAGAGGAAAAGATACAAGAAAGTCGTTAGCCAGTAGCTGTATCGGTCAAACAAGAAGAGAAACAAAAAACTCCTTATGTTATATCTGATGAAAAATGGTGGTCAAACCATGTTGATGAGTTAATTGAGAAGTGTAAGCAGGGCCGTCCCTGAAAATATTTGAAAATTCATGTACCCTTATGAAAAAATCCCCATCATAATGCAAGAAGTTGACAAGTGGATTGTTATTTGGGAATTTCTATGTTGATGACTTATAATCTTCTTATTCATGTGTTTGAATTTTTATTTTTAAATTACTATATTTAAAACGGATATGTAACCAAACTCTATAAGGTTCATGACATAGATAAACTAACTGATTTTATGAATAAATTGCTAATAGAAGTACAATACAATTTATCACGAAAAAATTGAAAAGCTAACAAAATATGAGTAGTACATTGTAAATTATCGTCGCTACCGTAACACGTGGATTCCGTGCTACTATATATAAATTAACATGTGATAGCTCTCGCATATGTACATTCACCGCTTCCTAAATAAATAAATATTGGAGGTGGGACGATAGGGACATTTGTGTGGTTGTTGGCAAGAATAAACTCATTAGCGCATTAATTGCCTTCCGTTGACAGTTTTTTAATAAAATAAAGTAACACAATACCAAACTTATCTATGGACTATGCTTACTTGTAACACATTTAAAATAATTTATCTCTTGTATTTTTAAATGGTAAATTCTTTTCCAATGTACTCTACCTTTAAATAAAATATTACAAAATTCCCACATGTTCAGGATTGAACTCAGGACTTCGTCTCTCAAAGTACGTGCCTTTGGCCCAGCTTTGTAATTTATCTCTTGGTTTTAATATTTGATTTAGACGATCTTGTCATTTTTTGTTTTAAATTTAAAATATGTCCTTCTAAAATGATTTATAGTTTATACAAAAACACATAATTTGTTGAATTTCCTATAACCAACTGTCATTTATAAGAGAATACAAACAGGGAAGTTATTATGCATTCCTAAATTATAGGTTACTTAAACCAAATTTCTATAAATATAACTTAATTTATGTGTTGTGGTCCGCGAGCGAGTAGACGCGAGCCACCAACAAATTCACGTGGATCGCGTGAATCACAAAACTAGTGTGTAAACGCTGACGCGAGTGAGCCCACGCTACCCTACTGGCCTACTCGCGTGGGCTGGCAACAAAAAAATGACCGTCGGCGACAGCTAGTCGTTGGCCAACGGCTAGTTTTGAAGTTTATAAAAAATCATTTTTTATTTCATTACACCAAAATCAAATAAATTCACAAACAATGCAATCTTCAAACCTTTAGAAAAAAACATTAATCATGTATTTGTAATGTTTTATTATTAATTAATATTTATTATTTAATTTGTCTTTCAAATTTAAATATTATATCACATTTTAAATAATAATGTTTAAAAAAAACTAGATAAAGCTACTGCTCACCTCTAACCACAACAGGATCAAGTGAGTGAGCTGTAGCTTTATCACCCTGCCATGTCAGCGTTTACATGACACAATATTAGAGGATAGAGTTGTGACTCATCTCTAGCCACAACAATAGGGTATGTTTGGGAATGAGCTTTTAAGCTTCAAGCTCATACTCAATAAAAAGCCTTGTTTGGTTGAAGGAGCTGGAAGCTTTTAGAGTAAGAGAAAACGCTCTATATTGAAAAGCTAGTAGTACTAGCGTTTAAGAAAAAGCTCGTACTAGCTACAAGCTTTTAATGAGTAAATGACATAAATTACCCATTCTATAATAATAAAAATAAAAAAAAACATGCATATAAGGTTTTAATTAATGCCCATTTTGGTCATTTTATACATTTTATTAAAAGCTTCAGCTACTCTGCCAAAACACCAAAATATATTTAAAACGCTACAGCTACCAGCTTCCAACTACAGCTACCAACTACCAACTTCTAGCCACTGGGTATGTTGGGCAAAACTAGCTGGAAGCTGGTAGCTGGTAGCTGCAAGCTTGTAGCTGGTAGCTGCAAGCTTGTAGCTGGTAGCTGCAAGATTTTTAAATTTGTTTTGGTGTTTAGCAGAGTAGCTGGAGCTTTTAATAAAATGTATAAAATGATCAAAATGGGTATAATTAAAAGTTTGTAAAAAAGTTTTTAATTTTATTTTTAAAATAAAATGGGTATTTGTGTCATTTACTAATTAAAAGATTGTAGCTTGTAGAGCTTTTTTTTTAAACGCTAGTAGCTTTTCACTATAGAGCTTTTTCTATAACCTAAAAGCTTTCAGCTCATTCAACCAAACAAAACTTTTTATTGAGAGGAGCTTTTTCTTAAAAGCTTGAAACTTCTAAAAGCATCTTGCCAAACTCAGCTAGTTTTGCCAAATATACCCATAGTCTAAGACTGTCCATTGTGGCCCGCGAGCAGCCTGCCACGAGCCACAACTTTATCCACGTGGGCAGCGCTAACGACAACACCCTGACGCGAAATCCTGGCCGAGCGATGGGACGTGAGCCAGCTCGCGTCCGTTAGCGGGCGGGCAACACGTTTAAAATTCAAAAAAATTAATATTTTCACCTACTTTATTTATTACCCCCCCCCCATGCGCGCGCACGCTTTATTTAATATATTAATTCACCATTTCTTCAACCAAAATTCACAATCCTTCACAATTCTCTTCACAAATCAACCTACAATCTTCAAACCTTCATCACCATGGTGCAGTGGACAGAAGAAGAACTAGCACTCGTGATCGCGTACCAACAAGTGCACGGTCAGGGTGCTTCGACAAGATCACCGAACGCTCGCGGGCCGCAGTGGCATCGGGTGGTAGCCGAGTTTGGTACCCTTGTCGGGGGTACCAACCGTACCAATGATTCCATCTCCGACAAATTCGGTGACTTGAAATCGTAGTGTAAAAACTTCAAACTCGCGTACAAGGAGGTGAGGAGAGATCTCCTTGGGGAGAAAGAAGACGTGCTCCTCGCCTTTACCGACGTGGAGTACCATCTCAAGGTTGGCCACCCCTTTCACCACGTTTCGGCGTGGCAAATGTTGCGCTCAGGAGATCACCTACGTGGCTAGTTTTTTTTTTTTTTTTTTTTTTTTTAATGATCGTTTGGTTTGTTTTTTTTGACAACCGGCAAATTCCGTACAATGTTTAACGTAATCTTAATCGTGCTTTCAGAGTAATTAACCTGGTTTAAGGTTTATTTGTTGGGTGTTTGGTGACGGTTTTTGGTGTAGCGGGTTGGGTTTAAGGTGGATGGTGGCCCGGTGGTTGTTAGGGCGGTGATCTGACAGGTGGTTGAGGAGGCTAGTGTATGGTGGCTTCGGGTTGTTTGATCCTTTTCAGACCTTGGTTCGGGTCTCGAGTTTTAGTGGGGTTTGTTTTCAGGACGGGTCTTGTTTTGGGGCTGGGTTCGAGTCACAAGCCGCGTTTCGGGTCTGGTCAACCCCGGGTCAGGCCTGGTAAAACCGAGTCAACGCGGTTAGATGGGGTCAAACTTGGTCAACTGTCCGGGTCAATAGTCAACCGAGTCAACTCGCCAGACCCGATCAACGCACCAATAAAGACGAGTCTACGTGGCGAACAGGCGTTTAAACATTCGATATACTTAATAAACTCGTGTTTATTTTTGTTGGTTATATTTATAAATATATGTGTGTGTGTGTATATATATATATATATATATATATATATATATAAATTGTAAATACGAACAGTGTTAACTCGCGAACGAACCGAATATATATATGTAACGACAAATATAAATCGTAGTTTATTAATGAAGCGTAACTTTGTGTTGTTGTTGGACTGTATAGTTATATAAATATAAGTGTAAATTATATAATCGTCGAAACGTATAATGTCTCGCTGATGTAATCACGGATAAATAGATTGTAGTCTTGTGTTTGCAATTGATTTTGGGAAATTTGTAGACAACTTGTGTTGTCTGGTTTGTACAAAAACAAAGGAAACCCTGCCAAAAGTTTTATAAACTCCGAAGCGCAACGGAGGTGATATTGTTGTGCGTTTTATAAATAACTTTCCATTCCATGTGTTTGACAAAGGTGATTTTATACAAAGTCGCGATGTTTTTGACAAATATTATTTCTAAAAATAACAGTCAATCGCGGACAATATTTCAAAACAGGAACATAGTTCTTACCGAGTGTCAAGTATTGACGAGTTTTCAAAGGATTTTGGTAACCAAATAAATGTTTATTGCTCGGATTCAAAAATTATATAAACGTTTTCGACTTTACTTGGAAACCTTTATGAAAATTAATGCTTTGAAGCCTTTAAAGGCAAACGGATTTGGAAAAGAAGCAATAATTGTTATTGTCGGTTTTAATAACTATAATTGTATTTCAAGTGTATTTTCCTAAAATAAGTATACAAGACAACTACAATTATCCGAACCCATGACCTCTTGGTCTAGTGGTAAGGTGCCCCCCTTACAAATGTAAGGTTGTGGGTTCAAGTCCTTCCAAATGCAAGGTAAGGTGGTAAGGTGAAATAAGGTGTAATAAAAATACAATTATCCAATATACAAAACAAGCTATGACTCAGGATGGGTTATACGTTTTGTGGTATTAGTCCAACATGGTTTACACACGAATAGTAACAGGTGCGCGACTTGGGTACTATGTCGTATGTAAACTCATGAATTATGATAAGTCACGATCGGTTCGTCGAGTTAAAACACTTCAAGGCTTGGTTTGTACACACGAGTCTAGATAGTTGAATAAACTATCTTTTAACTAGAAATAAGCTAGGCTTATATATGATAGACTTTTAAGGTGTCCGTTATTGGTAATTAGGGCACGAGGAAGTCGGTTAAAGCTTCGGGCTTTGTTTGCTAACTAAGCATGGAAATTAAGGTGAGTTTCACGACCCCTTTTTAATGTTTTTGTTTGGGGGAAAGATATGTTTTGTCAAATGTTTTTAAATGTCAAATGTTTTAAATGTCAAATGTTTTAAATGTCAAATGTTTTACATGACAAAATGTTTTCAAAAGTTAAAACGTGATAAATGGCATGATGAGTACTTGGGTTTTGTTGTTTATACACCACTCGGGGTGAGTTCTCGCTACTGTAACCATTTACTCGTGTGTTGTGTGTGTTGAAATCGTGAACCGAAGGAATATTTGGATAGCGCTATTGGTGCCTGACAAGGCCCACCCCTAATCGATAGCGTCGATTATGCAACTGTGTATGCCAGGGGTGCACGTATTCTGAACTAAGTTGTTATTTACTGAGAAACAACTTCTGCTCGCGGGGCATTATTATTAGTCTTGGTTTGGTTATGGGCTCAAGGGATTGCTCGTCACAGTTTGTAGGAGTTAGCTACTCTCTACAAAAGTCACTCCTTTGGTTTGTTCTGCACATGTTGTTGTTAAAATGTTTTGTTGTTATGGAACAAAAACTTGTGAACTCACCAATATTTTATATATTGACGTCTTTTTAAACATATCTTTCAGGTAACTAAGTGTTGCAGAGATATGAGGCTAGCACGGTGGAATTTGGGATGTCAGACACTGGTTGGGGGTTTCATCTACTGTTACCATCGGGTTGGGACATGAACGAAAACACCCCATATTGGAATTTAATGTTTGTTGTTTTATGTAATGTTTGAAACAAGGTACTTCTTTTTCGACATCTTAATAAATTGATCTTTTCAATTTAAATATAGTTTGTATTAATCTTGACTTTGATATACTTTCGAGCGTTGCGCCACGTGTTTTCGCCATTGGCGTGGTGTGACATTTTTCTTCTTTTAGTAGTGTAATTTTCTTTTTTTTTAGTGTAATGTTTGTTTTTTATTTTAGTGTAATCTTTATTTTATTTTTAGTTTAATGTTTTTTTATAAAAAAAAATTGTGGTAAATATTAACCTTAACCCACAACACCCTGCCGCGAGCAACCGCCGGCCGGTACCCAGTGTATGTAGACGTTAACGTGATAAAATATTATTAGATAAATCTCCCACTCACCTCTACCCACAACGAATAGTGTAACATATTGTATTTAATTTTTATTGTACATCTGATTTCGTGCTAATAAATATAAATAATATATAGGATAACAAGTAAACATAAATATCATTGCTCAAAATGGAGTATATTATTGCGGATGTAAGAAACGGACAAATACAAAAATTTGGAAAAATCATGTTTTGCAGGATCCACTCGTTTTAACACTTTTTAAATCAAGTGCGTTTAAAGATGGTCTCATCTCATTATTTTCACATGCTTCAATGAGGTGGATCGTATCTCAATCTAACTTTTTTTATTTTTTTAATACTTTCTTATATTTGATTATAAAATCACACATTGCCGGCCACATGATCCACATATATATGATCGGGTGGGTATATAAATACACTGTAATAAGAAATTTTTAGAACATAACTTATCCAAAATTGTTATTCCAATTTTGCTTGAATCATAGTTCTAAAGACACCGTTACCGGACACATGATCAAAAATTGTCATTCCAACTTTCCTTTACTGGGTGGCCACGTATCACTATTGCTTAATGTGATGTCACGTCATAGTGGTATAAAAGTCATACCCTTCTTTGATAAAGGTATTTCATTAATATTTAAGCCTTCTCTCTTATTTGCACATCCATATTTGCTCGTATAGCCTTCTACTGGCCGTATATGTTTTCAAATGATTGACAATCATTGGCAATGGTTGCCAATCATTGGTTTGGGTACATATGGTCCCTATAGGCCTCTACTGGCTGTAGAGAATTCTCTACTGGCCGCAGAGACCTCTACTGGCGGTATATATTTCCAAATGAATGCCAATCATTGGCAATTATTGCCAATCATTGGTTTGGATACATATGACCCGTATACGCCTCTACTGGCTGTATAGATTTGCTTTTTAGAGAGCATTAATTACACTGACACACTATACGACTAGTAGATGCCTCTACGAGCCGTAGATGGGTGTGCAACTCTAAAAACAAACCAGGTGCAAATAACATTACCCTTTAAGGTAAATGAAAGGTGACTGTGGTAAACAAACATTTGGATTTATTCACTACCTGTATTTTGAAAGTATAAGAATGTTCTTTATTATTGTTTACGCTTTATAACATATTTATTTTTCAATTTTAGTAAAAAATATATGGACGGTTCCTATGGTTTATTCTTTGTAACACATTTATTTTGTAATTTGGACATTCTGAAACCTTTAGATTTCTTAGATTGGAACTAAAAAGGCGTTACAAAGTGCAAAACAAATGAACTATAGGTGTACATTTAAAAACCTAGGGACCAAATCATATATTTTGATTAACCAAAAGGAACATTCGTCTACTTTACTCATATTTCAGGCTTAAGGTTGGAATGTGTGTCCTACTCAAACTAGGGAGCCCTAGTCGTGGAGATTTGTTCTAGAATAATGAATCTCACCAATTTTGGTTTAGTTCCAACACAGATATATGGGGTGTGTCAAACCAAAGTGCAATTTTTATACATAGAAGGAATCCCTAAGTTCTCTGTGGATGTTTCACACCTATTACCAGCCACGTCGACAAAAACCACACTACCCCTTCACGCTTCCCTCCTCCACCCCTTCAAACATTACTAGTCTAACACCCACTCTCTGAGCCCACCACAATACCCCAACGACACGCTGGGAAGGCCCCTTCACGCCCAACACCTGCAAAATTGGTGCCACGTTGTGCACACTCATTACATTTACTCCCCTAGGTGTGAATGATTAACACTCAACCTAAGTCTAAGTCTAGTAAGCTAAGACGTTATAAAAATGATCAACCAAAAGATAATAATAAAAGTTCAAATGAATCAAATACTATGATCATGTGTAGTGGAGGGCTCCATGAGGCTTTATAGGAAATAAAATATTATAAGGTATTAGAAGGGACTCTATAAGACTATATGAGAAAAGAGGGGTGTAGTGGGAAAGAACTTCATGGGCTTTATAAATGATTGGTTAATCATTGCTTAATTATTGTTTTTTATTTAAATAATAATATTAAATTCCAAATAATATTTCATTAAAAAAAATTACAAATACTAAAAAAATTAAAAATACTAAAAAAATTACAAATACTAAAAAAAGTTACAAATACTAAAATGAAAATTACAAATACTCATAGATTATAGTTTTTCTTGATTTTGGCCTTTTGTTTCAAACACATATCCAATGCTTTGCCAGTTAGGTGGTCATGCGACGTCGTGTAAAACTCAAAGTCGCGTTCAAATTGTCGATCCTTCATAAGCTCGACCACCTCTTGGTTGTCTGCAATACGTTAAGCCCCCGATGTCACGTATGTCTTGTAGGCGTTGGTTCATCTCAGAAAACGACTGACTCAACTTGTTGACCCCTGACGAAGACTCCGACCGGGCGGCTCAAGTAGCCCTTCGACCGGGTGGACGTGGTATTTCTTCCGCATCTTCCTCCTCTACAAAAAACGCATTTTCTTTGACGTTCAAGTCGATGTATCGCACGTCAGACGTTGGGGTTTTGGGATCAATCGACTCGGAGGTCTTGGACTTCTTTGAAGGCCTCATATTTTTGCCCCTAGATGAGAAGTTTCAACCGTCGGGCGGACGTTGGACCATTTGGAGCAATCTCGTAACAGCCGCCAAAGCCTCAAGTATTGAAAATTCACATGTGTGGTTGTATATTCTTCCAAAGCCGCCTCCGTTATCTGCTTGTCGTTTTGGCCGGATTTTCAACCATACCTTGTGCGTTGATAAATGGCTTGAAAGATGGTGCATTTGGTGTTAATATTGATCCACTTGCTCGATATTGAATCCGGGGGCCGGTAGCCTTCTCCCCTACCAACGAGACCAAAAAATATGGTCCGGATTCGTCTCCAAAACTCACCTTTTTTTATAGTTCGCTAAAAAAGAACAAACCAAAAACATATATAAGTTCGCGTTGAAAAAATAGTATTTAAATTAATATAACATAACAAAAAAATATATATCTTACAAACAATAGGATCCTCCGAAACGTCAATCCACGCTCGGGCTGACGCGTACAACTCTTCGTCGTCCCATGCTCGTACATATTTTCTTCATGCGGGGTTCGGTTTCTTTCGTTTTGTGGGATCGTCTTTGTCACCCGGTTGGTCGCTCGGGCTCTTGCTCCGGCTCCGGCTCCTGGGTCTCCAGAACCGAGATTGACTCTTGCCAACCTTGTGATGCCCCGAACATTTGAGAAGACCCACAGACTTGGGATGACCCGTAACCTCCCATGTTAAAGTTATACGTGTTCGGGTCCTATCCCATAGGTTGGTTTATTAGGTTCATATACTCCATTTGGTTTTGAACCGAACCTGTAGCAATGGGCTGGTTAGGCTCGCCAGATGATTGAGAACCAAAACCTCGACCGAAAGGATTTATCTTTGTGTGTTGAATGGTATATGTTTGAATGTTTTTGTGTAAATGTTTGTATTTGAATGTGTGTGTGAAGAGTTCGAATGTTTGTATGAAGTGTTGTGTGAATAAATATGTTAAATATATAAGTGATTATTTTTTTTTTATTAAAGTTATCGTTCAAAAACCAACGTTCACATCGATGCCAAACGGTCAAATTTCATTGATTTTTATGCATAACTCTCGTTATCTCCATAACCAGTTGCCCATAGCGTCTTTGGGGGGGGGGGGGGGGGGGGGGTTGTGCCAGACGCTATGGAGGCCAATAACGCCCCATAACAAAAGAGGGAAACGCCCTCTACAGGTTATGATACATTAAATAAACGTGCACCATCAAACGAGATAATGCTTACATATAATATAATATTAAAAGTGATAAGACTATGTGTTATGGTTGGAAGTGAATCAACACTTTATCGAATAATATTGTGCCATGTAGGCGTCGATGTGGCAATGGCTCGCAACCGCAGGCTGGTAGCTTATTCCCGTTGTGGGTCAAGGTGTGAGGATATTTTTTTACCAAATAAATATTAAATATTTTTTAAAAACATAACATTAAATAAAAAAAGAAATATATTGCATTAAAAAAACATTACACTAAAAAAACATTACATCAAAAAAAAAAAAAAAAAAAAAACTAACGAAAGGTTGAGGTTGAGCGTAACATTTGCCACGCTGAAACGTGGTGAAAGTCATGCCCAACCTCCAAAAGGTACTCCACATGCGTAAAGACAAGGAGCACGTCTTCTTTTTCCCCGACGAGATTTCTGTTCACCTTTTTGTAGGCGATTTCGAAGTTTTTACACTTCGACTTCAAATTCGCGTGCTTGTGAGAGATGGAGTCACCATTACGGTTGGTACCCCCGACAAGGGTACTAAACTCCTCTAGGACCTTGTGCCATTACGGTCCGCGGCTACGAGACCCCCGGCTTGTTGAGGCACCGTCACCATGCCCTTGGTTATAAGCGATGATCAATGCTAGTTCTTCGTCCTCGGTCCATTGCAGCATGATTGAAGGTCGATTTTGAAGATGAGGGTTAGGGTTTGAAGAGTTGGGTGAAGAATGGTGATGGTATGTTGAAGAAGGAGTTAATTTATATAGTTAAATTTTATAGTTGGGTAATAAATGTAAATAGGTAAACAATTAAATTTTTTTTTAAATTTCAAACCTTTGGAGCCCGCTAACGAACACGATAGTGGTCGCCTGCACTCGCTTACGGCAGCTGTCACGCATGGTTATTACCGTGTTCGCAAGCCACGTGAATCAAGTTGTGGCTCGCGGGCCACAACACACCGTGTAAGGTAAATTATACAAATGAACAGCCAAAACTAAGATATTGTTCGAACAAATGTTTCTAGTTATCAAAAGTGTGAAAATTTGTAATCAGATATATCACTTATTAAGAGTTTAAAAATTTGAAAATTAGATATATCACTTTGTCATATGAGAAGAGGAACACAGTAAAATAAGACAAAATAAAAATAAAGGCAAGTTGATTCAAGATTACTTACCGAAAAGCAAATAATTTGTGATATTGAATTGATTATACTTTCTTTGTGAATCCAAAGATACAGAATAAGATCCATTTGTCCCAACATGTATCACTTTAAATGCATTGAATATGTAATGTCTCAAAAGTAAAACATGTTTTAAATGGTAAAGTCACATTGATTAGATTTTCTTAAATATATACAAATTTGCATAAGATTTGCCAAAAATAATACACCAAAATTAGAGTTTATAGAAAACCATTTCAAATAACTTGAAGAGACTTACTTAGACTATGTTTGGCAAGGAGCTTTTAAGAGCTTTTAGAAGCTTCAAGCTTCAAGCTTTTAAGAAAAAGCTCCTACTTAATAAAAAACCTTGTTTGGTTGAAGGGGCTGCAAGCTTTTAGGTTAGAGAAAAAGCTCTACAGTGAAAAGCTACTAGTAGTAGCTTTTAAGAAAAAGCTCTACTAGCTACAAGCTTTTAATTAATAAATGACACAAATACCCATTCTATTTTAAAAATAAAATAAAAACCTTCTTTAAAAGATTTTAATTATGACAATTTTGGTCATTTTATACATTTTATTAAAAGCTTCGGCTACTCTGCCAAACACCAAAATATATTTAAAAAGCTTCCAGCTACCAGCTTGCAGCTACCAGCTTCCAGCTACCAGCCTCCAGCTAGTTTTGCCAAACATACCCTATGTGTTGTGGCCCGCGAGCGAGATGCTGCGAGCCAAAACTTGATCCACGTGGCTAGTTTGAATCACAACACCCATAAACTAACGACTGCGCGAGCGAGTGGACGCTAGTGTACTCGCGTGTGATAGCGAGTCAAATTCGACCGTTGGCAGCCAACTAGCCGTTAACCAACGACTAGTTTTGGCTATTTAAAAAAAAACTATTTTTAATCATTTACACTAAACAATCAAAAACAATTCACAAAAATCTTCAAATCAATCCACAAACAATCTTCAATCTTCAAAGAAATGGATCCATCACAATGGGAATGATGTTACCAACCGGCTATGGAGTTTTTGAATGAAGATGGGTTTGGGACGAATACCGAGCTCGAAGAGAATCTTAGCTAAATGCCACCCACGTCTCCGGATTTTGTAACTCTGGATACATAACCACCAGCTCCAAATAAGCGAGGGCAAAGAAGGGGTGATGGCAGAGGTGGTCCGACGGCTAGAGGTGGTGGCCGAGGTAGGAAAACAGCTGGTAGGAGTAGTGGCCGAGGTGCTGAACTGCCCGAAGAAGATGTACGACCCAAGCGGCAAGTGACGCATTGGACAAAAGATGAAAAAATAGCCTTTGTCTGGAGTGGGTGGAAGTTTCGGAAGATCGAAAAGCCGGTATAATTTTTTTTATGTAAATATATGTTGCAAGTATAATTAATTTTTTTTAATCTTTGTGTTATTTTTTTCGTAGCCGACTATCAACGGGCGAATATTTTTTGTAGACAAACCCGAGAAATTTTCTACGCACAAGTGGGGAGTGCAAAGCGTTCCCCGGATATGATTTTCGGCCGGTGGGCCGAGATTAGAAACTATCTGGGCTTGTTTACAAACATTCATAACAGGAACGCTAATCGAGTGCGAGTGAGTGGGTAGCGGTATTGATGTCTACAAGTTCACTTGTGACGAGTGGAAAGATGAGGTGTTACGCAAGTACAAGACCAACAAAACGTGGGATGAAGACTACTTATGGAAAATCCTTCGTAATTGCTCCAAATGGGTTGAGCTAATTTCGATTGAAGAGATGAGCAAAAACGGCTCATCAAAGCCGGCCAAAACCTCTTCATCGAGTGGGTATATCTCATCCACAAGCTCAGATGCTTACGTAGGGATTGATCTAAACTCTGATGAGGGTCTTCCCCCGTCTCCCCTAGGTCGACCAACTTGAATGGACAATGCGAAAGCTAAACAAACTGCTAATGAAGCCGATAACGAATTCTCGGGGGAGATTAGCAAAATAGGAACTACAATGGAGATGACGGCGGAAGCTAACGTTTATAAAGTAAGATCGAGGAACATGGACTTTTTAACGAGGGGCTTTATCAACCTCCTAGTGCCTCGTCAGGCGATACTTCAACGAGAACATGACCGTCTCGTGAAGGAATTCGAAAAGAGCTAAACGGCGAGTATTAGTTTATTAGTTTTTTATGTTTTTTTATTAATTATGTCTTTCTAATTTTTTTAATTAATGAATATTTTATATTTAGTATTTAATTTGTGTTACAAATTTAAATGTTATATAAATTTAAAATAATAAAGTTTAAAAAATAATAATTTAAAAAAATGGATAAAGCTGCTGCTCACCTCTAGCCACAATAGGATCAGGCGAGCGAGCTGCATCTTTATCACCCTGCCATGTCAGCGCTTACGTGACACAACATTAGAGGATAAATGCTTAGCTCACCTCTACCCACAACACCCAGTCTTATTAGTTTAAGTAACATTATACATCAAATAAATACATAAAAACACAAAAAATGGTTTCATATTAGGGCTATTCATAAGTCGAACTAAACCAAACGGACTTTTGTTCGTGCTCGGTTTGTTTACAAAAAGAATTGAGCGTTTTTCACCCAAGCCAAAGTCGAATGAGCGTCTTTCAATCCAAGCATATTTTGAGTGAACATCAAGAGACTATCGAGCGCCGTAGAACCAAAAAAGGAAAGTGATGAGGAGAGTGGGAGGGGGTTTAGTTTTTTTAGTAAAGTGCAGTTTTCATCCCTGAGGTTTCGTCCAATCAAAACAAAAGCAAATAACAAGGAATACAGACATCGCTCACCTTGTTCTAGTTCTATCGAGAACAATTAAGTAGGAGGTTGAATCATCAACGTATTGAAGCAAACCCTTGTTTTTTCGCAAGGTTGAAATCGAATAAACTGGTTGAAGCAAAAGCTTGGTGAATGTCAATGGAAAAATCGAATAATTATGGCCGATGGAAAGTTTTGATTATAGTTTTGTACTTTTGAATCTGATGACGGGTTGAAACTTGAGTGTTAATTGACGCTTCACAATTCATTATTTTACATTTTGACTCAATTACTCAAAATGTGTGGAGGATCGTTTTTACAAAAACAAGTTTATTTGATCATACAAGTCTAATAATCAAGGCGCGAAATCCCTAGATCAGTTATAAAATGATAGTAAATGAATCAAACACACAAATTCACCTTTTCAACATCCATTTCATTCATAAACAATTGATATAAACCTTACAATTAGTGTTTAAGATGAAATAATCACGTTCTAGACACTTCTTGAAAATCTAGATAGAATACAGACCGAACACACTGACAAAATGGCAAAAAGTTAAAGTTAAAACAAAATTTTGAGTATTTATAGGACTGCACATTCGCCCCCCCCCCCGTAAGGGTCAAATGTGCAGGTTCGCCCCTTCACATAGTACAAATCAGCACGTATACTTCAGTATTCCACATTCGCCTGTTTCTCTCTACCTTCGACCTTGTCTTCTACATTCGCCCTTCCTAAAATTCACGTTCGCCCCCACGATATCAACAAAACTACTTTGAATGTACAATCCAAAAGCATTAGTCGCAAAACGTGCATCAACAAAAAGACATTAAAGTACTCTACCGTGGACTATTAATATTAGACTTCAACTCTAGTTACTCAAATGAGGTCTGTTTGGATCTTTGAGCAAACAACATTAATATTGGCATCCTGTCTTTATTGAAAACTAATGGAAATGTCTGCGCGTTGCTGCGGGTACTAATGTTTATGCACCAAGCCAATTAAGACAAAACATAACCAAACCAAAAATATAAGGATATGTAGAATATTAAGAGTTAATGGCCAAAATCGTCCCTGAGGTTTGGCCAGTTTGCTACATCAGTCCAAAATTGAAATTGTTTACATCTAGGTCCTTCTGTTTTACATTTTGTTGCCAAATTCGTCCCTGACAGTAAACCCAGTTAATTATTGTCGTTAACTCTAGGGGTATTTTTGTCTTTTTGGCTGCACCCCTTACACATTGATCTCACACATTCTATATCAATCCTTCAACGCATGACAAACCAGGATCCCATAGCCATAAGTCACATGAACGACCCTAAATGCCCAAACCGTTTAGTTCGTTATTGAAAAACCAAGATTAAAAGTTTTAACCAAACCAAATTAAGTATAGCGGAAGCGAATAACAAAACAGTTAAAATAAAAGTCTGCGCAAAACACCGCGCCCAAAACCATAGGTAAGTGATTAAATATCAAAAGCAGTTTAAATGTCTATGATCCCATGACATAACATGATGCATGTCCTAGTCGTGCTCCATACCTAGTTACCTGCAAAAGCATGCTAGCGTGTGTCAACATAAAGTTGGTGAGTTCACAAAGTAAAGTAAATGAATTTGTAAATGCGCTGGTTTCCAAAACCACGTAACCAAATAAAAGCGTAGGTCCTCCAGACCAAAATATTCAAGTGTCATCAGTTTAAGCATGTCAGGGGTAGCTAACCCACTCATTGCAACTAAACAGAATTATTGGGACACATTCATTAACATAATAATTTGCCTCAATAACTGGTGTCTATCAACACCAGTTCTCAAATGTGGTCAGAACTCAGAAGTTCATGCTCGTGCCTCAAGCACCTCAGGCATGAGGTTACTGCACAACCTAATAGCGCTATCAACTAATACCTCGTTCGCCTCCAGCGATTAACCCAATAATATGCAAGGACTTTCCAAATGATAGAGTGTTTAGTTCACAAAGGACCAATAAGTTTTAAACTGATTAAAACCCGATCCACACAAGGAATCGTAAACCCGACCCACACAAGGATTCAAAACCCGACCCACACAAGGAGTCAAAGCATCTCAAAACCCGAGATGTAAAAGTAGTCCCAAACTGGACTAGAAAACGTTTTATAAGTTGTCTCAAACCCGAGATGCATGCTTTTGAGAAAAAGTAGTGAAACTCACCTTAGGTTGTACGTGAATGATCCAAATCCCTCAAACAGTAACGAGCTACCGACTCCCTATTACAAGTGTCACTAGGTGAGTATACGTGCATAACCAACACACCATGCAACTCGTTTGTCCAAACTTCTAGAGTTCAAATCGTGTAATGACACCTAATGACTCTACATGCACAAGTAAGTCCTACGTATCCCGTTGGTGATCATAATAATTATTATCAGTTTTATACCTTATACACATCTCCTATAAGTATTCATATAAGTTCATGTCATATACATACTATATAAGACTCTAAATAGTCACATAAACACATAATACACAATCTGCGTTTTTAGGACAGAATGTGCGCCACGAAAACTAATTTATTAAAAATACTTAATAAATGAATTAAACTCCCAAATATTTACTAATTATTCTTTGGGATTTATTTAACAACCCATATTTTTTTTTGCCTCAAAGCCAAACACAAATTATAAAAATTCGTACAACACAGCTATGTCCAGAAAATTTCCACAACAGGTCAGTTTAGTAGAAAAATTCCTAAAAATTGTGAATTCACCCAAACGAGGTGAATCCACTTGGAAAAGCCAAGTGTCTCCAATATTGACTTTATTTCCAAATTTCATAACTTAATTCTTTGTAAAACTCAAGTTATACCCGTTTAAAGTTGACCCAATTTATAACTCCGAAAATCTGATATGACCTTTAATCAAATAAAATTTCAAAAACTATTCAAACGATATCCAAATCAGATGGTTTTGCCCATTATGAAAAGCTAAGATCATGTATAATACAATTATGCAAAGAAATCATTAAAACAATCAATTTAACATCAAGATACAGACCCTACAAAACACCCTAATGAATCTGCCAGAAACTGAAACTTGCATCCCAAGTTATTCATAAACCCTAGTTATGCATAAAAATCTCTAACACATGCATAATCCATATTATCATGATCAAACACATATATTATCATATAAAAACCCTAATTATGATTACTAACTGTGACACCCCAGGAACACACCTCATCAGGGACGATGAGACTCTAACATGGGGTGAATGTGACACCCCAGGAAAATCCCACATCGGCCGTGGCCAGGAGAGATCCTTGGTTCATAAGTAATGTCTTGCCTCTTAAATCACCAACGCGTTTTGGGGCTTAATGTTAGTGGATGAGAGGAGAACTCCACAGTTAAGCGTGCTCAGGTGGGAGAAATTTCAGGATGGGTGACCTCTTGGGAAGTCTCCACTTGGGCAACCAAAAACAAATCCGTGAGCTCTGGATGGGCAAAGTGGACAATATTGGTGATGAGAGGGGCGGGGCGGGGTGTTATAGTATTAGGGTTCCAAAAATGCCACAATAATAAATAAACGCGAACAATAATAATAGAACTTGACGTTTTTATTCATGATAAAATGTAACATACAAGTTATAAATGCGTAATGTTATGCGATCTATATGTGTGCATGCCTTATGATTTTTAAACTTTTCAATCATTAATAATCATCATAAAACATGTAAAGATTATACCTTTCAATGCAAGAGCCCTTAAAGCCTAGAGATTGCACCCAAACTAGCTTGAAGGAATGAATAGGATTGGTGTTTGTTGAAAATCAAGAGAGAAGGGATGGGGTGGGTTCACGGTGCAACAAGAAAGAAGGGGTTAGGGTTTTATTTTTTTTTGTCTCCTAATTATAAAAGGGCTTGGCTTGTTGCCCAAGCAATGATGTTTTAGGGCCCTTTTAGCCCACTAATTGGACCCAATAATCTTATTTTAGCCCAATACTGGACATCCTACCTTGCATAGAACTCATTGTTTTTATCATCTCATAACACATTGATCATAAGGTGCACGTAATTTACATGGTTTACATATTAACTTTCAGTCAAGCGGTAATTCACATAAGCATGTACTCCACATAAACATGTAACACTACGTTCATCATAATTCAATTGTGCTTATTATTATATTTGCGAGATAAATCACCAACGTTCGGGATACAAGACTCGTGTGTGTGATAAAACAAGGGTTTTCCTACTTTTAACATATGTTAATATCATCTAACATATGTTAGGCCTACTTAACTAACCCTAGTTAAGTATTTAACCACGTATGAATATGTAAGTTAATTAGAGTTCAGTAAAAAGCGTTAACTTGAAAATGCGGGGTATCACATCATCCCCGAAGTTCACTTTGAGCGAGCTACTTTATGTTCGGCATTCGATCTATGCACCGGTTCAGGTTCAGTAAAAAGGTGTGGATATTTGCGCCGCATCTGATCTCTACGATCCCACGTGTATTCCGGTCCTAGACGGGAATTTCACCGTACCTTAACAATAGGTATAGTGCTGTGTCTGAGTTTCTTGACGCCCTGCTCAAGAATCTCCACTAGTTCTTCCACGAACCGTAGTTGGTCGTCCACCTGGATCTCCTCCAGTAGCACTACTAGTGTCGTATCCGATAGGCATTTTTTCAGGTTTGATACGTGGAATACATTGTGCACTCCACTGAGTTCATCAGGCAAGTTTAGCTTGTAAGCTACCGGACCAATCCTTTCGACAATCTCGAATGGTCCAACATATCGTGGGTTCAATTTTCCTCGTTTTCCAAAGCGTATTACCCCCTTCCAAGGTGACACCTTCAATAGAACCTTGTCCCCAACCTGGAACTCCAAAGGTTTCCTACGCTTATCAGCGTAACTTTTCTGTCGATCTCGAGCAGCAGCCATCCGATTTCTGATTTGCACTATCTTCTCAGAAGTTTCGTGCACGAGTTCGGGACCTGTTAGTTGGCTATCCCCAACCTCAGTCCAGCAGATGGGAGACCTACACTTGCGTCCATAAAGTGCCTCAAAAGGCGCACACTGTATCGAAGTGTGGTAGTGTTGTTATAAGAGAATTCAATCAAAGGCAAGTGCTTATCCCAACTGTTGCCAAAATCCACCATGCATGCTCGTAATAGATCTTCCAGTGTTTGGATGGTACGTTCACTCTGTCCATCCGTCTGTGGGTGATAGACTGTGCTCATGTCTAAGCGAGTTCCCAAAGCGTTTTGGAGAGTAGTCCAGAAATGAGAAGTGAATCGCCCATCGCGATCAGATATAATAGAAGTAGGCACCCCATGCCTAGAGACTACGTCCTTGATATAGAGATTTGCTAGTTTCTCCAGTGAGTCCGTTTCCTTTATTGCCAGAAAGTGTGCCAATTTGGTTAAACGATCCACGATAACCCAAATCATGTTATGGCCCGTTGGCGTTCTAGGAAGCTTTGTGATTAAGTCGATAGAAATCCCGTCCCATTTCCACATAGGGATTTCTGGTTGCTGGAGTAGGCCTGAAGGCTTCTGATATTCAATCTTAACCTTCGCGCAAGTCAAGCACTTACTAACATAAGTGGCTATTTCAGCTTTCATGTTTGGCCACCAGTAAAGGGTTTTAAGGTCTTGGTACATCTTGTCCGAACCAAGATGTACCGAATATCGAGAGGTGTGAGCTTCATCGAGCACCAGTTGTATGAGATCCCAAAAACGTGGTATCCAGACTCGATTCATAAAGTCTTGAAGACCATCTGTCTTTAGTTCCAGCCCAATGTTTTCTTCTTTCAAGGCCTCGCCCTGGGCTTCACGTATCTTATCAGGAAGATTTGAATGGATGGTAAGTTGTAAGGCTCGCACCCGTTTAGGTTTCGTCTCCTTTCGACTGAGGGCATCAGCTACTACGTTAGCCTTCCCTGGATGATACTTGATGGCATAGTAATAATCATTCAGAAGCTCGACCCATCGACGCTGTCACATGTTCAGCTCCTTTTGATTGAATATATGTTGGAGGCTCTTGTGGTCAGTGAAGATCGTACACTTCGTCCCATAGAGATAATGCCTCCAGATCTTTAGAACAAAAACCACTGCTCCTAGTTCCAAGTCATGGGTGGTGTAATTCTTCTCATGAAACTTTAATTGTCGTGAGGCATACATGATCACCTTATCACGCTGCATCTGCACACACCCTAGCGGCCTAGCCCTTGGATAGATGCATCACAGTACACCACGAAGTCCTCTGTACCCTCAGGTAATGATAGTATAGGTGCACTACAAAGTTTCAACTTTAATAATTGAAAAGAAGATTCTTGGGCATCTCCCCACTTGTAAGTAATACCCTTCTGTGTCAAGGCAGTGAGGGGTTGAGCGATCTTAGAGAATCCCTCAATGAATCTGCGATAATATCCCGCGAGACCAAGAAACTGGCGTATCTTTGTAGGAGTCTTAGGAGCCTCCCACTTTTTAATAGAATCAATCTTGGCGGGATCAACACGTATTCCTGCCTCATTAACCACAGGTCCAAGAAATTGGACTTCTCGAATCCAAAAGTCACATTTAGAAAATTTTGCATGCAACTGCTCATTTCTCAATAGTTCCAAGATCAGCTGCAGGTGTTGCTCGTGCTCTTCCTTGCTCTTGGAGTAAATCAGTATGTCATCTATGAACAGTATGACGAATTTGTCCAAATAAGGCTTGCACACACGGTTCATTAGATCCATGAACACAGCCGGTGCATTCATTAGCCAAAATGGCATCACCAAAAACTCATAATGTCCGTAACGAGTTCGAAAGGCTGTCTTTGCCACATCCTCCTCTCGGACTCTCAGCTGATGGTATCCTGACCTCAAGTCAATCTTAGAATAGTAGCTCGACCCTTGCAACTGGTCGAACAAGTCATCAATACGAGGCAAAGGGTAGCGGTTCTTAACCGCCACTTTGTTCAACTCCCGATAATCGATACACATGCGGAAACTCCCATCTTTCTTCTTAACGAACAGAACTAGAGCTCCCCAGGGTGAAGAACTAGGTCTAATAAAGCCCCTATCCAATAGCTCTTGGAGTTGGGTAGATAGTTCTTGAAGTTCGCCTGGTGCTAGGCGATATGGTGCGCGTGCAACTGGAGCTGCTCCAGGTGCAAGATCGATTTGGAACTCCACTTGACGAACGGGTGGAAGTCCAGGTAATTCCCCTGGGAAAACATTTGGGAAATCTCGGACTACTGGGATGTCCTCAATCTTAGTTTCAGTTTCAGCTCGAGTGTCAGATATGTTAGCCAAAATGGCTGGACAGCCCTTACGAATACACTTCCAGGCCTTCGAAAAGGAGATGATGCCCACCATGGCACCACCACGATCACCCTAAATAGATAAAAATTCTCCACTTGGGAGGGGAATACGAACAATCTTCTCCTGACAGAGAATTTCAGCGTGTTGTTTGGATAACCAGTCCATACCAACCACGAGGTCAAAGCTTCCTAGGGTGATTGGTAGGAGGTTGATGGTAAACAATTGCCTCTCCAACTCGAGCTTACAGTCACGATGTATATGGGTTACCTCGACAGGCTTTCCATCAGCCAAATCAATAGAGTATGGGGTATCAAGAAGAGTGGGAACCATCCCTAATTGTTTACTATGTTTTGATGACACAAAACTATAGTCCGCACCAGTATCGTATAAAATAGAAGCAAGAGTGTCGTTCAAGGAGCACGTACCCATCACGACGTTGTTATCAGTCCTAGCCTCCCCAGAGCCAATCACGAATGTTCTCCCACGAGCCCCATTGTTGTTGTTCCCGTTGTTGTTGTTGTTGTTGTTGTTTCCAGCATTAGTGGTGTTGTTGTTTCCCGTCCTGTTACCACCACCGTTGTTGTTTTTACCCCTATTGTTGCCATTACCATTACCATTCAGCTGTGGACAGTTCCTCTTGAAATGATTCTCACTTCCACACTGATAACAACCTTTACCACCTCTCTGCTGTTGCCCCTGCTGTGCAGCTGGTGGATTTCCTGGGATATACACCCTGCAATCCCTCTGCTTATGTCCCATCTTGCCACAACGATCACACTTAACATTGCCACACGTCCCAGTGTGATGCCTATTGCACCTGTTGCACTTAGGTTGATTTCCTTCATAACCTCCCTGAGAGTTGTTGCGGTTGTTACTACTGCCATGGTTGTCATGCCTCTTATTCTGCTGCTGCTGACTGCCATTCCCTGGGGGTTTGCCAGATGCATTCTCCCATTTCCTCTTGTTATCGTTGGTACCAGAAGATGAAGCGCCACGAGGAGGTAACAATCCCTCTTCCACCTTCTGATCAGTCAGCTGGTGCGCCATACGAATAACTTACTGGATGGTATTAAGGTTAGCAGCAGTAACCATGCTCTTGATTTGGGGCACCAAGCCCTTGATGTATAACTCGATCCTTTTATAGGGCGGGTTGGAGTAATTTGGGCACATTGCCGCCAGTTCATGCGATCTAGTGGTATAGCTCTCAATCTCCGATTCCACCATCTTCAGATTGATATATTCAGTCTCCAACTTTTGAATCTCTTCTCGAGGACAGTACTCCTCCTTCATCAGTTCCTTAAAATCCACCGAAGGTGTTGTATTAGCCACATCAACACCTAGCATCTGCACTTGAGAGTTCCACCAGGATAATGCCAAATTTTCGAGAGTAGCAGTGGCATATTTCACCCTGTCAGCTGGTGGACAGTTACACATAGCGAAGCAAGATTCCAGTTTCTCGAACCACCTCAGTAGCCCGACAGCCCCTTCAGATCCTTCAAAGTTCTGCGGCTTGCAGTCCATGAAAGTCTTGTAGGTGCAAACTGGAGGGTGATGCACAGGTTGACCTAAGTACAAAGAGCGAAGAAACCACATATGAATAATATAGCGTAACGTTGGAGTTTAGAGGAATGTTTAGAGCGAAATAGAGTTACCAGCTTGAAAAGCTGCGAGGGCTTCCACCACCCTGTCGTTGATGAGTGCGTTCAACTCTGCTTGAGTCATGTTAATATTTCCTCTCCCGTGTCCTCTTCCTGCCATAATAATTCTACATTTACACTATACTCATGAGAAAACAATAATATGTCCCACATACAATCATTCACATAGTACAAGTAAACTAGAATATAAATAACATGCGCGAGAATAGAATAAAGAAATCAATTAATAGTAATAATAAAAATCCAAACATAAGATAAACGATCCTCAAGTCTCACAACGATAAAACAGAAGTCATAATAAGAATGTATATGAAATACTAAGATAACAAAATAATAAAAGTAATCAATCATCCTCGCAATCCATGGAGACACATGAGCCTTCATCCTCGCTCTCATCCTCAATCTCTATCTCTAGAGGCTCCTCCTTCTCAGGCTCAAGCTCTTCCTTGAGCGCCGCATCCATCGCTGCCCCGAAAGCATCAAATCCTCCTACTACAGGCTCTTCCTCGGGATCCTCCTCTGGTTCTTCACCATTTTGGCCTAGAGCTTCCTCAAGCTTGTTACGGACCAAGGTCAACTCCTCCCTTAAAAGTGCCGTCTCCTGATTAGCAATCGACCTCTCATGTCTATCCTCTGCAGCTTCCCTATTAGCCCTTTCCAATTCACCATACAAGTGGTCGATTTGTCTTTCCATGCGCTTAATAGTCTCATCGGCATTCTTTCTCCAAGACTGAAATTGCCTTACATCATTATAGGCGTTCTCCAGCTCTGTATGCACGTGCCTAACCATCCCTGCCAAAGACCTCTCCTATGAGTCAATAATGGGAGGAACTTGCAGGGTTTATACCGCGAGGCGCATGACAAAGCAGGATCCCATAGCCATAAGTCACATGAACGACCCTAAATGCCCAAACCATTTAGTTCGTTATTGAAAAACCAAGTTTAAAAGTTTTAACCAAACCAAATTAAGTATAGCGGAAGCGAATAACAAAACAGTTAAAATAAAAGTCTGCACAAAACACCGCGCCCAAAACCATAGGTAAGTGATTAAATATCAAAATCAGTTTAAATGTATATGATCCTAAGACATAACATGATGCATGTCCTAGTCGTGCTCCATACCTAGTTACCTGCAAAGGCATGCTAGCGTGTGTCAACATAAAGTTGGTGAGTTCATAAAGTAAAGTAAATGAATTTGTAAATGCGCTGGTTTCCAAAACCACGTAACCAAATAAAAGCGTAGGTCCTCCAGACCAAAATATTCAAGTGTCATCAGTTTAGGCATGTCAGGGGTAGCTAACCCACTCATTGCAACTAAACAGAATTATTGGGACACCTTCATTAACATAATAATTTGCCTCAATAACTGGTGTCTATCAACACCAGTTCTCAAATGTGGTCAGAAGTTCATGCCCATGCCTCAAGCACCTCAGGCATGAGGTTGCTGCACAACCTAATAGCGCTATCCACTAATACCCCGTTCGCCTGCAGCGATTACACCTAATGACTCTACATGCACAAGTAAGTCCTACGTATCTCGTTGGTGATCATAATGATTATTATCAGTTTTATACCTTATACACATCTCCTAATAGTATTCATATAAGTTCATGTGATATACATACTATATAAGACTCCAAATAGTCACATAAACACATAATACACAATCTGCGTTTTTAGGACAGATTGTGCGCCACGAAAACTAATTTATTTAAAATACTTAATAAATGAATTAAACTCCCAAATATTTAATGAATATTCTTTGGGATTTATTTAACAACCCATATTTTTTTTTTGTCTCAAAGCCAAACACAAAAATTATAAAAATTCGTACAACACAGCTATGTCCAGAAAATTTCCACAACAGGTCAGTTTAGTAGAAAAATTCCCAAAAATTGTGTATTCACCCAAACGAGGTGAATCTACTTGGAAAAGCCAAGTTTCGCCAATATTGAGCTACTGTCCAAATTTTATAACTTAATTCTTTGTAAAACTCGAGTTATACCCGTTTAAAGTTGACCCAATTTATAACTCCGAAAATCTGATATGACCTTTAATCAAATAACATTCCAAAAACTATTCAAACGATATCCAAATCAGATGGTTTTGCCCATTATGAAAAGCTAAGATCATGTATAATACAATTATGCAAAGAAATCATCAGAACAATAAATTTAACATCAAGATACAGACCCTACAAAACACCTTAATGAATCTGCCAGAAACTGAAACTTGCATCCCAAGTTATTCATAAACCCTAGTTATGCATAAAAATCTCTAACACATGCATAATCCATATTATCATGATCAAACACATATATTATCATATAAAAACCCTAATTATGATTACTAACAACCATCATCATCATCATCAAATCACAATGAACATTCAAGAACTCCCACTAACATGTGTTATGCGATTTATATGTATGCATGCCTTATGATTTTTAAACTTTTCAATCATTAATAATCATCATAAAACATGTAAAGATTATACCTTTCAATGCAAGAGCCCTTAAAGCCTAGAGATTGCACCCAAACTAGCTTGAAGGAATGAATAGGATTGGTGTTTGTTGAAAATCAAGAGAGAGGGGATGGGGGTGGGTTCACGGGGCAACAAGAAATAAGGGGTTAGGGTTTTTTTTTTGTCTCCTAATTATAAAAGGGCTTGGCTTGTTGCCCAAGCAATGATGTTTTAGGGCCCTTTTAGCCCACTAATTGGACCCAATAATCTTTTAGCCCAATACTGGACATCCTACCTTGCATAGAACTCATTGTTTTTATTATCTCATAACACATTGATCATAAGGTGCACGTAATTTACATGGTTTACATATTAACTTTCAGTCAAGCGGTAATTAACATAAGCATGTACTCCACATAAACATGTAACACTACGTTCATCATAATTCAATTGTGCTTATTAGTATATTTGCCAGATAAATCACCAACGTTCGGGATACAGGACTCGTGTGTGTGTGATAAAACAAGGGTTTTCCTACTTATAACATATGTTAATATCATCTAACATATGTTAGGCCTACTTAACTAACGCTACTTAATTATTTAACCACGTATGAATATGTAAGTTAACTAGAGTTTAGTAAAAAGTGTTAACCTGAAAATGCAGGGTATCACAACATTAACATCCAAACCTAATTTCCCCAAATCCTCTACGAAAATGTACATTACCACTTTCTTTAAACAAATTAATAAAAAAAGGCAACAATCAAACTTATAGCTAAAATTCTTGTGTTTAGAATGTGATTTAAGAAACATACATAAGAAAGCATGCATATATAACTTACATAAGACCCGCTTACGGCTGTGCACATATAATGTATATATGTGTGGCCCTCGGGGGGCAAAAGTAAAGTTGCACTAATTTTAACGTTATTTTACTAATTTAGTGAAAATAACGTTAAAAATGACGGACGATTAATCATGCATCAGGTGGTGGCGTTGATTGCCAAAAGACAATGGGGTACATGCACCAATCGGGTTTGTCCCGGTTGCTAAGTGTTATGTGCCTTATGTCCAAGGCTTGATACAAAACCACTATCAAGCCGGGGGTCTCATTGGAAGCAGCCTCTCTATTCCCATGGGGTAGAGGTAAGGCTGTCTACATCTTACCCTCCTCAGAACCTACCTTAGCTTTTGGTATTGGTGGGATTAACTGAGTATGATGATGATGATGACATAAGAAAGCATGCGTGATACGCCGATGAATAATAATGTAATCATACAGGGCTTGTAAGCCCAAGCTGTCGATGGGTCAAATTCAGCCATGTGCTCACCTGACCATTATATTGACCAACATTATTATTTCTCTTCCCTCTTTTATGACCAATAGCCTCCATGAAACTATTTCTTTTGACTACAAATAAAAACATGAGAGTAATTAGTAAAAACCCAAAAATAAGCAAACAAAGAGTGGATTATGATATGCCAAAACCGATCATCTAGCATGAATTTAGCTTGTCTATAAAGAAAAGATTATATATCATGTAAACTGATACAAATCACACACAAAAAAAAAAGATAGCACTAGCATCTTGTAATCAAACAATTCATGATCCAATTGTTTCATAAAAAAAATCTTGAAATAAGGATTTAATTTCAAAATAAAAGCATGTATTGGTCACGATTTTTATTAACCTTTGATCTTTGGGAGTTAAATAGGGCCTACATTCCTACAAGTCTACATCTACAACCAAGAAAACAATTGATGAAAAATTATACTACATTATGTTGAAATTATAATTAACACATCAATTTATAACCAAAAGTATAAGTATTTCATGTTCTTTATAATTTGATTTGTACTTTGATATTTTGCATAAGGATTATTGCAGGTGCTGATGTGGCAGATGATATGTTGACTGGATGTGCTGATGTGGCAGCTGACATGCTGACTTGAGGTGCTGACTAGGTGACTGGTGGTGCTAAAGATATGATGGGCTCGATGGTTGAAGTGTTCGTGATATAATTCAGAAGTTCATGGGCCATTTGTTTATGTTTAATAGTGGGCTAAGTCAAGAGGAGATGGCTGGGCCTTGGTGTTCCACCGGCCCAGGAAGTTGGATCCAAGCCACGTCATCAATCCGTGTGCTTTATTAGCTTTTGATTTTGGTCGTCCATTAAAGAAACACACTTGTTTAATAGCCGTTGGATGTGTGTTTTCGTACAAGTGGGTCTAAGCACTATATAAGTCTCTCTCTCTCTCCAGCTTAGAAGTTTTACGATCATAATTTAGTCGATCACTTTTCTTTTGCTCTCAACATTATTTGAGTCTCTCAGTCATATAGGGTTAGATTGTATTGTGAAGATCTGTGAACATCTTGTTCCAGTTCTTGAGTTGTTATTGTCTTTCCTTCGTTGTAGGTGCTAGTGATCATTAGATCAGAGAGTGTTCAGGTTGAGAGTTGTTCATCTTGTATTGTTCTTGATTATTTGGGTGTAATATCTTTCTGGTTTGGGTTTAATAAAGTTTAGATGTTTTGATATCATGTTTTTGACATGGTATCAGAGCTCTAGGGTTTAGATTGGGATCTGATACAGATTGATAAAGGTGATCTTGATCTAATTTGTAGATCTGGGTTTCTCTTCCGCTGACACCTATGATTCAAGAAGGCTTGGTTGAATCTGACTGGATCTGTTAGATCTTGTGTAGATCTGGTTGTTCCTGGATTGGAGTATTATATTCTTTTTGCTTCAATTGTCTCACAATTGTATAACCCTAAGTGAAGGTTGTACAGTTGTGAGTTTGGTGAACCCTAACTTGGGCCCTGCTTGGTGAGATCGTTCCTTTCTATTACGTTCTTTTTTTTGTTGTGTCTAGGAGCATTGTCCGGGTTAGGGGGACCGGAGTTAGCTCATTTTTTGAGTTTATTAGCTTGTGTGTCTAGGTCTAGAGGCTCCCAAGTTAAGACCTGCGGTGGAACCCTTTTGAGGATCCACTAATCTGGATCACTGGCTTGGTTTCGCCTAGTGTCATTGTGATTTGTTCTTGATTGTTTTGTGTGTTTTTGCTTGAACTGTGTGTGATCTACTTTGTGGTTTGTTGATTGTGTGATTAACTGATTAGATACTGACTTATTAATATGGGTGATAATGTTGATCCTACCAACCCTGTTGGTAGTGGTCCAGTTGTCAATATTAATGAGACATTAGTTAGTAAGCTGGATGCAAGTGATCCTCTCTACTTGCATCCATCTGATTCTAGGAATTTGACTATTATATCTTTTAAACTGAAAGGGTCAGAAAACTACTCGGTTTGGGCAAATGCATTAACTCTTGCTTTGCAAGTAAAGAACAAATGGGGTTTTATTGATAAAAGTTGTAAGAAATCCTTAACTGATGACATACTTGCTAGACAATGGGATAGATGCAATTCTATAGTATTGACTTGGATCCTTAACTCTATTAGTGAGGATCTGTATATGGGTCATGTGTTTTTTTAATTCAGCTAGTGATGTATGGGCTGAACTTAAGGAAACATATGACAAGGTAGATGGTTCTGTGGTGTTTGACCTGTATCAAAAGATAAATTCATTTAGTCAAAATGGAATGACTGTAGCTGAATATTATCACAAGTTAAATATTATGTGAAAACAGTTAGATCAAATTTTGCAATTACCTGCCTCTACTTGTGATGCTGCTAGAGAATTTAATAACTTCAGTAGTATGATTAAGTTGATGCAATTTTTAATGGGCCTTGACAGTGTGTACCAACCTGTTAGAACTAGTCTATTAATCAAAGATGTTTTGCCAACTGTTAAAGAAGCTTTTTCAATAGTATCAAGGGAAGAATCCCATAGGAACTCAGTAGGTGGATCTAAAAAGGGTCCATCTGTAGGTTTTTTTGTTAATGCAAACCAACCTTCTGAGATTAACAAAAGGATTGAAAAAACTAGTGGTCAAACATCTAAGTGTACACACTGTAATAAAACTGGACATATTGCTGATAAATATTTTCAGTTAATTGGGTATCCTCCATGGGCTAAGGCTAAGGGAATGCATAATAGAAAAATCACTGTTAATAACACTAGTTGTGATAAAACTGATGTTCAGCTTTCTTCTTTGACTAGTGAACAAATGTCTAAACTCTTAAGTTTGCTGTCAGATAAGAGTATTGACCCTCCTCAGAGTCATAATGTTTCAGGTAGTCTGTTTAATCACCCTTTCTGTGCAAATTCATTTGTAAAACCTCTTTTCTGTTTCAATAAGAATGGGAGAAAGGTTAGGATGGGTTGGATAATAGACTCAGGTGCTAATCAACATATGGTTGTTAGTGAGCATGATTTGTCTGATTACATTGATGTCTTTGATTTAAATATACAAGTTAGACATCCTAATGGTACAAATGCTTTGGTCACAAAAATTGGAACCTTAAAACTTGGTAACAATGTAGTGTTACATGATGTCTTTGTTGTTCCTGAGTATTGTGTGAATCTTATCTCTGTGCATAAGTTAGTTAAAGATAACCATTTGGATGTTGGATTTGATGAACATAATTGCTATATTCAGGATTTGTCAACAAAGAAAACCCTGTTGACTGGTAGTCAGCTTAAGGGTTTATACTTTTGTGGTGGATCATATGTTAGTAATAAGATAGGTATTACTAATAAAAGTTTTGAGTTATGGCATGCTAGATAGGTCACCCTGCAGATATTGTGATCAAGAAATTAGAGTCTATTGTACGAGTCATTGGTCCTAAAGACTCTGATTTTCCTTGTGATGTGTGTCACAAAGCAAAACAACATAGGGAACCATTTCCCTTAAGTGATCACAAGTCTGTTAGTGTAGGAGACCTGGTTCACCTTGATGTGTGGGGGCCATATAGAGTATCTAGTAGGGAAGGATTCAAATACTTCCTTACTATTGTAGATGACTATTCTAGGGCTGTTTGGGTGTGTCCTATGAAGCATAAGACTGAAGTTTTTGAAAACATACAAGAGTTTGTTAATATTGTCGAATCTCAATTTAGTAAAATTGTTAAATGTTTTAGGAGTGACAATGAGTCAGAATTTATTAACAATCAGATGACTGATTACTGTAAAAACTTGGGGATATTTCATCAAACCACTTGTGCTTACACACCTCAACAGAATGGAATAGCTGAGAGAAAACATAGGCACCTTTTAAATATCACTAGGTCACTTTTATTTCAAACTAATTTACCTGTTAGGTTCTGGTTTGATTGTGTCCTAACTGCTGCATATTTAATCAATAGGACCCCTTCTTCTGTGTTGGATGGAAAGACCCCCTATGAACTCATGTTTGGTTTTGAACTCTTCCTAGGACACTTAAAGGTTTTTGGATGTTTGTGTTTTTCAACAATTCTAAATGAGTCTAACAAATTAAATGAAAAGGCTGAAAAATGAGTTTTCATTGGATACTCAAATGAAAAAAAGGGATATAAGGTGTATTGCTTAGATTCCAAAGTCACATCCTATTCTAGAGATGTGAAGTTTTATGAAAGTATTTTTCCATTTAAAGATAACACTGTTTTTCAAAGATTTAATGATAACATTAATAGTGAGTTAACCTCACTAAACTTTTTTGATAATTTTGATTTTGAATTACAAACACAAATATTCTTTAACTCTGAAGAGCCCAATGATGAGGGAAGGGGCTTATGTAAGACAAATTCAGGGACACATGAGTCTCAGCAGTCCTTCCATGCTGATCAGGAAAACGGTTCTAATGGATCATCTAATCTTGATGTCAATAGGGAAGTGGACAGGGCAGAGCATGTGATGACTGAACATGAGAGAACTTCTAATTCTGAGGGCAATGACTCTATATCTCAAAGTGTTAGAAGAGGAACTAGGGGGACTTCTCTTCCAAGAAGGTTAGATGACTTTATAGTGGAAGGGAAAGTCACATATGGAGTAGAGAGAGTGGTTAATTACTTTAATCTAACTTGTGAACTTAAGGTTTTTGCTAGTATGTTGAATACAGTGTTGAACCCAAAAGCTATAAACAAGCTGCCACTGATCCCAACTGGGTCAGTGCTATGAATGATGAGATAGAGGCTTTGAATAGAAACAATACTTGGACCTTGGTAGATCCACCCAAAGGTAGAAGCCTTGTGGGGTGTAAGTGGATCTACAAGATCAAGTATAAGTCTATTGGTGAGATAGAAAGATTCAAAGCCTGGCTTGTTGCTAAGGGTTATAGTCAGAGAGAGGGAATAGATTTTGATGAAACATTCTCTCTAGTTGTAAAGTTTGTTACTGTTAAAACAGTTATGGCTATTGCTGTGCAAAACAGTTGGAGAATGTTTCAATTAGATATTAATAATGCCTTTCTATATGGTGATTTAAATGAGGATGTCTATATGACCTTACCTGAAGGTTTCTTTTCAGAAAAAGAAACTAAAGTATGCAAGTTAAATAAGTCTTTGTATGGGCTTAAGCAAGCCCCTAGGATGTGAAATGAAAAACTTGTAAGTGTTTTATGTGGTCTCGTTTTTTCTCAAAGTAGGTGTGATTACTCTTTGTTTTTTAGAATTTCTGAGTCATCCACTACTTTATTACTGGTATATGTACATGACATTGTTTTGACTGGTAATAGTGTTAGAGATATAGATGAAGTTAAGACTTGTCTTAAAGAGAAATTCATGATTAAGGATCTTGGAGAGTTAAAATACTTTTTAGGTCTAGAAGTAGTACCTTTTAAAGGTGACATATGTTTGTCACAAAGAAAGTACTGCTTGGATCTATTAGCTGAGTATGGTATGCTTGCATGCAAACCAGTTAACAATCCTTTGGAACCTAATCATACCTTGACCAATATATGTGACACCCCAGGAAAATCCCACATCGGCCGTGGCCAGGAGAGATCCTTGGTTCATAAGTAATGTCTTGCCTCTTAAATCACCAACGCGTTTTGGGGCTTAATGTTAGTGGATGAGAGGAGAACTCCACAGTTAAGCGTGCTCAGGTGGGAGAAATTTCAAGTTGGGGACCTTGTACTTCTTAAGGTATCCCCTTGGAAAGGAGTGATTCGTTTCAGTAGGTAGGGAAAACTAGCTCCTCGATACGTAGGCCCATTCAAAATTCTTGACAGGGTTGGAAAAGTGGCTTACAAACTTGATCTTCCACCTGAGCTAAGCAATGTTCACCCGACCTTTCATGTTTCGAATCTCAAGAAATGCTTAGCATATGAGAACCTCCATGTTCCTCTTGAGGATGTGCAAATCGATGAAACTATGCACATTATCGAGAAACTCGTCGAGATTGTTGATACTGGAGTCAAGAAACTCAAGCGCAGTCACATTCCGATCGTTAAGGTTCGTTGGGAATCTAAACGAGGTCCAGAGTTCACTTGGGAACGTAAAGACTAGATGAAGTCTAAATACCCACATCTTTTTCCACCAGACTCTCCAACTCCAACTTCGGGACGAAGTTCCTAAAAGTAGGGGAGACTGTAACATTACGCATTTATAACTTGTACGTTACATTTTATCATGAATAAAAACGTCAAGTTCTATTATTATTTTGCGTTTATTTATTATTGTGGCATTTTTGGAACCCTAATACTATAATAATTATACATAATATATATATATATATAGAATATATGTCAAAAAATAAAAGCTTGGGCCGGGACTCGAACCCGCGCCCCAAGCTGGCCCATATGCACACACGTCTTAACCATCTGATCTACATGATCTTATTGTTTCATTTCCAGCTTAAAACTTATTTAACATGACTTTGGTCCTTCACAGTTGACTTGGAAAGTCAACTGTGACAGCAATCTTCCTTAAATAACCAATTTGAACGTGTTTTTGATCCAAGAATGGTATGATATCGTGATTACCGGCTTGTTATGAGTCATATACACGTTCAATTATCAATCAATTCATACCAATTATACATGTTTACGCGTCACTCATTTAAGTTGTGGTCAAACCTTCCAATTCATCGATCCAGACCACCACACTATAAATTGAGCATCTCTGGACAATCACAACTCGCCAATCATTCTTTCTCAACCCCCAATTTCTTAATTGATTCCACTGTTATTGAGTTTTTGATCGTGAGTTTGACTTTGAGCTTGACTGATCGTTCGTGTTTAATTCATCTTTGTAAGTATCATTTCTCCTGTGGGATTTGATGTTCGGCATACACACAACATTAACCCTAAGGTTAATTGGGTTAATGTTGTGTGAATTGTCCAATTGCAAAAGCTAGGGCTTGTATATTCGATTTGGGGAAGAACACTGATTTCTCATATGTGTTATATTTTAAACAAACTGAAACCAAACACAACCACTGGTCTGGACCAAGTGGTTGTGCCTGGTATCCTTGAACCGGCCCACGCGGGTTCGATTCACAGCAGCCACATTCCTTTTCTTTTTGTTTTGTTTTGTTTAAAAATAATCAAGCTTTAAATATAATTACTTGTATTTTAAAAATTCATTTTAAAATACTAAAACACTTTTAAAAATTCTACAAAAATTATTTTGTGTTAATCTAATGAAAAAGTTTAACATACAATTTTTAGTTTTCAAAAATTTATTTATTTAATATATATAATAAATAAATCAAGTTTATTCCATTTTATTTATAAAATTCTATAAAAATATCAAAGCAATCTTATAAATTTCCACAAAAATTATTCTGAGTTTTTATAACAATAGACTTTTCAGAAATGATTTTTATTTCTGAAAAATCATTTATTTAATATTTTTAATCAATTTTTGTTAGTTTAATCATAATTAAATCATAATAAATTCATTTTTTAATACTTTTGCACCAAAATTTTATATAAATTATTTCTGATTATTTGGAACAGAAATATAATTTTTAATCTAATAATTCTTTAATTTTAGTATTTTTAAATATTAAAGTTAAATTTTGACAATTTGAAATAAATAGATTTAATATTCTATTTTTAAGAAAATAATTTTATAAAAATTATTTTTATACTTTAAACTCATTATTGTGACCATCTTTGATTCAAATTTTATAGAAAGACTTTCATTCATTTAATTATCAAATTTATCTTATTTATTAAAACATTTTATTATTAATCCAACAAATGTTTATCCCCAAATCGAAACCCTAGAATATACTTGTAGACTAGATAGATTTAGACTTATTTGTTACCTTATACATAGGGTAATACTTGGCAATCTTTTGGGCTACACTCATACTATTTCTCAAGACTTAATACTATACTAAGGTGAGTTTACGTAACCATGTTTATGCAATTCTTCATACTTGCAACATTATACTTAAGCAATTCTACATGCATGTCTAGTTGTAAACTTTAATGCCTCATGAATTAGACAACAACAACAGTTTCAACGAGTTTCAACATTACATAATCATTAGCTATGGCCAAGCCGGCAATACTCAATAATAGATCTATTGGATTGACAATCCCACCCGAATACGTGTACCTCCTACATAGGTAGCGTGGGTGATTGTTATCATTCCAACATATTATTAAGGTGAACCGTGGATGACGGGATGGACCTAAACTAGTCGGAGGTTTGATTATGTCGATTCAACATATTATGTTTATTCATGTAGACTTAAACTTACGATAGGTATATGAATTGCTAAACTTTTATACTTAAACTATTTGCTTGACATGGCTTATGTATTCTCACCAACTTCTAGTTGACCCCCCCCCCCCCCATTTTTACAACTCAACAGGAAATAATGATGCATGAAGACTAGAGTATTTACATGAGAAGGCAAACTGAAGTCTATGCTTGTTTGGTTTTTGTGATGTATTAGATTTCCCCTTAAAACTCATCATGTATTTCCATTTTTGGATATTTTCACTTTAAATTAATTTCAATTAAAATTTGGTTACCATGTGCTACTGTATACTCATTCTTACGTGACACCTCGATGATTCCGCCATCGGTTGGGGTGTTACAGATTGGTATCAGAGCCACTCCTGTGCCGTTCGGGATGGTGGGTGCACACCTCATCAGGGACGATGAGACTCTAACAGGGGGTGAATGTGACACCCTAGGAACACACCTCATCAGGGACGATGAGACTCTAACATGGGGTGAATGTGACACCCCAGGAAAATCCCACATCGGCCGTGGCCAGGAGAGATCCTTGGTTCATAAGTAATGTCTTGCCTCTTAAATCACCAACGCGTTTTGGGGCTTAATGTTAGTAGATGAGAGGAGAACTCCACAGTTAAGCGTGCTCAGGTGGGAGAAATTTCAGGATGGGTGACCTCTTGGGAAGTCTCCACTTGGGCAACCAAAAACAAATCCGTGAGCTCTGGATGGGCAAAGCGGACAATATTGGTGATGAGAGGGGCGGGGTGTTACAATATATGTGTTGGGCTAGATTTTAGAGGTTTGCGTTGTCTTGGATTATTTTGTTATTGAGTTCGGCCTGTGAAGCCCATGTAGGGATGACCGCCTATGTTATGTATAAATAGGGGTCTCATAGTTTGTTTTGGGGTTGCTTGTCAATTATTTTGTTTCGCCCTTGTGTACCAGACGGTTCATAGAAACCGTGTGCACCTTTTAATCAAATCATTCTGTTTCAAGCTTCTTCTTTGTTCTTGTCATACAATCATTGTTTCCGCCTTTGGTTGTTTGTGTTTGATACCCGGTAGAGAGGATTCTGGACTAATAATTGGTATCAGAGCCTAAGAAGTCTTTCGAAGGCTCGGTTCGGTATCAAAGGAAGAAGATCAGAGAAGTTCTTGCTACGAGAAGGTTGATTTTAATGTTTTGATTTGTATTAATTTCATAACTATATGTTTTATCACTAATCAGTTTGTCCTGTGCAGCCTTGTTTCGATGCTTTAGCTTTGATTATCAATTTTTATTTCGTTCAAAATTTTGAAGAAAAATCTTGATTTGATCTGATTTGGTTGAAAGTCAAATTGTTTGCTAAAATTAAGGAGATAATTTTTTTTTAAAAGGGAATGGTTTTTATTGATTAATAATCTCCTTAAATTTTTTAAAAAATCTTCGCAATTCTTGGAAAGTTTTTTGCTAATCCTTGCAGGTTACCATATCAAGATGTGTCCGAGTTGAAGACAGTGTTCGACCTCAGACTGTGTCCGACTTCAGCTTGTGTCCGACCTCAGGCCTGTGTCCGACCTAAGGCCTGTGTCCGACCTCAAGCCTGTGTCCGACCTCAACCCTGTGTCCGACCTCAAGCCTGTGTCCGACCTCAACACCTGTGTCCGACCCTAACCTTGTATCCGACTTTAAACTTGTGTCCGACCTTACAACTGTGTCCGACCCACACATTGTGTCCGACCCTATAACTGTGTTCGAGTCACTCACAGCATTGCTTCAACTGGATTGAATTTTAGCAAACCTTGGACTGGAATCTGGACCTTCTAAGACTAATTTAAACAATTTAAAACTGGACTAATAAATTTAAGCTTCTTTTCAGAAATGGATCAAATTGTTAACCAGGCAAATTTGAACGGACTAAATACTAACCAGCTACTTATGGCTGCCCAAGTGGACAAAGCTATGGAATCTGTCATTGGGACTCATTAGAAGATACCTGTTCTTCAACTTGGAATGTCCTATTCTGAGTGGATATTCAGGTTCATTCAAGTTATGAAAATAAAAGATGCAAAGGCTCTGAGATCTATCTTAAAAGGACCCTATGTGATCACTTATGTGGTTAACGAAATAACTGGAGCCATTGCTATCAAACCAAAGAGTATGTACACTGATGAAGATCATGAAAAGACTGACATTGATGAATGAGCAATTGCTTATCTTCATCAAGGACTTTCACCTGAACTATCGATTGGAGTTCGTGACAATGCCACTGCCAAAGAACTTTGGGAAGCTCTTGAAAATCTGTATGAGGGAAATGAAGAAATGAAAGAAAGCAGAAGGGAGATGCTGAGCCAGAAGTTCAATGCTTTTAATCATATTCCTGGTGAATCACTCGAAAGCCAGATCCATCGTTTTGTGGCTTTAGTGAGTGAGATGAAATCAAATGATATGGTGGTAGATAACTCCGTTATGAACAAAAAGCTGCTAAATACTATTCCAAGGAGTTGGGACTCAAATGTAACCCTTATCAAGAGAACCAAAGATTTAGCAAGACTCACTCTTTCTGAAACCATATCCTTGATCAAGTCCTATGACCTTGATGACAGGCAACGTTACATGACTCAGACTGCTAGTTATAATAATGCAATCATCGCAACTCCCAGCAATGCCCTAATGTCTCAGCAAGAACCTCAGCGTCCCTCGTTGTACTCTTACCCAGCCAGTGGATCTTCGTATCCACCTATGTTTGCACCCAGTGCATCAAAAGGCTCCGCCATGCCTGCTTCCTCTGCGGCCACTTTTGCTGGACCTTCGTCATCTGCATCACTTTCTTCAGCTACACCTCAGTCAACAGTAAACATTCCAAAGGAGCTTGAAAGTAACTTAAGTTTATTTGTTGGATTCATGAATTGCTATAATGCATTTCTAACTGGTCAATTTACTGGCGAAAGATGTTGGAGCATGTGAGTTAAACGATGTTAATCAAGATGATATAGAAAAGATGGACTTGACTTGGCAGATAGCTATGGTGGTGCATAGAGCGAATAAGTTCGTGAAGAAGACTAGGAGAGATGTATGGGAAAACCCAACAAAGAAACTGGGTTGGGATAAAATGAAGATGCGTTGTTATAACTGTGATGAGCTTGGACATTTTGCTCGTGAGTGCACCAAGCCAAAGAAAGAAATAGACAACTCTACTCCTGTAGCTGCTTCTCCCGCTGCGACTCCAGGAAGTCAATCATCTACCTCTCACACTGGATCTGAATCCTCTAACTCAAACAAGGCCATGGTCGCTCAATCAGGAGGTGGATGGGATTGGTCATCTCAAATGGAGGATCTAAAGATTGTTGAAGATACTGTGTACAAGGTACTCATGGCACAGATGGATGACGATTATGTTCCGTCAGCGGCTGAGGTACATTCTGAAACTTTAGCTGAATCATGTTGCACTGAAAGGTGTAAACTTAAAATTAAGGGTTTTAGAGAAGAAACTGTCTCTGCATACAAACAGCTTGAATATGAAAAGATGGCCACTTGGGACATTAAAAAGAAATTTAACTCCAATAAAGAAATGGTTGAAAAACAAAAACTTGATATCAAGCGTTTGTATCAGGAGGTGAGTGATCATAAATGTCGATATTTACACTTCAAACGACTGTCTGACACTTTGACCACGGAATTGATTGACTTAAAATCAAAATTTGAAAATGCAAATTTTCATTTCAAAAAATTCGATTGTTCTAGTCCTAAAGTCGAGAAAATGATCAATACCCAGTTAAAGTACAAACCAAAGGAAGTGAGAAATAAGGGCATTGGTTTTGTGGATGTAACATCCCAAAATTATAGGAATTAATATAATTTCTTATCGAATTATGGGAATTAATATATTTCCTCCATGTTCTCTGTATACAAATCCATTAACCAGCCTTTTATTTAGTCCTTAATTTAGGCTAATAATTTCCTCACTGTTCGTATCCGAGAATTTTAATTATTCCCATGGCTCTGTACCTTTCTACGAATAAGAAATATTATTAGCTATATATAAATAGCAATATATAAATCAGAAATATTCTCTCCTAGAAAATGGTTGCACATTCATCTCGTCATCATTGGCCGATCCAAAATCACCTCCTCGTCAACTTTATCACAACATTAAATACTTGATTGACTTGGTATATTATTAATTCTTTACCACTTATAGACAAGGAGACAACTATGATATATATATATATATATGGACGATTGATGTGAATAAAATCATTCATTGAAAACCATTCTATTTCAATTATACAATACCCTAAACCACTTGTCGCACACAAGAAAGTAAACAGACCCTGGACCGAGGTCTGTCGGTGTCGGCAGTTTAAAGTGGGTATGAAAGAGAGTAGATGATAAGAAGGGCACGGTGGGTCTCGTATGGTGGTTCACGGTGGTTGCGGTGCACGACTTGCGGCTCATCGCTATCAAGGTAAACTTCTAATATGTTCATATAGTTGTTTACGCATGCTTTCGGGATGGTGTTGGTTTGGGTCGGTTATGGCTATGGCGCGGTGGATACCGGTGGCGTAGATGGGTTGTGGTAGCTGCAACCGAATGTTGTGGTTGTGGTGATCTGATGGTGGTGTTCAGTCATGTGTCCGATGAAACGAAGGATGGTGCCGTTGTATTAAGACATCAGTGGTTGGCTTCGGGGGTGTCGACGGCGATGTACCACAGGTGATGCGAGGTGGGGGCTGTCTCAGTGATGGTTTTGACGGTTTGTGTAACAACCGGCAAAAATAAGGTAATTCCGTACAATTTAATTAATATATGATTAACGTAATTAAATGCAATTATGTGTGATTTAATTATCAAGGCCTTAGGAGATAGCAATTTCCAAATAGTGCATAGGAATGCATACGTTTAATGGTAAAGCATGATTGGATCATGTGCGAATAAGCTATCCGATATGGACGTTGGCAATTACCCGGTAATAATTAAATAAACTGTTGATGCGTTTTGCGACTAAGGATTGGATTTACTTGATTAACATATGTTAGTGATGGCCGAAGGTGTATCAGATGGGGCGAATGTAGAATAGACTGGGCGAAGGTAGTTGATAAACGGGAGAAGGAAGACTGATGATGGTCGAAGGAAGAATGGACCTGAACAGAAGACACATTCGACCACCTGAAGTGGGCAAATGTGGAAATCTCTCACATTCGACCAGAAGAAACGGGCGAATGTGCAGTGCCTATATATAGTTTTTGTGTTTTTGATAATGTAAGTGAGTTGTCATTTGTGTCCAGGTTCAGTTCAGGTTCAGAGGTGTTTTTGAGAGATTATTTGTGTGTTTCTAGATTAACATAAACTCATTGTAAATGCTTTTTGAATGAAGTTAATCTATGAAAATGATATTGAAAATGATCTTGATTGTGTTGTGATTTGTGTTTTATCAATTTGTTCAGATCTAGGGTTTCCGCACCTAGTTTTGTGACTTGTATGATCGTATAATCCTGTTTTAGCTAAAATCCAACGCTCACAAAGTGGTATCAAAGCATAGAGGATCATACAACAACAAATTTGATAAGATCAGAGCTGATTTGGACATGTTTTTGACATAAAATCATCTGTTTTTACATAAACATTGTTTCTAAGAGTTTTTGATCGATTTAAAGGTGAATTTGTGGTCGAATTCAAGTTTTCCAAGACTTAAAGTTGTTCCAAATCAATTCCGAAACATAACCTGATTGAGATCATTCAAATCCATGAACTTTTGAAAATCTGAGATCAGAATAACCGTTTTTCAAACAATAACCGTTTTTTTAAAAATGAGATCTGACTGTTTTGGGCGAACCTGGAACCTGAACTGAGTGTTGTGGTCGAAAGTGATAAAAAGTGGGCGAACCTGAGTTTTGAGTGGACGAACCTGGAATTTTCTTGTTGAATTTTTCACTTTCGGGTAGAATTTCCACATTCGACCGTTCTTGTTTTGGACGAAAGTGGAAAATCTGTTAGGGTGGTTTTACATTCTGGTCACTTCTACATTCGGGTGTTCATGTTTGGACGAAAGTAGAAACAGTTTGGACGAAAGTGAGAAAGTTTGGACGAGAGTGTGGAAATTTGGACGAACCTAGGATTGTTTGAGCGAACTTACAATTTTTCGGGCGAACCTAGGATTTTTGTTGAAAAATTTTTCTAAGTGTTGAGATTTTCAGATTGAGATCATGTGGCGTTTTCAAACTACTCAGGGATCAGCAACAACACAACCACAACAGCAGACGATGGACCCATGGACAGTGGCAGCGCAAAAGACAAACACACAGTCTTCACAACCACATAACTACATGACAACAACGAGCACGATGCCTCAAAGTGTAGCACATCCGGCACTACAATCTGATTACTGGGGAGTAGCTGCAGCGGCGGTAAATACTCAAACCACTAATGCTATTTCTACTTTGATTAAGGATTTGTCTACAGGTAGTGGAACTCGGCCACCCAAGCTCATGGATATGCAAGAGTATAATCAGTGGCATACCATGTTCAAGATCCATTTGGAAGGCATGGGAGTTGAAGGAGCAGAGGCATGGAGCATGATTGTTAAAGGATACACAGCACCGATTCTGGAGAATACAGGTGAGATGATTCCTCTGGAAAGCTTAACTGAGGACGAAAAGAAGAAATATGTGGTAGAGAAGAAGGCGTTTTCCCAACTTACACAGGCAATCACAAGTGACCTGTTGCATCAGTTTGGGACATGTACTACGTCAAAGCAGCTTTGGGATAAGCTGAAGAGGAAGCATGATGGTAATGAGTAGACCAGGAGTCTGAGAATGGAGGAATTGGTCAAAGAGTTTGAGAATTTTTCTTTTATTAATAATGAGACTTTAAAAGAACTAACTCCGAGATATATGCATTTGTTGTCTGAATTGTCTAGTTATGGTGTACAGATTCCAATGACTAAGCAGGTGGATAAGTTTGCAGATGCTTTACCACCACAATGGGATCAGCATGTGGAGGTACTCAGAGAGAAGGATGCTTATCAATTCTGGACCATTTCAGAGTTTATTGAAAAGCTGGAGAACAAAGAGTTGGAGGATAGGAGGAAAGCTAGAAGGTCACAGATTCCTCAGAATCCCAGTTTGTATTTTGGAGGCACTTCAGTTCCAGCTGGAAACTCGAGCTCAGGAAGCGTTGCACCACATGTTGCATGTATTTCTAATGTCATGGAAACATCAAAACCAACCACCAACTACACACCACCACAATACAATTCCTACTCACAACCATCATACACACCACCACAATATAATTCCTACATTTCACCAATCTCTCCAATGCAACAAGCAAGTCTTTACACCGCTAACCAATCACAACAACCATTAAACCAAGTTACTCAACATAAACAACAACCGGTGGTTTTGGATACATCTAACTTGGGAAATGTGACTGTGGAGGTTGCTCAGCAACACATTGCATTAGTCTCAGCAATGGTTTCATCCTACAATGGGTTGGTTGCTAGTCAGATTGGGAACAACAACTTAACCAACGAAGACTACGCACAGATAGACAAGGAAGAGATGGAACTCATTGACATTCAATGGGCTTTTGCGAGTATAATGAGAAGAGCAACAGAGTTCATTGAGAAAACTGGAAGGACTGACTTGGCAACTTCTCCCAACACAACATATGGATTCAACAAGGAGAAGGTTACGTGTTTTAATTGTGGAGAAAAAGGACACTTCAAAAGGGAATGCACCCAGCCACCTAAACAAGGTAATCGAAACCCTTTCAATGCAAATTACCAGAACCGTCAACAAAACCAAGTTTCTTACCAAAATAACAACAACTACCAAAACCGAAACTTTAATAACCAAAACAGACAACCAAACACTCAAAACCAGATTCAAAACCAATCTCCTAATCACCCAAACCGAACAGTTGTACCTATTACTACACCCAATGAGATTCAACAGAATGCGAGTCAGAACCAAGCTTTGGTGACTCAACAGGATGAGAGGTTTGACTGGTCGGGTATGCAAATAGGAGTTGAGGAAGTGACTACTGGTGGGAATGTGGCATGTGTTGCTTATCAGGTTGATATAGAAGAGTCGGTGGCAGTTGATGAGAAGAAAGAAACTGAGGAGAGTGAAAGTGATGATTCTGAGACTGAGATGGAATTGGAGAATGAACCTGTTGAGGTTAAGGCTGAGGAAAAGAGTTCTGGAATGGTGATTGATTCAGTTTCTGATGTTCCCGAAGAGTGTAGATCAGTTTATTCAGATTCTGAAAGCGAATCAGACACAGAGGCAAGTGTTGATTCTTTAGATGATGATATTGATCAGTTGCTGGCAGAAGCTGACTTTTTGATGACGAGGAAGTCGTGCATAGCTGATGATGCTTTCACCAAGATTGACTACTCCAAGTTTTTCACTGGAAAGGAAGCTCATTTTGCGTTGATGGCCATGACTGAACCGCCAAAACCTGTAAGTTCTGAATCTAGCACTGATGTTATGAGTGATAAATATTGTGGAACATGTGATAGATTGACTGAGGAGAATAAACAACTCCGAATTTCACGAGATAGTGCTATTTTGAACTGTCAATCTACTCGCAAAGAGTTGAATGCTTTCAACAAAGTATTAGATGGCTATAAAAAGGACATTTCTGACTTGAAAAATACTTTGTCATTGAAACAATTGGCCATAAACAACTATATCAATGAAATTGAAAACACCAAGTTGGAAATGGCAGCCATAAAATGCTTTGCTGAAAAGGTTAACAAGAAGTTGGAAAGTTATAAGAATGTTGCTTATGTGGTAGATCATATCATTGATGATAACACCACCAATTACAAGTCTGTACCATCTCCGGTTCTTTTTGAAAACCATAACTATCACCAAGTTATACCGGAGAGTTCGGTAAAATCAGACTCGCCATCGGAAAAGGAATCTAATACCTCGAGTATTGGTGATCCATATTCCGATGTGAGACCGATTTTGGGCTTGAACAATGAAGGTGTTTATGCTGAGAGTGATAATTCAGACTCAGAAAATGATGATACTGGTAGTGATCAATCTGTTAATGAATGTGAGATTCCAAAAGAAAATCACATCATTACTACTGAACCAGTGTCACCATCTGATCATGTTCATCCGATGGCAAATGCTAATCGTGATAAAAAGTCTGAAAAGATTGATGTTAAGAAAGATAATGATGTTAAGAATGTGGTCAAAAAGAATGAGCTGAATGAACAAAGTGACAAACCTGTAAAGGTGTTTTATCGGATGGAAGGATCCGATAAAATCATTTCTGATGAGGAATTTCCGATCAAAAATGTTAACTATTCTAAACTTGATAAAATCTGGCAAGAAAGCACAATATGGTTTCCAAAACATGAGAGAACCAATGAAATTCCACCAGAAATCTTAAAGAAATTGTTTTCAGAAGTTCCTCAAGAACCAAAGGTCCATGTCACCGAGTTCATTCGACCAAATGATAAAGCAAATGGTTTTCATGAGCCTTCTTACTCGAAAGGACCACTTCCTAAGAGTTTAAGAAATCAACAGTATAATGATCAATTTCCTGTTAGATCATTTGCTTCACCAAATGCTCATTATGTGTTTGAGGAATATAGAAAATGCTTTAAATGTGGAGAACGCGGGCATTTACTTGCTCAGTGTCCATATGTAAGGCATAAAAGACATGAAGTTGAGGTTAGGAATTCCATGAGAAAGCCGATTGATCATTATGTCCCACCACATAGACGGGTTGTTCCTCAACAACAACAATTTTATAATCAAAACAATTTTCAAATGAGGAACAACCGTCCATTTCAATATGATCAAAGGAATCGGATTGCAATGGAACAATCTTGGAGAAAACCTGTGGTGAACACAACAGCTGATAGACAAAAGGTTCCACAAAAACCAAGTGTCAAGTCAAATGTTGGACCTAAGTCTGTTAATTCAGATAAGGTTGCTAAGAAAGTTACTTTTAGTAACAATGTTCAGAAACCAATTGAGAAACCAAAATCTCAAATTCGTATTCTCAAAAGGTCTGAACAATCTTGGACACCTAATGGTACTCCAGGAGCTTCTACTTCGAAGGTGGGTGAGAAAAATGAAAATGTTTTGAGCAATCAGAAAAAGATTGATCCAAAACAGAAAGTTGTTGAAAAAGTCAATGAGAATGTTTCTTTGAAATCTGATGTTCAAAGGCCCAAGACTCAGGCTTGGGTCCCCCGAAAGAACTAAATGTTTAATTTTTGTGTGCAGGGAGCTTCAGTTGGCCCTATTAGCAGTCTCTGGATTGTTGATAGTGGAGCTTCAGGCCACATGACGGGGGATTTGGCATTGTTGTTTGATGTGAAGAATATTAATGGAGGTTATGTCGCGTTCGCGGGAAATAAAGGAGGATATATTACGATGGAAGGAAGCGTGAGTAATGGGATTGTGACTTTCGAGCGGATTTCTTATGTCAAGCAGATAGACTATAATCTGTTGAGCGTCAGTCAAATATGCGATAAACAATTTTCTGTGCATTTTGATGACAAATCCTGCTATATTCTCAAACCGGGCTTCAAAATTCCAAAGGAGTGGGTTATGTTGATGGCACCTCGAGTCAACAATCTTTATATTCTTGATATGTCCAAGGCGATGACATCACAGGGGCAGATAACATGCTTTCTATCCAAGGCGACCGAAAAAGAATCGATAATGTGGCACCGCAGAATGGGGCACATTCATCTGAGGAAAATGAATCAGTTAGTGAGAAATGGACTTGTCGATGGAGTAAACGTGAAACATTTCCATCTAAATGACAAGTGTGTAAGCTGCATGAAAGGAAAACAACACAAACAGTCCCATAAAGTGAAGAAAGTTAACTCTGTTGAGATGCCGCTTGAGCGATTGCACATGGACCTTTTTGGACCGGTCAAGCGCAAAAGTCATCTTGGAGAGCTTTATTGTTTAGTTGTCACTGATGACTATTCACGATTCTCATGGGTGATGTGTTTGAAGAACAAAAGCGACACCTTTACCAACTTACAAGTTCTGTTCACTTGACTGGAGAATATCTACAATTTGAAGATAAAAAGGATCAGGAGTGACAACGGGACGGAGTTCAAAAATGCAAAGATGGATGAACTTTGTGAAAGTAAAGGGATTCATCATGAATATTCAGCTCCGTATACCCCGCAACAGAACGGTGTTGCTGAAAGAAAGAATAGGACTCTGATTGAGGCTGCTAGAACAATGCTCGCTGACTCAAATCTTCCGGTAATGTTCTGGAATGAGGCGATTTATGCAGCAAATTATACATTAAATCGGGTTCTAACAGTGAAGAAGTTTGGAAAAACATCTTATGAACTGTTACACCGACGAAAGCCCAATTTAGAGTATCTAGAACCATCTTATGAACATCTTATGCACGATGTTGAATCCAAGCGAGAAGTTTAGTCCTAAAGCTGAGGAGGGATATTTTGTTGGATATGCAACCCCGCTCAAACGGGTATTCAACAAGCGAACTCGTCAAGTGGAGGATTGGGCTAACGTGGAAGTTCAACGTTACACTCAAAATTTGCAAGGCACGGGCCCTGATTGGATGTTTGATTACAAAGATTTCTTTGAATCATTCAACCTAGATAGCTTGGTTGAAGAAGCTGTTATCAGATTACTTTATGAGTGTGAAAATGCGGCAACTTCACCGTTGATGCGTCCAATCACCGTAAACCCCCCACCAGCTTCTAATGATACCAGTGCTCCTATTCAAGAAGAAGAGATGTTTCAAGAAGCTTCAACTTCATTAGACACTTCAGAATCTGAAGATGAACAATTTGAAGAAGCCGTTCTTGAACATGCAGAAGACTTAGAAGAGCAAACTGTGAACCCAACTCCAAATCCAGATGTTGCTTCATCGTCTAACACGGGTCATGATCAGGATGCTGTAGAGAACTTGACTGCTCAGACGGGAGTGATTGTACCTGTTAATCCGGAATCTCGGATTCATCGTATTCACCCGCTGGAGCAAGTTATCGGTGATCCTGGAAGTGGAGTGATGACCAGAGGGCAGCTTAAAAGCGTTAATTCACCAGAGAGTTTTGGTGCTTTAGCATTGTATGCCAAAATTCAGAAATCTGGTAGCCAAAATGATTGGTCGTTTGCATGTTATGTGTCGCAGGTAGAGCCAAGGACTTACAAAGACGCTTTGAATGAAGATGCTTGGGTTGAGGCAATGCAGGAGGAGTTATTGCAATTCCAGAAATTGGGAGTCTGGACCCTCACAGATTTGCCGCCAGGAAGAAAGAAAATAGGCACTAAGTGGGTGTTTAAGTGCAAAAAGGATGATCGTGGAGTTATTGTTCGCAACAAAGCCAGATTGGTTGTGCAGGGTTTCCATCAAATCGAAGGAATTGATTACAACGAAATCTATGCGCCAGTAGCACGAATTGAAGCTATTCGGATGTTCCTTGCGTTTGCTTCGTATAAGAAATTCAAAGTCTATCAAATGGACGTCAAGAGCGCATTTTTGTACGGTAAAGTCAAGGAGGAGGTTTATGTCGGGCAGCCACCAGGCTTTGAGGACCCAATCCACCGGGACAAGGTCTAAGTGCTGAACAAAGCTTTATATGGTTTGCACCAGGCTCCAAGACAGTGGTACGAGGAGCTAAGTACATACCTTATCTCCAAAGGATTCAAGCGCGGCCTCGTCGATTGCACCCTCTTTACGAAGAAGACGGGAGATGACTTGCTTCTAGTACAGATTTACGTTGATGATATTATATTTGGTTCAACTAACGAACTTTTGTGCAGGGAATTCGAAACTGTAATGCAGGAAAAGTTCGAAATGAGCGCTATGGGGGAGATGCAGTTTTTCCTCGGCTTACAGGTGGATCAAAGACCCGACGGGATCTTCATTCACCAGACCAAATACGTAGCCGACATCTTGAGCCGATTCCAGATGGAGGACTCTAAGCCGATGGATACCCCGATTCAACCCAATCACGGGATTGGAGTGGACGCTAAGGGGGAGCTGACAGACCCATTTACATACAGAGCAATCATCGGATCTCTGATGTATTTGACAGCGTCTCGACCAGATATTATGTATGCAACGTGTCTCTGTGCTCGCTATCAATCGAAGCCGAAACAAAGTCATCTGACGGCGGTTAAGCGTATCCTTCGATATCTGAAGGGTTGTCCATCAAAAGGACTTTGGTACCCTAATGATGATGATTTTGATTTTATTGCTTTTAGTGATGCAGATTGGGGCGGCTGTGATAAAGACAGCAAATCAACAACAGCCGGTTGCCAGTTTTTAGGGAGCAGGTTAATTACCTGGCAATGCAAGAAACAGACTTCCGTCGCACTGTCTACATGTGAAGCCGAGTACATTTCAGCCTCGAGTTGCTGTTCGCAAGTGCTCTGGATCCAACAACAGATGGTCGATTACGGTTTGCAGTTTCTTAAAACCCCTATACACTGTGACAACGAAGCCGCAATTGCATTAACTAAAAATACTGAAAATCATTCTAAAGCTAAACATATCCGGATTAAATATCATTTTATCCGTGATTGTTATGCTAAGGAATTGATTGACATGGTCAAAATCCATACTGACTACCAACGTGCAGATTTGTTTACAAAAGCTTTTGACAGATCCCGCTTTGAATATCTTTTGAAAGTAAACAATATAAAGGAAAAACAGGACTAATCGGCTCCTCGGTTTATCATTTTTAATTTTTAGTTTTAGTTTTAAATTTTTGCTAATTGGGAATTTCTCTTTGCTAATTGGGAATTTCTCTTTACTATCATAATCCTCAAAGAAGTTGATGCTTTCGAAGGGGTTGTTTAATCCTCAAAGAAGTTGATGCTTTCAAGTGGATTGTTTCTTTAAAATTTTTGTTTTGTTTTTCAGAAAATTAAAAACCCAAAAATATGTTCTTTATTTTAGGGGGAGTCATTTTATCAGAAAAACCAAAAACATTAAAAACTTTTCAAAATACCTAAAAATTAGAAAAACCCAAAATGATTTCCTGGATAAAAAGAGGAAATGATAGTACATCAGTGGGGATCTGACACAGGCTAAAGAATTGTATAGTTTTATGTGACGTATGTTGATTACGTGTGATATGCTGATAGGCTTCGTAGACTAAATATTGCGTGCATTAGTGATACAAACATAACAAACTACGCGTTTGTGGCTGAACACCTCATGGGCATATGGTCTTAGTACCGTAATTTCGTTTGACAGGGTGTTTGTACAAAACTCGGAGGTTTAGGGTCGTTATGTTATTAGTTGTCTGGGGATAGCCTATCTGATCTTCTGCTGTAAGTCATTACGGACGTAGATCAGACAGGATGTCTTTATAAAAGAGCTTTATGCCAAATCCTAAAGTTACCGAATTGAGGAACTTTCCATGTTATATGATGATCAAAGATTATCTATAATATCGTATTGATCATTGATGCAAATCATGATTAATATCAGTCCTCAACCTGGTATGGTGCATATGTTACTTTGCTGCATTAATTTGCTGACCTGTATACCTCTATGCATTATATCTTGTACAATTACAGACGTCGAAAGCATAATCACGCTTTACAATGAGTCTTTGTGCAAATTACTTCTTGATACGGGAGTATGTCGTGTGTGTGGGAACCACAATGTGTTAGTCTAATACACCTAATTCGTATCATTTTAAAGCATTGCGTAATTGTCTGCATGTGAGCTTATGTGGACCACAATATCAGCAATTGCCGTATCACATATTATTTTTAATGATAATATTGAAACAGATCAACGCTGTGTTCAGATTTCTCAGAAAACTGATATGATCCTCTTACCGGAAATCACAAAAAGTTTACTGCTTTCACTTATGTTGATGCATTTTACTTTGTCGCATTTTACTTTTATTGTCAAAAAGATACAAAATCCAAAAAGATTTTAGGTGTGTTTTGATAAAAATTTCAGAAAATCCAAAAGATTTGCATTTCTGCTTCATTTTTGATATCCGGGGATGCTTGATGGTCAATTTCTGAGATTTGATAACACCATCTGGGCTTTGTATCATTCAAAACGTGAACATTTGATTTTTGGAAGTTTAACGGATTGAAAAATGTTGAACGGGATTCGAATTCGTGATTTGGCGAAATTTTCAGATTTTTCCATTTCACATTCGCCCCTTAATTGGGTCGAATGTGGAAAAATCATCATATTCGACCGTTTTGAAAATGGGCGAATGTGGACTTTTTCACTTCCGGGTGAAAATTCCACTTCCGGGTACAAATTTCACCTTCGGGTCTTTGATTAGGGGCGAAGGTGGACTTTCTTTCACACTCGTGCCATTCACTTGGGGCGAATGTGGACTGAACCCACATTCGTCCACTACAAACGGGCGAACATGGATTTCTATATAAAAGCTTTTCACCTTCGAGTTCTCATTCAGAAAATTTTTTCAAAATTTCATCATAACCAGACCTTGTTGCTCGTGACTTTTATGATTCATTGATTTGTTCCCTGGTTCTTTCTGATCAATTTGATACAACTTTTACAGGTATTGGACTGATGATTTGCCCAGAATCGTAATGTTTATCACCGGACTTAGGGTTTCACAATTAATAGTCTTAGAGACTGTTTTAATGGTTGATTTTGTTCGCATTTCAATCCACATCAGTTTTAGGGGGAGAAGGAATTAGGAATTAGGTTTTAAACATCCTTTGAGTGTTTAATCGATTGAATAGGCTGTTTAAACCTAATTTTGTCTTAAAAACTGATGTAAATTGATTAATTGTCAAAATTGGTGATGAACGAGTGATTATCGGCCAATATAGGACACATTTGAATCAGTTTTGTGGTTTAAAAACAAAATTGGCAAATTTTTAAATTTTTGGGGAAAACCATTTCACCTTCGGTTCAAAAACCGGGCGAAGGTGAAACTGGTTTGGGCGAATGTATAACAAAATGGACGAATGTGATTTTTAATCAGAACTTTTTCATATTCGACCAATATTTTTCACATTCGACCAGATTTACTCACATTCGATCTGTTCAAAACGGGCGAATGTGCAGTTTATTTGGACCAAAATTTTATAATTTTGTCGTTTTTGTATTTTGACGAGTTTTATTGATTTTTATGTGCAGATGGCTGATCAACCCGAGAACATTGAAACACCAGCAGTCAATGTGGAAACTCCAGCTGAGATTACAGTTCAAGATCCAGTGCCAGAAGCTGTGACGTCTGTTCCGAGCAGTTGGCCTTTTGAAAGATCGCACAACTGTTGCGCTTATCTTGGAGATGTTGAGAAAAACACGGAGTTTACCGGGATTATAGCATTTCTGAAGAGGAGCAGGATTGTTCATGCTTTAGCCACACCAACCATCATATATAAAGACATCATTGAAGATTTTTATCAGAATGCAAAGTATGACTACTGGGAGAATCAGACGATCATCAAGAGCAAGATTCAGGATATGGATATGTTTTTGACTGAAGCTGATATTCGGGAGGCGTTACAGATTAAGTTTGAAGATAGTGAAGATCCCAGGGAGTTATCATGGACAGAACAGAAGGCGTGCTTCTTACGAATGAAATACAAAGGTCCAATCACTGACGGATCTATGTATAAGGGGAAGCTGGGAGTGCAGTACAAGTATTTTGCACATGTTCTTATTCATGTTTTTGGATGTGTGAGTGGTGGTTATGACGTCATGAGAAGGAGTTTGAGTTCATTAATGGTTGGGTTGACACTCAACAAACCATTTAATGTTTCTGGGATGATTCTTGATCATATGCTGGAGATGCTGAAGGGAATGAAGAACAAGAAGTTTATGTTGTATCCGAGGTTTCTGATGATGATCTTTGACTACAAGTATCCTATGCTGAAAAAGGATCCGACTATGATCCTAGGTCAAGATCATATGAACATTAGAACTTTGATGAGGATGAAGGGTTACAAAGGTGTGCCTGATAGTGAAAAGCCACCTAACAGGAGATTATTTGGCGCTTTGGCTCGTCCGGATTACACTGATCCTGGCAAGAACAAAGCAAGACATGATGATAGTGACTCGGATAACGATGATCCCTTAGTGTATGTTGATTCAAGCACTAAGCGGAAACGACAAGTAGTCAATCCTGGAGCCAAAGGGAAGGGCAAGGGAAAGGCTGTGGATCAGGGAAGCACTAAGCAACAAGTGGCTAGAAAGAAATCGACGGCGAAGAAAGGATCGGGTTTGGTGGATGAAGAGTCTGTAGATTCAGAAGAGACTGAGGTTGATGAGCAGTGGGATTCTGATGATGAGAATGTGAGGACCACCAAACGTAAGGCCACTATGGTTGGTGAGTCTGAATCCTTGAACCAGTCAATAGAAGAAGCTGAGAGAAGAAAGAAATCGGTTGAAGATGAAGGTCTAGGTGTTGACCTAGCTGAACTGAGTGTTGGAGATACTGTAGTGGTGAATTTGCCCAGAAAGTCTAAGAAACAAAAGACTATGGCCAAGAAATCTAGTGTAAAAGAACTGAGAGAGAAAGAATTGGCTCAGTTATTGAAGGGAAAGAGATTACCTGATGCTGGTACACCATCTAAGCTATCTTCACCAGTTGCCAAGAAGCAGAAGAAAGCGAAAAAGGCAGAGACTTTACCAATCGATCAATTCAATATCGATATGGATAAAGTGCTCGATATGTTTAGAAAGCCTCAAAAGGAGAAAGTTGTTGAAGTTGAGCCATCCAGATCTAAGTCGAAGAAAGTGACTGTGGATGACGATGTCATGAAGCAAGTTAATAAGAAGATGGAAGACATGATGAAAATGCTGGTTGCTCAACAAGCAGAGATTGCTAAGTTCAAACAGAATGAGGAGAAAATGCTTCAGATAGTGGTTGCTTCGAAATCTAATCAGGATGATATAAATGATAAGATTAAGATGATTGAAGCAAAGAATGAGAAGCTTGAAAGAAAATGTGAAAGAAACAAGAGCAAAATCAAATTGATTAAGGCTGATAACAAAGAACTAAAGAAGGAAAACAAACGCCTTTGTAATTTGATTGAAGAGCTTTATAGCAGGGCACCCCAGTTGAAAGAGGGTGAAGAAGATGAAGAAGAAGATGAACAGAAAGTCGATTATGAGTATTCTGAATCTGAGAAAGAAGAAGATGATGATGAGGATAATGATGAATCGGAGAAAATCGATGATGATAATGATGATGATGATGACAATAATGATGATGATGATGGTGCTGAAGGTGCTGGGAAAAAGCAAGGTGATGAGTTTAGTAGTGGAAGTGATCATGATGGAGGAGATGATACTTCTAGATTTACTTATGAGAAGAGAACACCGAAGAAGAAGGATACTGGAGAATCAAGTTCCAAGAAGAAAGGTGAGAATGTTGATTCGAATGAAAGTATTTTCTGGAACGAGAAGATGAGATCTTTGTCTGATGATGCTAAACAGCTGTATAAGAATATGTTGGAAAAGAGAGAGTGGACCATTGAGTTCACAGGATGCTTCGCTGAAATATTCCAGACTGATGATTTAAGATATGAGTTGGAATATGAAGATCCAGATCTTGAAGAAGGGGAATTACCTGCATCTGTGGCAAAAGAAATACTAGATGGTCTTGCACAGAGGGTAGGGAAGACGTTTGAGGAGTTTATGATGGATGAATCGATTCCTGATATTCCTGAAAAGGATATGGGAAGTCATTCAGATGATGTGCAAACTCCAGAGAACAATGAAGTTGAAGTAGAAGATATAACTCATGAAGAGTTTCCCCAGTATTTCAGACAAGATGATGAGAATGAAGTATTTCCTGACTTCACTGAGATACCAAATAAGTCAGCGAAACAGAAAGCAAAGAAGAGGAGTGAAGAGTTTGTTGAGAAGGTATTTGGTACTGAAAAGAAAGATTCTTCTAACCAGTCTGATAAGTTGAAGAATTATATGAAGAAATTGAAGGAAATGGATGAGAACCGACCAAAGCCTGAAGCTCAAGGTAACTTTTATCGATTTCATAATGCCAAGTTCAAAGGCAGAGCTCTCGGGTGGACTTACTTAGGCAGACTGAAGTGTATTGCTGCAAAATGGGAAACCGGAATTCTGTACTTCAACAGATTCTGTGACTTGCTTACTCTACCGTACTGGGCGGTTAGAGACTTATGCAGATTCCCAATGTCAGGTGCCGAGGTAAATGGATCTCATGTCGGTTGGTGTGCAGACAAATTGGTTTGGGAAAGTCGTACGAGATGGAACAGATTCAAACCTCAATATCCAAGAAGAAAAGTGCATAGGGATATTGATCCACAAACTAATATGAAGCGTGTTACTTTGATCTACAAAGCACCTAATGTGATGAGGAAGATACCGTTGATGCCAATGCCACAGCATTTTAGTGTTGATTTCATCTTTTGGTATTATGATTGGAGGAAGGCAGAAGCGGTGATCGTGTTGAGAGATGGAAAGGATAAATACAAGCATGTTCATGTATTTGATCCTATGTGGTTGATTAATTGCACATTTGAAGACATCATCATGTTGTTCTACAATCCGATCTACTATGAACCCAATGACTTTGCTCAAGCGAGAAAGTATACGCAAGTTGTTGGAGTTTGTTTTGCGTATGATATAAATGCAGGAAGCAACTTGGAGGGTAAACTTGGCAAGACTGTGAAGATGGCCAATGTGTCTAAGCCTGTGAAGAAAACATTTGAGCCGCCAATGACTTCTGAGCAGAAGAAACAGCTTAGAATCAAGTTGATGAACAAGACGATGGACCAACAGAGAAAACTATCCAATCAATAGTCGAGGGGGAGTTTGTTGATGCGTTTTGCGACTAAGGATTGGATATACTTGATTAACATATGTTAGTGATGGCCGAAGGTGTATCAGATGGGGCGAATGTAGAATAGACTGGGCGAAGGTAGTTGATAAACGGGCGAAGGAAGACTGATGATGGTCGAAGGAAGAATGGACCTGAACAGAAGACACATTCGACCACCTGAAGTGGGCAAATGTGGAAATCTCTCACATTCGACCAGAAGAAACGGGCGAATGTGCAGTGCCTATATATAGTTTTTGTGTTTTTGATAATGTAAGTGAGTTGTCATTTGTGTCCAGGTTCAGTTCAGGTTCAGAGGTGTTTTTGAGAGATTATTTGTGTGTTTCTAGATTAACATAAACTCATTGTAAATGCTTTTTGAATGAAGTTAATCTATGAAAATGATATTGAAAATGATCTTGATTGTGTCGTGATTTGTGTTTTATCAATTTGTTCAGATCTAGGGTTTCCGCACCTAGTTTTGTGACTTGTATGATCGTATAATCCTGTTTTAGCTAAAATCCAACGCTCACATAAACGAAAAGGATCCCGGACACCCAGGATATAAAATAAAGGGTAGTTTCATAAAATATAATGAGTTTTGGAACTCCAAAACCATAAGTGAAAACCTCTTGTACAAATCTCCCGGTAACGAATAAAATGCGCGTACCGCACCCGATACGCGTATAACTCATAATTTCACCCGGCAAAGGCCTAAATAACCAATCAACGCTTAAATTAGACTATATTCAAGGGTTATTAAAGGTATTTTTAATGTCCGGATAACGCGTGATTAAAACCCGAAAAATACCCGAACGACACCCGAACGACGGGGGATTAAACATAACAAATATTGGGTAAATATTTGAAGTTGTGGACCCCACTTAAACCCATCAAAGGGCCGGCCTTATGGCCACAAAACACCCATGCATTGTATTAGTAATAATAATAACCTATACTTAGCTAAGAAGCATGCATGTGCATAAGACAAAGGTGTAAGAAAACACAAGTACAAAAGCATGCAATCCTTTGTCTCCCCTTTTGTAAATTTCGGCCAAGGGCCACAAAAATCCAAGACACCACTTAGCTAATCATCACACTAGGATACACATGCATGTGTGAGGTCTTATATAAAGATTATGAGAGATCATAAGGTTTAACCAAGATTTGCAAGCAATCTCCCACATACATACATACATACACGGTCACCACCACCTCCCCACATCCATCCAAGATTACTTGTGTACCTCCTAGATTTCTTATATCTTTAGTAATAATCACAAGATCCATGGAAGATTACATGTGATAAGGCTATAAATAACATGTGTTAGAGATTGAATATCAAAGCAAAACAACTCTTCTTCTCCTTGTCCTTGGCCGTGAGCTTTACCCCTCCCCCATACATCATTCTTACAAGTTTTTACATCTCCAAATCACTTAAAACAATCCATCATCCAAACCCCTATTGTGTGTTTCAAGCTTGGAGCTTAACCATTAAGGAAGAACACACTAAACCCCTCTCAAAATCAAAGGTTTTGTCTTCCCTAGCCTTGTGCTAGTAGTAAGCTTCTTAACCTTGTTTTTGATTATTATTATTCATGTATGTGTTCTTAGAAGCAAGTTGTACATGAAGGGTTTAGAAGGTGGTTTGAACATAATCTTTAATAGGTTTTACTTGTGTAAAATAGATGATTAAAGATATGTAAATAAAACATGGATTTGATGATGATAAAGTAATAATCTTGAAAATATATAAAGTTTACATTTAAACTAAGTAGGATGATGATTTGGTTAAGATTGTGGAATGAACTTGAATATGTTAAAAAGTAACTTTAAATCATCTTATTATGATCATCTAAGGTATAATGTATGGTGGAATATTTTAGAAGATTAGGAATAAAGAAGATGAAAAATTAAAGTTAACTTACTTAGAAGAATGATATTTTGTTAAAATGGGCAAATACATAAAACACACATACAAGTAGTCTTACATATGGAATATAAGACTAACAAAAGTGTTTTGATACAAAAATAACTTACCAATAAAAAGTTGAATCTTCAAAGTCTACTATTTTGAGTGAAAAATGTTAACTTTGGAAGTTAGAGTGGAAAAATGCAACTTTTGAAAGTTAAGGGACTAATATTGTAACTTTGAAAGTTAGAGGACTAAAATGGATATTTTAGAAACTATTAGTCCAAAAATGCAAGTATGGAAAGTTTGGTGTCAAAAATGTAAGTAATAAATTTCTAAGGATGATTTTGGTAAATACTAGTAGATATACTTGGGTATTTTGTATAAAAGTATATTTTTGAGAGTTATAAAAATATGGATGGTATTAAGATAAGGATTTTTATAAAATAGAGATTTTATAAAAATATTAAACAAACTTGAGAAACTTATACAAAAATGAATACTTTTATATAAATGGGAATATAAAAGTGTTGGAAACATTTTTGTAGTTAAGTTAACAAGTTGGGTTAAAAATACATAAGTATTTCAAACCTTCCAAGTAACTTGTGTTAAGAGGAAGAAATATGGATAATATTTCTATAAAACACATGTTGGGAAAAACTTGGATAAATTAACTAATCGAGTTAAGATATCGAAATAAGACGCGTTAACGAACCGTACACGGGCAAAACACGAGAAAAATGCCATTGCGGCAAGATAAGAAAATATATATTTTTAAGAAGTAAAATATATAGACATCATGGGTGAAACTAATGAACACTTTCCTAAGTGTTAAAGGAATTATTCGTGGGAGAAACACATGACATAAACAAATAAGACGTTAAACAAACGTATATACTTAACAAGAAAAATTACACATTTATATATATGTACGCTCGTCTCGGCAAAATTCTAGTATATCTACTTAATGGAAAGTAGATATGTGGGAAGGAAAGCCGCGACGAGAAGACAAAGATATATATATGTGTATGCCGTACCAACGCGATCCTAGTATATTTATTTGAATGGGAAAATAAATATACGGTATGGTGAGTTGAATCGGGCGTTAAGAATATACAATCGAACGACAAGATCTTAGTATATTTGTTTAAATGGGAAAACAAATGTGCGGCAAAGTGAGTCGGGTCGAGTGTTGAAATATATATTATATCGAGCGATGCGATCTTAAGTATAATTATTTAAATGGGAAAATAATTATATGTTAAGTGACGTCGAGTCAATGATAATAAGATACAAGTTAAGGAAATATTAACAAGAGTAATATATAACTTGTAACACAAAGGGTAATGTAACGCCAACGAAACCTAGGATACGCGCTTAATTAAACAGGAGTTGGAATAACTTGTGGTCGGGAGTTGGGTGTACAACTTGCCAAGGCACATGCACTATAGGAATAGTGACTTATACGTCTAGGACGTTTGTAGGTGCGAGACCATCTTTGCTATCCGCCTAGTAAGCCAGACAGAGTTTCAGGTGAGTTTCACGGCCCCATTTTAAACTATTTTTACGTTTTCGGGGGAAAGATATGTTAGGGAAAATGTTTGACGGATTTATTACTTGAGGTGTGACCGCCACTCGGGGTTGAGTCCTCGCCTCTATAATCATTTATTCAGGGAAATGAAACCGGAGGAATATTGAATAGTACTATTGGTGCCTGACAAGGCCCACCCCTAATCGATAGCGTCGATTATGCATTAGGTTATGCCTGGGGTGCATATATTCTGAACTTAAGTCGTGGGAAACCGAGTAACGACTTGGAGCGGGGCATATTTATTTTATTCGTCTTGGTTTGATTATAGTCTCAAGTAGATTTATAGGAATTTGCAACTCCTATATATTGTCATAACATGGTATTTCCCAAGTATTCAAGTTTTGGAAACTAAAAACCTGTGAACTCACCAATATATTTATATTGACGAAACTTTTAAACATATCTTTCAGGTAATTAGATGAAGGAGAACCGGGCAAGCTGGGTCGAGGAATCCTCCAATGCGGCGTCAAACTTTTGCGGGGTTTCACTTTTATTTCCCAAGGCATTTGGGATATATTTGAGAAACCTCTATGATTGTCTTAAAAACAATTTACTTTTGTGTAATATTTGAACAAGATTTGACGTCATAATAAATGACCCATTTTCTTAAATTACTTGTGTTTAGCAATAACCTTGACTTTATGCTTTGAACCGTCGCGCCACGTGTTTCCGCCATTGTCGTGGTGTGACAGTTTGCGCGGCGTGGTGGTTGCTGTGCGCTTGAGTGAAGGCGTGTGAGTGTGGAGATCAAGTGGGTGTGTGCTTTTCGGAATGGTGGTGATGATGATTGATCATGGGATCTCAATAAGTTGATAACAAATATGACGTGGTGCATGGAAATTAATCAAAGTTGATGTAATGGTTTGAATATGTTTTATTCTATTTTGAAAATTCTGCATAGTGCGGGTTAGGTTATTAATAACCTAGCTAACATCAATACCATATTCATTTCATGGGTACTAAATACAAGGGTGATACAAATCCGTTGGTGAACGGGTTAGGTTTCGTTTGGAGGTTGTTGCGGAGATGTTAACGGGTCGGGTTATGCCTTATTTAATAAAATAAATTGTAGACCATGGGTTATTCGGGTGCGAGATTCGTAAGAGGACGTCGTTCGCGATGGTTAGCTTGTGGATTTAGAAACTTCACAACCGGTGAGTTCTTGTGCCCACCCTTTTAGTTATTGTTTTTTTCTAAATATTTTGGGCTAACGTGCATGCTGATTTTTATGAAGTCACGAAAATATTTTCTATGAAGTTATAAATATTTTTGTATACAAATGAAATTCATGTTAATAAACATATTATGTTGGCATGAAACGTAAGTGGCGGAATGCGCCTAATGTCAAGTTATAAATATTTTTACGTACGAATGAAATCCATACTAACTCAAATATATTTTTCTAGGCCTAAAATGCAAGTAGGTTATTATGTTTCGATACCTACATGTTTAAAGGCAACTAGAATAAAATATATATTCGGATAGTTGTATATGTTTATACGTATATAAAAATGAAAGTACCTATATATATATATATATGTGTGTATATATAGGTTTAAGTTATATGAGTTCCTATAAAAATATATACTATGTTTGGCGACTACCTGGCCTTATAAACTGGTCCATGACAGAAGTGGGATATGCCTGCTCTGATCTAAGATATTTGTTTTATGTCATGGTTGTTGCTTAGTTTATGTTATACTTGTTATTATATATAATAGACTATGTTGAGAGGTACCTGATATGTCGAATTGGGTCCATGACAGAAGTGGGATATGCCTGCTCTGATCTCTGGTCTTGGTTTCGAGTCAGGAATGTTGCATAGTTCATATTATATGTATTTTTATAAACTGAGCTATGACATAGGTGGATATGCCTACTTTGATCTCTAGCTTTGGTTTGAATTATTTGCTTAAATAGACTAGATTGTACTTTGTGTTGAAAAGCGAGATGCGCTTATTATTATATTTGATAATAGAAGTTTGAGGTAATTAGGCAGAGTATGCCTATCCTAGACTTTGAATTTTTAAATGCTTGGGGAAAAACTAGTTAGCGGATTGCGCTTATTGTTAACTTTAAGGTTGAGGTATTTTGTTAATTCTTATTTTGACAAATTACTTGTTTATATAAATTTTTAAAACTAGAACTCACTCAGCGTAGCTGACTTTTGCATACACGTTAGATTGATTTTAGGTTAAAAGAGAGATGGATGGATGACTGCTTGGCGATGCAAGGAGCTACCCGACATAAGAAGGCATTTCTAGTCGAAGATGACTTTTGTTTACACATGAAAATTTTAAATTCGAGTTACAATTAAATAAATAATGTTCATGTGTTTTATAGATTCTATTTTAAATGATTTTCCGCTGCGTATACATACTCTTTCGAAAGAAAATATACTCATGTTTTTGTATATTTAAGAATGTTAACCCAACTGTTTGACACCGGTTTTGCGGGTCTCACAAGTTGGTATCAGAGCAATAGTTTAAGAGATCTGGGCATCCTCAATGCTTCGACTTAAACTGAGACTGGGACCGAAACTAGAAGAAATGCCACTACGGGTAGCCACACGCCAAGAGGTAATCCTTTAATTTTGAAATATATCTATTTATTTTCCTTCTGAATGCATAATGGCATGAGGTGATATGTATGAGGCTAATGCCTTTACATTTGAAGGTAGTATTTGAAGTCTAGGGAATAAATTCACAATATGTTAGGTGGGGGTGTTGCCTCAATGCATCATATTGTCTTTTTTCTTTGAAGTATGTGTGGATATTATTCTTTGAATTTCTATGTTCAATACGTGGAAGGTAGAACCCTAGTGTGACGTGTTAGGAAACGTTTAGAACATTGTAGTGGCATAGACAACCGATCGCACTTGATCAACGTTGTTGGTGGTCTACTGTTACTTTTTTGTTCTGAGTTGTAACCTAAAATGATCATATGAAGGTTCTGTCTTGTGTAAAAGTAAGTGGATTGGAATATCATTAGAAGGCTATTCATCTGTACCTGTAGTTAATGTATCTTTAGCAGGTTATCCTTAAAACATCACGTTTGGTGGTTCTCTATCCAAAGAGGATTCGAGGACGAATCCAAATGTAAGGAGGGAGGACTTGTAACATCCCAAAATTATAGGAATTAATATAATTTCTTATCGAATTATGGGAATTAATATATTTCCTCCATGTTCTCTGTATACAAATCCATTAACCAGCCTTTTATTTAGTCCTTAATTTAGGCTAATAATTTCCTCACTGTTCGTATCCGAGAATTTTAATTATTCCCATGGCTCTGTGCCTTTCTATGAATAAGAAATATTATTAGCTATATATAAATAGCAATATATAAATCAGAAATATTCTCTCCTAGAAAATGGTTGCACATTCATCTCGTCATCATTGGCCGATCCAAAATCACCTCCTCGTCAACTTTATTACAACATTAAATACTTGATTGACTTGGTATATTATTAATTCTTTACCACTTATAGACAAGGAGACAACTATGATATATATATATATATGGACGATTGATGTGAATAAAATCATTCATTGAAAACCATTCTATTTCAATTATACAATACCCTAAACCACTTGTCGCACACAAGAAAGTAAACAGACCCTGGACCGAGGTCTGTCGGTGTCGGCAGTTTAAAGTGGGTATGAAAGAGAGTAGATGATAAGAAGGGCACGGTGGGTCTCGTATGGTGGTTCACGGTGGTTGCGGTGCACGACTTGTGGCTCATCGCGATCAAGGTAAACTTCTAATATGTTCATATAGTTGTTTACGCATGCTTTCGGGATGGTATTGGTTTGGGTCGGTTATGGCTATGGCGCGGTGGATACCGGTGGCGTAGATGGGTTGTGGTGATCTGATGGTGGTGTTCAGTCATGTGTCCGATGAAACGAAGGATGGTGCCGTTGTATTAAGACATCAGTGGTTGGCTTCGGGGGTGTCGACGGCGATGTACGGTGCAGGAGGTGATGCGAGGTGGGGGCTGTCTCAGTGATGGTTTTGACGGTTTGCGCAGCGTGGTGGTGGCTGTGCGCTTGAGTGAAGGCGTGTGAGTGTGGAGATCAAGTGGGTGTGTGCTTTTCGGAATGGTGGTGATGATGATTGATCATGGGATCTCAATAAGTTGATAACAAATATGACGTGGTGCATGGAAATTAATCAAAGTTGATGTAATGGTTTGAATATGTTTTATTCTATTTTGAAAATTCTGCATAGTGCGGGTTAGGTTATTAATAACCTAGCTAACATCAATACCATATTCATTTCATGGGTACTAAATACAAGGGTGATACAAATCCGATGGTGAACGGGTTAGGTTTCGTTTGGAGGTTGTTGCGGAGATGTTAACGGGTTGGGTTATGCCTTATTTAATAAAATAAATTGTAGACCATGGGTTATTCGGGTGCGAGATTCGTAAGAGGACGTCGTTCGCGATGGTTAGCTTGTGGATTTAGAAACTTCACAACCGGTGATTTCTTGTGCCCACCCTTTTAGTTATTGTTTTTTTCTAAATATTTTGGGCTAACGTGCATGCTGATTTTTATGAAGTCATGAAAATATTTTCTATGAAGTTATAAATATTTTTGTGTACAAATGAAATTCATGTTAATAAACATATTATGTTGGCATGAAACGTAAGTAGGCGGAATGCGCCTAATGTCATGTTATAAATATTTTTACGTACGAATGAAATCCATACTAACTCAAATATATTTTTCTAGGCCTAAAATGCAAGTAGGTTATTATGTTTCGATACCTACATGTTTAAAGGCAACTAGAATAAAATATATATTCGGATAGTTGTATATGTTTATACGTATATAAAAATGAAAGTACCTATATATATGTGTATATATAGGTTTAAGTCATATGAGTTCCTATAAAAATATATACTATGTTTGGCGACTACCTGGCCTTATAAACTGGTCCATGACAGAAGTGGGATATGCCTGCTCTGATCTAAGATATTTGTTTTATGTCATGGTTGTTGCTTAGTTTATGTTATACTTGTTATTATATATAATAGACTATGTTGAGAGGTACCTGATATGTCGAACTGGGTTATGACAGAAGTGGGATATGCCTGCTCTGATCTCTGGTCTTGGTTTCGAATCAGGAATGTTGCATAGTTCATATTATATGTATTTTTATAAACTGAGCTATAACATAGGTGGATATGCCTACTTTGATCTCTTGCTTTGGTTTGAATTATTTGCTTAAATAGACTAGATTGTACTTTGTGTTGAAAAGCGAGATGCGCTTATTATTATATTTGATAATAGAAGTTTGAGGTAATTAGGCAGAGTATGCCTATCCTAGACTTTGAATTTTTAAATGCTTGGGGAAAAACTAGTTAGCGGATTGCGCTTATTGTTAACTTTAAGGTTGAGGTATTTTGTTAATTCTTATTTTGACAAATTACTTGTTTATATAAATTTTTAAAACTTGAACTCACTCAGCGTAGCTGACTTTTGCATACACGTTAGATTGATTTCAGGTTAAAAGAGAGATGGATGGATGACTGCTTGGCGATGCAAGGAGCTACCCGGCATAAGAAGGCATTTCTAGTCGAAGATGACTTTTGTTTACACATGAAAATTTTAAATTCGAGTTACAATTAAATAAATAATGTTCATGTGTTTTATAGATTCTATTTTAAATGATATTCCGCTGCGTATACATACTCTTTCGAAAGAAAATATACTCATGTTTTTGTATATTTAAGAATGTTAACCCAACTGTTTGACACCGGTTTTGCGGGTCTCACAGTGGAAATTCCTCCACCCTTCAATGAAAATTATTCCTCAATTCCAATGTCTGATGAAACTGTTGGCTCTTCCTGTGAAAGGATATGGTCCACAAATAGAAGAGCTAACCAGTCGACCATCAAGGGATCAAGTTGAAGTCACTAAACTTGAATCAATCCCAATGAGAATCTCTAAACCTAAACAAAAACAATCTAAGCAAGAGCAGGCTCCATCAAAAACATTTGTCAAGTCTCAAGATGCTTCAAAGCAGACTGAGACATTAAATTATGAGAAAAATAAAGAGGTTGATAGAGTTTTTGAGGTTAGCAAAGATGAGGTTCCATCTTCATCTGAATCTAATGAATCGTTGTGTGTTTCTATAGAGTCTAAACATATAATACATACAAGTTAATGAACCAATTCCTACTCCGACCACCCAGCAAAACTCAAGTGTGAACTATGAGTTTGATTTCATGAAGCAAATCAGGGAGCTTTGTCTAAAGCAAAGAGCAAACAGTGAGAATAATCTGACCGATTCTAAATCTCACTCAGATGATTCGTCAGTGACTGAACCCGAGTCTGACTCCGATCCAGACTCAGGAGAGACCGAAGCATCTAACTATCAGTCATGAGAAACCGCCAAATCATCTGAGGACATGTCCAAATTGAATGAATCTGTTTCTGTGTCTACTTCAAACTCATTTGATTCGGATAAAGCATGTTCAATATCTTCTGAATCTCCTACATCTTTTGTGGCTGAAAACTTCTCTACAGAAAATTGCTATGATGCGTCTGATGATGTGATTGTTACTAATTTGGCTGATTCTTGTGGAGAAAATGTGATTGTTGAGGATTGGGTAGATGATGGGGATGAAGTCGATGACTCTGATTCACTTGCATTTAATAATAATAAAAATCCGAAAAACAATTTATCAATTTATGCTAAAGACAAAAATATTTGTGTTGGCTCGTTTGTTTTGAGCATAAAACCTTGTGATTTTTCGTCTGACTCTTTGTTTGTTCATTCAGATTCTATTATTTTGTCAAATGCTTGTGATACAACGAAAAATATTTTGGTTAAACAATCTAGTACGGATGGGACTGGGAAATATCTCCCACCAAAACATGTTTTACCAAAATATGAAAAACAAAAATTTTCAAATCAAGGGAAAAAAGATTCCAAAACAACATCACACAGGTATAGAGATGTAACCATGCTTTTTGAGCCTGGAAAATCTGCAAGATCTCAGGGGCATCCACATGTAAAACGTCAGACATGCTACACATGTGGAATCCCAGGACACATTGCCAGAAATTGTAAAACAAATTTAAAAAATTTTGCTAGCTGGAAACATCAGAAGGCTCCAAACGGGAACCATAATCATTCCAAGCCAATGAAGGCTGAGAAGCCTAAGGCAATGCGGAATGACAAATCCAAGGTGAAGCCTTCTGATGGTGATTGGAATAGAAATAAAAGGTTTAAAAAATCTAGTAAATGATTAAATTCTCAGACTAAGACTTACACGGTAGAATCCAGTTCGGATAAAAAGATGTTTTCACAAACCAAATTTCACTGGAAACCAAAATGCTCTATTCCAATCTCTTCCCCGTCTGTAGGTTCTTCTTGTTCTGTGAATGATATATCTAATCTCTGTGCTATTGTTTCAACTGCCAACATGCACTGGATGAAAGTCCTGTATATGGATACCGACGGTGTACCCAAAACAACTATGGCTTGGGTACCTATAACTAACTGATCCTGCATCATGTGCAAGAACGGCTATGGAGGACTATCATTCGTCTCTGGTACATTGATAGTGGTTGTTCAAGGCACATGACAGGAGACTTATCCCAACTTACCGATGTGGAATTTTTCAATAGTGGATTTGTCTCCTTTGCAGGAGGTGAGAAGGCTCAAATAACTCAAAGGGGAATGGTAAGAAATGGTGCTCTTCAGTTCAACAAGGTAAACTATGTTCCTGGATTAAAGCATAGTTTACTAAGCGTGTGACATATCTGTGATAATGGCTACTCAACTCATTTCACTGACAAAGGATGTTTAATATTGAAACCTAGAGTTGTAATTCTTGACGAATGGGTGTTACTAATGTCTGAACGTCGAGGTGATGCTTATGTCATTGACATGAACAAACCTCCCTCTGATAATGTTACCTGTCTTTTTTCAAAAGTGTCTCAAAATACTGCCATTCTATGGCATCGTCGTCTTGGACATGCAAATGCTAAAAACTTGAACCGGGTGGCTAAACTGGGATTGGTAAGGGATTTGCCAGTTCGTGATTTTATAACAATTGAAAAATGTGTTGCATGTGCCAGAGGAAAGCATCATAGAAAACCACATTACTCCAAGTTGATAAACACTATTGATTCTCTGCTGCAGTTACTTCATATGGACCTTTTCGGCCCAGTGAATGTACTTAGCATTTCTCGTAAAGCATACTGTTTAGTAATAACTGATGATTACTCACGTTTTACTTGGGTATTATTTTTGGCTAACAAGAGTGAGACTGCAGAAATAGTAAAACAGTTTATCATATTAATGGAGAATCAGACCAACTTGAAGGTAAAGGGCATTCGCTGTGACAACGGAACTGAATTCAAGAATGCTGAGTTGAACTATTACTGTGCTAAAAAAGGGATTGCACGTCAATTCAGCTCAGCAAGGACGCCACAGCAAAATGGAGTCGCTGAAAGAAGAAATCGCACCCTGATTGAAGCTGCCCGCACAATGTTGTGTGACTCACAGCTTCCGACATTCTTCTGGGCAGAAGCTGTTAACATAGCCTGCTATGTGCAAAACCGAGTCCAAGTCAACAAAGCTCGAATGAAAACACCCTACGAAGTGTTGTTTGGTACTAAACCCTCCGTCAAGCATTTTCGTGCTTTTGGTTGTCCGTGTACCCCATTGCATCTGAACGCTACACCAAAGTTTGATGCGAAAGCTGATGATTGCTATTTTGTTGGCTATGCTGGCAAAACTGGATATAGAGTTTATAACAAACAAACTAAGCAAATCGTAGAGTCGTTTGACGTGCGTTGGCTTGAGGAAAATGAGACAGATGCTAGAGTGGGTCCGGACTGGTTATTTGACTATGATACTCTCTTTCAATCTTTTCGTATTTTTGATGATGTATCTAGTGATGCAAATACAGGCTCTACAGGTTCCTCAACATACGCTGCTGGAACCTCATTGTCCTTAATTGATGATGCATAGGATGAGGGGGATGCTATACCTACATCTCCATCAACACAGCCACATTCGGTTTCTGCTGAACCATTCATACCCACTACGGATCCTGTGCAGCAGGTAGATGACGAAGATTTGTCTTCTGATACCTCAATTCCTGCTTTCTATGATCCCCTACATATTGAATGTACGGTGGAGCACAATGATGAGGACAAAGCTGATTTTGATACTGTAGAAGATACTGCAACGGGTAGTATTACGACTCTACCTGAAGATTCTTCAGTTCCAGACAGAGCCATTCCTACAAACATTCAACGAGATCATCCACTGTAAAACATCATTGGTCTAGTGGATGCAGGTGTTTTAACAAGAAGCCAAACTGGTGACATCAACAGATGCTTGTACTCGTGTTTCATTTCACAAATTGAGCCAAAGTCTACTGCTATGGCCATGCGAGAACCAAGCTGGGTTGATGCGATGCAAGATGAACTGAATCAGTTTGAGAAGCTAAAGGTGTGGAAATTGGTTAAACTACCTCCAGGAAAACGACCTCTTGGCACAAGGTGGGTTTATCGAAACAAAAGAGATGATAGTGGGGTAATTGTACGAAACAAAGCTAGATTGTTTGTGCAAGGGTTCAGACAAATTGATGGTTTAGATTATGATGAGGTATATGCACCGGTTGCGAGGTTGGAAGCATTCAGAATATTTCTTGCCTACGCATCGTTTAAGAGATTTACTGTCTATCAGATGGACGTCAAAACAGCGTTTCTGTATGGAACTGTGAAAGAAGAGATCTATGTTGGTTAGCCACCGGGTTTCACAAACCCAAAATATCCAGAGCATGTGTACAAACTAGACAAAGCTTTGTATGGGTTACATCAGGCACCTCGTTCTTGGTATGCTACCTTGACTGAACACTTGCTTGCCAATGGATACACCCGTGTTGTTATTGATTAGACTTTATTCGTCAAGACAGTGAATGACGATCGAATTCTGGTGCAAATTTATGTGGACGTCATCATCTTTGGTTCCACCAGTGACGCACTGTGCAAGGAATTCGAAGAGGTGATGAAAAAGCAGTTTGAAATGAGTGCTCTTAGTGAAATGACCTTTTTCTTAGGTTTGCAAGTTCGTCAAAACTCTTAGGGTATCTTGTTCATCAAGGTAAATATGTTGATGACATTCTTGCAAAATTCAGCTTCAATGATGTAAAGCCAGCCAACACTCCAATGTCTGAGAGACCAGGTCTCACTCAAGATCTGGAAGGAGAAGTCGTAGACGAAACACTATATCATTCAATGATTGGTTCGCTAATGTACCTGACTGCTAGCAAACCAGACATCATGTTCGCTGTGTGTCAATGCGCACGTTATCAGGCTAATCCTAAAACTTCTCATTTACATGCTGTTAAGAGAATCTTTAGATACCTTAAGGGGAAACCTAGATTTGGTCTTTGGTATCCTAGGGATTCTCTCTTTGAATTACATGCTTTTTCTGACATTGATTTTGGAGGTTGTGATATTGACAGGAAATCTACTTCTGCGGGATGTCAATTCTTAGGCGATCGGCTTATTGCATGGCAATGCAAGAAACAGCAAACAGTCTCCGTCTCAACAGCGGAAGCTGAATATGTGGCTGCCTCCGCATGCTGTTCTCAGGTGATCTGGATACAACATCAGTTGGTAGATTACGGTTTGAATTTCTCTCTTACTCCTATTTATTGTGATAATGATGCTGCTATCCAAATTGTGAAAAATCCAGTTCAATTTTCAAAAGTAAAACATATTGCTATAAAAGAACATTTCATCCGAGACTCTTTTAACCAAGGTTTGATTGTGCCTACACACATTCACACTGACGACAATATCGCAGATCTTTTTAGAAAACCTGTTAATCGAGCTCGCTTTGAAGGTCTCTCTGAACTGCTCAAAATGGTTCATTTCGAGGACTGAACTGGTCTCTATGTGATGTTAAAAAAAAAGGTTTTGTTAGTCTTAGGTTTGTAAATTTGTACTTTAAATTCCTAATTTAAGCACAAATTTAGGGGGATGTATCCTAAGAAAAGATAAAAACATTTTTGTTATAAAAACGAGAGATGAAATGAACTTTCACAAGTTGGATTAAGGCTGACTCACGTAAGACGTGTATAGAAACAGTTTGGCTCTAGTGTGATATGTTGGTAGGCTTGGTCCTAATGGCTGAAATGTTAATGATCTTGTGAAGCACTTAAAGATAAGACACGACCTCATTAAGGAACATCTCTTGGAATCAGGTACAATCTCTATTTGAATGCTTGTGTGATGTCCCGAAGCATAACACTGTGGTCTAGGTCTAAAACCTTTTCTGAAAAACTCGTGTATCTCCTCTGTTTTGTGTAAGCAAAGACCTGGAGATGCTAGGCAACGAAAGCTTCTGCTGCATCCAGATATATGCTGACTTAGTTTTTCGTTGTTGTGCTATAGATCATCTTTCACCTAAAAGAGACCTTAGTGTCCAAAGATGTCCTGGCTGCTCCTTTGCTGCATCCAGATATATGCTGACCTGGACACAGTCAAGATGTCATAAAAGAGACCCTCTAGAGTCCATAACCCAAACCCCTTGTCATTTGAGAAATCATCTGACTTGTATATTATCCTAAATCTCTTATTGATCTATCCTTTTCTTCTCTCAATCCAGTCCCAGTCAAGGTTTCAGAATTCTAGAACAGATACTGTGAAAAATATGTGGTAGGGAAACTGCTTGCATGATAGAGTGTACCACTTGATATTCTAGGATTTGATTGTGACTTGCTTGAGTGCTCGTACTAAATTTACCAAAACATGATAAATAATATCACAGATCATCGTACGAGAAGGCCTAAGGAAATAAGTTTAAGGGGACAAATATACTGGCAATTGCTAAGACCGACTCAAGTAGATTAAAGTCGATAAGTGTAGCTCAGTCTGAACCACAGTGATTTGATCTCGTGTCAAAAATTTTCTTTAGTATCTCGTTTAAATAATTTTAGCTAAGTTTCTGTTAGACCAGTTCACGATCTGACTTGGACCCGGTTGTAAAACACACCTCAAATGTTTTTAAATGGGGCTTGGGATCCGAGTTAAGCCCACCACACGGTTGGTGGGCCACACAAATCTCGTTTAAACAAAAAGGGAGAGGCGGCACTTGGATGGTTCATAATCACAAAAATTTCAAATTACTTTTCTAACTGTCTCTCACACACATTCACCATCGCGGTCCACATCTCTCTTGTTTATCAAGATCTTAAAGAAGCTAAAGAAGGTAACTCCTTGTTTTAATGTTTTTTGATTTTCGAGATAGTGTTGTTTGAATGTTTCGCAGGTGTGGAAGGACATTGGAGGCCAAAGACGGATCGATGATGATGATGATTATGGAGTTGGGTGTTCCAGACGGCGGCGCGTGAACCTCACGCACCTGGGAACTCGAACTCAAGTGGCGCATGGACTTCACACGCCTGGAGTTCGAACTCAACCAAAGAAAAATTACAGTTCTGCCCTCAAACACCCATGGGTTTTGACCAGAATGCCCTCGGACATCTCTTGGTCACTTAGACACTCATGGTCATTATTGACCAAAATGTCCTCAGACACCCCTTGGGCACTCGGACACAACTCTCCATTCGGACACACTTGATGCCACGTCAACTCGGACACACCTCCTGTACTCGGACACTCATGACCTTTTACCATTCTGCCCTCGGACACATCCTACCCCACTCGGACACGCTCTTAGCGCTCGGACACTCCTGATTTTTTACCTTTTTGCCCTCGGACATCCTCACCCCACTCGAACACAACCTTATTGTGTTGTTGTGTGACCTGAGGCCCATTTGGTTATCTGATTCAAGAGAACATGGACCCGAATATGATCTAGAAGACTAAAGGGGGGCCCATTAAGCTGTTTTAAGTATTTTAATGATTTTTGATAGGTTTTTATTGACTAATACAGTTCGTTTTCTGTGCAGAAATGGCTACTCATGCACCAAAGTTCGAAAGAGATCACAACATAGTTTGTTCCCTATCTGACCCTCCTGAGGACCATATGCAGGAGTTCAAGTCGCTGATCGTGGGCCTTAATACTTGCAGAATTGCGCACGCTTTGAGAGAGAACCCTGTTGTGCTTGCAAACTGGATTTCTGAATTCTGGAACAATTCAACGGCACGAAAGACAGATACTTTCATTTGTTCAAAGATTTGAGGAACTGAAGTGACAATTTCAGAACAAGATATTCGGGAGGTGCTACTTTTTGGTGATTCTCAAGAGGACCCAGTCAGTTTCACAAGAGAGCAGGTTGCTCCAACATTGAAGAAGATGGGATATGAGGGTGATCTACATGCATCTCCATATATCAAGAAACTATTTCCCAGCTACTGGAGAATGCTGATTCATATATTCCTGGCAAGTTTGGGAGGAAACAAGAGTGGATTGGATCAGATGAATTTGAAGTACACTTCAGGAGTGGTAGCATTGATTGAAGGATGGGATTTTAACTTTTCGAGGTGCATTTTTGAAGACATGATGTTGAATGTGAAGACATTGAACAAGAAGTACTTTTATAAGTTTCCACGATTCGTGAAAATGATACTAGAGCACAAATATCCAAGTCTAGAAAAGACTTTTGAAGCGTATGATCAGAAGTGTATGGCTCCTCAGGCATTTGGACTCATAACGCAGAATCGTAAGGACGCCAAGCAAGTGTTTGAAGGAAAGTTTCCACTGGTAAAATTCGGCAACTTTGCTGAAATTGTTGAAGAAGCACGAATTCCTCAATCTTCTCATGTAGCTGAAGAGCATGATGTTCAGATTGTCGAACCACCACCTACTGAACAGGGTTCTCCTCCTGTAAACGTTGATTTGACTGAGGTGGAAAGTGAAGATGAGGAAGTAGTGAAAGATGATGAGAAGACTGCAGGAAATGACGAAGAACAGTTTGAGAACTTTGATTTTGATGATCTGAATGAAGAGGAGATAGATGACTTTATTATTGAAAATGCCGAAGTAAAGTCAGTGACTGAAGCTGAGAAAGAGTTGATTAAGGAAGAGATTGTGACTGATGCTCTCAACACTGCTGTTTCTAAGGCTGTTATTCCTCAAGCAGAAGTGCTTTCGAGCATACTAAATACCGTTCGAGAAGCTAAACAAAGGATTCCTCCGTTTGATGTTGCAGTTGAGACATTTATTAATACTGAAGTTTCTGAAGACCCCAATTCTGATTTGAGGTTGAGGACGAGAATTAAAAGAGATCCAAGGTTGACTATTACTGCCGATGTTTCAGATTCTGCTGCTGAAACTCATTCTACTGCTGCTGATGCTGAAATAGCTGATGCTGGTGTATCAACTGACACTCCTGTTGGTGTTATTAGTTCCACTGTTGTGCCTGCTATTGCAACCGAATCCTTTTCTCAATTCATGAGCAAGGCACCAATCACTGGAAGGATAAATGAGGATGCTGGATCTTCTAGCGCATTGGGTGCGAGTAAGGTTCTGTTTGATGAGGAAGCTTTTCAAAAAGCTCAGATGGCTTTTCTGGCTGATAAAGAATAGGGAAAACATGTGGATGTTGAATTTTTGACAACTGAAGAGAGAGAGGCTAGTCAAGAAGGAATAGACAGTAAAGAAGACATTTTTGCTGAAGTGGATGTTCATAGTTTGCAGACCAAAGTGTTGAACCTGGAGAATGAGAATGTGTGGCTAACTGCTCAGGTGCAGAGTTTGATGGAGACGGTCACTGAAAAGAACCAAAAGATTGTTGAATTGGAGTCAGGATTAGGCGATGTTTCAGCTAGACTGCTTAACTTGACTCAGAAACTGGAAAATAAGTTTGGAAATGAGTTTTCAGAAACGTCATCTTTTGTTGAAAAGGTTATGACTCCTGCTGAGCGTGAAAGATCAGAAAAAGAACATGAAGAACATATAAAGAAATATTTTGAAGATCAAGTTCCTAGAGTGAGAGATCGTCGTCCTGGAAGCACTTATGTTCTTAAGAATACAGCTGAGCCATCTATTGATCCCATGGACGAGCATCCTGAGAGATTCGTGACTATTACCAGAGATCGGTTTGATACTTATGGAAATCAAACACGAATAAAGTGTTGGAGATATAATGATGACAAAGGAGTTTTTGTCGTTCACAGAGGAAATGGAGCTGTGAGTATTATGCTTCTACTTCTGCCTTCAACTCCTGGACCAAGATCGATTTGGCAGAGCTTGCGAGTGCTCCTTTCATTAATCAGACGAGAAATCCAAGAAATAAGATTGGAAGCACATTTCATAAGAAGATTCAGGAGCAAGCGAAGGTGAATTTCAGAGATATGAAGACTGCAAGTTCATTATTGGTGGAGTATAAGGGTGTATTGACTACAGATGGAAAGCCATTCAAGACATTTCAATGGCCGCCTACTGAAAAGATGAAAACCATTCCTTTGTCTAAGCCAGTGGACAGGGGATGCTTGAAGGATATGAAGTTTTGGGTCTATGATCCCACCTCTAGGTCTGCAGTGATTATTTGTGATACTGATGAGCTGAGAGTGTTTGATGCCAAAGATCTGATGAGTTTGCATTCTGAAGATATTCAAATTCTGGTGAAACATTAGATTCAATGTGATCCCACATATGAAGCCTGTGCTAAATCGTTTACTAGTGCAGTGGCTCAAATAGCTAGATTGGGATTAGCATCTGACAGAAGAGGAAGAGTAGAAACTGGATTGTTCGGTCCATATGTTGGTAAGTCGTCTGAAGAGTGGAAGAAGGCATTGGAGAAAAAGAAGAAAAGCTCCAAGAAGCGCAGCAAGAAGCAGTAGAGACACACCAAGTCAACACAAACCTATGGGGATATTGTTGGGCTAGATTTTAGAGGTTTGCGTTGTCTTGGATTATTTTGTTATTGGGTTCGGCCTGTGAAGCCCATGTAGGGATGACCGCCTATGTTATGTATAAATAGGGGTCTCATAGATTGTTTTGGGGTTGCTTGTCAATTATTTTGTTTCGCCCTTGTGTACCAGACGGTTCATAGAAACCGTGTGCACCTTTTAATCAAATCATTATGTTTCAAGCTTCTTCTTTGTCCTTGTCATACAATCATTGTTTCCGCCTTTGGTTGTTTGTGTTTGATACCCGGTAGAGAGGATTCTGGACTAACAATATGCAATGACAAATCTGTTAAACTTATGAATATAACTGGGTATCAGCAGCTTGTAGGAAAGCTAATATATCTGTCTCACACAAGACCTATATCCTATGCTATTCATTATCCTAGCTAGTTTAAGCATAGTCCAACAGAGGGTCATCTTAAGATTGCATTAAGTTTGTTAAGGTATTTAAAATTGGCTCCTGGCTAAGGGATTTCTTTTAAAAAACAGTATGACTTCAGCCTTTTAGCCTACTCAGATTCTGATTGGGCTAAATGCACTTTTACCAGAAAGTCAGTGACTGGATTCTGCATATTTCTAGGAGGATCTCTTGTTTCCTGGAAAAGTAAGAAGCAGTCTACAATTGCTAGATCTTCTACTGAAGCAGAGTTTAGGGCAATGTGTTCTACTGCCTGTGAAGTGTTATGGCTTAAAAATTTATTGAATGAGCTTAACATTGAGGTAAAGTTGCCAGTCAAGATTATGTGTGATAATAGTGCAGCCTTGTCTATAGCTGCTAATCCGGTGTTCTTTGACAAAACAAAACATTTCGAGTTAGATTTGTTTTTCTTAAGAGACATAATAACAAAAGGAATTATTGAAACTTTAAAGGTTTGTTTTGATCAGCAGATTGCTGATATCATGACAAAAGGGCTTAGTGTAAGTAGTCATGGACAAATGTGTAAGTTCCTAAATATGCAAAATGCTTTTGGTTATTAAATTGTGGGGGGGGGGGGGGGGTGTTGAAATTATAATTAACATATCAATTTATAACCAAAAGTATAAGTATTTCATGTTCTATATAATTTGATTTGTACTTTGATATTTTGCATAAGGATTATTGTAGGTGCTGATGTGGCAGATGATATGTTGACTGGATGTGCTGATTTGGCAGCTGACATGCTAACTGGAGGTGCTGACTAGGTGACTGGTGGTGCTAAAGATATGATGGGCTCGATGGTTGAAGTGTTCGTGATATAATTCAGAAGTTCATGGGCCATCTGTTTATGTTTAATAATGGGCTAAGTCAACAGGAGATGGCTGGGCCTTGGTGTTCCACCGGCCCAGGAAGTTGGGTCCAAGCCACGTCATCGATCCGTGTGCTTTATTAGCTTTTGATCTTGGTCGTCCATTAAAGAAACACACTTGTTTAATAGCCGTTGGATTTGTGTTTTCGTACAAGTGGGTCTGAGCACTATATAAGTCTCTCTCTCTCTATCTCCAGCTCAGAAGTTTTACGATCATAATTCAGTCGTTCACTATTCTTTTGCTTTCAACATTATTTGAGTCTCTCAGTCATCTAGGGTTAGATTGTATTGTGAAGATCTGTGAACATCTTGTTCCAGTTCTTGAGTTGTTATTGTCTTTCCTTCGTTGTAGGTGCTAGTGATCATTAGATCAGAGAGTGTTCAGGTTGAGAGTTGTTCATCTTGTATTGTTCTTGATTATTTGGGTGTAATATCTTTCTGGTTTGGGTTTAATAAGTTTAGATGTTTTGATATCATGTTTTTGACACATTATAAAGGAGGAGGCATGGGCAAATATGTTCAAATTGTCTAAAGTTAAGTAGGTATACCAAGGGGCCTTTACAAGTCTCTAATTTTTTTTTGTCAATTTCTTCCTTTTATGTCCTAATGTACAACCTTTAATACTAATTGTATATATCTCTTATGCACTCTTTGTATCCACATGAAGATGTAACCCCTTCATAAACACGTAATTATATGTTGTAATCCTTGAAACCCTATAATGTTCTTCACCTTCACTATGTTATTTTCTTTCTTCTGAAAGTGGTTAAAAATATAATATATGAATATTTGGTAAATGGTGGCCCTTTATGCTAATGCATATCATCAAAAGAAGAATACATCAAGTATTCATGGTCTGACTTCATAAACACCATAAACACCCAATTAAAGCTGGTTGTTACATTACTTCTGTTCGGAAGCAATGAAACATTGATCTATGCATTATATAACATCACTAATTTGCATTATGTGTTGGTTGGTTTCACTTAAATTTACAAATTTAAATTAGTGGATTTTGTGTGAATACCAGTTTAAATTACTAGATTTGAGTGATTGCCACCCATCACCACCACCTACCTATTGCCACCGACATGGCCATGACCTCACCACCTACACGTCATTCTTGCAACTAGCCACTATAAAAAGAAATAAGAAATGTAGCAGGAGAACACTATTTTGGAACATCTTTGTCATTCCTAAGCTTGACCACTTTGTAAAAATTGTACATCTACATGTATCATGACCACTTTACAAACAGTGTTTTCAGATATAGCAATTAATGACTATCATGATTTGAACATTGGAATAATTATAATGTTTTTTTTCTTCTACATGTAATGTAGAACAATAAAAGGACAAAATACAACTAATAGAAAATTTTGATGGGCAAAAAGAAGTACTAATAATTGAAGTACCCACACTTTTGCTTAATTAACTGAAAGAGAAAACAAGAATTTTGGATCAAATGTATTGATGGGTGAAGGTTCTATTGGATGGGTTTGCCAATAATAGTGAAGAAGAGTGGTGTTTACCTAAAAAGATGTCCATGAAATTTTATTCCACCTAAGGTACTTGTAAGATGGGTTTTCTTTCCTTTATTGTTTCTCTTGACATAAATTTTATGATTTCATACAACTAGGCTTGCTAGCTATATTCATTTAAGTGAATTCAGAGGTATTGGCTTATTTCCATTTCACATGCTTTCACCTATTATGATCCATTCATGGTAAGCCGGCAATCTGTATGGTTTGAGACTTTGAGATAACGGTACGGATTTGGCAATTTCAATGTTCGGTCAATAGTTTATAACCTGGATTGGTGCTGTGTAAAGTGTAAACGCCTGTTTATTTTTTATACATATTATTTTTGGAATGTGGTTATGTTTAGAATTCACCCACAAACCCCACACACGTGCCACAAACCCCAACAACTAGAAGGCGACAAAACAAATGCACCCGCTGCAATGCGCGGGCATTAAAACTAGTTAAAACCAACAATTCAAACCTCTGTACAAATCAAACACTTTGATCCTTAATTCCAATACTTCCCTGTGAAAGAACAACATAATTCAAGAACCAACCCATAATCATGATTACAATCTTACACCCATTGATCCTCAAATCAAACACTAAAGACATAAACATTACAACAAATTTCCATCCAAGATTTAACGTTATAATTCGTGCAAAACAACAATAATGAAAACCAGAGTACTTGAGTATAGAAACACATCCAGATACCAACTAATTAGGGTAATAAGAGCGGAATGAATACCTGGCACGTCTTGCAGATGCTTTATAATGAACTTGAACGAAGCATGCATTAGATGGAATCAATTTGTCTTAAATTACATTTAATACGAAAACTGAATCGTTGGTTACAGTTACAATCAATCAGGTCATCGATTACACAACTCCATGATTTAAAAAAACAGAAGAAATCATTGAAACCTCATTGAAGAGAGAAATAAAGAGGGCTGATCTTCGGAATAACCTCATGAAACCGATCTACGGTATTCAATAGATAATTAAGTTGGATTGAATGTTAGACTGATTATATGCCGTCTTTGAAGAAGAGTATTTATAAGGGTAAGGGTATTGTGGTTAGAAGCAGGTTAAAAAATACAGTTTTAAACTAAACCTTTTGGTCTCCCATCTTAAAAAGGTTGTAAATTTACTATTTTAGACATTCAGTTTGTTTAATAATGTTATATAGATTATACAAAATACACATACATATACACATACACACAAACACATATATATACACACATATATACATACATATATAATGTAAGGATCAATGGGGACCACAAAAAATGAAAAACTGGGAAACCATATATTTAGGGGTTATTTGATAGCATCTGAATGGCTATTAAGATGTTACATCTGAATGGTTCATAACCTCTTAATGGTTAAGATGTAATCTTAAGTATGAATAGTTAAGAAGCAACATCTTAACATTCCTTTATTGTTTCTCTTGACATAAATTTTATGATTTCATACAACTAGGCTTGCTAGCTATATTCATTTAAGTGAATTCAGAGGTATTGGCTTATTTCCATTTCACATGCTTTCACCTATTATGATCCATTCATGGTAAGCCGGCAATCTGTATGGTTTGAGACTTTGAGATAACGGTACGGATTTGGCAATTTCAATGTTCGGTCAATAGTTTATAACCTGGATTGGTGCTGTGTAAAGTGTAAACGCCTGTTTATTTTTTATACATATTATTTTTGGAATGTGGTTATGTTTAGAATTCACCCACAAACCCCACACACGTGCCACAAACCCCAACAACTAGAAGGCGACAAAACAAATGCACCCGCTGCAATGCGCGGGCATTAAAACTAGTTAAAACCAACAATTCAAACCTCTGTACAAATCAAACACTTTGATCCTTAATTCCAATACTTCCCTGTGAAAGAACAACATAATTCAAGAACCAACCCATAATCATGATTACAATCTTACACCCATTGATCCTCAAATCAAACACTAAAGACATAAACATTACAACAAATTTCCATCCAAGATTTAACGTTATAATTCGTGCAAAACAACAATAATGAAAACCAGAGTACTTGAGTATAGAAACACATCCAGATACCAACTAATTAGGGTAATAAGAGCGGAATGAATACCTGGCACGTCTTGCAGATGCTTTATAATGAACTTGAACGAAGCATGCATTAGATGGAATCAATTTGTCTTAAATTACATTTAATACGAAAACTGAATCGTTGGTTACAGTTACAATCAATCAGGTCATCGATTACACAACTCCATGATTTAAAAAAACAGAAGAAATCATTGAAACCTCATTGAAGAGAGAAATAAAGAGGGCTGATCTTCGGAATAACCTCATGAAACCGATCTATGGTATTCAATAGATAATTAAGTTGGATTGAATGTTAGACTGATTATATGCCGTCTTTGAAGAAGAGTATTTATATGGGTAAGGGTATTGTGGTTAGAAGCAGGTTAAAAAATACAGTTTTAAACTAAACCTTTTGGTCTCCCATCTTAAAAAGGTTGTAAATTTACTATTTTAGACATTCAGTTTGTTTAATAATGTTATATAGATTATACAAAATACACATACATATACACATACACACAAACACATATATATACACACATATATACATACATATATAGTGTAAGGATCAATGGGGACCACAAAAAATGAAAAACTGGGAAACCATATATTTAGGGGTTATTTGATAGCATCTGAATGGCTATTAAGATGTTACATCTGAATGGTTCATAACCTCTTAATGGTTAAGATGTAATCTTAAGTATGAATAGTTAAGAAGCAACATCTTAACTTTCCTTTATTGTTTCTCTTGACATAAATTTTATGATTTCATACAACTAGGCTTGCTAGCTATATTCATTTAAGTGAATTCAGAGGTATTGGCTTATTTCCATTTCACATGCTTTCACCTATTATGATCCATTCATGGTAAGCCGGCAATCTGTATGGTTTGAGACTTTGAGATAACGGTACGGATTTGGCAATTTCAATGTTCGGTCAATAGTTTATAACCTGGATTGGTGTTGTGTAAAGTGTAAACGCCTGTTTATTTTTTATACATATTATTTTTGGAATGTGGTTATGTTTAGAATTCACCCACAAACCCCACACACGTGCCACAAACCCCAACAACTAGAAGGCGACAAAACAAATGCACCCGCTGCAATGCGCGGGCATTAAAACTAGTTAAAACCAACAATTCAAACCTCTGTACAAATCAAACACTTTGATCCTTAATTCCAATACTTCCCTGTGAAAGAACAACATAATTCAAGAACCAACCCATAATCATGATTACAATCTTACACCCATTGATCCTCAAATCAAACACTAAAGACATAAACATTACAACAAATTTCCATCCAAGATTTAACGTTATAATTCGTGCAAAACAACAATAATGAAAACCAGAGTACTTGAGTATAGAAACACATCCAGATACCAACTAATTAGGGTAATAAGAGCGGAATGAATACCTGGCACGTCTTGCAGATGCTTTATAATGAACTTGAACGAAGCATGCATTAGATGGAATCAATTTGTCTTCAATTACATTTAATACGAAAACTGAATCGTTGGTTACAGTTACAATCAATCATGTCATCGATTACACAACTCCATGATTTAAAAAAACAGAAGAAATCATTGAAACCTCATTGAAGAGAGAAATAAAGAGGGCTGATCTTCGGAATAACCTCATGAAACCGATCTATGGTATTCAATAGATAATTAAGTTGGATTGAATGTTAGACTGATTATATGCCGTCTTTGAAGAAGAGTATTTATAAGGGTAAGGGTGTTGTGGTTAGAAGCAGGTTAAAAAATACAGTTTTAAACTAAACCTTTTGGTCTCCCATCTTAAAAAGGTTGTAAATTTACTATTTTAGACATTCAGTTTGTTTAATAATGTTATATAGATTATACAAAATACACATACATATACACATACACACAAACACATATATATACACACATATATACATACATATATAGTGTAAGGATCAATGGGGACCACAAAAAATGAAAAACTGGGAAACCATATATTTAGGGGTTATTTGATAGCATCTGAATGGCTATTAAGATGTTACATCTGAATGGTTCATAACCTCTTAATGGTTAAGATGTAATCTTAAGTATGAATAGTTAAGAAGCAACATCTTAATGATTGCTTCTTAGCCATTCAGACTTAATATTATCTCTTAACCATTTAGAGGTTGTGGATCTTAAGAGGTAGCCTCTGAATGATTATTTGCAGGCTAACAAAGAGCCCCATGTTAATTAAATCATAAAAATTTAATTTAACATATAAAAAAAAAAGTTAACTATTTTTAAAATTTTTGACTTTTTTTTTATACAGAAGGCTTATACATGCATTTATTAGCAAAAGCCCCAAAAGATTTTTTTTTTAACATTAAAACTTGTCAAATTACATCAAAATAGAAGGTAGACGGGCAACAAGCTGCGCTGAACCCCTTTCTGAATTACGAATCCTAATCTACTAAATACAAACCCCTGCCCCTGGAGAGTACGCAGTTCATTGCAAAGAGCTTCCCGGTTTCAAATACCGGCATGATTGGGTGAGAGACGTTTTGTGGGACATATTGGGAAGAGTGGGGATGTATGCCAAGAAGGAGGCCCCTGTGAATTTTCTCACGCACCCTACAGAAGGGAGATCTACTCTGCGACCAGCGGATCTGCTCGTCTTTGGTTGGGCCAGGGGGAAACATGCTTGTGTAGACCTCACGGGGGTATCTCCTTTGGCTGGTTTAAGAGAAAACGGGTTTGTAGCTAGACAAGCATCAAGAAAAGCTGAATCGAAGAAAATAGATAAGCACGCTAGAGCTTGTGCAGAGAACCAACATGTCTTTGTCCCCTTGGCCTTTGATACCTTTGGCTCCCTAGCACCAGAAGCTATTCGTTTCTTGACTAGGGTTCAAAGGGTTTTTTGAAAAAAAATTTACAAGTTAAATTGTATTTTTATATATATTTAACATGTTAAATGAATGACTCCATGGTTCCCCACTTTTTAAGTTCCGCATTGAACACACACACAAAAACACACACACACACATATATATATAGGGGTAGAAGATCCTGTAGGAAATTGATTTTTGTGATAAGTGTGAGAAAGATTAAGAATTGACATGTAGCTATCATGTTTTGGATTTAAGAATGGTGTTTTGAGTTTGTTTGGCTTGAAAAACACTAAACACAACAATTTACGACGATTTAAAATACAATGCAATGTAGTATAGTCATTAAAATTAAAACACACTAGAAACACTTAAAACACATTGGTTAATGTTCTTGACACTGTGTTTTAAGTTTTTAGCCTAAAATACATTGTTTTCTGTTTTTAATTGCATGTTATGTTTGGTGTTTTTCTAGGCAAAACAATCCAAAACGTCATGAATAAGTCCAAAAAATGATGCAGAGATATCAATTTTTAATTCTTCTCACACTTCTCATAAAAACATATTTTCCTACAGGATCCGTGCCCTATATACGTGTGTATATATATCGGATTCGGTTATAATAAGAACTAGGTTTAGTTGTGAGAATCGTGAGAACTCCGACATGAAATGCGAATTTAAAAAAAAATAGACACTGATATAAAAATGGCTAACTAAAAAATATACAAAAAAAAATGATAAACAATTTACGTCATCCTTACACCATTGTAGCAATAGTGACGTAAATGTCTACATCAATGTAATATTTTATTATGGTTTAATCTGAATCACACATTCATTTTACATAATTAAATGTTTGGCTATTAAGTGAGTTCCAATGGTTCTCACAACTCAACCTAGTTCTCATTTTACGTCATATATATATATATATATATATATATATATATATAGGGTTAGGATAATTTGAGAACTCGTGTGAGTTGTGAGAACCATGGGAACTCTTCTAGACCATTGATCATACCAATCCAATGGTTGAGAATCAATCTTTGTGGGTTTTTGTCTTTTATTGAAGATATATTTGTTGGTTGATAAATTTATAATAAAAAAACGTCTGGAAGGGTATTTTGGGTATGAAAAAAAAACCCTGACTCCTCCCACCCTCGTTCCCCCCGGACAAGTTATCATATCACAACTATATTATTTTTTGAATCTAAAATTTATAATCTCTCCCTCTCTCATCATCCATCATACAAAAACACAGGGGGTTACTTCCAAACGTTGCACAGTCGTTGCATCACCGAATAGAGAAAGGCCTTCCTATCATCTTTTCCAACTTGGGTTTCTGAGGCATTTTATGCTTTTTGGTATTTTTTCATTGAATGCTGGTTTTTTTTTCATTTCATCGTACAGTGTGTGGTTCGTTGAAAAAAAAACGTCCGATTAAAATTTTTTGTTCAGTTTGTTTTTGGGGTGTGTGGATAACAGTGTTTTAGGATTTTTGTGTGTGTTTTAGAAATCTCTTTATTGGTATACTATGTTGCCCTACTATGATGTATGATTTTTATACCCGTTTTTTGTGTGGGATTTTTTAAACTGATGATATGTTTGGGCTTTAAGGATGGGTTCTATGTGTCTGTTTTACATTGGGGTAAAAACATGTTAGGGTTTTTCATATTGATGATATGTTTTAGCAATTAAGGACTGCTCTACTTTGTTTGTTCTACAATGGGGTAAAACGTTTTAATTCGGAATGTAAGAATGGGAGTATTTGTTGATCCTAATTTTGGTATACTATGATGTATGTTTTTATATGTTTTAGGGAATAAGGATTGCTCTTCTTTGTGTGTTTTACAGTGGAATAAACCGTTTTAATTCGGGATGTAAGAATGGGCCTATTTGTTGATAATGTTTTTGGGATTTTTGTGTTTTTGAGGACCACAGGGCTGTTGTGGTAAAAAAGAAAAATGGTAGTTGGTACAAGAAGTTCTAAATGAGCCCGTGGGCAAGCTTTGGCCCCTGTTTAGGTTATTTGCCTCAGTTCCGGTAGAAGAGGTTAGGTCATGTTTTGTAACTGGTTTTGTTTTTTTTTTTTTTTGTTTATTTATTTTCCTAATTGGTCATTGTGTAGGAGATGACATGGCTGAAACTAGTGGAAGACAACACAGAAATGTCGGTCCCATTGAGCCAATACATATAGGACCGTCTACTGGTGCTGAGGCCACACCATTGTCTACGGGCATACGAAAGAAAAAAGAAGCGAGCACAAGTTGAGGGCCACTTTGATGTTGTAGATGATTACATGTCTGACACGCCGTCACGAAAGAGAGTGGCAAAGCCTCCCCATAAGCAGGCACGGGGGAGCTTGAAAACACGTTCATCCCCGCGACAACTTTTCTTGGGAATTTCAAAACTTACTGGCAGGCAAAAAGAAGCGGTTTTGCCGATGGGGTTTGGGGATATGTTGCGTTTCAATGTATACGGTATCCCAGTAAAACTAGCTCACTACACAGTTGATGCTTTCCAGCCTGAAAGAATGAGATTGAGGTGTCAGTAATAGGAAGTGCCTATAGACACTACTGTTGTGCATAATGTGTTTGGTGTCCCTTGTGGAGGCATCAAATTTTCAACTCTTATTGAGCCAAACGAGTGGGATCCAAAGCTAAACGTCTGGCGTGATCGCTACCCGTCAAACACTTACATTCCCACGCCATTGATAGTCAGTAAGATACACGCTGATGAGTATGAAGACATGTTCATGTTTAGGGTTGACTTCATTATGCTGTTTGTGACAACAATGATCATCTCTCATAGGAATGGCTCCTGCAAAGAAGAGATTCCAAAGTGTTTTACAAGTGAAACAAAGTTTGAGAGCATCGATTGGTGTGGTTTTATGGTAACCTCCCTGAAATCATGTAAGGATAAATGGAGGCGCAGTGACCCGGGGTACGCCTTTGCTGGCCCGTTGACTTTGTTGAAGGTATGAACACTTCAGCCTGGTCATTGGAGTTGCTTAGCAGGCGGGTTTGGCTTGGGCAAGGTAAAGGAAGTGACTCTGGGGTCGATTGAAACCAACAAGGTCGCTGGTGATGACATTGAGGTACATATGACATTTGTTTTTTGATTAGTAGGTTTATTCTTGGCTATGTTTATCCCTAAAAAAGTTTAGTCTTTTGGTCTAATCAGGTGGAGTTGCGCGCATCATGTGATAGGTTATCAGAGTTCAGGGCGTTAAAATTGCAAGTTGGAACGATTTTATCTTCGTTGAATTCACGATATCCAAATAACAGCAACGTGATTGGGTTGGAGGCTGACTACAAGAGGGAATCATGTGCGAATCATGAACCAGTTTGTGAGAAAACAAGGACGCTTGACACACCATCTAAGACGATAAAGGATGTTGTTGGAGAGTTGGTAGACCAGTACAACAATGTGGCACCAATGGATGTAGTGGTCAGCTTTGAAGGTACAAAAAACCACACGTTGACCTAAAAAAATGTTTATTACATTGGTGTAAAAAAATTGTATTGTGTCCAGGAACATGGGACACGGGGGGAGAAGGAGGATGTTGCCGACACTTAGGGGTCATCCGAATCGCACTGGCGATGGTCACTAGTTGCTTAGTAGGTTTGAACCTCAAGACACTAGTGCTACCCCGGATCCTAAGAATGTGCAGGGGCTAGACCCGATTGTTGGCGCAAATTGTGTTACCCCGGACGGTAAGATCTCTAATCTTAAAAATTGTGTCATTTTCCATTTTATATTAAGGCTGTTTTTGTTTGTTTTTGTTTGTTTTTCTTTTTTTATTAAGACGACAATGGGGAAGCTACTATTGGAAGTGGTGCGAATTCTGGTACTGCATCGTTAGACACTAGGGGTAAAAAGCCCAGCTGTTGAGTCTCAGAAGCCATTGATTGTTGATCTTGCAGTGAGTGGGAAAGAAGGGAAAACATTAGCAAAAGAGGTGCATGCGCACAGGAAGAGATTTGACCTTCCAACAATATTGTAACACCCCAACCGATGGCGGAAATATCGGGATGTCACGTATTGATGATTGTTCAGTAGCTCATGGTAAATAATAAATTTCATTATATGATTTAAATAAATTACATACAATTGTTCTACAAGAATTCGTACATCAAATTGAATAAAACTATGCACACATCTTCAAGCATTAATTCAAATCTTCAAGCAAGTAGAACCTGAAACATGTTAAGTTGAAAATATTTTGGGTCAACAAAAGTTGGTGAGAATTACATAGGTTTTGATAATCGAATAAAATTGTTGTGCAATTCATGTGTCATGGCAATCTAGTCCATATGCGAAAACATACTAGAAGTAAATCGAGTGCATAATCAACCATTGTGACTGTTGTATTGTGGTACATCCCATACGCTCATGGTTCACTCGTTTATATTGCAGTAACAAACACCCACGCTACCTTTGTAGGAGGCACGTATCCGGGTGGGATTGTCAGTCCAATAGATCTATCAATGTATACCGTTTGGCTGATGAATGTTTATGCTAGAATTGTGCTTACCCTAGTCATGTTCAAGACATAATGCAACATAGAAAAACACATAGACACATTGATGATTGAATTGCATAAATGATGTTGTAACATGTTTCACCCCAAAAATGGTGATAAATAGAAAAGGGGCTATGTAAAACTCACCTTAGCAAAGTATTAAGTCTCGAGAAATAGAATATGTGTAGCCCCAAAGTTGCCAATTACAAGAGCTTATAATCAAAGCTTCAAGTGTAGAAGTAACAGACTATAGAAGAAAGCTATGAGGGAAAGTTTAATCGGATTGAAACAATTAGAGGTGTAAAGTATAATGGGTCATAGGTGGGTTTTTATACTAGTTTTGGATTCAATTAGCCATTAAAATTGGTCAACACCATAAAGTAAGGTATTATGATGAATTGACTATTTGACTAAGACTTTGACTGTTTGACTAAGACTTTGACTAGGACTTTGACTATTTGACTCAAGGCTTTATTTAAAAAAAAAAAAAAATCTTGTATGTGAAAAAAAAAAAGAATTTAGAATCATATTATTATTATTATTATTTATATACATTTATGTATGTATATAAGTTGTGAGTTAGGATAAATAAAGACTTAGGCACATTTGTATAATATTAATGATAAATGTGTAATAAAAAAATATATATATATAAGGGCTTTTTATGTATTAAAATTTTGTGATGCTACAGTCTCCCCTACTTTTGGAAACTTCGTCCCGAAGTTTATTGAAAACACAGGGTTGAAGGTGATTGGGTAGAAATTAGGACAAGGGTGGTTTGGGAAGTTTCGAGTTAAAGCATGACATAAATTTATAGGTAACAGAATAAACTGTTTCGAATAATTTAGGTAAGAGTTTTGATATGCGTGAGTTTTAAGGGTTGGATTAGGTTCATCTGAAATAGCAAGGAGAATAAGAATCTTAAGTTTTAGGACTTCTAAAAGAAATGCATGAGTTGATTGACTATAGAAAGACTAAATGAACTACCAGGTAACTAGAGTTTATAATTGGTTATTTACTGAAAACCTTGATAGAATTCCACACTACCTTAACGTACCTGTAAATTCATGATTACGTTCCGGACCGCAATCACCAATTTACCTTACATTAAAGTTTTGCGTCCTTCTATATCTCCACCGATTGTTGAGCAGGTCCGATAGCCTCCACCAGTCGTGGAGTAGGTTGTAGGGTCTCTCCCGACTGTTGAAAAGGCATAATGACCTCTACCAATCGTTGAGTAGGTTCGATAGCCTCCACCAGTCGTGGAGCAGGTTGTAGGGCCTCTCCCGACTGTTGAAAAGGCATGATGACCTCTATTAAGTGCAGCATTTATTATACACATAGGTTGCAAATTGATAACATGTTTATGCAAGCAAGTATAACAAGCACAGTATATGAGTTGTAGTTGTATAGATTTATATAATTAGTTCACATTCAAACAATCATGCACCATGTAACAACTCTCAGACAAATATTTTATTACTTGAATCAAATAGCGTCAAAACATAGAATAAAAGCAACCAATAGTCAAATGGTGAGACTTGCGGTTAGGTAGCTGGAGGATCTTGATCTCTGTTTAGTTTAGGGCATCGGTCACGGAAGTGATTTGGGTAATGAATGTTCAATAAGATATGGGTTGAATGAAGGACAATAAGGTAATATAAGGAATGTAATCATTTATTCATTTAATTAAAACGAATAAACGATAAAGTTGACTTATCAAAGATTCTAAATTCTAATAACATATGAAGACATGCTTTAGCCTATAAGTGAACACTCATCCCGAGAATTCCCAGGTAGGCATCCGGGTCCCTCGTCTGATTGGGATATATGCGCAATGCCAGCCTAGACAGAAGACTCAGAATACAGGCGTTCACCCTTCCAGATTGCACGTGTTCGTTATTAAAATCTAGAACTTCGACGAGATCTCAAGGTGGTTCAGGCTAAACCTGAGGATTTTGTCCTATTAGTCTAAGAGTAGATCCAATGGTGGAGAGCAACCTTCTTGTAAGGATGAAAGTAGGGATAAGAAGTAGGAGGGAGATAGAGAATGGCAAGTAAAAGAAGCAAATACTGGTTATAATCCTATGGTTATAGACTAGATTATTTTTCTAATAACCTAATTCCCTATAACCATGGCTCTGATACCAATCTGTAACACCCCAACCGATGGCGGAAACATCGGGATGTCACGTATTGATGATTGTTCAGTAGCTCAGTGTAAATAATAAATTTCATTATATGATTTAAATAAATTACATACAATTGTTCTACAAGAATTCGTACATCAAATTGAATAAAACAATGCACACATCTTCAAGCATTAATTCAAATCTTCAAGCAAGTAGAACCTAAAACATGTTAAGTTGAAAATATTTTGGGTCAACAAAAGTTGGTGAGAATTACATAGGTTTTGATAATCGAATAGAATTGTTGTGCAATTCATGTGTCATGGCAATCTAGTCCATATGCGAAAACATACTAGAAGTAAATCGAGTGCATAATCAACCATTGTGACTGTTGTATTGTGGTACATCCCATACGCTCATGGTTCACTCGTTTATATTGCAGTAACAAACACCCACGCTACCTTTGTAGGAGGCACGTATCCGGGTGGGATTGTCAGTCCAATAGATCTATCAATGTATACCGTTTGGCTGATGAATGTTTATGCTAGAATTGTGCTTACCCTAGTCATGTTCAAGACATAATGCAACATAGAAAAACACATAGACACATTGATGATTGAATTGCATAAATGATGTTGTAACATGTTTCACCCCAAAAATGGTGATAAATAGAAAAGGGGCTATGTAAAACTCACCTTAGCAAAGTATTAAGTCTCGAGAAATAGAATATGTGTAGCCCCAAAGTTGCCAATTACAAGAACTTATAATCAAAGCTTCAAGTGTAGAAGTAACAGACTATAGAAGAAAGCTATGAGGGAAAGTTTAATCGGATTGAAACAATTAGAGGTGTAAAGTATAATGGGTCATAGGTGGGTTTTTATACTAGTTTTGGATTCAATTAGCCATTAAAATTGGTCAACACCATAAAGTAAGGTATTATGATGAATTGACTATTTGACTAAGACTTTGACTGTTTGACTAAGACTTTGACTAGGACTTTGACTATTTGACTCAAGGCTTTATTTAAAAAAAAAAAAAAAATCTTGTATGTGAAAAAAAAAAAGAATTTAGAATCATATTATTATTATTATTATTTATATACATTTATGTATGTATATAAGTTGTGAGTTAGGATAAATAAAGACTTAGGCACATTTGTATAATATTAATGATAAATGTGTAATAAAAAAAATATATATATATATAAGGGCTTTTTATGTATTAAAATTTTAGGGAAAATTTTGTGATGCTATAAATATGGGCATAGGGGTGATCGTATGTGCCTAACCTTTGAAACCCTATTTGGAATAAATATATGTATAAGTGTGTACGAATTTTGTTCTTATACGTGCTTACCTAATTGTAGCAGTCACAGCGGGTGGCCTAATTGCAGGCTTGAGTTAGACAAGTTTTAGCTTAGGCCTGACACAATTGAGCGAGCCAATAGGGCCTGGACTGTGGGACAAAGGCTTGATTTAGCTGATTGGGCCTGGACTGGATAACAGAAGCTTTAGTCAGCCAAGTTTTAGCCTTGGCCTCACACAAGAGAACTCGGTCGATTGCGTAGCTAAAGAGTAGTCTTGTTGATGGTTTGAGCCAACCCACTTTTAGATTGGGGCTAAACCAAGAACCAAAAGAGTTGGTGAATGCGGATAGGGAGGTTTTTGAACCAGGGGCTGAGGTTGGTGTGTTGAACGATTTTATGAAGAAAATACTCGGTACAAAACCAATGCCTAATGAGTCTAAAGACAGTTAGTGTACATAACCTTGGTTGATAAAAGACTGTTATTATTATTATTATTATTATTATTATTATTATTATTATTATTATTTCTTGTGCTTGCTAACACCACAGGTTGTGCTTGTACACACGCGAAGGCTTAGTCGTGCATCAGTCTGTCTTGGGGCAACAAGCGGGTGGGAGGCTTAAAGAGGGTAAGGGTTCAATTACTTTGATTTGTTTTACACAAGTGTAAGCATGTTTTTGTTGTTTCCAGTGCAGGGTAAGGCGTGTGATATCTCTGGCGTACCATCGTCTAGTGTCACGACACATCCCATGGACAGCGTTACGATGAAGGCAGTTGTACCGCGGGGCCTATCATGGAGTATGGTAGTCGGGTTGCCTGTTGTGTTGAACACTAATGCTGAAGTAGAAACGAAATGCATAAGAAGAGAGCTGCTAGTGTGGGAATTCCTGTTTAGAAATACTGAAAAGACAGCGCTTATGGACCAGGCGACCCTTGAGGGTAAGAAACAGTAATATATGAAATTTTATTATAGAGTGGTTCTAGGGCTGCAAACGAACTGAACTTTCAGCGAACAGTTCAAGAACCATTCGGCAGGAAGTTCGTTTGTGTTCGTTCGTTTAATAAACGAACGAACACGAACAAAAAATTCCGTTCGTTTAGTTAAACGAATGAACATGAACAGAGGCCGCGTTCGTTCGTTTATGTTCGTGAACGTTCGGTAACGTGTTCGTTTATGTTCGTTTGTGTTCGATAGTTTATTAAGGCTTTTAATTTTTATATTTTTTTATATTCATTTATTTATTTTACCCAATAAATAATATATATGAGGTAACTATATGACTCTATGAGATTAACAAACCTAGTTTTTTGTATCCAAACTCATTATATATTTTCACGTTCCAGCGTTGATGCCCTTCACCTCCAACGCCCTCTGCCATCCACCTCTAACGCCCTTCTCTAGTACTAAGTATTTTTAGACAATTAGGTTATTATATTTGGGGGGGGGGGGGTGGGTCTAGCTAATGTCTTAATGTATGTAAATTCAATATTATTCAAAAGTTAATATATGTCTGTTTGTGTTTGTTTCCATTCATGAACACTTCTTTGTGTTCATGAACACGTGTTTGTGTTCATTAATGTTCGTTTGTGTTCGTGTACGTTCATGAACAAAATTAACAAATGAACACGAACATGAGTGTTTTCTTAACATACGAACACGAACAGAAAATCTCGTTCGGTAAGTGTTCATGAACTGTTCGTGAACACATAATTTTTTTAACAAACGAACACGAACACGGCTTTGTTCGTGTTCGTTCGGTTTGTTTACAGCCCTAAGTGGTTCTCATATTCTAGGTTAGTTGCTTTATATACACATGTATTTATTTCTTTATTCTTTGTTGTTGCCTGTACCTTGTAGAAAAGAGGATGTTGGAGGTTCTGTAGATGAAATAGACATTGACCCCACCGAGTATTACCTGTAAGTGTTAGTACTCTACGCTATGTCTAAAACGCACACTACCCCCCTATTAATTTAGATAATGGCAGGTACGTACTGTTTGAGGACTAGTACGGATTGCGAGCTGAAGCCCCACTGCTGCAATCTTTGGCAATAGGCAGGAGGTTCTACGGTTTGGTAGTTGATGCCTGGGTGAATGTCCTTAACAACGACCCGATGTACCGGTTTGCTAGGGTTGCGTCGCTTGTTTGTTGCAAGTACTACCATTGTGAGTAAAAAGGCTTTTTATTTTGTTTTTTATGCCTACTTTGTCAAACTGACCATGACATTTGGTGCGAAAAAAAATTTGATCTGGTTGAGTGGATCTTAACGTTGGATGAGGACCCAGATAGTAGTCGTGTGGCGTCTTTTAATAATGGTCTCTCAGGCGCACTTTGTGGGGATGAGAAGCAACTGGATTTGCGTACAATTGACATGGTTTTTGTGTCCGTGCTAGAATGTGAACACTATTACGTTGTTGTATTTGACTTCAAGCATGAGGACATCTGCGTAATAGATAATATTGTGCCAAAAAGTCGCCCATGGTGCTATCGGAAAACAACTTGTACATCATTAAAAGCATACCTTACAAAGTGGTAAAAAAAATCGTGACTTTTGTTTCCACCCCCTGTTTTAAGACTTTTATATGGCAATACTCCTAATCCCTGGAATGTAAAAAATTACATGCAAAAACATATTTTTGTTGACTACCTTGCTATGGTGAATCACTCGAAAGCGGTAGCGATGAGCACATGCTATATAAGGCAGGTACCTTTTCCATGGGCTACGTCCAAGAACACGGTCGACTGTGGGGTTTTCATGATGTGACACATGGAAAATTATTGCGGCGTTTCCGTTCCTTTCAAGTGTGGGTTTAGCCTTAATGGGAAGCGAAAGCAAGCACATGTTGACGCTTTGAGGAAGAGGTATGCAGCAAGTATCCTTTTGTCATCAACAAACATCTACACCGATCGGGTTTGGCGTGGTGCTCTCCATGTCTAAAAGGGCTGGGCGTTTTTTTTTAGATTGTCATTTTGTAGGGTGTTCTAGCGTCTGAAACAACTGCTACGTAATAAATGTGGGTTATTATTTTGTGTGTTCTTAGATATGAGTTAAGTAGGTTAATGGGTTACAATGGTTATTTTACAAAGTGACTATGTTTTAGCTGGTGGTTAACCATACTGTTGAAAACATACATGTTTTTTTGTATATGGTTAATGTATTATTTAAGTTAATGTGTGCTGGTGGTTAACCTAGGTTTTATAGTGGTGTAAATTTATTTTCTGGTTTATGTAACATTTTCATGTGTGCTGCCTATGTTTTTCAGTGGTGTAAATTCAAAAATTTATTTAATGTTAGCTGCCTTAATATATATATATATATATATATATATATATATATATATATATATATATATATATATATATATATATAGAGGGTAAGGATCCATGAAAAACCTTCCTAAACTGAAAAACTCTGGAAACTCTGACTTCCCGAGCTTTTTATGGCCTGAAAATTTAGGGCATGTAATATACATGATTCTAAGAATTTTGAGCCAAAAAAAAAAAATAATAAAAAAAGCGCCGAACACTTTTTTGTTGAAAAAAAAAAGTTTTTGAGTAACACATGTTAAGCGAAATTAACCTGTGTTAATAATGTGTTACCCGAAAACTTATTTTTTTCTTAAAAGTACTCGGCGCTTTTTTGATTTTTTTGGCTCAAAATGCTTAAAATCATGTATATTATGTATATTATATACCCTAAAATTTTCATATAAAAAAAAGCTCGGGAAGTTAGAGTTTCCAGAGTTTTCCAATTTAGGAGGGTTTTCCTTTGATCCTTATATTATATATATATAAAGAGAGAGAGGGGAAGAATTGGGAAAAAATTCTTGAATTTGAGGAAACCCAAGAAACCTAATTAGTGGCCCTAATTGCTCCATCACCCACTTTCAACATTTTCATTTTGGGAGGAAAATGGCATTTTGTGAGTCATTTTATTTGTCTCTTTATCATCATCCACTTTATTAATCAATCATCTATCACTTACTCTCTCTCTTAAAAACATTCAGATCTAGAGCTCAACCCATATATATATATATATATATATATATATAGGTTAGGAATTGTGTAGAAAGTGGTGTTTTCCTAAGAAGTCTAGGAAGCCACACATTAATGACATGTGGCACTTCTAATTTCTATAGAAAAGGGTATCTTGGTAATTAAGAAATTAGATTAGTTTTTTTAATAATAAAACAATTAATAATAATAACTAGATAATTATGGAATAGATTTCAGTTTTTAAATTTCCTATTTTTATGCTACTGAATTTAACTAGATAATAATAATTAGATAATCATCTTCATCATACAATCTCAACGAATATCATCACCATCTTCATCATAAGTCATCATGATTTCAACTAACAACCCTTAAAAAACGATAAGACACTGTTAGTTGTGATAAAACATTACACGAAGAAATAAAAACTGGTAAAACAATATGCGAAGAAATAAAAACGGGTAAAACACTATACGAAGAAATGAGCATTTGATAAAACACGATGCGAAGAAATAAACACCGGTAAAACACCTTGCAAAGAAATAATCACTGACAAAACACGATGCGAAGAAATAAATCAACTAACAACCATAAAAAATGATAAGACACTGTTAGTTGTGATAAAACACTATGCGAAGAGCACCAGTAAAACACTATACGAAGAAATAAACATTTGATAAAACACCATGCGAAGAAATAAACACTAGTATGTAAACCTTACACAAAAAATAGATGATATAACATCATTTGATCGTTGTATATTCATACAAAAACACTAAAAAGTTGAATTGATCCATCATTGGCGTTGATTATTGTAAAGTGTTTTTTTAGTTTATTGGTGCTAAACTTTGAAAGAATGCATATTGAATAAACAATGAAAAGGGTTTCCAGTTATGTTTCGTAAGAATTTGAATGATGGAAATGATGGTGATTTTTTTTAAAAAAGGAAACGAGCGTGAATGTAGGGGTTTTGTGCAACATTTTTTTTATTTTTTTCCATTTAAAACTTTAATGACTTTACAAGAATACCCCTACATGTTCTAATTAACTAATGATTATAAAACACTAATTACATAAATGCCATTCATTTAATCTACACCATTAAAAATCTAATCTAATAGTTGTAAACACTTCCTAGACTTCTTAGGAAAAAACTACTTTCTACACGAACCCCACCCTATATATATATATATATATATATATATATATATATATATATATATATATATATAGGGGAAAGTTAATTTGAGAACACCTATATTTCGTGCGAACCGCGAGAACGCCATCTAAAACCATTCAAATCAAAATTTTCTTTTTACATTTATCTTTATTACTAAAATACAATTCCAAAAACACAATTTACGCGTAAAAATTTTAACGTATACGGAAATAAATTGTTTTTACACATGTGTAAATTTACTGTTTGTACATGTGTGAACTGTTTCATTTACACATGTGTAAAAAGTTAATTTGAAAGTGTTTTTGCAAGAAAAGATGAATTATTTGGAAAGAAAATTTGTTTTTTTAATGTTGTATTTTGATTATAATTAGGTTTGTATTGAAAAAAAATGATTTTGATTGGTTTTCTCATTTGTTCTCACAGTTCTCGCGATATTTAGCGTTCTCAAGATAACCCTCCCCCTAAGCAGTTAATGCGGTGGGAAATCGAATATCGGTCAAGGACCGATATTTGATATATAGGTTATCGTGGTGGGATATCGACGGGATATCGGTAATTTTAATATCATGTAGAATTTTAATATTTATATATTAACATAATATAAAACCTAAACATAGTCGTATATAATACTAAATAGTAGTAATATCAAAAGTCAAGACTCCAAAGTGTCAACATTTGAAATGTTATCTATATATAACCTAAAACATAATAATATATAGCACTTACAGATTTGATGGCAGTCACAAACGAATGGTAGAAGACGAAGGAGAGACAAATCTGTCCACTTTAGGGTTTTGCCCTTTTGGAAGTATTTTTGGGTAGTTGGGCTCTTAATATTTATGGGCTTATTCCAAAAAAAATGATTATTATTGGATTTTATTGTAATTTGGCCTATAAAAAAGCAAAACCTGGAAATGCGGCGCCATAACCGATATATGAGAATCAAAATATCGGTGGGATATCAGCAAATATCACCGATAATATCGGTACCGATATTTGCCACCGATATTTGACACCGAATATCGGTGAGGGTCCGATAACCGCTATCCCACCGATATCCCACCAATATTGACTGCTTAGCCCTCCCCTATATATATATATATATACATCTTAAAAAACAGATTCAGATCTAGAACTCAACCCATTACACAATTCTCAGTCCACCACTCCAATAGTGTAAACATATGGATCTGTTGAGATGTCACATCCTGCCTAGGCGGAAACACGAGATGCGACTTCGAAAGGTTTTCAAGCACAAGAGTCACGCAAAGCATCAAATTTTATAGATTTAGAGATATCAAAAGGACAATAGTGTTATAGTGTTTTACATTTCAAAAGTTAAAATTGTCTCAAAACCATAGGTTCAAATGATATTGTTCAAAGTCATTCAACTAAAAGACTGGTTCAAAATATCCCAAGATGCCAGCGCGCAACCTCCAAGTTCCATGCTACTTGCTTAACTACCTCAAAAACATGCAAGTAAAAATATGTCAACAAAAAAGTTAGTGAGTTCACACGTTTTGATGGATGGATATGTAAACCATGGTAGACTGAACCATTGCCTAGCTAAGGCAATGACCAATATGTGACTGACATGAGCCTGTAACAAAACCTTGACATGTTGTGCCTCGCCCATTGTACACTAAAGACAATGAATAAATATGAAATACAAGCACTCTCTTGATAACTGCAATCTGGTTAGAGCGACTAACCAAGATTGGGATGTCAACCCAATAGATCTATTCTGGTGTTCCATGGGTAAGTCTATAGCTAATGGTTACAGTATGATATATGACACGAGGACTTTATGAGATCTATGAACCTTATTGTCTCATGCTCACATAATAGTCAAAATATAACTGAAAACTTGTACGCATGTTTTTCCCCTCAGAAAAATGTAAAACAATAAAAAGAGGCCGTGAAAACTCACCTTGTGTCTGAATGAAAATGAGGTACTGAGCTTGATGTTCTAGTGTCTATACGAAGGTGCCCTAGAATATTAAGGACAACTTAAGTCTGTGTACCCGCTTATTTACCATGCAAGTTGTTCATCAGATGCGTATGTCTGTGTACAGCGTTATTGTTCATGCGCATGATGATTATTACGTATTATTGTTAACCTCTTTGTAAAGATTTATGCTTTCAACTTGTGGGTCATAGAAACTCTCGTGAATTCCGATGTTTATTGTTGTAAAAATAATCAATCTTGTCAAAACCGGGTTCACGAGTTACCATATATTATCATATGATGCCTCATGTTAACAGATGTTAGGGATTTGTATGAAAAATGGAGAATTAACACATGTTTTATAACACTTGTGTTAAAAGTCTGGTTAACACATGTTTCGACAGCTTTTGACATATGTTCCTTGAAAAACATGAATTCACCATATATGTTATGTTTGGAGCTCAAAAACTATTTATACATACTCTCATGCCCCGTTTATGTATGGAGAGTTTGTATGTCAGTATATATATATACTTACGTGTGTGTGTGTATATAGCATGTTGTGTGTATATATTCGAGTGTATATAATGTGGTTTAATGTTGAATTTTGCAAGTTTAACCGATTGTATTGTGTTAAAATCATTAATGGGTAGTGTGTGAGTGTGATATAGTGTCAGGTGAACCATATGTCGACTAGAATAACAAGATTTGAAGGAACAAGGCTAGTTTTTGACATACCGCGATTATGATCCGAAAATGGCAATGAAATGGACCGAGATTGGCGTACTGCTTCCTCAATATGGCCTTGAAAGCTTGTGTGGCCTTGTGGTGATGGTTAGCGATCGGGAAAATAGCCCCGGATGGCTATGGTATTCGGCCAAAGCAATGGAAAGGGAGTGAAGTGTTGTTATTGTTTTTACGTGTTTAGAAGGATAATGTGAAGGTTCATGAGCCTTCCTTCAACCTTATTATTTCCGAGAGAGAGAGAGAGAGAGAGAGAGAGAGAGAGAAAGAGAGACAGAGAGAGAGAGAGAGAAGGGGAAAGAGAGGTTATGGTTAGTTAATGCATATGGAAAGTCAAAGTGCATGGTTTGGTGGAGTAAAAAGAAGTGTTTGCCTTCCTTGTATAATAAGTTGACAATTGTTTTTTTTTTGTTGGTTTATGTACAGTGGGCTATGGCCGAAATATTGGGAAGGAGAATGGAAGAATGGGTGGTCAACAAGCATGAGAATCGTAGTAAGGGTTGTATAGGATCCATTTTGATGAAACTCATTGATCTTAATGGTTTTGGATTGTAGTTTGGATGTGTGTATGTGTATAGTTTGTATATGATGTCCAAATCTATGCACAAATGTATGCATGTGGGCATGTATCTAGATTTGTTTTGTTTTGTATCAATCACATATTCATACATGTGATAGCATGAACTTACATATACACACGCACTAGTTGATTCTTGGATCACACACACACACACACACACATATATATATATATATATATAAGTCTTAAAAGTTTAGTTTTGGTGTAGAGCCGATTAATTGTGTGTGTTTATACATATGTGTTACATAATTTGAGGAACTAATATGTTTATTCATACATATATATGATATCCGATTATTAAGTTTATGTTCACATGGTTTAGGTTAGTTTTGGTTATGTATATACTTATGTATGTGACCAGGTTTGTGTATATGGACATATGCAATGTGCATTTGCGAATAAATCATGCCTACATACGTTTTAGAAATCGGCTAGATTATGAGTAACACATGTTTATAAATAAAATGTCTTGTGTAGATTGTAATTAAACATATGTTGTAATTAATGAATAACTCATATTACATATGTTTTGGATTTGAATTTGAGTAATGGTATAACCTAATGTATTGTTGTGTCAAACATTCACAAAACATCTTATGAATGTTAGGGTTTTGCATGGAATTGTGTAATTTTCCAAACTAGGCATTGTCACGAGAAATCTTGTTTTGTCTATATGTAATAATCGGGAATTTGGTTGCTCTCTATTGAGCGTGTGATTGGCTTGATTGTCTATTGTCAATTATTTCAGACTAATCGAGTGTTGCATGTGTAAATGGAAGATGGATTCCTAAAATTGTTTGGGCCTTGCTAGACTTGGGACGACGGAGTTACTGTAAAATGTCTAATGCACAAATGAAAATGACATAGTTGTGAGGGTGTGTAGGAATCCTGACCTGGAAATTCAACGGGTGTCACATAAGAACACACTTGACACGACCTGGTGGTGGAGGGGTTCTAGGGAGTCGACCATGGTGGTGATTTTGGTTTGTGAAGGTGGTGGTTCTGGTGGTGGATGGGTTGTATGGGTATCAATCTTCATGGCGGTTGGATTTTATGGAGGTGATTATTGTGGATGGGTGTCCAGTGGTGGAAGGTAAGGTGGTTTTAATGGTTGATGGTCATGATGTTTTTGTAGGTGGATGGTGATGGCCTGATGGGGTGAACGACGTTTGGTGCTCAGGATTATTATTTTTAAGTTTAAATTTGTTTTTGTACTTGATGCATTCTAATTCCAATATTTTTTATTTTTAATGATATATACATCATTTAAATGCATAACTTATATTCATTTTTTTAACTACCAAAATGTATATTTACTGTTAATGACTAGTCTCAAACCTTATTGTTAATTAATGACCAAAGATTGCTTCATAGTACAGAGGCATGTGATACACATAGGTGCAGGGAAGATGTAAATGCACTAGGGCCATATTTGTTATATAAGAATAATTAATCTTAAATGTTTAAAGGATGAATGATGATCTTTTATGGAAAATTGAAAAAAATATTCGGTGTTTTTCTCACACTACTAGAGTAGCTAGGACATTTATTATCATACTTTTTTTTTATGATATTGCTTCTTATCATAGTTTTGTTTTTACTATCATTTTTATATTATCATTAAAGGCATAAAGAATTTTAAGTATTTAGCAGAATATGATGTGCTTGAAGCTTTTTATGGATTTGTGGGTACGGAAAGTTATTTTAATTATTTTTTGGTGTTTAAGAATTCGAATATCCGTAATGCTATCCGAATGCTTATTTTTAATAGTAACATTTCATTGTTGATTGTAATGACCGCAATTTATCATTTTCTAAATACATATATTTGTAGGTAACATTTTTTGCTATATTTAATGTTTGATCTCTAATGTTTTTTTGTATAAATTTATAAATTCTATGTGTTTTAACGATTTTAACATATGTAATCAGACATCCCATTTGAGGTCAGGGCTGTATCATGATTTACCGTATGTAATAATACGTCTCTAACATATGCAACAATATGTTTGATATTTTTTTATCAGAATGTGCATGTTTGTATCACGATTTTAACATGTGTAATAATATCTCTCTAACATACGTCTGGAAAGTTTGAGGCATAGATACAAAGGTTTGATTTTTGATTTTCATGAGTTACAAATGTTACTTTCAACACTAGTTGCATATATCAATTAAACAAAAGTCACTTATCATGAATGGGATGCATATTAGATTTGTTACATGTGTTACATCATAACTAAGTTGCATATGTTACACATCTATGCAGTTTTATAACCTTCCTCCTAGGTTAAGTTTGATAATCTTGATAACTAAATGGATCAAACAATGTTTACTTTCGACACTAGTTTCATATGTTAATCCATACAAAAGTCACTTATCATGAACGTAATGCATATTAGATCTGTTTCATGTGTTACATCGGAACTAAGTTGCATATGTTACTCATCTATGCAGTTATATAACCTTCCTCCTAGGTTAAGTTTGAAAATCTTGATATCTCAGTTACGTAGGCTAAACATTTCAAATATGTAAATTCATGAATTAATTTTCTTCGTAGGTGAAGAGATTTTTGTGTTAAACACGAAGCTGATTATGAAGAATAAAGAGACCAGATATGTTAAAGAGAAAGCTGATCATTTTTAAAATAATTATATTTTGTATGAAATGATTTGATACGTTTATTGTTCAATGTAATGATCTTTTTGTATCATTTTTTTAAAAATAATTAGATTTATATGAAAAATTTTCTTATGTTTTAATGTTGATTTGTAATGCTTTTTTTATATAAATAATACAAGTTAGTACTTACCATATCAATTCTTTTTATGTATGCAATAATACTGGTTACTCTTTTTACGTATGCAACAATACCGATACTGGTCTACTAAAACGGAAAAAAATCTTGTTTAATAAAACGAAATAAATAAAGCTATAATTTTAAATTAATATGAAAGAGAAAGTTGTAGAGAAAAAAGTATGAGAGGGAAGGTTGGTGATAGAAGAAGTGAAGAGAGAAGAGGTGGAGAAAGAAAATTGGTGAGATAAAGTAAAAGAGAGATGATGTGATTGATGGACAGAGAAGAGGCGGAGAGAGATAAGTCAATTTACATATTAAACCTTTTCATACATTCTCTCATACTTTATCGTCCTTTAACTCAATATAATATTACAATCAATCTAGACCATTGATCTATTCTAATCAATGGATATAATAAGGTTTTCAAGGTTTCCTCAATTTGAAGGGGTTTTCATTTTAACCATATCGTGTATGTGTGTGTGTGTGTATATTAAAAATTAAATCAAGCCACCCGAGCCTAACCCAACTGAGCGGGCCTTTGCCTATGCTTGGTTCGTGCACAAACCAAACCGATCTGAGCCGAGCCCTTTTATCAATCGAGCATAATCGAACGAGCAAATTTCGATCGAGCATTAAGCGAGCGTCAAACATGAAACAATTTGAACAACGGTATTTCATATGCATTAAAATGGAAGAGACTCGAATGAATAAAAAAACTAATTTTTAAACGAAAAGCCACATGAATTTAAGAAAACTAATTTTTAAACAACGGTATTTCCAGGTCAACATCCGTACGCATTTTACATATTATTGTCATTTCATGTGCATAATTAGACATTTTCGCACACATAATACCCCCAGTCTAGCGAAGCACCAATTATTGAGAAAACTCACTCGTTTATGCATATAACACCCGGACAATCATAAAAGCATTTCATGAGGTTACCACACTCTAACACATGGTAAACTCCTCCCTAACACATGTATACAGATCATAATTGTTATCAAATGTTAACATCAAACAACATGTGTTCACAAATAATGGACATTAATACATGTTAATATCGTCATCGAGTATTCTACAACCTGGTCGAAAATCTAGTCATGTACTTGGTACGAGTGATCGAATTAAGAGTCATACTAGCTAATGATTTTCCTTCCCATCAACACCATGTTAACACTCTTGTATATATATAACCGGATGTATACACATAATGTAAAACAAGAACCTAAGACATATAAATGTATACACACGCATACACACAGCACAAGTGCACAAAAACACACATGGTTGAATGTTAATCTATTATAAATATATGCCTTGCAATTAACTTACACAAAGAAGGAGTCTTGTCATACAATCATCCTATCACTAGATGATAATCATACACCAAAGAAGCAAGACTTTTCATTGCCTCTTACTTTATTTGGCCAATACCATAAACAAGCAAACAAGGGTCCTTGTCAAACACATGACTTATATCAATTTGGTGACTTACAATGTGACATTATATATTCCCATATGTGATCATAGCGTAATTAGGAAATCCTCTTGAATCACATTGGCCGATCCCAAGAAATTACAAGTCCCTATCATCCTAAACACACCAAATCTTACACACATATGGTTAAACATCACTCCACTTCAAAGATCTAGACTAATACACTTCTACTTTGTGAATGAAACAAACATTCCTACCCTATTCTCTTTTTGCGGCCGATAATGACACCTTAAGCAAAAATGATGAAAAACCTTGGATCATGGAAGGGTCACTATCAATTCTAAACCTACATTTATTTTCGGCCGACCCTATGCAAGAATTACAAGACAAAATCGTTTTCCAACTCACATCTTCAACATGATGTAATCGACTTAGAGCATGGGTGGGGTCATGATTTACACATAATTGGATAACAAGACAAACTAATCTCATTCCTTAAGCAAGACAAACCCACCTTCCTCTTGATTAGTCATACACCTCATATCTTACACCAAATAGTGTCTAATTTCACTAACCAATGCCTCAAATCAAGAAAATGATCAGTCCCAAATTATTTTTGTCCATACCCCCTTCGGCCACTATATAAGGAGACTTAAGAAGCTTCAACATTCACACCATCACTTTTCCCTTTCTCTTGATACCCATCGGCTAACACCCAACCCTCAACCGAAGACACCAAGGCACGCGCAAGAGAAGGATCAAGAGAAACCGGTTCCCCTTTTTGATTCACTAGGTATGTTATCCAACCATCCTATTCTTTCGAAGCTTTAATCTCTCGGCCCTATTGTAAACCTGACCCACTACCCTTTTAATCGGCCCTTTGTCCATAAACATAAACATTGGAATATGTAAGTTTAAAGACCACGACAAACCACATAGCCTCTCTTTTACTCACACAAAGCACCCATGTATAGAAATAACTAGACACAAACAGTGGCGAGGCTTAGTTGGGGCGGGAGGGGGCGGCCGACCCCCCCAAATTTCCGTGAAGAAGTTCCGATTATATAGTATTCGTATAGAAAATTTTGTAAATATAGGGTTTCGACCCCCCGAAACTAGTGACTTCCGACCCCCCGGTGACTTCCGACCCCCTGAACCTTCGGGTCAAGCTTCGCCAATGGACACAAGTGATCACATTTCCACGACACATCACTTGTTTGATAACTAATCGAGCTTATGACACAAATGCTAGACCGGGTAATGTTTGCGAATCAAAACACAACCTAGATGAGCAACTTATAGTTGGTTTTTATAAACAAAACTCATTTGGTTTATGCTAAAAGTTAAAGGTTATAATAGATGTAATTATAATTGGTTTTCTTCACAAACCCACTAGAACACATTGCATAGCTTCGAGATTGCTTTAATAAGCCTAGACCGACCCATTTCGATCCAATAAACCATCAGGATTGTGATCTATATTGCACATTGTCTCGGCTAAGATAACTTAACATATGTTATATAGTGTTAATACTATTTTTACATTAAGAAGGCATAAACCTATGTTAAAATGCATATTTTCCCAAAAACCAACCAGACATGACGACTTGGTGTCAATTCACGAGCCATAACGACATGTGGGGACCGCTTTGTTTACAATAAGAGTCAACTTACAAAAAAGTGCCCTAGATTTCCGAAGCCGTATGTTTTACGAGTACATGTAAATGAATTACAAAACCTCACTTACACAAGACATGGCCCACATACACTAAAACCAAGGTCCACGAATGTCGAGTGAACAATTATATGATAAACAACAAGAACATACAGTTTATCGTGCTCTTAATAATCATTGGGCAACCATTGTCTGAACGGTAGCTATCTCACATTCCAGCTTCACTAGACCACAAGTATCACTATCAGGTGAGTTTCTCGGCCCCATTTTACTGCTTTTACATTTTGGGGGACAAACATGCTACAAGTCCAGTACAAATTTCAGTTTGTGTGTTAATTCTATTGTGACTACCATGTGGAACATGAGATATTCTTTTCATGAGCTCAACAGTCCTCGTACTTACATTATAATGTAACCGGTAGCTATCGAAAGCCATGGAACACTTTAATAGATCTATTGAGTTGACACCCCCACTCTTGGTTAGTCGCTCTAACCGGTCACATACAAAAGAGTGTTAGTATTCTACTATACATACATTGTCTTTAGTGTACAATGCACGAAGCATAATCAGTCAAGAGTTTTGGTTACGGGACTTATGGTTTGCACAGTAATCATTCCCTTAGCTAGCCTATGATTGGTCATACACGAATTACACGAGCACTTTACTTAGTACATATAAACCTGTGAACTCAACAACATTATTGTTGACAAATCTTTTATGCATGTATTTTAGGTAATTGACGATGAGGAGCAGAGACTTGGGAGAGGGGTTCGAGCATGCACCGAGTGGTACCATTTTGGATCAGGTCTTATCGGTTCCACATTATTTCAATATTTAAGTCATGAATTTCAGACAATGTTATGATGATTTAAATAACTTATGACATTATCCATCCTTCGATGGTATCTATTTTAATAAATATATGTGTTGCTTGAACCTTGAACTTGAAAATCTTTCGAGGTCGTATCCCCGTGTTTTCGCCTTGGCGGGGTGTGACACCGTGCGTTGCGGCTAGGGCTGTAAACGAACCAAACGAACACGAACAAGGCCTTGTTCGTGTTCGTTTGTTAAGGAATTAACGTGTTCGTGAACTGTTCACGAACACTTACCGAACGAGATTTTTTGTTCGTGTTTGTTTGTTAAGAAAATAATGTGTTCACGAACTGTTCATGAACACTTACCGAACGAGATTTTTGTTCGCGTTTGCTTGTATTTATTTGCTAAATTTAGGTGTCAGACAAAAACGAACACAAGCAAACACTAATGAATGTAAACGAAAACAAGTAGGCATTACTAAACAAAATCGAGCACAAACTAACACATTAAATTCTGAAAATTCGCATTTTTCATCGCTAACATTATCCGCCTAGAATATACTAATCCAATTACTCAAATATACGTGACATAATCTTGATCACATAATGTCTTATAAAACACAGAGGTATCATATTAAACTTGAAATCATCGTTTAATCCACCAAAAATAATAGTTAATCAAAATAGTTAAAGTAATATTAACATGTGATGCACTAATATATGTTAAATAATCTACCACTTTGAAATTTGAAATACTTAAATTAAATATAAAAAATTAAAAACCCTAATGAACTATCGAACAAAAACAAACATACACGAACACGTTACCAATCATTCACGAACATAAACGAACGAACGCGGCCTCTGTTCATGTTCGTTTGTTTAGCTAAACGAACGGAATTTTTTGTTTGTGTTCGTTCATTTATTAAACGAACGAACACAAACGAACTTCCCACCGAACAGTTCACAAACTGTTCGCCGAACGTTTGGTTTGTTTACAGCCCTTGTTGCGGCGGTACTGTGCTTAGATGACTTCTACATTTTCACACACAATTATGTTTTAAAAGAATCTTACATTGCAACGTATATAAAAATATAGAACTAATAAAAGACCTTGTAGTTCTCTTTCTTCTAAACACAAGATTATATTATAAAAAACAGTAAGCACTACAACAAAAAGGGTTTTTAAGGACCTTTTGTGTGGGACGCTTGTAAAATGGGGTCCTAAAAAATTATTTAATAGGACGAATGAGCTTTTGGGGTCCTTTTATAATATATACTACTAAACTGGTGTCCTAAAAAGCTAACTAATAGGACGGATGATTCTTTGGGGTCCTATTATCATATAACTTAATAAGACACTTAAAATGTAGATCCTAATAAAGTAATTTATAAGACATTTATTTGTTGGTGTCCCATTATGTGGTAATGTAATAGGACCCTTGATCACCGGGGGTCCTATTATAACATAACTTAATACGACACTTTGTAGTTAAGTCATAAATGTTAGATATTATAGGACCCTTTCTAGTCGAAGTCATATTAGAACATAACTTAATAGGACACTTGACACATGTGTCTTATAACTTTAACCTTTATACGACACTTAATCATTGTGGTGTTATTATAATACATCGTAATAGGACACATGATATTTGAGTCATAAAACATCCGTTTTATAGGACGCTTATTCGCTAGAGTTTTATTATAACATAACTTAATAGGACACTTAACGCTTGGGTCTTATAACTTCAACCTTTATAGGATGCTTAATCATATTGGTGTTATTATAATACACCATAATAGGACACTTGATATTTGACTTTGTTTAGAAAAAAAAAAGGAATTAAAAGATATGGATCATGCAAGTGTAAGAACTTGTGTACCTTTGATTAGTAAAACCAGCCAAACTGAGCACCTCATAAAGTTTGATTATTGTTGAAAAATATACATGTTTCTCAAAAAGTATGGCTAAATGTGAGCAATTGTCATATTGGTAATTGTTTGAATTTATGTGTGGCTAAAATTCAAATAATGGACACAGCAAAATGATGTTACATGTGGCTAAAAGTAATAAATGGATACGTTTAAATTTTTATGTGTGGTTAAAAGTAATAAAAGGACATGTTTAAAATGAACCTTTCTAATTAAACCCCCTTACTTCTAATTAAACCCCTAAGCAAAGCGCCTCGCTTTGCCCAAAGCGAGACGCCTGGGTTAATTTTTTCAAAGAATATAAGGCTTTATGTCTAATCAGCCTGCAAAGCGCCTCACACGGTTAAAACTTTTTTGGAGCCAACCAACCCTCTCCATTTGAAGAGGCGGCGTTATCTTGAAGCTGCCACTACACCCGGTCTTAGAGATCTTAAAAACTTGTTGGGTCGTTATAAATACAATTTGGAAATTTCACTACAATTTTGATAGTCAAAGATGGGTCAAAGGCTTAATTGTCAGCAGAGCTATTAGATTTGTAAGAGTAAAAACGCATACATGGTAGAAGTCAAAGCAAGGGATGATATGCACAGAAAGTCAAATACTATACATTTCTAAGCATCAATAAGATGCTTACACCCAGCAGGCACACATGGTCCAATCAGGTGGTGTTGGCTCATTTTAGCACATAAACTGTATTCAATTTAGTGAAAGATTCATATATTTGAATTTGAATGAATGAATTGGACTCATAGAAACCTACAATGCAAATAAGCCGAAATCAATGGAAAAAAAAAAGCTTTCACCTTGCTAACTTAATACATCATGCCAATAGTCGTAGTATCAATTATCAAAAATAGATTTATCTGAACCAACGACGGGTCGTGAGAAGAAGACGATTGGATGTATGAATCTCCGAAACAGTTTTGGAGTTGTGAAGTAATGAGTTCGATACATGGAGATGATAAGATAGGAGGTACTGCAATGGTAAATTAGGTTTGGGAGGGAAATTGAATTTTGGGTACGGGGAGATGGAGGGAAAAGAGATTTCGCAGGAGGGAAATCACAGTTTTTTTTTTTTAATTTTCAAAACAAAATTATATAATAATAAGATAAAGGTTCTTGTACAAATGGTTTTAATCTACAAATATTCCTTAACGTGAAAAGTGAAGAAGAGTGTTTTTTTTTTTTTTGAATTTTTTTTCCATATTTTGAAATATATATTTTAGTATTGAAATCTAAAAAAAAATTAGTATAGAGTAATTACGTAATTAAAAACATAAACTTAAAAAGTAAAGTACCTGGTACTAAAGGGTTAGATTGAGTTGTAATGAGTAGCGATAAGCTCAGTACCAATCCGGTATTGGTAATGGAAGTACCAATCCTTAAAAAATGAAAAGCATAGGTATCCGTACAGGCATAAAAAATGATCATTATAGGCAATAGTATATCATATAGGTCTTAATGGGCCATAGTAGATCATATATAGGTCTTAGTGGGTCTAAATAAACCCTAATGGGCCTTAATGAACCACGATGGGCAATCGTAGATCATATAGGTCTTAGCAGACCATATTAAGCCTTAATGGACAAAAATGGGTAATTGTAGATTGTATACGTGTTAATGGACCATATTAAGCCTTAATATATCACATTGGACAATAGTGGATCATATACGTCTTAATGAACCATATTGGGCCTTTAATGGATCACCATGGATAATTCTAAATGATACATGTCTTAATGAACCACATTGGGCCTTGATGGATCCCAATCGAAAATAGAAAAAAATTATTGGGCCTTAATAGATCACAAAGAGAAATAATAGATTATATATTACTTAATTAACCACATTGGGCCCTAATTGTTCATATTAGTCAAAAGATCATATTTGTATTAACAGACCATATTAGGCGTTAATGGATTATAGTGGACATTGGTAGATCATGTATGTCTTGTTGGAAAATGTCTGGGTCGTTAACTGACCTGATCAGATCGAAACGGTCCGAGTCGTTAACTAGGGTAGTCTTGTTGATTTTAATTTTTTAAATATTTTTCACCTTTTTATTTTTAATATATGTTTTTAAATTTTTTTGTTTTGTTGGTTTTTATTTTATTTTCATTTTTTTAATTTTTTTTTTAGTTCACTATCTTTAAGCCATCCTACTTTAAACCCATCATTACCCCTTTTCTTATATACCTATTTTTACCCAAACTCATCCTAATTGAAACTCATCCTAACGTACCAATCAAACCAATCAAACCCATCCAGTTTGCTACCCCTAGTTTTAATGGGCCATAATGGCCTTTATGAATCACAATGGGCAATAATAGACCGTATATGTGTTAATGGACTATATTGTGTCTCAATGGATCACAATTGACAATAGTAGATCACATTTGTCTTGATAAATTATATTCAAAACAAGCTCGAGTTGGTTCGTTAGTCTAAATTAGCCCACTATTTATATATTTTTTATTTAATATATATTAAATACTAACATATATTATTGTAATATTATAAAAAAATAAGTATATATAAAAAAACGTGGGTCACAAAGAAAGGAATAAAGGATACGTAGAGGAGAAACGTGATAAGAAGTCGTTTCAAAAGAGCGTGAAATTACAAAAAAAAAAAAACAACGAGTATTGTTCATGAAATTTTACAAATTAATAGATTATATTAATAAATATTATAAAAAATAAGTATATATAATCTATATTAATTAATTAATAATAAACAAGCCGAGCTCGATCTTGAATAACGATATACAACGCGTGGGGATGATTAGGGCCTGCCAAGAAACGAGTGTAATGATTTCTGCCACACAGTTAAAGAAAGTCACCGTTAAAAAAAACTAGAACTTTAGAAACAAAGCTCGGATCAACCCGAGCTCGAGCTTTTATAAATTAAACAAGCTCAAGTTTTGACTCAACATTTGCAACCTAAATATAATTTTTTCCAATTTATTATATTCCCGCTTAACATTTTCACTTTAAAAAATTTCCCATCCCGGTTTCAGTTTAGAACTCTCTCAAATTATTTCATCAAAATCCTCCCCTTCTCTTTAGAACTCAGAAGCCCTAATCCATAACTCTTCCTCCTTCAAAAAAGCCCTAAATATTCTGTTTCATCATCTTCCCCTATTTTTACTCCTTTTCAATCACAACTTCATCATCATCTTCTTCTCAAGTATTTTCCAATTGCCATGGTTTCCTCACTCTCTCTCTCCTACCCATTCGAATAGTCTTCGATTCCTCACACAGTTTTGAAAGGAAGTTAGATTTTTATGAATGCATATTTTGTTGTTGTAGGATAGTATTAGCTTAGGGTGGTAATTGAAACTTATTGCAAGATTTGTTTGGCAGAGTGTTTTCAAAAAACAGAGTATTTTAATATTGATGATACCTTTTTTTTATAATGTTTAGCAAGTTGAGTCATCGCTCATCTTAATAGACCATAGTAGTTTGTACAAGAATAAAGAAAGCCAAAGAAGATGGAAGATTGAGGTAAATGCGTAACTCTCAATTTTATTGCTTTTTATCTCTAATATGTTGCTGATCTGTAGATGCATTTGAAAGCCTAGCTGCAGCAAGAAAAGCTGCAATATCTGGTTCGATTTTATAAGGTTATCAACATTCTCTAAGGGTAAATTAGTGACTAGCAAGCTAGATGCCGTCTTAGTTGTATTTTGTTAATCTTTTCGTTTAGGAAGCATTGTGATTAGTTTACGGCTCCTTGGTTTACAGGTCAAGTTATAGACTTTTTTTATATAAACTAATGGTTTGTCAAACTGGCTCATTAAGTAACTGTTGCAATGAATGGTTCGACTTATTTAGCTACTTATTTATGCTCTACCCATTTGACCCGTTAGATAAAAATTAACCTAAGTAGACCATTTGCAAAGTAAACGGGTCAAAACTATTATCTCTATTGGTGAAATGGGGAGGGTAAAGATGGAAAATTTGACCACTTTGCTTAATGTGAGTCCTGTTTTGCAACAAACCTGGACATTAAAAGTTAAGAGTGAATAATATTTGAACTGTTTGTTAATGTGAACTTAATTTTGTTCTGTTCCGGTATAGTCTTAAGTCTTGAGCATTTAGAAGGCTGCTGCAGATCAAAACAATTTTTTTATTTTTAATTTAATCAATGACAACAACACCAGATATGAGTTTTGGGTTGAGGAACCTGATCTGGCTCACTTAGACTGTTAAACGACCTAACCTGATATGTTTTAACTTGTTATATCAAGATGACCCGGCACATTTTGTCCAAACCAGTTACCCAATTTGACCAGACCAGTTTTGACCCGCATGATGATCACCATAACCCATCTTCACCACCATTTTTTGAAGAACTATAGTGTCGTGCAAAACAACAAAGTTCTACTGATTGAAAGTCGCTCTTCTAATAACTACTTACCACGGACTATTGTCACTTATTTTACGTACGTCTGATTATTAACACTTAAGTCATTTCTGAGTGCTATTTCCTTTTTCTTTTATTTTTTTGCAGATATGATGCTATCAAATAAGATGGTTGGTACCTGTCAAGGATCATATCTGACTTTTATCACATGCCACCGCAACTCTCTCAAATGGCTGCCTTTATTCAGGTGATTCGACTTTGATGTCAAGTTGTAGGGATGTGTTGCCAGAGGTAACAATTAAACATTTTGGCTTTTATTAATAGACTCTAATAGTCTTGTATAATCCTTTAGTTACATTCAGTTTTTTTTTATTTATTTCCGCAACAAAAGAGGTTTGGGTTAAGCTTGAATGTTTTATCAGCTGAACCACAACCAACCAAAAGCGAATGCCCATCAAGAAACTGGTTTGTTTTCTTCTTTATTTGTTGGATATAAAGTTCTCCTATAACATTTGTATTGATTAACTTGTTTTTGCTGAAATACCATGAGATGTATTGGAAATTGAAATTACTTGACAAAGAAATGTGTTTAAACTTTTATAATTTCTAAGCTTTTGACTGTGAAGTGATTTTAAAAGAAATAATGTTAAAGGCTTGGTGCGCCTCAGGCGGGGGCGCAACTAGGCTCCATCCATGTCGCGTTTCCGCTCATCGCTTTGACAAAATAAATAGGCACACAAAAGGCACACTTTTTAGGATTCATTATGGGATTTTTGGTTGTGAGGCACACACTTTTTTTTATCCTCAGAGTTTTTATACATAAACATGTTGTACCTTAGGTTTATTGGCTTGTACATGTAAGTAAAATCATATTAGAACCTTAGTTATAGCTATATCTTTAGGTTAGGGAAGCTAAAAGCTATCGGATATATAAAATAATTTATATAGTTGCTTTGCGCCTCGGGTTCAAAAAGCCCATTGGGGGAGGGTGCCACCTAGCTCCCCGATGCCTTCCCCCAACTCACACCCCATAGCCTCCTTCATGTTTTGTTTTACTTTTGTAACATGGAATCTAGCGCCTACTTCACCGATGAGCGTGATGATACGTTAAATATGTTTGAAATTTTCTTGTTAGATGGAATGATTGTCTCTAAAATGTTCTTTGCAGGGGTGTGTTTGTTTGGTGCCTTCAGCTTTTTGCTATAAAGAAACCTTAAACGAGTCGAACTGGAAAGGGAAACACCAAGAAGCCCAAAAAATAAGGTATGTAACGGGTTAGGTCGGGTCAGGTTTATCTTAACCACCTCTTGTCATTCTTTTTTATTTAATTTATTATTTAGTTCATATAATTAATTTAATCTTTAGTAATCATAAATTTCATATTAGAAAATTTAAAGGATAGACAATTTAAATGTTAAATAAAATGATAGAATATTGATAGGTGTCATCTTTTTCTAGTATGAATATATATGTAGTTCTGAAAGCCCAAGAGTTGAGGGTTTAGTTATCACACACTCTCAAACACAGCCTGGGATATGAACCATCTGATGTTTATCTTCATACGTGCATATGGATAAGGGAAATGGGATATGAGAAATCAGCTGCAATGGATGCTACTTGACAATTGAGAGAAAGCACCTAGATGCATTATGCATATATGTATTTTTAGCAAAATTTTACCTTGAAATTAAAAAATGTATTTATTCATGTATGACTTCCCCTGTCACGAGAAATAGTTTATTTACTGAGATATGGAAGGCTCGTGGCAAAGATAGGCCACACCTATGTAACAAATTACAAATTACATAACTAACGTACTATACAATATATCACGAGAGGAGCCATAAAGTTATAGAAAATCAGTACCTCGTAAATTGTGGCCGCCGCATCGCGCGGGTTTCTTCCTAGTTGCAACCAATGGACCTCCAAGTTTACGGGTATTTTTCTATATAAATCTTTATTATTATGTTTTTGTGAAATGTTACTTGTACTATTGTGACTAGAGTTTGATATATGTTTGTTGAAAACTAAAATCTAGGTGGGGGATGAAGTTGTTCTCAAAAGCATTATAAACTCTACTGAGATTGTAGCAAGAGGATGGGTGAAGAGCTTGGGCCCAAATGAGCTAGTTGGTGGTACAGAGATTGGACCAGAATGGTGTGAGGTAAACGTTCTAGTAGCAATAAAAATAGATGAAAAGTTGGTGAGACCATATGGGTTATTTTCCACAATTCAAGATTGTATTGGTGCCAACATTGCATGGCCTTGTCCTTTCATCTCGGTATGTATTTATTAATCTTGTGATACGAATAATTTTAATTATTTGGAACTTAAGGCTTATACATGGATGGTTTATTTGTAGGTAGTTCGTGAGGATTGAAGACGCATGATGACTCATGATTCTATGCTGCTTGTTTCTTTCATTGCTTTTAATTTCTTTGTTAAATGTTACAAGAGTTTATGTTGGATAAATTTATGTTTAGTGTTTTTGTTATGAATATGTTTATTTGAAATATAATAAAGTTTTTTTTCTTTCATTAGTTGATGATATATATAGTATATCATAAAATTGTGTGTGTGAATGTTTAAAAAAACGTTGTATCATATGACTTGTTAGGACTTTGAAATTTTGTCCTATTTAACTTGTTAGAACATTGTAAAAGTGTTCGAATATGCTTTTCTTAGGACGCTATATTGTTTGTTCATTAATATATTATGCGACCATAAAATTGGTTTCATAATCTTATTTGAGATATTAGGACCCCTTTTTTGGTACTAATGCTCTTATAATGTTACATCATAAGGGTCCTATAAATTAATTTTTTAGGACTCTTGTATGTGTATTAAAAGATTAAAACTAGGTAAGCACATGTTAAAACCTTGTAAAAGTGTCCTAATATGTTTTATTAGAAGTTTTTTTTGGACATATTATGCGACCATAAACTTGGTTTCATAATCTTATTTGAGATATTAGGATGCTTTTTAAGTTTCGTGACTTATTACGACCCCCTTACATGAAACGCTTTTACCGTTGGTCCTATTAAATAAAAGGTCCTATAAAATAACATTTTAGGACGCTTTTGTGCGTACTAAAAACCCATTTTTGTTGTAGTGAAGTTTGACATATTTCACATAAAAGGATTTAAGAAAAAAAAAGATAAGAGCATATTGTTCTATGAATAACGCAACTTTACGTTGTTTAGTAGGATAAGTTCTCAAGATGCCAAATTATTCATGTAGTTGATATTTCTCAAAAGACTGAAATACTAAAAGTTTAGTAACATTATCATGATTAATAATAGATTTACTAACTTTTGTCATGCGCTATCATAAATATCTATTGTCTCTTGAGTTCATTTAGATTAAATATGGTGTTTCAATGAAAAATTACCCACAAAATATAGTTATTATATGCATTAGGTGTTGTTAGTGCCGAAGTTTGAAAAATTGGTCCGGGGGCGGGGGGTCGGAAATCACTAGCCACGAGATGGGACCTAAATTTTTTTTCTATAGCTATGTTTTAGATTATATGTTCAGATCCGTGATTCAATTCATGTCGAGTGAAACATTAAATACAATAATATCAAAGTTTTAAGCATTCTTAGGCAAAAAATTGAACAAAGACACTAAAACTTTAAAAAGGAGACAAAGCGTGGGTACCTGGATGACGAATTACAGTTCAGCCCGTCGACCTTTAAGATTTTTGAATTATTTAATTATGGTTTACTCATATTTTCATTATCTATTCACTCTACTTGTTCTTCATTCGGTCTTTTGAAAAAAAGATGTTATAGTTTTATTACTCCCATAAACATTAAATCAAGTCATAGTTATTTTCGATCTAATTCTTAAACAATGTGATAACTTGACACAAAAGATTGGATAATAATAATTAAAAAACCACCACCGTCCAAAGCAGTACCAATGTCCAACAATTATAAGAATATGAAAGATAAAGAGAAAACGACCCCCATTTGTAAATATTATATTGGGTTGGTTTAATCAACGTTCAACAACACAACATGACAACGATCTATGAATCTATATGATGCAAGATTATCTCCTAGTTTGAATTGAAGACAAGTTTTATAAATTATTTTAATTTCTTTATCTTTTATTTAGTTTCCTATTTGAACTATGATTCTCCACCTATAAAAGGGGACCTAGGGTTTATGTTTTTGAGAAAGTATACGATATAAAGTTCCTTAACGTGAGAAGCGTAAGAAGCCACCAGAGATTGACACCTGTCATGTTAACCTAACCACAGTTAAACCTATTTTCTTCTTTCCCTGTTCTAAACTTTCATAACGTATACCTAACTCATCCTCCTTTTGAAACAAACCGATCGAGATCTGACAACCACCATCACCACCACCACCACCACCATCATCATCATTACCTACCGGAGATTGAACTACGAACACATCCTCCTTCTGATCAGTAGTGGTAATAGTTCATTTTTCCACCACTGAACAGATTGAGAATCATCGTCACCACCGTTACCTTCGTCCAGAACCACCAGATCTGCCGTCGTGAGTCCCACTGACCACAACAACCACCGTGTGTTGTAACAACCGGCAAAAATAAGGTAATTCCGTACAAATTAATTAATATATGATTAACGTAATTAAATGCAAATTATGTGTGAATTAATTATCAAGGCCTTAGGGGATAGCAATTTCCAAATAGTGCATAGGAATGCATACGTTTAATGATAAAACATGATTGGATCATGTGCGAATAAGCTATCCGGTATGGACGTTGGCGATTACCCGGTAATAATTAAATAAACGAAAAGGATCCCAGACACCCAGGATATAAAATAAAGGGTAGTTTCATGAAATATAATGAGTTTTGGAACTCCAAAACCATAAATGAAAACGTCTTGTACAAATCTCCCGGTAACGAATAAAATGCGCGTACCGCACCCGATACGCGTATAACTCATAATTTCACCCGGCAAAGGCCTAAATAACCAATCAACGCTTAAATTAGACTATATTTAAGGGTTATTAAAAGTATTTTTAATATCCGGATAACGCGTGATTAAAACCCGAAAAATACCCGAACGACACCCGAACGACGGGGGATTAAACATAACAAACAATGGGTAAATATTTGAAGTTATGGACCCCACTTAAACCCACATGGGGGCCGGCCTAGATGGCCTCCTTGTGTTCATGCATGTGTTAATAATAACTATCTACACTCTAGATAAAAAGCATGCATACACTACAAGCCAAAATGTGTAAGACAAAGGTGTAAGACATGTAAGTACAAAGCATGCAAGCTTTTGTCTCCCTCTTTACAAACTTTCGGCCATATGGCCATAAAATCTAAGACCAAAATCAATCCAATGATGCTCTAGTACACACATGCATGCAAGGAAATCTTAGGTGAAGATTATAAAAGATCATAAGGGTTTAACAAGTTTTGCAAGAAACCTCTCACATCCATACATATATACACGGCTACACACACTCATATATCATTCCAAGATCACTTATATACTTATCAAATCTCTTGAATCATTATCAAAGATCACATGCAATCCATGGAAAATTTGATGGTAGTATATAACATGTGTTAGTCCTTTGAAGATAACAAAGCAAAACAATTCCTCTTCTTTCTTCATTTGAGCCGTGGGTTTTACCCCTCCCCCACACATCATTCTTTCAAGTTTTTACATCTCCAAATCACTTAAAACAATCCATCATCCAAACCCCTATTGTGTGTTTCAAGCTTGGAGCTTAACCATTAAGGAAGAACACACTAAACCCCTCTCAAAATCAAAGGTTTTGTCTTCCCTAGCCTTGTGCTAGTAGTAAGCTTCTTAATCTTGTTTTTGATTGTTATTATTCATGTATGTGTTCTTAGAAGCAAGTTGTACATGAAGGGTTTAAAAGGTGGTTTTGAACATAATCTTTAATAGGTTTTACATGTGTAAAATGGATGATTAAAGATATGAAAAGAAATCATGGATTTGATGATGATAATGTAATAATCTTGAAAATGCATAAAGTTTACATTTAAAACTAAGTAGGATGATGTTTTGGTTAAGATTATGGAATGAACTTGGATATGTTAAAAGTAACTTTAAATCATCTTATTATGATCATACATGGTGTAATATGTGGTAAAACATGTTAGAAGTTCATAAACAAAGAAGATGGAAAACTAAAGTTAGCTTACTTAGATGAATGATATTTTGTTAAAATGGACAAATACATAAAACACACATATAAGTAGTCTTCCATATGGAATATAAGACTAACAAAAGTGTTTTGATACAAAAATAACTTACCAATCAAAAGTTGAATCTTCAAAGTCTACTATTTTGAGTGAAAAATGTTAACTTTGGAAGTTAGAGTGGAAAAATGCAACTTTTGAAAGTTAAGGGACTAATATTGTAACTTTGAAAGTTAGAGGACTAAAATGGATATTTTAGAAACTATTAGTCCAAAAATACAAGTATGGAAAGTTTGGTATCAAAAATGTAAGTAATAAAGTTCTAAGGATGATTTTGGTAAATACTAGTAGATATACTTGGGTATTTTGTATAAAAGTGTATTTTTGAAAGTCATAAAAATATAGAGGGTTTTAACATAAGGATTTTTATAAAATAGAGATTTTATAAAAATATTAAACAAACTTGAGAAACTTATACAAAAATGAATACTTTTATATAAATGGGAATATAAAAGTGTTGGAAGCATATTTGTAGTTAAGTTAACAAGTTGGGTTAAAAATACATAAGTATTTTAAACCATCCAAGTAACATGTGAAAAGAGGAAGAAATATGGATAATATTTCTATAAAATACATGTTGGGGAAAACTTGGAAAAATTAACTAATCAAGTTAAGATATCGAACTAAGACGCGTTAACGAACCGTACACGGACAAATCATGAGAAAATGCCATTGCGGCAAGATAAGAAAAATATATATTTTAAGAAGTAAAATATATATACATTATGGGTGAAAACTAATAAACACTTTCCTAAGTGTTGAAGGAATTATTCGTGAGAGAAAAACGTGACATAAACAAATAAGACGTTGAACAAACGTATATACTTAACAAGAAAAATTGCACATTTATATATATATGTAGGGTTAGGATCAAATACACAGTGAAAGAAAAATAGGAAGTTGTAGGAAGGGTATCAAACGGACTCCGATTGAACTCATTCAAGCGGCATTGGAATCGTCTTATCGAACCCTACGTCGTTAGTTTTTAGGTCTTCGTTTTTTTGGGGTTTTAGCTTGTAGTTTTTAGAATACGCGTTATATCATTGTGTCTTTTATGTACCATTGTGTCTTTTTCTTATTTTCATCGTTGTGTCATTTTTTCAATTCATTGTGTCTTTTTTCTTCAGCATTGTGTTATATTTTTTGGCACTGTGTTATATTTTGTGGCTCATTGTGTCATATTTGATGATCTATTGTGTTTTTTGTATCCTTCTCACCCTTCTCATTTTTTGTAGCCTTTGTAGAATAACCCAACCCATATATGTACGCTCGTCTCGGCAAAATTCTAGTATATCTACTTAATGGGAAAGTAGATATGTGGGAAGGAAAGCCGCGACGAGAAGACAAAGATATATATGTGTGTATGCCGTACCAACGAGATCCTAGTATATTTATTTGAATGGGAAAATAAATATACGGTATGGTGAGTTGAATCGGACGTTAAGAATATACAATCGAACGACAAAATCTTAGCATATTTGTTTAAATGGGAAAACAAATGTGTGGCAAAGTGAGTCGGGTCGAGGGTTGAAATATATATTATATCGAGCGATGCGATCTTAAGTATAATTATTTAAATGGGAAAATAATTATATGTTAAGTGAAGTCGAGTCGATGATAATAAGATACAAGTTATGGAAATATTAACAAGAGTAATACATAACTTGTAACACAAAGGGTAATGTAACACCAACGAAACCTAGGATACGCGCTTAATTAAACGGGATTTGGAATAACTTGTGGTCGGGAGTTGGGTGTACAACTTGCCAAGGCACATGCACTATAGGAATAGTGACTTATACGTCTAGGACGTTTGTAGGTGCGAGACCATCTTCGCTATCCGCCTAGTAATCCAGACAGAGTTTCAGGTGAGTTTCACGGCCCCATTTTAAACTATTTTTACGTTTTCCGGGGGAAAGATATGTTAGGGAAAATGTTCGACGGATTTATTACTTGAGGTGTGACCGCCACTCGGGGTTGAGTCCTCGCCTCTATAATCATTTATTCAGGGAAATGAAACCGGAGGAATATTGAATAGTACTATTGGTGCCTGACAAGGCCCACCCCTAATCGATAGCGTCGATTATGCATTAGGTTATGCCTGGGGTGCATATATTCTGAACTTAAGTCGTGGGAAACCGAGTAACGACTTGGAGCGGGGCATATTTATTTATACGTCTTGGTTTGATTATAGTCTCAAGTAGAGTTATAGGAATTTGCAACTCCTATACATTGTCATAACATGGTATTTCCCAAGTATTCAAGTTTTGGAAACTAAAAACCTGTGAACTCACCAATATATTTTATATTGACGAAACTTTTAAACATATCTTTTAGGTAACTAGATGAAGGAGCACCGGGCAAGCTGGGTCAAGGAATCCTCCAATGCGACGTCAAACTTTTGCGGGGTTTCACTTTTATTTCCCAAGGCATTTGGGATATATATGAGAAACCTCTATGATTATCTTAAAAACAATTAACTTTTGTGTAATGTTTGAAACAGATTTGACGTCATAATAAATGACCCATTTTCTTAAATTACTTGTGTTTAGCAATAACCTTGACTTTATGCTTTTGAACCGTCGCGCCACGTGTTTCCGCCATTGTCGTGGTGTGACAGAAGGTGGTATCAGAGCCAAGGTTATAGCGAACTAGAGTATTTTCTTTAAAAACTAGACTATAACCGGATTTGGTTCAAAAAGATAAAGTTTTCAAAAGAAAAATATTTATAGTTGCAAAAATGCAATAAAGTAATTTTTCAAGAAAGCATTGGGCATGAGGAGATTCCGACCAAGCTAGCCAGGGGTATCGTTATGCATTAACGTAGTATTAGAGGTTAGAAAGGATACTGATAATGTACGCCTTAACTGTCTAATTTAAATTAATTCATATATATACATGTACGGTTCTTTTGCCAGGATGTCGGACGCTGGCAGTATAGCGCCCAGTATCGATAGCAGCATTCAGATCATCCCTGCGCCACCGCCTGAGCCAGTCGAGCTGGTAGTACTTGACGCAGAGGACGAAGACGTGGAGATGAACGCCGACGGAGGTTCGGATGACGACTCGGATGAGACGGATCCTAGCGAGGATCCTGATTGGGCACCCGCCGTGGTCGACGCGCCGCTACCCATTGTACCGGCCGTACCGTTAGCCCCACGCCCCATCCGAGCTATCAGGGATTTCCCTGAGGGCTGTGCCGGACCGTCCCGGCCGATCCCAGCCCAGTCGGAGACAGTAGAGTCTCCATTCGACCGACAGGCTCACGTGGAGCATGAGCCCGCACCCTTACCCCACATCCACATCCCTCCAGGCATGAGACTCATGCCGATCTCCCGTGGGAGGAACGGGTGGATATCTGATGACTCTGACGACGAGTCCGTAGCGTCAGTAGAGCACATGCTGGTACCCGAGATTCCAGCTGTTCAGGAGGAGCCAGTGGCTCCAATGTTAGAGGACGCACCTGCTGATCCCATAGCCCCACCAGCACCACTCGAGCCCGCACCCCAGGAGGGGCCAGCAGCACATGTACTCGAGGGTAGCCCCGCCGATAGCTCGGAGCTACGCAGGGCAGGCATGGCAGCTTTTGCCACCGCGAGCCCTCCTACCCCCACTGTCGTGGTATCCACTCCAGAGTGGGCCACTGTTTCGGAGCCGTTAGTAGCCCCACTAGCCGAGCCTATGCCACCACCCCCAGTAGCCATGACCATGCCGATTCCCACCCTTCCCAGCATGACACCTGCACCGTACCCTCTGGGTGCAGGGGACCCTTATATGATGCCACCCCACTTTTCCCTCAGACCACCAGGTTTCACTCCGTTACTGCCACACATACCGATACCAGCCCCCTTTGGGCCATTCCCATCCACACACCCAGATATACCCGGACCATCCCAGCCACCTCGGATGACACCCTTGTCTAGACCAGCATGGTCCACTGCCATCACTCTAGAGCGGGATTTTCAGACTCTCGCTGATACGGTGCAGCGCACCGTAACACAGGTAGAGCATCAGACTCGTCTGATGTGGACGAGGATGATAGATGCGCGGGATGCTTTGGCGCATTACGCGGAGGAGTTGCTGAGCCTGGACGCTCAGTGCGGTATCACAGGGGATGCGCACTTTGCGCATCGACATTTCTTGTACGAGCGTATCATGACGATCAGTATGACGATCAGTACGCACGCGCCGCAGTACCAGTATCCGCCACCGCCGCCACAGTAGGATGTATCAGGGATGCACAGAAGACCCACCAGTTTATGTACATAGTAGCTGCAGTATGGTAGTACAGCACGGGTTATGACACTCGTCTGCATTTTGCCTAGCCGTACGGATATTACGGCACATGATATGATGTTTTATTTATTTCAAAAACAATGTATTGTATGAGAAATGTATTCTCCATTTTGTATTATGAACAAGCATTGTACTAGTATTATTGAAATTAATGAAAAATCTTATTATTATGGTGAAATATGTTGTTGTCTATGATTATTATTGCTTACTCCATATGTTGTGGTTTGTATATTTGTGTGGTGATGCTGTGTTGATTACTATTTATTTTTGTATGATGTGTTGGTATGTTGTGTGATGACATGGTGTTGATTATTGTGTTCATGCTTTGGTTTGTTATTTATGCTTTATATTGTATAAATGTTTGCCAAATTAACCTTTGATAATTATTATTGAAGAGAAATGGCACTGGCCACTAGAAGCAATAGCGGAGCAGACGGACTGCCCGCAACACCAGCCGAACTCGAGACCATGATATCTGAACGCATAGCCCGCGCGATCGCGGAGCACGAAGCTGCACGCTCCGAAAGATCCCGCGACTTGACTGGGAGTGACCGACAGGAAACCTCCCCCACTGGTAAGAAGTTGAAAGTAATTGATAAAGCGATGGGAGAATATCCTAAAACTCCTAGCCCGTAATAACATACAACTTTATTAATGCAGAAACGGCCTCGCGAGAGCGTGGCTGCACTTTCAAAGCCTTCCTCGACTGCAAGCCGCTCAATTTCAACGGTACGGAAGGATCAGTTGGCCTAGTCAAATGGTTTGAAAAGACCGAGGCTGTTATTCGTATCAGTGGATGTACCCCACGTCAGTCGGTTATGTACTCCACCAATTTGTTCTTGGACCAAGCGCTGACATGGTGGAATGGTCAAGTGCAGTCTTTGGGTGATGACACTGCTTACTCTCTGTCGTGGGCAGAACTGAAGGAACTGATGATTGCTGAGTACCGTCCGGCGAGTGAGGTACAGAAATTGGAAACTGAGTTTTGGAACCTCACTATGATGGGAGCGGACGTTACTGGGTACACGTCTCGATTCCACGATCTTGCCAGATTAGTGCCGCGATTGGTTACCCCTGAGAGCAACAAAATTGAGCGTTATTTGTTCGGCCTAGCACCGCAAATACGCAGCATGGTCACTGCTTCTAAACCTACGACCATGCGCGCGGCCATTGATCTTGCGCTCAGTCTCACCGAAGATGCCATACGCATGGGTACACTGATTCGCCAAGTTTCGGGATTAAAAATTTCTGAGGCAAGCAGTGTCGAGGCCAAGAATCAGGGATCAAACTCAGCTGTTGTGACGAACGATCAAGGTAACAAGCCGAGGTTTGGGAAACGAAAACGGGATGAAGGAAAAAGGGACCGAGCGTCGGGTAGCTCGAACAAGAAGGGAAAGGGATATGTCGCCACGGGACGTGGTAATGGTAACAAGCAGGGAAATCAGGGGAGAAACAACGGGTTAACTTGTGGGAAGTGCCACCGCACAGGGCACAAGACTGAAGAATGCCGTTCTGGAGCACCGAAAAATGGAGGGGCTAGACCATGCTTTGCATGCGGGTCGTTAGATCATTGGAAGAAAGATTGCCCCAAGATCAACAATCAGGCCCGCGGCCGGGCATTTGTGATTGGAGCCGGTGATGCACGGCAAGACCCCAACGTGGTCACTGGTACGTTTCCTCTAAATGGTCATTATGCCTCTGTATTATTTGATACCGGTGCTGACTTTAGCTTCGTATCCATTGAGTTTAAAAGACTACTTGGATTAAAAACTAGCAAACTAGATACACCCTACTCTATAGAACTGGCTAATGGTAAAACTAGTGAAACGAGAGAGGTAGCAAAAGATTGTAAGTTAGAACTCTGTGGGCACGAGTTTGGGATTGATCTATTGCCGGTCGTATTGGGAAGTTTTGACATCGTTGTCGGCATGGACTGGTTGTCCGCGCACCGTGCCATTGTGGTTTGCAACGATAAAGTTATTCAAGTTCCCCTCACAAACGGTGAAACTCTCTCAATTCAAGGGGAAAGACACGGGACGCCACTAAGGATTATTTCGAGCATGAAGGCTCGTAAGTGTCTGAGAAAAGGGCTTGTCGCATTCTTGGCACACGTAGTAGACAAGAAGGCCGACGAGCGAAAGTTGGAAGACATTCCAGTCGCCAGAGATTTTCCGGATGTATTTCCAGAAGATTTGCCGGGGTTGCCGCCACCTCGACAAGTCGAGTTCCGCATCGACCTCGTTCCCGGAGCAGCTCCTGTGGCACGATCGCCATACCGCCTAGCTCCATCAGAGATGCAGGAACTGTCCAGCCAGCTACAAGAATTATTGGACAAAGGTTTTATAAGACCGAGTTTCTCACCTTGGGGAGCTCCCGTCTTATTTGTGAAGAAGAAGGATGGCACATTTCGCATGTGCATCGACTATCGAGAGCTGAACAAGCTAACCATCAAGAATCGCTATCCTCTCCCCAGGATCGACGATTTGTTTGATCAGCTCCAAGGTTCCAGCTATTACTCCAAGATCGATTTGAGGTCAGGCTATCACCAGTTGCGTATACAAGAAGAAGATATACCAAAAACAGCCTTCAGAACCCGGTATGGACACTATGAATTTTTGGTGATGCCGTTCGGCTTGACCAACGCACCAGCGGTTTTCATGGACCTAATGAACCGCGTGTGTAAGCCATACCTGGACAAATTCGTCATCGTCTTCATTGACGATATTTTGATCTATTCACGCACGAAAGAAGACCACGAGAATCACCTTCGGTTAATTCTTGAAGTATTACGCAAAGAGAAGCTCTATGCTAAATTCTCGAAATGTGACTTTTGGATTCGAGAAGTTCACTTTTTAGGCCACGTGGTAAACGAGAAGGGCATACACGTCGATCCCGCCAAGATCGAGGCAATTAAAAATTGGGAAGCCCCTCGAACTCCTACCGAAGTACGACAATTTTTAGGCCTTGCGGGTTACTACAGGAGGTTCATCGAGAACTTCTCAAAGATAGCACAAGCTTTAACCATGCTAACCCAAAAGGATAAGAAATTTGAGTGGACGGAAAAGCAAGAGGCAGCATTCCAATTGTTAAAAGACAAGCTATGTGGCGCTCTGATACTGTCACTTCCAGACGGTACGGAAGATTTTGTGGTTTACTGTGATGCCTCGCATCAAGGCCTGGGTTGTGTATTGATGCAGCGAGAAAAAGTAATAGCATATGCTTCCAGGCAACTGAAAATCCATGAGAAGAACTACACTACACACGATTTGGAATTAGGTGCAGTGGTGTTCGCTCTCAAGATATGGAGGCACTATTTGTACGGAACCAAGTGCACGATTTTCACTGATCACAAGAGTTTGCAACACATCTTTGATCAGAAGGATTTAAACATGCGACAACGGCGATGGGTTGAATTATTAAACGATTACGATTGTGAAATTAAGTACCATCCCGGTAAGGCGAACGTCGTAGCCGACGCCTTGAGTCGCAAGGAACGGGTTAAACCATTGCGTGTTCGAGCTTTGGGTCTGACTATCCACACGAATATGACTGAACGAATTCGTGAAGCTCAAGTTAACGCCCTTAAACCCGAGAATGTCAAAGGTGAAAGGTTACGAAAGATGGTTGATTCACTGGAACCAAAAGCGGACCAGACACTGTATTTCATGAATAGAATTTGGGTCCCAGTATATGGTGGATTGCGTGAGCTAGTATTGGCCGAAGCTCACAGTTCTAGATATTCGGTTCACCCTGGCGCAGACAAGATGTTCCACGATTTGAAGGAATTTTATTGGTGGCCGAATTTCAAAAGGGATATAGCAGCCTATGTTGCGCGATGTCTGACTTGCGCAAAGGTCAAGGCTGAGCACCAGAAACCTTCCGGTTTGCTCCAGCAACCGGAAATACCGGAATGGAAATGGGAACGAATCACCATGGACTTCATTACCAAGTTACCTAAGACGACAAGCGGCCATGACATGATCTGGGTAATCGTAGATCGATTGACGAAATCTGCACACTTCCTCCCGATACGCGAAACGGACAGGTTGGAGAAACTGACCCGTTTGTACATTAAGGAAGTGGTATCTAAACACGGTGTACCTGTTTCTATCATCTCCGATCGAGATAGTCGTTTCACTTCCAGGTTTTGGGAAAGTTTAAATGAAGCCCTCGGTACTCGCCTCGACATGAGCACCGCATATCACCCCCAAACGGATGGCCAAAGTGAACGAACCATCCAGACATTGGAAGATATGTTACGGGCATGCGCGATTGATTTCGGAGGTAATTGGGATACGCACTTGCCATTGGTAGAATTTTCTTATAACAACAGTTATCATACGAGCATTCAAGCCGCACCGTTTGAAGCTCTATATGGACGCAAGTGCCGATCGCCATTATGTTGGGCGGAAGTTGGAGAAAAACAACTCACCGGGCCCGAAATTGTTCAAGAGACCACGGATAAGGTCTTTTTGATAAAGGAACGCCTCAAAGCGGCCCGGGATCGCCAGAAAAGCTATGCTGATATGAGGCGAAAGCCTTTGGAGTTTCAAGTCGGAGACAGGGTCCTACTGAAAGTGTCACCTTGGAAAGGTGTCGCGCGCTTTGGAAAGCGCGGAAAGCTGAACCCACGATACATCGGACCGTTCGAAGTCTTGTCCAGGGTAGGCACAGTGGCGTACAAGCTCAAGTTGCCTCAAGAGCTTAGTGGAATACACGACACGTTTCATGTGTCAAATTTGAAAAAGTGCCTATCCGACGAAACTCTCATTATTCCAGCAGACGAAATCCAGATTGACGACAAGTTACATTTTGTTGAAGAACCAATCGAGGTAACTGATTGGAAGGTCCAAAAACTAAGGCGCAGCAAGATCAGATTGGTCAAAGTGCGCTGGAATGCCAAGCGTGGACCGGAGTTCACGTGGGAAAGGCTGGACCGGATGAAGCAAAAATACCCCGCCCTATTCGAGAAGACACCTGTACCGGAGAACTCGAAATGAATTCCGGGACGGAATTCTCTTAACGGGGGGAGAATGTAACAACCGGCAAAAATAAGGTAATTCCGTACAAATTAATTAATATATAATTAACGTTATTAAATGCAAATTATGTGTGAATTAATTATCAAGGCCTTAGGGGATAGCAATTTCCAAATAGTGCATAGGAATGCATACGTTTAATGATAAAACATGATTGGATCATGTGCGAATAAGCTATCCGGTATGGACGTTGGCGATTACCCGGTAATAATTAAATAAACGAAAAGGATCCCAGACACCCAGGATATAAAATAAAGGGTAGTTTCATGAAATATAATGAGTTTTGGAACTCCAAAACCATAAATGAAAACGTCTTGTACAAATCTCCCGGTAACGAATAAAATGCGCGTACCGCACCCGATACGCGTATAACTCATAATTTCACCCGGCAAAGGCCTAAATAACCAATCAACGCTTAAATTAGACTATATTTAAGGGTTATTAAAAGTATTTTTAATATCCGGATAACGCGTGATTAAAACCCGAAAAATACCCGAACGACACCCGAACGACGGGGGATTAAACATAACAAACAATGGGTAAATATTTGAAGTTATGGACCCCACTTAAACCCACATGGGGGCCGGCCTAGATGGCCTCCTTGTGTTCATGCATGTGTTAATAATAACTATCTACACTCTAGATAAAAAGCATGCATACACTACAAGCCAAAATGTGTAAGACAAAGGTGTAAGACATGTAAGTACAAAGCATGCAAGCTTTTGTCTCCCTCTTTACAAACTTTCGGCCATATGGCCATAAAATCCAAGACCAAAATCAATCCAATGATGCTCTAGTACACACATGCATGCAAGGAAATCTTAGGTGAAGATTATAAAAGATCATAAGGGTTTAACAAGTTTTGCAAGAAACCTCTCACATCCATACATATATACACGGCTACACACACTCATATATCATTCCAAGATCACTTATATACTTATCAAATCTCTTGAATCATTATCAAAGATCACATGCAATCCATGGAAGATTTGATGGTAGTATATAACATGTGTTAGTCCTTTGAAGATAACAAAGCAAAACAATTCCTCTTCTTTCTTCATTTGAGCCGTGGGTTTAACCCCTCCCCCACACATCATTCTTTCAAGTTTTTACATCTCCAAATCACTTAAAACAATCCATCATCCAAACCCCTATTGTGTGTTTCAAGCTTGGAGCTTAACCATTAAGGAAGAACACACTAAACCCCTCTCAAAATCAAAGGTTTTGTCTTCCCTAGCCTTGTGCTAGTAGTAAGCTTCTTAATCTTGTTTTTTATTGTTATTATTCATGTATGTGTTCTTAGAAGCAAGTTGTACATGAAGGGTTTAAAAGGTGGTTTTGAACATAATCTTTAATAGGTTTTACATGTGTAAAATGGATGATTAAAGATATGAAAAGAAATCATGGATTTGATGATGATAATGTAATAATCTTGAAAATGCATAAAGTTTACATTTAAAACTAAGTAGGATGATGTTTTGGTTAAGATTATGGAATGAACTTGGATATGTTAAAAGTAACTTTAAATCATCTTATTATGATCATACATGGTGTAATATGTGGTAAAACATGTTAGAAGTTCATAAACAAAGAAGATGGAAAACTAAAGTTAGCTTACTTAGATGAATGATATTTTGTTAAAATGGACAAATACATAAAACACACATATAAGTAGTCTTCCATATGGAATATAAGACTAACAAAAGTGTTTTGATACAAAAATAACTTACCAATCAAAAGTTGAATCTTCAAAGTCTACTATTTTGAGTGAAAAATGTTAACTTTGGAAGTTAGAGTGGAAAAATGCAACTTTTGAAAGTTAAGGGACTAATATTGTAACTTTGAAAGTTAGAGGACTAAAATGGATATTTTAGAAACTATTAGTCCAAAAATACAAGTATGGAAAGTTTGGTGTCAAAAATGTAAGTAATAAAGTTCTAAGGATGATTTTGGTAAAAACTAGTAGATATACTTGGGTATTTTGTATAAAAGTGTATTTTTGAAAGTCATAAAAATATAGAGGGTTTTAACATAAGGATTTTTATAAAATAGAGATTTTATAAAAATATTAAACAAACTTGAGAAACTTATACAAAAATGAATACTTTTATATAAATGGGAATATAAAAGTGTTGGAAGCATTTTTGTAGTTAAGTTAACAAGTTGGGTTAAAAATACATAAGTATTTTAAACCATCCAAGTAACATGTGAAAAGAGGAAGAAATATGGATAATATTTCTATAAAATACATGTTGGGGAAAACTTGGAAAAATTAACTAATCAAGTTAAGATATCGAACTAAGACGCGTTAACGAACCGTACACGGACAAATCATGAGAAAATGCCATTGCGGCAAGATAAGAAAAATATATATTTTAAGAAGTAAAATATATATACATTATGGGTGAAAACTAATAAACACTTTCCTAAGTGTTGAAGGAATTATTCGTGAGAGAAAAACGTGACATAAACAAATAAGACGTTGAACAAACGTATATACTTAACAAGAAAAATTGCACATTTATATATATATGTACGCTCGTCTCGGCAAAATTCTAGTATATCTACTTAATGGGAAAGTAGATATGTGGGAAGGAAAGCCGCGACGAGAAGACAAAGATATATATGTGTGTATGCCGTACCAACGAGATCCTAGTATATTTATTTGAATGGGAAAATAAATATACGGTATGGTGAGTTGAATCGGACGTTAAGAATATACAATCGAACGACAAAATCTTAGCATATTTGTTTAAATGGGAAAACAAATGTGTGGCAAAGTGAGTCGGGTCGAGGGTTGAAATATATATTATATCGAGCGATGCGATCTTAAGTATAATTATTTAAATGGGAAAATAATTATATGTTAAGTGAAGTCGAGTCGATGATAATAAGATACAAGTTATGGAAATATTAACAAGAGTAATACATAACTTGTAACACAAAGGGTAATGTAACACCAACGAAACCTAGGATACGCGCTTAATTAAACGGGATTTGGAATAACTTGTGGTCGGGAGTTGGGTGTACAACTTGCCAAGGCACATGCACTATAGGAATAGTGACTTATACGTCTAGGACGTTTGTAGGTGCGAGACCATCTTCGCTATCCGCCTAGTAATCCAGACAGAGTTTCAGGTGAGTTTCACGGCCCCATTTTAAACTATTTTTACGTTTTCCGGGGGAAAGATATGTTAGGGAAAATGTTCGACGGATTTATTACTTGAGGTGTGACCGCCACTCGGGGTTGAGTCCTCGCCTCTATAATCATTTATTCAGGGAAATGAAACCGGAGGAATATTGAATAGTACTATTGGTGCCTGACAAGGCCCACCCCTAATCGATAGCGTCGATTATGCATTAGGTTATGCCTGGGGTGCATATATTCTGAACTTAAGTCGTGGGAAACCGAGTAACGACTTGGAGCGGGGCATATTTATTTATACGTCTTGGTTTGATTATAGTCTCAAGTAGAGTTATAGGAATTTGCAACTCCTATACATTGTCATAACATGGTATTTCCCAAGTATTCAAGTTTTGGAAACTAAAAACCTGTGAACTCACCAATATATTTTATATTGACGAAACTTTTAAACATATCTTTCAGGTAACTAGATGAAGGAGCACCGGGCAAGCTGGGTCAAGGAATCCTCCAATGCGACGTCAAACTTTTGCGGGGTTTCACTTTTATTTCCCAAGGCATTTGGGATATATATGAGAAACCTCTATGATTATCTTAAAAACAATTAACTTTTGTGTAATGTTTGAAACAGATTTGACGTCATAATAAATGACCCATTTTCTTAAATTACTTGTGTTTAGCAATAACCTTGACTTTATGCTTTTGAACCGTCGCGCCACGTGTTTCCGCCATTGTCGTGGTGTGACATGTGTATTGGTGTGTTTGGTGCTCTTTTTTCAAGGTTTAGAAGAAACTTTGATGGGATTGGGTTTGGGGTTTTTATTGTGCAGGATCTTAATTAAATTGTAAAGAAGGATGGGATCAAGTGATTTGTAGGAGAAGATGGTGACTCTGAACTACACATGTCTGACTCCATAATTTAAAGCTTGGCAATTAAAGTTGCGGATGCCTTTTATAATATTTAAATGGTTTGCAATTAAAGAAAAATAAAAAGCATGTATGACAAAAGCATGGATGCGTTTAATATTAGCAGAAGGAAAGGCAAAAGGTGCGTTTAATATTAGCAACGATGTACTACAACTTTAATGAGTGCGTTTAATATTAGCAAAAGGAGTACATTGCAACAAAAGAATTTAAAGGTGCGTTTGAAGTTTTTCATTAATGAGTGCGTTCAAATTTTCTTTGAGTGCGTCCAAATTATTAAAGGGGTGCGTTTGAATTTTTTGTTGAGTTTTGATGAGTGTGTCCAAAATTTTCAAAGAGTGCTTCCAAACTTTTAATGAGTGCTTCCAAACTTTTAATGAGTGCTTCTAAATTTCAGTGAGTGATTCCAAACTTTTTAGTGTGTGCTTCTAAATTTCAATGAGTGCGTCTGAAATTTCAACGAGTGCGTCTGAAATTTTGATAAGTGCGTCTAAAATTTTGATGAGTGCGTCTGAAATTTTGATGAATGCGTCTGAAATTTTGATGAGTGCGTCTGAAAATCTTGATGAGTGCGTCTGTAAATTTGATGAGTGTGTCTGAGATTTAAAAGTGCCCTGTTTTTCACCAACTTCATCTTCTTCCTCTGCAACATTTTTTAACCTAATTTTTCTGTTTAATCATCCTTATTTAAACAAAATCGAAAGTATTCGACAACTATTACGATTCATAATTGTTCATATGATTATTTTAATCCTTTGTTTTTGATTATTTTTTTAGATTTAAATACTGATCTTACGTTTTCGTTCATTGTAATCGATTTTTTTTTGTTTTTGAATTGTGTAATCATTCTGAACATGAATCGATCTGAAAACGATGAAAAATCAGGGTTCAAATTAGTTCTGTTGTTATGATTTGAAAAAAAAAATAGATGGGTTTTTCTATTTTACCCTTGGTTAGTTTAACCCAAGTATGATTAGGGTTTTTAATCTGCATCCAGACATCTTGTTAATCTAATGGCTGAGATTGCTTCTTACGTTAAGAAACTTTATACGTTATCTCTTCCCTTATGTTTTTAGTTAGTTTTTAATTGATTTATAATTGGAGAACATTGTTCTTTGAACCTTTTGGTTTGTTTTGAGAGTTTGAATAATCATTAAGCTTCTTGAGCCATTTGATCGCTTCCGAAACTGCATCAGTTGGTATCAGAGCTTTGGTTTTCAAATGGCTCTGCGTGAAGCGAACTATGTTTTTTATCGTCGAATCGCCGACCGAGGCAACGATAAAATCATGTTCGATTCGCAAGATCGTAAGATCCAGAAACTGACTCAAAAGATGTCATCTGGGATGAGATCGTTGGGAAAGAGGAGCATCCTGAATTCTACGATGATTACAAGTTTCTGGAAACCGACTCAGAGGCTTTCATCAGGGATGAGAACTATGGGAAGGAGGAGTATCTAGGGAGTTGTAGCGTTATCTATCCGTCACCTCCTTGTATGATGAATATGAGGACGAGGAATGGTATTCTTGGGTTACTGGTGGTGACTGGAACTTACCAGGTGATGAGTTAGGTGTCAATAGTCGTAAGGTTGTTGGTTCGATTTATGTATCTGATGAGTGTTCGTATGAAAAAAAATGATAAGTGGTTCTATGGCTTGTGGTGGTATTCGATCGCAACCTGTGGTAAGTCCTATCATGCCTGGTGATCCTTGTCAAAAGGAAAGTGACTTGATAAAATATTCAAATGGTATAACTGATATTATTATGGGTACGTAAAAGGGAATAAATATTATAATGGGTGGAGATATTTCGCTAATTAGGGAAAAGGATCCTTTGTATATTAAGGATGTATGCATGGCGTCTATACATAAGTCTACAGCATGTGTGCCAGCCAAGTCTAAAGCATTAAATGATGGTCAAATCTTTGTGTTGACTAATGTGAGAATTCAATCGAAAAATTCAATGGTTGATGTGATAACTATTAAAAATTTCAATTTTAAATTTAAAGAAACGATGTTGGGTGATAAAATTCAAGAGATGGATAACTGGGATGTCATGGAGGTTTCACGTGAGATACAAGATAATAATATCATGTACATGTCTAGCGGGACTACAAATTTAGAAGATTATCAGATAATAAATTAAGAAAATGGTTCAATCTTCCATTCGACCCAGGTGGTCCGGATTTAGAGTATGACGAGATGACCCGTAAAGTTGAATAGTTTAGGCTGGTCGTGATAATAATGCAGAAGTACCGGGATGGTGTTCCTTTTGATCCAGGTGGAATTTGGTCTGAAGACAAAACTCGAGGATGAGTTTTTTTTCGAAGATGGAGAGAATGATGCAAGATTATCTCCTAGTTTGAATTGATGACTATTTTTTATCAATTATTTTAATTTCTTTATCTTTTATTTAGTTTCCTATTTGAACTATGATTCTCCACATATAAAAGGGAACCTAGGGTTTATGTTTTTAGTTAGTTTTTGATTGATTTATAATTGAAGAACATTGTTCTTTGAACCTTTTGGTTCATTTTGAGAGTTTGAATAATCATTAAGCTTCTTGAGCCATATGATCGCTTTGGAATCTGCATCACTATAAATTAGTAAATTAGTTGTATCTTGATTCTTTGAATAAAGACTTGAAAAATGAAAGTACGAATTTACCAGGTGAGATCGAGAGACATAGTACATAGAGGATTTAGAGTTTTATTTAGATTTAAGCTTTAAATTGGGTTTTTTCTAAAGAAAAATAAAAGGCAAAATCAAACAATTGGGTTGTAACTCTCAAAATTGGCCCAAAAGAAAAAAAAATGAAGAAAAACAATAAATTCGGTAAAACAACTGATATTTGGGAACCTTGTACCGTCCGATATATCGTTAGTTTTGGTTTATATAATATAGTGGGAAAGCCCGCGCGTTGCCGCGGGTTTTTTATAGTACGTTGTGCGACGGGTTTCACGTAGCTTGTGTTGCAGTGGTAGACTGTCTATCTAAATATCCAACAAGCATGTACAAATTATATACATATAGTCTTCTCATGGGTACACGAAAGGCTACTTTATATGTATTCATTAACTACTTATGAACATACATAATTTATATACTAAAAAGACTATTGTATTCATTAGTTTTTATAACGAAAAAGCTATGCATTTCGTCATTGTTTGTGATCGGAAACCAGGTAGTTGTGTGCCTGCTTATCGTCGTATCTATATGCCTTTGTAAATGTGGAGAGTCAACCCTGCATCATCATTTCCCAAAGGTTACGCATCTTGCCACGTCCATGTTTCAAGTGGATGGTTTCTTTGGGGGACCTTCTTGTCCTACAAGTTGAGAGGGAAATAAATATGTTTAGTTTAAAAAGAGTACAACAGGTTCTTCGTTGTTATATGAAAACTGAGATGTCATTACTTACCGACGGTTTGGGGCCTTTTTGAGTTCACTCCAAGTAAAATTACCCACAACAATGAAACTACTTAATATGTTACAAAAACCGAAAGAATCATGACCTTCATGCATGTAATAAGTATGTGCTTAACGATTCATATAATTTCATCATGGCAAATATGTATTGGATTGTATATTTTTTGTTTTAAAGTTAGGTGTAATTTGAAAGCTCACAGGACCATTGATTGCTTTAGTTCCAAATAAAAAATAAGAAATGCAAATTGTTCAAATAGTTGGTAAATTTATCAAACCTATAGCATTTTGTATGTAAAGTGTTCTAATGCACCCTTGAATTATTTTATCACATTATTTAGATGTAATGTGATTTTAAAGCAGTTAGAGTTATTCCGTCGGGCAAACATAGGTAGTATAAAATGATACTATTAAGCAAGTGGGTAGGCCAAAATATTTAACTGAATTAGGAAAATCAAACGAAAAGTAGACACATGACATAAATAATGCAAATAGAACACGGAAACTAGGAAGTAGTAATTCGAAACGAAAATGTTAAAATTTCACCAAACCAAGAGGAAGCACTAATGTTACTCACCTTAAAGAGACTAATATTAAATTCGGAATGTGAGAGATGATCTCCAATTTTTTTAGGCAGAAGAGACTAAACGCTTATTTGTAAGCTAAGGCCGCCGTCCCTCCCATAACAAGTGTATTCAAAGGTTTGACACATTTCGAATAGTTCAGATGGCTGGTACTGAGTGTAATGCTTCATGTCGAATTCCGTAAAATTTATACAACCTTTAGCATAGCAAAATCAGAGAACAGATAAATTATGAATTCAATTGGGACGTACATAAGTATTCTAGAATGGAGAGAGTATATATCTTTCTAAGAAAATGGCGGATGCAGTAACAGGCTACCACGGCATTTTCATCGATCTTGTTGCATAACTAAATCCGAAAGATAATTAATTTATCAAGAACATACTGATGCGATATATAATAATCTTATTCGGCTAACCAAATGTAACAAAAGGGGCAGTAAAAAATGGTGTTTTGATGTGTAGGTAATCGGTAAGAAAAAAGTAGTTTGTGTTATGAAAACTGGTGAGTATTTAGAGGAAGGGGATAAAAGGCATTTGTAACTGATGTAGGATCAATTGGGTGTTTTAATGGAAGGATTTATAACTAAAGTTTACGGAAGAGATTTGTAACAAATCGATTCATAAGGAAAGGGGATGGAAGGGATTTGTAAAGGATGTGGTCTTGATGGGTGGGGTGTTTATGAAAAGGAGTTACATATTGAAAGGGATGTATTATAATGAAATTGATGATGGGTTTTATTTCTCTATTATGATGTTTTAATAATGAAACTTAAGAAAGGGGTTACATATGGAGAATGATAAAGTGTGTGTATTACTTATAAATACAATAGCCTTTACATCTTGTACACAAGGGTATAAAAAGAAGAAATAGGGTAAAAGTTATGAGATTAGACTTATGGCTCTTGATATGCCATCTTAAAATGGTGGTAAAATGACTATCTTAGCCATCTCTCCTCCTTAATAAGGTAACATAGATATCTATTTTTTTCAAAAAAATAAAATAAAACGAAGGGTGGAAACCGTATATCCCTAAAAAAATTTCTATATGGATACTATACTTATAACTTATGAACGAAAATTCAGTTGTGGGGGGCGCCTCCTCCCACCCCCTATAACCTACGCCCCTAAATGTTGCATTATAAGCAAAGTAATTTACCCCTTTTAAATTTGAAGAAGAACTTATAAAATGATATATAATATAGTATAGAAAAGAAAAAAAGTATGAACACATGTAGCCTAAATTAAAAAACTTCAAATTAAAAACTAAAAACCTTCAGCTAGATAAGGATTATGTTTTTTTTTTTCAAAATAAGAATAATTTTGATAAATCATGCATGTGTTAAACACATGAGTTAATCGAGTAAACTAGTGGAGTCGTGACTTTTAAGTAGCAAAGTGCGCCCTTCTATTCTCATTTTTCGACTCTTTTTCCCTTTTAACGCGCTACGCAATTCTTCTCTCACATCAATGGCCCACTCACCACAACCAAATCCTCAAATCCTATATCATGAGTAAATAACCAAAATCTTACAAGAATATAGCAACTATTTTGGAGGTTAAACTTATCCTACACAACGTAATAAAAAAAGGGTGAGAATGACACAAAAAACATAACGGATCATGAAATATAACATAATAAGTCAAAAAATATAACCCAACGCCAACAAATATAACACAACGCCAAGGAAAAAAGTCACAATGAATCGCAGAAATGACACAATGGAAAAAAAAAAGACACAATGATTTAACACAAATTCTTAAACCTACAAGCTAAAAATCCAAAAAATCAAAAACCTAAAAACTAAGACCGTAGTGTTCGATGAGACAGTTTTAGTCGCTTGAATGAGTTTAATCGGATTCCGTTTGATACCCTTCTTGCGACTTCTTGATTTTTCTTTTACTATGTATTTGATCCTAACCCCTATTTTTATGGGCAATCGGTTACGATTTTCTAATATAAGATTTGCTTAATTTTCTTTCTTGGGTTGAAACGAGTATGGTATCAAATTACATCCGCCTAATTTTTTGTTGGGTTGAGACGAATATGAGGAAAAATACACATCAATATGAATATATTATATAATTTTTTTTAAGAAATATAATAAATAATATGTTATAATTATGAAAAACAATGACGGTAAACAAACCAAGGGTTTAGCAAACAGTTCGTAAACTGTTTGATGTAAGTTTGTTTGTGTTCGTTCGTCTAATAAATGAATGAACACAAGCAATAATTTTTGTTCGTTTAGTTAAACTAACAAGCATGAACATAGGCCACGTTCATTCATTTATGTTCGTGAACGTTGATAATATGATCGTTTATGTTTATATATGTTCGATAGTTCATTAAGCAATTCGACTCTTTGTAGCCTTCACTTCCCACGGGGGCTTTAAAGTTTATCAGTTAGACGTCAAAAGAGTCTTTCTGTACAGGAAAGTCCAGGAGCTAGTGTATGTCTCACATCCTCTAGGATTTACTGATCCAGATTGTGTCTACAAACTGTAAAGCACTGTATGGGTTACATCAGGTACCTAGGGGTATGAGACACTGTCAACTCATCTCTTAGGTATACGTGGATGACATCATCTTCGGGTCACCTAACAAGGACATGTGTATAGAATTTGAGAAGGTTATGAAGAAGAAGTTAGAGATGAGCGCTATGAGGGAGCTGAAATTCTTTCTTGGTTTACATGTAGATAAGAAGGAAGACGGGATGTTCATACAACAGACTAAGTATGTACATGACATTTTGACTTGTTTCAAAATAAATGAGTGTTCTACTTATGATATTCTTCTACAAGTCAATCATGGACTTTATCCGAATGCTGAAAGCAAAAAAAAATGTGGATCCAACTGAGTATCATGCCATAATAGGCTCGCTCATGTATCTTATTGCTTCTAGACTTGATATTATGTTTGCAGTATGTCTTTGTGCCAGGTTTCAGGATAATCCAAAGGAGTCACATATGATCGCTGTGAAACGTATTCTTAGATACCTAAAGGGGAGACCCAAATTGGGAATCTGGTATCCAGATGACGGTGAGATAGATCTTGCTGCCTATACAGATTAGACTACAGAGGATATAACCAGAATTGAAAGTCTACAACAGGCAGTTGTCAATTTTTATCAGAAAGACTCGTTTCCTAGCAGTGCAAAAAGCAGACTTCGGTGACTGTTTCCACATGTGAAACAGAATATGTTGCTGCGGGGAGCTGTTGTTCATAGGTTTGTGGATACAACAATAAATGAATGATTCTGATATCTTTGAGAATCTTTTCCTGTTACAACACAATCACTCTTCTTTTTAGATCTACAACATCAACATCTTCAAATTCATCTACTAAGTCTTCGAGTATTGTTGAATTTCCTTTTAAATCATCACCTGCAGAACTTCCACCTGCTCCACTTGAACTTCCTGGATCTGCATCAACAAATGAAGCAAATGGATTTTCAGGTAATATTGTGACATTTGTTACTCGAGGCTCAGTTTCCATAACTTCCTCTACACTTGATTTATTTCTAGTATCAACATCACTTGTCTTCTCGGATTCAGTAATACCAGGTTCAGTTGACTTGGGCACATCAACTGACACCTCTCGAGTAGATTTGGTCATTATGGGCTCATTTATCAGCACTCTTGGCCTTAGATCTCTTCTTCTTCGCTTCAACGGTCTTTCTGGCTCAGGATTAATTTCTTCTTCTTCTTCAGTAGACACGTTGACTGATGTAAGAGGAGGATTCTCAACATTAGTCTTTGTCTTCTCTAACAGCACACTTAGCAATTTAGACGACAATACATAAGTATCAGCATTAAGTGTTTCTGTTGTCGTTGTTTGCTGTTCCAACTTTGGTTATTCCTGTTCATTCTTTTCATTCACTTTCTCATTCACACACACTTTTGACAAGTCTCCATACAATTCATCATCAGATAAGTCAATATTTTCAATAACAGTTTCTTCCCCCGAACCTGCAGGTAGATCTATTATATGCACCTCATTATCCTCAGCAATCAACACATTCACACTTTGTTCTTGTTCTTGTTCTAGCAAAGCAACTTCTAGATATCATCCAAACTTTTCAAGAGGAATAGGTTTCGTGTATACTTCTTTAGCTCCTTTCCTCTCTTGAAAAATTAGTCCAAACACATTCGGACCAATCATTGTAGAATCAAAATTATCAACAGTTCATTCCAGATCCTTATATTTTGCATCTAAGATCATCTAAATGAAACTTGGATACATCATGACTAGGTTCTTCTTCACCCCTTTTAAGTTTCCCTCCATTTCTTCAAACACTGTCACACCCCGCCAAGGCGGAAACGCGAGGTGCGACTTCGAATGATTTCCAAGCACAAAGGTCACACGAGCATTAGTTAAAATAAAGCGGGAACTTTCATTAAACAACCAAATTTGTCCAACATAATGTTAATTGTTTAAAATTAAAACCATTGTATGTAAATGTCTAAAGTTTAAACAACAACACAACGGTCCAAAAAAAGGTATCCCACAAATGCTCGCACGTGACCCCCGTAAGTTCCATTATCCATGCTAATTTCCTAGAAAACATGCATTTAAGGAATTATAGGTCAACACAAAGTTGGTGAGTTCATAGGTTTTCTATATGGTGGACATGTAATACAAAACCGACTAAATCATTGCCTAGCTAGGGTAGTAATCAATATGTGACCTGACATGAGCCCATAACCACCCTTGACATGTTGTGCCTCGCCCATTGTACACTAAAGACAATGAATAATGTGAAATACAAGAACTCTTTTGATATCTGTCATCTGGTCAGAGCGACTGACCAAGAGTGGGGGTGTCAAACCAATAGATCTATCCCGGTGTTTCATGGCTAAGTTCATAGCTAATGGTTATGGTATGATGTATGACACGAGGGCTTAATGGATCCTGAAACTTAATGTCTCATGTTCACATAATAGTCATGATTGTAACTTAAAACTGTACGCATGTTTTTTCCCACGGAAAAATGTAAAAACTGTAAAAAGGGGCCGTGAAATACTCACTTGGTATCTGGATGCTAGACTGAGTTGAATCTGATGCGGTGTGTCTGGTCTGGGATGCCCTAAGTTCATTTAAAGGCAACCTTAAGTCTATGTTTGGTTCTAACTACCATGCAACTGTTCACCCGACTCGGACACATATGGATTAGAGGCTTCTGTACCACTATCCACGTGTGTCACACACTGTATGTGTCAGAAAATGTTCGTTTTGTTGTTAAGGTGACTATGTTTAGTCTATTTTTGGCAAAACAAGTGTCTTGACTTACTTAGTGTTATCGAGTGTTACTTATGTCTCAGTTATGTAAGACTAGGGTGAGATATGGACATATCTTTTTATAGTTTTGTATAAAAATGACATTTTTAGGTATTTTGTCCTTGAATGTACACACATGTTAGTATATATCATCAGTTTCAAAGAAAACTCTTGTGTTAAGCTTGTTAACAAATGTTTTTATGGTTTTTAACACATGTTTTTAAAACAAACCTTAGTATATGTTACAAAACTAAAAAAGATTGACTTGGTTTGGGCTGGCCTCGACCCTATACACTCACACATACATTCATGTGTATGTGTGCTTGTATAGCCGAAAATATCAAAGAAAATAAGCTAACTCCTCACAATGCAACTCTTAGATGCTAGTTAGAGGCTTGGAACTCCTAAAGGATGATGGTAGTCGATCGTTAAGGCCCTTCGAGGGGTGTTTCTCTCGGACGATTGTAATCAAGGGAAGGAAGGAGATATTCAAGTGTTAGAGTGGATTATAGTGTTGTGGTGTGATCCTCTTGAGTCCTTATTCTCCTATTTATAGCCAAGAGGGGAGGGAATGGCCTTGTGCTCATTGGTTCACAAAGATGGAAGGTCAAAGGCTCACTTTCTTGGAGTGCATTGAACTAGAGCCTCTCATGGTGAAAGAAGTTGACTTGAAGGTTTTGTTTGGGTATGTAGGGGGGTTACAGCCTAAACATCATGGGGAAGAGGCAACACATTTTTGTCAAGGTTGACAAGGTATACAAGCGCATGTGTTTTATGTTTTGCCATGATAATATAAAGGTTTGACTACTATTTTTGTTTGCTTGTGTGTGGGGTCTTGTGGGCTGAAAATCTATGGGAAAAGGAAGAGGTTTCATGGCAAGTCAACTTAGCTTGGAGGTGGTGAGGGTATTGTGTTGGTTGCATGTTTGTATAAGGGTTCAAGGGCGGATAAGAATGGTGACATGTATGTGAGTGTATATGTGCCATGTGTGTTTATATATATATATATATGCATGTGATGTGTGTGTGTATGATAGATTAGTGGTGAATCCAAAGCAACACATTTGACTTCCTTGGGAACATGTGAGCCGAAAAATGGAACTAGGGAATGGACATTGGAGGTTTTTGGAAGTCAAACATCACGGAGGTTAGTGATCTTAAAGGGGTTTGTCAAATTGGGAAGGATTCTTGATGTTTGTGATCACTTCATGAGTGTTGGAGGAGGGTTGGGCTTCGGCTGATTATGGGGAAGGAAAAGGAATAGTTTGGGGTATTCCAACATGGGGAGAATGTGTGCATAGTGTCAATAATGCCATATTAGTGTAACATATTGGGAATGAGGGATTATGGTGAGTGTGGGAGAAACATATGGGCTTTGTGTGTGTGTGTATGCGATCGTGTATGTATATATGTGTGAGGTATTTGTCTTTTTCCAAGCTTGTATTGATGTTTGTGTGGGTGATCATACATTTTTTTGATTCCAATACTAACACTAGTCTTTGTGGATCAAATTTTAATGTTACATGTGGACACGCTAATCGTATATGTACTAGTTTTCATAGAATGCGCGTCGGTAACCTCATGTTAATAAACATTGTTTGTTTTTTGTTCTTGTTGGGGCAACAATTTGAAATCGTATATTCAGTTGCATAGATGTCTTACAACTAAGGTTTTGCATGGTTTTTCTGTAGTCTAGCCTGATCTATTAGACAAAGTAAGTCCTTGGACTAACTAGTGTGTCTACTGTTAAACTGCCCATCTCGGGATTGACTCATTGGAACCCTATATAGCCCAACTATGATGAAAATGATGACATGTAATGCTATGCACACTGTATACATGTAGCTAAATGTACGGATATGACCTGTGATTTCGATGGGTGTCACAAACACATATTTGGAGTAGTTGTGATTCCAGTTCACAACTCGAGCTGTAACACCTGGCACTTGTTTTTTTATTTAAGGAGTCTGCACTACCTTTGTTCCCAAAAATACACAAAAGGTATACATGCACCAAAAGTCTCCAGTACGGATGCATGAGCTTCTTCTGCACTGTCGGATAACCACCTTAATAACTCATTCTTCTTAGCACACCTTTAACATCTTCATCAGGATAAGAGACCTGGATGTTCTGGTTAGTCCCCAAATAACAACACTTCTCTGATAATCTGCTCTGACACAATCACTTCCTTATTCTGAATTGTTGAAGCAATCATTTGAACTCCTCCCTTCTTGATGAATTTTCCATTTTTCCAGAAGTCTTTAATCCTTGATTTACACACTAGTGGATTTTTTCGAATTGCAATCGTGATCCTACACAAGTTTAAACCAATGATCATGGAGTAAAATAACGCCTTATACTTCCTGGGAGGGTTTAGCAGATATCTGGCAACATTATGTTCTGAAACGAATCCTGTTTTAGGTCCTTTCTTTGCCTTTCCCGCTTCAACCGCTATATCATCAGCACCTTCTAAATAATCCATTACTGTGCAAAACCAAACAAATAAGATATGGTTCTAGATTTTATAACCAAGGGTTATCAAATACAAAACAAACCAACAATTCTAACAAGTGGCACTAGTTATCAGTATCTTTAGTCTTAGAAAGAGAGTTGTTTATAATAAACATTTTCGAAAATCAAAAGAGTTTTCGGAAATTCAAGGTCCTTTTCGATTTTCAATTTAGTTCTTAGTTTGACTTGTCAATTGAGAACTCCTATTTGTTCAACATCGAGAACATCAATTTTGTTCAAAGATATTATTCTAGTTTCCGGATACTCAAGGGGTTTTCTGTTTTTCAAACAAATTCGAGAACCATGTTTTCCTCTTCGTGAACCGTGCAACATCATCATCATCATCATCGTTAATCATCATCTCCTCTTCCACCGTCTCATTACCACCATCCATCGGTCATCATCACCACCATTTACTGTCAACCACCACTCACGATGTGACACCCCGCATTTTCAGGTTCAAACTTTAACTAAACTCTAGTTAACTTTCACTTACATTCCCAGCATGTTACTTAACTAGGGTTAGTTAGGTGAGTCACACGTTGCACAGTTATAGGTTAATAACTGCATAAAAATGTAATTCGCGGAATTACCAGGCTACATACACGAGTATCGAACCCTGAACATTGGTGAATTGAGAAAATAGATAATTGTGAAATAATTGTTTGATATTATTTGCAATTACGTGTTTGTGTGAAACTATGTGTAAATTGTTGTGTGATAGGATAGTTTGGGTCTAAAAACATGGGGTTACACTATGGTGGGGTCCAAAATAACTATTAAAACAAAGAAAACATGCAATACGCTGAGTAAAGGTGTGATACCCCGCAATTTCAGGTTCTCACTTTAACTAAACTCTAGTTACATTCCTTGCATTCTACTTAACTAGGGTTAGCTAGATAGGACACACGTTGCACAGTTATAGGTTAATAACCGCATGAAGTGGTAATTCGGGGAATTACCAGACTGTATACATGTGTAGTGAACCTCAGATGTTGGTGAACAATGAGATTAAATAATTGTGAATTAATTGATTGAGATTGATTGAAATTATGTGCTGCTATGAAACTCTGTGAAACTATGTGCAAACTGTAAGTGATTACGTGAACTTAAACCGAATACGTTAATAAAAAGCGTAATAGGTGGACCGGTAGGATGGTTGGGATCTTAACACATGAGGTTACACTTATTATGGTCCAAAATAGCGAAAACATCGATAAAAACACGTTGTACGACGAAGCTGCCACCCGACGCGGGCCGAAGAGCTATGAGCAGCCGCTTAAACTAGTATTTATGCAACCTAAAGCCTCTTGTATCCCCTAAACTCAAACCCTAATCGCCCCCTACTGCCCTTTCACGAAATTATCAACCCCTAACACCTGCTAAGGCGCAAGACCATCGATCGGGAAGCTTCAAGAGCATTCGGTTGATTGTTTTGAAGAGCTTACAGTATAACCTTCAATCTCTTGTGTTTTAATATTTCTTAATATGTTATAAAACCCTATAACTAAGTTTGTCCAGGTCTGAAACGTTTTTATAAAGATTAAAACTTGAGGTTTATAAAGATTGAATAGGTTAAACATAATCTAATGCGATTAGAAATTGATAGGTTGCATGTTGCGCATGTTTATGATGTTTATGATCATTAGGGTTTATGGTTTTGCATGTGTTATGATAGGTTCTGATCATTTTAGGTCTTATGAATGTTTTATGATGATTTTTGATTGTTTTTGACCGATTATACGCATACGTGAGTAATTTAAATAAGAGTTTATGCATGACTAAAATCTGGACAGAATGTTTGGGTCAAATTATAGGGTCCGTTATGTGACTTAAAAATGAGGGTTTTGATGATTTCTTTGCATGGTTATATTATACATGGTCTTAGCTTTTCATAATGGGCAAAATCGTCTGATTTGGACGTCGTTTGAAGAGTTTTTGGAATTTTCTTTGATTAAAGGTCATATCAGATTTTTGGATTAACGAACTAAGTCAACTTTAAACAATCATAACTCGGGTTTTACAAGGAATTAAGTTATGAAATTTGGACAGTAGGTTAACATTGGAATAACTTGGCTTTTCCAACTTTAAAAATCGTGTATTCATCCTGTTTGGATGAATATACGATTTTTGGGAATTTTTCTACTAAACTGATCTATTGTGTGCATTTTCTGAACGTAGCTGTGATCCGTGATTTTTCATAATTTTATACAAGGTTTTATCACAAACTAAAAATATGTATTTGTCCATTAGACCCCCTAGAATATTTAGTAAAGAGTCTAACTCACTGGATAAGTATTTTTAATAAATTAGTTTCATGGCGCATAATCTGTCCTAAAAACGCAGATTGTGTATTGTGATTTTATGTGACTAATTGGAGTCCTATGTGGTATGTATGTGACATGTACTTGAATGGACACTTATATGAGATGAATATGAAGTGTAAAACTAATGATAACCAACATATTCACCAACGGGTCCGTAGGGTTTACATATGCATGTAGAATCACTAGGTGTCACTTACACGATTTTGAACATTTAAACGTCTTGGACCAACAGGTTATATGGTGTAATGGTATTACACATATAATCACTTAGTGACACATGTACTAGGGAGTCGGCACTTTGGAAGTTTGGATTTACTTGCTTGCATACTAAGGTGAGTTTCACTACTTTTCTCTAAAGCATGTGTCTCAGGTTGAGACAACTTCGGTAAACGTTTTCTAGTCCGGTTTGGGACTACTTAGACATTGACTCTTTGGGAGTGTCTGATAACAATCCTCGTGTGGATTGTGCTTTGATCAGTTTAAAACTTATTGGTCCTTTGTGAACTAAGCACTCTATCACTGAAAAGTCCTTACATATTATTGGGTTAATCGCTGGAGGCGAACGGGGTATTAGTTGATAGTGCTATTAGGTTGTGCAGCAACCTCATGTTTGCGATGCTGGAGGCATGAGCACGAACTTCTGACCCCATCTGTTATGCTAGTGTTGATAGACACTAGTTCCTAAGGAAGTTTAACGTATGTTAACACATTTCTGAAGGTTCCCAATAATCTCTTGTTTAGTTGCAATGAGTGGGTTAGCTACCCCTGACATGATTAAACTGATAACACTTGAATTTTTGGGTCTTGGGGACCTACGTTTTCGATTACTTTATACTTGTTATCCAAACTGTGAACTTACCGACTTTATGTTGATACTTGTTAGCATGCTTTTGCAGGTAATTAGGTATGGAGCACGAATAGGGCATGCATCATGTTATGTCATGGGATTATGAACACATAAACTACTTTTGAGTATTTAACTTATTTACTTATGGTTTTGGGTGTGGTGTTTTGCGCATACTTTAACTTAACTGTTTTACTATTTCGCTTCCGCTATTACTTTATTGGTTGGTTAAAACTTTTAAACTTGGTTTTACAATAATGAACTAAATGGTTTGGGCATTTAGAGTCATTCATGTGACTTATGGCTATGGGATCCTGGTTTGTCATGCGCCTCGCGGTATAAACCCCACAGTGGAAATTTGAGGGTGTGACAGATTGGTATCAGAGCCATTGGTTATAGTGAACTAGGATTGCATCTAGTCTATAATCATCATAGCATAAGTATTAGTACACTCACTGCTTTAAGTGCACCACTTGTTATTTCTTGGATACGTATACTGATCTAACGCATTGCAGGAAAACATGACTAACCCTATTCACCGAAACTACTCTTCTTATCGTGCTATTGGGGGTTCGCAAACCTCATCTCTAGATCCGTATGAACACCCAACTCAGTCACGGGATCCATATGAGGATACCAATCGCTGGTTGTGGTTCACTGACATGCTGCACTCGTGGGTTATTGGATACGGAGTGCCAGCTCGGGTACCTCCCATTGTTGATTCATGGGAGAGGTCATTGGCAGGGATGGTGAGACATGTGCATACTGAATTAGAGAATGCCTACAACGCTGTCAAGCAATTTCTGTGTTGGAGGAGAAATGCTGATGAGACCCTAAAGCACATGGAGGGGCAAATCAATCACTTATTTGGCGAACTAGGAAGGGTTAAAAAGGAAGCTGATGAGGCTAGACATGAGAGATCGGTTGCTAATCATGAGCTAGCACTTACTAGAGAGGAGTTGACTTTGGTTCGTAACAGGCTTATGGAAGCTCTGGGTCAAAATGGTGAGGAACCAGAGGAGGATCCCGAGGAAGATCCTGCGGTAGGAGGATTCAATGCTCTCGGAGCAGCACTCGAGGAGGAGCTCGAGCCTGAGAAGGAGGAGGAGCCATTGGAGATAGAGATTCAGGACGAGAGCGAGGATGAGAGCTCGTGTGTCTCCATGGATCGCGAGGACGATTGATTTCTTTTATTATTTTGTTATCGTAGTATTTCATATACATTCCAATTATGACTTCCATATTATCGTGTGAGACTTGAAAATCGTTTGGCTTATGTTTGGATTTTATTACTACTATTAATCCACTACTTTATTCTATTCTCGCGCATGTTATCCATGTTATATTCTAGTCTACTTGTACTATGTGAACGATTGTATTTGGGACATATTATTGTTTTCTCATGAGCTTTTCAAACTGTCCAGCCTTTAACACCTCGCTATTTCAATAAATAATGATAATTATTATTATTAATTCTTTTAAATGTTCACACGTCTATATATACGTCTATTATTAATATATAATGAATATATAGTCCAGATACTCGATTTTAGTTGGTTCATATAAATTAAATACGTGATTCTAATATTTAAACGACTATACGAGTGGGATGTAACGAGAGACACGATTTTAACGGGTTCGTATACGAGGTAATCTTCCACCTAAACTACCTAACCCTACCTATTTATACATCTCTTTCTTCCTTTCTTCCTTCTTCCCCAAAGAAAACCCTAACACTACTTAAACACATCTTCTTCTTCATTTTCTTAGCCCACAACATTCAAGAAAACCCTCAAATCCTCTCATCTCTCTCTACACTCACCCACTCTCTAGATCCCTCTCTCTCATCTCTCACGTTTTTCTCTCTCTACTCTCTCTCTCTCTACTCCCGCTCGTGCCTTTGTTTCTCTGGTTGAGAACCGGCCGGCCACCACCCACCTAATGGTGGTGGCGGCGCACTGTTTCAGACCCAAAAAAAGGGCAGTGGAGGCGGGTAGTTGTTGGAACGAAGGAGCCGACTTGGGCTGAGTTATTGGTGGTTTCTTTAGGTTCGAGTTGTGGTGGAAGTGCTCAAAGATGGTGGTGGGCAGAAAGAAGATGGCGGCGGTGCGTAGCTGTGGTGGTTGAAGGACGACGTCGGGGCAGGTGGTGTCTGGCCCCGATTATGGTTGTTGTTGTTGTTGGTTGAACCGAGGATGGTGGTGGTCATATAAGAAGAGGCGGCGGCGGCCCCTGGTGGTTGTGGAGGTGCTCGGGTTCGGGTCTGTTGGGACTCCGGCTCGGGTCAGTTTTTGGTTTTGGTCTCGGTTCAGTTTTGGTTGTGGCTCGGTCCAAGTCGAGTGGTTGTCGTTGATTCTTGATGGTGGTCGCCTCGAGCTCCAGATCCGGGTTCAAGTCGGGTGTAGTTGATTGGGTCAGATTCGGTTTTGGGTTCGTGTTCGGGCTCGGTCAAACCTGGTCAACGGGTCAGATCTGGTTGGTCAAACGTCCAGATCTGGTCAAACACTGGTCAACATCCGTCAAGCTCCGTCAACGAGTACTCCAAGCACACGCGTATCGGTTCGCGAGTTTGAATAACGGGAAGGTATAACGCGCGCCACGATCTTAGTTTATTTTTATTTTATTTATTTATTTATTTATTTATTTATTTTTTTATTTTTTTTTGTGTATATTGTATATAAATACTTATTCTAAAAGTGTAAGCGAACCGAACCGATTGCGACTAAAAACTATTTTATTTTAGTGACTCGAAGGAACGGAAAAATAACTAACTTATTATACACTTAATGTCGCGTGGATAATTAAATGTTAAACTACATATGTTTACATATCACTTGTCGAAATGTATAGTTTCTCAAATATTTTAGCGTTTCAAGTTAAACCATTCGTCGAGTAAAATAACTTAGTTAAATAATGTTGCGTGTTGTGAAATTTGGCTAGTGATTTTGGGAATAATATAGACAACATGAGTTGTCGGTTTCTTACAAAAACAGAGGAAACTCTGCCCAAATTTTTATAAAATATAAAAAACAAATCGGGCTTTCATGTTGTAATTACGTGTAAACGAAATTCGTGTTTTTATAAATGATATTCTTAACTCCCAAACTTCACCTCGTTAAAATAGAAATATATGTATATGTTAACACCTAGAAACATATAAACTATCCAAGATACGAGACGAATTAACATTCGAATCAAGCTACGTAAATATTATTTCTTTAACCAAAATTTGTTGTTGACATAACGTCAAGTCGAGACATTGAAAGATATATTAAAGCGTTATTTCAAGTAACTACACATACGTATATATTCTTGTGAAACCAAACCAAGTCCTATCGGTTCGTCAAGCTAAAAATACTTTAAGACGAGTATTGTTTTCAATACGAGTCTAGGTAGTTGAATAAACTATCTTTACAACTAAGATGCGAAATAAGTTTATTTGCATTAGAATTTAAGACGTCCTTATTTGTAGTAGGGCACAAGAGTTCAATTAATCCGGGTTCAGACTTGTTGCTACTTGCTAGTATTTTCACAGTGAATTTCAGGTGAGTTTTACATAGCCCCTTTTCTATTTATCACCATTTTTGGGGTGAAACATGTTACAACATCATTTATGCAATTCAATCATCAATGTGTCTATCTGTTTTTCTATGTTGCATTATGTCTTGAACATGACTAGGGTAAGCACAATTCTAGCATAATCATTAACATTGATCAGCCGACGGTATACATTGATAGATCTATTGGACTGACAATCCCACCCGGATACGTGCCTCCTACAAAGGTAGCGTGGGTGTTTGTTATCGCATAACATATTCGAGTGAACCATGAGCGTATGGGATGTACCACATTATAACAGTCACAAGGGTTGATTATGCACTCGATTTACTTCTAGTATGTTTTCACATATGGACTAGACTTGCCATGACACATGAATTGCACAACATTTTTATTCAATTATCAAAACCTATGTAATTCTCACCAACTTTTGTTGACCCAAAATATTTTCAAACTTAACATGTTTCAGGTTATAGCTTTCTTGAAGATTAGAGTTATTGCTTGAAGATGCGTAGCTAGTATTTTTTTTATTTTTATTTTGATGTACAGATTCATAGAACAATTGTATGTAATGTATTTAAATCATTTATTGAAACTTATTATTTACCATGAGCTACTGAACAATCATCAATACGTGACATCCCGATGTTTCCGCCATCGGTTGGGGTGTTACACAGCCTACTCGCAACCCACTTATGGAATCTGACCAGATATGCCCGCTCTTCAGACGCTTTGAACTCCATATAGAGGGGTTTACTCCCCAGGTCATGAACACGGTCACACTAACAAACTTGGACAACATTCAACAGACCATCCGCCTAGCTCATGATCTGGCAGATCAAAAAGGTGAAGAAGGGGTAGTACCTTCACCTGAGACGCCGTCATCTAACACTGGTAACAAGAAAAGAAGGCGGGAAGAAGTCGCAGACAAAATCCCAAGTGATAGAAACATCAAGACTCATTATAACAAAAAACCAGCACCACTATAAGGGGAAACACCCAAAGTGTTATCGGTGCAAGCACCATCACTCCGGTATTTGTGAGGTGGAACTATGCGAGCGTTGCGGAAAAGCTAGTCATGTGGCTAAGGACTGCCGTGCCAAGCTCCCAAGGAACTATCAATGTCAGCAGGGGGCGGCGACAACATAAGGTTACTAAAAGAGGGTGCTTTAAGTGTGGAAGTAAGACCCACTACATAAGGGACTGTCCTCAGCATAACGGAAACAAAATCACCAGCAATAACAATGTCGTGACGGGTACGTGTTCCTTGAACGACACTCTTGCTTCTATTTTATATGATACTGGTGCGGACTATAGTTTTGTGTCTTTGAAACTTAGCAAACAATTAAGGATGGTTCCTACTCTTCTTGATACCCCGTACACTATAGAGTTAGCTGATGGGAAGCCTGTTGAGGCAACCCATATTCATCATGACTGTAAGCTCGAGCTAGATAGGCAATTGTTTGCCATCAACCTTTTACCTATCACCCTAGGAAGCTTTGACCTCGTGGTTGGCATGGACTGGTTGTCCAAGCAACATGCTGAAATTCTCAGTCAGGAGAAGATTGTTCGTGTCCCCCTCCCAAGTGGAGAACTTTTATCTATACATGGTGATCGTGGTGGTGCCATGGTGGGCATCATCTCCTTCTTGAAAGCCCAGAAGTGTATTCGAAAGGGCTGTCCAGCCATTCTGGCTAACATATCTGACACTCGAGCTAAAACTGAAACTAAGATTGAGGACATCCCAGTAGCCCGAGATTTCCCAGATGTTTTCCCAGAGGAACTACCTGGACTTTCACCTGTTCGTTAAGTGGAGTTTCAAATTGATCTTGCACCTGGAGCAGCTCCAGTTGCACGTGCACCATACAACCTAGCAACAGGCGAACTTCAAGAACTGTCTACCCAACTCCAAGAGCTATGGGTAAGGGCTTTATTAGACATAGTTCTTCGCCATGGGGAGCCCCAGTTCTGTTTGTTAAGAAGAAGGATGGGAGTTTCATCATGTGTATTGATTATCGGAAGTTGAACAAAGTGACGGTTAAGAACCGCTACCCTTTGCCTCATATTGATGACTTGTTCGACCAGCTACAAGGGTCGAGTTACTATTCTAAGATTGACTTGAGGTCAGGATATGATGTGTGCAATTAAGTATATAAATAAATTGATCAAGTTAAAATCCTAGACTTTTCTAAAACCACACACTATCGGCAAGTGTACCGATCGCAAGTAGCAAGTAGGCAAGACCAGGTATCGAACCTAAGGACTTTATCTAACACTTTTGAAATTACTCCTAATGAATTACCTGATAAAATATTATTATTATTATTATTAAATGGATTGATTGATTGGGGGGTTTAAACTGAAATTAAAATAAACTAATTAAAACTAAATTACTAAATTAAACTAAGAAACTGGAAATAAACGAAAGCTGACGAACTGGGTTGGAACTCTAATGAGGAGAAGACTGGTGACCTGGGTAGAATCCCTAGACTCTGGCTATAAAAGCTGACCTATGTAATCCGATTGGAGACCCTGTTCTCACCTAATAAACCTCCTGTCAAGAATAGCTGACTAGACTCAAGGCGGGACAAGTATTGAGATGCTAAAATGGAAGTGGATCGCCCCAGCGAAACCAAATCCCACAGTAATCCTTTAATCAACCACTCTTGGATCGAAAACTCCCAAACTGTGAAGCAGACTTAACTAATACGAATGAAATCCTAGGAAAACTCTAAACACGAATAAGTAACCGGTCTCGCCCCAGCGATAACCAAGCTACCAAACAATGCCTAGTTAGTCAACCTAGCAATCCCGAATTATATTCCTAACCTTCGAGAAGGGATTGCACACCTTAACTAATTGATTTTAAAAACGTGTTAAACTTGCGTCATTCCTAACTGCAAGAACTAGCTCGACAACGAAAGTTAATCAAACTAGAATGATTTCTAGATCTAGGGGATATTCCTATGTGCCTAGAACATCAAAACCAACAAACAAGTAATCAAACCAAAAAGCGCCAGCACACAAATATTCAAAATCAAACATAAAAATTAAATCATGTAACCCAACACATCCAAAACAGAAAACATAAGTCTTTAATTAGAAACCATAATCTAGTTCATCATCCCAAGTCACCAATAAAAGGTTTAGCCTATAATAATTAAAAACATCCTCACAAAATAAATAAATATAGCTTTAACCATGTCTATAGAAAAAATAAATAAAAACTAAACCTAACCCAAGGCTCGTTGGCTATTGATCTTTAACGTGCCCGTGGCCTTTTCTCCTTCCGTGCCCTTCCGCTCGTCACCGTTTATGGCCGGTTCCAAGTTTGCTGTGCGAAAGAAATTGGAATTGTGAATTCCCCCCGTGAATGAATGAATTATATCTTCATTTATATCTGCCGTCCACTTCAAAAAAATCTATCCCCTAATGTTGACCGCCTTAAGTATATGTCTTGGCTTGGGCTTCGGCCCAATCTTATCTTTTTTTTTTTGTTATATTATTAGTATTATTATTATATACTCCATGTTCCTGGCTCGGTTGTTGGCTCGACCAAAGTTTCTCGTTTACGTTCCAACGTCCATGAACATATGCCCCCAAATGTTCGTCTCTCGATTAAAATTCTTTCGTTTTGAGCCAATTTCCCACGAACACCTATAAAATAATAAAATAAATAAAAACCTAATAAAAATGACACGAAACGAATACAAACTTGACCAAATAAAATACAAAATACATAGGAAATTAGATGTGTTTTACGACACATCAAACATCCCCACACTTGACTCTTTTTCGTCCCTGAAAAAGACTGCAATGGAATCATAATTATGATCTAATTACGCATCAACCAAAAATGTCGATATTGTTGTCCACCTAAACCCAACCACTAGCTAATCAGGCCCCAATCATGTAAAGCAATTAAGTTCATATTATTACAATCAATCTATGGGTCTCACACTCAAGATATCCAGCTTCACCTAATCCCACCTCAAGCTTTCGAAGCAAAGGTTAAACCATATAGATTTACCAACCACTGCAAACTAAAATCCCTAATGTATTAGAAATTAAATTTATGATTGATGATGGATGAAGTTTATGAGCTTAGACACATTTTTTTTCATACCTACTAACCCAGAGGTTGTCTCAATCAGAGTCACCATCCCCAAGAGCGACAGCATGAGCTTCGGTATTTTTTTTTTCAACTTGACCTCGAGGGAGTTTCGATCAGAGGCTTCAGTTTTTTTTTTTTTTTGGTCTAGCTCAATTGATGGACATGTGGATTTTTTTTTTTTGGGGCGCCACTTTTCACCGGATTTATTCTCATAAAAAGGATCAAGTGTGCCATTTAATTAATAATACATATGGGCTTTCAACCTACAGTGGTACCTCTAATTACTATCAGCGGTTTCAGTTCTACCGTTTCTCCTAAGATGAGAACCCACAAGATTTCATGATTTATTAAGGTATATTAAGAACAATCCTAGGACCTTTCAAAGCTAGCTGGGCCTACCGACACATCTTAAGCAAACGCGCTTTCAATCTATTTATATTCTCATATATATATATATAATATTTTGAAAACCAAAGATCCCAATTTTACTATCATTTTCCATATAAAATGCACAAAAAATCAGGGACAATTTTTTTTTTCTTTTTGAAATAAAGACTCAACCTATACTAAAACGCAGTTCCCATCCCCACACTTAAAATTGCACATTGTCCTCAATGTGTAGCGACAAGGAACTAAAAATAAAGAAGATAAAAATAAATATAACAAGTAAAGTGGAACAGACTCCCCTGGTAATATTGCAGTAACATCCTCGCAAAGCGTGTCCTGAGCTGCCCCCATCCAAGTGCAAAGCAACCGTATAGCATTTCATTCGCGGTTGTAAGCAATATATCTTGCAACCAAAAACTCAAAAGACAAAACGTAAAATGAAATAAAAATAGACCGACGACTAGGAATGTCCTTTTATAAATAAAATATTATTGGATTGACCCCGCCTGAATGGAGATTGAGTACAGGCAGGACCCTTCCAAATCTGCAATTAATAATACGGACAATCCCCATACTAGACACAAACCAAAACATAAAAATGAAATAAGCAAGAATCTACAAACTGTACAACTTGGGCAAATCCCAAGTACGCTCTATTCTTTTTAAAATATATCTGGTGGCTCCCGTTTGCAATCCTTGGCAACCTGATAAGCTAAATTCCTAGCAGTGTGATCCATCACCTCTCCTATACTTTGACCGCCACCCCATCTAGTCCACCAAACAAAAGCCGACTCCAAACCTACACCGTACTGTGGTCGTTTTCGCGGATCTCGCACCTCTTTTGTTCTAATTTTGTCTCGTTCATAGTCTAGGTGCACATTAATAGCTTTAACCTCCTCTTTCGGCTCCTCATAAGAATTCTGCCAAACTCCAAACACAATCTCCTCATCACCTACCCGTAGCCTCAGTTTTCCTTCACCCATGTCGACTAGTGCTCTCGATGTGGCCAAGAAAGGTCGACCCAAAATGAGCGGCACGGTGTCGTCCTCTTTCATGTCTAACACCACAAAATCGACTGGGAACACAAATTTGTCCACCTTTACTAACAAGTTCTCCAATATGCCCTTAGGAATTTTCACAGATTTGTCAGCTAGCTGAATGCACATCCTAGTTGGCTTCAACTCCCCAAGATTAAGCTTTAAGAAGAAAGAGTAGGGCATCAGATTTATGCTAGCACCTAGGTCGGCTAGCGCATTTCTGGGAGTGAGGTGGCCGATCAAGCAGGGAATGGTGAAACTTCCTGGATCGGTCATTTTCGGAGGAAATGTATTCTGCACGACAGCAGAGCACTCCTCAGAAAGAGTAACGGTAGAGAGCTCCTCAAGTTTCTTTTTATTAGTCAGAAGATCTTTAAGAAACTTGGCATATTTAGGCATTTTGGAAAGAGCCTCTATGAATGGGAGGTTAACGTGGAGTTTCTTCAGCATCTCCACGAACTTAGCATATAACTCAGAATCATTAGCACGCACTAGACGACTAGGGAATGGTGGCTTAGGCTTATAAACACGAACTGGACTCTCTTCTCTCTTCTTCTCACTCGACTCACTCGGTTGTGTTGTACTCTTTGAGACTAGCCTAGGTTGCACTTTAGCAGATGGTGGCTCTAACTCAATTTCCTCATCAACCGGTTCTTCATCTTCTCCCGGTGATGGACCAACTACATTCCACCCACTCCTAGTAGTTACTGCCTTAACTTGAGCATGCCTAAATGTAGAAGTACTTGAGTTAGGATTAGGAACAGTGTTACTAGGAAGGGCTCCCTGAGGTCCTTGACTAACCTGATTAGCTAATTCTCCTACTTTGGCCTCTAGGTTCTGGAAAGCAGCTTGCTGACCTTTCCTGAAAGTGTCCTGCTCATCAAGTTTTGACTGAATGTTACTAAGCATCTGGGACTGCATCTGTAGAATGGTGGTAAGGTCAGACTCAGTACGACTAGTGGGCCCCCCAGATTCTGACGAGGTTGATATCCAGAAGAGTTACCACCTTGCCAATTGGAGTTTTGATATCTCCAATTGGAGTTTGAATCAGGGCTATAGTTTTGATAGGGTGGTTCAAGCCACCCGGAATTTAGAGAATCTACCTGTTCCCGACTTTGAACTGGACATTCAGACGTGTTATGACCCCCTCTACATATTTCACACCTATCTAACCTCATCTGAAGATCTCTCACTTGCCTAGTTAAATTCTCAATCACCGCAGCCAGACCAGTATCAGGTGCAATTTGATGAACACCTCGGGTAGTAGGAGAGGTGTTACTAGTCATGGGAATGGAATTCCCAATAGTATGCTTTGGTGGTCTCTCAGAATAGGCAAAACTCTCAAACAACTCATTAGCTGCATCAATATCCATTTTTTCCATGAAATTACCCTGTGCAGCTGTATTAAAACGAACTCGTGTCTCAAAAGTGAGGCCATTGTAGAATTTCTCCACAAGGGCCCAGTCAGAAAGACCATGATGAGGGCATCGGCTCAGTAGGGTCTGGAAACGCTCCCAAGCCATGTAGTATGTCTCATCAGGATCCATACGGAATGAGTGAATCTGCTCCCTAATGCGGGAATCCTTGGAAGCTGGGTGATATTTTTTTAAGAATTTTCCAAGCATGTCCTCCCAAGTAGCAATGGAACTATTAGGCATAGTGTCATACCAAGTGGCGGCACGACCAGACAAAGTAAATGGGAAAAGACGCAGATAAATGGCTTCTTTGGTGATGTGGGAAAGATTGAAAGTGTCACAGATACGCACGAATCGGGACAGATGTCCATGAGCATCCTCTTCATCAAGACCATGGAATTGAGTGACATTAATGATAGTGGTCAAGACATGGGATGGGATTTGCCAATTGTTGGCATCAGCAATGGTAGGACGAGTGATGGGAGAACGAATCCCAGTATAGCCCTCAGTAGCACGAGAGTGCACAGTACATCTGATGTTCGCATCAGCCATATCGAAGGTAGGAAATGGAATGGGGTGAGTGGGTGGTTTAGAATTGGTGAGTTGTGGTGATCCCTGTGAACAAGTATGTGGCATACACTGAAAGTGCAAACCATGCTGGAGTTACTAATGGATAGCAAATAACCTAAGACTAAAAGCACAAGTAGCACAGATAATCGAAGGTAAATCCAGCAAGCAGTAAACAAGCAAAACAAAGCAAGTAAAATCAAAAGATGCCAATTAAAAAGTCCCCGGCAACGGCGCCAAAAACTTGATGTGTGCAATTAAGTATATAAATAAATTGATCAAGTTAAAATCCTATACTTTTCTAAAACCACACACTATCGGCAAGTGTACCGATCGCAAGTAGCAAGTAGGCAAGACCAGGTATCGAACCTAAGGACTTTATCTAACACTTTTGAAATTACTCCTAATGAATTACCTGATAAAATATTATTATTATTATTATTATTATTATTATTATTATTATTAAATGGATTGATTGATTGGGGGGTTTAAACTGAAATTAAAATAAACTAATTAAAACTAAATTACTAAATTAAACTAAGAAACTGGAAATAAACGAAAGCTGATGAACTGGGTTGGAACTCTAATGAGGAGAAGACTGGTGACCTGGGTAGAATCCCTAGACTCTGGCTATAAAAGCTGACCTATGTAATCCGATTGGAGACCCTGTTCTCACCTAATAAACCTCCTGTCAAGGATAGCTGACTAGACTCAAAGCGGGACAAGTATTGAGATGCTAAAATGAAAGTGGATCGCCCCAGCGAAACCAAATCCCACAGTAATCCTTTAATCAACCACTCTTGGATCGAAAACTCCCAAACTGTGAAGCAGACTTAACTAATACGAATGAAATCCTAGGAAAACTCTAAACACGAATAAGTAACCGGTCTCGCCCCAGCGATAACCAAGCTACCAAACAATGCCTAGTTAGTCAACCTAGCAATCCCGAATTATATTCCTAACCTTCGGGAAGGGATTGCACACCTTAACTAATTGATTTTAAAAACCTGTTAAACTTGCGTCATTCCTAACTGCAAGAACTAGCTCGACAACGAAAGTTAATCAAACTAGAATGATTTCTAGATCTAGGGGATATTCCTATGTGCCTAGAACATCAAAACCAACAAACAAGTAATCAAACCAAAAAGCGCCAGCACACAAATATTCAAAATCAAACATAAAAATTAAATCATGTAACCCAACACATCCAAAACAGAAAACATAAGTCTTTAATTAGAAACCATAATCTAGTTCATCATCCCAAGTCACCAATAAAAGGTTTAGCCTATAATAATTAAAAACATCCTCACAAAATAAATAAATATAGCTTTAACCATGTCTATAGAAAAAATAAATAAAAACTAAACCTAACCCAAGGCTCGTTGGCTATTGATCTTTAACGTGCCCGTGGCCTTTTCTCCTTCCGTGCCCTTCCGCTCGTCACCGCTTATGGCCGGTTCCAAGTTTGCTGTGCGAAAGAAATTGGAATTGTGAATTCCCCCCGTGAATGAATGAATTATATCTTCATTTATATCTGCCGTCCACTTCAAAAAAATCTATCCCCTAATGTTGACCGCCTTAAGTTTATGTCTTGGCTTGGGCTTCGGCCCAAGCTTATCTTTTTTTTTTTTTTTTTTTGTTATATTATTAGTATTATTATTATATACTCCATGTTCATGGCTCGGTTGTTGGCTCGACCAAAGTTTCTCGTTTACGTTCCAACGTCCATGAACATATGCCCTCAAATGTTCGTCTCTCGATTAAAATTCTTTCGTTTTGAGCCAATTTCCCACGAACACCTATAAAATAATAAAATAAATAAAAACCTAATAAAAATGACACGAAACGAATACAAACTTGACCAAATAAAATACAAAATACATAGGAAATTAGATGTGTTTTATGACACATCAGGATACCATCAACTGAGATTCCGAGAGTAGGACGTGGCGAAGACAGCCTTTCGAACTCGTTATGGACATTATGAGTTTTTGGTAATGCCATTTGGGCTAACCAATGCACCGGCTGTGTTCATGGATCTGATGAACCGTGTGTGTAAGCCTTATTTGGACAAATTTGACATAGTGTTCATAGATGATATATTGATTTATTCCAAGAGCAGGGAAGAGCACGAGCAACACCTGCAGCTGATCTTGGAACTCTTGAGAAATGAGCAGCTATACGCGGAATTCTCTAAATGTGACTTTTGGATTCGAGAAGTCCAGTTTCTAGGACATGTGGTTAACGAGGCAGGGATACATGTCGATCCCGCCAAGATTGATGCAATCAAAAAGTGGGAGGCTTCTAAGACTCCTACAGAGGTTCGCCAGTTTCTTTGTCTTGCGGGATACTATCACAGATTCATTGAGGTATTCTCTAATATCGCTCAACCCCTCACTACTTTGACACAGAAGGGGATTACTTACAAATGGGGAGATGCCCAAGAGTCTGCTTTTCAATTATTAAAGACGAAGCTTTGCAGTGCACCTATACTATCACTACCTGAGGGTACAAAGGACTTTGTGGTGTACTGTGATGCGTCTATCCAAGGGTTAGGGTGTGTGCTGATGCAGCGTGATAAGGTGATCACGTATGCTTCACATCATTTAGAGGTTCATGAGAAGAATTACACCACCCATGACTTGGAACTGGGAGTAGTGGTTTTTTCTCTAAAGATCTGGAGGCATTATCTCTATGGGACGAAGTGTACGATCTTCACTGACCACAAGAGCCTCCAACACATATTCGATCCGAAGGGACTGAAGATGCGACATCGTCGATGGGTCGAGCTTCTGAATGAGTATGATTGTGCCATCAAATATCATCCAGGGAAAGCTAATGTAGTAGCTGATGCCACCCCCCTTAGTCGTAAGGAAACGAAACCCAAACGGGTGCGAGCTTTACAACTTACTATACATTCTAATCTTTATGATAAGGTACGTGAATCCCAGGGCGAGGCTTTGAAAGAAGAAAACATCGAGCTTGAAACTCTACATGGTGCTGATAAGCATCTAGAACTAAAGACAGATGGTCTTCAATACCTTATAAATCGAGTTTGGATTCCACGTTTTGAGGATCTCAGACAACTGGTGCTCGATGAAACTCACACCTCTCGATATTTGGTACATCGTGGTTCGGACAAGATGTACCAAGATCTCAAAACTCTTTACTGGTGGCCAAACATGAAAGCTAAGATAGCCACTTATGTTAGTAAGAGCTTGACGTGTGCGAAGGTTAAGATTGAATATCAGAAACCTTCAGGCCTACTCCAGCAACCAGAATTTCCCATGTGGAAATGGGACGGAATTTCTATGGATTTCATCACAAAGCTCCCTAGAACGCCAACTGGCCATAACATGATTTGGGTTATCGTGGATCGTTTAACCAAATCGGCACATTTTCTGGCAATAAAGGAAACCGACTCGCCGGAGAAATTGGCAAATCTCTACATCAAGGAGGTAGTCTCTAGGCATGGGGTGCCTACTTCTATCATATCTGATCGCGATGCGCGATTCACTTCTCATTTTTGTGGACTACTCTCCAAAACGCTTTGGGGACTCGCTTAGATATGAGCACAACCTATCACCCACAGACGGATGGACAAAGTGAACGTACCATCCAAACATTGGAAGATCTGCTACGAGCGTGCGTGGTGGATTTGGCAGCAGTTGGGAAAAGCACTTGCTTTTGATTGAATTCTCGTATAACAACAGCCACCACACTTCAATTTAGTGTGCGCCTTTTGAGGCAATTTATGGACGCAAGTGTAGGTCTCCCATCTGTTGGACTGAAGTTGGGGATAGCCAGCTAACAGGTCCCGAACTCGTGCACGAAACTTCTGAGAAGATAGTTCAAATCGGAAACCGGATGGCTGCTGCTCGTGATCGACAGAAAAGCTACGCTGATAAGCGTAGGAAACCTTTGGAGTTCTAGGTTGGGGACAAGGTTCTATTGAAGGTGTCACCTTGGAAGGGGGTGATACGCTTTGGAAAACGGGGAAAGTTGAACCCACGATAAGTTAGACCATTCGAGATTGTCGAAAGGATTGGTCCGGTAGCCTACAAGTTAAATCTTCCTGATGAACTCAGTGGATTGCACAACGTATTCCACATATCAAACCTAAAGAAATGCCTATCGGATACGACACTGGTAGTGCCACTGGAGGAGATCCAGGTGGACGACCAGCTACGATTCGTGGAAGAACCAGTGGAGATTCTTGAGCAGGGCGTCAAGAAACTCAGACAAAGCACTATACCTATTGTCAAGGTACGATGGAATTCCCGTCTAGGACCGGAATATACGTGGGAGAGTAGAGATCAGATGCGGCTCAAATATCCACACCTCTTTACTGAACCAATGATCCCATTTACCATGAAAGATGATTAGGCGGAACATTTGCTCCAACAGAATCCTCATAAAAAAACATCTTTATCACTAACCACACTATCACCACAAGTATCAAACCCATCCAATTTCTGATTCCTCTTCGTCCCCTAACCATCCACATAGTCATTCTACCCTAATTTTTGACCCGATGATATCCATACGACACCATAGCTACCACCCTGTGCAACAAAAAATCATGACAGTTAAGATCGAAACCCAAGGGATGATAACTTGAAATTAAGGGAAGAAATTGGGTCTTGAAGTTGTAACAAACATGTGTATGGAATTGAGAAGGTAGAATCATGGTGAATTGGTGAACTTGAATGAGTGATTTATAGTTTACAAAAGGGGGAGTCAGGGCTGAAAGAGATCAGTGGATAAAGAGGAATGATTCTCACATAATTACCAATCTAACCTTTTTAATAGATCATAAGGGAAATTAAATGAGTGACTGAGATTTGTTCTCATTGTTCTCATAAAAGATGAGTGTTCTCATTTAAACCCTTCCATAGGTAGATGATCCTGTAGGAATATTGTTTTGTGTGAAAAATGTAAGAATGATTAAGAATTGAAATGTAGGCATCATGTTTTTTATTTTGGAATGATGTATTGGGTTGTTTTGGCTTGAAAAACACTTAACACAACAATATACAAAAATTTAAAACACAATCCAATGTATTATAGTCATTAAATTTAAATTACAGATAAAACACCCTACTAATTACTTAAAACACTCTGCTTAAAACACCCAAACAATTACTTAAAACACTCTGCTTAAAATACATTGTTTTCGGTTATTAATTTGTTATGTTCGGTGTTTTTCTAAGCAAAACAATCTAAAACATCATGAATACGTCAAAAAAATATGCATACATATCAATTTTTAATCCTTCATACATTTTTCACACAAACCAATATTCATACAGGAACCCTACCATATATATATATATATATATATATATATATATATATATCATAATAGTGTTTTTTTATTAATAATTTATCATAACAAAAACTTTTTCGATAATAAAATATTTAAAATCGATTAATAAATTATTGTATAACGAAGCTTATAAAATTCTTAGCAAATTGTTTTATATTATTTTTCCTAGCAAAGGATTTTATAATTTTTATGTAAGAGTTGGAATCCGTAGTTTTACTTAAAAAATATATTTAATTAGGAAAACTAAAATAAAACTGGGCATTAAAAAAAATTAAGTGGAAAGTGCACTGAGGCTCACCGACCGTGGTGTACGTGGGCGTGGAAAATGTTGTAAAATATGTTTAAATAAAGAAGTCAAAATAAAATCAACTAGTGACGCTCCAATGAAAGGAGACCACCGTCCTTACTTGTTGACTATTTTGCATACTTTTTAAGTTTTTGCAACTTTATTTCCGTATTTGTATCACTAAAATGTAACATTTGGTCTGTTTGTCTCAAAAGATAAAAAACACCAACCCCAAATTAAAGTTAATATTTATGCGGACATATTTTTTATTTTTCTACAATATAAAACACTAGAAATATGCACATTGTTAGATGACATTACATATACAGTATCTTGGAAATTAGATGTTAGGCTATGGGGTGTGGTACCCTTCCCCCTTCATTCCCCCTTGTCCACGTCATCGCCACATCATCTTCCCTCTTCCCCTCCCCCTTCTAGGGGAAATGGTTCCCCCTTCCCCCTTCCCTTATTTAATTGCAAAAAAAAAATAATAATAATAATAAAAAAAAATAAGATACAAAGAAAACGAGCAGATTCATCCCTTCATATCTTATCACCACACACACATCTTCTTCAACCTCTCTCTCTCTCTCTCTTTCTCACAAACTCATCTTCTTCATCACCATTCATCCCTTCATCTTATCACCACTGTCCGCCTCCACCTGCACCAACCCCACCACCGTCTGCCTCCACCCGCACCAACCCCACCACCCTCCGCCTCCACCCGCACCAACCCCACCACCCTCCGCCTCCACCTCCACCTGCACCAACGCCACCACAGTCCCTCACCTCCCTTTCCCTTCCTTTTTATAATATTTTTAAAGAGAAAAAAGACAAAAAATATATATATAATAATATTATTATATTGAAACAAGTGATCGGGGAGATCGGTGAAGATCCACCGTTTGCACCGAAGGGAACTCGGGGGGGCTGGTGTTCCCCGACGGGGAAGCCTTCCACATCAGCTCCCCGATTGCTTTCACCGATCCATACCCCATAGCCTTAACTACATTAGAAATATGAACTAGACATTTTATTATAAAACAAATAACGCTAAAATAATAATAAAAAAAAAAAGTTACAACACGAAAAGAAAAGAAATAAGAATCAGTTTGAATACAAATTAGTCGGCGGAGCTACATAGGAGATAATGGTGCGCCCGACGCCATTCAAATTTCGGTATAATATGTAACGTGTAATAGAAAAAAATTCGAGCGACACCATTGTTTATTTACGAGCGACACCATTGCTATTTTTTTCTAAACATTTTAAATAATAATAATAATAAAAAAATATGGTTTAAAAATGGTAAGCCTAATTACTTAATTAAATTAATGATAGACTTGGAAATTGAAACATTGAGAACGACCCATATTTTTTAGCCCAACAAGTCCAATAACATAATCGGATGGGTGATGATTATTTGAATGATGCTTGCATTTGTTATATTGAAAAAGAGTTTTTGGCGAAAGTTACGATTGAAGACGTTATGAATCGTTTTCAAAACATGAAAACTCGTAGGGAGCAACTCTAAAATGTAATTTTTTATTATTTTAAAACTTTTATTATGATATCGATATTTATTGTGTGATTTGACCTGACCCGATTTGAAAATATTGACACTGTATTATTATAAACCTAGGTATTGGAAAAACCGACACCATAGGATCATGTCTCCACCACTCAGAGGCGGGGTCAGGATTTCAAGATAAGGGGGGCTTAGATTATTTAAACTAGTACTCATTCAAAAAAAAAATCGAAAAACATAATAAACTATTATTACTAGTGGAGAGTGAAGTGGACCTTACTGGGGGCTTGATACAAAAAAAGAAAAAAGAAGAAGGATATAGTGGAGAGTGGAGTGGACCTTAAGTGGGGCTTGATACAATTTTATTGAACATATACCATAAAAACTTAATTAAATTTGGGCCATTGGGGGAGGCTGGACACCCCTTGGTCCCTCCCCTCTCTCCGCCACTGCCACCACTGAATTTAGAGCTAAAATATACCAAGAATAAAAGATGACAAATGATGGGTTAGAATTCGTGTTGACACGAGTCCGTTCAAATAGATTTAACGTCTCTTGTAAGAGAACACATCAATCTCCTAGACTATAACAGTTCGAGTAGTTGTACCGCAGTATCTTAACACACAAGCCTAAATACACATGAAATTTACATGACATGGTAGCAATAAGAATGTTTTAGCATTTTCTAATTTGTTTGCAATTAAGGTATAGACCTTACTACTATACGCATATCTAAAGTAAACATTCAAATAATTTAACTGTATTAAAAAAAAAACAAAAAAAACGACCCCTCAAACAACTCATAAGTGTTTGAGTCTACACCGTCTTCTTAACTGAGTTAGTAGAAAGACACTTGATTCTAAACTAAGTTTAAAAACTTTCAATTGTTTCTAAACACGCCTTCTCTAAACTTAGTTCAAACTTCAAATTTCAAAACCCCCCTAAGCCCTTCTAAACATACCTTCCGAATTCTGGGTCATTTTGAATGTTCTGCTTTCCATGCCTAACATAGATTTTTAGATAAGAAGGTTGTTGAAATTAATATGATAGAATGTTAATAGCAATTTTAGTATTCAATGTTACATAAATTGGTAAGTTGAACATTTTGCATAAGTGATTTGTTTCAGGTTTGATCGAGGTTATAGAAGCATTGATGATGGTTAAAGATGTTGATCAAGATTGCATGTTGCTGAGTAGAATTGCCGAGTAGAGTTGATCTTAGAGTTTGTTGCTGAGAAGAAATGGTCGTGTGATATGGTGCTACACAATTAAAGGTTTGGGCTAATTCATCTACAAGTGTTGGGTTATAACATAATATTAGCCCAACAAAGGAAGTCTTTATGTCTAAGCCCAATCCATTTAATTAGCCCAGGAGACTCTTGCCACATTGGCTATCCAAGTGGAGAAAACATAAATTAATCGTGGCCGTTGATAGCTGTCTTCTTGCTCTCTGGTACTTGACCCTAAGTGAAGGTCAAGTACTACGAGTATATTGGAGAACCCTAACTTAGGCAACCCTCACTATGAGATCGTTCCATACTATTCTTGCTTTTATTTTGTTGAGTCTAGGAGCATTGTCCGGGTTAGGGGGACCGGAGTTGGCTCAATACTTGTTATTTGTGGTTGAGTGTGTCTGTCTAGGTCTAGAGGCTCCCGAGTTAAGACCTGCGGTGGTGCCCCTGAGAGGAACCACTGATCTGGATCACTGGCTCGGCTTCGCCTGTGACTAGTGTATAGGATTGATTGATTGATTGTGTGTTTGTGATTTACTTGTTGTGTGTATTTTTGATATTGTTTAGGTGTGTTTGAATCTAGTGTATTGATTGCTTTTGTTCTTGTTGTTTACTAAGAGTTATTAATTAAACATGGGTGATAATGTGGACCCCAACTCTGGTAGTGGAGGCCCAATTATTAATCTTGTTGAAACTCTTGTAAGTAAACTTGATGCTAGTGATTCTTTGTATTTGCATCCATCTGATTCTAGTAATTTGACTATTATAACTATGAAACTTAAAGGTTCTGAGAATTATTCTGTTTGGTCAAATGCTATGATACTTGCCTTACAAGTAAAAAATAAATGGGGTTTTATAGATAAAAGTTGTGTTAAGTCACAAACTGATAATGTATTAGCTAGACAGTGGTATAGATGCAATTCAATTGTGTTAACTTGGATTTTAAATTCAATTAGTGAAGATTTGTACATGGGTCATGTGTTTTCTAAGTTGGCTAGTGATGTCTGGACTGGACTTAAGGAAACATATGACAAGGTTGATGATTTTGTTGTGTTTGATTTGTATCAAAGGATTAATTCATTTGCTCAAAATAATATGCCTGTTTCTGAGTACTATCATAAGCTTAATATTATGTGGAACCAACTAGATCAAATTCTTCAGTTGCCTGCTTGTACTTGTAGTGCATCTAGAGAATTTAACAATTTTAATAACATGATAAAGTTGATGCAGTTTCTTATGGGACTTGATAGTGCATATCAGAATGTTAGGACTAGTCTTTTAATTAGGGATGTGCTTCCAACAGTTAAAGAAGCATTCTCTATTGTGTCAAGGGAGGAATCACATAGAAATTCAAGTGGGTTAACTAAAAAAGGTCAAACCACTATGGTTTTTTTTTTTTGGCTAAAACTAACCAGTCTGTTGATTTTAATAAAAGAATTAATACAAATGATGGTCAAAAACCTAAGTGTACTCATTGTAACGAGGTTGGTCATTCATCTGATAAATGTTTTCAACTAACTGGATATCCTCCCTGGGCAAAGGCTAGAGGAATGCAAAAAAGGGATGTGTCAAATAATACATGTGTTGATAAATCCGATGTTCAAATTCCTTCTTTATCTAATGAGCAGTTAACTAAGTTGTTGAGTTTGATTTCTGATAAAAGTGGTGATGGTGCTCAAAGTAACAATGTCTCAGGTAGTTTGTCTTCTGGTAATAGTTTTTCACCTTTCTGTGCTAATGCATATGTGAAACCTATGTTCTTCTGTTTTAATGTTAATGGGAGAAAGATTAGGTTGGGTTGGATAGTTGATTCTGGTGCAAACCAACATATGGTTACTAGTGAGCATGATTTGTCTGATTATGTGGATGTGTCTAATCTAAATATTCAAGTGAAACATCCAAATGGAACCAATGCCTTAGTAACTAAAATAGGAACACTTGACCTTGGTAATGGGGTAGTTTTGCATGATGTATTTGTTGTTCCTGAATATTGTGTGAATTTAATATCTGTTCATAAGTTGGTTAAGGATAATAACTTGTTTGTTGGTTTTGCTAAGAAAAAATGTTATATTCAGGATTTATCAACAAAGAAAACCCTGGTGACTGGTAGTCAACTTGAGGGATTGTACTTCTGTGATGGGTCTTTTCTTAGTAATAAGGTAGGCGTTAGTACCAAATTGTATGATTTGTGGCATGCAAGACTTGGTCACCCTGCTGACATTGTCTTGTCTAAGTTAGAGTCTGTCATAGGAAGTAAACTTGTTGGGGATCCTGAATTACCTTGTGATGTGTGTCACAAGGCAAAACAACATAGGGAACCTTTTCCCATAAGTGAACACAAATCAACAAGTGTTGGTGATTTGATTCATTTGGATGTTTGGGGTCCTTATAGAGTTCATAGTAAGAAGGGGTTTAGATACTTCCTTACTATAGTAGATGATTTTTCTAGGGCTGTTTGGATATGTTTGATGAAGAATAAAAGTGAAGTGTTTGAACATATACAAGAATTTACTAATATTATAAAAACTCAATTTAGTAAAACTATAAAATGTTTTAGGAGTGATAATGGTACTGAGTTTGTCAACAATCAGTTCAGTAATTTTTGTAAAACACTTGGAATTCGATCTTCATCAGACAACTTGTGCCTATACCCCTCAGTAGAATGGGATTGCTGAGAGGAAACACAGGCATTTGCTAAATATAACTAGAGCTCTTTCATTTCAGAGCAACTTACATGTTAGGTTTTGGTCTGAATGTGTTCTGACTGCTGCATATCTAATTAATAGGACTCCTTCATTAGTTTTGGATGGTAGAACCCCCTATGAGCTTATGTTTGGTTTTAAACCCTTCCTAGATCACCTGAGAATGTTTAGGTGCTTGTGTTTCACAACTGTTTTGAATGAGTCTAATAAACTTAGTGAAAGAGCTGAAAAATGTGTTTTCATAGGTTATTCAAATGAAAAAAAGGGTTATAAAGTTTATAGTTTAGAAAGAAAAATTGTTTCTTATTCTAGAGATGTTAAGTTTTTTGAAGCAATTTTTCCTTTTAAAGATAAAAATGTTTTTGTAAAGTTTGATGATAATCTTGTAAGTGGTTTAGATTCAACCAATTTTTTCAATTTATATGACAATGAAACACAAACACCTAACCATTATGAAGAGCCCAATGATGAAGGAGGGGTTGTAGGTAAGACTGAATCAAACACACATGGGTCTTAGTAGTCTGGTATTGGTCCTCATTGTCTTGAAGAATTATCAAATTCTCAAAAGGATAATGAGACCAAGACTAATGACAGGGCTGAGGATGTGATTTATGATAATGAAAATAATAAACTTCCTGAGGGGAATGAATCTGTTACTCAGTCTGTTAGAAGAAGTACTAGGGGGTCTACATTACCTAAGAAACTTGATGATTTTATTGTTAAATAGAAGGTTAGATTTGGTATAGAGAAGTCTGTTAGCTATGCTAATCTAAGTATAGATAATAGAGTGTTTGCTAGTGTTTTAAACAAAAGTGTTGATCCTAGTTGTTACAAACAGGCTGTTCTTGACCCAAATTGGGTTAGTGCTATGAATGAAGAGATTGAAGCACTAAACAGGAACAACACTTGGTGTTTGGTTGACTTGCCTAACGGTAGGAGTCTTGTAGGGTGTAAGTGGGTCTACAAGATTAAGTACAAGTCTAGTGGTGAGATAGAGAGGTATAGAGCTAGGCTTGTTGCTAAAGGTTATAGTCAAAAGAAGGGAATAGATTATGAAGAGACTTTCTCTCCTGTAGTAAAATTTGTTACTGTTAAATGTATAATATCTATTGCTATCCAGAATGGTTGGAAGTTATTTCAATTAGATATTAACAATGCATTTTTATATGGGGATTAAATGAAGATGTTTACATGTCTTTACCTGAAGGGTATTTTTCTGAAAATGAAACTAAGGTGTGTAAATTAAATAAGTCATTGTATGGGTTAAAACAAGCTCCACGTATGTGGAATGAAAAGCTTGTTGGTGTTCTGTGTGAAATGGGTTTTACCGAAAGTAAATGTGATTATTCTCTCTTTATTAAAATAACTCATTATGCTACTGTGTTTCTACTTGTTTATGTAGATGGCATTGTTTTGACTGGTAGTTGTGTCAAAGAAATTGATAATATTAAAACTTGTCCAAATGAAAATTTTAAAATAAAGGATTTAGGACAGTTAAAATATTTTCTAGGTCTAGAAGTAGTTTCTTGTGATGAAAACATTTGTTTGTCACAAAGAAAATACTGTATGGACCTCTTAATAGAGTATGGTATGCTTGCATGCAAACCTGTTAAGAGTCCTTTGAAGCCAAACCATGTCTTAGTTAACTTATGCAATATCAAAAACCAAGTGTTAGCCAATATAACAGGCTATCAACAGTTGGTAGGAAAACTAATCTATTTATCCCATACTAGACCAGACATTTCCTATTCAGTGCATTACCTTAGTCAATACATGCATAGACCAAGTGAGGGACACAGGAGAATTGCATTTAGGCTACTAAGATATTTAAAAGAAGCTCCAGGGAAAGGAATTTATTTTAAAAAGAATGCAAGTTTTAATCTTATGGCCTTCTCAGATTCTGATTGGGCCAAGTGTGTTGACACACGAAAGTCAGTGACTGGTTTTTGCATATTTCTAGGAAGTAACTTAGTTTCCTGGAAGTTACAATCACGAAAGATGGAAGTAGCTGAGATGAGGATGTTGAGGTGGATGTGTGGCCACACAAGGCTAGACCGGATAAGAAACGAGGTTTTTAGGGAAAGGCTAGAAGTGGCTAATATATCAGATAAGATAAAGGAAGGGCGACTACGATGGTTTGGGCATGTGAAGCGGAGACAAAGGACAACTCCGGTTAGAACAGTGGAACATCTCACTGTGGAAGGGAAAAGGAGTAGAGGCAGACCCAAGTTGACTTGGGTTGAACGGATTAGGCAGGATTTGTTAGAATTACACCTCTCGGAGGATATGGTCCAAGATAGGAATTCGTGGAGGCTTAGGATCAAAGTTAAAGATTTTTTGGAATTACGAGTAGGGTATTGGTGTGTCCGTGTTTCGTTCTGTAGGGATGGTCTCTGTGCATTTATGTATATTTTTGTTATTTCATGAGGTTCCTTTTGTACTTTTTTTCTCTGTTACTCACCTCCATGAGGGTTTGGTGTTTGTATACTTATCTATATATATATTATGTTTGCTTGATATCGAGCTGGGGGTCTCTCTAGAAACAGCCTCTCTATCTCTAATGATAGGGGTAAGGTTTGCCTACATCTCACCCTCCCCAAACCCTACTTATAGTGTCGCTATTTGTGGGATTTTCCTGGGAACGGTTGTTGTTGTTGTTGTAACTTAGTTTCCTGGAAAAGCAAGAAACAGTCAACAATTGCTAGATCTTCTGCAGAAGCAGAATTCAGGGCTATGTGTACCACATCATGTGAAATATTCTGGTTAATAAATTTGTTATCTAAATTACATATTCAGGTTGAGTTACCTGTTAATTTGTTTTGTGATAAAAGTGCTGCACTTTCTATTATAGCAAATCCTTTGTTTTTTTGATAAGACAAAACATTTTGAACTAGATTTGTTTTTCTTAAGAGACTTAGTATCAAAAGGTTTTGTTAAAATAGTTAAAGTAAAATCTGAAAATCAGTTGGCTGATATCATGACCAAAGGACTTGGTGTGGATCAACACATTGAGATGAGTAAGTTGTTAAATATGTTTGACCCATTTGGATACTAAAAATGAGGAGGGGGTGTTGAAATTAATATGATAGAATGTTAATAGCAATTTTAGTATTCAATGTTACATAAATTGGTAAGTTGAACATTTTGCATAAGTGATTTGTTTCAGGTTTGATCGAGGTTATAGAAGCATTGATGATGGTTAAAGATGTTGATCAAGATTTCATGTTGCTGAGTAGAGTTGCCGAGTAGAGTTGATCTTAGAGTTTGTAGCTGAGAAGAAATGGTCGTGTGATATGGTGCTACACAATTAAAGGTTTGGGCTAATTCATCTAAAAGTGTTGGGTTATAACATAATATTAGCCCAACAAAGGAAGTCTTTATGTCTAAGCCCAATCCATTTAATTAACCCAGGAGACTCTTGCCACGTTGGCTATCCAAGTGGAGAAAACACAAATTAATCGTGGCCGTTGATCAAGACAATTGGATTATATTATAGCCGTTGGATGTTTTCGATTAGTGAGCTGTGGGAGAGCCATATAAATAGCTTGTTTCTCTCTCTTGCATTATTATTCAGTCTTTTTGTTATTCTTTTCTCTCGAGAACTCTCTGTACTTTTTCTCTTGTTCATCATCTAGATTAGGGTTAATAGTCTTGAACATCTTGTTCTTGACTTAGTTTCATTGTTGTAATCCTTTATCTTTCTATAGTGTGAACTGAGATCTTGTTGATCTGAGATTAGGTGAGTGTGAGAGTTGTTTAGATCTTCTGTTTGTATTCTTTTGTTTTGTAATCATTTCTTTGTTTAGAAATAAATCTGTGATGTTCTTGATATCATGTTATTTTAACAAAGGTGCTTAAAAAAACTTATGATTCCAATAAGGCGGTCAACAAAAATAGATAAAACTAGTGTAGTTTAAACTTGCGTAAATAACATGATTTTCACGCAATTCTAGACATCATTTTCGTTTTAAACACACAACTCTAAGATTCATCATCTCACAAATATTAGCTATGCTTTGTACATTTGTTAGCTTATTTTAAATCTCTGATTTGTTTTATCTGCAAATTTCACTTCATTTCACCCAAAAGATATATACAAAGTTGCAAACTAATAAGACACTAGTCGCAACCAAAAAACACCATAACACCTTATTACACGAGTTTTACTAATCTATAATGAAAATCAAGTGATCGGCACATCAAAAGCTTTCCATTTCTCCCATGACCAACCAGCCGATTTGATTTTATAAATCACCTAACTGAACGACACCGCTTGTAGTTCACCAAATAAGCTGTCCAAGTTTGCCCTTTTTCCTTGAAAGATTGCAGCATTACGTGTAACATCGTGAATTTCCCCTAATTTTTTTGATAAAAAGAATGTATTGTTTTAAACAATATATGTTTTAAATACCTTAAACTAATAATTATTTGTATCTCGACACTTTTGTACGTTTTAAAAATATTTCGAGTCACTTTCGGGCTTATATAATCATATTATGAATTTAGAATAATATAGTTTTAGGGAAATAATTGCCAAAAAAAGATTTGTGTGGACCGGGACTCGAACCCGCGTCCACAGCCAACCAACACACAGTGACAACCAACTGAGCCAACTATCATCTTGTGTAGTATTTCAGAAGAAAATAAACTTAACACATTCCTTAAATTGATTAGTCAAAGTCTTAGTCAAACAGTCAAAGTCTTAGTCAAACAGTCAAAGTCTTAGTCAAATAGTCAATTTATCATAAAACCTTACTTTATGGTGTTGACCAATTTTAATGGCTAATTGACTCCAAAACTAGTATAAAAACCCACCTATGACCCATTATACTTTGCACCTCTAAATCGATTGTTTCAATCCGATTAAACTTTCCCTCATACCTTTCTTCTATAGTCTATTACTTCTACAATTGAAGCTTTGATTATAAGCTCTTGTAATTGGCGAATTGGAAGCTTGATATTCTTTCTTTTTCGTTTTCTTCAATTTGGACTAGCTACGTTGTTGAGTCTTTGGGATTCGCCTCGCATACATTCACAACACATTATTCTATTTTTTTCACGAGACATAACATTTTGCTAAGGTGAGTTTTACATAGCCCCTTTTCTATTTATCACCGTTTTTGGGGTGAAACATGTTACAACATTCTATATGCAATTCAATCATCAAAGTGTCTATGTGTTTTTCTATGTTGCATTATGTCTTGAACATGACTAGGGTAAGCACAATTCTAGCATAATCATTAACATTGATCAGCCGACGGTATACATTGATAGATCTATTGGACTGACAATCCCACCTGGATACGTGCCTCCTACAAAGGTAGCGTGGGTGTTTGTTATCGCATAACATATTCGAGTGAACCATGAGCGTATGGGATGTACCACATTATAACAGTCACAAGGGTTGATTATGCACTCGATTTACTTCTAGTATGTTTTCACATATGGACTAGATTTGCCATGACACTTGAATTGTACAACATTTTTATTCGATTATAAAAACCTATGTAATTCTCACCAACTTTTGTTGACCCAAAATATTTTCAAACTTAACATGTTTCAGGTTATAGCTTGCTTGAAGGTTAGAGTTATTGCTTGAAGATGCGTAGCTAGTATTTTTCATTTTGATGTACAAAATTCTTAGAACAATTATATGTAATTTATTTAAATCATTTATTGAAATTTATTATTTACCATGAGCTATTGAACAATCATCAATACGTGACATCCCGATGTTTCCGCCATCGGTTGGGGTGTTACATTACGTGCCTTCCATATGGTCCATGCGACAGCGAGTATAATGATGCGTATCCACTTTCGTGTGTTAACTGGCATATCCCCGTTGTTGTGTAACTTCAGTAAATCACGGACAGTAAACACATATAGAGGGGGTACATTACACCACAAACTAACCTTGTGCCAAAGCCAAGAGGCCACATAACAGGATGTGAGTAGGTGGTCAGCGTTTTCTTCTGATTCTCCAGACAGCTTGCATTCGGTCAAGCCATGTATGATTTTTCTTTTTAGCAGCCCATTCTTCGTAGGTAACCTGTCTTGTTAAGCTCTCCAGATGAATACGAACACCTTCTTCGGGACCCCTTTCACCCATTGAAATGGGTAGAAAGGAGTAGCCTGACTGTGTAACATCTTTCTGCACGAGGACACCGAGAATACACTAACTAAAGCCCCAACCCAAGCCCAGTGATCCCGATGAGATGACAATATTGTACCAGCAATCAGTGTAGAGCATTGTTGCACAGCCGTTAATTCGGAGTTAGAACTAGGTGCTTGTTTCCAGCCCCAACTCTGGAGACGAGCAGACACAGAAATCGACATATGAATTTTGATAGCAAACAAACAAGGGAAACGATCTATAAGTGGACCGAAGGCCACCCACAAATCTTTCCAAAATCTAGCATCTGCTCCATCGCCCACTTTACCTTTAATTGTAGATGGAATATTCAGATCTTGCTCGAGGACAATGTCCCCAACTTTGTATATCGCATTCCATACCCCGGATTTTCCCCTCCGAACCGATAAATATGACGTTGAATTATTGCAGAAGTGAATAGCCGAAACAACTCAGCACCATAAAGATTCTTTTTCTAGCTTAAAAGGCCACCACCACTTGACGATTAAGCTTTCATTCATTGTTTTTAGTGATTCGAATCCAAATCCTCCTTTCGTCGTAGGACTCACAACTCTCTCCCAGGCAATCCAATTAACTTTCCACTTGTCTTCATCCCCACCCCAGAAAAATCGGCATTTAAGTGCTTCCAATGAGTTGATGACACCGATAGGTGCTTTAAACAGTGAAAAGAAATACAATGGGAGACTGTCAAGGACAGCTCGAATCAAAACCACTTGACCGCTGAAGGATAGGTGCTTAGCTTTCCACTTCGAAAGGCGCATTTTAAAAACATCCACCACAGGATCCCATTATTTCATTTGATTCATGTTGGCACCGATCGGAACACCCAAGTACTTGCATGGTAATTTATCTGCTTTGCAGCAGATTATTTCGGCCATTTCTTCAGTACTCGATAGGCTCACCCCAATACAGTAAAGAGATGTCTTATTGTAGTTCATTTTCAGCCCAGAAATTAGTGAGAAACACCTCATAAGACGCACAATATTCCTGATGTTTGTCTCGCCCCATTCCCCCACATATACTATGTCGTCCGCATACATAAGGTGGGTCATGACCGGGCCACCGTTTGGTAACCGCAACCCACTAATAAAGCCCAAATCCCTAGCCTTTTGGATGAAGCTAGTAAGCGCCTCCATAGCCATGATAAACATGAATGGAGAGAGAGGATCCCCTTGACAAACACCACGAAAGCATTGAAATTCTCTAGACGACGAACCATTTATCAAGATCGACGGCCTAGAGGATTCCAAGATTCCTTTAACCCACATCCTCCACCTTGGTGGAAAACCCATTTGATTTAAAACCGGTAGAATGAACTCCCAATTTATCCCGTCGTAAGCCTTTTCCATATCCACCTTTAGAATGAAAGCTTTAACTCTCGATGACTTAGCCCATAAACATACTTCATTTAGAATCAACGGCCCGTCAAGGATGTACCTCGATGCTAGAAAATCAGATTGCTCTTCAGAGATCACCAAATCAATGACCAATTCAACCCGATTAGCTAGTACCTTGGAGATGATTTTTGGTATGCAGCTGATGAGACTAATAGGCTTAAATTCCTTGAAGGTTATTGGGTTGGGGCCATTGGGGATCAAAGGAATGAAAGACGACCCACAACCACGATTAATCACCTCATTCTCAAAGAACGCCTCCATCATCTTCATGACATCGTCTTTTAAAAGGTCCCAGAAATGTTTGATGAAGCCGAAGGTAAAGCCATAGGGTCCAGGAGCCCGATCACACCCACAATCCCATATAGCCATTTTAACTTCTTGAACCGATAATGGGGACACCAAACAATTTGCATTGGCAGACGTTAACTGTTTCAAATAGGGGCATACAAAAGAGGGTCGTAACTTTTTTGGTTCACGAAACTTAAAGGAGAAAAATTTCCACGCTTTCTCCTTGATTCGGGTCGGATCAATCACCCACTCATTATTAATTTGGATACCGTTCAGCCTGTTAGAGCCAGTGTTATGGTTTATCATTCCATGAAAAAATGACGAGTTTTCATAACCATCAACCATCCACTTAATCTGGGCCCGCCGTTTCAGATCTTGTGCGATTTCAGAGTTTATGTCGTCCAGTTTCTTTTTGTTTTCCACCCACTCTGCAATTTCTGCGTCGGACAAACTGCCGCTTTCAATTCGCCAATCAAGTGTAACAATTCGTCCTTCAATATTTTTCTTCACAGCACCCATGTTATCACGTTCGAGTGTAAAACAAACTTTAAGTTTATCCTTGATCCGCTTGAGTTTATGAGCCAACATTACATCAACAGGCCTATTAGCGACATGTTCATTATAAGCCGAAACAACCACATCATCCAACCCAGATCTCCCTAAAGAAGAATTGTAGAACCAGAATGGTGTAGCCCTATAATTGATGCTCGATGTGGATAAGACGACGGGACTGTGGTCAGAAACTAATCTGGGAAGGCAGTAACTGAGGCATCAGGCCAAGTATTCCAGAAAGAGTTATAGACTAAGAAACAGTTGATCTTACTAAGTTTATCACCCGAGTCGGATACTCTTGTAAATTTCCTACCCCCATCGGATACTTATTTAACCCAATCAGTTTAATAAAGGCGTTAAAATCATCGGTAGAAGTCAAATTAAATTCACAATTCAAACGTTCATTCGGTACTCGAACTGCGTTAAAATCACCCAAGAGTAACCACAACCCATCCGTCCCTGTGATGATCTCAGATATAGCTCCCCATAAATCCTTTTTTTTCTCTTAGCCCCTGAGGTGCATAGATGTTCCCGACATTCAACTTAACACCCGATTATCTGAGAATCCCACTAACTATCAAGAAATTCTGCTGACGGATAATATCAGTTTTGTGAAAAAACCCCCGGGTCCCAGCATGACATTAACCCACCCGACCTTCCTTCCGAATTAACCCACTCAAACTCCACCAAACTCTTGCCCCACAGTTTTTGAACCTGAATTTTTGATCCGTATTGCATCATAGTTTCCTTAATACCCACAAAACTTGCTTTTTGTTCTCTAATAACCTCTCCCACCGAAAGAATTTTATTTTCCTATCCTATCTCCCTAACATCATAAGATAAGAAAATCATTGGACCATAGTAAACTCACCTTCTTCCGGCAATATACTTCAACGTGACGTCTTTCATCTTGGACGCTGTGAGGAAATCCTCTAATCGACAAAGCCGAGTAATATCTTTCACCTTACCAATGAGTGAGCATCTTCCAAGTATCGTCTGGGTCGAGAAAACTTTATCCAGAATACGAATCGGTCGTCTACCTTAATTGTTTTCAATTGGGAGAAAGTGGCTTGCATCCCCCCAAGTTCTTTCATCAACTGCGGATCTTTGTTCCCTTGGATGAGTCTTTGCCTCCCCCATGTTATTGTTCCCAGGAATATTGGTTGTATGGTCCCTACTTCTCGCATCATCTTCTTCTTTTTTAAACATTGCCTCATTTACGTGTAGTCTCCCATCACCCAATCTAACGTTTGATAATGCCTTTACCATAGAATCGGTGTTCCGGACATGTTCAAAACGAAGAAAAGCAAAGTACTTGCCTTGTTTGTTTCTCCTCCTTGGTAAATAAACGTAAGTCATCTTCCCGTGATTGAGGAACGTTCGCCATAGTAACCCTAGTGTACAATCCCATGGTAGATTTGCAATGTAGAATGTAGTAGTGTTTTCTCTGTTAGTGCATGTTCGTGTGACAAACGCTTCTCTAGATTAGTTTTGTTTTGTGTTGGTTGATAGTTTAATTGTAACATACTTGACGGAGTTATAAGTCAAGTATGATAGTCTTTTGTTTGAATCCTAGCTAACATTGTTGATGAACGAAGATAGCTTAGGAAAAGTTACCTTTGAGTATCTTCTCCTGAAGGAGAAGATAGAAAAAGGAATCTTTTCCATCTTCTCCTAAAGGAGAAGTTAGGCCATCTTCTCCTCAAGGAGAAGATAGAAAAAGGCATCTTTTAGGTGGGCTTCTTCGTTCAGCCCATGCACTATATATAGGTGCATGGGGTGTAGGCTAGGGTTAAGAGTTTTTGGTTTGCAAGCTTGTAATTGATATTTGTTCCCACTGAAATAATATCAATAGGCAAGCCGGTTTTATATTATTCGTCGTGTTCTTCGTTCGTGTTGATTTTTAGTTTGCATAAACATCTATCAAGGGATTCCGCACCATGATAGATCTGATCTGGCTTGTAATCGATCTATTCAAAGGACCTACAATTGGTATCGGAGCTAGGCTGTAATCAGAGGTTTCGAGTCTTTATATTGTTGATCTATCCGGGGATAACCTGGCTGTCCTTCTGCTGCATCCAGATATATGCTGACCTAGGCACAGCCAGGATATCTTAAAAGAGCAAATCCAAAGGATAAATGCCAAAACCCTATATGCTAAACGACTATTTCAAAAAGCCCAAAGCTAAAATTCGTACCAAACTGGTATTTGCCATAACCCTGGTTGAGAACACACCGGTCACTTTGCTGCATCCAGAAATATGCTGACCTGTACACCCGTGTGTCTCGTACCTTGTAAATTATACGGATACCAGCAATATACTCACTTGTTACGATGAAGCTTTGTGCATACCTTGATCGCGGGGGTATGTCATGTTGTGGGACACGCAGAACTCATAGTCATATGCTCAAAATCGTAATAAGTACAGTGAGGCTTTGAAGACAATGATGTAAGTTTGTTTAAGTGGATCAATATACTGGTAATCGCCTTGGACTACGACTGTGCTTATAATAATTTACCCTTAATTATTCTAATTCGTGTGTTCAGTCTTGTTCTAGCTAATATGATCTTTTCGCCGGTGACATCTCAACAAAAATAGAGTGTTTAGTTTTTGAATTTCATTATTTTTTTATTATATAAATATTCAAAAACCACAAAAAGATTTTCTATTTTTTACTTCAGGTCTTAATGCACGGGAAATGGTCATTTAAAAATTCCTTTGTGGAGTATAGGTAGCCTCCTAGTAACTAGTAGACATCATGTTCTTGAACTAACATCAGGTTATGGTAAATGATATTACACTTCACACAATACTCATATAGTTCTAGTTAGCCAAAATTTTCATGTTTTTTTCCTGTCCTAGAACTGATAGCCATAAAAACTACTCACTGATTAAAGTTAAAATGCTAATGATTAAATCAAATGTGAAGATGAGACTGTTGAGCTTAATGATCAAATGGCATAATATTTCCTTTGAACATTAAAAGGGTGTTGTAAAGCTTAGTATAACTTATTCCTAATGAAGTATCACTACTAAATCACAATTGTAATTTCTAAAGATTTACTGCGGAAGTTGAAGTTTCTACTAGTGAAGAATACTAGAGCTGAGACATGTGATATCTCTCATGCATTTGGCGTTGATAGTTTACGTTTTCTCATCAATGGGAACTTTACACAAGATTAAGAACAAAGTTAAAATGTGACTAGATGACAAATCTTATAACCGATGAAGAAAATGAGATGGAATTATTGACATATCACCAAATGATGAAGGCTATTGTCACACCCTGGAAATGCCCTTCGGATGTGAGCATTTGGTACCTTTGCTAAGCAATGGAATACTACAACTAAGACCTTTACTAGTTCTGAACACCTTTACTAAGCATTCCAAGGTATCAAATCCCAAGACTTCACATATTCCAGTCGTGTCGTTGCCAGAATCTAGACCTGAAAGATATGCTTAAAAAGGTCAATATAAAGTTGATGAGTTAATGGTTTTAAGTTTATCCTCATAGGAAATCCTCGTCGGGAATTTCCAAATAAAATTTGAAGAACTTCCTATTTGTATACCATTTACCCCTCGGACTGCTCATTGGACATCCGTAAAAATTATTATGAAAATCGCTTTCTCCGGAAATTCCCACAATGCAAAAATGATCAAATAAAATATCTATTAATTGCAAACCTAGTGCACGAAATAGGAATAGAAATGCAGCATAAATAAATTAGGGATGCGAATCCTAAAGTCGATTAGTTCCCATGAGCATGTAACCAAAACAAGACTTAAATCTTTGCCCCGCACGTTATTTCATGGTAACAACAAGTTTGGAATATCATTGCACCCCTTGGTCATTCTGAGTTGATGCTAATCAACAGGAATAGGTCTCGTCAAGATCCAATAGTACTATTTATATATTCTACGAATACACTATTTTGTATTAATGGTTATAGTTAACTGCGTAGACGGCACGTCCCATGTGAACGTTACCCGTTACTCATGTGCCCATCTCTTGTCACATTTCATGTTCCTAAGTTACCACACATTTTGATAAACATATCTTTGTTTCCCTTTTATCCACGTACGACTTTACAAAACAAATTTTGTAACTTTGAATGTTTTCATAACTTTCTTACGTTTTATAATAATCAGATTTCTTAAAGAAGCATGTCTCTCCCCTAAAAACATTAACAAAACCGTAAAAAGTGGGGTCATGAACTCACCATAATTTCCTTGCAAAAGCTAGCAAACAAAGCTCGAAGCTTTGAATAATTGACTTCCTCGCGCCCTAATACCATCAAAGGACACCTTAAAAATCTATCACTGTTAAGTCTAATTTATTATCCAGTTAATAGATAGTTTGCCCAACTATCCAAACTCGTGTGTACCACTGAAATAATATCAATAGGCAAGTCGGTTTTATATTATTCGTCGTGTTCTTCGTTCGTGTTGATTCTTAGTTTGCATAAACATCTATCAAGGAATTCCGCACCTTGATAGATCTGATCTGGCTTGTAATCGATCCATTCAAAGGACCTACAATTGGTATCGGAGCTAGGCTGTAATCAGAGGTTTCGGGTCTTTATATTGTTGTTCTATCCGGGGATAACCTGGCTGTCTTTCTGCTGCATCCAGATATATGCTGACCTAGGCACAGCCAGGATATCTTAAAAGAGCAAATCCAAAGGATAAATGCCAAAACCCTATATGCTAAACGGCTATTTCAAAAAGCCCAAAGCTAAAATTCGTACCAAACTGGTATTTGCCATAACCCTGCTTGAGAACACACCGGTCACTTTGCTGCATCCAGAAATATGCTGACCTGTACACCCGTGTGTCTCGTACCATGTAAATTATACGGATACCATCAATATACTCACCTGTTACGATGAAGCTTTGTGCATACCTTGATCGCGGGGGTATTTCATGTTGTGGGACACGCAAAACTCATAGTCAAATGCTCAAAATCGTAATAAGTACAGTGAGGCTTTGAAGACAATGATGTAAGTTTGTTTAAGTGGATCAATATACTGGTAATCGCCTTGGACCGCGACTGTGCTTATAATAATTTACCCTTAATTATTCTAATTCGTGTGTTCAGTCTTATTCTAGCTGATATGATCTTTTCGCCGGCGACATCTCAACAAAAATAGAGTGTTTACTTTTTGAATTTCATTATTTTTTTTATTATATAAATATTCAAAAACCACAAAAAGATTTTCTATTTTTTACTTCAGGTCTTAATGCACGGGAAATGGTCATTTAAGGGAGTACTTGTAACACCCCAACCGATGACGGAAACATCGGGATGTCACGTATTGATGATTGTTCAGTAGCACATGGTAAATAATAAGTTTCAATAAATGATTTAAATGAACTACATACAATTGTTCTAAAAATTTGTACATCAAAATGAAAAATACTAGCTACGCATCTTCAAGCATTAACTCTAATCTTCGAATAAGCCATAACCTGAAACATGTTAAGTTTGAAAATATTTTGGGTCAACAAAAGTTGGTGAGAATTACATAGGTTTTGATAATTGAATAAAAACTTGTACAATTCGAGTGTCATGGCAAGTCCAGTCCATATGTGAAAACAAAACAATCGGGTAAATCGAGTGCATAATCAAACCTTGTGACTAGAATATTGTGGTCCATCCCATACGCTCATGGTTCACTCGATTATGTTATAAATTCGATAACAATCCCCCACGCTACCTATGTAGGAGGTACACGTATCCGGGTGGGATTGTCAGTCCAATAGATCTATCAATGTATACCGTCGGCTGATCAATGTTAATGATTATGCTAGAATATTGTGCTTACCCTAGTAATGTTTAAGACATAATGCAACATAGAATAACACATAGACACTTGTGATTGAATTGTAAATTGAATGTTGTAACATGTTTCACCCCAAAAAAAAATAGTGAATGGAAAAGGGGCTATGTAAACTCACCTTAGGTGCATAATGAGTTCGTGCGTTTTATTGAGCGTGCAAACACTTAGTAATAATGCCTTGGAAAACTCGGAACTAGCTAGAGGAGATAATGATGGATGAAAACTTTAGTATATGGGAGATGGGATAATAATGTTTTTTTTATTGAATGGTATAAAGAGTTGAATGTATAGTATTTATAGTGTATAATTTGGGGTTGTAATTAGGGACTACTTTGACTAGGCTAGAATTTAGGAACAACTTTGACTTGACTAGAAGACCATATTTACTAACACTTTAACTTGACTTGACTAGGAGACTACGTTTGACTTTTCAGTTTTGACTAAGGGACCTTGAAAGGGTTTAAGTTTAATTGGTTTTAATTAACATCACAAAACACCAACTGGTGTAGTGGTTTGTGTGGTGTGGTTAAGGTTTAGCCCGCCAGGGACTCGGGTTCGAATCCTGGCACAGGCAAACATTTTTTTAACGTTTTTAAATCAGAATTTATAATACAATCCAATTTAATATTGATTATAAGTCATTATTTAAACAAAAAAAATTAACAAAATGGATGGTAAAGATACTGTAAACATGAATCGGATGAATAAACGATGGAGTTCTATATATATATATATATATATATATATATATATATATTACAGTCTCCCCTACTTTTAGGAACTTCGTCCCGAAGTTTATTTTAAGAAGAAACATTTGAATAGTGTTGAGGATAGTTAGGGTGACTATGGTTCAGAGTAGGGTAAGAGTTTAAGGAATGTATAAGATAACCATTAATGCTAGATGGACTACCAAATAACTAGGGTTTGTTATTGGTCTGACCCTACAGTATCCCTTTCCATCTATCATTAGTGTTTATATATAGGGTGTACCGCAGCTAACCCATCACACCTCTGATACTTCGAAAACATACGTGGTATCTCCCAAAACCTTAATAGAATTTCACACTACCTTAATGTACCTGTAAATTCATGATTACGTTCCGGACCGCAATCACCAATTTACCTTACATTAGGGTTTTGTGTCCTTCTATGACTCTAAACACACATGTAAGTAATGCAAAATAGCCTTGTGATTGAATCGTATACAATGTATCCAAAAATAAGTCCAACTGTTGAGCAGGAAAAAGACCTCTACCAGTTAGTGAGTAAGAACCTCTACCGATTGTTGAGCAGGTGCGATAGCCTCTACCAGTCGTTAAGCAGGTTGTAGGGCCTCTACCGACTGTTGAGCAGGCATGATGACCTCTACCAATCGTTGAGTAGGTTATTTGGTACTCTACTAACTGTTGAGCAAGTACTTCATCCTCTATCAGTTGTTTGATTAAGTGTACTAATTATTACACACATGAATTGCAAATTGATAATATGTACATGTAAGCAATCAAGTATCAAGTATAGCATACGAGTTGTAATAGAGTTGCCCTAGACAAGGTTAATGACTCTAGGTGTGTCTATATCAAATAGTTTATATTCCATGAATTCTAGTTTCAAATGTTCAAATATGGTAGATAGTCGAATCCTCATGTATAACTAAGGATTATGTTTGATGCAACACACAATAAAGTTTCAATAGTTTGGTTATCATGGGTAACTAGCTCATGTGTGAGAAGGTGAAGGATATGAATTTAGTTCTTGAGAGGATGATGAAAAATCTTGAAGCAAAATCAAGGTTGTGAGAGATAGTGAATGTGAAGATAGTTGATAAAAAGTTTATTTTATAGTAAGGAGATTATGTAGCAGTGTAAATTTTGGGGTTTGGATCAAAGGTTATAATCAAGTGTATAAGAAAACATGATTGTGGTATATGCCAAATATTGCAAAAATTTGAACAAGTTGAAAATGAGTGAGTGTCGATGGAGAATTTAGAGACTAGATATTATTCCTATGGATAAAAAAAAAATCTTATTTTAAAAATTGGTTTTATACATAAAGCAAAAGTTGTTAAATAGTACAAGCTAAGTGGGCTTTGATTAAAATATTCCCGTTAGTTGGAGATTTCAAACATGACATTAAGTTTTGAAGATCAAGGTTCTATTAAGTGATTTTTAATAGTTTAAAGCATTATATAGAAAATTGTTTGTTACGTCAATAAATAAACAATTGAATTTAAGTTCGAGGACATCTTTTGACAAAAATATGTACTTTGTAAAGTTACTAGGTAATGAAAATACAACAAGATTTAGAAATCTTTAGTTTGTGCTAAGGTATGAGGTTATAGTTTTTAAAAAATAAGTAACATGTGGAGAAATGAAATAATATGATTTGGGTAGGGTGTTGAATATTTAAAAAGTGGCTAAGATGGTAAGGTGAAGTGTGATTGTGAAATCCATAGATGGTTATGAAATGAGTTTGATTTAAGCTGTAAAATTTTGAGATTTTAGAGCTTAGTTTAAGGAAAGTGAGTGTAATTATTTATTCATTAATTAAAACGAATAAACTAAAACGTTGACTTATCAAAACATCTAGATTCTAATAACATAGTGAAGACATGCTTTAGCCTATAAGTGAACACTCATCCCGAGAATTCCTAGGTAGGCATCCGGGTCCCTCGTCTGATTGGAATTTATGCGCAATGCCAGTCCTAGACAGAAAACTCAGAATACAGGCGTTCACCCTTCCAGATTGCACGTGTTCGTTATTAAAATTTAGAACTTCGACAAGATCTTCAAGGTGGTTCAGGCTAAACCTGAGGATTTGTCCTACTAGTCTAAGAGTAGATCTTATGATGGAGAGCACTCTTCTTGTAGGGACTAAAGTAAGGATAAGAAGTAGGATAGAGAATAGAAACAAGTAAGGTTGCAAGTAAAAAGAGCAAGTACTGGTTAAAATCCTATGGTTATAGACTAGATTATTTTTTTTCTAATAACCTAATTCCCTATAACCATGGCTCTGATACCAATCTGTAACACCCCAACCGATGGCGGAAACATCGGGATGTCACGTATTGATGATTGTTCAGTAGCACATGGTAAATAATAAGTTTCAATAAATGATTTAAATGAATTACATACAATTGTTCTAAAAATTTGTACATCAAAATGAAAAATACTAGCTACGCATCTTCAAGCATTAACTCTAATCTTCGAATAAGCCATAACCTGAAACAAGTTAAGTTTGAAAATATTTTGGGTCAAAAAAAGTTGGTGAGAATTACATAGGTTTTGATAATTGAATAAAAACTTGTACAATTCGAGTGTCATGGCAAGTCTAGTCCATATGTGAAAACAAAACAATCGGGTAAATCGAGTGCATAATCAAACCTTGTGACTAGAATATTGTGGTCCATCCCATACGCTCATGGTTCACTGGATTATGTTATAAATTCGATAACAATCACCCACGCTACCTATGTAGGAGGTACACGTATCCGGGTGGGATTGTCAGTCCAATAGATCTATCATTGTATACCGTCGGCTGATCAATGTTAATGATTATGCTAGAATATTGTGCTTACCCTAGTAATGTTTAAGACATAATGCAACATAGAATAACACATAGACACTTGTGATTGAATTGTAAATTGAATGTTGTAACATGTTTCACCCCAAAAAAAATAGTGAATGGAAAAGGGGCTATGTAAACTCACCTTAGGTGCATAATGAGTTCGTGCGTTTTATTGAGCGTGCAAACACTTAGTAATAATGCCTTGGAAAACTCGGAACTAGCTAGAGGAGATAATGATGGATGAAAACTTTAGTATATGGGAGATGGGATAATAATGTTTTTTTTATTGAATGGTATTGAACGACTCGTTTTCGTACACACCAAATTTTCTCAAAAGCCAAGTCATTGCTTCGTTACAAATTACTAAAAACTGAAACTTTTTAGGCATGGATTTATATTCAAGGCCCAGTTCTGAAATATGTTGGGTTAAGTTGTTATTCAAAAAATTGTTTTCAAACCATCAGGCCCAATTTTAATTATTGAATGTTTAAGTTGTTTTGTTAATGTTTGAAAGTGAGATTGTTGCAGACTCACCACAGAGGTTGGACCTCCTTCTGATACTGTGGGGGAGAAACGGAAGAGAGATGATGATGAGACTGGCAAAGACTATCAACCAGAAGATTATGATGATGATGCTGATGATGATGTTCCACCTCTCCGGACTCATCAGAAGAAGAGAGGAGGAGTAGTTTTTTTTCGTGAGTCAAGCTCACAGATGCCATCAGCAACCTTAGCAGTCACCGTACCACAACAACCACCACTTACAGGCAAAAGATAGAGCTTTGATACAGACCCTTCTTCAACAGACTGCTGAGTTGATGAAGCAATTGCAGGCTCAGGGGGAGAATGTGACGTGTAAGGGTGATGAATTGATGATGATCCTGACAATGATCCTAACTGCTCTGCAGGGAGTTAGCCTCCAAGTGCTTCAACAACATTTGGTGTGCAAGCTACTACTCAGGGGGAGTCGGGTACTGTAGTAGAGGTTACTGGTGCTGGTGATCCATGGAAGAGGCCTGTTGATGATATGCCTCAACCTGCAGATACTTTTATACCAACTGATTTACTCGAGGAGTTTTTTCCAAGGTTCGATGAGTTTACCTTTGAGAGTTTACTTGACTTTGGGGATGCAACCGAAAACCTCAAAGAGACTGGATTACTTTCTGAAGAATCAGACAGTGAAGATGTGTATGATTTGGAAGTAGTTGAGATTATTCTAGATTATTTTGAAAATTGAAGACTGCAGAAGGTTGAAGATCTAGAGAGCATTCGTCAAGGGGGAGTTTGTTAGTGCATGTTCGTGTGACAAACGCTTCTCTAGATTAGTTTTGTTTTGTGTCGGTTGATAGTTTAATTGTAACATACTTGACGGAGTTATAAGTCAAGTATGATAGTCTTTTGTTTGAATCCTAGCTAACATTGTTGATGAACGAAGATAGATTAGGAAAAGATACCTTTGAGTATCTTCTCCTGAAGGAGAAGATAGAAAAAGGAATCTTTTACATCTTCTCCTGAAGGAGAAGTTAGGCCATCTTCTTCTCAAGGAGAACATAGAAAAAGGCCTCTTTTAGGTGGGCTTCTTCGTTTAGCCCATGCACTATATATAGGTGCATGTGGTGTAGGCTAGGGTTAAGAGTTTTTGGTTTGCAAGCTTGTAATTGATATTTGTTCCCACTGAAATAATATCAATAGGCAAGCCGGTTTTATATTATTCGTCGTGTTCTTCGTTCGTGTTGATTCTTAGTTTGCATAAACATCTATCAAGGGCTTCCGCACCTTGATAGATCTGATCTGGCTTGTAATCGATCCATTCAAAGGACCTACAATTGGTATTGGAGCAAAGGCTGTAATCAGAGGTTTTGGGTCTTTATATTGTTGATCTATCCGGGGATAACCTGGCTGTCCTTCTGCTGCATCCAGATATATGCTAACCTAGAACAGCCAGGATATCTTAAAAGAGCAGATCCAAAGGATAAATGCCAAAACCCTATATGCTAAACGGCTATTTCAAAAAGCCCAAAGCTAAAATTCGTACCAAACTGGTATTTGCCATAACCCTGGTTGAGAACACACCGGTCACTTTGCTGCATCCAGAAATATGCTGACCTATACATCCGTGTGTCTCGTACCTTGTAAATTATACGGATACCAGCAATATACTCACCTGTTACGATGAAGCTTTGTGCATACCTTGATCGCGGGGGTATGTCATGTTGTGGGACACGCAGAACTCATAGTCAAATGCTCAAAATCGTAATAAGTACAGTGAGGCTTTGAAGACAATGATGTAAGTTTGTTTAAGTGGATCAATATACTGGTAATCGCCTTGGACTGCGACTGTGCTTATAATAATTTACCCTTAATTATTCTAATTCGTGTGCTTAGTCTTGGTCTAGCTGATATGATCTTTTCGCCGGTGACATCTCAACAAAAATAGAGTGTTTACTTTTTGAATTTCATTATTTTTTTATTATACAAATATTCAAAAACCACAAAAAGATTTTCTATTTTTTACTTCAGGTCATAATGCACGGGAAATGGTCATTTAAAAATTCCTTTGTGGAGTATAGGTAGCCTCCTAGTAACTAGTAGACATCATGTCCTTGAACTAACATCAGGTTATGGTAAATGATATTATACTTCACACAATACTCATATAGTTCTAGTTAGCCAAAATTTTCATGTTTTTTTCCCGTCCTAGAACTGATAGCCATAAAAACTACTCACTGATTAAAGTTAAAATGCTAATGATTATATCAAATGTGAAGATGAGGCTGTTGAGCTTAATGATCAAATGGCATAATATTTCATATGAACATTAAAAGTGTGTTGTAAAGCTTAGTATAACTTTCTCCTAATGAAGTATCACTACTAAAGCACAATTGTAATTTCTAAAGCTTTACTGCGGAAACTTTATAATCATACAACATTTACAGGTTGAAGTTAACAAAAACACACCCTTAAAGTTGTAAATGAACTCTCTAGAACACACACACACAACTTACCAACTCGTCTAATAACGGTCACCACCTAACACATATATATAGACAGCTTCGCTCGACCTTACGTGAGGTCGAACCAAACATTTCGACCCTGTCAAAGCACGAACCAAATAATCTAAACTCATTCGAACCTATTAAATTTGGTTCGCCCCTTCGATCTTCCGAACCAAATACACAAAATCTAGTAAACTTCAAAACTTCGAAAAATTCATTGATAGTAACCCGAAAGCTACATACACATATATGAAATATGCCTCTACAAACTCCCCCTTGTTTGTAGCTTGGATTATTTCAAGTTATCTCTTTCCACACTCTTCATAATCTGTTTATCTTTCTTTGTCTTTCTAGCTTCTTTTTTAATCGACTTCTTCATCTTCAAAGCATGCTTTCCATGCAACCCCTTATAGTCACAACCTACATTAACTTCAAATGCAAAACCAAATTTGACAACAACTTGAAATCTCCATGCTTGTTCAAGGTTAAGTGCATCAAAATGAATCGGATTATAATACAGCGTCTCAATGTCATTCTTCGAGCAATTAATTAACCACATTGGATCAAATATTCTCAACTTCTTGCATATTTTCTTCTTGACTTCGTTATCCATCACAATCACCGCTTCAGCCGCACCCCAGTCGTAATACCAAAAAACAAAGTTTTTGCTCAAATCTTGTTCCATTAGCATTAACGGAGTTCTCTTCGTACAAACGGGTGGCTTCAGACCAACACTTCAAAACTGAACCTTCTACTGCCACTGAACCAATTCCAATTCAAAATCCCGTGCCTATAACTACAACTGCAACTATTCTAAACCCTTCACCAATTGCATTCTCATCAGAAGATATGGAGAAGAGTTTATTAGCAGCCAAAAGAAAAGCTAAGGAAGATGAAATCTGGAACAACACAGAAGAAAGGGAAGATCTGAGCTTCAATGACAAACTTCAAACTTATGAAGACAAACTTTGAGAGTTAGATGAAGAAGAAAGGGTTTCTGAGGAACAACTCTAGATTGCTGAGGACGATAAGAGACAACAGCTGATGAGCTAGATCGTAAAGAACAGCAAAACAAAAAGATACTCTCTTAGAAATCTTTCAACTTCAGAACTTGAGCACAGAGCAAGATTAGTTTCAGAAAGACAAAATGCTGAAAAAGAAAGGAAGTTGAAAAGAGCTCAAATCATTGAAGAACTTGCAGCTAATGACTATGGTTCAAATGCTCAACTGACAAGATGGAAGGATGCTGATCTTCATGAAACCTACAAAAGGTTCAAGGCTTTGCAGAAGTCTAATCCTGAAAAATTCAAACCATTAGAAGTTTCCCAGATCCTACAAAAAGGCCATCTTTCAAACCAGCTGCCAAGAAACAAAAGAAATCAGAGGAACAAATTAAGACAGATTTCAAGATGATTCTACTTGAAGAAAATAAGATAGTAGATAAAGACATATCTTGGGAAGAAAATCCTCTGATCACTCAACATAGGGATCCTGCAACATTTTCCTATCAACTGACCCAAACTATCACATACCAAAAACGAACCAAGGTGATCACGGAACATCACATTCCTATTCGGAGTGATACACCTGGTTTTGTACAAGTTGAACATAGAAGGAGATCTAACTTAATCATCACTGAGATTGAAGAACCACAAACATCAAGTCTAAACCAAGAACAGGGTATAGTACTCTACAAGTTTGACTTTGATAAGTTTAAGTCAAAGATAGTGAAATGGTTCCTCACTCTGAAATCAAATGCAATTGTTTTTGAAAGAGAAGTCTGTTCTTACAAGGTCATAAAACACAAACATGAGCTGAACAACCTTTCAATAGAAGACATTTTAGCAGTTCAGTACCTTGAACCAGAATAGGGACCACTTCTCACTAGTTAGTAAGTTAACCAGCTCAAGATCTCCATGCTTGGAGAAATTTGGAGAATTACTGATTGCAAAAGAAAAGAAAATAAATAAAGATTAGATAAGGTTTTGGCTTCATTAATCCAGGGGGAGATTGTTAGATCAAAGAGGATTGACAAGTCAGTTCAAACCTTAGTCTAATTATTCTCTGCATATTTTGCTAAATACAAAATCTACTTAAGAAGAAGAAGAAGACAAAGTACTTAAGAACAAAGTGCTGAAGGTGAACCAGACAGAAAACCTGAAGAACAACTTTGTCATTAGAAGTTGTTTGTTCTTCAGCAGATATAGTAGAAGCTTCCCACTGCCCTTATACTTTAGTAGTTTAGTTTTATATTCGTTTCTGATACTTTATGTACAAGTTCTAATACTACAGCCTGTTGTAGTATTATTATATAAGTTTCAATACTTCCAATGTACGTATTGTTCAGTCTATAAATAGATGGGTTCACACCATCTATTTTAGAAATCTTTTGCAGTAAACCATTTCTAATATATGAGAATCATTTGAAGCACTTACAACTATTTTATTAATTAACTATTTGATTCTCATATTAGCTGCTTTAGTTTTATAATTGAGGGGGAACATTTACTCTTGTTAAAAGTGATAATTCAAGTTAGAACACTTAATACATTCCGCTCTGCATTTACTTTGATATATCTTATAGAAATGATCATAAATAATCTATGATAAGTCAGCAACTGATCCAACATAAGTTCATCAAAGTCATTCAGATTTGTATCGTCTGATTGCTTTTCTAGTTCAACAACTGGTATGTTTAGTATCTCTTTCTTTTTCATCAAATCTTCAAGAGATACACCAGCTTGTTGTGCAACGCCTTGAAGAATTTCTTTTGCTATTGCGGTGTTGACTTCACCATCCTCAAGTTCAGGTTCCTGATACTCCAAACAGTACTTCATGTTGTCTTTAATAAAGATATCCCCGAACTTGGATGTGAATCGTGGTGAGACATACCCCTTTTTCAACATCTTTTCAATCTCTTTTTATCAGATTTAGCCATTTTCTCAGATCCACCTTGACTGGGTCCAGCTGACTTATCTTTCTTCTTTTTCCGTCTCTGTTCATAAGAATATTTCTCTATTTCGTCATCAACATCATCAGAATCTATAGAACCTTTAGCATCATTATATTTTCCATCATCATTATCATCTCCATCATCATCTGATTTATCATCATCTTCATCATCATCATCATCCTCCTCCTCATCTTCATCAGATTCTTTTTTAGACTCATCTTCAGTTTGATCGGTACCTTTCAGTTATGGAATTTTCTGATACAAACTGTCAAAGATCTTTTTCAGCTTCCCATTTTCCTTTTCCACTGAACAATCCTCTTCTTGTTGTTGACATTTGAGAGTTGTAGTTTCGAGTTCTCAAGTTGTAAACTTGTAACCTCTTCTTCCAATTTGTCTTGTTTCTCCTTCGACTTCGCAATTATCTGTAACATATCTTTTTCGCTCTCTTTCAGCTGCTTGATTTCATCTTTATTATTCAATGTAGAAACTTTCTATAAGTTGAAAGATTTCATCAACCTTGCTATTTGTTGTTGCATTAGATTCAATGCATCTTGTGATACGGTAGCAACAAGTTGTGAGCTCGATTCTGGTTGGGGTTGGGATGATGATGTATTGTCGAAACTGTGTAAGATCTCCTTTAACGATATGGAAACGTCAGATTGGTTCTGTTGTGTTGTTGATGTTGTTGGTTTCTTCATTACAATCTCCACTTCCTTAAAAATCTTTTGTTTCTTTCTTTCGAGTTCTTTTGCTAGTGATTTTTTGGTGTAGTTTTTGTTGAGGCTGAAGGAACTGCTGAAGAACTGGTTCCTTTCAATAAAATTTCAACATCCTTCTTCCTCTTCGATCTCTTGCTCTCCTTCTTTGACATGTACTTCAGACGTCTACATTTTGTTGACTTTGCAGCATGAGGAGAACTAAGTAAATCTTCATCAACATCTAAATGAGGATCAAAGTTAGGATCTTTATTGTATCCTCTTTGAAGTTGTGCAGCTACTAACTCATCCATCAAAGTAGGTGATGTAGAATGTCCAGTGGCCTTGGGATTCGATTCCCTATCACTTTCTATTTCATCTTCCTCTGAATTCCATTCTTCCTTTGTTTCAGTGTCTTCATCAATCAGGATTGTTTTCTTACTTCTCTTCTTCGAACTCGACGAACCTTCAATTTCTTTACCCTTCCTTTGTGACTGTTTCTATGTTTTCTTGTTCCTAGTTTTTTTCTTAGATCGTTCTTTACCAGAAACCGGTACCAGTGGGATATCAGTATCTGAATTACTCTTATAATATACATAGCCGTATCAAGCATTGCATAACAGTCTGCATGTGAGCTTATGTGGATAACAATATCAGCAATTACCGGATCACACATTGTCTTTAATGATAATAAACTGTATAGATCAACGGTGTGATCAGATTTCTCAAAAACTGATATGATCCTCTTACCGAAATCACAAAACATTTACTGCTTTGTGTTTATATTTCTACATTTTACATTTTGTTGTCAAAAATATCAAAAACTCAATAAGATTTTAGGTGTGTTTTAACAAAAAAATTTCAGAAAATCCAAAAGAATTTACATTTCTAATTTGTTTTTGATAACCGATGGTGATTGATGATGATTTTCTGAAGTTTGATTGACCATTTGAGTTTTATGACTTTTAAATGTAAAATGATGAATGTTTGAAAGTGAAAAAGTTTGAAAATGTTTAAACGGGATTCGATTTTGAGATTTGGTAAAAATTTCAGTTTTTCCATTTGTTCATTCGCCCCTTCGATGGGTCGAAGGTACAAATTTGGCTACATTCGAACCTATTAAAAAGGTCGAAGGAGAGTGTTCACATGAAAATCTTTCATTCAAGCCCTTTAGTTTTTCATTCGAGCCTTTCAGTAGGGTCGAAGGAAGCTAAAGCTTCTCCTTCGAACCCCAATATAGGTTGAACGTGGGTTCCTATATATACCATTGTCTCTTTCAAGCCCTCATTCTGAAAAAAAATTCAAAATTCTGATTTAGGGTGGGAATTTTCGTCTTGTTTTCTAGATTATACCATTGTGTTCCTAAGACATTTGTGATCATTTTGACAACAAATTTGCAGGTAATCACTGGATAATAAGATCAAAATCATCATTTTTGTGTCTGAAACCCTTGGACTCAAAATCATTATTTTGCAGGTAATCACTGGATAATAAGATCAAAATCATCAGTTATTTTTAGTTTTAGGGGGGTTGTAGACCAAAATCTAGATCAATAACAACTTAATCAGTCTAATTGATTGTTTAAAACCTATTAAATCTAGATTTTGATTGAAAACCAACGATAACTGATTGATAATTGAAATTGATGATTAGGTTAAGATTCGGCCATGTTAAAATGTACATGAACAAAAATTTGATGTTTTAATGGACTGAATTTGATTTTGAAAATTCTGATCAAGAACAGGTACATTCGACCAAATTTAAGTCTTTTCGATTTCGGCGGAGAAACATGCTTCATACTTGGTTTCGTAAAAGATCGTGCTATACTAGTGTTATTTCTTTTGATGTACTATACAATTCTTGAAGTCCCGGGGAACCATGCGTATGCGGGGTTGCATAGTGGGGGAAATATGGATAGATCTATTGGGACTGACAGACCCCACTCGTCGGTTGGAGGCCGGCGGGTGCATATTGTCTTGGTCATTAAAAGGCTGCCGTGGCGACGATGGTACATATTCGGGCATATTCATGCACTATCTTGTCAGTAATGGTTTCCAAGTCGTATTAGTAGCATACATGCGTTTAGCTAGCGCTGTCATTTTAACATAGTAGTAACATGATGATCTTCCATACTTTTAAACGTTTATTATAAAACTTGTGAACTCACCAGCATTATATGTTGACAACTTTAAGCATGTTTTCTCAGGTCGCTAAGGTAGCTGCACTGGATTGGTGCACGGGTCTCATGGCGTCCAATTTGCATTTCATGTTTCGAAACATTATCTTTTATTTTATGTAAAAACTTTTGGATTATGGTTTTGTATGCGTATAGGATCGGCTAATCAACAAAGAATATGATCAAACAAGTTCAATTCAGGTGCGGAATCCCTGAATTGATCACAAAATGATAATAAAACTAGCAAAATACACAAATCATCATAAACACATTCATTTCATTCATTAACATAATCATTAATCACTTTGAAAGCTTGTTTACAATGTTATAAATCAAATACAGACTTGACAAAAACCCTAGGGAGAAACACACTCTGAGAGGGAAACAAAAATGACCAAAAGTTAAACATTCAAAAATTATTCAGCCTTATATAGACCTGCACATTCGCCCAAATAGATTGGTCGAATGTGCAGGTTCGACCATTCATATAGGGCGAATCTGGACATATATACAAACAGATTTACTTTCGACCTCCCAGAGCCTCCTTCGACCATCCAGTTCTTCCTTCGACCATTCAAACGCCACATTCGACCACTCGTAATCAGCTATACATTTTAGAATTTGCAATTCAATAGCACTAGTCGCACTTTCGTGTATCTACAAACTCCCCCTCGACTATTGCTTGAATTGCTTCAGCCTTCGCTCTTCATCCATTCTCTTGTTCATCAGTTTGATATTCAATAGCTTCTTTTGTACTTTCGTCATCACTGGTTCATGAGTTTGTTTTGGTTTCTTCTTTTCAACATTCTGAATGTTAACAAACTTCCCCAGCTTCTTATCAAAATCACAACCCGCAATGACATCCCACACAAAACATAAGAATACCACACGTTGGTATTTTTCCACCTGTTCGCTGTCTTTCTCTTCACAGTAAATCGGATTATAGTATAGCATGATAATGTCCTCGTGCGAGCAATTTATCAACTACATTGGGTCAAAGATATGAATCTTCTTAAAATCCTTCATACCATCCTTCAGAACAATAATAGCCTCTGCTATCTTCCAGTCGTAGTACCACCACATAAAATCTTTCGAAAAGTGTTGTGGAATTTGCATCAAAGGAATATGCTTCAACACTTTTGGTTGTTTATACTTCAAAGTCACCTTGTGCAACCCCGTTATCTCATCTTTTTCCTTCGTATCAACAATTCTCTTAGGATACTGTGGGGTAAACACATTCCACTTCGTTCTGCAATTTCTCGCCATGCGATCTGCAAAGGAACCAACGAGATGGTTGTTTACTGAAGCACCTGACATTTCATGTCTGCAGATATCGCGAATAGCCCAATACGGTAGTGTCTTGATGTCGTGGAATCTGTTGAAATACAGAATTCCTTTTTCCCATTTCACAGCAACACACTTAAGCTGTCTCAAATGCTTTCATCCGAGAGCTTTGCCTTTGAATAGTTCATTGTGGAATTTGTAGAAACTACCCTGAACTTCAGTCTTAGGGCGGTTAGCTTCTTTTTCTTTAAGTTTCCTCAACAATTCTTTAAAATCATCAGATTATTCAATATTTGGCTTCTGACAATCTGTATTCTTAAGCACTTCTTCAACAAACTTTTTACTCTTCTCACGAGCAAGTTTGTGACACCCGGCATGTTTGGCTTAAACATATTAGTAACATCTAAGTCTACCTTAGCGAGAAACGTTTATAAACGAACTTAACTGGGTTAGTTGAGTCGAGTCAAGTTAGGACTGTCCAGGGAGCAATGATCTGGAGGATCATTGGGAGTCGCTTTGGTGATACACTAGTACCGGGTTCCGTTGTTGGTGACATTACATGAACTAATTAAGTATATGTGTAGATTATGGGTCGTGTGGTGGATTATATACATAGATGTGTTTAAATGATGTGTAAACGATTATCTGTGCTTAAATATGTTAAATATAGACTAAGGATGCATGCTTATGTGTTAAGATGTGTTAGAATGCGTTAAACACGACAAACTTGAAAACTAGTTAAAAACGAGTTCTGGCTCGACCACTTCGAGTGGTCGAAGGAGAACATTTGTCTGGTTCGACCCTTTGTAAATGGGTGAACCTGGGAAGTGGAATTGAAAGAATTCCCTTCGACCAGGACAAGGCTCATTCGACCCTGTGTAAGGGTCGAAGGAGGCCAACTTCGACCATTGATATGGGGCGAAGGAGAAGTAGTATAAATACCAAACTTTGTCATTTTTCATCATTTCACAAACCCTAACCGTCCCAAAACACTCTCAAACGATCTTAATCATTAAGGAAGGAGTTTTTGCTCTTCTTTTTCATAATCTAACCTATCTACAACATCTAAACAAGAATCCAAGGTGTGTTCTTAATCCTAAACCTTTTAAAAACATTTTAATTCGTTTTCATCTAACCCTAATTGTCCGGATCTGTTCTAAGGGTGTTTTTATGATTAAAAACCTTCTAAACATCTTTCTAAATCAAAACATTATCATTTGACATAGGTTTTCATGGTGATAAACATATGTAAATTGTGTATTATGTGGTGTTATGTGTTGTTCAATGATTTGCTGCTGTATCTATGATAGAAACATGATATAGGATTGTTATTAATGCTAGATTATTGTTGTTTAGGGTTAGGATTGGATAAATGATGATATTATGGGTATTTGGGGGTTTTAATGAATCTAGACTTGATGCATGATATTTATGATCAATAGAACTAATAAGGAAAGATCGAACACTCGACAAACTGAGCATTTTATGTTGAATATGGATCGATTTCAAAAGTTTCCAAATTGGGTAAATTATTCATGCATGAAAGTGATGTTTCCATAATCTTTACCATTTTAGGAAAGGGCTGAAATGGACGTATTATTGGGGGAAATCGGTGGGGTTTTTTAGGGATAAGTTATTCATGCTTGACTGCTGTGTTTGATGATGTTTCGAGTCGTTTTGAATGTGTTTGAAGCGTTTTTAGGAAAATTTGCACAACAGGGGCGAACCTGGACTCCTTCGACCGATCGAAGGTGCGAAGGAGAGAGTCCAGGGTCGAACCTGGGTTATATTTGGGCGAACGTGATAAAACGGGCGAAGGAACCATCAAACGGTCGAACGAAATACAAAACGGGCAAAGGAGACTTAAACTGACTGGTTCGACCGTTCTGATGCAGAAATGAGATTTTTGATACAAACTAAGTGTTTTATGCTTGAACCTTGTGTGTAATCTATGTGTACTTGATTAGTTAGGGTAATGGGTCACCAACGGAATGTCGGGTCGGTCTAGTGTGTCGGTTAAACATTTAAACACGTTTTAAAACATACTTGGTTACGATCTGGACAATCGGGGACTAGATAACCTTATGGTTATTAGTCGGAACACTTATGTGAACATTTTGATAGATCTCCGGTAGAGGGATTATCAAGGGCTTAACATCTTTACTTGTAACCGAAGAACGCTATTTAAGGTGAGTTCACGGCCCCACTTTCACTGCTTTAAGTTTTGGGGGAGAAAACATGCGCTAAACTATTTTGGTAACATATGTCATACTATGGTTTTTAACTTTGTATTGCTATACGATCTTTGGAAGTCCCGGGGGAAACCATGAATGTGCGGGGATGCACAACGGGGGAAATGTGGATAGATCTATTGGGCGTGACCTGCCCCACTCGTCGGCTTGGAGGGCCGGGCGGGTGCATATTGTCTCGGACAGGAACATTGGTATCATGTTGAACATTCAGGCTGCTTAAACATGCTAAACATTGCTAAACGTGTCTAGTAATGGTTTCCAATCGTAGTAGTAATAAAACATACGCCTAGCTAGCGTACTTGGTAACATTTATATAGTATGGACATGGTAACGTTTTGGTAACATATTGAACAAACCTGTGAACTCACCAGCATTATATGTTGACATCTTTTTGGCATGTTTTTCTCAGGTCGCTAAGGTAGCAGCAAATTGAACTAGGCGCACGGGTCTGCATTGGCGTCTAGGCATAGTTGCACGTTTTGTAATAAAAGTGTTTTGAATACTTTTGGATACTAGCATAGCTGATTAAATGCTTCTTAAATGCTTCCGCTTATAAAATTGTTGGTTAAGTTTCTTTTACGTTTTCATATAGAGTTGTTTATTGTGATTGTTGACTTGGATCCTGGTTTGTCATGCGCCTCGCGGTAAAACCCCGCAAGTGGAAATTTGAGGGTGTGACAGCTTGGTATCAGAGCCAATGGTTATAGTGAACTAGGACTGCATGTAGAGTCTGGTCTATAGCCGAGTCGCACACACTAGACGGTCACATACTTTGGATCTATTATTGGGATACGTACTAACGTTGTCGGGTTGTCCTTACATCATCATCATGCTTCTCCATTACATCATCCGCTTTTATTTGGGTTCTTACCTACTCTTGTCTTCTTCTTCTGGATTGAAGAAGGAGGGGTTGATTTGTTGGTTCTAGCACACACATGCCTTCTTACACTTGCACCTATCGTCATACGTTACTAGGTGACGATATTCGGTGACTGGGGTCTGGATTAGGGGTACATCTGGAGGACCATGTAGAGCAGTTTATCATTTCGGGTGCACACGAAATAATAAACTGGAATGCATGAAAAATCCCGATGGACTTCGAGTTTGGATGTATAGTTCTGGATTTGTCCCTAGGTTAACTTTTGTAAATTTCTAGTGGTTGACACTGGAAGTGAATCTGAATCCCTCGATTTCTTGATTTGCTAGATCATGTCTGGTGCTCGCGGTGGTGGACGTCGTGGTGGCGGCAGTGGCCGTGCTGGAGGCGGTGGTCGTGGTAACATCAACATGACCCATGCTGAACTGAACAATTTGCTACAGCAGCAAGTGAATATGGCTATGGCTAATTTCCAGGCTGGGATTAATGCCATGGGTGGTGAGTTGATTTCTGTCGACCTTGCCTCATTTTTGGGTTTCGTGTCCTTTCGTTTGTGTTTTACTCGTGTACCATGTTTCAGGTGTTGGTGCCAATCCACCCCCACCTCAGTGCTCTTATAAGAAGTTTTGGGACTGTCAGCCCCATAACTTCGCTGGAACTGAGGGAGCGGTGGGACTGCTCCGATGGCTGGAGAAGGTTGAGTCTGTGTTCGTTATGTGTAACTGTCCTGCTGGGGACCGGGTGAAGTATGCTACTGCGACATTTGAGGGGCCTGCACTGTCGTGGTGGAATGCTACTACTCAGAACATGGGATTGGGGGAGGCTATTGCTATGCCTTGGGCGGAGTTTGTGCAGCTGTTGAGAGGTGAGTACTGTTCGAGAGAGGAGATACAGAAGTTAGAGTATGAGGTCTGGAGCTACAAGATGGTTGGGTCTGAGATCGAAGAGTACACTGTGAGGAGGAATGAGCTGGCGGTGTTGTGCCCTGATTTGCACACACCCGAGTACAGGAGGATCGAGCACTACGTGTCTGGGCTGGTGCCGGAGATTGCTGGGTTGGTGGCTGCTGGGAACCTTCCCACTATTGCTGAAGTTGTTCGATCAGCTCATCGGATGACTAACCTGAAGGTGGCAGAAGGTGTTTTGCCTCCTAAGGGTGCTGCTGTAAAGGTTACTGAAGGGAACAAAAGGAAGTGGGATAATGTGGGAAAGAGTGTTGTGCCAGCTCAGCCGACAAAGAAATTTGATTCATCTGGGTCTTCTTCTGGGCAGAAGACGGGTGGGTATGTTGGGAAGCATCCCAAGTGCAACAAGTGTGGTTTTCACCATTCTGGGGGTTGTGATAGGGCTCGTTGTCATCGGTGCCATCAGTTGGGGCACCATGTTAAGGATTGCAGGGTGGCACTCACCCCAACTCAGACTCCTGCGGCTACTCCTGCTCCTGCTCCTGCTGCTCAGGGGACTCAGGGGAGGCAGGGGTGTTATAACTGTGGTGATGCGGGACACTTCAAGCGTGAATGTCCTAAACTGAAGCAGGGTGATAATGGGAGGGGCGGGAACGGTAACGGCAACAACGGCGGCGGAGGCAGGACTGCACGTGCTTTTGTCATTGGATCTGCGGAGGCTAGGCAGGATCCAGACACAGTTACCGGTACGTTCCTTCTTAATGATCGCTATGTTTCTGTCTTGTTTGATTCTGGTGCCGATAAGAGTTTCGTATCTTTGGACATTAGTCGATTGCTAGATATAGTACCCACACCTTTAGAGGCTAAGTACTTAATAGAATTGGCTGATGGTAAGAAAATCGAAGCGACACACACCTTTAGGGAATGTCGCTTGGAACTGTCGGGTTTGTCCTTCCCCATTGACCTTATGCCGATACCCCTGGGTAGTTTTGATGTCGTGGTTGGCATGGATTGGTTATCGTTGTATCGTGCGGAGATCGTTTGTTTCGATAAGGTTATTCGGATCCCTCTCCCTGATGGAGAGATCCTTTCGGTTCGTGGCGAGAAAAGCGGTGCTCCGCTGAGTATCATTTCTAGCATGAAAGCCCGTAAGTACCTTCGGAAGGGCTGTTCGGCCATTCTGGCGCTTGTTAACGTTTCTACTGACGATGAGAAGGAGATTGAGGATATTCCGGTGGTCCGTGACTTTCCTGATGCATTTCCTGATGATTTCCCTGGTCTTCCTCCCCATCGTCAGGTTGAGTTTGGTATTGATCTCACTCCGAGCGCAGCTCCTATTGCCCGAGCTCCGTATCGTCTTGCACCTCCCGAGATGCAAGAGTTGTCCAGCCAGTTGTAGGAACTCTTGGAAAAGGGTTTCATCCGACCGAGTTCTTCCCCGTGGGTAGCCCCTATTTTGTTTGTGAAGAAGAAGGATGGAAGTCTTCGCATGTGTATTGATTATCGTGAGCTGAACAAAGTGACCATCAAGAATCGTTACCCTCTTCCTCGCATTGATGATCTCTTTGACCAGCTTCAGGGCTCCGGCTACTATTCGAAGATTGACCTGCGGTCCGGTTATCACCAGTTGCGCGTCAGGGAAGCTGACATTCAGAAGACTGCTTTTCGCACTCGTTATGGCCATTTTGAGTTCTTGGTCATGCCTTTTGGTTACGTGAAGTTCAATTCGTAGGACATGTGGTGAATGAACTGGGAATTCATGTCGATCCGGCTAAGATCGAAGCTATTAAGGACTGGGAAGCACCAAAGACGCCATCTGAGGTGCGGCAATTCCTAGGTCTTGCGGGTTATTATCGTCGTTTCATTGAGGGATTTTCGAAGATCGCTCAACCCCTCACTACTCTTACCCAGAAGGACCGAAAGTTCGACTGGGGTGAACCGCAGGAATTAGCGTTTCAGATGCTGAAGCTTAAACTTTGTTCTGCACCTATCTTATCCTTACCAGAGGGTACGGATGACTTCGTTGTGTATTGTGATGCTTCTATTCGTGGTCTCGGTTGCGTGTTGATGCAAAGCGGGAAGGTTATTGCTTATGCTTCTCGTCAACTTAAAGTTCATGAGAAGAACTACACTACTCATGACTTGGAACTGGGTGCGGTAGTATTCGCGTTGAAAATCTGGAGACATTACTTGTACGGTACCAAGTGTGAAGTATATACCGATCACAAGAGTCTTCAGCATATTTTCGACCAGAAGGTGTTGAACATGCGGCAGCGTCGCTGGGTTGAACTCCTGAACGATTATGACTGTGCTATCAAATACCGTCCTGGCAAGGCGAACGTTGTGGCGGACGCCTTGAGCAGGAAGGAGTCTGCGAACCCTCGTCGTGTTCGAGCCTTACAGCTCACCATTCATTCGTCGTTGCCTACCCGAATCCGTTCTGCACAGTTGGAAGCCTTGAAGGAGGAAAACCTTAAGGCCGAAACTATGCACAGTGCTGACAAGCATCTTGAGCTCAGGACCGATGGCTTACACTATTTTGCGGGACGTGTTTGGGTCCCATTGTTCGGGGGATTGCGCGAGCTTGTTTTGGATGAAGCTCACAAATCCCGGTATTCTATTCACCCTAGCTCCGACAAGATGTATCAGGATTTGAAGATACTTTATTGGTGGCCAAACATGAAAGCTGATATAGCTTCTTATGTCAGCAAATCTGGGTGATTGTTGACCAGCTGACAAAATCGGCATGTTTCATACCTATTAAGGAAACCGATGGGCTCGAGCGATTGGCTCGACTTTACCTTAAGGAGGTGGTTGCTCGGCACGGGGTGCCTGTCTCTATTATCTCTGATCGTGATTCTCGTTTTGCTTCGCGTTTCTGGAAGGCTCTGCACAAGGCTTTGGGCACTCAGTTGGATATGAGTACGGCTTATCATCCGCAAACTGATGGACAGAGTGAGCGGACGATTCAAACCTTGGAAGACATGCTTCGGGCATGTGTTATCGATTTTGGCAAAAGTTGGGAGATCCACCTGCCATTAGTGGAGTTCTCTTACAACAACAGCTATCATTCTAGTATCAAGGCAGCTCCGTTCGAGGCTCTCTACGGACGGAAATGTCGATCACCACTTTGTTGGGCCGAGGTGGGCGAGAGCCAGCTCACTGGTCCGGAACTTGTGTACGAAACCTCGGAGAAAATCGTGCAGATTCGTCAGCGTTTGGCTGCTGCTCGGGATCGTCACAAGAGTTATGCCGATCGCCGTCGAAAACCTTTGGAGTTCCAGGGTGGGGACAGGGTACTTCTGAAAGTTTCTCCATGGAAGGGCGTCATACGCTTCGGAAAGCGTGGCAAGCTTAACCCTCGATATGTCGGACCATTCGCAATCCTGGATCGGATTGGACCGATGGCATACAGACTTGACTTACCGGCGGAGCTCGGTAGTGTGCACAACGTCTTCCATGTGTCTAACTTAAAGAAGTGTTTGGCTGATGAATCTCTCATTGTACCACTGGAGGAGATCAAGGTCGATGATCGTCTTCCCATTGTGGAGGAACCTGTCGAGATTCTCGACTACAAGATTCGTAGCCTTCGTCGGAGTAAAATCCGCATCGTTAAGGTCCGTTGGAACTCGAACCGTCGACTGGAGTTCACATGGGAACGGGAGGATCAGATGAAAGCTAAGTATCCTCATCTTTTTCCGAAACGCGCGTTTGAATCGAGGTATGTTACAGCCGAAGCGGAATGAATCTCGGGTCGAGATTCCTTTCAACGTGGGGATGATGTGACATCCGGTAATTTTCATTTTCATTTTCTTTTCGTTCTGTTCTTTTCGTTTCTTTCTTTTTGGGGCTTTGCGCAATTTTCGGGACGAAAATTCTTTCAACGTGGAGATGATGTGACACCCGGCATGTTTGGCTTAAACATATTAGTAACATCTAAGTCTACCTTAGCGAGAAACGTTTATAAACGAACTTAACTGGGTTACACTAGTACCGGGTTCCGTTGTTGGTGACATTACATGAACTAATTAAGTATATGTGTAGATTATGGGTCGTGTGGTGGATTATATACATAGATGTTTTAAATGATGTGTAAACGATTATCTGTGCTTAAATATGTTAAATATAGACTAAGGATGCATGCTTATGTGTTAAGATGTGTTAGAATGCGTTAAACACGACAAACTGGAAAACTAGTTAAAAACGAGTTCTGGTTCGACCACTTCGAGTGGTCGAAGGAGAACATTTGTCTGGTTCGACCCTTTGTAAATGGGCGAACCTGGGAAGTGGAATTGAAAGAATTCCCTTCGACCAGGACAGGGCTCATTCGACCCTGTGTAAGGGTCGAAGGAGGCCACCTTCGACCATTGATATAGGGCGAAGGAGAAGTAGTATAAATACCAAACTTTGTCATTTTTCATCATTTCACAAACCCTAACCGTCCCAAAACACTCTCAAACGATCTTAATCATTAAGGAAGGAGTTTTTGTTCTTCTTTTTCATAATCTAACCTATCTACAACATCTAAACAAGAATCCAAGGTGTGTTCTTAATCCTAAACCTTTTAAAAGCATTTTAATTCGTTTTCATCTAACCCTAATTGTCCGGATCTGTTCTAAGGGTGTTTTTATGATTAAAAACCTTCTAAACATCTTTCTAAATCAAAACATTATCATTTGACATAGGTTTTCATGGTGATAGACATATGTAAATTGTGTATTATGTGGTGTTATGTGTTGTTCAATGATTTGCTGCTGTATCTATGATAGAAACATGATATAGGATTGTTATTAATGCTAGATTATTGTTGTTTAGGGTTAGGATTGGATAAATGATGATATTATGGGTATTTGGGGGGTTTTAACGAATCTAGACTTGATGCATGATATTTATGATCAATAGAACTAATAAGGAAAGATCGAACACTCGACAAACTGAGCATTTTATGTTGAATATGGATCGATTTCAAAAGTTTCCAAATTGGGTAAATTATTCATGCATGAAAGTGATGTTTCCATAATCTTTACCATTTTAGGAAAGGGCTGAAATGGACGTATTATTGGGGGAAATCGGTGGGGTTTTGTAGGGATAAGTTATTCATGCTTGACTGCTGTGTTTGATGATGTTTCGAGTCGTTTTGAATGTGTTTGAAGCGTTTTTAGGAAAATTTGCACAACAGGGGCGAACCTGGACTCCTTCGACCGATCGAAGGTGCGAAGGAGAGAGTCCAGGGTCGAACCTGGGTTATTTTTGGGCGAACGTGATAAAACGGGCGAAGGAACCATCAAACGGTCGAACGAAATACAAAACGGGCGAAGGAGACTTAAACTGACTGGTTTGACCGTTCTGATGCAGAAATGAGATTTTTGATACAAACTAAGTGTTTTATGCTTGAACCTTGTGTGTAATCTATGTGTACTTGATTAGTTAGGGTAATGGGTCACCAACGGAATGTCGGGTCGGTCTAGTGTGTCGGTTAAACATTTAAACACGTTTTAAAACATACTTGGTTACGATCTGGACAATCGGGGACTAGATAACCTTATGGTTATTAGTCGGAACACTTATGTGAACATTTTGATAGATCTCCGGTAGAGGGATTATCAAGGGCTTAACATCTTTACTTGTAACCGAAGAACGCTATTTAAGGTGAGTTCACGGCCCCACTTTCACTGCTTTAACTTTTGGGGGAGAAAACATGCGCTAAACTATTTTGGTAACATATGTCATACTATGGTTTTTAACTTTGTATTGCTATACGATCTTTGGAAGTCCCGGGGGAAACCATGAATGTACGGGGATGCACAACGGGAGAAATGTGGATAGATCTATTGGGCGTGACCTGCCCCACTCGTCGGCTTAGAGGGCCGGGCGGGTGCATATTGTCTCGGACAGGAACATTGGTATCATGCTGAACATTCGGGCTGCTTAAACATGCTAAACATTGCTAAACGTGTCTAGTAATGGTTTCCAATCGTAGTAGTAATAAAACATACGCCTAGCTAGCGTACTTGGTAACATTGATATAGTATGGACATGGTAACGTTTTGGTAACATATTGAACAAACCTGTGAACTCACCAGCATTATATGTTGACATCTTTTTGGCATGTTTTTCTCAGGTCGCTAAGGTAGCAACAAATGGAACTAGGCGGACGGGTCTGCATTGGCATCTAGGCATAGTTGCACGTTTTGTAATATAAGTGTTTTGAATACTTTGGGATACTAGCATAGCTGATTAAATGCTTCTTAAAGGCTTCCGCTTATAAAATCGTTGGTTAAGTTTCTTTTACGTTTTCATATAGAGTTGTTTATTGTGATTGTTGACTTGGATCCTGGTTTGTCATGCGCCTCGCGGTAAAACCCCGCAAGTGGAAATTTGAGGGTGTGACAAAGTTTCTCAGCCTGGCTTAACAATTCATCAGAGAATTCAGGAAATCCAGAATCTTTATCATTCTTGAAGTATTCTAGATATTCTTCACTTGTAATATCCCCCATATCTACCTCTTCAAACACTGGAACATCTCTATCATCAGAGTGATTACCTGCTTCTTTCTTAGGTATATTCGGTATCTGGTTTTTACTCATCAACTCCTCAAGAGATTTACCAACCTGTTTAACCAGTCCTTCTAATATTTCTTTTGATACGGCTGCAGAAACTTCTCCGTCTTCCAGATCAGGATCATTATACTCCAACTTAAAACGCATATCGTTTGACTCAAATATTTCTGGAAACCTACCGGTCATCTTTATCGTCCAGACTCTATCAGTCAACATCTGGCGATATAATTTCTTATCTTCTTCAGATAAAGCTCTTAATTTCTCGTTCCAGAAAATATTATCATCGTCAGTAGTGCCACCAGGAGCTTTCGAACTAGACTCTCCTGTGTCTTTACCTGATTCCCTCTTTTCACACTTATACTTGTCAGTGTCATCGTCATCGTCATCATCATCACTATCAGCAGAGCTATTACCATCACCTGAGTCATCACCTGAACCATCATTATCACCATCATCTTTCTTCTTAGGAGCATCACCGGCGTCCTCTTCCAATTCAGCATCATCTTCTTCTTCATCTGATGGTTCATAATCAACCTGTTCTTCTTCAGATTCTTTATCTTCCTCTCTAGCTTTCAGTTGTGGAGCTTTCGATTATAGATCTTTTATCAAATTGTTCATGCTCTTGTTCGTTTCTTTCAACTTTTTGTTTTCAAGTCTCATAGCAATATATCTTCTCGTATTTCTCTGCTCATGTAACAATAACTTCTGATTCTCTTCCTGAAGTTGTTTAATCTTAGCATGCAAACCTTCTTGATTTTCCTGTGAAGAGACAACTACATCCAGTATCTTCTTGTCATTCTTCCTTAACTGCTCAATCTCTGCTTGTTGCTGATTAATGATTTTCATCATATCTGCAAGCTTCTGGTTTAGTGCATTCATCACATCACTATCTACAGCAACCTTTGGTGTTGAAGCTTCAGCAACTGGAGTCTTTTGTTTCTTCAGCTTTTACAAGACTCTATCTAGAGCAGTATTAAAATCATCAATTGGCAATTCAGATTGCTCAGCAGCAGATGATGTTTTTCTGTTTCTTTGCCACTGGGATGTCATGGGAGATTTAGAGCTAGATACTGCAGGCACTTTCTTTCCTGCAATTAAGTTCTCAATGTCTTTAGCTCTTTTCTGCATCGGCTTTACAATCACATCAGCCTTTGCTTTCTTCTTGTATGTAGGCTTTTTCTGTTTCTCTCCCGTCTTTGGCGATCCTCCAAAATCTTCAGATCCCAAACCTAAACCTTCATCAATATCATCCAATGCAATCGGACTTTTTATCCTCTGCTCTTCTAAAGACTTGTTAAGACTTTCAGACTCACCAGCCACAGTGGCCTTGGGCATGGTGCTCTTAACAGTCTCATTATCTGAATCCCATCTCTCTTCAACCTGTGTTTCTTCTGAATCCATCGATTCTACATCCACCAAGTGTGTGCCTTTCTTTGCAACGCTTTTCTGTCTACGAGATGTCTTCTTTGGTGGTTTTACAATATCATCCTCCTTTTCTTTCCCTTTACCAGTCTTCACACCAACATTCACTACTTGCCATTTTCTTTTTGCATCAGGATCAACAGGGCATAATGGATTGTCTTCATCAGAATCACTGTTAGCATGTCTGGCTTTATCAGTACCTAGATCTTCATATCCTGGATTGATCAAGTGACCGAACAGATTCTTCAATGGTGGTCTCTCATTCATTGGCACGCCTTTGTATCCCTTCATACTTACTAATGTATTCAGATTCATGTGATCCTGTACGACTATCTGAGTAGGATCTCTTCTCAAATTCTTATACTTTTCATCAAAGATCATTTGTAGGAATCTCGGGTATAATAGAAACTTTTTATTCTTCAATCCTCTGAGTGGTTCCAACATGTGTTCAAGTATCATCCCAAATACGTTGAAAGGCTTGTTCAAGATTAGGGCAACCATCAAAGAGCTAATACTCTTTCTCATTACGTCATAACCTCCACTCACTGATCCAAAAACATGTAACATGACGTGAGCAAGGTACTTGAACTGCGGGCATAGCTTTCCTTTTTGTAATGAACCATCAGTAATCGGTCCATTGTACTTCATTCTAAGGAAACACTTTCTCTGCTCTATCCAAGAAAGAACTTTTGAATCAGTCTTCTTATCCGTCAGCTTCAGTGCTTGTCTGATGTCGTCTTCAGAAATAATCACTAACTCCCCCTGAATCGTACTCATGATAGCAAATTCGTTGTCCCAAAAATCCATTCTGGCATTCGTCCAAAATTCTTGTTGATGATCTTTGTATATGATGGCAGGAGTAGAAATAGCAACAATCACATGGCTTCTCTTCAAAAAGTCAACAATACCGGTGAATTCGGTATGTTTCTTTAGATCTCCCAGATAAGCACAGCAGTTGTGTGCTTCTTCAAATGGTAACTCTTCTACTTGTTTTTTCTCAGCTGCCTTTTCTGAAGACCCTGCGGGAATATCAGTACTCTGCTGTTCAGACATGGTTAGACTGCAAAACAAATCAAGAAAAACACTTTAAAAACGGACAAAATAACCAAAATAAGATATTTTTGATTTTGAAACTCTACATTCGACCAATCGAAGGTACGAATGTGAAAAATGGGGTTCGAAAGTGGAATTTAGGGTTCGAATGTGAAAATCAGTAATTAAAAATGTACATTCGACCATTTGTTCCACTTTCGACCGTTTGAACATATACATTCGACCAAAAAGCCACTTTGACCGTTTAGAATTGGGCGAATGTGTCTGTTCATCTTCTCAAATTGCAGATTTTGATTCAAGAGATTTAACATGCCATTTTGATTTGAAAAGCAACTAATATGACCGATAAACCTTTCCCAATCATCAATTTTGATTATTATTCAGTGTTTATGTATTTTAACCTAAAATCAAGGGTTTGAAGCTTTTAAACATCAATTGATTAATCTGACTTGAGTAAACCCTGGATTTTCATGTATCTCCCCCTAAAACACTTAAACACTAAATCCTTAACAAGAATTGTAACAATTATCGGTTAGAAATCATGGTTTGATTCAAGTTAGGGTTCGAACAAAGATTCGATGAATTTGTCTTTGTTACTGAATGGATACCTACAAATAATATGTTGAAATGATCAGCAAGAATCAGAGATTACAATGATAAGATTTTTAAATCACGAGCAACATGGTTCCTTTATCTCAGAATTTTAAAAAAATTTGAATAAGAGTCGAATGTGCAGATCAGGCTTATATAGGCTCCAAATTCGAACAAACGAGTGGGGCGAATGTGAAAATTCGACCACCTTCGGCCCTATTAAAGGTTCAAATGTAGACAAATGGTTCGAATGTACTCACATTCGACCGATTGAAAGGTTCGAATGAGCAGCAAAAATTCCACATTCAACCTCTCGAAGGGCGAATGAAATTTGGAATTTTTGAATTTTTTACCAAATCTCAAAATCGAGTGTTGTTCAATATTTTTCTCAACTTTTAAGCATCCGACATTCATTATTTCTCATTTAAAGATGACAAAACTCAAATGGTCCATTAAGCTTTAGAAAATCACCATCAACAACCATCGGTTATCAAAAATAAGATAGAAATGTAAAATCTTTTGGATTTTCTAAACTTTTTGTTAAAACACACCTAAAATCTTTTTGAGTTTTGTATTTTTGACGAAATGTAAAATGCAAAAATGTAAAGATAAAGCAGTAAATGTTTTGTGATTTCCGGTAAGAGGATCATATCAGGTATTGAGAAATCTGATCACACCGTTGATCTTTTGATTTATTATCATTAAAGACAATGTGTGATCTGGCAACTGCTGATATTGTGATCCACATAAGCTCACATGGAGACTGTTGTGCAGTGCTTTAGACTGATCCGGTTATTTATAGTATAAACTCAATTGTCTATGGTTCCCACGCACACGACATACTCCCGTATCAAGAAGTAAATGCACAAAGACTCATTGTAACGCGTGATTATGCTTTCGTCATCTGTAATTTTACAAGGTATGAGGCACAGAGGTGTACAGGTCAGCAAATCAATGCTACAAAGTAACTTGTACACTCTACCAGGTTAAGGGCTGATATCAATCATGATTTGCATCAATGATTGGGTATGTTGCATTAGATAATCTTTGATTATCGTCATACATTGAAAGTTCCTCAATTCGGTAACTTTAGGATTTGGTTTTAAAGCTCTTTTATAAAGACACCTTGTCTGATCTAGGTCCGTAATGACTTATAGCAGAAGATCAGAGAGGCTATCCCCAGATAACTAATAACATAACATAACGACCCGAAACCTCCGAATTTTGTACAAATACCCTATCAAACGAAATTACGGTACTAAGACCATATGCCCATGAGAAGTTCATCCACACAACACTTCGTTTGATAGGTCTACGAAGCCTATCAACACACACACAGACTCAAACACACGCCTTATATTGCATTACACTTCTTTAGCATGTGTTAGATCCCCACTGATGAACTATCATTTCCCCTTTTTCTCCTGGAAATCATTTTGGATTTTTCTAATTTTTATGGGTTTTTGAATTTTTCAATGTTTTTGGTTTTTCTGAAAATACACTCTACCTAAAAATGTAAAACATATTTTAGGGTTTTTGTATTTTTCTGAAAACAATAAAAACTAAAACTAAAAAGCGATAAACCGAGGTGGTGATCAGTTTTGTTTTTCTTTTATACCGTTAGCTTTTAAAAGATATTCAAATCTTGATTTATCAAAAGCTTTGCTAAAAAGATCTGCACTTTGATAGTAAGTGTGGATTTTGACCATATCGATCAACTCTTTTGCGTAACAATCACGGATAAAATGATATTTGATCCGGATATGTTTAGCTTTTGAGTGATTGACTAAATCTTTTGTTAATGCAATTGCGGCCTCATTATCATAGTAAATAGGAGTTTTAAGAAATTGCAAACCGTAGTCCACCATCTGTTGTTGTATCCAGAGAACTTGTGAGCAGCAGCTTGATGCTGAGACGTATTCTGCTTCACATGTGGATAAGGTGACTGCAGTTTGTTTCTTGCATTGCTAGGTCACGAGCCTGCTCCCCATGAACTGCCATCCAGCCGTTGTGTATTTGTTGTCTTTGTCACAACCTCCCCAATCTGCATCACTAAAAGCAATTAGGTCAAAATTAGCATCATTAGGGTACCATAGTCCTCTTGACGGACAACCCTTCAGATATCTAAGGATACGTTTGACAATTGCTAAATGACTCTGTTTCGGCTTCGATTGATAACGTGCACAAAGACATGTGGCAAACATTATGTCTGGTCTGGAAGCGGTGAGGTACATCAGAGATCCAACGATTGCTCTGTATGTAAAAGGATCAGTTAGTTCCCCCTTAGCATCAACTCCAATCCCGTGATTAGGTTATATCGGGTATCCATCGGCTTCGAATCATCCATCTGGAATCGGCTCAAGACTTCAGAAACATATTTAGTCTGGTGAATAAAGATCCCCGTTGGTCTTTGATCCACCTGCAAGCCTAGGAAAAACTGCATCTCTCCCATCGCACTCATTTCGAACTTTTCCTACATAACACGTTCAAATTCTCTGCACTAAAGTTCATTAGTAGAACCAAAAATAATGTCATCAACATAAATTTGCACAAGAAGCAAGTCATCTCCTGTTCGTTTTGTGAACAGTGTGCAATCTACCAAACCTCGCTTAAATCCTTTGGATAGAAGGTACGTGCTCAGCTCCTCATACCATTGCCTTGGTGCCTGGTGCAACCCTTAGAGAGCTTTGTTTAGAACGTAGACCTTATCCCGGTGAATAGGATCTTCAAAGCCTGGTGGTTGACCTACGTAAACTTCCTCCTTGACCACACCCTAAAGAAACGCGCTTTTAACGTCCATTTGATACACCTTGAATTTCTTGTAAGATGCGAACGCCAAAAACATGCGAATAGTTTCTAAATGTGCAACTGGTGCATAAATCTCATTATAATCTATTCCTTTAACTTGATGAAAGCCTTGTATGACCAATCGAGCTTTGTTCCTAACAATCACTCCTCTGTCATCCTTCTTACATTTAAACACCAATTTAGTTCCTATCTTTTTTCGTCCTGGAGGTAAATTTGTCAGTGTCCACACTACCAGTTTCTGGAACTGTAATAACTCCTCTTGCATAGCCTCTACCCAAGCATCATCCAAAAGAGCATCCTTGTAGGTCTGCGGCTCAACCTGCGAAACATAGCAAGCAAACGACCAGTCATTTTGAAAACCTGATTTTTGAATTTTGGCATATAAAGCAAGAGCTCCAAGGTTTTCCGGTGAGTTAGCATTCCTCAATTGACCTCTCATCATCACACTGCTACCAGGATTACCAATAACCTGCTCGACCGGGTGAATCCGATGTATCTGAGATTCCGGATAATCAGGTACTTGCACTCCCGTCTGAGTAGTCAAATTCTCTGTCGAATCCAGATCATTATCCATGTTTGATGATGAAGCACCATTTGGATTTGGGTTCACTGGAGGTGTCTCTGTAGCAATATCTGGAACAGCTTCACTTGTAACCTCATCGTCATCTTCAGATTTCGATGAATTGAGAGTTGTGGAAGCTTCCTGAAATACCTCTTCTTCAGCTGCAGGAGCATTGGTATCATTAGAAGCTGTTTGGGGGTTTACGGTGATCGGACGCACCAACGGTGATGTCACTGCATTTTCACACTCATGATATAATCGTAATACAGCCTCTTCAACCAAGCTATCTAGATTGAATGATTCAAAGAAATCCTTGTAATCAAACATCCAGTCTGGACCGCTACCCTGTACATTCTGAGTATACCGCTGAACTTCAACGTTAGCCCACTCCTCGACCTGACGAGTTCTTTTGTTGAATACCCGTTTAAGCGGGGTTAGATATCCAACAAAGAATCCTTCTTCAGCTTTTGGTGCGAACTTCTCAGATGGATTAAGCATTGTACACTGGGCTCCAAACGGTTCTAGATACTCTAAGTTCGGCTTTCGTCGATTCAACAGCTCATAAGAAGTTTTTCCAAACTTCTTCAACGTTAAAAGACGATTGAGAGTATAACAAGCTGCATAAATTGCTTCGTTCCAAAACATTACTGGAAGATTGGAATCCGCAAGCATTGTTCTTGCCGCTTCAATTAGAGTCCTGTTTTTGCGTTCTGCGACGTCGTTCTGTTGAGGAGTATACGGAGCACTATATTCATGATGTATCCCTTTGTCATCACAAAGAGCATCCATCTGTGCGTTCTTGAACTCCGTCCCATTATCACTCCTAATTCTCTTGATCTTCAGACCATAGATATTTTCCAATCGAGTGAACAGAACCTTCAGATTCTTAAATGTGTCGCTCTTATGATGCAAGCACATAACCCGTGAAAATCTGGAATACTCATCGGTAACCACAAGACAGTACAATTCACTAGCATGACTTTTACGCTTGACCGGTCCAAACAGATCCATGTGCAAACGCTCAAGTGGTAATTCAACTGAATTGACTTTCTTTGGTTTATGGGATTGCTTGTGCTGCTTTCCTTTCTTGCAACTCACACACTTGTCATTCAAATGGAAATATTTAACATTCACGCCTTCGACAAGTTCATTCTTCACCAAATGATTCATTTTTCTAAGGTGAATGTGTCCCATCCTCCTATGCCTCATGATTGATTCTTTTTCAGTAGCCTTGGAGAGGAAACACGTGACTTGGCCTTGTGTAGTTATAGCTTTTGACATGTCGAGAATGTACAGATTGTTCACTCTCGGTGCTTTTAGCATAACCCACTCTTTTGGTAAAACGAATCCTGGCTTTAGTATATAGCAAGATTTGTCATCAAAGAATACCGAAAACTGCTTATCAAAGATATGACTGACAATGAGCAGATTATAACCAATTTGCTTCACATATGAAATCTTCTCAAAACTCACGATCCCATTACTCACACTACCCTCCATAGTAATGTATCCTCCTTTATTACCAGCAAATGCTACGTATCCGCCATTGATATTTCTGATGTCAAACAGTAGCGATAAATCCCCTGTCATGTGTCCAGAAGCTCCACTGTCAACAATCCAAAGACTACTCACAAGGCCAGCTGAAGATCCCTGCACATATCAAGTAAAAAGATTAGACTTTTCGGGGGACCCAAGCCTGCTTGGTCTTGGGTCTTTGAACATTGAGTTTCAAAGATTCTTTCTCACAAACAGATTGATTTGAATTGATCTTTTTCTGATCAATTAAATCTTTTTCAGTTTCAGCTTTCTCATTCACTTATGAAGATGAAGCACCTTGAGAACCCTTTGGTGACCAATACTGTTCCGAACGTTTCAAGATCCGGATCTGAGATTTTGAGGTCTCAGCCGGTTTCTTTACTTCGTCCTTAAAGGAAACGTTTTTGGTTACCTTCTCTGATTTAACAGAGACAAGTCTAACTGTTGGTTTGACTGCAGGTTTTACAGGTACCTTTTGCTTGTCAATAGTTGTGTTCACCACAAGTTTCTTAAGAGGTTTTTCCATGGCTATCCGGATACGACGGTCATATGTCATCAGACGATTTTCCCTCTTTTGAAAATATCTGCTTTGGTTATAAAACGGTGCTGGCTGAGGAACAAATCGTCTTTGTGGATAACAATGATTATCGACTGGACTCTGGTATTTCTGCTTCACTTCTACCTCGTGTCTTTTGTGCCTAACATACGGGCAGTGAGCAAGTAAATGCCCTCTCTCCCTGCATTTATAACACGCACGGTATTCCTCAAAGTTGTTCTTGGCGTTCGACTTAGCATATGTAGTGATAGGATATTAATCATCCGCACACCTTCTTCTAAAACTTTCAAGAGTTGGGTCCTTAGAATAAGTCGGCTCAAGAAAACTATTAGCCTTTTTCTTTGGCTTGATAAACTCTGTGACATGAACCTTTGGTTCTTTTGGAATATCCAAATAAATTTTCTTTAAGACCTCTGGAGGTACATCATTTGTTCACTCATGTTTTGGGAACCAAATGCTACTCTCCTGCCAAATTTTCTCAATCTTTGAATAATTGGCAAATTTGATTGGATATTCCTCGTCAGAAATTATCTTATCGGATCCTTCCATCCGATAGAAAACTTTGACGGGTTTGTCACATTGTTCATTTTTCTCAACAGGCTTAACTGATTGATTCGCTCGATGAACGTTAGCCATTGGATGCATAATCTGAGATGGTGACACTGGCTCATTTGTAATAATGTGATTTTCAGCAGGAATATCACACACCTTCTCAGATTTGTCATCCTCAGAGTCGGAATCATCAGTTACAGCAATCACACCTTCATCATTTAGTCCCAAAATAGGTCTAACATCAGAATTTGGGTCTCCCACACTAGAGGTGTTAGACTCATTATCCGATGTCGAGTCAGAATTAACTGAGCTCTCCGGTGTTATTGAATGCAAAGTATGGTTTTCAAATAACACAGGAGATGGGACGGCCTTGTAGTTTGCACTACTTGACTGTGAAGGCTCCTCAATGATATGGTCAACAACATATGCAATATGTTTATAGCTTTCAAGCTTCTTGTTGACCTTTTCTGCAAAGCACTTGATGGTAGCCATTTCAAGTTTTGTATTTTCCAATTCATTGATATAGTTGTTAATGGCTAATTTTTTTAAAGATAAAGTCTTTTTAAGATTTGAAATGTCTTTCTTGTAACCATCAAGCACCTTATTGAATTCTCGTGCTTCTTTTTGATACGATTGATAGTTGATCTTAGCACTCTCATGCTGAACCCTGAGTTGCTTATTATCCTCTGTCAATCTATCACATGCACCACAATACCTTTCACTATTCATATCTAAATTAGATTCAGAACTTACCTACTATGGAGACTCAGTCATCGCCATCAATGCAAAGTGTGCTTCCTTTCCAGCAAAGAATTTAGAATAGTCGATTCTGGTAAAAGCATCATCCACTATGCACAATTTGCGCGTCCTCAGAAAATCAGCTTCGGTAAGAAGTTGATCGATATCATCATCTAGTGAGTTAACACTAGTTTCAGAATCAGAATCGCTCTCCGTATCAGAATAAGCTGAATCACACTGTTCAGGAACCTCAGTAACAGAGTCAAGGATCAATCCCGACTTCTTCTCAACACAAACATCACTTTCTTCACTCAACTCTTCAATCTTCACCTCAGACATCTTCTCAGTCATCAAATCTTCAACATACACAGGCTCATCCAAATCCATCTTCTGGGCAACACATGCCACATTTCCAGCAGTAATCTCCTTTCAACACCGAGTTGCATACCAGTCCAATCAAAACCTTCATCTTTCTGGATCACCAAAGCCTGATTTTGGTTATCTGATTGGGTTTGACTGTTTGGTGTAGAGATAGAAATTATAGTTCTGGTTGGATTGTGTAGTGTTTGATTTTGGTTCTGGTTTTGTGTAGTGGTTTGTCTAACAGTATTGTTTGGTGAGGTGTTTTGGCAGTTTTGATAATTGTTTTGTGGTTGAAAATTGGAGTTGTTTTGACTTTGGTATGATACCTGATTTTGACGGTTCTGGTAGTTGGTGTTGAAAGGATTCCTGTTCCCCTGCTGTGCTGGCTGTGTGCATTCTCTCTTGAAGTGACCTTTCCCACCATAGTTAAAACATGTCACTTTGGCTTTGTTGAAGCCATATGTGGTATTTGGAGAAATAGAAAGATCAGTTCTGCCCGTCTTCTCAATGAACTCAGTCGCTCGCCTTATAACACTAGCAAACGCCCACTGGATGTCAATGAGCTCCATCTCCTCTTTGTCAATTTGCGCATAGTCCTCAGTGGTTAGGTTGTTGTTACCAATTTGACTAGCGACTAACCCGTTATAAGAAGCGACCATAGCAGAAACCAATGCTACATGTTGATGTGCAACTTCAACATTAACATTGTTCAAGTTTGAAGTCTCCAACATAATTGGGCTCTAATTAGGTTGATTTGGGTGCATTTGGTTTTGATTCACCTGAGGAATGTAGGATTGTTGTTGAGGTTGGTTTATATTTTCAGAATAACAAGCAACTTGTTGCATCGGTGAAAATGGTGGAATGTAAGTAGTAGGGTATGATGGTGGTGTATAAGATGAAGTTTGAGCAAGATAGTTTGTAGATACACGAAAGTGCGTCTAGTGCTATTGAATTGCGAATTCCAAGATGTATTGCTGATTGTCGAGTGGTCGAAGGTGGTTTATAAACGGTCGCAGGTAGAAGTGAACGGTCGAAGGAGACTCTGAGAGGTCGAATGAAGATTTACTTGTATATATGTCCAGGTTTGCCCTATATAAACGGTCGAACCTGAACATTTAACCAAGCTATTTGGGCGAATGTGCAGGTCTATATAAGGCTGAATCATTTTTGAATGTTTAACTTTTGGTCATTTTGTTTCCCTCTCTGAGTGTGTCTCTCCCTAGGGTTTTTGATAAGTCTGTAATTGATTAATATCATTATAAACAAGCTTTCAAAGTGTAATTGATTATGTTATTGAATGAAATGAACGTGCTTATGATGATTTGTGTGTTTTGCTAGTTTTATTATCATTTTGTGATCAATTCAGGGATTTCGCACCTAAGTTGAACTTGTTTGATCATATTCTTTGTTGATTAGCCGATCCTATACGCATACATAGTTTATAGGGGCTTTGGGTGGTTCAACAATACTTGATACACAAGAAATGTGTGGAGCAACAGTAGTACTAGAACTTGAACTAGCTAGAGATGAAGATGTACCGCCATGGTATAACTCTGGATGCTGAGGAACTTGTGCTCTTTTCGCCTTCCTCTTTTCATCCATCTCTTTGTTTTCAAGCTTCTGGATAAACTCATTGATGGTCCAGTATTGGTACGCATCCTTCTCCTTGAGTACCTCGATGTGTTGATTCCAGTATGGTGGCAACGCATCAGCGAACTTGTCCACCTGCTCAGACATCGGTATATTGATCTCATAACTTGAAAGTTCAGTCAATAGGTGACAGTACCTCGAAATCAACTCCTTCAGCGTCTCATTTCCCATATAGCTGAAGTTCTCAAACTCTTTTCTTAACTCCTCCATTCTAAGCTTCCTCGTCTTTTCATTCCCATTGTGACGATTCCTTAACATATCCCACAATTGTTTAGAAGTGGTACACGACCCAAACTGATGTAAGAGATCAGTGTTAATGGCCTGGGACAGTTGGGAAAACGACTTCTTTTCTACCGCAAACTTCTTCTTCTCATCTTAAGCAAGACTCTCTAATGGAATCGGCTCACCTATGTTCTCCAAAACCGGAGCAACAAACCCCTTAGAAATCATTTGCCAAGCTTCCGTTCCTTCTAATCCCATTCCCTCTAGATGAATCTTGAACTTGGTCTTCCATTGGTTGTAGTCTACCGTTTCCATCAACTTTGGTGGACGACTCCCACTACTCGAAGATAAGTCATGAATAAGTGTCGAAATCGCATTGGTAGTCTGAGAGTGTACCGCCGCTGCTGCTACTCCCCAGTAATCAGCCATAGGTTGTGGTTGTGGTTGTGCAACTTGTTGGGGCAGTGAACTAGTCATCGCCAAATAGTTAATCGGTTGGAATGGTTGACTAGTCTTCTGAGCAGCTACCGACCAAGGATTCATAGTTGTCTGTTGTTGTGGTGTTGTAGGAAAGTTCCACATATCGTTTCTGAAAATTACAAAACACGAAACGATTAGAAAAATTTAACAACAGTTTCTACGTTCGACCCTTTTGAAGTATCGTGTGGTCAAATGTAAAATTTAATCCAGATTCGACCGTTTGACAAGGTTCGAATGTAGAAAATAACAGACTCGTTTCACTTTTGACCAATTTAACCCACGTTCGACCACCCGATTGGTCGAATGTACCACTTATCGTCGAATGAACAACAACACACTAAAACTTTCTAGGTTCGACCAAATATCACTCCACGTTCGACCTAAAAATTGCACTCCCGACCAAATCTCCCTAGGTTCGACCCTTTCATTTTGAAAAAACGGTTATACTTTGAAAATCTGTTATTTTGATCCAAAATTTTCAAATGTTGATGAAAGTTGATTATCTTATGCAGGTTTTGCTTCGGATTGGATTTGGAACAAGTTTAACAAAGAGAATTTTGAATTTTATCCATGAAAACAAGTTCAAATCAATCAATTATCACCAAATTCAATTGTTCAATGAAAAACAGAAAGTTTTGATCAAAATTGGGTCCAAATCAGCTGTAATATTATCAATTCGTGGTTGTTTGATCCTTATGGCTCTGATACCACTTTGTATGCGTATAGGATCAGCTAATCAACAAAGAATATGATCAAACAAGTTCAATTCAGGTGCGGAATCCCTGAATTGATCACAAAATGATAATAAAACTAGCAAAATACACAAATCATCATAAACACATTCATTTCATTCATTAACATAATCATTAATCACTTTGATAGCTTGTTTACAATGTTATAAATCATATACAGACTTGACAAAAACTGTAGGGAGAAACACATTCTGAGAGGGAAACAAAAATGAACAATAGTTAAACATTCAAAAATTATTCAGCCTTATATAGACCTGCACATTCGCCCAAATAGCTTGGTCGAATGTGCAGGTTCGACCATTCATATAGGGCGAATCTGGACATATATACAAACAGATTTACTTTCGACCTCCAGAGCCTCCTTCGACCATCCAGTTCTTCCTTCGACCATTCAAAAGCCACATTCGACCACTCGTAATCAACTATACATTTTAGAATTCACAATTCAATAGTACTAGTCGCACTTTCGTGTATCTACAGGTTTGTACTTTGCTTCTGCTGTATCGAATGGGTTTTGAACTTAATGGTTGACTACGTATTTTAAATCATATAGTTGTCGTTTATTGTGACCGTTGGCTTGGATCCTGGTTTGTCACGCGCCTCGCGGTAAAACCCAGCATGTGGAATTTAAGGGTGTGACAAAGATGGCGTAAACTATTCTGGATCAGCGAACATAATCAATGATTCCTCGAAATATTTCATACTTATCATCAACCTCTCCCAAGTATGCACAGTTGTGTTTCTTTTCAAACATTAATTCTGCCATTTCTACACAGACATAAACAATCATGAAGTTCATTAGACGGATATTCAGATTAAACTTAGAAAATTTTTGACAATTTAGGTTTTCATTCGACCTTTCAAGGGTTCGAATGAAAAACCTTTAACCCAAATGAAACCTAAAAATTCTCATTCGTACCCAAAATGGCACGAATTGAAATGGGGCAAATTTGAAAATGCAATTTGTTGAATTTGATAGATTGAACCACTAATTCTTATTGCATTTGTATCTAAAACCAACGATTAACACTAATCATTCATCAATTTCCATTTAAAACCCATTATCGATTGTTTTCTCATAAAATTAGGGTTCATAATACTCGAATCCTTTAATAAACTATTATAGTTCTAATTTTTGTTATTTACTCCCCCAAAAACAATCGATTATGGCATTGCAATGGTCAAAACTTGTTCAAATTCATCAAAAATAGTCCAATTGATGTGTGTAGGACGCAGTTCATAAAAAGCCTAAAACTAATCGAATCCACGGACAAAAATCCTTGAAATTACACCATGATGTACCTGTAATAACTGGAAACAAAATTAGCAAGTCTAAAAATTCAAGTTCTAAAGCTCCCCCTTAGGTGTTGGATTTGAGTAACAGTAAGTTTAGAATGAACATGAGGAGGTCGAATGGGGAGATTGGTATATATAGAGTTTCTGGTTCATGCTTGTTGAGGCATGAATGAAACTAAAAATTCTCATTTGGGTTAATTAAAGCATGAATGAAAATGTGTTGTGTAAAATATGTCATTCGAACCAATAGAGAGCATGAATCTGTTGGAAAAATCTTTCATTCGACACTACGAATGGTCGAATGGGTTTTTGTGATGCACAAATGTTTACCAAATCCCCCAATTCGTTGAACTTTTGTCATTTTCCAATCATTAAACCTTCGATCATTCAAACAATTTTTGATTTTGAATACAAAACTTTGATTGGCATGTCAAACTTCGGAAAATGATTGTCCTTCAACATTGGCTATCGAAAATAAAATAGAAATGGAAAATCTTTTGGATTTTTTGAAGTTTATGCTAAAACGCACCAAAAATCTTTTTGAGTTTTACATAAAGTGAAGAAAATGAAGTGAAAGCAGTATGTAAATATGTACAAACAAACCTTTTGTGATATTCCGGTAAGAGGATCATATCAGTTTACGAGAAATCTAATCACACCATTGGTCTATTTTCATTTAGCTTTACAGACTGTGAGACTCGACAATTGCTGATACTGTTGTCCACATAAGCTCACATGCAAACCATTATGTGGTGCTTTAAAATGATACGCTTAAGGTATATTAATACTAACCTGCCTGTGGTTCCCACACACACAGCGTAACACGTGATTATGCCTTGTTATTCGTTATATTACAAGGTATGAGGCATAGAGGTATACAGGTCAGCAAATCAATGCTACAGAGTAACATGTGCACTCTACCACGGTAAGGCTGATATCAATCATGGTTTTCATCATAGATATGATACGATGCATTAGATAATCTTTGATCATCGTCATACATTCAAAGTTCCTCATTCGGTCACTTGGGAATTGGCATTTAAGCTCTTTTAAGATACCTTGACTGATTCTAGGTCTGTAATTCAATACGACAGAAGATTAGTCAGGCTACCCCGGATAACAATCAACATAATGACCCAACACATCTGATTTTGGCAACCCTAGAAAATGAAATCATGGTACCAAGACCATATGCCCATGAGGTGTTCAGCCACATAGCAATCAGTTCGTTATGTTTGTATCACTAAGGCATGCATTAATAGGTCTGTGAGGCCTACCAACACATCACACAAAGTCATCCACATGTAAATTTTGACATTTCAGTTCTTTAGCAAGTGATAGATCCTCGCTGATGTACTATCATTTCCTCTTATTCTCCAGGAAAAATCATTTTGGGTTTTTCTGATTTTTATGGCTTTTCAAATTTTTTGATGTTATATGTTTTTCTGAAAGAAACTTCCGCTAAAATTAAAAACATATTTTTGGATTTTTAAATTTTGAATAGAGAAAAACTAAAGAAAAATTTGATAAACTGATGACGAATCTAGTCTTGCTTTTCTTTGAGACCATTAGCGTTTAGAAAAATTTAAATCGTGATTTGTCAGAAGCTTTGGTGAAAAGATCAGCTCTTTGGTAATCAGTGTGGATTTTTACCATATCAATCAATTCTTTAGCATAGCAATCCCGAATAAGTGATAATGGATGCGAATATGTTTAGCATTAGAATGATGAATGATATCTTTTTTTAATGCAATGGCTGCTTCATTATCACAATGAATGGGGTTTTTAAGAAATTGCAAACCATGGTTGCGCATTTGTTATTGAATCCAAGGCACCTGTGAATAGCAAGTCGAGGCTGCCGCATATTCAGATTCACACGTTGATAAGGAGACTGGCGTCTGCTTCTTGCATTGCCAGGTGATTAGTCTGCTCCCCATAAATTGACATCCAGTCATTGTGGATTTTGCGTCAATATCACAACCACTAAAATCTGCATCACTAAAAGCAATGAGCTCAAATTTATCATCATTAGGATACCATAACCCACGCAATGGACAGCCCTTCAGATAACGCAGGATTCGTTTGACTGCCAGAGGTGAGATTGTTTTGGCTTCAACTGGTAACGTGCGCAAAGGCATGTAGCAAACATTATATCTGGTCGGGAAGCGGTCAAATACATCAATGATCCAACGATGGCTCTATAAATGTAAAGGTCAATGAGTTCGCCCTTAGCATCAACTCCAATACCGTGATTAGGTTGAATGGGAGGGGCAATCAGTGTTGAATCCTCCATCTGGAATCGGCTCAAGACTTCGAAAACATATTTTGTCTGGTGGATAAAGATCCCCCGATGGCGTCTGATCCACTTGCAATCCATGAAAGAATTGCATTTCTCCCATTGAGCTCATCTCAAACTTTTCCTGCATGGCCTTTTCGAATTCCCTGCAAAGACTTCCCGTTAGTGGAACCAAATATAATATCGTCTACGTAAATCTGTACCAGAAGCAAATCACCCTCTGTTCTTCATACCATTATCGAGGAGCTTGGTGTAAACAGTACAATGCTTTGTTCAGTTTATAGATCTTGTCCCGGTGGATAGGATCCTCAAAACCCGATGGTTGCCCAACATATACTTCTTCCTTGACCACACCATAGAGAAAATCACTTTTGACATCCATCTGATACACCTTAAATTTCATGTAAGATGCATACGCTAGAAACATTCGAATAGCTTTTATACATGCGACTGGTGCATAGACTTCATTGTAGTCAATTCCCTCCGTTTAACGAAAACCTTGTACCACCAATCGAGCTTTGTTCCTAACAATCACTCCTCGATCATCTTTCTTGCATTTGAAAACCCATTTTATTCATATCTTCTTTCAATCGGTTGGTAAATCAGTTAACGTCCACACTCCAAGCTTCTAAAATTGCTGAAGTTCTTGCTGCATCGCGTCCACCGATGATTCATCATTCAAAGCTTCCTTGTATGACTTCGGTTCAACCTGCGAAACATATCAAACAAATGACCAATCATTTTGTTCACCTGATTTCTGAATATTAGAATAAAAGGGATAGGGCTCCAATTATATCATTCGATGATGCAGGTCTCAATTGGCCACGTGTCATCACACTACTACCAGGATCACCGATAACATGTTCTAACGGATGATAAGTGATGATCTGAGTTTTCGGATGTACTAGAACAGGAATCACCGTCTGAACATTCACATTCTCTGCTGAATCCAGATCATTATCCGCATTTGAAGTAGAAGGTAAATCTGTAGGTCCAAACTTATTTGGGTTCATTAGAGGGGACACTGTAGTCTGATTCAAGACTGCTTCACATATAACTTCATCATCGTTTTCCGACTCCGAAGAATCAAAAGTATCAGAAATATCTTGAAATACTTCTTCTTCTGTTGTTATAGTAGCGGGAATATTGATATAATTAGATGCTGCTGCAGGACGAGTTACGGTGATCGGACGCACCAATGGAGAAGTGACTGCATTCTCACACTCCTAATATAAACATATAACAACTTATTCAATCAAGCTTTCTAGATTGAATGACTCAAAGAGTTCTTTGTAGTCAAACATCTAATCGGGACCGGTACCGGGAGCATTCTGAGTATATCTTTGAACATCGACATTCGACCATTCTTCAACACCCTTCGTTCTTTTGTTGAACACCCTTTTGCTAGGAGTTGCATATCCAAGAAAATAACCTTCTTCTGTTTTTTTCTTCAAATTTCTCATTGGTTTGTATCATCGTACACGGCACCCCGAATGGCTCTAGAAACTCTAAGTTCGGCTTTCTGCGGTTGAGAAGTTCATAAGATGTCTTTCAAAACTTCTTCACCATTAGCACTCGATTAAAAGTGTAACAAGCTGCATGAATCACCTCACTCCAGAAAATAACAGGAAAATTTGAATCAGATAGTATTGTTCTAGCCGTTTCAATTAGGGTCCTGTTCTTTCGTTATGCAACATCATTCTGTTGTGGAGTATAAGGTGCACTGTATTCATGATGAATACCTTTTTTTTCTAAACACAATGCATCCATTGCTGAATTCTTAACTTAGTCCCGTTGTAACTCTAAATCCTTTTGATCTTCAAACCATAGATATTCTCTAAATGGGTAAACAAAATCTTCAAGTTGTCAAATGTTTCGCTCTTGTGTTGCATGCACATCACCCACAAAAATCTTGAATAATCATCGGTAACCATAAGACAATATAAGTCTCAATTGATTCTTTTATGCTTCATAGGTACAAAGAGGTACATGTGTAAACGTTCAAGTGGGATACTCACTGAATTAACTTTCTTGGATTTGTGGGAATGTTTGTGCTATTTGCCCTTCTTACAAGATACACACTTGTCGTTCAAATGGAAATACTTCACATTAACACCATCAAGGAGACCATTCTTCACAAGATTGTTCATTTTTCTGAGATGAATATGGCCCATTCTTCGTTGCCACATGATCAATTCCTTTTCAGTAGCCTTCAACAAGAAACATGTAACTTGGCCCCTTATTGTCGTTTCCTCGCTCATGTCAAGAATGTTGTTCACTCTTGGAGCTTGCAACATAATCCACTCTTTTGGTATTTCGAAACCAGGCTTCATGATGTAACACGCTTTGTCATAAAAATAGACTCAGAACATCTTGTCACAAATTTACGAAACACTCAGAAGATTATAGTCTATCTACTTTACATACAAAATCTTCTCAAAGCTTACTATCCCGTTACTCACACTTCCTTCCATCGTAATATAACCTCCTTTGTTACTGGCAAAGGAAAAATAACCTCTATTGATGTTTTTAATGTCGAAAAGGAGTTTCATGTTCCCTGTCATGTGCCCGAAAGCTCCACTGTCAACAATCCAAAGACTACTAACAGGGCCAGCTGGAACACCCTACTTTCGGGAGACACAAGCCTTCATGGTCTTAGGTCTTTCAGTTTTAGCATTCAAAGAAACATTTTTCTTTTCATCAATTTTCTTTTCAGGAACCTTCACTGCTTCTTGTGAAGTTGAGTAGAACCACTAGAAGAATACTTTGGTAACCAAGTTTGCTCAGGTCGTTTTAAAATTCTAATTTGTTTTGAATTGTCAAATTTAACATTTTCAGGTTTCTTTAAAATAACCTTTTGTTGAGAAATCCTAGTAACCTTGTCTAAATTAACAAAAGAAGGTCCAACAATAGACTTAACAGATGGTTTAGGATAAACCTTCTGCTTGCCTTTCACTGGGTTCACCATAGGTTTCTTCTCAGGTTTGTGCATGGCGATTCGGTTTTGATTGTCATAAATAATCGGATGTTTTCCTCTTGATTGATAAAACTACCTTTGAGGATAAACAACTCTCGAGTCCTTCGGTTTTGTCTTACCTCAACCTCATGCCTTTTGTGTCTTACATATGGGCAGTGAACAAGTAAATATCCTCACTCCCCACATTTAAAACAGGCACGGTATTCCTTAAATTTTGGTTTGTCATGAAAACTAGCAAAAGTAATAACCGAGCATGGATCATCAATACATTTCCTTCTCAAACATTCAGGAGCGGGCTCCAGTGAGTAAGTCAGTTCCACACTTTCAGTAGGTTTCATGAATTCAATCACATGAACTCTTTCTTTCTTAGAGTCATCACCATACAATTTTTTGATTAACTCAGTTGGAAAGTCATTTGTTTTTTCATATTTAGGAAACCAAATTGTACTTTCTTGCTATATTTTAGAAATTTTTTAATAGTTCACAAACTGTATGGGATACTCCTCATCAGCAAATATCTGATCGTATCCTTCCATCCGAGAGAATATTTTCACCCTATTTTCTGATACTTTTTCATCAGCTTTCTTAACTGATTCTTTTGATTCAGTTTTCTTTTCTGGTGGTTTTGGCTTTGTTTCAGCCTTGGGTGGAACCTGAACCTTATGAGATGGATCACATTGAATGTGATTTTCCAAAGGAATCTCAACATTCTTTTCAGGTTCTTCCTCTTCAGAATCAGAGCCATCAGTGATTGCCATTTTCATTGTTAACACGCAATATCGGTCTCACATAAGAATATGGATCACCCACACTACAGGTGTTTGATTCATTTTCATACGTGGAAGATGAGTTATCTGAACTCTCCGTGGTCACAACATCAAAGTTGTGGTTTTCAAAAAGCACAGGAGATGAAACAGATTTATAACCGATATTAGTTGGAACACCGTTTTTATTCAGTAATTCAACAATGTGGTCCAGAACATATCTCACATTGAGATAGCTCTCCAATTTCTTGTTCATCTTCTCATATACACATCTAACCTTGGCCATTTCTAGCTTTGTTTCGTCAATTTCAATGATATAATTGTTAATTGCAATTTGTTTATTTGAAAGTGTTTTTGTTAGCTCTGACACATCCTTTTTTTATAACTGTCAAGAGTTTTGTTCAAGGCTTTTTCATTCTTTATGTATGCTTCAATTACGGTTCTACAACTGGCCAATTCAGATTTTAGACTGAGAATCTGTTCCTCTAACCTATTACATCTTCCTAGAAAAGTAACACAATTTTGCACTTAGGAAGTGAGTCAGAACATACCACAGTTGATGAGTCCGTCATAGCCATCAAAGCAAAATGAGCTTCCTTCCCAGAAAAGAATTTAGAGTAGTCGATCCTGGTGCAAGCATCATGAACCATGCACGAATTTTTACTGATAAGAAAATCAGCTTCTGCTAATAACTGATCAATATCATTGTGGAGAGAATTCAGACTTGTCTCTTAATTTCGAAACACCTTCAACTTGTTCATCCACCGTCTTAGTCACCTTTTCTTCAACTACTGGTTCTTCCACCGACTCTTTTTCTTATACTGCTTCACCACTCACTATTTGCAGAGCAAAAGATGCAAAATTGCCTCCAGAAACCTCTTCTACACCCAATTGCATGTCATTCCAATTGAACCCTTCGTCTTGTTGAATCACCGACACCTTATTGTCATTTTGGTTTTGGTTGGTGGAAGTGGTTATAGGAACGATGTTTCTTTCATGATTTGGTGTGTTTTGGGTTTGGTTAGGTGATGATGTTTGTCTTCGGTTAGTGTTGTGTGAAATAATCTATCTGTTTTGGTTTTGATTTTGGTAGTTGTTTTGGCGATTTTGGTAATTGGTGTTAAACAGGTTTCGGTTTTCTTGTTGTTTTGGGTTGGTATATTCTCGGGCAAAGTGGCCTTTTGTACCACAATTATAGCAAATGACTTTTTCCTTCTTAAACCCGTAGGTGGTGTTAGGAGAATTAGCTAGATCGGTTCTTCCAATACGCTCCATGAACTCATGAGCTCTCCTCACCACACTAGAGAATGCCCACTAAATATCAATGAGTTCCATCTCATCCTTGTCAATCTGAGAATAATCCTTATTTGTCAAATTGTTGGTATCAATTTGACTAGCTACGAGTCTATTGTAGGATGCTACAAAAGCTGATACTAATGCAACATGCTTTTGAGCCAACTCTACAGTCACATTATCCATGTTAGAAGTTTCTAACATGATGGAACTTAAGCTTGAGGGTGCTTGTCCAACGTTTGATGAAGATTGTTGAGTCATTTCATCGTTGGAGCAGCCAACCATGGAACAGATTGCATTCGAGCTTGAGTTGGAGTATATGATGAAGCTGATGGTACACTATAATAGCTTGCTAGATTGGTTGGTTCAACACTCGACACGAAACTAGTTTGTGGTGCTGAACTCACACCAACACTTAGAATGGCTGAAGATGAGGAACATGCATAGTATAGTTTTAGGATTCTGTGGAATCTGAGATCTCTTCGTCTTCCTCATTTCTTCAATCTCCTTGTTTTACAATCTTTGGATAAACCCGTTCAAACTCCAAAAAGGAAATGAATCTTTCTCCTTTAAGACTTCTACATGTTGGCTCTAATACACTGGCAAAGCATCTATGAACTTCTCAACACATTCTGCCATAGGATAAGAAATTTCATAGTTAGATAATTCAGATAACAAATGATAGAAGCGAGTAGTCAACTCCTTCAAAGTCTCATTCCCAGCAAAACTAAAATTCTCAAACACTTTCTTCAATTCATCCATTCTGAGCTTCTTTGTTTTCTCATTCCCATCATTCGTATATTCGTTGATAGTTAGATAATTCAGATAACAAATGATAGAAGTGAGTTGTTAACTCCTTCAAAGTTTTATTTCCATCAAAACTAAAATTCTCAAACTCTTTATTCAATTCATCCATTCTGAGCTTCTTTGTTTTCTCATTCCCATCATTCCTGCTTCGAAGAGCTTCCCACAATTGTTTAGATATTATGCAAGGCCCAAACTGATGCAACAAATATGTAGACAATTGTGAGTATGCTATCTTCTCAGTTGCGTACCTTTTCTTCTCAGCATCAGACAAATCATCCAATGCAACCGAAGTGTTTGAGTTCGCAATCATTGGTTGCACATATCCACGTTGTAGGACTTGCCATGCTTCCACGCCATCTAACCCTTCCAAGTGGATCTTAAACCTCTTATGCCATGATGGATACTCAGACATATCCTCAACTATAGGGGTCGATTACCATTCCTGGTAGATAAGTCATTCATTAGCAAGTTGATTGAGAATGTTGTCTAATTTTGAACTACTGTGGCTGTAACACCCCAACCGATGGCGGAAACATCGGGATGTCATGTATTGATGATTGTTCAGTAGCACATGGTATATAATGAAATTTTAAGTTCTTTATGGATAACATTAAAATATCCAAAAATGAAACATTGTCTAAGAAATCCAAATGCTAGTACATAATCATAGAATAAATCAAAAAACTTCAAATAACATCAAATGATTTCTTCAAGCACACTCTAAGCTTGAGCTTCATTGTTCCCTGAAACATGTTAATTTTGGAAAATATTTGTGGGTCAACAAAATTTTGGTGAGAATTACATAGGTTTGAATATTGAATAAAACTTGTACAATTCGAGTGTCATGGCAAGTCTAGTCCATATGTGAAAACAACACTACCCGGTAAATCGTTGCATAATCAAACCTTGTGACATGATTATTGTGGTCCATCCCATACGCATATGGTTCACTCGTTTTTGTTATATGATCGATAACAATCACCCACGCTACCCATACTGAAGGTACACGTATCCGGGTGGGGTTGTCAATCCAATAGATCTATCATTGTATATCGTCGGCTGGATCAAAGTTAATGATTATGCTAGTCTAATTGTGCTTACCAAAGTATTGTTTAAGACATAATGCAACATAGAATAACACATAGACACTTATGTTGAATTGCAATTGAAAATGTAACATGTTTCACCCCAAAAATTGTAAAATAATAAAAAGGGGCTATGTAAACTCACCTTAGCACAAGTGTTGAATCCTTTGAAATAGTCTAAATGTGGCACAAACGATTCCAAATATTACCAAACAGAAATCGAAGCTAGTTGCCGAGTCAAAGAGAAAGTCAACACAATATGATTGCACGATTAAAACAATGATTTTATCATAATTGAGAGTGAAAGAAGAGGTTTCAGTGTGGTCTGGATAAGAACAATTGATCAGTTCTTATAGGTGAGGTTTTGATTTTTCGATTTGGAAAGTTATAAAGTTGATGGTCAACACCGAGTAAGGAATGCACGAATCGTGCTGTAATTGTTGATGTGTAGCTTAATTTCTGGTCCACTGAATGAGTCAAACTAGTCAAGTCAATAGTCAGCTTTGACTGACTTGATTTTGACCAGTAATTGAATGAGTCAAACAAGTCAATAGTCAATAGTCAGCTTTGACTGACTTGATTTTGACCAGGAATTGAATGAGTCAAACTAGTCACTAGACAGCTTTGACTGACTTGATTTTGACCAGGAAATTAATGAAGGGGATAAATATTATTGGTTTCTAACTAACCACAAAACATTAAAGTGGTGTAGTGGTTGTGTTGTTTGTTACTTATGGTCGAACCGTCTGGGGACTCGGGTTCGAATCCGGTCCGAGTCATATTTTTTTAAACCCGATTTTTATAGAATTTTGCTAATATTATTTGTTTAAACATAAAACTAATATATTTTAGTAAGAAAATAAAATAATTTGATGATAAGAAATGTCAAAATTGGTGTTCGGGAGTTTATGGAGTCATAAAGTAAATATATATATATATATATATACACACAAAAAAATTCGAAAGGTTACAGTCTCCCCTACTTTTGGAACTTCGTTCCGAAGTTGATGTTGGGGAGTCTGTTGGAAGAAGTGTGGGTACTAGGGTAAAGCGTTCCGGATGACCTTAGGTACCGAGACTGATATTTTCAAGCCATTAGGGTTGGGTTATGTTTGTCTTGAAAAATAGCGAGGAGAGATAAATGTTTAATACCAACCGTAAGTTTGTCGGGAATACAAAAAGGAAAGAATGAGATGACCGAGTATGGAAAGGCTAAATGAGCTATCAAATAACTAGGGTTTATTATTTGTCCGACCCCAATCTCATATTTGATGTATCATTAATGTTTATATATAGGGTGTACCGCAGCTAGCCCAGCACATCCCTGATACTTCAAAAACGTACTGGGTTTCTACCAAAACCTTAATAGAACTTCACTTTACCTTAATGTACCTGTAAATTTATGATTACGTTCCGGACCGCAATCACCAATTTACCTTACATTAGGATTTTGTGTCATTCTATAACTCTAAACACGCATGTAAAACACACAATGCCCCATAGCCTTATGATTGAATTTTATATCAATGATTCTAATGAATCTTTGTATCAAATTGCATGTCCAATGTATTCAAGAATGAGTCCAACTGTTGAGTTGGCAAGAATACCTCTACCAGTCGGTGAGTAGGAACCTCTACCGATTATTTAGTAGGTATGATGGCCCCTACCAGTCATTGAGCAGGTTATTAAAACCTCTACCGACTATTGAGCAGGCATAATTACCTCTACCAATCTTTGAGTAGGTTATTAAGCACTCTACCAACTATTGAGTAGGTACTTCATCCTCTACCCGTTGTTGAATAAATGTAGCAATTGTTTTCAACACGTAAGCTACAAATTGGTAATCTATATGTAAGCAAGTTTGTAAATGCAACAAGTATGAAGTATCAAATATAGCATGCGAGTTGTAATTGTATTTTTTTCTAGACAAGGTTAATGGGCCTAGGGGTGATTATAGCAACTAGTTTATATTTAGTTATCCATGTTTTATAGTATCATGAATAATCAAATGTTCAAATATAGTAGATGATCAAATCCTCATGCATCACTAAGAACCAAGTTTTATGCATCAAACAATCAAGTTTTCAAAAGCTTAATTATCATGGAGATCATGTTTATGATTTTAGTTCTTGAGAGGATGATGAAGAACTCGAAGTAACATCAAGTTTATGAAAGATGGTTAATGTGAAGATAGGTAATAAAGGGTTTATTTTATAGGTTTTCAAAGAGGCACAAGTAGTAAGGAGATTATTTAGCAGTATGAATCGTGGGGTTTGATTCAACGGTTAAAATCAAGCGTATGAGGAAACATGATTGTGATAAATGCCAAAATTGGACAAGTTGAAAATAAGTAGGTGTCAATGGATAAATTGGAGATTGCATTTTGTTCATGAGGATGGAAAGATTTTATCTTCAAAATTGGTTTTGTACATAAAATAAAAGTTGTTAAATAGTATAAACTAAGTGGCTTTAGATCAGAATATTATAGTTAGTTGGAGATTAAACACGACATTAGGTTTTATAGTGTCACACCTTTAAATTTCCACTGCAGGGTTCATACCGCGAGGCACATGACATACCAGGATCCCATAGCCATAAGTCATATGAACGAACTCTAAATGCCAAAACCATTTAGTTCGTTTTCAAAAATTAAATTTAGTTAAGCTGCGGAAGCGTAAACCAAATTTAAACCTTTTAAAACCATGTGCAAAACAACTCGCCAAAATTAAAACCATTTGAAAGAAAACGTAAAGCATGATATGTAGTTTAGGTGTATGCCCAAGACCCAAATGCAATGAAATGTGCAGTGCTTCCTAATCGTGACACCGGAAGCTAACTACATGTAAAAGCATGTATATCGTGTGTCAACATAAAGTTGGTGAGTTCACAAAGTAAAGAAGGTGAGTAAGTAAACGCGTAGGTTTTCCCAAAACCAAATATCCACAAATAAAAGCGTAGGCCTCCTAGACCATGTAACCACAAGTAATAGCTAATTCACATGTCAGGGGTAGCTAACCCACTCATGATAACTAACACCAGTAATACCGAACTGCTAAACTACGAGCTCCTACAATAGGGAACTTAAAGTGCCTTGCATCATTGCCCATCAACAATGATAATAAAATTTAATTTATAGTTCACACCCATGCTCCCAGCACGATGTGAGGTTTGTGAGACCTAATAGCGCTATCAACTAATAACCCGCTTGCCCGCTGGCAATTCATTCGGTATTTAGAAGGACTTCAACGATAGGGTTGGTTTAGTTCATCAAGGACATAAAGCATGAATTAGTAAAAGTATATTCACCTTGTGAACCTAGCACCCCAAAACCCGGGATGTGTATGTATAGTCCCAAACCGGACTATGAAATAGTTAAGTAATTCCCAACCAGGAATTAATGTGTGTGTCTCCAACCAGAGACGCATGCTTCTGAGAAAACGTAGTGAAGCTCACCATTGGTTGCAAGCAATTTATCCAAACCCCACCAACAATAATGTGCTACCGACTCCCTATTACAAGTATCACTAAGTGAGTATATGTGTAATATCATTACACCATATGACCCGTTTGTCCAAGACATTTAAAAGTTCAAAACCGTGTCAGTGACACCTAATGATTCTACATGCACAAGTAAGCCCTACGAACGCATTGGTGAATATGTTGATTATCATCAGTTTTACACTTCATATACACCTCATATAAGTGCTCATACAAGTTCATGTCAAATTCAAGTCATACAAGACTATAAATAGCCACATAAGTGTATATTACATAATCTGCATTTTTAGGACATATTATGCACTGGGAAACCCAATTTATTAAAAATACCTATCCAGTGCATTAGACTCCCAAAATTTTATCTATTCCAGGGGGTCTAGCGGACAAGTCCATAATTTTAGTTCGTGATAAAACCATAAACAAAAATTATGAAAAATCACACAATACAACTATGTCCAGAAAATACTCACAACAGATCAGATTAGTAGAAAAAATCCCAAAAATTGTGTATTCATCCAAACATGATGAATCCACTTGGTAAAGCAAGGTTATTCCAATTTTGACCTACTGTCCAAATTTCATAAACTAAATCTTTGTAAAACTCAAGTTATGATCGTTTAAAGTTGACCAAATTTACTAATCCGAAAATCTAATTTGACTTTTAATCAAATAAAATTCGAAAAACCACTCAAAAGACGTCCAAATCAGATGATTTTTCCCATTATGAAAAGCTAAGACCATGTACAATACAACCATGTAATGAAATCATCAATATTAATACTTTAAGTCACGTAACAGACCATACAAGTCGACCCGAGCATTCTGTCCAGATTTTAATCATGCATAAACTCCAATTAAAACTACTCATATACGCATGTAATCGATCAACAATACTCAAAAATCATCATACAACATTCACATGACATAACTTGATCAGAACCTCACAAAATACATGCTAAACATCATCAACCGTAAACCCTAGAAGTTTAAAACATCATAAACATGCATATCATGCAACACATCAAATAAAATCACATAAGATTATGTTTAACCCATTTAAATCTTTATCAACAACAAGTTCTTAATCTTTATGAAAATGTTTCAGACCTGGAAAAACTAGGTTATGATGTTTTAAAAACATATTAAAGAAGATTAAAACATAAGAGATTGAATATTATACCGAAGGCACTTCAAAACCACCAACCGATTGCTCTTCAAGCTTCCCGAATGGTGTTCTTGAGCCTTAGCAGGTGTTTGGGGTTAATATTTTTGTAATTAGACAGTAGGGGGCGATTAGAGTTTAGTTTATGGGGTACTTGGGGCTTAAGATTGCTTAAATATAGTTTTAAGTCGGTTTTAACACGTCAGACCTCTACGAGCGGCCGCTCGGTCTGAGTGAGCGGCCGCTCATACAACCCGGTGTAACAACTCAGGTGGCGCAGCGGATTAGCATTAACAGGTTTAATTGTAATGATTACATTAAACTGAATTTCAATACCAATGAAATACATAAAATGTAACCATAGTATCCTCTTCTTATCCAGATCTTCTATTCGTCAGCTTTCTCTTTAATAATCTTGTATAAATACCTGACCACATGCTTAAAGTACATTAGTATTTTCATACTAGTGAGACATGCCGGAATTTAGACATACTGATAATAATAACTCATGTTTAACCAACATACAACTCTTTCTATATGGTTCGGTCATTCTAAGGTGGAATATATTATCGATGGAGCACCATACAAATGCTTATTGTGGTTCCAACCCTCTACTTGGTTTAGAAAAATATATTCCCGTGAGTATAGATCGATTATACATGGTCCCGTAGCCTCTAATCGGTCCGGGTCTATACTCTATGATACCGAATGGATCCATTCTACGTGATTTCTATTCGACCGAATTCTATTATTTCTATTAACAACTCGATAACACTTTTATAATATAAACCATATAAAATACTTTGATAACGACTAGACAAGCATGTAATCAGCCCAAAGGCTTTAAAAGGGAAAGGGTCATGTACTCACCTCTATTATATTCTTCTAAATCTGTAGTCTATTCCCTATCAGTATATTCCCAAAATATATTGTACCTATTATATTTAATAACATTAGCGCCTGCCAGGCTTGTGCATGTGATAACGCCGGGGACAATCCTTTAATAATATATTCTTTTATATTCTTGTATATATATATATATATATATATATGTATGAGCGTGAAAGGATCGATAAACAACAAAGAATGATCAAACAAATTAGTTTTAGGTGCGGAAACCCTAAAACTATCACAAAATAATAGTCAAACAGATTAAAACACACAGATCATCATTTTCAAAAGTTTTCATTAATTAATCACTCGATTACACGTTGAAATATAGATACAATCAAGGTATGAACGATAAACGAGTTAAACAAAACACTAGAGAGAGTTTCTGAAAGTGGAGGGAATAATAATGACCAAAAGTTACATTCAAAAATCAAACTTGTCTATTTATAGACTGCACATTCGCCCAAATTGATTGTGCGAATGTGCAGGTTCGCCCAAATCATCTGGTCTAACCAAGTTATACAATAAACTAAAATTCTCATTCGTCCATGTCACTTCCTTCGCACCTTTCATCTACATTCGTACCTACAAAATTGCTCCTTCGCACCTATGAAATCTCTCCTTCGCACCAACGATATCACCAAAATATATTGTATTGTTCAATCCAAAGCATTAGTCGCACTTTTGCATCTACAAACTCCCCCTCGACTATTGCTTGGATTGTGTTCGTCGTTGTTCATCCATTCTAATGTTCATCAGTCTGATGTGTCGTTGAATCTTCTGTTCTTTTGTCATCACCGGTTCATGAAATTGCTTTTGCTTCTTCGTTTTCAGTTCAGGCACCTTTTGCTTTTCAACAAACTTTCCCAGCTTCTCTCCATAGTCACACCCAGCATTGATATCATATGCAAAGCACAGAAATACCATACATTGGTACTTTCCTGCTTGCTCAGCATCTTTCGCATCTGAATAGATCGGATTGTAGAACAACATGATAATATCCTTATGTGAACAGTTTATCAACCACATGGGATCAAAGATGTGTACTTTCTTGTAGTTCGTCTCTCCGACTTTCAACACAATCACGGCCTCTGCAATTTTCCAGTCATAATACCACCAGATGAAGTCTTTGGCGAAGTGTTGTGGGATAGGCAACAAAGGAATCTTTTTCAACACTCGCGGTGGTTTGTACTTTAACGTCACCTTGGGCATACCAGTAATCTGATCAATATCCTTCTTGTGAACAATTCGCTTAGGATATTGTGGTGTAAACAAGTCCCACTTGGTTCGGCTTTCTCTAGTCATTTTCTCAGCAAAGTAGGTAATCTGACTATTTGACGCTCCCGTTAAACGGTAACGACAAATATCACGGATTGCCCAATAGGGAAGAGTCTTCAAGTGATGAAACTTGTCGAAATACAAGATCCCCTTCTCCCACTTTACTGCGAAGCATCTCAATTCTTTAACAAACTTCCAGGCCAATGCACGAACTTTGAAAATACCATTATGAAGTTTGTAAAAGCTTCCTTGAATATCAGCTTTCGGACGATTGTTTTCTTTTTCTTTTAACTTTCTCAAGAATTCTTTCTAACTCTCCGACTACTCGAACCGTGGTTTGTCATGCCCTTTGAAGATTTCGTCTTCAAACGCTTTGCTCTTCTCTTTCGCTAGTTTCTCAGCATGGTTTAGCAATTCATCTGAGAAGGAAAATCCACAATCTTGATTAGTCTTGAAGTATTGTGGATATTCCTCGCTCGTAATATCTTCCATTTCAACTTCCTCAAACGCATGAACATCATGATCATCAGAATGATTTCCTGCTTCTTTCTCAGGTTTCTTAGGAATGAAGTTGTCAGCAAGTAATTCTTCCAAAGTCTTTCCTACTTGCTTTGCTAAACCCTCAAGTATCTCTTTAGAAATTGCCGCAGAAACTTCCCCATCCTCAAGATCAGGGTCATCAAACTCCAACTAGAATAGTTTATTGTTCGATTCAAATATCTCTGGAAATCTGCTAGTCATGTCGATCGTCCAGACTCGATCAGTGAGCATCTGGCGATACTTGTTCTTATCGTCTTCAGACAATGACTGCAATTTCTCGTTCCAGAATATATCATCATCAACATTCTCTCCAGGAGCCTTAGAGCTCGATTCACCACCCTTATCTGAGTCACGCTTCTCGTATGTAAACTTGTCAGCGTCATCATCATCATCATCACTACTATCATCAAAAGCAGAGCCGTTTCCATCACTCGAACCATCATCTGAACCTCCATCATCTTTATCATCTTTCTTCTTCTTCTTTGTATCGTTTCCTGCATCTTCATCAAGTTCATCATCTTCTTCTTCATCAGATAGTTCGTAATCAATCTGTTCTTCTTCTCTTTCCTTTTCTACTTCACCAGCTTGAACTTGAGGAGCTTGAGAGTACAAGTTCTTGATCAGATCATCCATATGCTTGTTACTCTTCTTCAACTGTTTATTCTCCTCCTTCAAAACTATGATTCTCCTGGTGTTTCGTTGCTCATGCTTCAGAAACTTCTTATTTTCTCTTTTCAATCTCTTAATAGTCTTCTTCAAAGTTTCATTATCATCTGCTGATGTGACTACGACCTCCAACATCTTCTTATCATTAGACTTTAACTGCTCGATCTCAGTTTGTTGTTTGTTAATCAAATTCATCATCTCAGACAGTCTCTGATTCACAGCAGTCATAATGTCACTATCCACCGAAACTTTCGTCTTCTTTGGTGGTTCAACAACATCAGGCAGTTTGCCTTTTCTGATCTTTTTGAGCACGTTATCCAATGCCTCATTAACCTCATCCATTGGCATTTCTTCAGTCTGTGGTGTGCTCGATGTTGTCGTAGTCTTTTTCTTCTTTTGAGCTGGTGCAATAACCGGTGATTTAGAACTTGTAGCCGGTGGTAGTTTCCTACCAGCTATCAACGATTCTATCTCTTTCTTCCTCTTGATACTCGGCTTCTCCTGTTTCTTCTTTTCTTCCCTAGCAGCTTGCACAGGAGAACCAACAAACGTCTCATCTACATTTAAACCCAACTCTTCTTCATCAACAGGAATAGGACTTTTGTTCCCTTGATCCTCAACGTTCTGGCTAGCAGACGCACCAGCCTCAGTGGCCTTGGACGTGGTGGTCTCTACCGTTTCAGCATCTGAATTCCAACGTTCATCCTCTAGCGTCTCTTCTGAATCAATAGACGCTTCATCAACTAAATGTAATCCCTTTTCGCCACCGTCTTGTTTCTTCTTTGCGTGCTTTTCTTCTTCTCAGGTTCAGAAACCTCTATCCTTATCTCCTGTTTCTTTGTCTTCCCACTCTTTGCTCCGACATTCACAACTTGTCTTTTGCGTTTAGCATCAGGATCAACATGATGTAACGGATTATCAGGATCAGAATCATTGTTTACATTCCTCACAAGCCCTTCAACTGGATCCGTATAATCAACTCTAGCTAGGTGTCCAAATAAACGTCTTACTGGAGGACGTTCATCAACAGACAATCCCTTATACGCTTTCATCCTAGCGAGTGTATTCAGCGACATATGTTCCTGAACAACAATGTGCTTAGGATCTCTTTTCAGCTCCTTACACTTGTGATCAAATATCATTTGGAGGAAACGAGGATAAAGTAGAAACTTAAGATTCCTCGTGCCGTTCACAGGCTCCAGTAAATGAGACATCAGCATGCCTGAGACATTGAACGGTTTGTTCAATACTAAAGCAACCATCATAGAACTGATGCTCTTCCTCATCAAATCATATCCTCCAGCTGCAGATCCGAATACGTGAATCAAAACATCTGCCAGATATTTAAATTGTGGGCACAGTTTTCCTTTATGCAATGAACCGTCAGTGATTGGTCCATTGTATTTCATTCTGAGGAAGCACATTCGCTGATCCATAAAAGTAAACTCCTTTGGATCTGTCGGCTCATCATTCAGGTTCAATGCTTCTCTCAGATCCTCTTCACAAACAATGACTCTCTGTCCTTGAATCTTGCTTGTCAAACACGATTCGCACTTCCAAAAGTCAAGCTTAGCATTCGACCAAAATTCTTGAATCATGTCCCTGTAGATAACTGTCGGCGTAGCAATGGCATCTATCACCCTGCATCTCTTCAGAAAATCAATAATGCCAACGAACTCAGTGTGCTTCTTTACGTCACCGAGATACGCACAGCAGTTGTGCGCATTTTCAAAATCTAACTGTTTGGCAGGCTGTGATGATGATCCAGCTTGTTCCGTCGTCTTCTGTTGTTCAGACATCGTTAAATCTGCAAAACAAACAAAAACACACGTCAATAATCGACAGAATTTCAAATTGAAAAGTTTTGGTAACAAACTATCTCTTTCGCCCAAACGGGGGTACGAAAGAGTTTTTTGCAAGGTACGAATGAGAAATAAAAGGTACGAATGTATGAGTTTTGATAAAATGTTTCATTCGCCCACTTATTCTTCATTCGACCGTTTTAACTTCTCCTTCGCCCATTCGTACTGGTCGAAGGAATCTGTTCATAATTTTGAAATTACAATTTTGAAATTGAGTGATTCTGAACATGTCCATTTGATTGAAACAAAGCCTAATGATGCCGATTAACAATCCTAAACTAACAGATTCATCGATTATGTATTGTATTTGTGTTTTCACCTAAAAACTAGGGTTTAAACACAAATTAATCAAAAAGTTGAGTTTTAAACCAATGTTTTTGTTATATCTCCCCCTAAAACACACATACAATAAACCCTAAGCATCAATTGATACAATTATATTGATTTTAAACGGTTTCGAACAGTTAGGGCTCGGAATGTAAAACAGGGATTAAATCCTTAAATCCTTGATGATAACCTGTGAATAAGATGGCAAAATGATCAGTATTATGTGGCGAACACAATGGAATGATTTAAAATAAACGAGCAAAAAGGTGAGTTTAAGGTTGAAAATCTGAAAAAAAAATATGGAATGGGTTCGAATGAGCAAATGGTTATATATAAGCATGCTCCTTCGCCCGTTCTATTCATACGAAGGAGAAACTTTTGTCTCCTTCGACCCTAGTGAAAGGGTACGAATGAGGCAAAAGGGTTCGAATGAGATAATGTTCATGGACACTCTCCTTCGCCCATATAAAACATACGAAGGAACATGTAAAATCCCACATTCGACCAACCGAATGGGCGAATGAGAAATGGGATTTTTGAAAATTTTCCAAATCTCAAAAACGAGTCCCGGTCAAATTATTTTCCAACTTTTAAGCATCCAACAATCATGTGTTCACATTTTCAAAGTTACAAAGCTCAAATGGTGTATCAAGGTTTAGAAAATCGACATCAACCACCATCAGTTATCAAAAATAAGATGAAAAAGAAAAATCTTTTTGGATTTTCTAAAGTTTATGCTAAAACACACCTAAAATCTTTTTGAGTTTTGTAATTTTTGACGAGAAAATAAAGTGCAAAAATGTAAATGAAAAACTGTAAATATTTTTGGGATTTTCGGTAAAGGGATCATATCAGTTTTTGAGAAATCTGATCACACCGTTGATCTTTTTGAAATTATTATCATTAAAGACAATGTGTGATCTGGCAATTACTGATATTGTGATCCACATAAACTCACATGCAGACTTTTGTGCAGTGCTTTATACTGATACTAATAATTATAGTATAAACGCAATTGCCTGTGGTTCCCACGCACACGATATACTCCCGTATCAAGAAGTAAATGCACAAAGACTCATTGTAAAGCGTGATTATGCTTTCGTCGTCTGTAATTGTACATGATATAATGCATAGAGGTATACAGGTCAACAAATTAATGCAGCAAAGTAACATATGCACTCGGTTGAGGATTGATATTAATCATGATTTGCATCAGTGATTAATACGATGTAATAGATAATCTTTGATCATCATATAACATGGAAAGTTCCTCAATTCGGTAACTTTAGGATTTGGCATATAGCTCTTTTATAAAGACACCCTGTCTGATCTAGGTCCGTAATGACTTACAGCAGAAGATCAGAGAGGCTATCCCCAGACAACTAATAACATAACGACCCTAAACCTCCGAGTTTTGTACAGATACCCTATCAAACGAAATTACGGTACTAAGACCATATGCCCATGAGGAGTTCATCCACACAACAAATCGTTTGATATGTATGTATCAGGCACGCAGTAATATGTCTACGAAGCCTATCAGCACATCGCACAGACTCAGACACACGCCCTATATAGCAGTACAGTATTTAGAATGTGTCAGATCCCCACTGATGTACTATCATTTCCCTTTATACTCCAGGAAATCATTTTAGAATTTTCTGATTTTTATAGATTTTCGAATTTACTGTTCCCAAGGATAAGCTGGAGCATTTCAAATATGTGACTGCCCAGATATCGTTTGTTCACAGAAATCTGACGGCATTAATCTAAGGGAAGAAGATATAGCAGTCAGCAAAGAAATTTTCTAATTTTTATGGATTTTGAAATTTTTCAATGTTTTTGGATTTTCGAAATTTTTCTGAAAAGCAGTAAAAATTTAAACTAAAAAGTGATAGACTGAGGTGGTGATCAGTCCTATTTTTCTTTAATACCATTAGCTTTTAAAAGATAATCAAATCTGGATTTGTCAAAAGCTTTGGTAAAAAGATCTACGCGTTGGTAATCAGTGTGGATTTTGACCATATCGATCAACTCTTTAGCATAACAATCACGGATAAAATGATATTTAATCCGGATATGTTTAGCCTTTGAGTGATTTACTAAGTCTTTTGTTAATGCGATTGCGGCCTCATTATCATAGTAAATAGGGGTTTTAAGAAATTGCAAACCGTAATCCACCATCTGTTGTTGGATCCAAAGAACCTGTGAGCAGCAGCTCGATGCTGAAACGTATTCTGCTTCACATGTGGATAGTGCAACTGCGGTTTGTTTCTTGCATTGCCAGGTCACGAGCCTGATCCCCATAAACCGACATCCAGCCGTTGTGGATTTGTTGTCTTTGTCACAGCCGCCCCAATCTGCATCACTAAAAGCGATTAGATCAAAATTATCATCATTAGGGTACCAAAGTCCTTTCGATGGACAACCCTTCAGATATCTAAGGATACGCTTGACAGCTGCAAGATGACTCTGTTTCGGCTTCGATTGATATCGCGCACAAAGACATGTCGCAAACATTATATCAGGTCTTGACGCTGTGAGATACATCAGAGATCCGACGATTGCTGTAACACCCCAACCGATGGCGGAAACATCGGGATGTCACGTATTTGATGATTGTTCAGTAGCTCATGGTGAATAATAGATTCCATTAAATGATTTAAATGAATCACATACAATAGTTCTAGAATTTGTACATCAAATTGATTGAAACTATACACATATCTTCAAGCATCAATACAAATCTTCAAGCAAACAGAACCTGAAACATGTTAAGTTGAAAATGTTTTGGGTCAACAAAAGTTGGTGAGAATTACATAGGTTTTTGATGATTGAATAAAATGTTGTGCAATTCATGTGTCATGTCAATCTAGTCCATATGTGAGAACATATTAGAAATAAATCGAGTGCATAATCAACCCTGATGACTGTTATAAAATGATACATACCATACGCTCATGGTCCAATATGTTATACGATAACAAACACCCACGTAACCTTTGTAGGAGGCACGTATCCGGGTGGGATTGTCAGTCCAATAGATCTATCAATGTATACCGCCGGCTGATCAATGTTAATGATTATGCTAGAATGGTGCTTACTCTAATCATGCTCAAGACATAATGCAACATAGAAAACACATAGACACATTGATGATTGAATTGCAATGATGATGTTATAAACATGTTTCACCCCAAAAATAGTGAAAATAGAGTAAAGGGGCTATGTAAAACTCACCTTAGCAAAATGTTATGTCTGTTGAGAAATGTGTTGACCAAATGTATCAAGTATCACCCTAAAATGAGGTAATAAATATGTCTAAGTCTATCAAGTCTACAAATGTATAAGTTCTAGGGCTTCGAATTGGGGATAATTGCTCGTTTGATTAATATTAAAAATATTCGCCAATTGAGAGAAATTTAGTAAATAAATAACTAAAAATCTTTTTATAAATGTTAAATCTAGGATGGTCACAAGAATGTGTTTAAAGTATAAAAATAATTTTTACAAAATTATTTTCCTTAAATTAGATTTTTAAAATCTATTTATTACAAATTGTCAAACTTTTAACTTTAATATTCAAAAATATTAAAATTAAAGAATTATTAGTTTAAAAATCATATTTCTGTTCTAAATGTTTAAAAATAAATTGTATAAAATTTTGGTGCAAAAATACCAAAAATTGGATTTATTATGATTTAATTATGATTAAATCTAACAAAAATTGATTAAAAATATAAAATAAATGATTTTACTGAATTAAAAATTATTTCTGAAAAGTTTAATGTTATAAAAACTTAAAATAATTTTTGTGGAAATTAATAAGATCGTTTTGATATTTTAATGGAATTTTATAAATAAAATGGAATAAACTTGATTTATTTATTATAAATATTAAATAAATAAATTTCAGAAAACTAAAATTGTAAGTTAAACTTTTACATCAGATTAACACAAGATAATTTTTGTAGAATAAATAAAAGAGTTTTGATAATTTAAAATGAATTTACAAGATTTAATGTAATATATATATATATATATATGTGGTTTGGTTAAAAAGATGAAAATAAAAGAAAATAGGTGTCCAAGCCGGGACTCGAACCCGGTTCCCCTCTGTTATCAAACCCAGGTAACAACCAACTGATCTGAGGATAAATTTGTTATTGGTTTTGTTTCGTTTTTTTATATAAACATACTTGAAAAGTTGTCATCTTCCCCAAATATCATACGAACCCTAGAATTTGCAATTGTTTGATTCACACATCAATAGCCCAATTAACCTTAGGGCTATTGATGTGTGAATGCCGAAGATCAAAACCCACAAAGATAATTATACTTACAACATTGTTACGAGCACAAACGGCCAGTCAACTTGTAAAGTCAAAAACGTGATTGATTATAACAATTAGAGTGTTACAGAGAGAATGGGAGGTTGAGAGAGAGTTGTGAGCGAGTTGGGACTGTTCTGGTACGTTCAATTTATAGTGTGGTTCGATGGTTAGGTTAATTGGAAAGTTTGACAATTTATTAAAGTCTAATACGCGTAATTACACTAATTGGTCAACGATAATTAGTAATAGACATGTAATCATAGATGAACGAGGCCGGTAATCACGTTATAAATTTAGATGCGTGAATCATGCTGATAAGCTTGGTCAAAAATAGACAAAAAGGGAAAAAAAAAATAAAAATAAAAACTTTATAAGTGTTGCTGCTGTTGATCGTGGAAGGGAAGAAGGGAAAAAGGAAGAAGTGAGTTTGTGTATTTAGATAAAAAGAGTTGGGGTTAAAACAAGAATTGCACGTGGCTCAGCTGGTTAGTGGTGTGTGTTGCTTGATGTTGGTCTCCGGTTCGAACCCTGGGGGAAACAACCTTTTTTTTTACAACAGATTTGAAAGGAGGGGGGTTTGGGCTGGGCTGGTTGGGCTGGGTTTAGTGGGCCGGATGCTGGGCTCCGGTTTGGGTAACAGGGACGAGGGGGGGTGGTTTCAATTGTTTGATTAGTCAAGTATTTTTTTTTTTTACAAAAGATGATTACTGATTACTATTATTTATTATTATTATTATTATTATTATAAACTTATATATTCATATATATATATATATGTATATGTATGAATAATTATTATTGTATTAGGCTTCAAAATATCCCAAAAATAATAATAATAAAACTCGTCGTTTTAATCCCGAAACGTACAATTATTTAATGCGAAATGTTACAGTCTCCCCTACTTTTAGGAACTTCGTCCCGAAGTTAAGAGAAAACCAGGGTTACAATTGGTCAACTACCGGAAACCTTGATAAAATTTTTACACCACCTTAACGTACCTGTAAATTTATGATTACGTTCCGGACCGTAATTACCAATTTACCTTACATTAGGGTTTTGTGTCCTTTTATGACTTTACCGATTGTTAAGCAGGTCTGATAGTCTCTGCCAGTCGTTCAGGTGGTAGGGCCTCTCCCGACTGTTGGAATGACATGATGACCTCTACCAATCGTTAAGTAGGTGTTTGGTAGTCAACTAATTGTTGTACAAGTAAGCAAGTAGATATAGCAATTAATTCACATTCAAACAAGCATGCACACCGATGTTATGATAATACTAGAATTTTATTACTTGAATTGAATAACGTCAATACATAGAATAAAAGCAACCAATAGTCAAATGGTGAGTCTTGCGGTTAGGTAGCTGGAGGGTCTTGATCTCTGTTTAGTTTAGGGCATCGGTTACGGAAGTGATTTGGGTTTCCACATTTATAGCATAATTACCAGGGTTGTGAATAATTGCAGTCAGTTGGGCATCAATACCTTTGTTGTTTTTGTTGTTGTTGTGGTTGGTGTTGTGGTTGTTGTTACTTTCCTCTTGGTTTTCACCATTGTTATTGCGAGTGCTACGACGTGGAGACATGATCCGTAAGGGACACAATGAGGGCATGAAATGAATGAGGTGATACAAGGAATGTAATCATTTACTCATTAATTAAAACGAATAAACGAAAACGTTGACTTATCAAAGATTCCAAATTCTAATAACATATGAAGACATGCTTTAGCCTATAAGTGAACACTCATCCCGAGAATTCCCAGGTAGGCATCCGGGTCCCTCGTCTGATTGGGATATATGCGCAATGCCAGCCTAGACAGAAGACTCAGAATACAGGCGTTCACCCTTCCAGATTGCACGTGTTCGTTATTAAAATCTAGAACTTCGACGAGATCTCAAGGTGGTTCAGGTTAAACCTGAGGATTTTGTCTTATTGGGAGTAGATCCTCTGATGGAGAGCAACCTTCTTGTAGTAGTGAAGGTAGGGATAAGAAGTAAGAGGGAGATAGAGAATAGCAAGTAAAGGAAGTAAGTACTTATTAAATCCTATGGTTATAGACTAGATTATTTTTCTAATAACCTAATTCCCTATAACCATGGCTCTGATACCAATCTGTAACACCCCAACCGATGGCGGAAACATCGGGATGTCACGTATTTGATGATTGTTCAGTAGCTCATGGTGAATAATAGATTCCATTAAATGATTTAAATGAATCACATACAATAGTTCTAGAATTTGTACATCAAATTGATTGAAACTATACACATATCTTCAAGCATCAATACAAATCTTCAAGCAAACAGAACCTGAAACATGTTAAGTTGAAAATGTTTTGGGTCAACAAAAGTTGGTGAGAATTACATAGGTTTTTGATGATTGAATAAAATGTTGTGCAATTCATGTGTCATGTCAATCTAGTCCATATGTGAGAACATATTAGAAATAAATCGAGTGCATAATCAACCCTGATGACTGTTATAAAATGATACATACCATACGCTCATGGTCCAATATGTTATACGATAACAAACACCCACGTAACCTTTGTAGGAGGCACGTATCCGGGTGGGATTGTCAGTCCAATAGATCTATCAATGTATACCGCCGGCTGATCAATGTTAATGATTATGCTAGAATGGTGCTTACTCTAATCATGCTCAAGACATAATGCAACATAGAAAACACATAGACACATTGATGATTGAATTGCAATGATGATGTTATAAACATGTTTCACCCCAAAAATAGTGAAAATAGAGTAAAGGGGCTATGTAAAACTCACCTTAGCAAAATGTTATGTCTGTTGAGAAATGTGTTGACCAAATGTATCAAGTATCACCCTAAAATGAGGTAATAAATATGTCTAAGTCTATCAAGTCTACAAATGTATAAGTTCTAGGGCTTCGAATTGGGGATAATTGCTCGTTTGATTAATATTAAAAATATTCGCCAATTGAGAGAAATTTAGTAAATAAATAACTAAAAATCTTTTTATAAATGTTAAATCTAGGATGGTCACAAGAATGTGTTTAAAGTATAAAAATAATTTTTACAAAATTATTTTCCTTAAATTAGATTTTTAAAATCTATTTATTACAAATTGTCAAACTTTTAACTTTAATATTCAAAAATATTAAAATTAAAGAATTATTAGTTTAAAAATCATATTTCTGTTCTAAATGTTTAAAAATAAATTGTATAAAATTTTGGTGCAAAAATACCAAAAATTGGATTTATTATGATTTAATTATGATTAAATCTAACAAAAATTGATTAAAAATATAAAATAAATGATTTTACTGAATTAAAAATCATTTCTGAAAAGTTTAATGTTATAAAAACTTAAAATAATTTTTGTGGAAATTAATAAGATCGTTTTGATATTTTAATGGAATTTTATAAATAAAATGGAATAAACTTGATTTATTTATTATAAATATTAAATAAATAAATTTCAGAAAACTAAAATTGTAAGTTAAACTTTTACATCAGATTAACACAAGATAATTTTTGTAGAATAAATAAAAGAGTTTTGATAATTTAAAATGAATTTACAAGATTTAATGTAATATATATATATATATATATATGTGGTTTGGTTAAAAAGATGAAAATAAAAGAAAATAGGTGTCCAAGCCGGGACTCGAACCCGGTTCCCCTCTGTTATCAAACCCAGGTAACAACCAACTGATCTGAGGATAAATTTGTTATTGGTTTTGTTTCGTTTTTTTATATAAACATACTTGAAAAGTTGTCATCTTCCCCAAATATCATACGAACCCTAGAATTTGCAATTGTTTGATTCACACATCAATAGCCCAATTAACCTTAGGGCTATTGATGTGTGAATGCCGAAGATCAAAACCCACAAAGATAATTATACTTACAACATTGTTACGAGCACAAACGGCCAGTCAACTTGTAAAGTCAAAAACGTGATTGATTATAACAATTAGAGTGTTACAGAGAGAATGGGAGGTTGAGAGAGAGTTGTGAGCGAGTTGGGACTGTTCTGGTACGTTCAATTTATAGTGTGGTTCGATGGTTAGGTTAATTGGAAAGTTTGACAATTTATTAAAGTCTAATACGCGTAATTACACTAATTGGTCAACGATAATTAGTAATAGACATGTAATCATAGATGAACGAGGCCGGTAATCACGTTATAAATTTAGATGCGTGAATCATGCTGATAAGCTTGGTCAAAAATAGACAAAAAGGGAAAAAAAAAAAAAAAAAAAACTTTATAAGTGTTGCTGCTGTTGATCGTGGAAGGGAAGAAGGGAAAAAGGAAGAAGTGAGTTTGTGTATTTAGATAAAAAGAGTTGGGGTTAAAACAAGAATTGCACGTGGCTCAGCTGGTTAGTGGTGTGTGTTGCTTGATGTTGGTCTCCGGTTCGAACCCTGGGGGAAACAACCTTTTTTTTTACAACAGATTTGAAAGGAGGGGGGTTTGGGCTGGGCTGGTTGGGCTGGGTTTAGTGGGCCGGATGCTGGGCTCCGGTTTGGGTAACAGGGACGAGGGGGGGGGGGGTGGTTTCAATTGTTTGATTAGTCAAGTATTTTTTTTTTTACAAAAGATGATTACTGATTACTATTATTTATTATTATTATTATTATTATTATTATAAACTTATATATTCATATATATATATATGTATATGTATGAATAATTATTATTGTATTAGGCTTCAAAATATCCCAAAAATAATAATAATAAAACTCGTCGTTTTAATCCCGAAACGTACAATTATTTAATGCGAAATGTTACAATTGCTCTGTATGTAAACGGATCAGTCAGCTCCCCCTTAAGGTCAACTCCAATCCCGTGATTGGGCTGTATCGGGGTATCCATCGGCTTCGAATCATCCATCTGGAATCGGCTCAAGACTTCAGAAACGTATTTCGTCTGGTGAATAAAGATCCCCATTGGTCTTTGCTCCACCTGCAAGCCTAGGAAAAACTGCATTTCTCCCATTGCGCTCATTTCGAACTTTTCCTGCATAACTTGTTCAAATTCCCTGCACAGAAGTTCGTTAGTTGACCCGAAAATAATATCATCAACATAAATTTGTACAAGAAGCAAATCATCTCCTGCTCATTTCGTGAACAGTGTGCAGTCTACCAGTCCGCGTTTGAATCCTTTCGAGAGAAGATACGTGCTCAGCTCCTCATACCATTGTCTCGGAGCCTGGTGCAACCCGTAGAGAGCTTTGTTTAACACATAAACCTTATCCCGGTGAATAGGGTCCTCAAAGCCTGGCGGTTGACCTACGTAAACTTCCTCTTTGACCACACTGTAAAGAAAAGCGCTCTTTACATCCATCTGATACACCTTAAATTTCTTCCATGATGCAAACGCTAGGAACATTCGGATAGCTTACAAGCGTGCAACCGGTGCATAGATTTCTATGTAGTCGATTCCTTCAACCTGATGAAAACCTTGAACGACCAAACGAGCTTTGTTTCGCACTATGACTCCTCTGTCATCCTTCTTGCATTTAACCACCCATTTGGTTCCAATTTTCTTTCTTCCAGGGGGCAAATCTGTCAACGTCCATACACCAAGTTTCTAGAATTGTAATAACTCCTCCTGCATTGCTTCCACCCAGGCATCATCCAAAAGAGCATCCTTGTAAGTTCGCGGCTCGACCTGCGAAACATAACAAGCAAACGACCAGTCATTTTGAAAACCAGATTTCTGTATTTTGGCATATAAAGCAAGGTTGCCAATATTTTCTGGTGCTTGAGCATTTCTCAGCTACCCTCTTGTCATCACGCTGCTACCAGGATCACCAATAACTTGTTCAAGCGGGTGTATCCGATGTATCCGAGATTCCGGATAATCAGGTACTTGTACTCCCGTTTGAGTTGTCAAATTCTCTGTAGAAACCAGATCATTACCCACATTCGATGTTGAAGCATCAGTATTAGTTGGGTTCACTGGTGTTGTCACTGTAGCATTGTCCAGAATAGCTTCACTTGTTGCATCATCGTCTTCATCTTCTGAATCTGATGAATTAAGCGTTGTGGAAGCTTCTTGGAACACCTCTTCTTCCATCACAGGAGCAGTGGTATCATTAGAAGCTGCTTGGGGGTTTACCGTGATCGGACGCACTAACGGTGAAGTCACGGCATTTTTGACCTCATAATATAAGCGAAGTACAGCTTCTTCAACCATGCTATCTAGATTGAATGATTCAAAGAAGTCTTTGTAATCAAACATCCAATCTGGTCCTCCACCCTGTACATTTTGTGTATATCTTTGAACTTCGACATTTGTCCACTCCTCGACTTTTCTAGTTCTTTTGTTGAATACCCGTTTTAATGGGGTTGCATATCCAACAAAATAACCTTCTTCAGCCTTTGGTGCAAACTTCTCTGAAGGATTCAACATTGTACACGGGGCACCAAATGGTTCTAGATACTCCAGATTCGGCTTGCATCGGTTCAACAGCTCATAAGAAGTCTTGCCAAACTTCTTCACTGTCAAAACACGGTCAAGAGTATAACATGCCGCGTAAATAGCTTCGTTCCAGAACATGACTGGAAGATTTGAATCCGCAAGCATAGTTCTCACCGTCTCTATTAGAGTCCTGTTCTTTCTCTCTGCGACACCGTTCTGCTGGGGTGTATACGGAGCGCTATATTCATGATGAATTCCTTTGTTTGCACAAAGATCCTCCATCTGAGCGTTTTTGAACTCCGTCCCATTGTCACTCCGGATTCGTTTGATCTTCAGACCATATATATTTTCCAGACGTGTAAACAGAACCTTCAGGTTATCAAAAGTGTCGCTTTTCTGATGCAAGCACATTACCCATGAAAATCTTGAATAATCATCAGTCACCACAAGACAGTACAACTCCCCTGCATGACTTTTACGTCTGACTGGACCGAATAAATCCATATGCAAACGCTCAAGCGGCAATTCAACGGAATTGACTTTCTTTGGTCTATGGGATTGTTTGTGCTGCTTTCCCTTTTTGCAACTAACACACTTGTCATTCAAATGGAAGTGTTTTATATTAACTCCCGTGACAAGTTCATTCTTCACTAACTGGTTCATCTTTCGCAAATGGATGTGTCCCATTCTCCTGTGCCACATAATTGATTCTTTTTCTGTAGCCTTAGATAGGAAACACGTGACTTGGCCATGGGTGGTCATTGCTTTGGACATGTCGAGAATATACAAGTTGTTTACTCTCGGTGCCTTCAGCATCACCCACTCTTTCGGAAGCTCAAACCCAGGTTTCAAGATATAACAGGATTTGTCATCAAAATACACAGAAAATTGTTTATCACAAATTTGACTAACACTGAGCAGATTGTAATCTATCTGTTTCACGTATGATATCCGCTCAAATGTCACGACCCTATTGCTTAAACTACCCTCCATCGTAATGTAGCCTCCCTTATTACCAGCAAATGCCACATAACCTCCGTTAATGTTTTTGATATCAAAGAGTAGCGTGAGGTCCCCTGTCATGTGACCAGAAGCTCCACTGTCAACAATCCATAGGCTGCTAACAGGGCCAGCTGGAGCTCCCAGCACATATAAAGTAGAGCAGTTAGATCTTTCGGGGGACCCAAGCCTGTTTGATCTTGGGTCTTTGAACGGGTTGTTTCAAAGATTCTTTCAATTCACAAACATCTTGGGTTAACTCAACCCCTTTCTTCTCACTCACAATTTTCTTTTTCTCACTCTTCTCACTCTGTGAAGTAGAGGCTCCTTCAGATTCCTTAGATGACCAAGATTGCTCAGATCTTTTCAAGATCCGGATCTGAGATTTTGAAGTCTCAGTCAGTTTCTTTACTTCATCTTTAAATGCAACCTTCTTGGTTACCTTCTCTGATTTAACAGAGACAGGTCCAACTGCTTGTTTTCCATTAGGTTTAGGAACAACCTTTTTGTTATCAGCAGTTGAGTTCATCACAGGTTTCTTAGCAGATTTATCAGTGGTCATCCGGTTGCGTTTATCATACGTCATCGGACGGTTTTCCCTCTTGTTGTAAAAATTGTTTTGATTATGATAAGATTCTTGCTGAGGGAAATACCGTCTTTGTGGATAACCGTAGTTGTCAACCGGATAATCATGATATTGCCTCATCTCCACCTCGTGCCTTTTGTGTCGTACGTACGGGCAGGCGGCAAGTAAATGTCCCCGTTCCCCGCACTTATAACACGCACGGTATTCCTCATAGTTTTCCTTGATCGGCGACTGGGAAAAGCTAGCAATGGGATATCGATCGACCATGCATTGTTTCCTTAAACTCTCAGGAGCTGGGTCCTTCGAGTAAGTCGGTTCAATAAAACTGTTTGCTTTATCAACAGGCAAAACAAATTGTGTGACATTGACCTTGGCATCTTTATCCGAATAAATTTTATCTAAAATTTCTTGAGGAATGTCATTGGTTCTTTCAAATTTTGGAAACCAAATCGTACTTTCCTGCCAGATCTTTTCGATTTTTGAATAATTGACAAACTTAATCGGATATTCATCATCAGATAAAATCTTATCGGAGCCTTGCATCCGATAGAAGATTTTGACAGGTTTGTCACACGATTCGTTTCTCATTTCATTGGTTTTCTCAGATTTAAGCTCATTTTTCTTTTCAACCGGTTTAACCACATTTTTCTCAGATTTAGTTTCAATTTTCCTTTCAACCGGTTTTCTCACATTTTTCTCAAATTTCTTTACCTCTTTCTTTTCAAAACTCTTACCAACAGACTTTTCATTTTTCTTAACCTCATTCTTACGATGAGCATTTGCCATTGGATGAATGATCTGAGACGGTGAGACTGGCTCAGTAGTGATTATATGATTTTCATCAGGGATATCACTTTCACTTTCAACCGTCTCAGATGGTTCATCTTCTTCATCTGAATCATCAGCAGCGACCACACCCTCATTATTTCCCAGTACTGGTCTCACATCAGAATACGGATCCCCGACACTGGAAGTGTTAGGCTCGTTTTCTGATGTGGAGTCAGAATTAACTAAAGTCTCCGGTGGTATTGCATGTAAGTTGTGATTCTCAAACAATACCGAAGATGGGACCGCCTTATAGTTTGCACTATTCGACTGGGAGGGTTCTTCTATGATATGGTCGACTACATATGCTATGTGCTTGTAACTCTCTAACTTCTTGTTTACTTTTTCATCAAAGCACTTGATTGTTGCCATTTCCAATTTAGTGTTTTCCATTTCATTGATGTAATTATTAATGGCAAGTTGTTTAATTGACAATGTCTTTTTAAGTTCAGACACATCCTTTTTATAACCATCAAGAACTTTGTTGAAATCTTTTAAATCTTTTTGATAAATCTGACAATTGAGTTTTGCACTCTCAAGTTGGACCTTGAGAAGCTTGTTCTCATCTGTCAGTTTTTCAAAATCATCACATTTATCACATTTAACACACGCTTGAGATTGAGTTTCAGAACTTACCGGTTTAGGAGGTTCTGTCATTGCCATCAAAGCGAAGTGAGCTTCCTTCCCTGCGAAGAATTTGGAGTAGTCAATCTTGGTGCATGCATCATCCACCATACATGACTTGCGGGTCATTAGGAAATCAGCTTCAGCTAACAGTTGGTCAATGTCATCATCTAGTGAATTCACACTAGCCTCTGAATCAGATTCACTCTCCATATCCGAGTAAGCTGAATCGTATTGGTCTCCAACATCCGTGACAGAATCAAGAATCATCCCAGATTTCTTTTCTTCACTCTCAGCAATCACATCCTTATTCACTTCCTCAATTTTCAACTCCGACACTTTTTCAATCACAACCTCCTCTTCAATCTCCTCATTCTCATCCAAACTCATCTGCTGTGCCACACAAGCCACGTTCCCAGCAGTGATCTCCTCCACCCCCAATTGCATACCAGTCCAATCAAAACCTTCATCCTTTTGGATCACAAGTGCTTGGTTTTGATTGTCAGTTTGGTTTTGGTTTTGTGTGTTAGGTGTAGAGATAGGAACAATAGTTCGATTTGGATTTTGTTGAGGTTGGTTTTCGGTGGTGAATTGTCTGGTGTTGGTATTTTGTTGACGGTTCTGATAATTGTTTTGGGATTGAAAGCTTGAGATGTTAGGACTGTTGTATGACACTTGATTTTGGTTTTGGTTTTGTCTGTTTTGGTATGTTGAATTGAATGGGTTTCGATTACCTTGCTGTGCTGGCTGTGTGCACTCTCTTTTAAAGTGACCCTTCTCTCCACAATTAAAGCATGTAACTTTTGCTTTGTTGAATCCATATGTGGTGTTGGGAGAAGTTGAGAGATCAGTTCTGCCAGTCTTCTGAATAAAGTCAGTGGCTCTCCTCATAATGCTTGCAAAAGCCCACTGAATGTCCATCAGCTCCATCTCCTCTTTGTCGATTTGAGCGTAGTCCTCATTGGTGAGATTGTTATTTCCAATTTGACTCGCTACCAAACCGTTGTAAGAAGCAACCATAGCAGATACAAGAGCAACATGCTGTTGAGCAATTTCAACAGTCACATTGTTAAGATTTGAGGTCTCTAACACAATTGGGTTTTGACTTGATTGTGCTTGAGTGATCTACATCTGATTCATGTGAGGAGGATATTGTTGTTGTCGTTGAGGTTGACTTGATGTGTAGCATGCGGCTTGTTGTAATGGTGAAAAAGGTGGAATAAAGTTTGGTGTTTGATAAGGTTGTTGTGTGTATGATGGTGTGTAAGATGAAGTTTGGGCAAGGTAGTTGATGGGTGCTTTTGTTGGTTCAACAACGTTGGATACACATGCTATGTGAGGAGCAACATTAGAAGTGGTGCTTGAAGCAGAAAGAGAGTTAGATGTACCACTCACATATAGATCAGGATTCTGTGGAATCTGAGCTCTCTTAGCTTTTCTCTTTTCCTCCATCTCTTTGTTTTCCAGCTTTTGAATGAACTCGTTAATAGTCCAATACTGGTATGCATCCTTCTCCTTCAACACTTCAATGTGTTGGTTCCAGTAGGGTGGTAAAGCATCAGCAAATTTATCTACTAACTCCGACATTGGTATGCTGATTTCATAGCTCGACAGTTCAGTGAGCAAATGGCAATACCGTGGAACCAACTCTTTTAGGGTCTCATTACCCATGTAACTGAAGTTTTCAAATTCCTTCCGAAGCTCTTCTATCCTCAGCTTCCTTGTCTTCTCATTTCGATCATGTCGATTTCTCAGCATATCCCATAGTTGTTTGGATGTAGTGCATTTTCCAAACTGATGCAATAGATCAGTGTTGATCGCCTGGGATAGCTGAGAGAATGCCTTCTTCTCTATCGCAAACCTTTTCTTCTCATCATCCGCCAAATTCTCCAAAGGTATCGGTTCTCCAGTATTCTCCAGAATAGGAGCAACGTAACCCTTCACAATCATTTGCCATGCCTCGGCTCCCTCAAGTCCTTGTCCCTCAACATGGATCTTAAACTTCGTCTTCCAAGTATTGTACTCTTTCATGTCCATTAGCTATGGTGGACGATTGCCGCTTCCAGAAGATAGATCATGAATAAGAGTGGATATGGCATTGGTCGTCTGCGAATGGACTGCTGCTACTGCTACTCCCCAATAGTTGTCAATCGGTTGTTGTAATGGTTGAACAACTTGTTGAGGAGCCGAACTAGTCATTGCCATATAATTGATTGGCTGTGATGGTTGACTAGTCTTCTGGGCTGCAACGGACCACGGATCTTGTGTTGTCTGCTGTTGTGGTGCTTGAGTAGGTCTAGGCGTTGTTGGGAAGTTCCACATCTTGTCCTGCAAACGATTAAACACGAAAAGATTAGAAATGTTTTAAAACAGGATGCTCCTTCGTACAGTCGAACGTGCGAATGAGAAATAAAGTTCTCCTTCGCCCGTTTTAGATTGATACGAATGTGAACTGAAACAACAAAATCTCCTTCGACCGCTTTTGTCTCTCTTTCGACCGTTCTCCTTCTCCTTCAACCGTTCGAACAGACGAAAGTGATACAACTGGGCGAATGAACCAAATAAGCAATCAAAGTCTTCTTTCGACCACTATAACACCTCCTTCGTACACAAAATCCTTCTTTCGACCCAAAAGATTTCCACTTTCGACCAAACTCTCTCTTTCGACCCCTGAGATTTCAAAAACGGTTATTCTTTGAAAATCAGTTAATTTTGATCATGTTTATCAAATGTTAATGGATTTTGATGATCTAAATCAGGTTTTGAATCGGAATTGATTTGGAACAACTTTAATGAAGAGAATTATCCAATTTAACCTCGAAATCAAGTTGTAATCAATCAAAATCTTATCACATCAGTTTGTTCATTGAAAACAGAAACTTTTTGACCAAAATTAGGTCCAAATCAACTGAAAAACTATTAATTTGTGGTTGTTTGATCCAGAATGGCTCTGATACCACTTTGTATGAGCGTGAAAGGATCGATAAACAACAAAGAATGATCAAACAAATTAGTTTTAGGTGCGGAAACCCTAAAACTATCACAAAATAATAGTCAAACAGATTAAAACACACAGATCATCATTTTCAAAAGTTTTCATTAATTAATCACTCAATTACACGTTGAAATATAGATACAATCAAGGTATGAACGATAAACGAGATAAACAAAACACTAGAGAGAGTTTCTGAAAGTGGAGGGAATAATAATGACCAAAAGTTACATTCAAAAATCAAACTTGTCTATTTATAGACTGCACATTCGCCCAAATTGATTGTGCGAATGTGCAGGTTCGCCCAAATCATCTGGTCTAACCAAGTTATACAATAAACTAAAATTCTCATTCGTCCATGTCACTTCCTTCGCACCTTTCATCTACATTCGTACCTACAAAATTGCTCCTTCGCACCTATGAAATCTCTCCTTCGCACCAACGATATAACCAAAACATATTGTATTGTTCAATCCAAAGCATTAGTCGCACTTTTGCATTTACAATATATATAGGTATCCGGTTTAATATTATCGGGTTAATATTATTGTCCCACACGTCTCACGTTATAATATTAATAAATATAGTCATAAATAATAGTATAATAACAATATTAATAATAACAATAATAATAACCTCTCTTGTCTTCCTCGGGTACGGGACAGGTTTGAACCTGGATTTCGTATGCTAACAGAGTTAACCGGGGTTAAACTTCTTATATATAAAAGGAATGGTTTTATGGGTTCTAGACTAACAGTTAAGGTGTGTTTGGGAATCGGACAGAGATTATCCATCCCAGTTAATAATATTGGTGGTTGGTTGTGGATCAATGGTTGAGTATAAAGGTAACCTGTTGGAGAGACAAGGGTACCATAGGGACCCGAAGATGGTGATGAACAGAACCGGTGGTGATGATGTGATCGGAGAAGGTAACAGTTGGTGGTTAGTCGGGGTAAATAGGACGGTATCAATAGTTTATATAGAGTGTCAGGTTATCAGTTATGAACAGAACGATGTTGGGTTTGTGATGTCGGGTACCGGAACAGGGAGTAGTCGGGTTTGGAGTTGGATACAGTGAACGACATAACTGGTCGGAGAAGATGAATAGTCAAAGATGGAGTATTATCATTATAAACAAAGCTGTCTGGTTATCCTGTTCGTCGCTGGAAGGACTATCTGTGCCGGGGAAGACAACCGGAGAAGGTGACCCGAGCCCGAAGTGATAACCGGAGCCGGTGAAGACAACCGGTCTGGTCCCCTCTCTCTCTCTCTCACTCCTCACGCTTTCCCTCCCTCTTATCTCTCTTTCAGTTTGCACAGAGGTCGGTGTCGAGTCAGAACCCGGTCACTAATGATGAAGAGTGACCGGAGAAGATGATGGTGGGGTGTCGGATGGTGAGCGGTGGCTCGCCGGAGACGGAACTCGGCCGGAGATGGTGACCGGTCCGGTCCCTTTCCCTTTTCCGATGACTCTCTCTCTCTCTCTCTCTCTCTCTTTCTCTCTCTCTCTCTCTCTTACGTAGTCTCTCACTCTCACATATGTCATTGATATGCAGGTTGTTTGTATTTGTAGTATATTGGTGAATGAATGTTAAGATGTTAAAGGATAGGTGGTTCATGCGTGAAAGTTAAGCAGGGAAATGAGACGGATGCGTGAGTTTGAAGCTCTCACCCATAAGGTGTTCCAACTTCTCAAGAAAGTCAAACATGGAAGGATGATATGTGCAGTGTATGTAGAAAAGAAGCAAGGAAAGGGGCTGTGGGCTTGGGTCGGATGGACTTGGTGGGCCGAGTAGGTTAAATGGGCCAAACGGTTGTTAGGTTTTCACAAATGGAGTCCAATTGTTATAGGCTAATATGTTTTGGGCTTATATTATCGGGTGGGCTGGATATATTGGGTCAATTCCGTTGGGCCGGATTAGCTTAGTTATAATATTAGATAATTATGTTAATTAATCATTATTAAGGAATGTTTATTCTTTTAGGTGTTACATTCTCCCCAACCTATTGGAATCTCGTCCTCGAGATTCGATTCGAATTGTCTTATAATGTTTACTAAATATCTTTTAGTTATTATTTTTGATAATCTTTATTTTATAATACTTATTATTAGGTTCTCCCCAACCTATAGAATTTGTCCCCCATTTATTTTTCTGATAATAAATTCTAAACTCTATAGGGTTAAAATGTTAAATGCTTAATTCTAGAGCCTTCTCTTAGCGTTATATAAATCAAGCTTATAAAACTTTAAATGGCTTTCTATTCTCAATGGTTTCTCGTAATATTATTTATCTTTGGCCAGTCCCTTGGCCGCATCAATTATATATTTTCTGGTGGCGTTAAGATATCGTTATATCTTAATCCTTTTTCTATTTATATAATAATTGCTCGATAAATACTAAGTCTATGTGTATTATACCTCTTATAATTATCTCGGGTTGTTCATGATAGTACTCGTCATCTTGAAATATTTTACATTCTATAATAGATTATTTTCTTAGAATTTTGTTCTATAATACGTTTTAAAATATATTCTATATTTTAATAATGAATATTCTATAGTCAAATCGAATGGCTTAATTTTTGGAATTATTTAATCTCTACAAAATTTAAACTTCTTTTATATATTCTGGAAATGAATTACTAGAAAATCACTTATCAGATTATCGTAGTCATATAGAATCGTATAAATATTATAACCTTAGATCCTGAGATTGGTTTTCTATAATCTATCAGCTTATTCGAATTCGATAAGTATAAGCAAATATTTTCAGAAGTAGCAAGCTATAAATATTTTCGAGCTGTATTAAATATTCAGATTGAAACTAGGCTTTGCAGAAAATTCGAATAACTAACCGTATAAAGTAGATATTTATAAAGCATAATCTATACCATAGAAATAATTTTAAGAAGTTCATGGAGTGGAATCTTCTGGTAATCAAGATAGTGATCTTGAATGATACTTCATGATATCGAGGCAATAATCTATCTCAAGAAATATGTTAGGAAGCATTCGGGTATATACTGAAAAATGATCCCCATCGTATAGGATATTTTCTATATATGCGAATGATTATAATAAAGTTCTCTATTAATGTGAAATGAATAGAATATGACCGAAGAAAGTTAATCTATTTGTAAGATACTTGATAATCTAGAAATAGATCATTCTTATATAAGCATACATCTACAAAGTGTAGGAATTCTCTTCAACATTGGACAATGCGTCTTCTTCTTTACAGTAGCATATGTCCCTACACGGAATTCTGTGGAAAATGTCCGGATATACCTCTCATAAGGGTCCGGATCTCTTTTTTCCACAGGGTTGTATAGAGGACATGTAGCCATCTTAATTCTATATATCGATTTGATTGCTAGCTTTTAATCAGTTCTGTATATAGATGAATATGGTTATTATGAGTTTCTAGTTTTTTTTTTTAGGCTGCCATGGACGCGTTCAATTTACAGAATCTCGATTTATAGAAGGTGGTTTATCGTTACGATATCTTACACCTTTTATATAAATCCAGCTCTCTTATCACATTGTCACAAGTTTCAGGTTTCGTGACTCAATGGTTGAGGTTATTGAGTTTGATAATCGTCTACGAACTTCTCCAAATTTCTTAAACAAATAAAGATGGTAGTGGTAGTACTATTGGTGTAGTACATTTTCGAACTTTCTCAAAATTTTACTGGATTATCAAGTCTTCAAACTTGATTTCCAATAATATTATTTGAATGATACAAAGAAAATAGATATACACTAGGATATACATATTTTTCTTTATATTCTTAGAATAAATAACCAACTTCATGTTTGAAAACTTAATTTGTCATGGGGAGACTTATAAATTTCCAGAAATTTAACATGTCGTTAGACTATCTGTGGAGCTAATATTCTGGTTGGAGTTTACAACTCGAGTACTGGTTTTTAAGGAAAAACTAAGGCATCGTGAGTTGGAGATAAATGACTAATCGTCTTCAGTAGATTGTAAAATCTCACTGAAAAGATATGAGGTAATTCGACATATGTATTATTCCATGAAGTTAAGAATATAATACACTGAGTAGAGATAATGATGACAATTGGGTGGGGATAGTTTCTAGGATTCTAGAGTAACAATTGACAATGATGTTGATAACCGAGGTATAAAGTCGTTAAGATCAATTTTCAAACTTTGAGGATAAAGTGCTAAAAGTTTAACCGGTCGGGTTGGGATCTTTTCTAGGATTTCTGGGATAATGATTTAGTAGTACTGGGTTGTTAATAACATAAATAGAGTTGTATAATCGATCTTTTAAACTTGGCGATAAACAAAATCGTGAATGTTTATCACGAATAAAGTCGGGGAATAACTTGTGATAGAATCAAAGGGTATTTAAGGAGTTTTTAGATTTGATCTCGAGCTAAACATGAAAGAATGTTAACCTTAGGCAGAAAGCTCAGGATACAAGGGCTCGCCCTTCCAGATTGCACGTGTCTCGTCATACCAGTGATCCCAAAACTTTTGGAAAGGAACATGATTATATAGTGATTGTATACTGATATGTTTTCGAATTGGAATACTATGAAGTCTTCAGGTGAAACATTACGTCCAACGAGTTGGACTTTTAAACTTGGAAATTTGTTTCGGATGAGATGAAAATATCTTTTAAATATCTCGATTTAATACAACTTTAATCTTTCTTCTATTAATTCGTTCAGACTGTGATGCCACTAATACTATTTCTTGATAATACGAATTGGATTCTGATATTCTTTTATCAATAAGATTTCTGACTTGAAAATAGTTTTCTACGTTTATAGGTTCAAGAAATGATCTTGCAAAGCGAATAGTACGAAGTTTAAAAGGAATCATAGAATATATATATATTTTCGGATATTTGTGAAAATATCTATATTGATGGTTTCAAAGGATGAGTTATACGAAAGGGTATATTTTTATAGAATATATTTATGTTCACTTGGTTTTATCATAAGGGAATTCGCATAAGCGGCAGGTAGAACGAATTTCATCGGGGGAATCATATCTGTTTAGAAACTTGATCATAGGAATGCTCAAGTGGGAGTATAATATTTGTATAGATTTATAACTTTTCTTTAATAATCAGATATATTCTTCTAATTATATCCGATTTTACACATAAATTTCTTCTTTGGGAAGGATACTACTTTTGATTTTATTATCTTTCAAGTAGATATAAAAGATTTGATAACTTTTCATATGATAGGACATGAAACTTATAATCGCAGTCTTATTCTTAACATGTTGCTCTTATATTTTTCTAACTGATACGAGAGATTGAAAGAATACTTCTATAATAACTTATCTATACTTCATAAAATTCTTGTTTATTCGTATTTCTTGTATTTCTGATATTTTATAACATTTGGTATTACCAAAGAATTTAATAGAAATCAATCGTGCCTGTAAATTCACAATTTTCTGGCCATTAAAAATTGTCAATTTACCTCACAATATTATTCTAGTAATTTCCTTGATAATTTTTCTGTACTTTCTTATAATTTCTATTGACATAAATTTCTTTCAAAATATTTTTGGCTGATCTTGGATCGGAAGAGGATTTCTATTAATTAAACCTGCTGCTCTGATAGCACCTGTAACGACTCAGGTGGCGCAGCGGATTAGCATTAACAGGTTTAATTGTAATGATTACATTAAACTGAATTTCAATACCAATGAAATACATAAAATGTAACCATAGTATCCTCTTCTTATCCAGATCTTCTATTCGTCAGCTTTCTCTTTAATAATCTTGTATAAATACCTGATAATAATAACTCAAGTTTAACCAACATACAACTCTTTCTATATGGTTCGGTCATTCTAAGGTGGAATATATTATCGATGGAGCACCATACAAATGCTTATTGTGGTTCCAAACCTCTACTTGGTTTAGAAAAATATATTCCCGTGAGTATAGATCGATTATACATGGTCCCGTAGCCTCTAATCGGTCCGGGTCTATACTCTATGATACCGAATGGATCCATTCTACGTGATTTCTATTCGACCGAATTCTATTATTTCTATTAACAACTCGATAACACTTTTATAATATAAACCATATAAAATACTTTGATAACGACTAGACAAGCATGTAATCAGCCCAAAGGCTTTAAAAGGGAAAGGGTCATGTACTCACCTCTATTATATTCTTCTGAATCTGTAGTCTATTCCCTATCAGTATATTCCCAAAATATTTTGTACCTATTATATTTAATAACATTAGCGCGTGCCAGGCTTGTGCACGTGATAACGCCGGGGACAATCCTTTAATAATATATTCTTTTATATTCTTGTATATATATATATATATAGGTATCCGGTTTAATATTATCGGGTTAATATTATTGTCCCACACGTCTCACGTTATAATATTAATAAATATAGGGATAAATAATAGTATAATAACAATATTAATAATAACAATAATAATAACCTCTCTTGTCTTCCTCGGGTACGGGACAGGTTTGAACCTGGATTTTGTATGCTAACCGAGTTAACCGGGTTAAACTTCTTGTATATAAAAGGAATGGTTTTATGGGTTCTAGACTAACAGTTAAGGGGTGTTTGGGAATCGGACAGAGAGTATCCATCCCAGTTAATAATATTGGTGGTTGGTTGTGGATCAATGGTTGAGTATAAGGGTAACCTGTTGGAGAGACAAGGGTACCATAGGGACCCGAAGATGGTGATGAACAGAACCGGTGGTGATGATGTGATCGGAGAAGGTAACAGTTGGTGGTTAGTCGGGGTAAATAGGACGGTATCAATAATTTATATAGAGTGTCAGGTTATCAGTTTTGAACAGAACGATGTTGGGTTTGTGATGTCGGGTACCGGAACAGGGAGTAGTCGGGTTTGGAGTTGGATACAGTGTCACACCCTCAAAATCCACTTGCGGAGTTTTACCGCGAGGCGCATGACAAACCAGGATCCAAACCAACGATCACAATAAACAAGTCTAAATGAATATAATGCAATTTCAAAACATAGTTTAAAATCCGCGTTTACAGCGGAAGCTTATTCAAAACAGTATCTCAAAAGTAAACCAAATGTTCAACATATGAAACCATGCGACTCTAACTAGACGCCGTGCAGACGCGTGCGCCCTAGTCCAGTAGTGCTACCATAGCGACCTGAGAAAACATGTAAAAGTTTACGTCAGCACAAAAATGCTGGTGAGTTTACAGGTTTTGTAATCCAAGTACCAAGTCAACCTGTCCATACTATAACAAATCGAAAACCAGTGTACGCTAGCTAGGCGTATGTTTTGCTACTACCACGATTGGAAAACCATTACTAACTCGCATACCAGATGTTGTGCCCGAAAAGTAAACCTGTTGTTCCTGTTGTTCCTGTTTGAGATAATATGCACTCGCCCGGCCCTCCAAGCCGACGAGCGGGGTTGGTCACTCCCAATAGCGCTATTCACATTTCCCCGTTGTGCAAACCCGCACATTCATGGTTTCCCCCGGGACTTCCAAAGATCGTGTAGTACACAATAGAAACCCATAGTATGACAGTATTTACCAAATAATCGTTTTAACACATGTTTTCTCCCCCGAAAATATGAAACCAGTTTAAAAGAGGGACCGTAAACTCACCTTAAGTTGCGTTACTCCTTAACACGAGTAAACTCAGCTGCTATGCTAGTCCCGTAAAGCGGCGACCTAACATATGACAGTTACAAGTACTTAGACTAATAACCCGCAGGTTAATTAGTCCCTAGATGTCCAGACCATAACCAAGTTCGTTTGAAAACACCGTGACTGTTTAACTGACCCAAAGTACAAGACTCGACATCCCATTGGTGACCCGAGACTCCCCGTGTTATGTTTACGTTCTCAAACATGCAATCATGCAATCACACTTAACATACGTTAACGCACAACAAGTTATAGCATATAGTTCACGTATCACCGAATTACATCCAAACATATGTTACCAAGTTATTAGATATGTTACGGGGTTCCTAGCATGTTCCTACATGTCAAATCGGGTCTCGGAATGCTAATTTACACTTACAGCAGCAGTACACACGATTAGGAAAAGTCAACTAGCATTTAGGTTGGTCAAATAGCATTTAGGAAAGCTAATCGCATGTAACTACTAGCATTTAGGGCTATACCACATGTAACTACTAGCATTTAGGGCTATACCACATGTAACTACTAGCATTTAGGGCTATACCACATGTAACTACTAGCATTTAGGCTATACCACATGCACTACTAGCATTTAGCCCTCTACTCGCATGAATATAGGCGATTAGGGACTTCTTATAGGCGATTGGTCCCCTAATCGCCTCTAACATAGGCGATTAGGGTTGCTAATCGCCTGTAACCTTGCTGTTCCGGTTTTTCGCGCGTTTAACGCTCCCAATCAGATCCAGAACGTGTGTAACCATCCAATATCATCCCAAACACTATCCTAAACATGTTTCAACTAAAATCCTTCGTTTTGCCTCGTATTATCAGTCCTCCATGAAATCACGTATTCCAAACACCATTCACATAGCATGCAACATCACAATAACATGCGTAACTATCACCCTAATAATCAGTTACTCAGATTTTATCATCATAATATCATTATTATTCTGATCTAACCTAATAACATGTCATTCATTCCTCTTGAATCATAAAAACCCTAGCTTTCTAATCATAAACACACATAACACATGTATACTAGTTAAAATCCGATTAACAACACTTATTAACGATTTTCAGAAAGCTTTTCCGTTTTAGAACAGGTCTGGACTATTAGGGATTGAATAAAAACGTTTATAAGATTGCATGGATGGAAACCAAACCTTAGATTTGTAAAGGAATGATGGATTAAGCTTGAAACCTTGTGTTTTGATCAAAAATCGCGTTCCAGAGGTTGTGTGTGTGTTGGGGCAGGTTATGGGACGACTAGGGTTTGTATAATGAAGTTTATGAGGTCAAGTATGGTATTTATAGTCGGTTTTAGTCGTCCAGCCCGTAACACGCGATTATGCAGCCCTTACACGCGATTAGGAAGCCTAATCGCATGTAAGTTCATGCAATTGGGGCCTAATCGCATGAATAGTCATGCAATTGGTCCCTACTCGCCCCTAAGGTCCCCCACTCGCCCCTCCTATAGGCGATTGGGCTATCCTAATCGCCTATATGGGCCTGTTCCGTGTGTTTTGCGCGTTAAACCCCGTTTTAACATATGTTAACACATATTCACATACTAACAAGTCACATAATGATTGTAAACACATAACACTTGTAAATACACATATTCACACTCGTTCACCAATTCCCGGGACTCGAGACTTGTATGTTCCGTATGCCCTGACGATCCTACAAATCGTCACCGTTTGTACACTTGGTTAAGGACTGACATCTAATGAATCTCTAGACCAACATCCAATGATCTTCTAGACTAAACCGATAGTTCCCGAACCATAACCCGACTTAACTAACCCAGTTAAGTACAATATACGCGTGACTCGCTAAGGTAGACTTTCATCTAGACAGCGTTGTTAACCAGAATTTGCCGAGTGTCACATCATCCCCACGTTAAAAGAATTTTCGTCCCGAAAATTGCACAAGTACCAAAAGAACAAAAGAAATAACGAAGGGAACAAACAAAATATAGAAACCAAAAGAGAGATTTACACGAGTTGTCACGTCATCCCCACGTTAAAAGGAATCTCGCCCCGAGATTCATTCAGCTGCAGAAGAGACATATCTCGACTCGAACGCTTCCTTAGAAAAGAGATGAGGATACTTAGACTTCATCTGATCCTCCCGTTCCCACGTATACTCTGGTCCCCGGTTCGAGTTCCAGCGAACCTTAACGATGCGAATCTTGCTATGACGTAGGCTACGAATCTTGTAATCAAGGATCTCCACAGGTTCTTCCACAATCCGAAGACGATCATCAACCATGATCTCTTCCAGTGGAACAATGAGAGACTCGTCAGCCAGACACTTCTTCAAGTTGGACACATGGAAGACGTTATGTACGTTACCAAGCTCCGTCGGTAAATCAAGACGATATGCCACCGGCCCAATCCGTTCCAGGATCGTAAATGGGCCGACATACCGCGGATTGAGTTTGCCACGCTTCCCAAAGCGTATGACGCCCTTCATGGTGAGACTTTTAGAAGTACTTTGTCATTAACTTGGAATTCCAATGGTTTGCGACGCTGATCAGCATAACTCTTTTGCCGATCCCATGCCGCTGCCAACCGGTTACGAATCTGTACGATCTTTTCCGAAGTTTCGTACACTAGTTCAGGCCCAGTGAGTTGACTCTCACCCACTTCAGCCCAACAAAGAGGAGAACGGCATTTCCGTCCGTACAGTGCCTCGAACGGAGCCGCCTTGATGCTCGTGTGATAACTGTTATTGTACGAGAATTCTACTAACGGTAGATGAGCTTCCCAACCCTTGCCAAAATCGATCACACATGCCCGCAGCATGTCTTCTAAAGTTTGAATCGTGCGCTCACTCTGACCGTCAGTCTGTGGATGATAAGCCGTACTCATGTCTAGTTGGGTACCCAAAGCCTTGTGCAAAGACTTCCAGAAGTGAGAAGTAAAATGGGAGTCACGATCCGAGATAATAGAAACTGGCACCCCGTGCTTAGAAACAACTTCCTTCAAATAAAGACGAGCCAAACGATCCATGGTGTCGGTCTCCTTAATAGCAAGAAAATGGGCTGATTTCGTCAACCGATCGACAAACACCCATATCTTGTCATTCCCGCTTGGTGATTTAGGAAGTTGCGTGACAAAATCCATGGTAATCCGTTCCCATTTCCATTCCGGAATTTCAGGTTGTTGCAAGAGACCCGACGGTTTCTGGTATTCCACCTTGACCTTAGCACAGGTCAAGCATTTGCTCACGTATGAGGCTATATCCGACCTCATGTTTGGCCACCAGTAAAGCACTTTCAGATCTTGGTACATCTTATCCGAACCAGGATGAATAGAATACCGGGACTTATGAGCCTCATCAAGGACAAGCTCCCGTAGTCCCCCGAATAAAGGAACCCATATGCGTTCTGCGAAGTAGTGCAGGCCATCAGGCCTTTGCTCGAGGTGCTTGTCGGCACCGTGCATAGTTTCAGCTTTAAGGTTTTCCTCCTTCAAAGCTTCTAACTGAGCAGAACAGAGTTGATCAGGTAGAGATGAATGAATGGTGAGCTGCAACGCCCGAACGCGACGAGGTTTAGTCGATTCCTTCCTGCTCAAGGCGTCTGCTACAACATTCGCCTTGCCAGGATGGTACTTAATGGCACAATCATAGTCGTTCAGAAGTTCAATCCAACGACGCTGCCGTATGTTCAAATGTTGTTGGTCGAAAATATGTTGGAGACTCTTGTGATCGGTGTAGATGGTGCATTTGGTACCGTACAAGTAATGTCTCCAAATTTTCAACGCGAATACCACTGCACCCAACTCCAAGTCATGGGTGGTGTAGTTCTTCTCGTGCACCTTGAGTTGACGAGAAGCATACGCAATCACTTTCTCGCGTTGCATCAACACGCAACCGAGACCATGAATAGAAGCATCACAGTAAACAACAAAATCATCAGGGCCTTCAGGTAAAGACAAAATAGGAGCAGAACACAGTTTGAATTTTAGTTCTTCAAACGCTGACTCTTGTGGTTCACCCCAGTCGAATTTCCTATCCTTCTGCGTGAGAGTGGTCAGGGGTTGAGCGATCTTCGAGAACCCCTGAATGAAACGACGATAGTAGCCCGCAAGGCCTAGGAATTGCCGCACCTCAGTTGGCGTCTTTGGTGCTCCCAGTCCTTGATCGCTTCGATCTTAGCTGGATCGACATGAATTCCTAGTTCATTAACCACGTGTCCTAGGAACTGAACTTCGCGTAACCAAAAGTCACACTTTGAGAACTTGGCGTAAAGTTGTTCCCGTCGCAAGAGTTCCAAAACTAACCGCAGATGTTCCTCGTGTTCGGTCTTGTTCTTAGAGTAAATCAGGATGTCATCAATAAACACGATGACGAACTTGTCAAGATATGGTTTGCAAACGCGGTTCATCAAATCCATGAAAACCGCCGGTGCGTTTGTAAGACCGAAAGGCATGACCAAGAATTCGAAATGGCCATAACGTGTACGAAAGGCAGTCTTTGCAACGTCAGCTTCCCTTACCCGCAACTGGTGATAACCGGACCTCAAGTCAATCTTGGAATAATAACTAGAACCCTGGAGCTGGTCGAATAGATCATCAATACGTGGAAGAGGATAACGGTTCTTGACGGTCAATTTGTTCAGTTCCCTATAGTCCACACATAATCGGAAACTTCCATCCTTCTTCTTAACGAACAGAATCGGGGCTCCCCAAGGGGAAGAACTTGGTCTGATGAAACCCTTGTCCAAGAGTTCCTGTAACTGACTAGACAATTCCTGCATCTCGGGAGGTGCAAGACGGTAGGGGGCCCGAGCAATAGGAGCAGCCCCTGGTACAAGATCAATACCGAACTCGACCTGACGATGGGGAGGAAGACCAGATAAATCATCGGGAAAAACATCAGGAAACTCGCGTACAACCGGAATATCGTCGATCTTCTTCTCATCACCAGAGGAAACAGATAAAAGCGCCAAAACGGCTGGATAACCCTTTCGAAGACACTTAAGGGCTTTCATGCTAGAGATGATGTTTAGCGGAACACCACCCTTGATACCGTACACAGAAAGGAATTCTCCATCAGGGAGAGGAATCCGAATAACCTTGTCGTAACAGACAATCTCTGCGCGATACAAAGACAACCAATCCATTCCTACCACAACGTCAAAACTACCCAAAGGTACCGGCATAAGGTCGATGGGGAACGATAAACCCGACAACTCTAATTGACACTCCCGAAGGACACTAGTAGCTCCAATCATTTTCCCGTCCGCCAACTCAATAATATACTTAGTCTCTAATGGTACGGGTATTACATCTAGCAGTCGACTAACTTCCATGGATACAAAACTCTTGTCGGCACCAGAATCAAATAACACACTAACAGAACGATTATTGAGAAGGAACGTACCGGTAACTGTGTCAGGATCCTGTCTAGCCTTAGCGGCTCCAATAACGAAGGCACGTGCATTTCTGCCGCCGCCCCCGTTGTTCCCATTACCGTTGTTTCCACCCTGCTTCAGTTTTGGGCAATCCTTCTTGTAATGCCCAGTCTCACCACAGTTGTAACATCCTTGTCTTCCCGTAGTCCCTTGAGTAGTAGGAGCTGAATTAGTAGTCGGGGCCTGGGTCGATGGAAGTGTAACCCAACAATCTTTAGCATAATGCCCTGTTCGCTGGCAGCGATGACAACGGTTACTGTCGCAGTTCCCTTGATGATGACGTCCACACTTGTTACATTTGGGCAGTTTCCCCGCATAACCACCCTGCTTGTTACCCGAAGAAGAAGAACCCCCATTATCAAACCTCTTACCCTGCTGTGCTGGCCCAGATCCCTTCCCTTCATTATCCCACTTGCGCTTGTTGTTCTCTGGGGCCTTAACAGTCGAACCCTTAGCAGGCAAAATACCCTCATTCTCCTTCAAGTTGGTCATCCTATGAGCTGATCGGACCACCTCTGAGTATGTAGGATGATTTCCTGCAGCCACTAACCCTGCGATCTCAGGTACTAACCCCGAGATATAATGCTCAATCCTCCTGTATTCTGGCACATGCAGATCGGGACACAGCACTTCCAACTCATTCCGCCTCACAGTATACTTCTCAATTTCCGACCCCGACATCTTGAGGTTCCACACCTCGTGCTCTAGCTTCTGCACCTCTTCCCTCGGACAGTACTCTCGCTTCAACAGTTGCACAAAATTCTCCCACGGCATAGCATACGCCTCCCCAATACCCATATTCTGGGTGATGTTATTCCACCAAGTCAATGCAACATCCTGGAATAACGTAGCAGCATACTTAACCCGATCTTCTGGGAGACAGTTACACATCAGAAACACTGACTCCACTTTCTCCAGCCACCTAAGCAAGCTCACCGCACCCTCAGTGCCAGAGAATTCCTGGGGCTTACAGTCCCGAAACATCTTGTAGGTACACATGGGTGGGGGTGGGTTAACAGGACCACCTGAAATGAAATGCGTCAGGAATCACGACGAATGTAAACAAGGTTCACCAATGAGGCAAAGAAAATGGATAAATCAACTTACCACCACCGTTGTGCCCTAACTGGAAGGCAGCTTGGAGCAAGTTGTTCAGATCAGCCTGCGATAGGTTAATACCTCCACGACCCCCAGCACCACCGCGACCACCACCACGTCCACCATTGCGACCACCTCCACGTCCTCCTCTTACTCCAGACATGATTCTGGCAGAAAGAACGAGAAAGTTTAGTTTCGCAGATAAAGATAACCACTAATGTTTACAAGATCAAAGCTAGATCCAATCCAGGACTATCCCTTCAAACCCAGAGCTCACCAGGGCTTCCATGGATTTCGGTTTATGATTTTGTGTGCACCCAAAATGATAAACCGCTCTACATGGTCCTCCAAGTGTTCTCCTAGTTCAAAGTTCGAATCACCGAACATAGACTCTTAGCTATACACCGTAATACTACGGTAGTTTATGGCAAGTGTTTCTATTGGAGTATGAATGGGAGATGTCCGAGCCTTGGACAAATCTCAAGAGTACACGATTCACTCCGATATACTACACTGCCTAGAAAGTAAGTAACCCGACCTAAGATAGAACGGATGATGTAACGTAGAAAGACCAAATGATTTAGAGACACCCCGACAAGACCATACGTAAACCACCATAATGTTTAGTACCATGTGATCGTCTAGTGTGTGCGACTCGGCTATAGACTAGACTCTACATGCAGTCCTAGTTCACTATAACCATTGGCTCTGATACCAATCTGTCACACCCTCAAAATCCACTTGCGGAGTTTTACCGCGAGGCGCATGACAAACCAGGATCCAAACCAACGATCACAATAAACAAGTCTAAAGGAATATAATGCAATTTCAAAACATAGTTTAAAATCCCCGTTTACAGCGGAAGCTTATTCAAAACAGTATCTCAAAAGTAAACCAAATGTTCAACATATGAAACCATGCGACTCTAACTAGACGCCGTGCAGACGCGTGCGCCCTAGTCCAGTAGTGCTACCTTAGCGACCTGAGAAAACATGTAAAAGTTTACGTCAGCACAAAAATGCTGGTGAGTTTACAGGTTTTGTAATCCAAGTACCAAGTCAACCTGTCCATACTATAACAAATCGAAAACCAGTGTACGCTAGTTAGGCGTATGTTTTGCTACTACCATGATTGGAAAACCATTACTAACTCGCATACCAGATGTTGTGCCCGAAAAGTAAACCTGTTGTTCCTGTTGTTCCTGTTTGAGACAATATGCACTCGCCCGGCCCTCCAAGCCGACGAGCGGGGTTGGTCACTCCCAATAGCGCTATTCACATTTCCCCGTTGTGCAAACCCGCACATTCATGGTTTCCCCCGGGACTTCCAAAGATCGTGTAGTACACAATAGAAACCCATAGTATGACAGTAGTTACCAAATAATCGTTTTAACACATGTTTTCTCCCCCGAAAATATGAAACCAATTTAAAAGAGGGGCCATAAACTCACCTTAAGTTGCGTTACTCCTTAACACGAGTAAACTCAGCTGCTATGCTAGTCCCGTAAAGCGGCGACCTAACATATGACAGTTACAAGTACTTAGACTAATAACCCGCAGGTTAATTAGTCCCTAGATGTCCAGACCATAACCAAGTTCGTTTGAAAACACCGTGACTGTTTAACTGACCCAAAGTACAAGACTCGACATCCCATTGGTGACCCGACACTCCCCGTGTTATGTTTACGTTCTCAAACATGCAATCATGCAATCACACTTAACATACGTTAACGCACAACAAGTTATAGCACATAGTTCACGTATCACCGAATTACATCCAAACATATGTTACCAAGTTATTAGATATGTTACGGGGTTCCTAGCATGTTCCTACATGTCAAATCGGGTCTCGGAATGCTAATTTACACTTACAGCAGCAGTACACGCGATTAGGAAAAGTCAACTAGCATTTAGGTTGGTCAACTAGCATTTAGGAAAGCTAATCGCATGTAACTACTAGCATTTAGGGCTATACCACATGTAACTACTAGCATTTAGGGCTATACCACATGTAACTACTAGCATTTAGGGCTATACCACATGTAACTACTAGCATTTAGGCTATACCACATGCACTACTAGCATTTAGCCCTCTACTCGCATGAATATAGGCGATTAGGGACTTCTTATAGGCGATTGGTCCCCTAATCGCCTCTAACATAGGCGATTAGGGTTGCTAATCGCCTGTAACCTTGCTGTTCCGGTTTTTCGCGCGTTTAACGCTCCCAATCAGATCCAGAACGTGTGTAACCATCCAATATCATCCCAAACACTATCCTAAACATGATTCAACTAAAATCCTTCGTTTTGCCTCGTATTATCAGTCCTGCATGAAATCACGTATTCCAAACACCATTCACATAGCATGCAACATCACACTAACATGCGTAACTATCACCCTAATAATCAGTTACTCAGATTTTATCATCATAATATCATTATTATTCTGATCTAACCTAATAACATGTCATTCATTCCTCTTGAATCATAAAAACCCTAGCTTTCTAATCATAAACACACATAACACATGTATACTAGTTAAAATCCGATTAACAACACTTATTAACGATTTTCAGAAAGCTTTTCCGTTTTAGAACAGGTCTGGACTATTAGGGATTGAATAAAAATGTTTATAAGATTGCATGGATGGAAACCAAACCTTAGATTTGTAAAGGAATGATGGATTAAGCTTGAAACCTTGTGTTTTGAACAAAAATCGCGTTCCAGAGGTTGTGTGTGTGTTGGGGCAGGTTATGGGACGACTAGGGTTTGTATAATGAAGTTTATGAGGTCAAGTATGGTATTTATAGTCGTTTTTAGTCGTCCAGCCCGTAACACGCGATTATGCAGCCCTTACACGCGATTAGGAAGCCTAATCGCATGTAAGTTCATGCAATTGGGGCCTAATCGCATGAACAGTCATGCAATTGGTCCCTACTCGCCCCTAAGGTCCCCCACTCGCCCCTCCTATAGGCGATTAGGCTATCCTAATCGCCTATAGGGGCCTGTTCCGTGTGTTTTGCGCGTTAAACCCCGTTTTAACATATGTTAACACATATTCACATACCGACAAGTCACATAATGATTGTAAACACATAACACTTGTAAATACACATATTCACACTCGTTCACCAATTCCCGGGACTCGAGACTTGTATGTTCCGTATGCCCTGACGATCCTACAAATCGTCACCGTTTGTACACTTGGTTAAGGACTGACATCTAATGAATCTCTAGACCAACATCCAATGATCTTCTAGACTAAACCGATAGTTCCCGAACCATAACCCGACTTAACTAACCCAGTTAAGTACAATATACGCGTGACTCGCTAAGGTAGACTTTCATCTAGACAGCGTTGTTAACCAGAATTTGCCGGGTGTCACATACAGTGAACGACATAACTGGTCGGAGAAGATGAATAGTCGAAGATGGAGTATTATCATTATAAACGAAGCTGTCTGGTTATCCTGTTCGTCGCTGGAAGGACTATCTGTGCCGGGGAAGACAACCGGAGAAGGTGACCCGAGCCCGAAGTGATGACCGGAGCCGGTGAAGACAACCCGTCTGGTCCCCTCTCTCTCTCTCACTCCTCACGCTTTCCCTCCCTCTTATCTCTCTTTCAGTTTGCAAAGAGGTCGGTGTCGAGTCAGAACCCGGTCACTAATGATGAAGAGTGACCGGAGAAGATGATGGTGGGGTGTCGGATGGTGAGCGGTGGCTCGCCGGAGACGGAACTCGGCCGGAGATGGTGACCGGTCCGGTCCCTTTCCCTTTTCCGATGACTCTCTCTCTCTCTCTCTCTTTCTCTCTCTCTCTCTTACGTACTCTCTCACTCTCACATATGTCAATGATATGCAGGTTGTTTGTATTTGTAGTATATTGGTGAATGAATGTTAAGATGTTAAAGGATAGGTGGTTCATGCGTGAAAGTTAAGCAGGGAAAGGAGACGGATGCGTGAGTTTGAAGCTCTCACCCATAAGGTGTTCCAACTTCTCAAGAAAGTCAAACATGGAAGGATGATATGTGCAGTGTATGTAGAAAAGAAGCAAGGAAAGGGGCCGTGGGCTTGGGTCGGATGGACTTGGTGGGCCGAGTAGGTTAAATGGGCCAAACGGTTGTTGGGTATTCACAAATGGAGTCCAATTGTTATAGGCTAATATGTTTTGGGCTTATATTATCGGGTGGGCTGGATATATTGGGTCAATTCCGTTGGGCCGGATTAGCTTAGTTATAATATTAGATAATTATGTTAATTAATCATTATTAATGAATGTTTATTCTTTTAGGTGTTACACCCGGGCTCGCTCCGGGTGGTCTGATCCGTTGTATCGCGTGTTTTCTACGACGTTTTCCCTATTTTGGACCATATCAAGTGCAACCCCATGTGTTAAGACCCCAACCATCCTAACGGTTCATCGATTACGGTTTTTAAATAACATGTTCGGTTTAAGTTCATGTAATCACATGTAGTTTGCACATAGTTTCACAGAAACACGTAATTGATATCAATCTCAATTAATTAATTCACAATTATCTAATTTCACAATTCACCAACGCCCGGGGTTCACTACTCATGTATATAGTTTGGTAATTCCCCGAATTACCACTTCATGCAGTTATTTACCTATAACTGTGCAACGTGAGACTTATCTAGCTAACCCTAGTTAAGTAGAATGCAAGGAATGTAACTACAAGTAACTAGAATTTAGTTAAAGTGAAAACCTGAAATTGCAGGGTATCACATCATCCCCAAGTTGAAAGGAATTTCATCTCGAAATTCGGTAAGTAAACAGTAAAGCCAGCGTAAAATATGTAAAAATGTGTGCTTGGTTCCCGGATGTCACATCATCCCCAAGTTGAAAGGAATTTCGCCCCGAAATTCACTTTGAGAGAGCTGCTTTACGTTTAGTGTTTGGTTTATGCCTAGTTCAGGTTCAGTAAAGAGATGTGGGTATTTAAGTTGCATTTGACCCATGCGTTCCCACGTGTATTCCGGTCCTAGCCGGGTATTCCATCTTACCTTAACAATGGGTATAGTGCTCTGTTTGAGTTTCTTGATGCCCCACTCAAGAATCTCCACTGGTTCTTCCATGAACCGTAGCTAGTCGTACACCTGGATCTCCTTCAGTGGCACTACCAGTGTCGTATCAGATAGGCTTTTCTTTAGATTTGATATGTGGAATACATTGTGCACCCCACTGAGTTCATCAGGCAGGTTTAACCTGTAAGCTACTATACCAATCGTTTCAATAATCTCGAATGGTCCAATGTATCGCGGGTTCAACTTTCCCCGTTTCCCAAAGCGTATCATACCCTTCTAAGGTGACACCTTTAATAGTACCTTGTCCCCAATCAGGAACTCCAAAGGTTTCTTATGCTTATCAGCGTAACTTTTCTGTCGGTCACGAGCAGCAGCCATCCGGTTTCTGATTTGTACTATCTTATCAGAAGTTTCATGCACGAGTTCGGAACCTGTCAGCTGGCTATCCCCAACTTCAGTCCAGCAGATGGGAGATCTACACTTGCGTCTATATAATGCCTCAAAAGGCACACACTGAATAGAACTGTGGTAACTGTTGTTATATGAGAATTCGATTAAAGGAAAGTGCTTATCCCAACTGTTTCCAAAGTCCGTCACGCACGCTCGTAGCAGATCTTCCAATGTTTGGATGGTACGTTCACTTTGTCCATCCGTTTGTGAGTGATAGACTGTACTCATATCTAAGCGAGTCCCCAAAGCATCTTGGAGAGTAGTCTAAAAATGAGAAGTAAATCGTGCGTCACGATCAGATATGCGAGAAGTAGGCACCCCATGCCTAGAGACAACTTCCTTAATATACAGGGCAGCTAGACGTTTCAACTTGTCTGTCTCCTTAATTGCCAAGAAATGTGCTGATTTGGTCAAACGGTCTTCGATGACCCAAATCATATCATGCCCGTTGGATGTATTGGGAAGTTTAGTGATAAAGTCCATAGATATCCCATCCCATTTCCACATAGGTATTTTTGGTTGCTGGAGTAAGCCTGAAGGTTTCTAATACTCAATCTTAACCTTGGCACCCGTTAAACACTTACTAACATAAGTGGCTATCTCAGCTTTTATGTTTGGCCACCAGTAAAGAGTTTTGAGATCTTGGTACATTTTATCCGAACCAGGATGTACCGAATAACGAGAGGTGTGAGCTCGTCAAGCACGAGTTGTCTGAGATCCCCAAAACGCGGAATCCAGACTCGATTCATGAAGTACTGAAGACCATCTGTCCTCAGTTCCAGGTACTTATCAGCACCATGCAGTGTCTCAAGCCCGATGTTTCCTTCTTTCAAGGCCTCGCCCTTGCTCAGTGAAAAAGGATAAGCCTCAGTATTTGAATTCTTCGAGTTCGCTTCGGTTTAGTGGTACCGCGTCATATGCATCGTGCGGCTTTTCGTGTACGTGCGCCAAAACACTTGCAAGGGTTCTCTCCCCTGCACTATTGTCATTTTCTCATCCATGAGGTTTGTTAGGATACTAATCCCAGTAATGCGCCACCTAGTGTAATCTTGGATCCCCACCAGTGACGTGTTCAGAATCAGCATTAGAACTAGAAGATAACATATCTCCTGAAATCATGTGTTATAGATATATGTAGCTAAAAGCTTGTTGTGCACTAAAGTTGTGAGTGTACTAACGCTTATGCTATGATGATTATGGACTAGAATCTACATGTAGTCCTAGTTCACTATAACCAATGGCTCTAATACCAATTTGTCACACCCTCAAATTTCCACTTGCGGGGTTTATACCGCGAGGCGCATGACATACCAGGATCCCATAGCCATAAGTCATATGAACGAACTCTAAACGCCCAAACCATTTAGTTCGTTTTCAAAAATAAAAGTTTAGTTAAGTTGCAGGAGCATAAACCAAATTTAAACCTTTTAAAACCATGCACAAAACAACGCCTCCAAATCAAAACCATATAAAAGAAAACGTAAAGCATGATATGTAATTTAGGTGTATGCCCAAGACCCAAATGCCATGAAACGTGCTGTGCTTCTGTAGATGCACGTATTGCGACTAGTTGCTTTGGATTAATAATAAAAGTGTTTTTGCATGTTTACGAAGGGTGGAAGGAAGCATATTATAGGTCGAAGGTAGAGTGTTTTGGTCGAAGGGAGAAGACAGAAGACAGGTTTTGGTTTGAGCTCTGTTGCAGGTCGAAGGAACACATTCGATCTTGTTGAAAGGTCGAATGTGAATATCTATATAAGTTGAAAGTTTTGTTTAGTTTGTAACTTTTGCCATTTCAGTGAGTGTGTTGAATCTAGGTTTTCTCTTTGTGTCTTGAACTTTCTGAAGTTGATTTATTTCATTGTAAACCTAATTTGTAAGCAAAATTAACAAGTTTATTAATGAAATGGAGATTGAAAAGGTGATTGATTATGTCTGATTCGATCTATTTCATTTTGTAAACAATCTAGGTTTTCCGCATCTGGATTGTTAGACTTGTATGATCATATAACTGTTTTCATCAAAACTGGTCCTCTACAATGGGGTATCAAAGCCAATCTAGATCATAGAACTACAAATTGATATGTTTTGAACAGATTTTGACCCAAAATTGTCGAAATTTTTTCTATTTTGCATAAACATTGAGTTTTAATGGAGATTGATTGTTTTGGACTAGATTTGACGGATAAAATCAAAATTTTCATTCATTAAAGTTGATCTCCATCAAATCCGAAGCAAAACCTGATAAAGATGATCAAAATCTATAAAATTTTGAAAAATTTGGATCAAATCAACTGATTTTTGAAGAATAACCGTTTTCCAAATGGGTCAGGTCGAACCAGAGAGAATAGGGTCGAACGTGTGAGTTTTTGGGTCAAACCAAGTTATTTCAGGTCGAATCTGAGTATTTTAGGTCGAACCAAAACTTTTCTTGTGTGTTGTTTGTTCATTCGACCAGTTATGATACATTCGACGTACCGGGACGTCAAAGTAGAGTTTATTTTGGTCGAAGGAGTCTTGTGTGTTACATTTCTACATTCGAGTCTGATTATAGGGTTGAACCTAGCTGTTTCTACATTCGAACCCACGTATACTGATCAGGGGTCGAATCTAGTTTGATTTTGGGAAATTTTCTAAGTGTTTACATTTCGAACATCATGGACAACATGTGGGGATTTCCTATGACACCTAGGCCTACAACAACATAGCAACAACACGTTCCAATGAATCCATGGGCTGTAGCTTCTCAGAAGACGAATACTCAGTCATCTCAACCGATTAATTATCTTGCCATGAGTAGTTCTATACCACAATCTGTTAATCAACCTCCACAGCAACCAGTGACTGATTATTGGGGCGTTGCAACAGCAGCGGTACATTCTCAATCTACTAATGCTATTTCCACACTAATCAATGATTTGTCTTCAGGTAGTGGAAATGGCCCTCCGAAGTTGATGGACATGGCAGAGTACAACCAATGGTAGAAGAAGTTCAAGATACATCTTGAGGGCATGGGTTTGGAAGGAACTGAAGCTTGGCAAATGATTGCAAAAGGGTATGCTGCTCCGTGTCTTGAGAATTCAGGTGAACCTATTCCACTTGACAGTTTATCTGAAGATGAGAAGAAAAAGTTCGCAGTCGAGAAGAAGGCTTTCTCACAACTATCTCAAGCCTTGACTACCGATCTACTACATCAGTTTGGATCGTGTACTACATCTAAGCAGCTATGGGATACGTTAAAGAACAGACATGATGGGAACGATAAGACAAGAAGATTGAAGGTGGAAGAGCTAAAGAAAGAGTTCGAAAACTTTAGCTATGTCGGGAATGTAACCTTGAAGGATCTTATTCCGAGATATTGTCATCTGTTAACCGAGTTGTCAAACTATGATATCAAGATTCCGATGTCAGAGTTGGTAGATAAGTTTGCTGATTCATTACCACCATTTTGGAATCAACACATTGAAGTCCTGAAAGAAAAAGATGCATATCAGTATTGGACAATCAATGAGTTGATTCAGAAATTGGAGAACAAGGAGCTAGAGGAGAAGAGGAAGGGAAGACGATCACAATTCCCACAAAATCCGGAATTGTATCATGCTTCTTCATCCACATCTATGTCTAGTTCAAATGTTTGTGGAAATGTGGCACCACATATAGCTTGTGTTTCTAGTGTTGTTGAACCACCAAGAAACCCAATTAACTATCTTGCCCAAACATCAACCTATCCACCAAACTATACCACAAATTCATACATTCCACCTCCACCACAAATTTCTGCAGCATGTTACACATCAAACACACCTCAACAACATTCATATGTTCCACCAATGACACAAGCTTCATTAAGCCAAAGTCTGGTTGTGTTGGAAACTTCCAACATGAACAATGTTATAGTTGAAGTAGCTCAATAACACATTGCTTTGGTTTTAGCAATGGTTGCTTCTTACAACGGATTTGTGGCGAGTCAGATTGGGAATAGTAATTTGACCAATGAAGGTTATGCCCAAATTAATAAGGAAGAAATGGAATTGGTAGATATTCAATGGGCTTTTGCAAGCGTGATGCGAAGGGCTATAGAGTTTATTGAGAAAACAGGCAGAACTGATCTTGCTACCTCACCAAATACCACTTATGGCTTCAACAAAGCCAAGGTTACATGTTTTAATTGTGGTACTCGAGGTCACTTCAAAAGAGAGTGTACACAACCGATGCAGCAAGGTAACAGAAACCCTTTTAATTCCAATTATCAAAACAGTCAGTCACAGAACCAGGTTACCTATCAAAGCCAAAACAACAACACCTATCCACAACAAAACAATTTCTAAAACCGACAAAACCCCTCTCAGAATACCTCTACTAGACAAGCATCTACACCCAACCAAACTCAAACTCAAACTCAAACTCCAAATAACCCAACCAGAACCATTATTCCTATTTCAACACCAAATAGCCAACCTCAAACCGAGAACCAGAATCAGGCGTTGATGATTCAGAAGGATGAGGGTTATGATTGGACCGCTGTGCAATTGGGAGTTGAGGAGATTACAAGTGGAAATGTAGCATGTTTTGCAAAGGAGTTAAATATAGAGGAGTTGGTGATAGCTGAAGATGTTTTGGAATCTGAGAAAGTATCTGAGTTGCTGATTGAGGAGATAGTTGATGACTCTCAAGTTTCTGTTGCTGAGCAAGTTGAAGACATAACTGATGAGAAGGTTTCTGGAACTATCATTGATTTTGTTACCGAAGTTCCTGATGAACCTGATTCTGTCTATTCTGATTCAGGAAGTGAAGCTGATTCGGAAGTGAGTATTAATTCATTGGATGATGATATTGATCAATTATTAGCCGAAGCAGACGTTCTGATGACAAGGAAATCGTGCATTGTGGATGACGCCTTTACAAAGATTGATTATTCGAAGTTCTTTGCTGGGAAGGAGGCGTATTTTGCGTTGATGGCTATGACAAATCCACCCAAATCGGTAAGTTCTAACTCTACAACTGACATGAATAGTGATAAATATTGTGGTACTTGTGATAGATTGACTGAGGAAAACAAGCAACTCAGGGTTAACCTTGAGAGCGCTAAAATCAACATTCAATCTTATCGTAAGGATGCACATGAATTCAACAAAACACTTGAAGGGTACAAAAAGGCTATTTCAGAGTTAAAGAAAACCCTTTCTTTAAAACAAATTGCCATTAACAATTACATTAATGAGCTTGAAAATACAAAATTGGAAATGGCTGCTATCAAGTGTTTTGCTGAAAAGGTCAATAAAAAGTTGGAAAGCTATAAACATATAGCTTATGTTGTTGACCACATAATTGAAGAACCATCACAATCCGGTAGTGTAAACTACAAATCTGTTCCTTCCCCAGTGTTATTTGAGAATCACAATTTCAACATAGTAACACCTGAGAGTTCAGTAAAATCGGACTCCACGTCAGATAATGAATCTAATACTTCAAGTATTGGAGATCCACATTCTGATGTGAGACCGTTACTCGGATTAAATGATGAGGGGGTGGTTGCAGTGACTAATGATTCAGACACTGAAGATGAGAAATCTAAGGAAGGTAGTGATATTCCTTTGGAAAATCACATAATTACAAATGAACCAGTGTCACCTTCTCAGTTTTCTCATCCTCGGGAAAATGCACATAGATTGAATCAATCAGTAAACAAGAATGTGAAAAATGATTTAGTTGACAAACCCGTCAAGGTTTTCTATCGGACAGAAGGATCCGATAAGATAATCTCTAACGAGGAGTATCCAATCAAATTTGCAAATTATTCAAAGATTGATAAAATTTGGCAGGAAAGTACCGTATGGTTTCCTAAACACGAAATGACCAATGATTTTCCTCCTGAACATTTAAAAAAGCTCTAATCTGATACTCCTAAGGAACCAAAAGTTCATGTCACTGAATTCATTAAGCCAAAAGAAAAGGCAAATGCATTTTTTGAACCGGCTTACTTAATGGAACCAGCTCCAATGAGTTTAAGACCTAGATGTGTTGATAATCAGTTTTCGATCAATTCATATGCTAACCCGAATGCTAAAAATGTGTTTGAGGAATTTCGTGGGTGTTACAAATGCGGGGAGAGAGGGCATTTACTTGCTCATTGCCCGTATGTGAGACACAAAAGGCACGAAGTTGAGAATAAGCAGCCTTATAGAAGTCCAGTTGATAATCATAGATATCCACAAAGACATTTTGTCCCTCAAAGACCACCTTTTTATAATCGAAGTTGTTATTTTCAATAGAGGGAAAATCGTCAATTTGTCTATGATAATAGAAACAGGATTGCTATGGAGAAGAACCTAATGAAACCAATGGTGAACTCAACTAATGATAAACAAAAGGTTTTTCCTAAACCGGCTATTAAGTCATCGGTTGGACCTGTTTTTGTTAAATCAGAAAAGGTAACCAAGAAAGTTTCTTTTACGAACGATACAAAGAAACCTGCTGAGACACAAAAATCTCAGATTAGGATACTTAAACGTTCAGAACAATCTTGGTCACCAGTGGGTTCTCCAGGTGCTTCTACCTCAACTGCTAATGTCAAAACTCAAAGTGAGAAAGGTTTGAATGATCAGAAAAAGGTTGATTCAAAACCAAGTGTTTGTGGAAATGAATCTTTGAAGTCTAACATACAAAGACCCAAGACCAAACAGGCTTGGGTCCCCCGAAAGATCTAATCATTTCTTTGATTGGTGCAGGGAGCTCCAGTTGGCCCTGTTAGCATTCTTTGGATTGACGATAGTAGAGCTTCTGGGCACATGACTGGAGATTTAACGTTGCTATTTGACATCGAGAACGTTAATGGTGGGTATGTGGCGTTTGCGGGAAACAAAGGCGGTTATATCACGATGGAAGGGAGTGTTAGCAACAGGATCGTGAGATTTGAAAGAATATCTTATGTGAAGCAAATTGATTACAATCTGTTGAGTGTCAGCCAAATTTGTGACAAACAGTTTTCTGTACACTTTGATGATAAATCTTGCTATATTCTGAAACCCGGTTTCATCATACCAAAAGAATTGATCATGTTGAAAACACCAAGAGTGAACAATTTGTACATTCTTGATATGAGCAAGGCTATGACAACCCAAGGCCAAGTCACATGTTTTCTATCCAAAGCTATAGAAAAAGAATCGATAATGTGGCACAGAAGGATGGGAAATATTCACCTCAGAAAGATGAATCATTTGGTGAAGAACGGGCTTGTAGAAAGGGTTAATGTGAAGCATTTTCTTCTCAATGATAAATGCATGAGTTGCAAAAAGGGGAAACAGTACAAACAGCCCCACAAACAAAAGAAAGTGAACTCTGTAGATATGTCACTTGAGCGTTTGCATATGGACCTTTTTGGACCTATCAAGCGTAAGAGTAATTATGGAGAGCTTTACTGTCTTGTGGTTACTGACGATTACTCAAGATTCTCATGGGTGATGTGCTTGCAACACAAAAGTGACACATTTAATAATTTGAAGGTTCTGTTCACCCGAATGGAAAATGTTTACGAATTGAAGATTAAAAGAATTCGTAGTGACCACGGGACGGAGTTCAAAAATTCTCAGATGGATGCACTCTATGAAGATAAAGGAATTCATCACGAATATAGTGCTCTGTACACTCCACAACAGAACGGTGTTGCAGAAAGGAAAAACAAGACTCTAATATAAATGGCATGAATAATGCTTGCAGATTCGAATCTTACAGTAATGTTCTGGAATGAAGCTATATGCGCAACTTGTTACACCTTGAATTGTGTATTAACGGTGAAGAAATTTGGCAAAACTTCTTATGAACTGTTAAATAGACGAAAGCCGAATTTGGAGTATCTAGAACCTTTTGGGGCACCTTGTACGATGTTGAATCCAACTGAGAAGTTTGCACCGAAAGTTGAAGAGGGTACTTTGTTGGATATGCAACCCCACTCAAACGGGTATTCAACAAAAGAACTCGACAGGTAGAGGAGTGGTCTAATGTTGAAGTACAACAATACACTCTGAATGTACAAGGAAGTGGTCCTGATTGGATGTCTGATTATAAAGATTTCTTTGAATCATTTAATCTAGATAACTTGGTTGAAGAGGCTGTTTTACGACTTTATTACGAGTGTGAAAACGCGGTGACTTCACCGCTGGTGCGTCCGATCACTGTAACTCCTCCAGCAGCTTCTAATGATACCAACGTTCCTGCAAATGAAGAAGAGGTTTTTCAAGAAGCTTCTACTACTCTTAACACATCTAAATCGGAAGATGAAGATAACTGTCACACCCTCAAATTTCCACTGCGGGATTTATACCGCGAGGCGCATGACAAACCAGGATCCCTTAGTCATAAGTCACATGAACGACTCTAAATGCCCAACCATTTAGTTCGTTATTGTAAAACCAAGTTTAAACATTTTAACCAAACCAAATTAAGTATAGCGGAAGCGAATGACAAAACAGTTAAATAAAAGTCTGCGCAAAACACCGCGCCAAAACCAAAAGTAAATAGTTAAATGTTAAAATAGTTTAAATGTTTGTAAACCCATGATATAATATGATGCATGTCCTAGTCGTGCTCCATACCTAGTTACCTACAAAAGCATGCTAGCGTGTGTCAACATAAAGTTGGTGAGTTCACAAAGTAAAGTAAATGAGTATGTAAATGCGCTGGTTTCCAAAACCACGTAAACAAGTAATTTGAGTTGGTTCCAAGAACCATGTAAACACTAGTTCATCGCATGTCAAGGGTAGCTAACCCATTCATGATAACTAACACCGATATACCGAACTGCTGATGTACGTGTAGTCACAAATGTGAGCTGCATGCCTTACATCATTGCCTATCAACAATGATAAAATCTGTTAAGTTATAGTTCACTCCCGCACTCCCTGAGCCGGTGTGAGGTTTGTAAGACCTAATAGCGCTATCAACTAATAACCCGCTTGCCATAACCCGGCAACTCATTCGGTATGTGAAGGACTTACAGATGATAGAGTTGGTTTTGTTCATCAAGGACACCGTTTGCGAACTAGCAAAACCCGACTCACACAAGGAGTCAAAAACTGACCCACACAAGGATCCATAGCATCCCAACCCAGGATGTGTAAGTAGTCCCAAACCGGACAAGAAAAAGTTAAGTACGTTGTCTCAATCCGAGACGCATGCTTTTAAGAAAAGAGTAGTGAAACTCACCTTAGTATGCAAGCAAGTAAATCCAAACTCCAAGTAGGGTGCACTATCGACTCCCTAGTATAAGTGTCACTAAGTAAGTATATGTGTAATACTATTACACCATATAACCCGCTTGTCCAGGACGTTTAAATGTTCAATTAGTAAACCCTACGGACCCGTTGGTGAATACGTTGGTTACAATTAGTTTTACACTCCATATGCGTCTAATACAAGTGCCCATTCAATTACATATCAAATACATACCACCAAGGAATTCAATTAGTCACGTAAACACATAATACACAATCTGCGTTTTTAGGACAGATTGTGCGTCACCAAAACTAATTTATTTAAAATACTAAATCAGTGAGTTAAACTCCCAAAGTTTTACTGAATATTCCTTGGGATTCATTTAACAACCCATATTTTTGTTGTATCTCAAAACCGAACACAAAAATTATTAAAATTCGTTCAACACAGCTATATTCAGAAAACTTTCACAACAGGTCAGTTTAGTAGAAAAATTCCCAAAAATTGTGTATTCATCCAAACGGGATGAGTCCACTTGGAATACTCAAATTATTCCAATGTTAATCTTCTGTAAAAAATTCATAACTTAATTCTTTATAAAACTCGAGTTATGACGGTTTAAAGTCGACTCAGTTTGTTAACCCGAAATTCTGATATGACCTATTTTCAAAGAAAATTCCAAAAACGACTCAAACGACGTCCAAATTACACGATTTCACCCATTATAAAAAGCTAAGACCAGGTGTGATTTAACCATGCAAAGAAAACATCAAAATTATCATGTTAAAGCCATTTAACAGACCCTACAAGTTAACCTAAACATTTTGTCCAGATTTTAATCATGCATAAACCTTTATTTAAACGACTCACGTGTGCGTATAATCGATCAACAATCATCAAAAATCATTACAAAACATTCCTAAGACCTATTAAGATCAGAACCTATCATAATACATGCAAATATCATAACCCTAACGATCAAAACATCAACAACTTGCGCAACAAGTAATCTATCATATCACTAATCGCCTATCATCATGTTTAACCCGTTAAATCTTCAAAAACTTCAAGTTTTAATATTTATAAAAAGGTCTCAGACCTGGACAAACTTAGTTATAGGATTTTTATAACATAATAGTAAGATTAAAGCATAGTAGATTAAGGATTATACCACAAGCTCTTCGAAACAACCAACTGAATGCTCTTGAAGCTTCCCGATCGATGTTCTTGCGCCTTAGCAGGTGGTTTGGGGTTAATATTTTGTAGGTAGGGCAGTAGGGGCGATTTGGGTTTGAGTTTAGATGATACAAGAGGCTTAGGGTTGCTTAAATAGGTGATTAAGTCGGTTTAGTGGCGTCAGACACCCGCGAGCGGGCCGCTCGGTCCCTGTGAACGGCCGCTCACAGGGCCTTGGCCCGCGTGGGTGGGTAATGAAGCTATTCTAGATCATGTTACGGAGGAACCACCAGTGATCCCAAATCCAGATGTTGCTTCATCGTCAAATATGGGTAATGATCTGGATACGGCAGGAAATCTAACTACTCAAACTGGATTTCAAGTTCCTGATGAACTGGAATCTCGGATTCATCAGATTCATCCGCTTGAGTCAGTTATTGGTGACCCCAGAAGTAGTGTCATGACTAGAGGACAACTTCGTCGAGCAACTTCACATGATAATATCGGAGCCCTAGCCCTTTATGCTAAAATTCAAAAGTCTGGTTGTCAAAATGACTGGTCCTTTGCTTGTTATGTTTTGCAGGTTGAGCCGCGGACATACAAGGATGCTTTACTAGATGATGCCTGGGTTGAAGTGATGCAAGAGGAATTGTTACAGTTTTAGAAATTGGGAGTTTGGACACTTACAGATTTACCTCCAGGGAGAAATAAGATTGGTACTAAGTGGGTTTTTAAGTGTAAGAAGGATGATCGAGGAGTAAAAGAGAAAATGATAGGCTTCGTAGTCTTATTACTACTTGCCTGATACATACATATCAAATAGTTTGTTATGTGGATGAACACCTCATGGGCATATGGTCTTGGTACCGTAATTTCGTTTGATAGGGTTTGTACAAAATTCGGAGGTTTCGGGTCGTTATGTTATTAGTTATCTGGGGATAGCCTTTCTGATCTTCTGTCGTAAGGTTTTACGGACCTAGATCAGACAGGGTATCTTTATAAAAGAGCTTTAATGCGAAAACCTAAAGTTACCGAATTGAGGAACTTGAAATGTATGACGGTAATCAAAGATTATCTAATGCATCATATCTAATCATTGATGCAAATCGTGATTGATATAAGACCTCAACCTGGTAGAGTGCACATGTTACTCTGTAGCATTGAGTTGCCCGACATGTACACCTCTGTGCCTCATACTTGTAATTACAGATAACGAAAGCATAATCACGCGTTATCTGTAATTGAACATCAATATAACAAGTTCAGATTCTTATATTTTGTTCCTGGAACCCTTGGACACAAATTGAACATCAATATGACTTGTTTTGAATCAATTGATGAATGATAAACTGTTTTCGACAGTTTTCGGGGGAGAATATCCTAAAATCTAGTGTTATAACACATTAATGGACTGGATTGATGATTCAAAACCTATAAACCCTAGATTTTTAATGAAAACTATCAAAAACAGTTTGATAAATAAAATTGATCATTGAGTGTTGTTTATCGGCCATGTTAGGATGAAAACAAACCAAAATTAGAAGTTTATCATGGTCAGATTGTGTTTTGGTAATTTTGAATAAAAACAGACATATTAGACCATCTAAACAACGTCGAGTGTAGCCTGAAAAGGTCGAAGGTGGAGATTTAGGTCGATTGAAAATTTTGTTCATATAATTTTTCACATTCTAACCTAATTTCCACATTCGAACCAACAAAATTCCTCATTCGAACCCACGTATGGGTTGAAGGAAGTATTTGTGACCAAAATTCAAATTTTGTCCGTTTCTGAGAAATTTTATGCTTATTGTTTTGCAGATTTTCAATGGCTGAACAACAAAACCCTGAGAAGCAGGTTGCTGAACAGGAAAAACCCAAAGAAAAGGAATTGTTATTTGAAGAAGATCATAATTGTTGTGCTTTTATCGGAGAGGTAAAGCAACATGAAGGATTTGCTGAGATTATTGAATTTCTAAGAAGAAGCAGGGTGATCTATGCTATTGCTACTCCAACATCCATCTACAAAGATCATCAAGTAGATTTCTGGAAGAGTGCGGTAATAGACTTTTGGGACAATAAAACAGCCATACGAAGCAAAATTTGGCTTGTACTTATTACAGAAGAGGATATTCGTGAATCATTGATTCTGGAAGATTCTCCTACTGATCCCAGCGAACTTTCATGGATTGATCAAAGATTGTGTTTTCTCAGAATGAAATACAACGGTCCTATCATAGATGGTTTACTACACAAGGCTAAATTGTGTCCACAGTTGAAGTATCTGGCACATGTGATCTTACATATTTTTTAACCTGTTCGTAGCAGTTATGATGTGATGAGGAAGAGTATCAGTTCTTTGATGGTTGCGTTGATTTTATACAAACCATTCAATGTATCTGGGATGATATTTGATCACATGTTGGAAGTGCTGAAAGGATTGAAGGTAGATAAGTTTTTGATGTACCCAAGATTCTTACAGATGATCTTTGACAAGAAGTATCCCAATCTGAAGAAAGATCCAAAGCAGATTTTAGTTCAAAATCATATGAATCTGAGCACGTTGAGCAGGATGAAAGCGTATAAGGGTGTTCCAAAGAATGAAAGACCTCCACACAAGAACTTGTTTGGACACTTGATTAATCTAGGTTACAAGAATCCAGGTGAAAACAAAGCAAGAAATGCTGGAAGTGAATCATTACTGATGATCCTTTACAACCAGTTGATCCTGATGCAAAAAAGAAAATGTCAAGTGATTAACAAGGGTGCGAAGTCTGGAAAAGGTAAAGCTAAGGTTGTGGAAGCTACACCTAAGAGACAGAAAAGTGTTGCTAAGAAGAAATCTGGAAAAAGCAAGACTTTGCTTATTGATGAAGAGTCGATTGATTATGAAGAGACTCAAGACAATGAAGAATGGGATTCGGGTAATGAAACTGTCAAGATCACTAAGCCCAAGGCCACTGAGGCTGGTAAGATTGAAAGTCTGAACAAAACCATAGAAGAACAACGACAGAAGAGTCCAATTGTTGTAGAAGAAGGAGAACTTGATTTTGGACTTGAAGATCAAGACTTTACTGGATCTCCTGTTGTTGGTGGAAAGATAAAGAAGCCTAAGTTCAAAACCATGGCTGAGAAGACAAATCCAAACAAGAAAAGAGACAGAGAAATTGAGTTACTTGTTGCTGGGAAGAAAGTTCCTGATATTAGGAGTTCTAAAGTTCCCACACCTGTTACATCCTCCGTGACAAAGAAAAAGAAGAAATCTCTTGAAGAAACAACAGTGAATCCTCTTACAGATTTTGAAGCTACTTTGGAAAATGTGTTGAAGAAGTTTCAAAAGAAGAAATCTCCTGTTGCTGAGGCATCTACACCTCATGTTACTGTTTCTGGTGACGTGATGTAAGCAGTTAACAAAAAGATAGCAGATATGATGAAAGCTTTCAATGAGCAACAGTAGGAGATTGAAAAGCTGAAAAAGAATGAAGAAACTATGTTGAAGATTGTTGTATCCTCACAAGAAAGTCAAGAAGAGCTCGAAGCTAAGATTAATCAACTTCAAGAATAAAACAGGAAGTTGTTAGCTCATGGACAAAGGAATACACGTAGAATCAAGTTTCTTTAGCATGAGAACAAAGAGATAAAATCAACCAACAAGAATCTGAGGAAAATGATTGACGATCTTTATGGAAAAGCTCCACAATTGAAAGATGGATAAGAAGATAAAGAACCAGAAAAAGAGGATGTAGATGATGATGATTTATCTGATGATGTTGGTGATAAGAATCCGAAGAAGAAAGATGATGATGATGATGATGGCAGTTCTGATGAAGGTAATGATGATGGTAGTTCTGATGATGATGATGATGATGATGATGATGATGATACTGACAAGTATAGATATGAGAAAAGAGAGTCTGATAAGAAGGATACAGGTGAATCCAGTTCTATGAAGGCACTCGATGGAAATACTGATGATGATAGTATTTTCTGGACTGAGAAGATAAGGGCCTTATCAGATGAAGACAAGAACTTGTATCGTTAGATGCTTACTCAGAAGGTTTGGACTATTGAATTGACTGGAAAGTTTCCAGAAATCTTTGAGTCTGACGATAAGAAGTTTGAATTGGAGTATAACGATCCTGACTTAGAGGATGGTGAAGTTTCTGCACCAGTTGCCAAAGAGATTCTGGAAGGTTTGGCAAAACAGGTTGGAAAATCTCTTGAAGAATTGATGACTGACAATGAGATTCCTGACGTTCCTAAGAAAGATGCAGGTAATCATTCTGATGATAGAGATACACCTGTGTTTGAAGATATTGAGATAGAGGATATTACAAGTGAAGAGTATCCTGAGTACTTTAGAGATAAACAGGAAGATGTGATTCCTGAATTTACTAAAGAATTTCTTGATCAAGCTGAGAAACTTGCAAAAAAGAAGAGTAAGACATTTGTTGATGAAGTATTCAAGAATGATGCTAAGCAGATGCCAAAAGTTCAACAATCTGATGATTTGAAGAGTTTGTTGAAAAGGTTAAAAGAGAAAGAAGCAAACCAACCTAAAACTGAAGTTCAAGGTGGTTTCTACAAATATCACAATGAGCTATTCAAAGGTAGAGCTCTTGGTTGGAAGTCTCTCAGGAAGTTACGGTGCGTTGCTATGAAGTGGGAGAAAGGAATTCTGTATTTTCACAGATTCCATGATATCAAGACGTTACCGTACTGGGCTGTGCATGATATTTGTAGACATACTATGAGTGGTGCAACTGTTAATAATGATGCAATTGGTTACTTTGCTGATCGAATGGCTAGAGAAAGCAGAATGAGATGGGATTTGTTCAGGCCGCAGTATCCAATCAGAAAAGTCCATAAAGAAGTTGATCCGATTACTGGGCTGAACAAGGTTACTTTGAAGTATAAACCACCGACAGTGTTGAAGCGTATTCCTTTAATGCCTATCCAACAACACTTCAGCAAAGATTTCGTGATGTGGTACTATGACTGGAGAACTGCAGAAGCCGTCATCTTACTGAAAGATAAAAAGGGAGAGTACAAGAAGATTCACATATTTGATCCCATGTGGCTTATTAATTGTTCTTATGAAGACATCATCATGCTATATTATAATCCGATCTACCGTGAGGAGAAGGATGGTGAGCAAGCGATGAAATAACATCGTGTGGTATGTTTGTGTTTCGCTTGGGATGTGAATGCAGGTTGTGATTATGATAAAAAGTTAGGGAAGTATGTGAAGATTAATGATCTGAAAAAAAGATCAAAACCAAAACCTGAGCCGGTAATGACTAAAGAGCAGAAAAAGATTCTTCGTATCAAGTTGATGAACAAAACACTTGATTATCAACGTCAACAATCCAAGCAATAGTCGAGGGGGAGTTTGTAGATGCGCGTATTGCGACTAGTTGTGTAACACCCCAACCGATGGCGGAAACATCGAGGTGTCACATAAGAATGAGTATACAGTAGCACATGGTATTCAAGTTTTAATTTGAAATTTATTTAAAGTAAAAAAAATATCCAAAATTGAAAATACATAACAATTCTTGAATGGAATTCTAATACATCAAAAAGCCAAACAAAGCATAAACTTCAAATTGTCTCCTCATGCTAACTCTCTAGACTTCAATCATCATATTTCCTGTTGAGTTGTGAAAATAGGGGGGGGGGTCAACTAGAAGTTGGTGAGAATACATAAGCCATGTCAAGCAAATAAGTTTAAGTATAAAAGTTTAGCAATTCATATGTCTATCGTAAGTTTAAGTCTACATGAATAAACATGAAATGTTGAATCGACATAATCAAACCTCCGACTAGTTTAGGTCCATCCCGTCATCCACGGTTCACCTTAATAATATGTTGGAACGATAACATTCACCCGCGCTCCCCATAAAAGATGGTCAACGAATCTAGGTGGGATTGTCAATCCAATAGATCTATAATTGAGTATCCCCGGCTTGGCCATAGCTAATGATTATGTAATGTTGAAACTCGTTGAAACTGTTGTTGTTGTCTAAATAATGAGGCATTAAAGTTTACAACTAGACATGTATGTAGAATTGCTTAAGTATAATGTTGCAAGTATAAAGAATTGCATAAACATGGTTACGTAAACTCACATTGGCTAAGGTGAATTATCCTCTAAGTGTTGTGAATGTATGTGAGGCGAATCCCAAAGACTCAACAACGTAGCTAGTCCAAATTGAAGAAAACGAAAAAAGAAAGAATATCAAGCTTCCAATTCGCCAATTACAAGAGCTTATAATCAAAGCTTCAATTGTAGAAGTAATAGACTATAGAAGAAAGGTGTGAGGGAAAGTTTAATCGGATTGAAACAATCGATTTAGAGGTGCAGAGTATAATGGGTCATAGGTGGGTTTTTATACTAGTTTTGGAGTCAATTAGCCATTAAAATTGGTCAACACCATAAAGTAAGGTTTTATGATGAATTGACTATTTGACTAAGACTTTGACTGTTTGACTAAGACTTTGACTAATCAATTTAAGGAATGTGTTAAGTTTATTTTATTCTGAAATACTACACAAGATGATAGTTGGCTCAGTTGGTTGTCACTATGTGTTGGTTGGCTGTGGACGCGGGTTCGAGTCCCGGTCCACACAAATCTTTTTTTGGCAATTCTTTCCCTAAAACTATATTATTCTAAATTCATAATATGATTATATAAGCCGGAAAGTGACTCGAAATATTTTTAAAACGTACAAAAGTGTCGAGATACAAATAATTATTAGTTTAAGGTATTTAAAACATATATTGTTTAAAACAATACATTCTTTTTATCAAAAAAAAATTAGGGGAAATTCGCGATGTTACAAGTTGCTTGGATTAACAATAAAAGTGTTTTGCATGTTTACGAAGGGTCGAAGGAAGCATATTATAGGTCGAAGGTAGAATGTTTTGGTCGAAGGGAGAAGACAAATGACATGTTTTGGTTCGAGCTCTGTTGCAGGTCGAAGGAACACATTCAACCTTGTCGAAAGGTCGAATGTGGATATCTATATAAGCTAAAAATTTTGTTTAGTTTGTAACTTTTGCCATTTCAGTGAGCGTGTTGAGTCTAGGTTTTCTCTCTGTGTCTAGAACTTTCTAAAGTTGATTTATTTCATTGTAAACCTAATTTGTAAGATAAATTAACAAGTTTATTAATGAAATGGAGATTGACAAGGTGATTAATTGTGTCTGATTCAATCTATATCATTTTGTAAACAATCTAGGGTTTCCGCACCTGGATTGGTAGACTTGTATGATCATATAACTGTTTTCATCAAAACCGGTCCTCTACAGCTTCCTAGTCGTGACACCGGAAGCTAACTACCTGCAAAAGTATGTATATCGTGTGTCAACATAAAGTTGGTGAGTTCACAAAGTAAAGAAGGTGAGTAAGTAAACGCGTAGGTTTTCCCAAAACCAAATTTCCACAAATAAAAGCGTAGGCCTCCCAGACCATGTAACCACAAGTAATAGCTAATTCACATGTCAAGGGTAGCTAACCCACTCATGATAACTAACATCGGTAATACCGAACTGCTAAACTACGAGCTCCCACAATAGGGAACTTAAAGTGCCTTGCATCATTGCCTATCAACAATGATAATAAAAGTTAGATTATAGTTCACACCCATGCTCCCAGCACGATGTGAGGTTTGTGAGACCTAATAGCGCTATCAACTAATAACCCACTTGCCCACTAGCAATTCATTCGGTATTTAGAAGGACTTCAACGATATGGTTGGTTTAGTTTATAAAGGACATAAAGCATGAATTAGTAAAAGTAGATTCACCTTGTGACCCTAGCACCCCAAAACCCAGTATGAGTAGTCCCAAACCGGACTATGAAAAAGTTAAGTAATTCCCTGTTAGGTCCATACATTTATAGGTTTATGTTTAGTATTAGTTCTCGGACAGTTATCTAGTTCTCAGTTATCTAGTTCTCAGTTATTAGTTCTCAGTTTATTAGTATTTGGGCTTTAATCTTGTGGGTTGGGCTGTGGAAGGGCTAAGGCCATGTTGGCCCATTTGAGAAACCTTCCACATACTTAAGGTGTTTTGTTGGTTCATTTGTAGCTAGCGGTTTACTTTTTCACTAATAGAATTCTCTCTAGTATTAGACGGTAAGTTATACCGTATGCTATTGAAGATTATCATTTTCATAAATCGTTTATATTTCTTGAATCATTATAATCATTGATTCCGCCTTTGATTATAATCACTTGATATCGGGTATAATTTTTGGGATTTACAATTGGTATCAGAGCCATTGAAGCTTATTCAAGGCTCGGTTTTGATATCAAGGGATTCAAGAGAGTAATTTATCAAGTTCATTTGATTTTGGTCGGTCTGTTTTTTTTAAATCTTAATTTCCGAGTTTGGTCGGCTTCTCATTTGTAAATGGTTAATTCCGTGAAAGAAAATTTTTTATCAATCTAAATTATTTTATGAGATGAATCCTAGCTTATGAGAGTTATATCATCTATGTGTTGGGTGGTTTATGTCATAACTTCTCACACAATCATGATATAATTGATTTGTTTTTTTTTTTAAAGGGTGCTATTATTGGTGGATCATATTATATATTTCGATTTCTTTTGTTGGACGTTTCTGTTACAAAAAGGTGGTAGTTTGATTGAATAGAATTGATTGCATTTCGTTTTTTAATGGTTGCCTATCGATGTCATGAAATTGCCGGAATTTGTTATCATAAATTTTTTTTAACAATTGATGTTTGATCTAAATTTTGAAGGAAGCAATAGTGTTGGAATGTTTTTAGGAAAGTTGGCTAAGCAAAAGAGTTGATAAGATAGTTCAAATTTTGAAAAGTTTTTTTAAAAATTTTTTTGAATCTAACATTTATCTCCAAGTTCATCTCTTTTCAGGTTCTTGGTATTGAGGTTCCCGGATATTCTAGTTCTCGTTTTTTTTATCTCTAAGTTGTGCAGGTTCTCGAAATGGTTTTCGGCCTTAAGAGTTCTTAAAAAAAAAAAAAAAAAATTGATTTCGAAAATTATGTTCTCGGAGTTCTATGGTTCTCGGTTTCTTTGTGGTGTTCTCAAATGTGTCGTAGCTTTTGAAAGTTTGGTTCTCGATATTTTGGTTTACAAATAAGATCTCGGAATTGCGGTTCTCGGACATATTTTAAAATTGGCGTTTTTAGATTTATGTTGGAGTTCTCTATTGTTCTTGATCTTCCTTGTTCCCGAATGGGTTGTTCTCGGATTGTTGATTAGTTCTTGAGATTAGTTTTCAGAAAATAACTTAGTTCTCGGAATTGTTTCATAGAACTTATTTTTCAGGAAATAGCATTATCTTTTTAAAACATAGTATCACTTGTTGGTTTGTTTTGATGTGAACAGGCTTACAGAGTACGTGCAATGGATCAACAAAGTCAACTCGCTGCAAATGCTAAACAAATGGAACTGGACAACGTGATTGGTACTAGTACTCGGGTTCCCAGACTCATGGAAGGGGATTCATTCTCAGAATGGAAATTCAGGTTCATTCAACACGTTAAGGGGAAGGAGCCAAAACTGTGGAGAGCCATTTTGAGAGGACCAGTTCAGATCACTTATGTGACTGATGAAGCAAAGGGAATTACTGAAGTCAAGCCAGAATCAGCATGGAATGAGGAGGACTATGCAAAAGCTGATGTGGACACACGAGCACTTTCTATTCTGACTCAAGGGTTGTCTCCTGAGATTGCTATTGGTTATCGTGATTACACTAATGCCAAAGAACTGTGGGAAGCATTGATACAAGCCTATGAAGGGAATGATGACATCAAGGAAAGCAGAAAGGACATGCTGCGTCAGAAATTCAACTTGTTCAACTATGTTTTGAATGAAACACTTGAGAATCAGATTGCTGGATTCATAGCATTAAACACTCAGATGAGGGCTAATGACATTTTTCTAGGAAATTCTGAAGTCAACAAGAAACTACTGAATGCTCTCCCAAGAAACTGGGACATGAATGTGGCCTTAATCAAAAGAACCAGAGACTTGAGCAGAATGCCACTACAAGAGTTAATCGCAACCATTAGGTCATGTGAAATGGATGATCAGCAGAGAGCTTTAAATCACTCAAGTAGCTACAGTGTGGCTGGATCAAGTAGCTCCAACACTGCTTTAATATCTCAAGCAGGATCTCAGGTTTCGGCTTATCCTCTATCATCAGCTTATCAGAATGCAGGTTCAACTGGTTCAAACACTCAAACTGCTTCAAGTTCTATTGCTCCCAAACCTCAAGATCAAAAGGGTGTCGTACAAGCTGCTCAAATTTCAAAAGAAACTCAGGAGAATATAGCTTTGATTGCAGGATTCATGAACTGTTATAAAGCATATCAGCATGGAACATTGGTGCCACCTAGTGTTATGACATCTGAATTCGAGCAAATTCATCCTGAAGACATAGAAGAGTTGGATATTACTTGGCAAATGGCAATGGCAGTTTTCAGAGCTAAAAATTTCATTAAAAGGACTGGAAGAAACAGGTGGAACAACATGGAGGACAAAAGTGTAGGATTCAATAAAGCACAGATGAGATGCTACAATTGTCACAAGCCTGGACACTTTGCTCGAGAATGCAAGGAGCCTAAAGTGGAAAATGAAAGCAGTGAAGGAAGTGTGGTTGTTGCTGGGGGACAAAGTTCATCAGCTGCCAGTGCTAACTCAAGCAAAGCGTTGGTAGCTCAGCAGGGAGGAGATTTTGATTGGAGTGATCAGATAAGTGCTTTAAACATATCTGAAGTGGTGAATAATGTTGCTATGTTGGCTCAATCTGGAGAAGACTCAAAGATGACAACTAAGGAAGCAATGGAAGCATGCAATGTAACAACTGATGATCTTCACGCATTCATGGCGTACATCAATCAAAATCCAATTCCAGCTTCACCTGAGGTATTTTCTAATTTATGTTCAAATGCTTGTGCAGAAAAGGCTAGGTATTACATAGATTATAATTCACAGTTGGTTAGGGAAAATGATGAGCTTAAAGGAAAGATATCTTGTTTAAATAGTCGAACCGCGGCTTATAAACTTAGGTTAGAAGCCTTAGAAAAGGATGCAATTCAATATGATAATGACCTAAGCAATAAATCTTGTCTTGTTCTACACCAGAAGAAAGTTATAGATGAACTTAGTGCTGAACTAGAGTCGTTAAAATCAAAATTCGAAAATGCTGATTTTCACTTTAGAAAATTTGACTGTTCTAGTGAGCACGTTGAGAAAATGATAAGTTCAAAACTTAAGTACAGAGAGATCAACGGAGCTGGTATAGGTTTTGTGGAAATTGCACCTCCTTACAACCACAATTATACAGGACTTCCTCTCACTGATGAGGAAATAGAAAATGAGGGAAATATGGTGTATGGAAAAAGAATTGAGGTAGAACCAGTTAAGTCAGTGCCAATAAAAATTTCTGCACTAGAAGGACACATGACACAACCTAAGTATGATGTATCACTTAGGAATGTTCCCACCACTAAGTTTGTTAAATCTGCAAGCAATGAAATGAGAAGTCATGAAAAATCTAAAATGAGCAGCACCGAAAATGTGAGTGAGAATACATCTTCAATTAAATCTAATTGTTCATTAGGATCAATTGAGTCGATGTTGTTTAAATGTATTGCAAGATCTATTAACTCAAGCAGTTGTTCCAACTCATCTGGTCGGTCAGAAACTTCAGATGAATCTGACTCAGAGAACACAGTTGAATCATCAACAGTTGGAACAGGCTTAGAAACAGAAGTTAATGCTGCTTTTAATTGTGTGAATAATTCTAATGCTTCTTCTTCCTGTGCAGAAGAAATTTTAGTTGAAGATTGGACTGAAGCTGATGAAGATCGTTTTTCTGATGATTTGAATAATACTTCTTTAAAAGACAATTTAAATGTTTTTGCTAAGTCAAACTTTTGTGTGAGCTCTGTTGTTAAGAGCATTGAACCTTGTGTTTCTGATTGCATGAAAACTTCTTTATTTCCTGTTAAGAAAACTGCTTTATCTCCTAATGCTTGTCCTTATGAGAAAAAGAATTTAGCGGCAAAACCTACAGGTGACAAATACATGCCACCAAAACATGCATATCAAGAGGTTTTAGCTAACTTAAACAAAATTCAAAATCTGAAACTTCAAAATATGCCAAATGTGCTAATTGTTGTAAACAGGGAAGTGTTATAACAGGGAAGAAAACCTACCAACCAGTAGCACAAGGGATGTCAAGCTCACACAGATCAGCTTGTGTTGACAGATTCCAGGATACCCACTACTTCAAAAGACAAACATGTTACACTTGTGGGATCCCTGGTCATATAGCAAGAAACTGTGTCCACACAAACAAGGGACAAAATCATCAGAAACATCAGAGAGCTATGCCTAGGAGTTTCACTAACTACAATTCAGGCTCTACATTTTTTAATAATACTCAAAATGTAAAATCCAAGGCAAAGCCCTCTGATGGAGACTGGATTCGAGATAAGAAACTTCGCAATGTATTTCAAATAAATCAACTCAAGTTTCAATCAAAATCACAAATTAGACATAATTCTTAGTCCACAAAAGGAAAATGTTTAAATTGGAAACCAAAGCAAAAGACTGAATCCAAGTCACACTCTTCATCATGCTCAACCATTAATGTTGAAACTGTATTCACTTTTGCTAACAATAAGAAACCCAGTTCTTCTAAGGCCTGGGTTCCTAAATCTAACTGATCCTATAACATGTGTAGGAACGGCTATGGAGGAATATCATCAGACTTTGGTATGTTGATAGTGGCTGTTCCAGACACATGACAGGAGATTTATCCCAATTGACCAACATAGAGAATTTCGATGGTGGATATGTCTCCTTTGCAGGAGGAGATTCGGGTAAGATTACCCAGAAAGGTACTGTTACAAATGGTGCTTTAAGTTTTAAAGATGTTAACTATGTTCATGAACTACAACATAGCTTACTCAGCGTATCTCAAATTTGTGACAATGGTTTTTCAACTCACTTTACAAATAAAGGTTGTTTTGTTCTAAAGCCAGGTATTGTTATACCTGAAGACTGGATTTTGTTAAAATCTGAACGAAGGGGTAATGCTTATGTCATTGATATGAATAAGAAACCATCTGAAGAGTTACTGTGTCTTTTCTCTAAAACCACTGAACATGATGCTATGTTGTGGCATCGTCGTCTTGGTCACTGTAACATGAAAAATTTAAATCGTATTGCTAAGGGTGGTTTAGTCCGTGATTTACCTGTGAAAGATTTCATCACCATTGAAAAATGTGTCTCTTGTGCACGAGGAAAACAACATAGAAAACCTCATTTCTCAAAAACAGTAAACTCCATTGACACAATTTTGCAACTGCTACACATGGATCTCTTTGGTCCTGTGAATGTTCTCAGTATTTCTAGAAAATCATATTGCTTGGTTATTACTGATGACTTCTCACGCTTCACTTGGGGATTTTTCTTATCTAACAAAAGTGAGACTGCAGAATTGATTAAAAGGTTTATTGTTCTCATTGAAAATCAAACGAACAAGAAAGTGAAAGGGATTCGTAGTGACAATGGAACTGAATTTAAGAATTTAGTCATGGATTTTTTCTGTAATGAAAAGGGGATTGATAGACAGTATAGTGCCTCTCAAACTCCACAACAAAATGGAGTTGCTGAAAGAAGAAATCGCACACTGATTGAGGCTGCACGTACAATGATAGTTGATTCCCAGCTACCAACATTTTTCTGGGCTGAAGCCGTGAATACCGCATGCTACGTCCAAAATCGGGTGTTGCTCAACAAAGCTCAGATGAAAACTCCATACGAGATTCTATATGGAGAACGGCCTACAGTAAAACATTTCAGAACCTTTGGTTGTCCTTGCACTCTGTTGCATCAAGAATCTACTTCCAAGTTTGATGCCAAGGGAGATGAATGCTATTTTGTTGGGTATGCCAAGAAGATAGCTTACAGAGTTTACAGAAAGAGTACCAAAGAAGTCATCGAATCATATAATGTGGAGTGGCTCGAAGAGAATCCAACTGATGCAGGCCAAGGACCTAACTGGGTTTATGATTATGCTACTTTGTTCAAATCTTTTAATCTGTTTTCTGATTGTGCAGATCAATTGTCACAAGATCCCCTAGTATCTAGTTCATCTTCAATCTCTACACAGGTGGCAGTATCTCCAGTGAATGTTGATGAAGAAATACTACCATCTCAGGGTTCGAACCCGATCACCCCAGTCACAGCTTCAGATGATACCACACATGTGTCGTCAAATTCCACTGCAAACAATCATACTCAACCATCAGATGCAGGCGTATCTACTCCAGGTTTGCTTGGATCATCTCTTCAAGATCCGATTCCTGAAGAAAGTGTTGTCACTCCAACTACCGTTCCTGATGACACAGGGAAAGAGATTGTGCATGAAGCTGTAGATCACGAGAGTATTGAAGATGAAAACCAGGAAAATCTGACAAATTTCTCCCCTGCCGAGATCGTTCCCGATACTCCTGTACCAGCACCTGTTCAAAGAAACCATCCTGTTGACCAAGTAATTGGACCAATCAATTCAGGAATTATGACAAGAAGTCGAACAGGTGATATTAACAGATGCTTGTATTCATGCTTTATTTCTCAAATTGAGCCAAAGCACATTACGATGGCTTTAAGAGAATCAAGTTGGGTGGATGCAATGCAAGAGGAGTTAAACCAGTTCACAAAATTAAAAGTCTGGGAGCTGGTGGAACTTCCTCCAGGAAAGAAAGCACTAGGTACAAGATGGGTATTTAGAAACAAAAAGGATGATAGTGGGGTTATTGTTCGAAACAAAGCTCGGTTGGTAGTACAGGGATTTAGACAGATAGAGGGGCTAGATTATGATGAGGTGTATGCTCCAGTTGCAAGACTAGAAGCAATTAGACTTTTCTTGGCATACGCTTCCTTCAAGGGTTTCACCGTTTATCAAATGGACGTGAAGACTGCTTTTCTATATGGGGAGATCAAACAGGAGATCTATGTCAGTCAGCCTCCTGGGTTTGAGGATTCCAAGAACCCAGATCATGTTTATAAGCTGGACAAGGCTTTGTATGGACTACATCAGGCACCTCGAGCTTGGTATGCCACTTTGACTGAACATCTTCTGGCTCACGATTACGTTCGTGGTGTCATTGATCAGACACTATTTCTGAAGAGAGTGGGGGAGCATCAGATTTTGGTTCAAATTTATGTGGATGATATTATTTTCGGATCCACAAGTGAGGAGTTGTGTAAGGAGTTTGAAGAAGTGATGCGAAAGAAGTTTGAAATGAGTTCTTTGGGGGAAATGACGTTCTTTTTAGGATTGCAAGTTAAACAGGACTCCACGGGAATTCTCATTCATCAAGGGAAATACGTGGATGATGTGTTAACTAAGTTTCAGTTTACAGAATGTCGAAGTGCTGATACGCCTATGGCTGAACGTCCGGTATTGTCCTCTGATCCTGAAGGGGAAGCTGTTGATCAGACTTTTTATCGATCCATGATCGGATCTCTGATGTACCTAACCGCCAGTAGACCTGACATCATGTTTGCTGTGTGTCAATGCGCTCGATATCAGGCTAATCCTAAACTTTCTCATCTTATTGTTGTTAAAAGAATCTTTAGGTATCTTAAAGGGAAACCTAGGCTTGGCCTTTGGTATCCTAGAGATTCTCCATTTGAATTATATGCATTTTCTGACAGCAATTTTGGAGGTTGTGATATTGACAGGAAATCTACCACTGCTGGATGTCAGTATCTTGGGGACAGGCTTATCTCTTGGCAATGCAAAAAACAACAGACGGTTTCTATGTCCACTGCTGAGGCGGAATATGTTGCTGCTTCTGCATGCTGCTCTCAGGTCATCTGGATGCAACATCAATTGCTGGATTACGGTTTGGAATTTCATGAAACTCCTATTTACTGTGACAATGATGCTGCAATTCAAATCGTCAAAAATCCTGTCTATTTTTCGAAAACCAAACATATCCCTATTAAAATTCATTTTATCAGGGACTCCTACAATCAACAACTAATCACCATGGAGCAAATCCACACCGATAACAATGTGGCGGATTTGTTCACAAAGCCAGTGGGCCGAGCCCGATTCAATGATCTTGTGGCTCTTCTGAGAGTAATTCGTTTCGATGACTAAAATGGTTATTAAAAAAAAAAAAAAAACTCTTTTCTGTTTGTACATAAATTTGCTCATTGATTCTCCCAATGCACAAATTTAGGGGGAGAATTACTTTATTATTTTATGTTTTTTATTATCTTGTGAATTGCTGCATCATACGGGAAGTGATAAGAATTTTCACTAGTGAGTAAGGTTGACTCATGTAAGGCCAGAACTGAAACGGTTAGGCTCTGAAAGTGATATGTCAATAGGCCCAGTTCTCGTGACTGTAAAAATGACTTTACCTGTGATGCACTTGAAGATAACGTATGACCTCAGTAAGGAACATCACTTAGAGTTAGTGCTTAGCTATTTGACTGCTTGTGTGATGTCCCGATACACACTGTGCTCTAGGTCTGAGATCTGTTCTGAACAACTCCGGTATTTACTCTGTTTTGTGTAAGCAAAGACCTGTACATACCGTGCTGTAGATCAAAAGAGACCAAATGTGTCCATGCAAAAGGCCAAAGGCTTTTAATGAAATAAAAACCAAAAGAGATCATATGTATCCAAAAAGAGGCCAATGTGCACATTAAAAGAGACCCTCTAGTGTCCAAAACCCTGTAAACCTATATCTTTTGAAATCGTCAAGAAATCATTAGATCTGTATATTATATCCACCTCTGATAAAAGATCTATTCTTTTCTTTTCTCAATCAAATCCCAGTCCAGATCTCAGATATTAGAGCAGACACTGTGAAATATGTGGTAGGGAAACTACTTGCTTGATAGCTGGTACAACATAAAACACTAGGACTTGATTGTGACTTGTTGAGTGCTCATAAATAATACACTAAAACATGATAATCTAAATATCACGGGTGGTTATACAATAAGGTCAGAGGCAAAAGGGTTTAAGTGGATCAAATATTGGCAATCGCTCGGACCAACTAAATTAAGTTAGTGCTAATAAGTGTAGACGGCCTGAGTCACAGTGATTTGATCCCGTAAGTAATTCCTTCGAAAATTGTTTAATTAATTTTTAATATATATATGATCCATTTTATGTAAAAAAAAAAAAAAAAAAATTTATGACCATTTTTAGAGAAACATTTTTCTTTAACCAGTTCTTTTAAATAAAATCATTCTCAACCCATTGGTTTTCAGTTCACATAATTAACAAGTTCTAGACCCGGTTCAATTAATTAAAAAAAAATGTTGGATTTTCTGCACTATTAGCGTTTGTTTTTTTTTATTATAAAAAAAAAATTAAATTAATTGATTGAGATAAAACTATGTCTAACCATATCTATTACTAATTTGTCTCATTATCCAAAAGCAAAATTTTCAAATCAACAAAACAACTCTCTGCATCCTTTTATAATCCTTCCTATTTTTCAATTGAATACCGAATTGTCTACAAGATCTGTGGTAAAACTTTCGCCTTCATAACTGATCGGCGTCGTGTGTTCGAGATTGAAATAAAAAAGGTAAGTATTATTTGTTATTCTTGTTTTGTTAACAATAATCTGTTGCAGCAGGTGATGGAGGTTAGTTTGTGGGCTTTTGGTAACCGTTAAATGGAGATGACGGGTCGGGTTATGATTTTGGTGGACGATGACGGCGACAGACTAGGTGGTCCATGGTGGTGTTGACTGAGGGGATTATAGAAGGTGTTGAGGGATTCGCTGAAGATGGATGATAAATGGTGATGGACGGTGGTTGTTTGGGGGGACGGCGACAGACGAGTGGCCGACGAGGTTGGAATCAGTGACATTAGCGGCGATAAGTTTGATTGGAGGAGCGGAGGAGTGGGTGGTCGTGGTAACTGTGTGGTGGCTGAATCATCTTGTGTGTTTAGTTTTTCTTTGTGCCGATTAAGTTTGTTTTGGGTAAATTATCTGGTAGATACAGGAAAAGATCGTTTTGACTTATATGGTGATAGATCAGGGATAAAGAGTTGGATGTTCAGTGAAGAGAAAGGTAAATGGCTTGTTAAGAGAAACAATGGAAGAGTCGAGTATTATGGCAAAAGATCAGACTTTGAGTCTTGGACTAAGGTAGATCTCACTGAACTAATGAATGCTCCTTATCGTGAAGAATTGACTTCCCAAACAAGGACAGGTTTTGCACTCCGAAGATTGTTAGAAGAGAATGCCAAACGTGATTTTCAAGATATGAAAAATGCAGAGTCGTGGGTAAGGACATATGGAAAGGTGTTTGATCATCGTACTGGGGACAGAATGAAGACTGTGATGTGGCCAGCAACAAAGAAAGAAACAACTATTCCAGTGGCTAGAGATTTGACAGATAACACCCTTGCAGGTTTTCAGTTTTGGGTGTATGATTCATTTAATGGTGATGCAGTGATTACATGTGATGATGTTGAGTATCGTATTTGTGATCCCACGGATTTGATGAGATTTGCTGAGAATGATATTCAAGTGCTGGCAAAGAATCAGATAAGAGCTACTGAAGAATATGAAGTATGTGCAAAGGCGTTCACCAGTGCAGTGGCAGTTATCATTAATATGAAGTTATGGGCAGGACAGAAAACCAGACTTGAAACAAAATTGTTTGGACATGCTGTTGCAAATCCTCATGTTGTGTTACATCCATCAAAGAAGAAGAAAAGGAGTGCTGGAGTTGAAGATAAAGCATAAACCTAGGGGGAGATTGTTAGGTCCATACATTTATAGGTTTATGTTTAGTATTAGTTCTCGGACAGTTATCTAGTTCTCAGTTATCTAGTTCTCAGTTATTAGTTCTCAGTTTATTAGTATTTGGGCTTTAATCTTGTGGGTTGGGCTGTGGAAGGGCTAAGGCCATGTTGGCCCATTTGAGAAACCTTCCACATACTTAAGGTGTTTTGTTGGTTCATTTGTAGCTAGCGGTTTACTTTTTCACTAATAGAATTCTCTCTAGTATTAGACGGTAAGTTATACCGTATGCTATTGAAGATTATCATTTTCATAAATCGTTTATATTTCTTGAATCATTATAATCATTGATTCCGCCTTTGATTATAATCACTTGATATCGGGTATAATTTTTGGGATTTACATTCCCAACCAGGAATTAATGTGTGTGTCTCCAACCAGAGACGCATGCTTCTAAGAAAAAGTAGTGAAACTCACCTTTGGTTGCAAGCAATTTATCCAAACCCCACAAACAATAATGTGCTACCGACTCCCTATTACAAGTGTCACTAATTGAGTATATATGTAATATCATTACACCATATGACCCGTTTGTCCAAGACGTTTAAAAGTTCAAAACTGTGTAGGTGACACCTAATGATTGTACATGCACAAGTAAGCCCTACGAACTTGTTGGTGAATATATTGATTATCATCAATTTTACACTTCATATACACCTCATATAAGTGCTCATACAAGTTCATATCAAATACAAGCATACAAGACTCCAAATAGCCACATAAGTGTATATTACATACTTTGTGTTTTTAGGACAGATTATGCGCTGTGAAAACCAATTTATTAAAATACTTATCCAGTGAATTAGACTCCCAAAAGTTTACTAAATATTCCAGGGAGTCTAACGGAGAAGTCCATATTTTTAGTTCGTGATTAAACCATACACACAAATTATGAAAAATCCCACAATACAACTATGTCCAGAAAATACTCACAACAGATCAGATTAGTATAAAAACTCCCAAAAACTATGTATTCATCCAAACGGGATTAATCCACTTGGAAAACCAAGTTATTCCAATGTTGACCTACTATCCAAATTTCATAACCTAAATCTTTGTAAAACTCAAGTTATGATCGTTTAAATTTGACCCAATTTACTAATCCGAAAATCTGATTTGACCTTTAATCAAATAAAATTCCAAAAACCACTCAAACGACGTCTAAATCAGATGATTTTACTCATTATGAAAAGCTATGACCATGTACAATACAACCATGCAAAGAAATCATCAAGATTAATACTTTTAAGTCACGTAACAGACCCTACAAGTAGACCCAAGCATTCTCTCTAGATTTTAATCATGCATAAACTCCAATTAAAACTACTTATTCCCGAATGGTGTTCTTGAGCCTTAGCAGGTGTTTGGGGTTAATATTTTCGTAATTAGGCAGTAAGGGGCGATTAGGATTTAGTTTATGGGGTACTTGGGGCTTAAGATTGCTTAAATATAGTATTAAGTAGGTTGTAACACGTCAGACCTCCGCGAGCGCCCACTCGGTCTGAGTGAGCGGCCGCTCACTCAGCCCGGGTTCCTTCCGGGTGGTCTGGTCCGTTGTATCGCGTGTTTTCTTCGACGTTTTCGCTATTTTGGACCATATCAAGTGTAACCCCATGTGTTAAGACCCCAACCATCCTAACGGTTCATCGATTACGGTTTTTAAAAAACATGTTCTGTTTAAGTTCACGTAATCACATATAGTTTGCACATAGTTTCACAGAAACACGTAGTTGAAATCAATCTCAATTAATTAATTCACAATTATCTAATTTCACAATTCACCAACGTCCAGAGTTCACTACTCATGTAACCCCGAATTACCACTTCATGCAGTTATTAACCAATAACTGTGCAACGTGTGACTTATCTAGCTAACCCTAGATAAGTAGAATGCAAGGAATGTAACTACAAGTAACTAGAGTTTAGTTAAAGTGAGAACCTGAAATTGCAGGGTATCACATATAAATCAAGGTAATATTATATCGAAAATCCTTTGTTACGCTAATGAATAAACATTTGAATTTAGAAATTAAGTTTGAGGACATCTTTCGACAAAAATGTGTATTTTCCATAGTTTATAGGTGATGAAAATTTGACAATATTAAGAAATCTTTAGGGTATACTCAGGTTATGAGGTTATAGTTTAAAAATATGTAACATGTTGAAAAGGCAATAATATGATTTGGGTAGGGTGTTGAAAATAATCAAACAAGTGGCTAAGATAGTAAGATGAAGTGTGATTGTGAAACCCATATATGATTATGGAATGGGATTGATTTAAACTGTAAAATTTTGAGATTTAAAGCTTAGTTTTAATGGAAGTGAGTGTAATCATTTATTCATTAATTAAAACGAATAAACAAAAACGTTGACTTATCAAAGCTTCCAGACTTTAATAACATAATGAAGACATGCTTTAGCCTATAAGTGAACACTCATCCCAAGAATTCCCAGGTAGGCATCCAGGTCCCTCGTCTGATTGGGATTTATGCGCAATGCCAGTCCTAGACAGAAAACTCAGAATATAGGCGTTCGCCCTTCCAGATTGCACGTGTTCGTTATTAAAATATAGAACATCGACGAGATTTTCAAGGTGGTTCAGGCTATACCTGAGGATTTTTGTCCTATTAATCTAAGGGTAGATCCAGTGATGGAGAGTAATCATCTTGTAGGGGCTAAAGTAGGGAGAAGAAGTAGGATGGAGAAAAAGAATAGAAACAAGTAGAGTTGCAAGTAAGAGGAACAAGTACTAGTTAAAATCCTAAGGTTATAGACTAGATTATTTCTCTAATAACCTAATTCTCTATAACCAAGGCTCTGATACAAATCTGTAACACCCCAACCGATGGAAGAAAACATCTGCATGTCACGTATTGATGATTGTTCAGTAGCACATGGTATATAATGAAATTTTAAGTACTTTATGGATAACATTAAAATATCCCAAAATGAAACATTGTCTAAGAAATCCAAGTGCTAGTACATAATCATAGAATAAATAAAACAACTTCAACTAACATCAAATAATTTCTTCAAGCACACTCTAAGCTTCAGCTTCATTGTTCCCTGAAACATGTTAATTTTGGAAAATATTTTTGGGTCGACAAAATGTTGGTGAGAATTACATAGGTTTGAATATTGAATAAAACTTGTACAATTCGAGTGTCATGGCAAGTCTAGTCCATATGTGAAAACAACACTACCCGGTAAATCGTTTGCATAATCAAACCTTGTGACATGATTATTGTGGTCCATACCATATGCATATGGTTCACTCGTTTTTGTTATATGATCAATAACAATCACCCACGCTACCCATACTGGAGGTACACGTATCCAGGTGGGGTTGTCTATCCAATAGATCTATCATTGTATATCGCCGGCTGGATCAATGTTAATGATTATGCTAGTCTATTTGTGCTTACCAAAGTATTGTTTAAGACATAATGCAACATAAAATAACACATAGACACTTATGTTGAATTGCAATTGAAAATGTAACATGTTTCACCCCAAAAATTGTAAAATAGTATAAAGGGGCTATGTAAACTCACCTTAGCACAAGTGTTGAATCCTTTGAAATAGTCTAAATGTGGCACAAACGATTCCAAATATTACCAAACAGAAATCGAAGCTAGTTTCCGAGTCAAAGAGAAAGTCAACACAATATGATTGCACGATTAAAATAATGATTTTATCACAATTGAGAGTGAAAGAAGAGGTTTCGGTGTGGTCTGGACAAGAACAATTGATCAGTACTTATAGGTGAGGTTTTGATTTTTTGATTTGGAAATTCATAAAGTTGATGGTCAACACCGAGTAAGGAATGCACAAATCGTGCTGTAATTGTTGATGCGTAGCTTAATTTCTGGTCCATTGAACGAGTCAAACTAGTCAAGTCAATAGTCATCTTTGACTGACTTGATTTTGACCAGGAATTGAATGAGTCAAACTAGACAATAGTCAATAGTCAGCTTTGACTGACTTGATTTTGACCAGGAAATTAATGAAGGGGATAAATATTATTGGTTTCTAACTAACCACAAAACATTAAAGTGGTGTAGTGCTTGTGTTGTTTGTTGCTTATGGTCAAACCGTCTGGGGACTCTGGTTCGAATCCGGTCCGAGACATATTTTTTTAAACCCGATTTTTATAGAATTTTGCTAATATTATTTGTTTAAACATATAAATAATATATTTTAGGAACAAAATAAAATAATTTGATGATAAGAAATGTTAAAATGGGTGTTTGAGAGTTTATGGAGTTATAAAGTAAATATATATATATATATATACACACAAAAAAATCGAAAGGTTACAGTGGCTGCTGCAACACCCTAATAATCCGGCATTGGTTGAGTAAGAGGTTGCACAACAAGTTGAATCAGACCTGAAACAGCCCAATAGTTAACCATCGGTTGTTGCGGTTGTTTTGTTGTCTGCTTCCCTTTCTCTGCTGCAAATGTCCAGGGATTCATCGGTGGTTGTTGTTTTTTATTTGTATTAGGTCGGTTCATCGGAAATCCTCAATCGTGAGCACGAACCAAAGTTATAACATTTCATTCAACTTTACAGTTAACACGAATAAAAGATTCTGAAGTTGGTTCGACCTAATGTAAGCACAAATGAGAAACTAGGAGCACGAATGAGAATCTGATAGCACGAATGTGAATGAAAAAGCTCGAATGAAAATAAATAACTCCTATTCGGGACAAATTTTGCACAAATGAGTACTAAGAAAATCCATTCAACCTGTTGTCAATTTCCATTCGACCTGTCCAGAGTTCATGATCATATTTTCTTCAAAAACACACAATTTTGATCTGATTCTTGAAATTTTTATCAGTTTGGATTAAAAATGTGTAGGTTATGGATCGAATTGAAATCTAAACAACTTTTGAGAAAGAATTTTTGAAATTGACACCAAATTGAGTTCTAAAACACTCAAAAACCATGTTTAATGTTCAAACTCTAAAAACAGCAAAACTTTTGATGATTTTGGACTGAAATCTGTAAAAATTTTATCAATTTGCAATCGTGTGATTGAGTAAAAGCTCTTATACCACTATGTAGGACCGGTTTTCAATCAATTAACACGTAATCAACACGAATACTAAACCGTCATGGGAGAAACCCTAACGCTCACGCAAAATGATGAAAATCTATATCAAAACACTTAAAATTTCATTTTCAAGATTTTCATTAATCGTTATCTTCATAATAGTCATTAAAGAATCTGTTAATGATAATACAGACTTCTAGAACACTCTGAACAACATTTGGACACGAATGGAACTTGACAAAACTGACAACTAACTGATAACCATCACTAACAACCTCCTATATATAGGCAGAGTTCCATTCGACCTTGCGAGGATCCGAACCAACTGGTTCGACCCTGCGTTGTCCCGAACTAAAGCCTCTAGTTTTGGTTCGACCCCACGACTGCCCGAGCCAAAATCCTAAACATCACACATAACTTTACAATTCGACAATTACAAACTAAACGACCTGAAAGCTACATACACATATATGAAATATGCATCTACATGGCCAAGCCGGTCCTTCCAGTTCGCTCCATGAAACTCATGAGTTGTCCTAACAACACATGTGAATGCCCACTGAATATCGATAAGCTCCATTTCATCCTTATTGATTTACAAGTAATCGTCATTAGTAAAATTATTGTTCCCAATTTAACCTGCAACGAGTCTATTATATGAAGCAACAAAATCAGACACCAAACCAACATGCTTTTGAGAAAATTCTATGGTCACATTGTCCAAATTAGAAGTCTCCAATACAACAGAACTCGAACTCGAAGAAGAATGTCCAACATTTGTTGAAGATTTTTGATTCATGTTCATCAACGTAGCAACTAACCATGGTGCAAACTGCATTGGAGCTTGAGTTGGTGTGGCATACGAGGAAGATGATGGAATCCCATAGTAATTAACCGGATTTGTCGGTTCAACACTAGAAACAAAGCTGTCTGTGGTGTTGAAATCACACCAACATTTGGTACGGCTGAAGATGAGGAAAGTCCAGAGATGGAAAGAATCTTTTTCTTTAAACACTTCAAGATGTTGACTCCAATACACTGGTAATGCAACTGCAAACCATTCTACACATTTAGTCATGGGATAAGAGATGTTATAGTTAGACAACTCGGATAATAGATGATAAAAAGGAGTAGTAAACTCTTTCAATGTTTCATTTCCCACAAAGCTTAAATTTCCAAACTCCTTGTTTAACTCATCCATTCTACTCATCCATTCTGAGTCTCTTTGTCTTTCCATTTTTCTCATTTCGACTTTGAAGTCCATCCGACAATTGCTTTGAAGTTGTACATGGTCCAAACTGATGTAAGATATCTTGAGTGATGTTAGGATCTGAGTTTGATTGTTTTGATTTGTTTGAATAGAGATGAGAAGAATGAAGTGAATATAAATGGAAAGTGCAGCGGAATAATAAACTATAATCAAAACAAAAGAGTAAATGTTTTCTAATCGAATGCTTTCATTATATTGAAAGATTACAATCAATTACAAGTACTCCCCCTCAGCCTGATCACTCTGTGATTGTTTGTCTGAGAGAATGTTGTGTGTGATCAATAGAACAGTACAAGCACTGTTCTATTTATTGACAAATCTAAACCACTGATGATCTAAGCTGACTTCACCTAAGACAGTGACCTCTAACAGAATAACAACATAAAACATCTGCTATATACAAACTACTGTTACATTGAAAACACTGTAAGGTAAACTACTGTTGAGGAAAACTCTGATGGTCTTGTATTATCTGTTGGAGCCTAAGTGTTCTTGGCTCCAACAGACCTTTAGTCTTCAGCACATGATCAGCAGTTGTTCTCTATCGGTTGTTATCCAGCAGTCCTTTGTAGCAGCAGTTGTCACAGCAGTTGTTTGGGTAGAACAGTTGTTAGGGTCAACAGTCTTTTGGGAGGAGTATGTTGTAAATGATGTTTATTAATATGGATCAATTGTTAGTATATTTTGGCTTTTCAATCATCTATTCTTCTCCATGTCAGCAGACCCAACAATCTCCCCCTAGAACAGATGATGCCAAAACTAGACTTTATTCTTGATCTTTATTCCTCATCAGACTTTCTCTGATTTGACCTTTGAATTGTAACTCAAAGTTCAAAGAGTAGAGTTCTTCTGCGTCTCTTTCAAGCTCAAGGTTCAGCAATGTTTGGAGGTCATATGCACACAGGCTATATGCATCATCCATGCTTAGCTTTTGAGCCTCTCCATCTTATCTGAGCAAAATCAAGATCTGCTCTGGATGAGTTTGGTGATGGAGGTCTCCCAATGAGTTCTCTGAGTCTTTCAGTAGTGGGATCTGAGAAAAAGTGTATTTGATTGTAGAGGCCCTCCTTTATAAAAGTATCAGCAAACTTCTTCTGATCTTCTTCAGACATTTCTTTCTTCTTTTTGAATTGTCTTCTTGCAGCAGCTGATAGATCAGAAGTATCAAGTAGGTTGTCTAAGGTAAAAGCCTGTTGAGGTCTCTTCATCAATGGTTCATCAGGGTAGACAGGTTTTCTGGGTAGGTTAGGGTCTTTCTTCCTGTTTTCTTCCAGCTTCTTGTAAGTTTCAACCAACCTCAGCTCTGACCATCTTGCAACAGACTTCATCTCCCCATAGTCAGCAGCCACAATTTCTTGTCTCATTCTTTTGAATTTCAAGGCTCTGGCTGGATCTCAGCCTCTACTGAAATCAGGGGCAAAGACCTTGGCTGGGGGATTCTTGACCATGTCCTCAATTCTTAGGAGTTCTTCTCTGAGAGCATGAGTGGTCCAGCCTGCAAACTGTTTCTTGTTTGCTTTATAAGGCATGGTTACCAAGATCTGTTCAAGAAGAGATTCCCTAACCTCCCTTTCCATGTCACTGCTGAGAGGCATGGTAGACATAGAGTTGCTCAGGGTCTTAGCAAAATCTTCAATCCTTCCCAGTTTGTTAAGATCTGCTGAATGGATGCCCTGAACACTCCTGTCATCTTTCCCTTTGCACTTCTCTTTTATGATGGCATCTGCCTGTTCAGCATTGTAGAAGGATTGCATTTCCCCCTTGAGTAGATCAAATTCAAGGGGATACTGAACAACCAATGGTGTGATGGTTGGTGGTGGTCTATGGGATGTAAATTGTGAGGTGTGTGGCGAGAATGATGAAAGTGGAATGGCAGATATGGGTGTAGATTGTGTGGTTGAAGTAATAGGTGGTGATGTGTGAATGTTTTCATCCTGTATAACAAAGGTAGATTTTCTCTTCCTTCTGTACAAGATTTTTAGTGATGGTGGTGTAGAGGCAGTGGTTGTGTTAACATCTGTTGGCACTTTTGTAGAACCAGCAGATGTTTGGGATTTAGGTGGTGAACTGGTTGTAGGTGGTGTGTTGGTGGTTGTGGTTGTAGGTTCAGTGCTTGGTTTGATGGGTTCAGTGGTTGTGGTGGTATCAGTGGTTTTGGTGGCAGTGGTTTTGGTAGCAGTGGTTTTAGCAGCATGTTTGGATGGTGGTTTTCTGACATGTTTGGCAGGCATTTTCTTTCTTTTAGAGAAGCCCACATCTTTAACTTCCTGCTGTTGTTCCCTTTTCTTGTGTACCAAAGCTTCTGCCTTAACTTCCAAAGTGTCAGCCCTCTTTTGCTTTTCCTCAGCAGCCTTTTCAGCCTTTTCATTGGCAGAGGTATCAACTTCCTTTGCTTTGCTGGTTTTGGCAGGTTTAGTAGCAGCAGAGGTTTGAACATTTGGTTATTGTTGTTGTTGTGGTGCTGTGTGGGTAGACCCTGGTTTGTTGGCAGACTCTAATTTTCCCTTTTGTGAGGGTGGACAACCAAAAGGATCTAACTTTGGCAATCTATCTCTGTCATTCTCCCCCTTTTTGGCATCATCAGCTGTAAAGTCATCAACATCTTCATCTCTGAGAATTGTGGTAGGGACAGAGCTTCAGCAGATGGTCTTTAATGGCTTGATTGTCAGCATGGGTATCTTTGTACCTAGCATCCACCATATTTCTAATATCAGCCATATAGGTTTCATGAGTCTGATCTGCTAGTTTTCTGTGAGCTATGATGATGGGGGGAACAGACTTCTATAGCTCACTAGCAATATCTTCAGTGGATGGTTGACTCTTGGTGAGGGTAGCCAATGATCCCAATATTTGTCTTGATATCTGATTTAATATCAGCAACAGAGGTTTCAATGGACTGTACTCTGGCCGTCAATTCTTGGTATTTTAACCCATCACCTAAGTTAATGGGATCATCTGAATTCCTACCAGTGGTAATTGTAACTGGTTCTGGGGACTTCCAACTGATTTTGGGGACACTATAGTGGCCTCATCAGTTGTTGCCTTCAAGGAAGTCTTAGCTATGTAACCACTGTCCTGTTGTGAAACAATGGTCTCTACATTAGTAGTGGTTGCTTCACTTGAAAACTCACCTAGAGCTTCATTGAACTCTAGGGGTGTAACCTCCTCTTCTGTTTGTGGGTTGGCTGATTGATTTTCCTCAGTCCCAGTCACTTGTGGATGTATACTCTCATTGATGGGTGAAGGAGAGGAACTGGGATTTTCCTGAGTTTTCTCAATAGCCTCAAACAGAGGTTGCATGGTTTGAGGAACATGTTTTGGTGAAGGTGGAGGAGTGAAAAGAGAATTAGCCCTGGGAGAGGGGCTTGTGAACATATGGCCAAGTGACTCATATGTATCATGATGTGTTTCCCTTTGGCTTACAACATGATCCTTTTGTGAGGATGCATGAGGAGTTTGGTCAGGTTGAGATATATCAAACTGTTGTGAGGAAGTAACAACAATGGTTTCTTGTTGCTTTTGTGTTGCAACCGGGTTTTCTTCTAGTATCTCATCTTCCAGAAGTCCCCTTTTTGGTTTAGTGGTGGTTTTTGTGGATGGACGTTTTCTTTTGGAGGTGGCTGGTGTGGGTTTCACAGCACTGGATGTAGTGCCATGATCACCGGGAGCAGTGGGCTCAACAACAGAGGTTTGGACAACATTTGTTGTCTTAGCCCTCTTTGTTTGTGTTTTGGAAACTTTTGACACTTTTAATACTTTTTCTTGGGTAGTTGAACCCAGCATTCTTGTGAAAGTTTCATCAGTTAGACTCTTCATTTGAACAGACTCACCTTTTTTAAAATCCTTTTCTGGTAAAACCTTTTGAAGGATTACACTTAAAATTCTTGGGTAAATCAAAAAAGCATTGTTAGACCCAGACTTTATGGCTTTCACATTTGATACTAAGTCCATAAACAGTCCCTGGGATAGATTGAAGTTAGAATCTGACAACATAGCATAGCCCAAGCACTGAATCCTCAATGGGATTTCATTAAAGGAAGTGGACTTAGCAGAGACACAGAGAAGGAGGGTATGAAAGAAAAATTTCATGACTGGTGGGAAAAACATTTTGAAAAGGGTTGACCCAGTCATTTGTGCATCATAACCTCTTTCCTAAAACTCTGTGTGAAGCTCTGCCTTAGGGAAAAAGTCTTTACCTGACAGGTCATTGAGTGAGAAGGTTGTGGATATCAGTTCAGGGGTAATGACGATACTTGTTTCTCCAATTTTTGAGATAATGGATGTAGGCTTTTTGTCTTGAAGAAGAAACTCAGCATTCAACCAGAATTCTTGGAGGGTATTAAGATAAATAGGTGCATCAGCGGTTAGGATTGTCAGGTATTTGGACCTTAAGATGATGTCGATGGTGGAATGGAATGGAACGTTTTCATCTGTTTTTACCAGATATGGGAGATAATTATGGGTTGCTTTAGCTTGAAGATCCATTGTAATGGATTTCGAGTGTGAGAGTAAGTGGAATTGGAGTAAGGGTTTGAGGATGAAGAAGGCGGTTTCAGTATTTTGAATACAATGAGACAGTGTAACGACTGTTGTGGTAAATCAGGGTTTTTATAGGCTCTGGTGAAACCGCTGATGTGGCCAAAACTCTGCTTTTAGGAGTAGACTTGGCAAACATCTGATGGCCAAACATCTGGTGGTATACAGTTGTTGCCAAAGATCTGATGCAACCAGCTGTTGTTTTACCAAAGTGCTGATGCCAACAGCACTTGATTTTTTTTTTCTAATTTTTTTTTTTTGGATAGATAGATAGATGTATATATATTTATAGCTGTATATGGATAATGAAACAGTTGTTTTATCTGATCAGAGGTTTGAACCAGATTTTTCAACCAAGCAGTGGTTGTTTTATCTGATCAGATGTTTGAAACAGATTTTTCAACTTAACAGTGGATAGAGTGGATGAAACAGTGGTTGTTTTATCCTTAACAGATTTTTCAACCAAAAAGCTATTTTTAAGGATGGATTTTGATTTTCTGAAACATTTTAATGTTTTTATTTAAAACATTTTTGTTGTTTTAGTCCATGTTTTGCATACCAATTCTAGAAATCAGATTTGTGAAGGTAGATGTGTCTAAAGCTTTTGTCAACACATCTGCCAACTGATCCTCTGTTGGAACATGGTGCAGAGAAATCAAACCTTTTTCATAGCTATCTCTGACAAAATGATGTCTGATGTATATGTGCTTTGTGGTTGAGTGAGAAACTGGATTCTTGATGATATTTTCAGCTTGACTGTCCAACATGAGTGGAGTCTTTAGTGCAGTTATCCCAAAATCCAACAGTTGATTTTGAAGCCACGTGAGTTGGGCTATACAGCTTGCAGCAGCAATGTATTCAGCCCCAGCTGTTGAAGTTGAAACAGCTGCTTGCTTTTTGCTTTGCCAAGAGACTAAGGAATTCCCTAGAAACTGGCACCCTCCTGATGTAGACTTCCTTGTGGTGTGGCAGCCAGCAAAATCACTATCTGAATAACCTGAAAGCTCAATGTTTCCATTAGCAGGATACTAGATACCAAGTGTGGGAGCACCTTTTAGGTATCTGAATATCCTTTTCATAGCAATAAGGTTTGACTTCTGGGTGAAGCCTGGGATCTTGCACAAACACAAGTGGCAAACATAATGTCTGGCCTAGATGCAGTTAAGTACAATAAAGACCCAATCATGCATCTGTAATGTGTTTGGTCAACCAGTTCATCCTTGTCATCAATAGTGAGTAGCTTGACTGTACTCATGGGTGTACTACATGGCTTACAATCATTCATCTCAAATCTAGTTAACAAATTTTTCAAATATATGTTTTGATGAATGAATGTGCCATTTTGCAGCTGCTTCACTTGAAGGCCAAGGAAACACTGAAGTTCAACCATAGCACTCATTTCAAACTCTGCTGTCATGAGTTCCCTAAACTCTTCACACATTTTGTTACATGTGGATCCAAAAATGATGTCATCCACTTATATTTGAACAGTCATTAAATCTTTCCCTCTCCATTTCAAAAATAAGTTTTTATCAATTTTACCTCTTGTGAAAACAATGGATAAGAGAAAGGTGGAAAGAGTTTCATACCAGGCCCTAGGTGCTTGCTTGAGTCCATACAAAGCTTTGTTAAGCTTGTAGACATGATCAGGATTGAATGTGTCTTCAAAACCAGGTGGTTGACATACATATACCTCCTCCTGAATTTTGCCATATAGGAATGCACATTTGATGTCCATCTGATACACCTTGATGTTGTGGTTGACAGCAAAGGCTAGAAAGAGTCTGATAGCTTCTAACCTTGCTACAGGAGCAAAGCTTTCATCATAGTCTATCCCTTCTTCTTGTCTGAAGCCTTGAACCACAAGCCTGGCTTTATGCTTGACAACTATACCCCTTTCATCATTTTTGTTTTTGAAGACCCAGTTTGTGCCTATTGGACAAACATCCTTAGGCAGTGGTACAAGTTCCCATACTTGTTGTCTTTTAAACTGAAGGAGCTCTTCCTGCATAGCTTCTACCCAACTGTTGTCTTTTAGTGCCTCTTGGTACTTGACAGGTTGTGTGAGAGATAGAAAACCTGCAAAAAGACAGATATTTGAGGATTGGCTTCTTGTTAGCACACCCTCTCTGATATTGCCAATGATTTGATCTGGTGGATGAGCTCTTAGGTAGATTAGATCTCCCTGATATGGTATGATGGCATTTTGAGGTAAAGGACAAAGGTTTGGTGACTCTGTTGATGTAACATCTATTTGCACTTCTGTAGTGCCAACAGATGTTTGAAATGGAGGTGGGGGAATGGGTCCAAGTGGTGTAAAACTGGACTGACTTTTGTTAACAGATGTTTGACTTTTGTCAACAGATGATTGAACAGTAGATGTAAAGGGTGAAGCAGTGGTTTGAGGGAAAGACTGGCCAACAGTGGCTGACGCAGCTGTGACAGAGTTTTGACAGTTGTTTTGAATAGCTGCTTCCTCTGATGCAGAGTAGACTTTATAGTGACTAGGAATCACAACATCTGTTCTGTAATCTTGTTGTGGAGATTGTGTAGTACCTGCATTGTTAGTTTTTACAGTAATATCTTGAAATTTGAATTTATCTAAAACAAACAACTCAGCAGGATTTGCTGGGATTTTTAGGGATGAAAGTTCATTGAACATTACAATAAGAGTTTCTTCTATTGTCATGGTCCTTGTGTTAAACACTTTATAGGCCTTGGCAGTAGAAGAATATCCAAGAAAATATCCACAATCTACTTTGGCTGCAAATTTTGAAATGGAATCTTTAAGATTTAAAATGAAACATGGGCAGCTAAAGATTTTAAAAAATGAGATTAATGGTTTGATTTTGAACAAAATTTCATAAGCAGTCTTTTGATGTCTTGGGTTGATCAAAACTTTGTTTTGAACATAGCAAGCAGTGTTTACAGCTTCTGCCCAGAAGGACAGTAGCAAACCAGAATCTGCTAGCATGGTTCTTGCAGCTTCAATGAGAGTTCTATTTTTCCTTTCAACCACCCCATTTTGTTTGGTGTTCTTGGGATGCTGTACTGCCTCACAATCCCTTTTGACACACAGAAGTCATCCAACTCCTTATTCTTAAACTCTATTCCATTGTCACTTCTAAAGACTTTTACTGGAAAGTCATATTGTTTTTCAACTTTGGTGACAAAGTCCTTCAAGATACCTGCAGTCTCATCCTTAGAGTGTAAAAAGTAAGTCCATGTAAACCTAGAAAAATCATCAACTATGACAAGACAAAATCTTTTTCTTCTTAGACTCATGATTTTAACTGGGCCAAACAAGTCCATGTGTAACAATTGTAGACATTGACTTGTTTTGGACTCATCAATGGATTTGTAAGAGCTTTTATGTTGTTTTCCTTTTAAACAGGAAACACAATGCTCATCACATTTGAATTCTTTTGATGGTAAACCTCTGACAAGGCTTTGTGTGAGCGTTGGATTTTATCTAAAACAGGATGTTATGATCATACAAGTCACAAATCTAGGTGCGGAATCCCTAGATCTGAACAAATTGATAAAATGCTAATCACGACACAATCAAGATCATTTTCAACTTCATTTTCATAGATTAACTTTCAATTAATAAGCAATTACAACGTTTATGTTAATCTAGAAACACAATGACACTTTCTCAAAACACTACTGAACCTGCACAGAACCTGGACACAAATGATAACTCTCTTACATAATCAAAAACTCAAAACCTATATATACTGACTGCACATTCGCCCCTTTCTGTAGGTCGAATGTGAGAGAATTCCACATTCGCCCACTTGCAGTGGTCGAATGTGGTCTTCTGACCATGTCTATCTTCCTTCGTCCACATCAGGTTCTTCCTTCGCCCAGTTTATCTCACCTTCGCCCAAAACCATCTACATTCGCCCATATCTACACACCTTCGGCTACCCCTTAACATATGTTAGTAATATCATATCCAATCCTTAGTCGCAAATGCATCAACAAACTCCCCCTCGACTATTGATTGGATAGTTTTCTCTGATAATCCATCGTCCTGTTCATCAGCTTGATTCTAAGCTGCTTCTTCTGCTCATCAGTCATAGGCGGCTCGAATGTTTTCTTCACAGGCTTTGAAACATTTGCGATCTTCACAGTCTTGCCAAGTTTCCCCTTCAAGTTGCTTCCAGCGTTTATATCATACGCAAAACAAACTCCCACAACTTGAGTGTACTTCCTCGCCTGAGCAAAGTCGTTCGGTTCATAATAGATCGGATTATAAAACAACATGATGATGTCTTCAAAAGTGCAGTTTATCAGCCACATAGGATCAAATACATGAACATGCTTGTATTTGTCCTTTCCATCCCTCAATACAATCACTGCTTCTGCCTTCCTCCAATCGTAATACCAGAATATGAAATCAGCACTAAAATGCTGTGGCATCGGCATCAATGGTATCTTTCTCATCACATTTGGTGCTTTGTATATCAACGTCACACGCTTCATGTTGGTTTGAGGATCAATATCCCTATGAACTTTTCTGCGGGGATATTGAGGCTTAAACCTGTTCCATCTTGTGCGACTCTCCCAAACTAACTTGTCTGCGCACCAACCGACGTGCGATCCATTTACCTCGGCACCAGACATAGGAAACCTGCATAAATCTCTCACCGCCCAATACGGTAGAGTAAGCAAATCACAGAATCTGTTGAAATACAGTATTCCGGTTTCCCATTTCGCTGCAATACACTTCAGTCTGCCAAGATAAGTCCACCCGAGAGCTCTGCCTTTGAACTTGGCATTATGAAAACGATAGAAGTTACCTTGAGCTTCAGGTTTAGGTTGGTTCTCATCCATCTCCTTCAACTTCTTCAGATAATTCTTCAACTCATCAGACTGGTTGGAAGAATCTTTCTTTTCATCACCAAACACCTTTTCAACAAACTCTTCACTTCTTCTCTTCGCTTTCTGTTTCGCTGACTTGTTTGGTATCTCTGTGAAGTCAGGAAATACTTCGTTCTCATCTTCCTTTCTGAAATACTGGGGAAACTCCTCATGAGTGATATCTTCTATCTCAACCTCATTGTTTTCTGGAGTTTGCACATCATCAGAATGATTTCCCATATCCTTTTCAGGAATATCAGGAATCGATTCATCCATCATGAACTCCTCAAATGTCTTACCTACCCTCTGTGCGAGACCATCTAAAATTTCTTTCGCCACAGATGCAGGTAGTTCCCCTTCTTCTAGATCTGGATCTTCATATTCCAGCTCGTATCTCAGATCATCAGTCTGGAATATTTCAGTGAAGCATCCAGTGAACTCAATGGTCCACTCCCTCTTCTCCAACATGTTCTTGTATATCAGCTTAGCATCATCCGAAAGAGATCTCACCTTTTCGTTCCAAAAGATACTTTCATCTACATTCTCACCTTTCTTCTTGGAACTAGATTCTCCAGTATCTTTCTTCTTCTGTGATTTCCTCTTCTCATAACTATACTTAGAAGTGTCATCTCCTCCTTCATGATCACTTCCACTACTAAGCTCATCACCCTTCTTCTGTCCTGTACCCTCAGCACCATCATCATCATCATTGTTGTCATCATCATCATCATCGTTGTCATCATCACTTTTATCCGAACCCTCATCATCCTCTTCATCATCATCATCTTCCTTCTCTGATTCAGAATACTCATAATCAATTTTCTGTTCATCATCTTCTTCATCTTCCTCACCCTCTTTCAATTGGGGTGCTCTGCTATATAACTCTTCAATCAAACCACACAAGCGTTTGTTTTCCTTCTTCAACTCTTTGTTATCCGCCTTGATCAGTTTGATCTTGTTCTTGTTTCTATCACATCTCCTCTCAAGCTTTTCATTCTTAGCTTCTAGCAACTGAATCTTTTCATTAATATCATCCTGATTCGCTTTTGAAGCAACTACAATCTGGAGCATCTTCTCCTCATTCTGCTTGAATTTAGTGATTTCAGCTTGTTGAGCAATCAGCATTTTCATCATATCCTCCATCTTTTTATTTACCTGTTTCATAACATCATCATCAACAGTCATTTTCTTTGACTTTGACCTGGAGGGCTCAACTTCAACGGCTTTCTCCTTTTGAGGCTTCCTAAACATATCGAGCACTTTATCCATATCGATATTAAACTGATCGATTGGTAAAGTCTCTGCCTCCTTTCCTTTCTTCTGCTTCTTGACAACTGGCGAAGATAACTTGGAAGGTGTTCCAGCATCAGGCAATCTTTTTCCTTTCAGCAACTGAGCTAACTCCTTCTCTCTCAGTTCTTTCACACTAGATTTCTTTGCCATCGTCTTTTGTTTCTTTGACTTCTTAGGCAAATTCACAACAACTGTGTCACCAACACTCAGCTCAGCTAAATCAACTCCCAAACCTTCATCTTCTACTGATTTTCTTCTCCTCTCAGATTCTTCTATCGACTGATTCAGTAATTCAGACTCACCAACCATAGTGGCCTTACGTTTGATGGTCCTCACGTTCTCGTCATCCGAATCCCACTGTTCATCAACCTCAGTCTCTTCAGAATCCACAGACTCTTCATCCACCAAACTCGAACCTTTCTTTGCAGTCGATTTCTTTCTTGCAGACTGTTGCTTTGTGCTCCCCTGATCAATAGCCTTTCCTTTGCCCTTCCCTTTGGCTCCAGGATTGACTACTTGACGCTTTCGCTTAGTGCTTGAGTCAGCATACACTAAGGGATCGTCGTTGTCTGAGTCACTATCATCATGTCTAGCTTTATTCTTGCCTGGATCAGTGTAATCCGGACGAGCCAAAGCTCCAAACAATCTCCTGTTGGGTGGTTTCTCATTGTCAGCTACACCCTTGTATCCTTTCATCCTCATCAAAGTTCTAATATTCATGTGATCCTGACCTAGAATCATTGTCGGATCCTTCTTCAGCATTGGATACTTGTGGTCAAAGATCATCATTAGAAACCTTGGATACAACATGAACTTCTTAAACTTTATACCCTTCAGCATCTCCAACATGTGGTCAAGTATCATCCCTGACACATTAAATGGTTTGTTGAGTGTCAACGCAACCATTAATGAGCTCAAACTCTTCCTCATCACGTCATAGCCACCACTAACACATCCAAAAACATGGATTAGAACATGTGCAAAGTACTTGTACTGCACTCCCAGCTTCCCTTTATACATCGATCCGTCAGTGATAGGACCTTTGTATTTCATCCTTAAGAAGCACGCCTTCTGTTCAGTCCACGACAACTCCCTGGGATCTTCTCTATCCTCGAACTTAATCTGTAAAGCTTCCCGGATATCGGCTTCCGTCAAAAACATGTCAATCTCCTGAATCTTGCTCTTGATAATGGTTTGATTATCCCAGTAGTCGTACTTAGCGTTCTGGTAGAAATCTTCTATAATGTCCTTGTAAATGATAGTAGGTGTGGCTAGAGCGTGTACAATCCTGCTCCTCTTCAGAAACTCAATGATGCCAGTGAATTCTGTGTTCTTCTCCACATCTCCTAGATACGCGCAGCAATTGTGCGATCTTTCGAAAGACCAAATGTTCGGTGTAGAAGTTTCAGCTGCGGGAACTGGATCTTGAACAGCTATCTCTGCTGGAGTCTCAACATTCACTGCTGGAGCGTCAATATTCTCTGGTTGTTCAGCCATCTGCACATAGAAATCAATAAAACGCGTCAAAACACAAAAACGACAAAAATAAAAATTTTGGTCAAAACACATCTGCACATTCGCCCATATCAAAGTGGTCGAATGTGAGTTTTTGTTGGTCGAATGTGAAATTATCTGGACGAAAGTGAAATTGATCTAGATAAAATGTCACCTTCGTCCGTTTTTGAATACATTCGCCCAAAGATTATCACCTTCGTCCGGTTTATGAACCGAAGGTGGAATCTGTTTACCCCCAAAATTTAAAAAATTGCCATAGTTGTTTTTAATCCGTAATTTTGATTGAAATGGGTACTAATAGGGCCGACTAACACTGATTAACAACCAATTTTATCAACACATCATTTTACATGGGTTTTCACTTGGAATTAGGGTTCGTCGAGTCCAATTGATCAAATCTGTCATGTAAGTTGTTATTAACCTAATTCCTTTCACACTCTCCCCCTAAAACCTATGTATAATGATCAGGAATCAAAATCATTCATCAAAAATCAACAAAAATCCCCAGATTGAAAACCCTAGGTTCGGTCCTTAAACAATCAAATCTGATCTTGTTTGTTGTCCAATACCTGTAAAAGTAGGCTTAGAATGATCAGCAAAGACAAGGGAATGAAATGCACAAACACAAAGAATAAGATCAACAAGGTCTGGTTATGAGATAAATTTTGAAAAAATTGCAGAATGAAGAAACGAATGTGACAGGCATATATATAATGGGCCACCTTCGACCGTTTCTGATGGACGAATGTGGCTAATAATCACATTCGCCCGTTTTATTGACACGAATGTGATAAATGTTCCACCTTCGCCCCTAATGAAAGACACGAAGGTAAAATTGATACCCGGAAGTGAAAAAGTCACCCGGAAGTGAAAAGAACCACCTTCGTCCACAATTAAAACGGTCGAACGTGATAGTTTTTCCACATTCGACCCAATTAAGGGGCGAATGTGAATTTGGAAAAACTGAAAATTTCGCCAAATCACGAATTCGAATCCCGTTCAACATTTTTCAATCCGTTAAGCTTCCAAAACTCAAATTTTCACATTTTGAATGTTACAAAGACCAGATGGTGTTATCAAATCTCAGAAATTGACCATCAAGCATCCCCGGATATCAAAAATAAAGTAGAAATGCAAATCTTTTGAATTTTCTGAAATTTATATCAAAACACACCTAAAATCTTTTTGGATTTTGTAACTTTTTGACAATAAAAGTAAAATGCAACAAAGTAAAATGCATAAACAGTAAATGAAAGCAGTAAACATTTTGTGATTTCCGGTAAGAGGATCATATCAGTTTTCTGAGAAATCTGAACACAGCGTTGATCTGGTTCAATATTATCATTAGAGAACAATATGTGACACGGCAATTGCTGATATTGTTATCCACATAAGCTCACATGCAGACAAAATACGCAATGCTTTAAAATGATACTAATTAGATGTATTAGACTAACACATTGTGGTTCCCACACACACGACATACTCCCGTATCAAGAAGTAATCTGCACAAAGACTCATTGTAAAGCGTGATTATGCTTTCGTCGTCTGTAATTGTACAAGATATAATGCATAGAGGTATACAGGTCAGCAAATTAATGCAGCAAAGTAACATATGCACCATACCAGGTTGAGGACTGATATTAATCATGATTTGCATCAATGATCAATACGATATTATAGATAATCTTTGATCATCATATAACATGGAAAGTTCCTCAATTCGGTAACTTTAGGTTTTGGCATAAAGCTCTTTTATAAAGACATCCTGTCTGATCTAGGTCCGTAATGACTTACAGCAGAAGATCAGATAGGCTATCCCCAGACAACTAATAACATAACGACCCTAAACCTCCGAGTTTTGTACAAACACCCTATCAGACGAAATTACGGTACTAAGACCATATGCCCATGAGGTGTTCATCCACAAACGCGTAGTTTGTTATGTTTGTATCACTAATACACGCAATATAAAGTCTACGAAGCCTATCAGCATATCACACGTAATCAACATACGCCTCATTAAAACTATACAATTCTTTAGCCTGTGTCAGATCCCCACTGATGTACTATCATTTCCTCTTTTTATCCAGGAAATCATTTTGGGTTTTTCTAATTTTTAGGTATTTTGAAAATTTTTCAATGTTTTTGGTTTTTCTGATAAAATGACTCCCCCTAAAATAAAGAACATATTTTTGGATTTTTAATTTTCTGAAAAACAAAACAAAACAAAATTTGAAAGAAACAATCCACTTGAAAGCATCAACTTCTTTGAGGATTATGATAGTAAAGAGAAATTCCCAATTAGCAAAGAGAAATTCCCAATTAGCAAAAATTTAAAACTAAAACTAAAAATGAAAAATGATATACCGAGGAGCCGATTAGTCCTGTTTTTCCTTTATATTGTTTACTTTCAAAAGATATTCAAAGCGGGATCTGTCAAAAGCTTTTGTAAACAAATCTGCACGTTGGTAGTCAGTATGGATTTTGACCATGTCAATCAATTCCTTAGCATAACAGTCACGGATAAAATGATATTTAATCCGGATATGTTTAGCTTTAGAATGATTTTCAGTATTTTTAGTTAAAGCAATTGCGGCTTCGTTGTCACAGTGTATAGGAGTTTTAAGAAACTGCAAACCGTAATCAACCATCTGTTGTTGGATCCAGACCACTTGCGAACAGCAACTCGAGGCTGAAATGTACTCGGCTTCACATGTAGACAGTGCGACGGAAGTCTGTTTCTTGCATTGCCAGGTGATTAACCTGCTCCCTAAAAACTGGCAACCGGCTGTTGTTGACTTGCTGTCTTTGTCACAGCCGCCCCAATCTGCATCACTAAAAGCAATAAAATCAAAATCATCGTCATTAGGGTACCAAAGTCCTTTTGATGGACAACCCTTCAGATATCGAAGGATACGCTTGACCGCCGTCAGATGACTTTGTTTCGGCTTCGATTGGTAACGCGCACAAAGACACGTTGCATACATAATATCTGGTCGAGACGCTGTCAAATACATCAGAGATCCGATGATTGCTCTGTATGTAAATGGATCTGTCAGCTCCCCCTTAGCGTCAACTCCAATCCCGTGATTGGGTTGTATCGGGGTATCCATCGGCTTAGAATCCTCCATCTGGAATCGGCTCAAGATGTCGGCAACATATTTTGTCTGGTGAATGAAGATCCCGTCGGTTCTTTGATCCACCTGTAAGCCGAGGAAAAACTGCATTTCTCCCATAGCGCTCATTTCGAACTTCTCCTGCATAACAGTTTCAAATTCCCTGCACAAGAGTTCGTTAGTTGAACCAAATATAATATCATCAACGTAAATCTGTACTAGAAGCAAGTCATCGCCCGTCTTCTTCGTAAAGAGGGTACAATCGACGAGGCCGCGCTTGAATCCTTTGGAGATGAGGTATGTGCTTAGCTCCTCGTACCACTGTCTTGGAGCCTGGTGCAAACCATATAAAGCTTTGTTCAGCACGTAGACCTTGTCCCGGTGGATTGGGTCCTCAAAGCCCGGTGGTTGCCCGACATAAACCTCCTCCTTGACTTTACCATACAGAAATGCGCTCTTGACGTCCATTTGATAGACTTTGAATTTCTTATACGAAGCAAACGCAAGGAACATCCGAATAGCTTCCATTCGTGCTACTGGTGCATAGATTTCGTTGTAGTCAATTCCTTCAATCTGATGGAAACCCTGCACAACCAATCTGGCTTTGTTCCTTACAATAACTCCACGGTCATCCTTCTTGCACTTAAACACCCACTTAGTGCCAATTTTCTTTCGTCCCTGCGGCAAATCTGTGAGCGTCCAGACTCCTAATTTTTGGAATTGCAATAACTCCTCCTGCATCGCCTCAACCCAGGCATCTTCTTGCAAAGCGTCTTTGTATGTCCTTGGCTCTACTTGGGACACGTAACATGCAAACGACCAATCATTTTGGTCACCAGATTTCTGAATTTTGGCATACAATGCTAAAGCACCAAAACTCTCTGGCGTATTAACGCTTTTAAGCTGCCCTCTGGTCATCACTCCACTACCAGGATCTCCAATCACTTGCTCCAGCGGGTGAATACGATGAATCCGAGATTCCGGATTAACAGGTACAATCACTCCCGTCTGAGCAGTCAAGTTCTCTGTAGCATCCTGATCATTACCCGTGTTAGATGATGAAGCAACATCTGGATTTGAAGCTGGGTTCACAGTTTGCTCTTCTAAATCTTCTGCATTTTCAAGAACAGCTTCTTCAAATTGTTCATCTTCAGATTCTGAAGTGTCTAATGAAGTTGAAGCTTCTTGAAACAATTCTTCTTCTTGAGTAGGAGCACTGGTATCACTAGAAGCTGGTGGGGGGTTTACGGTAATTGGACGCATCAACGGTGAAGTTGCCGCGTTTTCACATTCGTAAAGTAATCTGATCACAGCTTCTTCAACCAGGCTATCTAGGTTGAATGATTCAAAGAAATCTTTGTAATCAAACATCCAATCAGGGCCCGTGCCTTGCAAATTTTGAGTATAACGTTGAACTTCCACATTTGCCCAATCCTCCACTTGATGAGTTCGTTTGTTGAATACCCGTTTGAGCGGGGTTGCATATCCAACAAAATATCCCTCTTCAGCTTTAGGACTAAACTTTTCGCTTGGATTCAACATCGTACATGGCGCCCCAAATGGTTCTAGATACTCTAGATTGGGCTTTCGTCGGTGTAACAGCTCATAAGATGTTTTTCCAAACTTCTTCACTGTTATAACCCGATTTAATGTATAGTTAGCTGCATAAATCGCCTCGTTCCAGAACATTACTGGAAGATTTGAGTCAGCGAGCATTGTTCTTGCAGCCTCAATCAGAGTCCTATTCTTTCTCTCAGCAACACCGTTCTGTTGCGGGGTATACGGAGCTGAATATTCATGATGTATCCCTTTGCTTTCACAAAGTTCATCCATCTTTGCATTTTTAAACTCCGTCCCGTTGTCACTCCTGATCCTTTTGATCTTCAAGTTGTAGATATTCTCCAGCCGAGTGAACAGAACTTGTAAGTTTGTAAAGGTGTCGCTTTTGTTCTTCAAACACATCACCCATGAAAATCGTGAATAGTCATCAGTGACAACTAAACAATAAAGCTCCCCAAGATGACTTTTGCGCTTGACTGGTCCAAAAAGATCCATGTGCAATCGCTCAAGCGGCATCTCAACAGAGTTAACCTTCTTCAATTTATGGGATTGTCTGTGTTGTTTTCCTTTCATGCAACTCACACACTTGTCGTTCAGATGGAAATGTTTCACGTTAACTCCATCGACAAGTCCATTTCTCACTAACTGATTCATCTTTCTCAAATGAATGTGCCCCATCCTGCGGTGCCACATTATTGATTCTTTTTCGGTCGCCTTGGAAAGAAAGCATGTTATCTGTCCCTGTGGTGTCATTGCCTTGGACATATCAAGAATGTAAAGATTGTTGACTCGAGGTGCCATCAACATAACCCACTCCTTTGGAATCTTGAAGCCCGGTTTGAGGATGTAGCAGGATTTGTCATCAAAATGCACAGAAAATTGTTTGTCGCATATTTGACTGACGCTCAACAGATTATAGTCTATCTGCTTGACATAAGATATCCGCTCGAAAGTCACAATCCCGTTACTCACGCTCCCTTCCATCGTTATATATCCTCCTTTATTTCCCGCGAACGCAACATATCCACCATTAATATTCTTCACATCAAACAGCAACGCCAAATCCCCCGTCATGTGGCCTGAAGCTCCACTATCAACAATCCAGAGACTGCTAATAGGGCCAACTGAAGCTCCCTGCACACAAAAAATAGACAATTAGTTCTTTCGGGGGACCCAAGCCTGAGTCTTGGGCCTTTGAACTTTGGCTTTCAAAGAATCATTCTCAATGACTTTATCAACAACTTTCTGTTTTGAATCAACCGTTTTCTGATTTTTCAAAACAGATTCATTCTTATCACTCACCTTTGATGTAGAGGCTCCTGGAGAACCATTAGGTGTCCAAGATTGTTCAGACCTTTTGAGAATACGAATTTGAGATTTTGGTTTCTCAACAGGTTTCTGAACATTGTTACTGAAAGTAACTTTCTTAGCAACCTTATCTGATTGAACAGACTTAGGTCCAACATTTGACTTGACAATTGGTTTTTGTGGAACCTTTTGTCTGTCAGCTGTTGTGTTCACCACTGGTTTTCTCCAAGATTGTTCCATTGCCATCCGATTCCTCCGATCATAATGAAATGGACGGTTGTTCCTCATTTGAAAATTGTTTTGATTTTGAAAATGTTGTTGTTGAGGAACAGGCCGTCTATGCGGTGGAATGTAATGATCAATCGGCTTTTTCAAGGAATTCTTAACCTCAACTTCATGTCTCTTGTGCCTTACATATGGACACTGAGCAAGTAAATGCCCGCGTTCTCCACATTTAAAGCACTTTCTATATTCCTCAAACACATAATGAGCATTCGGTGAAGCAAATGTTTTTACAGGAAATTGATCCTTATATTGTTGATTTCTTAAACTCTCAGGAAGTGGTCCTTTCGAGTAAGAAGGTTCATGAAAACCATTTGCTTTATCATCAGGTCGAATAAACTCAGTGACATGTATTTTTGGCTCTTGAGGAGTTTCTGAAAACAGTTTCTTTAAGATTTCTGGTGGAATTTCATTGGTTCTTTCATGTTTTGGAAACCAAATTGTGCTTTCTTGCCAGATTTTATCAAGTTTAGAATAGTTAACGTTTTTAATCGGAAACTCCTCATCAGCAATGATTTTATCGGATCCTTCCATCCGATAAAATACCTTTACAGGTTTGTCACTGGTTTCATTCAGCTCATTCTTTTCAACATTCTTTTTGACCTCATTCTTAACAACATTCTTAACATCATTCTTAACATCATTCTTTTTCTTAACATCAAGCTTTTTAGACTTCTTGTCATGAATAGCTTTTGCCATCGGATGAATATGATCAGATGGTGATACTGGTTCGGTAGTAATGATGTGATTTTCTTTTGGAATCTCACATTCATTATCAGATTTATCACTACCAGTATCATCATTATCATCATTATCCGAATCTGAACTATCACTTTCAGCATAAACACCCTCATTGTTCAAGCCCAAAATCGGTCTCACATCTTCAGGATATGGTTCACCAATACTCGAGGTATTAGATTCCACATCTGATGATGAGTCTGATTTCACCGAACTCTCCGGTATAACTTGATGATAGTTATGGTTCTCAAAAAGAACCGGAGATGGTACAGACTTATAATTGGTGGTGTTATCATCAATTATATGATCCACGACATAAGCAACATTCTTATAGCTTTCTAACTTCTTGTTAACCTTTTCAGCAAAGCATTTAATGGCAGCCATTTCTAACTTGGTGTTTTCAATTTCATTGATGTAGTTATTTATGGCAAGTTGTTTCAATGACAAAGTAGTTTTCAAGTCAGAAATGTCCTTTTTATAGCCATCTAATACTTTGTTAAAAGCATTTAACTCTTTGCGAGTAGATTGACAGTTTTGAATAGCACTATCACGTGAAATTCGGAGTTGTTTATTCTCCTCTGTCAACCTATCACAAGTCCCACAGTATTTATCGCTCATGACATCAGTGCTAGATTCAGAACTTACAGGTTTTGGCGGTTCGGTCATGGCCATCAAAGCAAAATGAGCTTCCTTCCCAGTGAAAAACTTTGAGTAGTCGATCTTGGTGAAAGCATCATCAGCTATGCACGACTTCCTCGTCATCAAGAAATCAGCTTCTGCCAGCAACTGGTCAATATCATCATCCAAAGAATCAACACTTCCCTCTGTGTCTGATTCGCTCTCACTATCTGAATAGACTGATTTACACTCCTCGGGAACATCAGCAACTGAATCAATCACCATCCCAGATCTCTTCTCCTCAGCCTTAACCTCAACAGGTTCACTCTCCACTTCCATCTCAGTCTCAGAATCATCACTCTCACTCTCCTCAGTTTCTTTCTTCTCATCAACTACCACTGATTCTTCCAAATCAACCTGATAGGCAACACAAGCCACATTCCCACCAGTAGTTACTTCTTCAACTCCTATCTGCATGCCCGACCAGTCAAACCTCTCATCCTGCTGAGTAACCAAAGCTTGGTTTTGACCCGCATTCTGTTGAGTCTCAGTAGGTGTAGTAATCGGTACAACTGTTCGGTTTGGGTGATTAGGAGATTGGTTTTGAATCTGGTTTTGTGTGTTTGGTTGTCTGTTTTGGTTGTTAAAGTTTCGGTTTTGGTAGTTGTTGTTTGATTGGTAAGAAACTTGGTTTTGTTGACGGTTCTGGTAATTTGCATTGAAGGGGTTTCGGTTACCTTGTTTAGGTGGCTGGGTGCATTCCCGTTTGAAATGTCCTTTCTCTCCACAGTTGAAACATGTGACCTTCTCCTTATTGAAACCATAGGTCGTGTTGGGAGAAGTTGCCAGGTCAGTCCTTCCAGTTTTCTCTATAAACTCTGTTGCTCTCCTCATTATACTCGCAAAAGCCCATTGAATATCTATGAGTTCCATCTCTTCTTTATCGATCTGTGCGTAGTCTTCGTTGGTCAGGTTGTTGTTCCCGATCTGACTAGCAACCAATCCATTGTATGATGAAACCATAGCAGAAACTAATGCAATGTGTTGCTGAGCAACCTCCACAGTCACGTTTCCTAAGTTGGATATGTCCAAAACCACCGGTTGTTTATGTTGAGTAATTTGGTTTGATGGTTGTTGTGATTGGTTAGCGGTGTAAAAACTAGCTTGTTGCATAGGAGAGACTGGTGAAAGATAGGAAGTATATTGAGGTGGTGTGTATGATGGTTGTTGTGTGTAGGAGTTGTATTGTGGTGGTGTATAGTTGGTGGTTGGTTTTGATGAATCCATGACATTGGAAATGCATGCAACATGTGGTGCAACACTTCCAGAGCTCGAGTTTCCAGCTGAAACTGAAGTACCTCCGAAATACAAACTCGGATTCTGAGGAATCTGCGACCTCCTAGCTTTCCTCCTATCCTCCAGCTCTTTGTTCTCCAACTTCTCAATGAATTCTGAAATGGTCCAGAATTGATAAGCATCCTTCTCTCTAAGTACCTCCACATGCTGATCCCACTGTGGTGGCAAAGCATCTGCAAACTTATCAACCTGCTTGGTCATGGGAATCTGTACACCATAGCTAGACAATTCAGACAATAAATGCATATATCTTGGTGTTAGTTCTTTCAAAGTTTCATTATTAATAAACGAAAAATTATCAAACTCCTTATCAACTCCTCCATTCTCAAACTCCTGGTCTTTTCATTTCCATCATGCTTCCTCTTCAGCTTATCCCAAAGCTGCTTCGACGTTGTACATGTCCCAAACTGATGCAACAGGTCACTTGTGATCGCCTGTGTCAGTTGAGAGAACGCCTTCTTCTCCACCACGTATTTCTTCTTTTCATCCTCTGCCAAGCTCTCCAGAGGAATCAACTCACCGGTATTCTCCAGAATCGGTGCTGTATATCCTTTGACTATCATGCTCCACGCCTCAGCTCCTTCAACTCCCATGCCCTCCAGATGGATCTTGAACATGGTGTGCCACTGGTTGTACTCTTGCATATCCATGAGCTTAGGTGGCCGAGTTCCACTACCTGTAGACAAATCCTTAATCAAGGTAGAGATAGCGTTAGTGGTTTGAGTATTTACCGCCGCTGCAGCTACTCCCCAATAATCTGATTGTAAAGCTGGATGTGCTACATTCTGAGGCATCGTGCTCGATGTCGTCATGTAGTTCAGTGGTTGTGAGGACTGCGTGTTCGTCTTTTGAGCTGCAACAGTCCATGGGTCCATTGTCTGCTGTTGTGGTTGTGTTGGTGCTGATCCCTGAGTAGTCTGATAACGCCACATGATTAAAATCTGAAAATCACAACACTTAGAAAAAATTTTCAGAAAAAAAAATATCCTAGATTCGCCCGAAAATTGGTACTTTCGTCCAAATTTTCTACGTTCGTCCGGTTCTGTCACACTCTCGTCCCTTCTCTTTCACCTTCGTCCAAATAGTAACTCCCGAATGTGAAACTGACCAGAATGTAACTCACACAAACACAAATTCCACTTTCGTCCGAAGTAAAAACGGTCGAACGTGAAATATAGCACCCGAATGTGAAAAGTATCAAACAATTTTCAGGTTCGTCCACTCAAAACTCTCAGGTTCGCCCCTTTTTCAGTCAGGTTCGCCCACTCACTCAGTCCAGGTTCCAGGTTCGCCCCATATCAGCAGATTTCACTTTTGAAAAACGGTTATTGTTTGAAAAACGGTTATTTTGATCTGAGATTTTCAAAAGTTCATGGAATTCAATGATCTTGATCAGGTTATGTTTCGGATTTGATTTGGAACAACTTTAAGTCTTGGAAAACTTGAATTTAACCACAAAATCACCTTTAAATCGATCAAAAACTATGTTTTATGAAAGTTTTTGTAAAAACAGATGATAATTGATCTAAAACATGTCCAAATCAACTCTGATCTTATCGAATTTGTTGTTGTATGATCCTCTATGCTCTGATACCACTTTGTGAGCGTTGGATTTTATCTAAAACAGGATGTTATGATCATACAAGTCACAAATCTAGGTGCGGAATCCCTAGATCTGAACAAATTGATAAAATGCTAATCACGACACAATCAAGATCATTTTCAACTTCATTTTCATAGATTAACTTTCAATTAATAAGCAATTACAACGTTTATGTTAATCTAGAAACACAATGACACTTTCTCAAAACACTACTGAACCTGCACAGAACCTGGACACAAATGATAACTCTCTTACATAATCAAAAACTCAAAACCTATATATACTGACTGCACATTCGCCCCTTTCTGTAGGTCGAATGTGAGAGAATTCCACATTCGCCCACTTGCAGTGGTCGAATGTGGTCTTCTGACCATGTCTATCTTCCTTCGTCCACATCAGGTTCTTCCTTCGCCCAGTTTATCTCACCTTCGCCCAAAACCATCTACATTCGCCCATATCTACACACCTTCGGCTACCCCTTAACATATGTTAGTAATATCATATCCAATCCTTAGTCGCAAATGCATCAACACTTTGTTTGGAGAGTGAGTTGATAGTTTGAAGGTTCGTATGACCAAGTCTCCTATGCCACAATTATGTCTCCTTTGTGGAGGCAGCAGAAAACAAACAGACATTTGCCATAGGATTGTCCTTCAACATATCAACTACATACACATTGCCACTTCTATGAGCAACAAGTTGTGCTTTGCTCTCAGCAATGATGGTGTCAATCTTTTTCACCACTTCTGGCCCAATAATCTTACAAGTTTTCTTGGTGAAGAATGAGCCATAACCTTTGTCACTCATTTGTGAAACACTAAGAAGATTAACTTTAAGATTATCAATAAGAGTAACATTTTCAAACTTGAGTTTCCCAGCCTGAACAGTCCCTAAACCCAATACCTTACCTTTTGAATCATTACCAAAGGGTATATCACCCCCTCCATGAGCTAAGAAGTCCAGAAGAAGGGCTCTACATCTTGTCATGTGCCTGGAGCCTCCACTATCTACATACCAAAGACTATCTAAACAAGCAGAAGCTCCCTACACAGCAGTAATGAATTAGTTTTGGTGAGTGTCCAAAGCCAAGTTGGCTTTGGATAGGTCCTCAGACTTTTCAACCTCAAGCTTGGGAAGGTAATCAGTGGTTTGAACTAGTTTTTGAATTAAGTTCAACAACTGTTGCTGACCATTTGCTAGTGCTTGAATATCAACACTTGGGGCAACAGTTGTTTGATCACTTCCTGACACATGATAATACCCATAGGGATTTCTGTTCACTCTTGATTTAGAAGGTCTTTTTGGTTTTTCATAAACATTTGACAGACTATGACATGGTGGTTGTCCATATCCTCTTGGGTACTTTCTTGTGGGTGGAACATCTGTTACTTGGACATCCCTGGGAGCAGATGTTACAAGACTTTTGGTAAGAGATGTTTGGACTGGTGTAAAAGTCTGTTTGGGCTTTCCTTTTGAAGTACTCACCACATGACTTGCAAGAGTTTTAGCCTTGTACTCTTGTATTTTGACATCAAAATTTTTGAGATACAGACACTCTTTGGTTTTGTGATTCTTTTTACCACATATTGAGCATGTGGCCTTGGAATCACATGCACTTGTTCCTATGTTTATATCATATGCTTTTAGAAGAAAACAGTTTTTAGTAACATGATTCTTCTTTTCACAGAAATCACAGAACAAGTGGACAGACTTTTCTTTCTTTTTCCCTTTTTCAACCTTCTTCTCAACAGATGTTTGAGCATTTACTGGAAGGTTTTTCAAGGGAATGACCTCTGCCTGTGGTGCTGTCTTCCCCTCAAGAGTTTTGAAATCAACTGGTTTGATGTTCTCAAGAGTACCACACTCATCAGACCAAGTAGGTTTAAATTCATATCTTTCAATTTCAGTGAATGATGAGGAACCTTCTGGGTTTTCAAGAACAATTTTCTTGCCATTAGGTTCAGTGATTTTAATCTCTTGACCTTTCAAATTAGTGGGTACTACCTCAACTAACTTTTGATCCCTTTTGTCAGTGTTTTCAAAAGCTGGAGCAATGGTTTCAAAACCAAAACCAAACTTCACATGACTTTTGGTTTGTTTGTTGAGTAGCATCTCAAAACCTCTACATGATTCCACCCATTTCTGACATTCAACTTCGGTGGACTCAAGCTCACTTTTGCAACTATGATATTTAGTTATCATAGTTTGGAGCTGGTCTTTGGTTATAGTTGCTTCATGTTTTAAGCTGTTTATTTCAGATTCTTTTTCAGTCAAATTTGTTTTTAACTCTTTTGAAGGTTTCTCACATTTAACTTCATCATCTAAAATTTTCTTTCTAAGGTTTTCATTCACCTCTTTGATGTTAGCAAATGCTATTACACATTTGTCAAAACACAAATCTTTAAGGATTTGAGGAGATACCTTAGCAGCAGCCATCAATGCACAATCACACTTGCACTCACAATCATTAGATGCACCCCAGGGATCTGAGAGATTCACAGCCTCTTCTTCAGACTTTTCACCTGCAACTATCTCATCAACAATATCATCAGTCTAAACAACAGATTTAGTTACCACTTCCTCATAATCAACCTCTTCTACCATAGCCATGAAACAGAAATTTTCTAGTTCATTTTCAACTTTGGCAACTAGTGCAAAATTTTCATCTGCCAACTCATCTGGTAGACTGCTCCAATCAACAAAGCCTTATGTGAAGAAACTCTGTTGACTAGTCTCTGCAGGAGCAAAGGGTGGAGCAGCAGTCATTGGCACAGGTGCCTGAGAAACAGGGGTTTGCACATAATGGATCTGAGGAACGGTGGTTTGGACAAACTGGACAGGAACTGTGTTTGAGGACTGTGCAAAATGAGCAGTGTTTTGCACATTTGGTCCAGGGGTATTATAGGAATTTTGATAAGTGTTGGTCTGTGGTATTTGATTTGGATAGGTAATCATAGGTGTACCATGTTGACTCCTACATTCCCTAGCAAAATGACCAAGTCTATGACATTTATAACACTTTATCTTTGATTTATCCAACCCCACCTTTGACCTGCCAGTTAACCCTCGAAACCTTCTCCCAATTTTCTTGTAAAAATTGTTAGTTCTTACACTAAGAAGGGCCAATTGGTGCATAATGTCCATTTCTTCCAAATCATCAGGGTCAAAGTATTTTAGGTCATCATACTCAAAGGATATGTTATCAGATGCCTGGATATCACCACCACTTGCTGTAAAAGCATAGTTTGGTGAATAAGAATCAGAGTTAAAACCTGAAGTTATGTCAATGAAATGATCATAACTTTGATCCTTACTATTACCAGGCACCTCATCATGACCCAGAAGTGTTGTATTACCAAATACATAGTCATCAGACACTTTTCCAGAGTCCTGGAGCTTCTTTTTCTGGTTAAGCTCTCTCTCATATCAAGAGCTTACCATGAAGCTGGGTCAGTGATAGTGTTGTGTGGATCGTGATTGATTGAAGCCATTCTCTGATTTTCAAAAACAAAGTCTGTTTACAAACGGTTGAATTGAAAATAAACTATTACTCTGTTTTCAATCCGACAAACAAACGATATCAATAATTGTGAGTTGATCTGTTTATATTAAATTGATTGGTTAGATTGAATTTAATTGACCAAGCTCTGATACCAATTGTTAGGATCTGAGTTTGATTGTTTTGATTTGTTTGAATAGAGATGAGAAGAAGGAAGTGAATATAAATGGAAAGTGCTGCGGAATAATTAACTATAATCAAAACAAAAGAGTAAATGTTTTCTAATCGAATGCTTTCATTACATTGAAAGATTACAATCAATTACAAGTACTCCCCCTTAGCCTGATCACTCTGTGATTGTTTGTCTGAGAGAATGTTGTGTGTGATCAATAGAACGGTACAAGCACTGTTCTATTTATAGACAAATCTAAACCACTGATGATCTAAGTTGACGTCACCTAAGACAGTGACCTCTAACAGAATAACAACATAAAACATCTGCTATATACAAACTACTGTTACATTGAAAACACTGTAAGGTAAACTACTGTTGAGGAAAACTCTGATGGTCTTGTATTATCTGTTGGAGCCTAAGTGTTGTTGACTCCAACAGACCTTTAGTCTACAGCACTTGATCAGCAGTTGTTCTCTATCAGACCTTTAGTCAGCAGTTATTCTCTATCAGTTGTTATCCAGCAGTCCTTTGTAGCAGCAGTTGTTTGGGTAGAACAGTTGTTAGGGTCAACAGTCTTTTGGGAGGAGTATGTTGTAAATGTTGTTTATTAATATGGATCAACTGTTAGTATATTTTGGCTTTTCAATCATCTGTTCTTCTCCAGGTCAGCAGACCCAACAAGTGAAAGCTTGAGATAACTAGGAATACGCCTTCTTCTCAGATTCATTCTTCTTCTTCTCAGCTTCAGTCATGTCATCTAACGAAACCGAAGTAGTCGAATATTCTACCAAAGATCTCACATACCAACTTTCTATAACTTGCCATGCCACACCCCCATCCAACCCTTCCAAATGAATTCTAAACCTTTTGTGCCATGATGGAGATTCAGACATATCCATCAACTTTGGAGGTCGGTTTCCATTCCCGGTAGACAGATCATTCATCAACAAGTTAATCAAAGAAACGGTCTGATTCTAAGCCGTTGCTGCTGCAACACCCCAATAATCTGGCATTGGTTGAGGAGGAAGTCGCACAACTAGTTGAACCGGGGCCGCGGCTGCCCAATAGTTAACCATAGGTTGCTGAGGAGGTTGTCTGATCTCCTTCCCCTTTTCAGCTGCAAGAGCCCAAGGATTCATTGGTGGTTATTGCTGTTAAGTCGTGTTTGGTTGAGTCATAGGAAAACCCCAAATGTTATCTATTATCAAAAATTCCAACACTTCGAAAAATTTTCTTAAAAGTGTGTCGAATATGCGAATGGCTTGAATAATCACCTATTAGCAGTGAAAAAACATGCGAATGAACAGCACAATATCCTATTCGTATGAACGAATATACAAATGAAAATTGGAACAATACGAATGAAGAATCTAATATGAATGACAAGCAATAAGGACCTATTCGTATGAAACTGAGTGCGAATGAGTATCAGCAAGACTCATTCGCATGGTCAAGGCAAGCATTTCGCACTGTTTGAATATTCATCTTCTTCCTCGGTTCAAAAACTATTATTATGATCTGAATTTGGAAAAACTTCACCAAATTGATTGAAAATGGATAGGTTTTGCTTTGGATCATTAGTAGATCAATGTTTGTGAAAGAATTTTTGAAATTGACCACAAATTGACCTTCAAATCAATCAAAAACCATGTTTTTCTAAAACAAACCTTGAAAACAGTTAGGGTTTAAACAATTTTCACCTCAAATCTTTCAAAATTTTTCAATTTGCAATCGTGAGATTGATCACAAGGCTTTGATATCACTTTGTTTGATCGAGAATGATCAAATACAATATAATCTACACTATATATAAACCGAGAGGTGTGGAATCCCTCCCAATTTAGCAAAATTGATGTTTAGAAATCAAACCACAAGAAAGATATCACTTTCAATGTTTATCATAATCATTAAATTGAAATCAATTAGTTACAGACTCGATAAATAACTTCTAGAATATTCAAATAGAGAGGTTTTGACGCCTAGACTCTGTGTGCAAAATGACCAAAACTTTAAATTTTCTAATCAACATAACATATATATAGACCTCTCCCATTCGCATGGTTGAGCATGTGGATGGCTCATTTTCCATACGAATGGCACAACTTAGACTCATTCGCACCTTCTAAATACTCATTCGCATCTACGATATTGTGAATGGACTTTACATATCAAAACACAAACTTTAAACATTTACGACTAAGAAACTAAATGCTAAACCCGAAAGTTACAGACATAAATGCATCTACAACAACTTACAAAAGCACCCAATAAAAGCCAACTTAACCAAATAATACTTAAACTAGGCAATGTTTAATGGTAATTAGAGGTTAACTAATTATCCCAAATATCTCATAATCCAAAATAGTCAAAACCTAACAAAATCCTAACTACGTAATTTGTTGAGAACTAAACTAGTTAGGAGATATTTTTAGCAAGAGTGGCCACCCTAAACGAACCCCAACCATCCCCATCCCTTGTCATAAGTTTTCTTACTAGCAAAAGCTTCCATCTACATTTTTATCTAAAAATACCACAAATTTATCCCTAATCTAAACCAAATCAACAAAGTTTGGAAGTTTGGAAGCTTTGGAGCCTGACTTTAGGAAGAACTTTCACAACCCATCAATTTCCATCATTTTAGTTTATCCTAGTCTTGAACTACTTGTAAAACTTAATAATTTTCTTGGTTAAACCTTATTAATTTGTGTATTCTTTTAAGTTGTGCAAAAAGAGGTTTAAACAAAGGTCGTGAAACAAGATTTGTGTGTTTTAGTAATCAACTACATTTCTGAGCAAGGAATATTCGATTATTGCAGCAACCCAAGCGGTTTCTATTATTTAGCCTTAACTGTAGAACAGCTCTTGCAAAGAGCTACATAAGCCATAATATCCCTTTTGAAAATTGGCCACCAATAGACTCTTTAAATTCTTTTGGCATTTTATCACGGTTGAGATGAATCGAATACCCAGGATTCTGAGGTTCGGCCATAACCAACTCACTAAGTATGCCAAAAAAAAGGGTAAGCCGAATCTATCAGAAAATGCAAAATTCCATCAGACTTGGGGTTCTAACAACAATTCATTTCACGAGAATTCTCCTTTTTCACAATCTCAGGACTAAGCGTGTTATCTTATGCTTCACAGGTTCGATCGACCAAACTCGTGTACGTGGTTGAGCCTAATGATTCGGACACATATGTCACACCCTCAAATTTCCACATGCGGAGTTTTACCGCAAGGCGCGTGACAAACCAGGATCCAAGTCAACGGTCACAATAAACAATACTATATGAAATACGTAAACTCAAAAACATAGTTCTCATAATCATAAAACCGTAGCGGAAGCATTTAACCAGTTACAAAACCATGTACAAAATTTGTAGACTCAAAACATAACTCTTATATCAGAAAACTGTAGCGGAAGCATTTTCAAGTTACAAAACCAAGTGACAAAATGTTCCAAAATGATTATTTCAAAAGCATGAAACTAAGCCCTAGACGCCATGCAGACTCGTGCGCCTAGTCCGTGTGATACTACCTTAGTGACCTGAGAAAAACATGCCAAAATGACGTCAACATATAATGCTGGTGAGTTCATAGTTTTGTATAAAAATGTTATCAAATGTTACCAAGTCCAAAACCTGTCAATACTAAATCAAGTGAAACCAAAGTACGCTAGCTAGGCGTATGTTTTGTTACTATTACGATTGGAAAACCATTACTGGACACGTTTAGCAAGTTTAGCATATATTAAAGCCGCCCGAATAATGTTTAGCAAGTTTAGCAAGTTCGAGACAACATGCACCCGTCCGACCTCCAGTCGACGAGTGGGGCAGGTCACGCCCAATAGATCTATCCACATTTCCCCCGTTGTGCATCCCCGGACATTCATGGTTTCCCCCGGGACTTCCAAAGATCATATAGCAACTCAAAAGTAAACCATAGTATGACAAATGCTACAAATGTAAGTTTAGCCCATGTTTCCTCCCCCAAAAGCAAAACCAGTAAAAGTGGGGCTGTGAAACTCACCTTAGGTTGTGTTTTCTTCAAGAGAATAATAAAAGCTAAGCCCCTGATAATCCCAACTACCGGAGATCTATAAAAAAGTTTCACATAAGTGTTCCGACTAATAACCATAAGATTATCTAGTCCCCGATTGTCCAGATCGTGACCAAGTATGTTTAAAAACGTGTTTGACTATTCAACCGACACACTAGACTGACCCGACATCCCGTTGGTGACCCATCACATAAACTAATCAAGCATACATAGATTACACATAAGGTTCAAGCATAAAACACATAGTTTGCATCAAGAATCGCACATACTGAGTTGTAAGGTCGGATTAGTATGGAACGTGAACCTGGTTCGACCCATAGGACCCTGGTTCGACCCCCATTATGTTTCTTCGACGCTTACTTAAGTTCATACAACCTATTACATGTTCATTCGACCTTAACACATGTTAATTCGACCCTAACATGTATTAATTCGACCTAAATCAAGTTTGTTTGACCTTACTGAAGCTTGTTAGACCTGCAGAGTCCCAGGTTCGACCTCCTCTGCTGCAAACTCTTTAAAATGCACCAAAACGCATCAAAACAATCCGAAAACATCACGAAACATCATGAAACACAGCAATCAATCATGGATAACATATTTCTACGAAACCCTACCAATTTTACTCCAAAATCAATCCACTTTAACACTTACCCAAAATGGAAAAAAATATGAAAACGTCACATCATGCATGAAAACTTTACCCGATTTGGAAACTTGTTGAAATCCTTTCACAATCATCCCAAAACACTCTGTTTTATATGTTTATGAAAACCCCCAATCGTTTTATCGAAAATAACATGTATCAAGCTCTAGATTCATCAAAATCCCTAAAATAAACATAATATCATCATCCATCCAATTGCAACCTAGAATAATCAAAAAACAACACCAATAACAGCCCTAGATCATGTTTCTATCATTTGTACAGCAGTAAATCATTAAACAACACAAAACATAACATAAACACAACCTAACACATGTTTATTGCTATGAAAACTCATGTTTAATGATAGGGTTTTGTTTAGAAAGATGTTTGAAAGGTTTTTAATAATAAAAACATCCTTAGAACAGATCTGGACATTTAGGGTTAGATGAAAACGAATCAAAATGCTTTAAAAGGGGTTTAGGATTAAGAACATACCTTAGATTCTTGATTAGATGATTTTTGTAGGTTAGATTATGAAAAACAAGAGCAAAAACTCCTTCCCCAGTGATTAAAACCGAAAGAGAGTGTTTAGAGGCGACTAGGGTTTGTGAAATGATGAAAAATGACAAAGTGTGGTATTTATACTAAAGCCACATTCAACCCCCATACATGGTCGAATGAGACTTTATGAGGTCGAATGACCTTTTTGTTGATTTCCCATCTCTGGTTCGACCCCTCTACAGGTCGAACCAAAACCATGTTTTCCTGATTTTCCAGTTTTGTCGTTTAAACGCATTTTAATACATGAACATGCAATCCTAACATATGTTAAGCATATAGAATCACGTATAATCATGTTTACACCTTTGAAACACGTATTTTCATATTATGTCACATGTATGTATCAATCTACGTATCCTACTTAGTTCAACCCATGTAATTTCACCAACAACGGGACTCAAGACTAGTGTATTCCCAAAACAACTCCCAATGATTCTCCAGATCATTGAACCTTGGATAATCCTAACCTGACCTGAATCAACCGACCCGGTTAAGTCTGTTCATAAATGTTTTTCGCTAAGGTAGACTTATGTTTTACCAAAATGTTTACGTCAAACATGCCGAGTGTCACAACATACAACTTAACCAATTCCTTCCAACATAAGGCATCGGCGATAATATAAGTAGAGGATAGCATTATGCCATTATAATCTTTTAGAACCTAATTGAGAAAACATGAAGTGTTAAAGAAAACTGAAGCTAGGAACCAAAAGCTGAACAAAGGGAAGAATATACGGAAAAGGTTCCAGATGAAAAGATAAAGATCAGAAAAGATTCAATAACAAGATCTCTTTGAAGACATAGACAATAGAAGACAAATACAACTCTTATCTGATGTAATCTGGGAAAGAAAACTGAAATCTGGGATAAAGGAACCATATTTCTGGGACAAACTCTGATATTGACCAACTGACCAACCCCAGATAAAGACTTCAGATTTCTAGGAAGAAATCTAGAATCTTGACAAGTGGGAAAGTTAAAAAGCATGTAAGTTGACCTTAATCATTCATGCAAGACTTTCTTTCCCTTTTCAACCTGCAAAACTATAATTTAAGGATAAATTAATTGTTTATTCATCAACTTGGGTCAACTCTTCTCTAAAAATAGAAGACATCATACGAAGAAGACGAGTGCAAAGTGTGAATGTGAAAGTGTGTGATGTACAAAACAAACATCTGCTCTTCTTAGATATATCTTTTATACATACTCAACACCACATTCACAATAGTCATAAGAATTCTTTTAAGTCATTCATTTGTAAAGTTAAAGGTGATCCTTGTTAAAAGGTGGTCAATATATAAAATTCAAAACTTCTTAAAAACGTATATGTTCTATTGCTTCTGAATGTTTGATTTCTTATTCCGCACATTGATTATATATTGTTGAAATCACATTGCTATTAGATTCAAAGTGAGGCTGATACTTTTGGGACTAACACTTGGTATCAGAGCCGCTTGAATAAGTTATTTTCATAAAGATCCTAATCTGTTAAAATAACTATTTAAGCTCAAATCTTAAACAATTTAACCAAGTATTTTAAATACCATTTTTTTTTTCAAATAGCAAGCTTTTATTCATGGAATTCTGCTTTTCAGATGGGCTCAATGTCTAAGCCTCCCACTCTTGTACCAATCCATTGTGAGTGGACCATACATTCCCATGACTGAAATACCAGAGATTCTAGCAACTGGTAGAACACTAGCAACTCCTGCCACTCAGGTCTCCAAGGATAAAAGATACTAGGAAGAGGAGGAAAAGGAAGCAATGGCAATTGAGGAAAGCGCCAAATAATTAATGATCATGGCTCTTCCAAATGACATATTTTCTCATGTAGATACTTGTTCATTTGCAAAGGATATATGAGATCAGTTGAAAAATTTGTGTGAATGGGGACAAAGAATGAGAAGAAACAAAAGAACTAATTGGGTTTCAAGCTATGAATATTTTAAATATCGTCCAAATGTAACATTGTCTCAAACTTATAACAGATTTTCTAAAATCTTAAATGAATTAACTAAATTTCGTGTAACAAAGTCTAATGATGAAAAGAATGTTAAGTTCTTAGGAGATTTACTGTGACAACCGTCACCCTTATGTTCTAGCAAGATGTCAATTATAGTCCCTCGAGTATTTAAACGTTTATATTTTTATCTCTGTAGGTTCGTCGTTTCAAATTTAATCTTAAAGCGAACTAAAATTTAATCGTTTATATACATATATATATATTATGGATCGGATATAAGTTTTTAGTCAAATGCGTATGTTAAATCGTCACTCGGAATGGATATTATAAAAATTCCAAGTTTTATAAAGTTTTATGAAGCTTTTGGGTTAAATTAGTTTAACTTTGTTAAGTTTATCAAAGGAATTTCTAACCAATTTACACATAAAACTAACCATGTTAAACTAGAGGGACCATTCCTGTTAATACATGAAAGTTTAAAAAATCCAGCCCTCTTTCCCTCTTGTCACGTTTTTCCGGCAACAATCCGGCGACCGGATTTTAATTCCGGCGAATTAAAAAAACGATTTAATGTGTTTTATCTCCTCTTTAATGCTAAAACTCGTTTCTTCAAGCATTCAATTCGTTTTCCCATCATAATGTTAACCATAAACGAGTTATATTGATCATTTTTAAACCCAATTAATGTGTGTAACCGACGAGCTTTAAAACGATCTTAAACTCGTCATTTAGTCGTTCAATACATAAATGGATCTTGCCATTTCGTTACTGCACTTTTACCCAACGTAAACCCACTATAAGTTGGCGATAATCGCGTCCAGATGTAGCTGAACTAGCGTGTGTCCTCTAGCATGTTTGATGTTTCTGTTCGACCCTCAAATGTTTGTGTAAGTTCGAATTTCTTTTGCCGTTTTGTTCTTCTAGTAATTATCTTCGAAAGCCCCTTATTTAGGAAGTCCAATCGTTTCTGTTTTGGGTTAATTGAAATGGGGTTAGGGTTAGGGTTTATGTTAAGATTTAGGGAAGAAGATGATATAACTTATTAAAGTTTAAGTTATTTCGAAATCAAAAGCTATTAACAAAATGGATTGTAGAGTAGTGGTTCTAAAACTTGAGGGAATGGAGCAGGGAACTGGGTTCGAGTCCCATTGTACACATATTATTTCTTTTTTTATCAAAACTTTACCTTTTCCTATTTATTCTTGATTTTCATTATAAATATACAATTAAACTTGAAATAATCATAATAAATTCAATTTTTACCCAAAAATTATGAAAATTTAGGCATAGCATCTTGACACTATAAAGAAATTATCATACTTTTATTTTCTAGAAAATGTATTATATTTATATTTTTATTGAATTTATTTGTTTTAATCGTATTTAATTGATTAAAAATTCATTTTTAATGATTTTAATCTCAAACATTTTGGGTAATTATTTCTCATCATCATGAACTGATATAAAAATTATTGGTTCAGAAAACAATTAATTTTATTGACTTTCCTATTTTTTAATCATTTAAACATAATTTAATCTCGTTAAATTAGTTTTAAATATAAATAAGTTTATATAAATTATGGGAAAATTATTCTAATTTGTTTACATCAGAAATCATCCATTCTCTATAAAACTAGTATTTTTGGATCATGTATGGTATTATTAGTCTTATTTACGTTTAAATAGGCATAATTAAACATTTATTTATTTATCTTATTTAGACATCTATTTTATAAATACTTTTAACTTTTCCTATAAAATAGAAAATATTCATGTGATTAAAAATCTTAATTATTATTTGTCGGATCATCGTGTAACTCATAATTATTTATTTCAATATTTATGATTATCGTAATTATTTACAATAATTAGTTAAAGTAATTAACTAAATGATTTTGCCTTAATTATTCAAATATATTTACATCTAAATATTCAAATGGTAATAATTATATGGGTGAGGTTCCTGTACAAAAACCATTTTTCGTGAGAAGTGTGAGAAGGATTAAAAATTGATATGTAGGCATCATTTTTTGAACTTAGTCATGATGTTTTGGATTATTTTGCCTAGAAAAACACCAAACATAACAATTAAGAACCAAAAACAATGTATTTTAGGCCTAAAACTTAAAACACCATGCTAAGAACATTAAACAGTGTGTTTTAAGTGTTAAGTAGTGTGTTTTAGCTGTTTTTTAAATTTAATGACTATAATACATTGGATTGTGTTTTAGATTGTTGTGTTTGGTGTTTTTCAAGTTAAAACAACCTAAAACATCATTCCTAAATCCAAAACATGATGCCTACATGTCAATTCTTAATCCTTCTCACACTTCTCACGAAATATGTCTTTTGTACAGGAACCTAAACCATAATTATATTACCTAAACCACATTTACAAATTTTGATATATTATTTTTGACATACAACTTTTACATTAATGCAATTTATCATAAAACTCCAATTCCCCAAATCGACTTAGCAAACCCTAATGCCTTAGACCCTAGATACTTTAGACTTTAGACATTTCCTTATTAGTATTCTATTACGTTATAGGTTGAATTCCTCGGAATTCCCATTACTTAGCTCACGACCGCGTAAGTTGGATCGCTTTTGCAAACTGTGAGTATATCTTTCCCCTTTTTACTGTTTTACTATTTTGGGGTGACTTATGTACTTACTATCAAGTTTCTATTTCTTTTACTAAATGCAATTCTCATGTGTGTTTGCTTTATGTTCATTGGTGTGTCTATGGCTTGTCAAAATCATTAACCGCTGGGCGGCCTAGCATTTCAATGAATAGTACTATGGTATACCCCCTTGAGACTCTGTTTAGAAAATCTTGGTCATTGTTTTGTTAATTCATTATTCAGTTGGTTAGTCATGTGTTAGTCATTATTCTTAGGTTTGGTTTTGAACGGATATTACTTATTACATAATTGCAAATGGTACCGCACATGAATTGCTAAGCACTTTCCCTACTATATTTTTTTCAAACAGGGTATGCTCACCAATACGTTTGTATTGACCAAATCATTTTCGTACATGTTTCAGGTTTTTATGAGATTACTTCCAAGCGTTTGGAACATAGACTTAGATTGAGATTACTGCATCTTAGTTTAGATTGCTAGTCGTAATTGTTGTATTTCTTTTAATGTAATAAAATATTAAATTCAATGTATTCAAATTTACACTTTTAGTCCATGAGCTATTGAACAATCGTCACTACGTGACACCTCGATGTTTCCGCCATCGGTTGGGGTGTTACAGATTGGTATCAGAGCCATGGTTATAGGGAATTAGGTTATTAGAATGCCTTTTAGCCTAGTCTATAACTAAGTTTACATTCACGAGTCCTCTCGTGTATATTTCTCTTTATTCTTATACTTTGTTTTAAGATATTTTGCTATGATTCTTTCTCGATATTCTTTCGGTACTTGCTTCAAGAAGAAGACACTCGTACTTCACAAATGAAACGATATCATCAAGTTAGGAGTGACATCCATACCTTGGTGATTAGTTTCACTCCTTTATATGATATTTATCTTAGGAATATATCTTTGAGATAGGAGTGACATCCACACCTCAAAGAGTATTACCTTCAAAAATAAACTTAACCACTAAGCTGGGAGTGATATCCTTAACTTAGTGATTGGTTTCATTCCACAATAGTTTTCAATTTTGAAATACTTCTTTGAGTTAGGAGTGAGATCCACATCTCAAGGATCTGTTTCTACATCTCGTTTTTAATCTCGCTAAAGTTTTGGAATTTACTAGTGATGAGACACGTGCAATCTGAAAGGGTGAGCGCCTGTATCCTGAGTTTTCTGTCTAGGCCTGGCATCTCGCATAAATCCCAATCAGACGAGGGACCCGTATGCCGACCTGGGAACTCTCGGGATGAGCATTCACTTTTAGGTTAAAGTATGCCCCCACAAGTCACTAGGAAATTTCAAATACTTGAGTTAGTCAAAGTTTCCTATGAAAACAATTCCAATATTTTATATCATTGATATTTATGTTTGTTTATTATGTGAAGACTCAATTTAATCACTTGATGTTTCATATACCCTTATTCATTGATCATTCACTTTTTGATTCCTTATCATCATTATCAAAACTTTTGCATTAAAATTTACATTATTACATTTATGTTTTATGAATTTTACACTATAAAGCATTATTTTCTTGTGTTAAAACATTATTCCCATGACTCAAATCTTAAACTTCAAACTTTGATCATATTCTGATTTTTGAACGTTGTGTCTTCGTACACAGTTAAACACGAATGTGGTTTCAAAACTTATTAATCAACTTGTTTTATATCGTTATGTTTACAAATTCACTTGATCGATGTCGCAGTATATCATTAAAACTATGACCTTTAGTATCCCCTAGTGTGTCCCACAATACTTATAATATCATAAATGCCTATCTACACAATACGAACTAGTACACTGCTCTTTAAAACAATTAACTTGGCAATTTATCCTGTATGTCCCATCACAAAGCTTATTCGCCAGATTAGAACACACTTTATATACACCTTGTGCCTCGAAACAAGTAGCCGCTATGAGTCCAAAGAGATGCCTTAACGATTCTTTCGAACAAACGCTCTTTCAATGTATAAATTTCGTAAAAGTTTGACAAATTAAAAGGTTCCAAGTTTACCAGTTCTAACGGGTAACACTTAGATTTTCTCAACATTTTATAACAATTGAAAATTTTTTGACTTTTCAAACCAAAAGTTAAAGAAATGTTTAAATTCTATTTTCCAAAATTAGTCAAGGCATCTGGGATCATTCATTACCTTCACGCCATTTTAAATTTTGATCTTTTGAAACACATTAGATTTACACATATTTCATGAAATGGTTTCATTTTGCATTTTACAAACTTGTATTGCATATCTTAAAGACCAAATGTAAATCTTTTGTTTTCATACGACGTATCCAATATATATTTTCGGGAGAAATTTGCAACTAATAATAAGCCTTATAACATTTTTCAAACTCGACTTCTCGTAAACACATGAAAATGTGTATTTACGAAGATTTTGCAAATGACCCTGTTTTGAATCTAAAACACACTTCGATTTCTAAAAATTTATTCTCATGCATCACTACTATTCTTTCAACAATATCACAAAGTCGAGTAAACTGCGAAAATTTACCTTTTACACTTATACTTTTTCAGTTGCAAAACTTTTGGTTTAACAAAACAATGGATATATCTTTTTATCAGAATGTTGCTAAATGTCTTTTATAGTATAACGCATATATGTAAAATTACTAGATTTTAACTCACATGCCAGTGGGCTATACACCCGTTCCGTGCACATTCATTTGCCGTAAATTTCATTAGTTTATTCTTGCACCATTTTTATTCGTAGTTATTTCTAACACGTTATTTGTGATTATTTTCACATTGCCTATTTGCATTAATTCAACTCGTTTACTTTCATTTTGTGCAATTGTGCGATTTACTCGATTTATGTTATATTATTCTTTCAGTCGGAATTTTATGCTATACTTATATACTTACATGAACACATATTTGGTATGCATATTTTCTTTCCTGTTTTGAGCAAAACCCTGTTATACTATGCATTATTTTGTTTTTCATCATGGCCAATAAACATACTAGTTGATAACTCGTATGAGATCTAAGCCAGTGCCCACGTACGACTCGGATTAGAGTATTTCTTTAATCCGAGGGGAACGGTGTAAATCTCAGAGTTTATCAATATGAGTGTTTAAAGCCAACGATGTAAACAGAAACTACCGGTTAAGGGTGAACCCGAAAGGGAAGAACCTCTAACCATGTCTTGATTGAACATCATTTCATCACAGTGGCTATTACATATTGGTTGCACGCATTTATTTCTTGTTAAGGTTATGGAAAAGCATAACACCTTAGTGTAAGGTAAATCGATGATTATGGTCCGGAACGCAATCATGGGTTTACAGGTACATGAGGGTGGTGTGTAATTCTATTTAGGCTATTGGTAGACAATCAGTACGAGTCCAAAGTATCGGGAGTGTGGTGGGTCAGCTGCGTTACACCCTATATATAAGCATAAACGATACTGCGGGAGCGGACTAGGAGTTTGACCAAGAACCTACCCATTACTACCTCTTCATTAGGTCATTGACTAATAGCTAGCATTGTCGATAAGAACGTTCTTACACGAGCTTCAATTCGTCTTCCTAGAGTCTTTCTCTTGACCACTCACACAGAAAACACGAACCTTGTGTACTCTTACCTTTTTAGTTATTTGAATTCTTATTGCATACTCTGATAACGTTCAGACAGAAACTTTCTAAAGTAGGGGAGACTACCTTCGTTAGTACCTCTGCTCCTCACCCGTTACACATTCTCACAACTTTTTCTCATTTAAACTCTCAACTTCTTAACCGTAAGTCAACTATTAAAGATTTTGAAACTTTTACTTTGGATATTAGACAACTATTTAATTTTTTTTTGTCAAATCATAACTGATGTAATTTTCAAAACTTACTTGACTTTTACAACGCCTTTTGTTACATAGAAACCTCCACTGGAAAGAAATTTCGAGACAAAATTTTCTAAAGTAGGGGAGACTGTGACAACCGTCACCCTTATGTTCTAGCAAGATGTCAATTATAGTCCCTCGAGTATTTAAACGTTTATATTTTTATCTCTGTAGGTTCGTCGTTTCAAATTTTATATTAAAGCGAACTAAAATTTAATCGTTTATATACATATATATATATTATGAATCGGATATAAGTTTTTATTCAAATGCATATGTTAAATCGTCACTCGGAATGGATATTATAAAAATTCCAAGTTTTATAAAGTTTTATGAAGCTTTTGGGTTAAATTAGTTTAACTTTGTTAAGTTTATCAAAGGAATTTCTAACCAATTTACACATAAAACTAACCATGTTAAACTAGAGGGACCATTCCTGTTAATACATGAAAGTTTAAAAAATCCAGCCCTCTTTCCCTCTTGTCACGTTTTTCCGGCAACAATCCGGCGACCGGATTTTAATTCCGGCGAGTTAAAAAAAATGATTTAATGTGTTTTATCTCCTCTTTAATGCTAAAAATCGTTTCTTCAAGCATTCAATTCGTTTTCCCATCATAATGTTAACCATAAACGAGTTATAATGATCATTTTTAAACCCAAATAATGTGTGTTACCGGCGAGCTTTAAAACGATCTTAAACTCGTCATTTAGTCGTTCAATACATAAATGGATCTTGCCATTTCGTTACTGCACTTTTACCCAACATAAACCCACTATAAGTTGGCGATAATCGCGTCCAGTTGTAGCTGAACTAGCGTGTGTCCTCTAGCACGTTTGATGTTTCTGTTCGACCCTCAAACGTTTGTGTAAGTTCAAATTTCTTTTGCCGTTTTGTTCTTCTAGTAATTATCTTCGAAAGCCCCTTATTTAGGAAGTCCAATCGTTTCTGTTTTGGGTTAATTGAAATGGGGTTAGGGTTAGGGTTTATGTTAAGATTTGGGGAAGAAGATGATATAACTTATTAAAGTTTAAGTTATTTCGAAATCAAAAGCTATTAACAAAATGGATTGTAGAGTAGTGGTTCTAAAACTTGAGGGAAAGGAGCAGGGATCTGGGTTCGAGTCCCATTGTACACATATTATTTGTTTTTTTATCAAAACTTTACCTTTTCCTATTTATTCTTGATTTTCATTATAAATATACAATTAAACTTGAAATAATCATAATAAATTCAATTTTAACCCAAAAATTATGAAAATTTAGGCATAGCATCTTGACACTATAAAGAAATTATCATACTTTTATTTTCTAGAAAATGTATTATATTTATATTTTTATTGAATTTATTTGTTTTAATCGTATTTAATTGATTAAAAATTCATTTTTAATGATTTTAATCTCAAACTTTTTGGGTAATTATTTCTCATCATCATGAACTGATATAAAAATTATTGGTTCAGAAAACAATTAATTTTATTGACTTTCCTATTTTTTAATCATTTAAACATAATTTAATCTCGTTAAATTAGTTTTAAATATAAATAAATTTATATAAATTATGGGAAAATTATTCTAATTTGTTTACATCAGAAATCATCCATTCTCTATAAAACTAGTATTTTCGGATCATGTATGGTATTATTAGTCTTATTTACGTTTAAATAGACATAATTAAACATTTATTTATTTATCTTATTTAGACATCTATTTTATAAATACTTTTAACTTTTCCTATAAAATAGAAAATATTCATGTGATTAAAAATCTTAATTATTATTTGTCGGTCATCGTGTAACTCATAATTATTTATTTCAATATTTATGATTATCGTAATTATTTACAATAATTAGTTAAAGTAATTAACTAAATGATTTTGCCTTAATTATTCAAATATATTTTCATCTAAATATTCAAATGGTAATAATTATATTACCTAAACCACATTTACAAATTTTGATATATTATTTTTGACATACAACTTTTACATTAATGCAATTTATCATAAAACTCTAATTCCCCAAATCGACTTAGCAAACCCTAATGCCTTAGACCCTAGATACTTTAGACTTTAGACATTTCCTTATTAGTATTCAATTACGTTATAGGTTGAATTCCTCGGAATTCCCATTACTTAGCTCACGACCGCGTAAGTTGGATCGCTTTCGCAAACTGTGAGTATATCTTTCCCCTTTTTACTGTTTTACTATTTTGGGGTGACTCATGTACTTACTATCAAGTTTCTATTTCTTTTACTAAATGCAATTCTCATGTGTGTTTGCTTTATGTTCATTGGTGTGTCTATGGCTTGTCAAAATCATTAACCGCTGGGCGGCCTAGCATTTCAATGAATAGTACTATGGTATACCCCCTTGAGACTCTGTTTAGAAAATCTTGGTCATTGTTTTGTTAATTCATTATTCAGTTGGTTAGTCATGTGTTAGTCATTATTCTTAGGTTTGGTTTTGAACGGATATTACTTATTACATAATTGCAAATGGTACCGCACATGAATTGCTAAGCACTTTCCCTACTATATTTTTTCAAACAGGGTATGCTCACCAATACGTTTGTATTGACCAAATCATTTTCGTACATGTTTCAGGTTTTTATGAGATTACTTCCAAGCGTTTGGAACATAGACTTAGATTGAGATTACTGCATCTTAGTTTAGATTACTAGTCGTAATTGTTGTATTTCTTTTAATGTAATAAAATATTAAATTCAATGTATTCAAATTTACACTTTTAGCCCATGAGCTATTGAACAATCGTCACTATGTGACACCTCGATGTTTCCGCCATCGGTTGGGGTGTTACTATTACCTAGAGAGCAGTGAACACGTACAATTACCCTAGCCTCAACCTTAGAGCTAGCCAACATGAATCTCCATGATCTCTATAGTATTCTTATCCCCAGGGAAGAAATATTTGAAAATTCTGGTCGTAAGGGTGGTCAAATAGCATTATATTTCTCAACCCAGAAACTAGAATCCAGCTCCTCACAAATAATTCCAACACCATGTGAAACAGAAGCATATGAACCCAGATCAGACTATCTGGCCTTCACAGAAGCCATTGCACTTCTTACCAAAACCTTTGAACATAGAATGTCATGAAACCATGCATTCAAGGGTAAGGTAGATAGATCCAAGGATAGGAAGGTAGAAAAGGCTGAAGTGACCTGTTTCAAATGCAAATAGAAAGGTCACTACTCAAATGAGTGTAAGAGAAAACAACTGAGAGATGTTGCCTATTATGAAAGAAAGCTTGAAGAAGCAAAGAATCAACAGATGGGGCTGATTGGTGAAGATACATGGCTATCAGATGATTCATCAAATGATGAAAAAGAAACGACGAACCTCTGTCTAATAGCAGCTGAAGATGAATATGAGGATGAATCTCCAGATTCATAGGTAAAATCCCCTAGTCATACTTTTGAAATTGAAAACTTAAAACTTGAGCATAAACAATTGCAGTATAAGCTTCAAAGAGAAACTGACAAGTTTAAAAGCACAATCTGTGAGCTTAGCAGAATTAAGGATCAAACATCTAAAGAATTTAAAAAAGGAAAAATTATGGAAAAAGAAAACCTTTAATTGAAAGCAAAAATCAGCTTTTATGAAACAGAAAGGCAGTAATTGTACAAAAATTTGCAAGACAATTCTATAAGTGTCAGAAGTTTTCAACAAGCAAAAGAGCTTATTGACTACATTGAGGCTAAGCCCATAAATTATGGACAAGGCCTAGGATATGTAAAAGGGACAAGCTCAAACATAAAAACTGTTTTCACACCCTCAAATTTCCACTTGCGGAGTTTTACCGCGAGGCGTATGACAAACCAGGATCCAAGTCAACGGTCACAATAAACAATACTATATGAAATACGAAAACTCAAAAACATAGTTCTCATAATCATAAAACCGTAGCGGAAGCATTTAACCAGTTACAAAACCATGTACCAACGTGTTCAAAATATTTATTTCAAAACATGAAACTAAGCCTAGACGCCAATGCAGACCCGTGCGCCTAGTCCAACAGTTACTACCTTAGCGACCTGAGAAAAACATGCCAAAACGACATCAACATATATAATGCTGGTGAGTTCACAGGTTTGTTCAATATGTTACTAAATGTTACCGCGTGTTACCAAAACGTTACCATGTCCATACTATATCAATGTTACCAAGTACGCTAGCTAGGCGTATGTTTTGTTACTACTACGATTGGAAAACCATTACTAGACTGTTACCAGTGTTCAGCCCGAGTGTTCAGCAATGTTTAGCAAGTTCGAGACAATATGCACCCGCCCGGCCCTCCAAGCCGTCGAGTGGGGACTATCAAACCCAATACATCTATCCACATTTCCCCCGTTGTGCATCCCTGCACATTCATGGTTTCCCCTGGGACTTTCAAAGATCGTATAGCAATGCAAAGTTAAATCATAGTATGACATATGTTACCAAAATAAGTTTAGCGCATACTATCCCGACATCCCGTTGGTGACCCATCACATCAATTAATCAAGTACATAATGTTAACACACAAGTTTCAAGCATACAACACTTAGTTTGCATCAAAAATCACATATACGAAGTCGTAAGGTCGAACCGGAAGGTTTCTGGGTTTGGCTCGACCCCAAGGGCTTCTGGTCCGACCCATGGACCCTTGGTTCAACCCTCATGATGTTCATTCAACCTATTCACAAGTTCATTTGACCTAGCACATGTCTATTTGACCCTAACATATGTTTATTCGATCTTAACGTATGTTAAATCAACCCTAGCACGTTTTAGTTCGCCCCCCGGCACCCAGATTCGACCCCTGGCACCCACATTCGACCCCTAACACCCACATTCAACCCTATGGTGCTACATTTGACCCATTTGAGCCACCTTCGACCCATTTGTGCCACATTCGACCCTTTTGAGCCACATTCGACTCTTTTGAGCCACATTCGACCCAGTTGAGCCACATTCGACCCATTAGAGCCACCTTCGACCCATTTGAGCCACATTCGACCCTTTTGAGCCACATTTGACCCCACGAAGGATCGAATGAGTTCCACGTTCGACCCTTTGCTGCAAAACTTTATAAAACGAACCAAAACGCATCTAAACGGTCCGAAAACATCATGAAACATCACCAATCACAGCAGTCAACTATCATTAACATATTCCCACAAAACCCTACCAATTTTATCCCGAAATACGTCCATTTTACAAGTTATCCGAAATGGCAAATTATGGAGATGTCACATCAAACGCATGCAATCCTTACCCAATTAGGAAACTTTCTGAAATCTCTTAAAAATCAACTTAACATGCTCAGATTATCATGTACAAGAAAACCCCCAATCATATCATTATCAATAACATCATGAACAAGCCCTAAATCTAACCCAAAATCCCCAAAATGAGCAAAACATCATCAATAACCAATTGTAACCTATCTCAATCATAAATCATCATCAACAACAGTCCTAGATCATTGTTATAACATCTATACAGCAATCAATCATCAAACAATACATTACACCACATAAAGCATCATTAACACATGTTAATTTGTATGCAAAACTCATTGTTTATGGATAGGTTTTGTTTAGAAAGATGTTAGGTAGGTTTTTATCCATGAAAACATGTTTGAATCAGATCTGGACCTTTGAGGTTTAATGAAAACAAATCAAAATGCTTTAAAAAGGATTTAGGATGAAGGACACACCTTGGATTATTGATTAGATGTTGTTTGTAGGTTAGATTATGAAAAACAAGAGCAAAAACTTCTTCCTCAGTGATTAAAATCGTTTAAGAGTGTTTAGAGACGGCTAGGGTTTGTGAAATGGTGAAAAATGACAAAGTGGGGTATTTATACTAGTTCCAGATTCGCCCCTTGTATAGGGTCAAAGGTGCCACCTTCGCCTTTTTACAAGGTCGAATGAACTCTAGTTGTTCCCTTTTCCAGGTTCGCCCCCATGCCATAGGTCGAACCAGGGCCCAATCCCAGGATCGTCCCCAGGTCGAACCAGGACTTATGTTTTCTAGGTTTTCCAGTTTTGTCGTTTTAACGCATTTAACCACATCCTAACATATGAACATGCAATCCTAACACATGTTAAGCATATATAAGCACGTATAATCATGTTCGCACCTTTATAGCACATATTATCATGTTATGTTACACATATGTTAATAATCTACATATCATACTTGATTCAATTCATGTAATTTCACCAACCACGGGACCCAGTACTAGTGTATTCCCAAAATGACTCCCAATGATCCTCTAGATCATTGAACCCTGCACAATCCTAACATAACCCGACTCAACTAACCCAGTTAAGTCCGTTTATAAATGTTTCTCGCTAAGGTAGACTTATATTTTACCAAAATGTTTAAGCCGAACATGTCGGGTGTCACATCATCCCCACGTTGAAAGAATTTTCGTCTCGAAAATTGCACGAAGCCCAAAATGAAAGAGACGAAAAGATGGAAACGAAAAGAATATTTACCGATTGTCACATCATCCCCACGTTGAAAGGAATCTCGCCCCGAGATTCATTCAGCTTTAGCAGTAACATGCCTAGACTCGAACGCACGCTTAGGAAAAAGATGAGGATACTTAGATTTCATCTGATCCTCCCGTTTCCACGTGAACTCCGGTCCACGATCCGAGTACCAACGAACCTTAACGATGCGGATTTTACTCTGGGGAAGGCTACGAATCTTATAGTCGAGAATCTCAACAGGTTCCTCCACGATGCGAAGACGATCATCAACCTTGATCTCTTCCAGTGGTACAATAAGAGATTCATTAGCCAAAAACTTCTTCAAACTAGACACATGGAAGACGTTGTGAACACTACCGAGCTCCGCCGGTAAGTTAAGTCTGTATGCCACCTGTCCAATGCGTTCCAGGATTGCAAACGGTCCAACATATCGAGGGTTAAGCTTGCCACGCTTTCCAAAGTTTATGACGCCCTTCCATGGTGAAACTTTCAGAAGTACCCTGTCCCCAACCTGGAACTCCAAAGGCTTGCGACAGCGATCGGCATAACTCTTTTGACGATCCCGTGCGGCTGCCAAACGGTTACGAATTTGTATGATTTTCTCCGAAGTTTCGTACACCAGTTCCGGACCAGTGAGCTGACTCTCGCCCACCTCGGCCCAACAAAGAGGAGACCGACATTCCCGCCCATACAGAGCTTCGAACGGAGCTGCCTTGATACTAGAATGGTAACTGTTGTTGTAAGAGAACTCTACCAACGGTATGTGTATCTCCCAACTTTTGCCAAAATCGATAACACATGCCCGAAGCATGTCCTCCATGGTTTGAATTGTCCGCTCACTCTGACCGTCAATTTGCGGATGATAAGCCGTACTCATATCCAACTGAGTACCCAAAGCCTTGTGCAGAGCCTTCCAGAAACGCGAAGCAAAACGAGAATCACGATCAGAGATAATAGAAACAGGCACCCCGTGCCGAGAGACTACCTCCTTAAGGTAAAGTCGAGCCAACCGCTCGAGCCCATCAGTTTCCTTAATAGGTAGGAAATGTGCCGATTTTGTCAACCTGTCGACAATCACCCAAATCATATCGCAACCACTTGGTGACTTCGGTAGTTTGGTGACAAAATCCATCGTGATTCGTTCCCACTTCCACTCTGGAATCTCAGGTTGTTGTAGGAGACCAGACGGCTTCTAGTACTCCACCTTGACTTTAGCACAAGTCAAGCATTTGCTCCTGTAGGTGGCTATATCAGCCTTCATGTTCGGCCACCAATAGAGTATCTTCAAATCCTGATACATCTTGTCGGAGCCTGGGTGAACAGAATACCGAGATTTGTGAGATTCATCCAAGACAAGCTCCCGTAATCCCCCGAACAAAGGAACCCAAACACGCTCTGTGAAGTAGTGTAGGCCATCAGACCTAAGCTCAAGGTGCTTGTCAACACTGTGCATAGTTTTAGCTTTAAGGTTTTCCTCCTTCAAAGCTTCCAGTTGTGCAGAACGAATTTGGTCAGGCAAAGAGGAATGAATGGTGAGCTGTAAAGCTCGAACACGACGAGGTTTCGCAGATTCTTTCCTGCTCAAGGCGTCCGCCACAACGTTCGCCTTGCCAGGATGATACTTAATAGCATAGTCATAATCGTTCAGGAGTTCAACCCAGCGACGCTGCCGCATGTTTAACTCCTTCTGGTCGAAAATATGCTGGAGACTCTTGTGATCGGTGTATATGGTGCATTTGGTACCGTACAAGTAATGTCTCTAGATTTTCAACGCAAAAACCACCGCACCGAATTCCAAATCATGGGTAGTATAGTTCTTCTCGTTAACCTTAAGTTGACGAGAAGCATAAGCAATGACCTTCTCACGTTGCAGAAACACGCAACCGAGACCATGAATAGAAGCGTCAAAGTACACAACAAAATCATCCGTACCCTCAGGTAGGGATAGGATAGGTGCAGAACAAAGTTTAAGCTTCAGCATCTGAAATGCTGACTCCTGCAGTTCACCCCAGTCAAACTTTCGGTCTTTCTGGGTAAGAGAGGTGAGGGGTTGAGCGATCTTTGAAAATCCCTCAATAAAACGACGATAGTAACCCGCAAGACCTAGGAATTGTCGCACCTCAGATGGCGTCTTTGGTGCTCCCCAGTCCTTGATAGCTTCGATCTTAGCCGGATCGACATGAATCCCTAGTTCATTTACCACATGCCCTAGGAATTGAACTTCACGTAGCCAGAAGTCACACTTTGACAACTTAGCATACAACTGCTCTGGCCTCAAAAGTTCCAAGACTAACCGTAAGTGCTCCTCATGGTCCGCCTTGTTCTTAGAATAAACCAGAATATCGTCAATAAACACGATGACAAATTTATCAAGGTAAGGCTTGCAAACGCGGTTCATCAAATCTATGAACACCGCCAGAGCGTTAGTGAGACCAAAAGGCATGACCAAGAACTCAAAATGGCCATAACGAGTACGAAAAGCAGTCTTCGGAACGTCAGCTTCCTGGATGCGCAACTAGTGATAACCAGATCGCAAATCAATCTTCGAATAATAACTGGAACCCTGGAGTTGGTCAAAGAGATCATCAATGCGAGGGAGAGGATAACGATTCTTGATGGTCACTTTGTTCAGCTCGCGATAATCGATACACATGCGAAGACTTCCGTCCTTCTTCTTCACAAACAAGATGGGAGCTCCCCACGGGGAGGAACTTGGTCGGATGAAACCCTTTTCCAAGAGTTCCTGCAACTTGCTGGACAACTCTTGCATCTCGGGAGGTGCAAGACGGTATGGGGCTCAGGCAATAGGAGCTGCACCAGGTGCAAGATCAATACCAAACTCAACCTGACGATGGGGAGGAAGACCAGGTAAATCATCAGGAAATACATCAGGAAGTCACGAACCACAGGGATATCCTCGATCTTCTTCTCATCATCAGTCGAAACAGAAACAAGTGCCAGAATGGCCGAATAACCCTTCCGAAGATACTTAAGGGCTTTCATACTAGAAATGATACTCAGCGGAGCACCACTCTTCTCACCATGAACCGAAAGAGTCTCTCCATCAGGGAGAGGGATCCGAATGACCTTATCAAAACAAAGGATCTCCGCACAATACAACGATAACTAATCCATGCCCACAACGACATCAAAACTACCCAAAGGTACCGGCATAAGGTCAATGGGGAATGAGAAACCCGACAGTTCCAAGCGACATTCCCTAAGAATATGCGTCGCTTCAATTTTCTTACCATCAGCCAATTCTATCAATTACTTAGCCTTTAAAGGTGTGGGTACTATATCTAGCAATCGACTAACGTCCACATATTTGAAACTCTTATCGGCACCAGAATCAAACAAAACAGAAACATAGCGATCATTGAGAAGGAACGTATCGGTAACTGTGTCAGGATCCTGTTTGGCCTCTGCAGAGCCAATGACGAAAGCACGCGCATTCCTGCCGCCGCCTCCGTTGTTCCCGTTACCGTTCCCGCCCTTCGCAATCTCGCCCTGTCTCAGCTTGGGACAATCACGCTTGAAATGCCCTGTGTCACCACAGTTGTAGCACCCCTGCTTTCCTGGAGTCCCCTAAGCAGCAGGAGCAGGAGCAGCAGTACTAGCCTGGGCCGATGGAAGTGACACCCTGCAATCCTTAGCAAGATGCCCCAACTGATTGCACCGATGACAACGAGCCCGTTCACAGCTCCCAGAGTGATGATAACCACACTTGTTACACTTGGGATGCTTCCCAACATACCCACCCGACTTCTGCCCCGAAGACGACCCAAATTAATCAAACTTCTTCACCGGCTGAGACGGTGCTAGCACGGCACTCTTCCCTACATTATCGCATTTCCTCTTGTTCCCCTCAGAGCCCTTCACAGTAGTACCCTTAGGAGGCAAAACACCTTCTGCCACCTTCAGGTTAGTCATCCGATGAGCCGATCGAACAACTTCAGTAAGTGTGGGAAGATTCCCAGCAGCCACCAATCCTGCTATCTCCGACACCAACCCAGAAATGTAGTGCTCGATCCTCCTGTACTCAGGTGTGTGTAAATCAGGACACAACACCGCCAACTCGTTACGCCTCACAGTGTACTTCTCTATCTCATACCCAACCATCTTGTAGTTCCAGACCTTGTGTTCCAACTTATGCACTTCCTCCCTAGGACAATACTCACTCATCAAACGCTGCACGAAATCCGCCCAAAGCATGGCATGAGCTTCCCCCAAACCCATGTTCTGAGCCGTAGCATTCCACCACAACAACGCAGGACCCTCGAATGTCGCAGTAGCATACTTAACCCGGTCCTCAGCAGGACAGTTACACATCAGAAATACAGACTCGACCTTCTCCAACCATCGAAGCAGTCCCACCGCTCCCTCAGTTCCAGCAAAGTTATGGGGCTGATAGTCCCGAAACTTCTTATAAGAACACTGAGGTGGAGGTGGGTTAACAGCAACACCTGAGACATGACACACGAATAAACCACAAAAGAAAAGACATGACACCCAAGAATGAGGCAGAGTTGATAGGAACCAACTTACCACCTAGAACGTTGTGTCCGGCCTAGAAAGCAGCCAAGGCCATATTCACTTGTTGTTGCAACATGTTGTTCAGTTTCGCTTGGGTCATGTTGATGTTACCACGACCATCACCGCCGCCACGGCCACCACCACGACGTCCACCACCACGTGCGCCAGACATGATCTGACAAATCAGAAATCGAGAGATTCAGATTCACCGCTAGTGTCAACCACTAGTAGTTACAATAGTTAAACCTAGTTCCAATCCAGGACTATCCATCCAAACCCAGAGTCCACTGGGATTTTCATGCATTTCAGTTTATCATTTCGTGTGCACCCGAAATGATAAACTAATCTACATGGTCCTCCAAGTGTTCCCCCAGTTTGAACTCAAATCACCGAATACTGGCACCTAGTCACATGCTACTACAAGCATAAGTGTACAAGAACATGTGTAAGCAAGTGCGTCTATTGGAGCATAGAGGGGAGACGTCCGAATCCTGGACAGATCTCAAGAGTATGCAAAAACCACTCCAATACACGACACCGTTGTGCAAGATTCAACTAGTCAGTTCCTTCTTCTTCAAATCCCGAAGAAGAAGATAAGAGTAAGGAAAGTACAAGTAAGAACGGATGATGTAACACAGAAGTGCGATGATGATGTAAGGACACCCCGATAAAGCTAGTACATAACCCAAAACTGACTCAAGTATGTGACCATCTAGTGTGTGTAACTCGGCTATAGACCAGACTCTACATGCAGTCCTAGTTCACTATAACCATTGGCTCTGATACCAATCTGTCACACCCTCAAATTTCCACTTGCGGAGTTTTACCGCGAGGCGTATGACAAACCAGGATCCAAGTCAACGGTCACAATAAACAATACTATATGAAATACGTAAATTCAAAAACAAAGTTCTTATAATCATAAAACCATAGCGGAAGCATTTAACCAGTTACAAAACCATGTACCAACGTGTTCAAAATATTTATTTCAAAACATGAAACTAAGCCTAGACGCCAATGCAGACCCGTGCGCCTAGTCCAACAGTTGCTACCTTAGCGACCTGAGAAAAACATGCCAAAACGACATCAACATATATAATGCTAGTGAGTTCACAGGTTTGTTCAATATGTTACTAAATGTTACCACGTGTTACCAAAACGTTACCATGTCCATACTATATCAATGTTACCAAGTACGCTAGCTAGGCGTATGTTTTGTTACTACTACGATTGGAAAACCATTACTAGACTGTTACCAGTGTTCAGCCCGAGTGTTCAGCAATGTTTAGCAAGTTCGAGACAATATGCACCCGCCCGGCCCTCCAAGCCGTCGAGTAGGGACTGTCAAACCCAATAGATTTATCCACATTTCCCCCGTTGTGCATCCCCGCACATTCATGGTTTCCCCCGGGACTTTCAAAGATCGTATAGCTATGCAAAGTTAAACCATAGTATGACATATGTTACCAAAATAAGTTTAGCGCATGTTTTCTCCCCCAAAAGTAAAAGCAGTAAAAGTGGGGCCGTGAACTCACCATAAGTTGTGTTCCTTGAATAAATAAGAAAAGTCAAGCTCTTGATAATCCCAACTACCGGAGATCTATCAAAATGTTCACATAAGTGTCCCGACTAATAACCATAAGGTTATCTAGTCCCCGATTGTCCAGATCGTGACCAAGTATGTTTTAAAACATGTTTGACTGTTTAACCGACACACTAGACTGTCCCGACATCCCGTTGGTGACCCATCACATCAATTAATCAAGTACATAATGTTAACACACAAGTTTCAAGCATACAACACTTAGTTTGCATCAAAAATCGCATATACGAAGTCGTAAGGTCGAACCGGAAGGTTTCTGGGTTTGGCTCGATCCCAAGGGCTTCTGGTCCGACCCATGGACCCTTGGTTCAACCCTCATGATGTTCATTCAACCTATTCACAAGTTCATTTGACCTAACACATGTTTATTTGACCCTAACATATGTTTATTCGAACTAAACGTATGTTAAATCGACCCTTATACGTGTTAATTCGCCCTCCGGCACCCAGATTCGACCCCAGGCACCCACATTTGACCCCTGACACCCAAATTCGACCCTATGGTGCCACATTCGACCCATTTGAGCCACCTTCGACCCATTTGAGCCACATTCGACCCTTTTGAGCCACATTCGACCCCACGAAGGGTCGAATGAGTTCCACGTTCGACCCTTTGCTGCAAAACTTCATAAAACGCACCAAAACGCATCTAAACGGTCCGAAAACATCATGAAACATCACCAATCACAGCAGTCAACTATCATTAACATATTCCCACAAAACCCTACCAATTTTATCCCGAAATACGTCCATTTTACAAGTTACCCGAAATGGCAAATTATGGAGATGTCACATCAAACGCATGCAATCCTTACCCAATTAGGAACTTTCTAAAATCTCTTAAAAATCAACTTAACATGCTCAGATTATCATGTACAAGAAAACCCCCAATCATATCATTATCAATAACATCATGAACAAGCCCTAAATCTAACCCAAAATCCCCAAAATGAGCAAAACATCATCAATAACCAATTGTAACCTATCTCAATCATAAATCATCATCAACAACAATCCTAGATCATTGTTATAACATCTATACAGCAATCAATCATCAAACAATACATAACACCACATAAAGCATCATTAACACATGTTAATTTGTATGAAAACTCATTGTTTATGGATAGGTTTTGTTTAGAAAGATGTTAGGTAGGTTTTTATTCATGAAAACATGTTTGAATCAGATCTGGACCTTCGGGGTTTAATGAAAACGAATCAAAATGCTTTAAAAAGGATTTAGGATAAAGAACACACCTTGGATTCTTGATTAGATATTGTTTGTAAGTTAGATTATGAAAAACAAGAGCAAAAACTCCTTCCTCAGTGATTAAAATCGTTTGAGAGTGTTTAGAGACGGCTAGGGTTTGTGAAATGGTGAAAAATGACAAAGTGTGGTATTTATACTAGTTCCACATTCGCCCCTTGTATAGGGTCGAATGTGCCACCTTCGCCCCTTTACAAGGTCGAATGAACTCTAGTTGTTCCCTTGTCCAGGTTCGCCCCCATGCCATGGGTCGAACCAGGGCCCAATCCCAGATTCGTCCCCACGCTATGGGTCGAACCAGGACTTATGTTTTCTAGGTTTTCCAGTTTTGTCGTTTTAACGAATTTAACCACATCCTAACATATGAACATGCAATCCTAACACATGTTAAGCATATATAAGCACGTATAATCATGTTCGCACCTTTGTAGCACATATTATCATGTTATGTTACACGTATGTTAATAATCTACATATCATACTTGATTCAATTCGTGTAATTTCACCAACCACGGGACACGGTACTAGTGTATTCCCAAAATGACTCCCAATGATCCTCCAGATCATTGAACCCTGGACAATCCTATGTTGATGCACTTTCTGTGGACGTCACTGTCGAATAAGACTAGGGTTGAGTCTTAGTATAGTGTTACATGAGATTGTGGTGATCCATAAGGGCATTTTATGGATCTGACGCATTTGTAAATATAGGACAATACACTGAGCCAAGTTCGACCAATATAAACCGGGCGAATGTGGAAGTTTTCCACATTCGACCATCACAAATGGGCGAATGTGGAAATACTCCACATTCGACCATCATAAAGGGGCGAACGTGGAACTGGTGTATTGGACTATAAATAGCAATCTCATGTGTTATTGTTAAATTTGGTGATTTGAGTTTGTACTTTGAATGCTCTCAAGGGGGAGGTCATGCCCGACCTCCCCCGGCCACGAGATAGATGTTTATCCTACTGATGACAGTGTCTGTAACCGTTTCTGTAGTAATACGAATCTGTGATGACGTTGTTATTGTGTATTTCTGTCTCGTCTCGAATCTCCCGTCTGAAACCGAGTTGTTTTTGCTTAATCGATCCATGAATTCGGTTTTTAACCGGATTCTCAACTAGTTGCTAGTCAGATTGGGAACAACAACTTAACCAACGAAGACTACGCACAGATAGACAAGGAAGAGATGGAACTCATTGACATTCAATGGGCTTTTGCGAGTATCATGAGAAGAGCAACAGAGTTCATCGAGAAAACTGGAAGGACTGATTTGGCAACTTCTCCCAACACAACCTATGGATTTAACAAGGAGAAGGTTACGTGTTTTAATTGTGGAGAAAAAGGACACTTCAAAAGGGAATGCACCCAGCCACCTAAACAAGGTAATCGAAACCCTTTCAATGCAAATTACCAGAACCGTCAACAAAACCAAGTTTCTTACCAAAATAACAACAACTACCAAAACCGAAACTTTAACAACCAAAACAGACAACCAAACACTCAAAACCAGATTCAAAACCAATCTCCTAACAACACAAACCGAACAGTTGTACCTATCACTACACCTAATGAGACTCAACAGAATGCGAGTCAGAACCAAGCTTTGGTGACTCAACAGGATGAGAGGTTTGACTGGTCGGGTATGCAAATAGGAGTTGAGGAAGTGACTACTGGTGGGAATGTGGCATGTGTTGCTTATCAGGTTGATATGGAAGAGTCGGTGGCAGTTGATGAGAAGAAAGAAACTGAGGAGTGTGAAAGTGATGATTCTGAGACTGAGATGGAAGTGGAGAATGAACCTGTTGAGGTTAAGGCTGAGGAAACAAGTTCTGGAATGGTGATTGATTCTGTTACTGATGTTCCTGAAGAGTGCAGATCAGTGTATTCAGATTCTGAGAGCGAATCAGACACAGAGGCAAGTGTTGATTCTTTAGATGATGATATCGACCAGTTGCTGGCAGAAGCTGACTTTTTGATGACGAGGAAATCGTGTATCGCTGATGATGCTTTCACTAAGATTGACTACTCCAAGTTTTTCACTGGAAAGGAAGCTCATTTTGCGTTGATGGCCATGACTGAACCGCCAAAACCTGTAAGTTCTGAATCTAGCACTGATGTTATGAGTGATAAATATTGTGGAACATGTGATAGATTGACTGAGGAGAATAAACAACTCCGAATTTCACGAGATAGTGCTATCTTGAACAGTCAATCTACTCGCAAAGAGTTAAATGCTTTCAACAAAGTATTAGATGGCTATAAAAAGGACATTTCTGACTTGAAAAACACTTTGTCTTTGAAACAATTGGCAATAAACAACTATATCAATGAAATTGAAAACACCAAGTTGGAAATGGCAGCCATAAAATGCTTTGCTGAAAAGGTGAACAAAAAGTTGGAAAGTTATAAGAATGTTGCTTATGTCGTAGATCATATCATTGATGATAACACCACCAATTACAAGTCTGTACCATCTCCGGTTCTTTTTGAAAACCATAACTATCACCAAGTTATACCGGAGAGTTCGGTAAAATCAGACTCATCATCGGAAATGGAATCTAATACTTCAAGTATTGGTGATCCATATTCCGATGTGAGACCGATTTTGGGCTTGAACAATGAGGGTGTTTATGCTGAGAGTGTGAATTCAGACTCAGAAAATGATGATACTGGTAGTGATCAATCTGTTAATGAATGTGAGATTCCAAAAGAAAATCACATCATTACTACTGAACCAGTGTCACCATCTGATCATGTTCATCCGATAGCAAATGCTAATCGTGATAAAAAGTCTGAAAAGATTGATGTTAAGAAAGATAATGGTGTTAAGAATGTGGTTAAAATGAATGAGTTGAATGAACCTAGTGACAAACCTGTTAAAGTGTTTTATCGGATGGAAGGATCCGATAAGATCATTTCTGATGAGGAATTTCCGATCAAAAATGTTAACTATTCTAAACTTGATAAAATCTGGCAAGAAAGCACAATATGGTTTCCAAAACATGAGAGAACCAATGAAATTCCACCAGAAATCTTAAAGAAACTGTTTTCAGAAGTTCCTCAAGAACCAAAGATACATGTCACCGAGTTCATTCGACCAAATGATAAAGCAAATGGTTTTCATGAGCCCTCTTACTCGAAAGGACCACTTCCTGAGAGTTTAAGAAATCAACAGTATAATGATCAATTTCCTGTTAGATCATTTGCTCCACCAAATGCTCATTATGTGTTTGAGGAATATAGAAAATGCTTTAAATGTGGAGAACGCGGGCATTTACTTGCTCAGTGTCCATATGTAAGGCATAAAAGACATGAGGTTGAAGTTCGAAATTCCATGAGAAAGCCGATTGATCATTATGTTCCACCACATAGACAGGCTGTTCCTCAACAACAACATTTTTATAATCAAAACAATTTTCAAATGAGGAACAACCGTCCATTTCAATATGATCAAAGGAATCGGATAGCTATGGAACAATCTTGGAGAAAACCTGTGGTGAACACAACAGCTGATAGACAAAAGGTTCCACAAAAACCAATTGTCAAATCAAATGTTGGACCTAAGTCTGTTAATTCAGATAAGGTTGCTAAGAAAGTTACTTTTAGTAACAATGTTCAGAAACCAATTGAGAAACCAAAATCTCAAATTCGTATTCTTAAAAGGTCTGAACAATCTTGGACACCTAATGGTACTTCAGGAGCTTCTACTTCGAAGGTAAGTGAGAAAATTGAGAGTGTTTTGAACAATCAGAAAAAGATTGATCCAAAACAGAAAGTTGTTGAAAAAGTTAATGAGGATGTTTCTTTGAAAGCCAATGTTCAAAGGCCCAAGACTCAGGCTTGGGTCCCCCGAAAGAACTAAATGTTTACTTTTTGTGTGCAGGGAGCTTCAGTTGGCCCTATTAGCAGTCTCTGGATTGTTGATAGTGGAGCTTCAGGCCACATGACGGGGGATCTCGCATTGTTGTTTGATGTGAAAAATATTAATGGAGGTTATGTCGCTTTCGCGGGTAATAAAGGAGGATATATTACGATGGAAGGAAGCGTGAGTAATGGGTTTGTAACTTTCGAGCGGATTTCTTATGTCAAGCAGATAGACTATAATCTGTTGAGTGTCAGTCAGATATGCGATAAACAATTTTCTGTGCATTTTGATGACAAATCCTGTTATATTCTCAAGCCGGGCTTCAAAATTCCAAAGGAATGGGTAATGTTGATGGCACCTAGAGTCAACAATCTTTATATTCTTGATATGTCCAAGGCGATGACACCTCAGGGGCAGATAACATGCTTTCTATCCAAGGCAACCGAAAAAGAATCGATAATGTGGCACCGCAGAATGGGGCACATTCATCTGAGGAAAATGAATCAATTGGTGAGAAATGGACTTGTCGATGGAGTAAACGTGAAACATTTCCATCTGAACGACAAGTGTGTAAGCTGTATGAAAGGAAAACAACACAAACAATCCCATAAAGTGAAGAAAGTTAACTCTGTTGAGATGCCGCTTGAGCGATTGCACATGGACCTTTTCGGACCAGTCAAGCGCAAAAGTCATCTTGGAGAGCTTTATTGTTTAGTCGTCACTGATGACTATTCACGATTCTCATGGGTGATGTGTTTGAAGAACAAAAGCGACACCTTTACCAACCTACAAGTTCTGTTCACTCGACTGGAGAATATCTACAATTTGAAGATAAAAAGGATCAGGAGTGACAACGGGACGGAGTTCAAAAATGCCAAGATGGATGAACTTTGTGAAAGCAAAGGGATACATCATGAATATTCAGCTCCGTATACCCCGCAACAGAACGGTGTTGCTGAAAGAAAGAATAGGACTCTAATTGAGGCGGCTAGAACAATGCTCGCTGACTCAAATCTTCCAGTAATGTTCTGGAATGAGGCGATTTATGCAGCAAATTATACATTAAATCGGGTTATAACAGTGAAGAAGTTTGGAAAAACATCTTATGAACTGTTACACCGACGAAAGCCCAATTTAGAGTATCTAGAACCTTTCGGGGCGCCATGCACAATGTTGAATCCAAGCGAGAAGTTTAGTCCTAAAGCTGAGGAGGGATATTTTGTTGGATATGCAACCCCGCTCAAACGGGTATTCAACAAGCGAACTCGTCAAGTGGAGGATTGGGCTAACGTGGAAGTTCAACGATACACTCAAAATTTGCAAGGAACGGGCCCTGATTGGATGTTTGATTACAAAGATTTCTTTGAATCATTAAACCTAGATAGCCTGGTTGAAGAAGCTGTTATTAGATTACTTTACGAGTGTGAAAACGCGGCGACTTCACCGTTGATGCGTCCAATCACCGTAAACCCCCCACCAGCTTCTAATGATACCAGTGTTCCTATACAAGAAGAAGAGATGTTTCAAGAGGCTTCAACTTCATTAGACACTTCAGAATCTGAAGATGAACAATTTGAAGAAGCAGTTCTTGAACATGCAGAAGACTTAGAAGAGCAAACTGTGAACCCAACTCCAAATCCAGATGTTGCTTCATCGTCTAACACGGGTCATGATCAGGATGCTGTAGAACATTTGACTGCTCAGACGGGAGTGATTGTACCTGTTAATCCGGAATCTCGGATTCATCGTATTCACCCGCTGGAGCAAGTTATCGGTGACCCTGGAAATGGTGTTATGACCAGAGGGCAGCTAAAAAGCGTTAACTCGCCAGAGAGTTTTGGTGCTTTAGCATTGTATGCCAAAATTCAGAAATCTGGTAGTCAAAATGATTGGTCGTTTGCATGTTATGTGTCGCAGGTAGAGCCAAGGACATACAAAGACGCTTTGAATGAAGATGCCTGGGTTGAGGCAATGCAGGAGGAGTTATTGCAATTCCAGAAATTGGGAGTCTGGACGCTCACAGATTTGCCGCCGGGAAGAAAGAAAATAGGCACTAAGTGGGTGTTTAAGTGCAAAAAGGATGATCGTGGAGTTATTGTTCGCAACAAAGCCAGATTGGTTGTGCAGGGTTTCCATCAAATCGAAGGAATTGATTACAACGAAATCTATGCACCAGTAGCACGAATGGAAGCTATTCGGATGTTCCTTGCGTTTGCTTCGTATAAGAAATTCAAAGTCTATCAAATGGACGTCAAGAGCGCATTTTTGTACGGGAAAGTCAAGGAGGAGGTTTATGTCGGGCAGCCACCAGGTTTTGAGGACCCAATCCACCGGGACAAGGTCTACGTGCTGAACAAAGCTTTATATGGTTTGCACCAGGCTCCAAGACAGTGGTACGAGGAGCTAAGTACATACCTCATCTCCAAAGGATTCAAACGCGGCCTTGTCGATTGCACCCTCTTTACGAAGAAGACGGGAGATGACTTGCTTCTAGTACAGATTTACGTTGATGATATTATATTTGGTTCAACTAACGAACTTTTGTGCAGGGAATTCGAAACTGTTATGCAGGAAAAGTTCGAAATGAGCGCTATGGGGGAGATGCAGTTTTTCCTCGGCTTACAGGTGGATCAAAGACCCGACGGGATCTTCATTCACCAGACGAAATACGTAGCCGACATCTTGAGCCGATTCCAGATGGAGGACTCTAAGCCGATGGATACCCCGATTCAACCCAATCACGGGATTGGAGTGGACGCTAAGGGGGAGCTGACAGATCCATTTACATACAGAGCAATCATCGGATCTCTGATGTATTTGACAGCGTCTCGACCAGATATTATGTATGCAACGTGTCTCTGTGCTCGCTATCAATCGAAGCCGAAACAAAGTCATCTGACGGCGGTCAAGCGTATCCTTCGATATCTGAAGGGTTGTCCATCAAAAGGACTTTGGTACCCTAATGATGATGATTTTGATTTTATTGCTTTTAGTGATGCAGATTGGGGCGGCTATGACAAAGACAGCAAATCAACCACAGCCGGTTGCCAGTTTTTAGGGAGCAGGTTAATTACCTGGCAATGCAAGAAACAGACTTCCGTCGCACTGTCTACATGTGAAGCCGAGTACATTTCAGCCTCGAGTTGCTGTTCGCAAGTGCTCTGGATCCAACAACAGATGGTCGATTACGGTTTGCAGTTTCTTAAAACCCCTATACACTGTGACAACGAAGCCGCAATTGCATTAACTAAAAATACTGAAAATCATTCTAAAGCGAAACATATCCGGATTAAATATCATTTTATCCGTGATTGTTACGCTAAGGAATTGATTGATATGGTCAAAATCCATACTGACTACCAACGTGCAGATTTGTTTACAAAAGCTTTTGACAGATCCCGCTTTGAATATCTTTTAAAAGTAAACAATATAAAGGAAAAACAGGACTAATCGGCTCCTCGGTTTATCGCTTTTTAATTTTAGTTTTAGTTTTAAAATTTTTGCTAATTGGGAATTTCTCTTTGCTAATTGGGAATTTCTCTTTACTATCATAATCCTCAAAGAAGTTGATGCTTTCGAGGGGGTTGTTTAATCCTCAAAGAAGTTGATGCTTTCAAGTGGATTGTTTCTTTCAAATTTTTGTTTTGTTTTTCAGAAAATTAAAAACCCATAAATATGTTCTTTATTTTAGGGGGAGTCATTTTATCAGAAAAACCAAAAACATTGAAAAATTTTCAAAATACCTAAAAATTAGAAAAACCCAAAATGATTTCCTGGATAAAAAGAGGAAATGATAGTACATCAGTGGGGATCTGACACAGGCTAAAGAATTGTATAGTTTAATGAGACGTATGTTGATTACGTGTGATATGCTGATAGGCTTCGTAGACTAAATATTGCGTGCTTTAGTGATACAAACATAACAAACTACGCATTTGTGGCTGAACATTTCATGGGCATATGGTCTTAGTACCGTAATTTCGTTTGATAGGGTATTTGTACAAAACTCGGAGGTTTAGGGTCGTTATGTTATTAGTTGTCTGGGGATAGCCTATCTGATCTTCTGCTGTAAGTCATTACGGACCTAGATCAGACAGGATGTCTTTATAAAAGAGCTATATGCCAAAACCTAAAGTTACCGAATTGAGGAACTTTCCATGTTATATGATGATCAAAGATTATCTATAATATCGTATTGATCATTGATGCAAATCATGATTAATATCAGTCCTCAACCTGGTATAGTGCATATGTTGCTTTGCTGCATTAATTTGCTGACCTGTATACCTCTATGCATTATATCTTGTACAATTACAGACGACGAAAGCATAATCACGCTTTACAATGAGTCTTTGTGCATTTACTTCTTGATACGGGAGTATGTCGTGTGTGTGGGAACCACAATGTGTTAGTCTAATACATCTAATTCGTATCATTTTAAAGCATTGCGTAATTGTCTGCATGTGAGCTTACGTGGACCACAATATCAGCAATTGCCGTGTTACATATTGTTTCTAATGATAATATTGAAACAGATCAACGCTGTGTTCAGATTTCTCAGAAAACTGATATGATCCTTTTACCGGAAATCACAAAATGTTTACTGCTTTCATTTACTTTGATGCATTTTACTTTGTCGCATTTTACTTTTATTGTCAAAAAGATACAAAATCCAAAAAGATTTTAGGTGTGTTTTGATAAAAATTTCAGAAAATCCAAAAGATTTGCATTTCTGCTTTATTTTTGATAACCGGGGATGCTTGATGGTCAATTTCTGAGATTTGAGAACACCATCTGGGCTTTGTATCATTCAAAATGTGAAAATTTGAGTTTTGGAAGTTTAACGGATTGAAAAAAGTTGAACGGGATTCGAATTCGTGATTTGGCGAAATTTTCAGATTTTTCCATTTCACATTCGCCCCTTAATTGGGTCGAATGTGGAAAAATCATCACCTTCGACCGTTTTGTTTTTGGACGAATGTGACTTTTTCACTTCCGGGTGTCCCTTTCACATTCGGGTATATATTTCACCTTCGGGTCTTTAATTAGGGGCGAAGGTGGAATTGTTTCACACTCGTGCCATTCATTTGGGGCGAATGTGGACTTAACCCACATTCGTCCACAACAAACGGGCGAACGTGGCTGCTTATATATAAGCCTTTCAGGTTCGAACCCCATCATTCAAAAAATTTTCAAAATTTCATTCAATACCAGACCTTGTTGCTCGTGTTTCTTGTGATTCACTGATTCATTCCCTACTTATTTCTGATCATTTTGAGACATATTTCACAGGTAATGGACTTCATTACAGATCAGAATCGTCGTGACTTGATACCGGGCCTAGGGTTTCAATTTTAGGGGTTTATGATGACTATTGATGCGTGTTTTTGATTACCGATCAGTTCTCATAGGTTTTAGAGGGAGAATGTAGAAGGAATTAGATTAATAACACATCTAGATGTTAGTTTGATCGTTTGAACACAGTTGAACCCTAATTCTACGTTAAAACCAATGAAAACTGATTAATTGTCAAAATTGTTAATGAACGAGTGTTAGTCGGACTTGTTAGCACATATTAGGATCAAAATTACAAGATAAAACCAATGAAAACTGATTAATTGTCAAAATTGTTAATGAACGAGTGTTAGTCGGACTTGTTAGCACATATTAGGATCAAAATTACAAGATAAAACCAACAATGGCAAAATTTCAAATTTTGGGGAAAACCTTTTTCACCTTCGGTTCAAAAACTGGGCGAAGGTGGAACTGGTTTGGGCGAATGTACAACAAAATGGACGAATGTGATTTATACTCAAGATCATGTTTACATTCGACCAAAATTTTCACATTCGACCAAATATTCTCACATTCGGCCATTCCAAAACGGACGAATGTGCAGTATATTTTGACCAGAATTTTTATAATTTTTGTCGTTTTTGTATTTTGACGTGTTTATTTGATTTTTATGTGCAGATGGCTGATCAACCCGAGAACGTTGAAGCACCAGCAGTTAATGTGGAAACTCCAGCTGAGATTACAGTTCCAGATCCAGTGCCAGAAGCAGAAACGTCTGTCCCAAGCAGTTGGCCGTTTGAAAGATCGCACAACTGTTGTGCTTATCTCGGAGATGTAGAAAAGAATACGGAATTCACCGGGATCATAGAGTTTCTGAAGAGGAGCAGAATAGTTCATGCACTAGCCACACCAACCATCATATACAAAGACATCATTGAAGATTTCTACCAAAATGCGAAGTATGACTACTGGGAGAATCAGACGATCATCAAGAGCAAGATTCAGGATATGGAGATGTTCTTGACTGAAGCTGATATTCGGGAAGCTTTACAGATAAAGTTTGAAGATAGTGAAGATCCCAGGGAGTTGTCATGGACAGAGCAGAAGGCGTGTTTCTTACGAATGAAATACAAAGGTCCAATCACTGACGGATCTATGTATAAGGGGAAGCTGGGAGTGCAGTATAAGTATTTTGCACATGTTCTTATCCATGTATTTGGATGTGTGAGTGGTGGTTATGATGTCATGAGAAGGAGTTTAAGTTCATTAATGGTTGCGTTGACACTCAATAAACCATTTAATGTATCTGGGATGATTCTTGATCATATGCTGGAGATGCTGAAGGGAATGAAGAATAAGAAGTTTATGTTGTATCCGAGATTTCTGATGATGATCTTTGACTATAAGTATCCTATGTTGAAAAAGGATCCGACTATGATCCTAGGTCAAGATCATATGAACATTAGAACTTTGATGAGGATGAAGGGTTACAAAGGTGTGCCTGATAGTGAGAAGCCACCTAACAGGAGATTATTTGGCGCTTTGGCTCGTCCGGATTACACTGATCCTGGCAAGAACAAAGCAAGGCATGATAACAGTGACTCGGACAACGATGATCCCTTAGTGTATGTTGATTCAAGCACTAAGCGGAAACGTCAAGTAGTCAATCCTGGAGCCAAAGGGAAGGGCAAGGGAAAGGCTGTGGATCAGGGAAGCACTAAGCAACAAGTGGTTAGAAAGAAATCGACAGCAAAGAAAGGATCAGGTTTGGTGGATGAAGAGTCGGTAGATTCAGAAGAGACTGAGGTTGATGAGCAGTGGGATTCTGATGATGAAAATGTGAGGACCACCAAACGTAAGGCCACTATGGTTGGTGAGTCTGAATCCTTGAATCAGTCGATTGAAGAAGCTGAGAGAAGGAAGAAATCAGTTGAAGATGAGAGTCTAGGTGTTGACCTAGCAGAACTGAGTGTTGGAGATATTGTGGTAGTGAATTTGCCTAGAAAGACAAAGAAGCAAAAGACTATGGCCAAGAAATCAAGTGTAAAAGAACTGAGGGAGAAAGAGTTAGCTCAGTTATTGAAGGGAAAAATATTACCTGATGCTGGTACACCATCTAAGCTATCTTCACCTGTTGCCAAGAAGCAGAAGAAAACGAAAGAGGCAGAGACTTTACCAATCGATCAATTCAATGCCGATTTGGATAAAGTGCTCGATATGTTCAAAAAGCCTCAGAAGGAGAAAGTAGTTGAAGTTGAGCCATCTAGATCAAAGTCAAAGAAAGTGACTGTGGATGACGATGTTATGAAGCAAGTGAATAAGAAGATGGAAGACATGATGAAGATGTTGGTTGCTCAACAAGCTGAGATTGCTAAGTTTAAGCAGAATGAGGAGAAAATGCTTCAGATTGTGGTTGCTTCAAAATCTAATCAGGATGATATAAATGATAAGATTAAGATGTTGGAAGCAAAGAATGAGAAGCTTGAAAGAAAGTGTGAAAGAAACAAGGGCAGGATCAAATTGATTAAGGCAGATAACAAAGAACTAAGGAATGAAAACAAACGCCTTAGTAATTTGATTGAAGAACTGTATAGCAGGGCACCCCAGTTGAAAGAGGGTGAAGAAGATGAAGAAGAAGATGAACAGAAAGTTGATTATGAATATTCTGAATCTGAGAAAGAAGAAGATGATGATGAGGATAATGATGAATCGGAGAAAAGCGATGATGATGATGATGATGACAACAATGATGATGATGATGATGATGATGACAATAATGATGATGATGATGGTGCTGAAGGTGCTGGGAAAAAGCAAGGAGATGAGTTTAGCAGTGGAAGTGATCATGATGGAGGAGATGATACTTCTAGGTTTACTTATGAGAAGAGAACACCAAAGAAGAAAGATACTGGAGAATCAAGTTCCAAGAAGAAAGGTGAGAACGTTGATTCAGATGAAAGTATTTTCTGGAACGAAAAGGTGAGATCTCTATCTGATGATGCAAAACAGCTGTATAAGGATATGTTGGAAAAGAGAGAGTGGACCATTGAGTTCACAGGATGCTTCGCTGAAATATTCCAAACTGATGATTTAAGATATGAGTTGGAATATGAAGATCCAGATCTTGAAGAAGGGGAATTACCTGCATCTGTGGCAAAAGAGATACTAGATGGTCTTGCACAGAGGGTAGGAAAGACGTTTGAGGAGTTTATGATGGATGAATCGATTCCAGATATTCCTGAAAAGGATATTGGAAGTCATTCAGATGATGTGCAGACTCCTGAGAACAATGAAGTGGAAATGGAAGACATAACTCATGAAGAGTTCCCCCAGTACTTCAGACAAGATGATGAAAATGAAGTATTTCCTGACTTCACTGAGATACCAAATAAGTCAGCAAAACAGAAAGCTAAGAAAAGGAGTGAAGAGTTTGTAGAGAAGGTATTTGGTTCTGAAAAGAAAGATTCTTCTAACCAGTCTGATGAGTTGAAGAATTATATGAAGAAATTGAAGGAAATGGATGAGAACCGACCAAAGCCTGAAGCTCAAGGTAACTTTTACAGGTTACATAATGACAAGTTCAAAGGCAGAGCTCTCGGGTGGACTTACTTAGGCAGACTGAAATGTATTGCTGCAAAATGGGAAACCGGAATTCTGTACTTCAACAGATTCTGTGATTTGCTTACTCTACCATACTGGGCGGTTAGAGACTTATGCAGATTCCCAATGTCAGGTGCCGAAGTAAATGGATCACATGTCGGTTGGTGCGCAGACAAATTGGTTTGGGAAAGTCGTACGAGATGGAACAGATTCAAGCCTCAATATCCCAGAAGAAAAGTGCATAGGGATATTGATCCACAAACCAATATGAAGTGTGTTACTTTGATCTACAAAGCACCTAATGTGATGAGGAAGATACCGTTGATGCCGATGCCACAGCATTTTAGTGCTGATTTCATCTTTTGGTATTATGATTGGAGAAAGGCAGAAGCGGTGATCGTGTTGAGAGATGGAAAGGATAAATACAAGCATGTTCATGTATTTGATCCTATGTGGTTGATTAATTGCACCTTTGAAGACATCATCATGCTTTTCTTCAATCCAATCTACTATGAACCAAACGACTTTGCTCAAGCGAGAAAGTACACGCAAGTGGTTGGAGTTTGTTTTGCGTATGACATCAATGCTGGAAGCAACTTGGAGGGTAAACTTGGTAAGACAGTAAAGATAGCCAATGTGTCTAAGCCTGTGAAGAAAACATTTGAGCCGCCAATGACTACTGAGCAGAAGAAACAGCTCAAAATCAAGTTGATGAACAAGAGTATGGACCAACAGAGAAAACTATCCAATCAATAGTCGAGGGGGAGTTTGTTGATGCGTTTTGCGACTAAGGATTGGATATACATAATTAACACATGTTAGAGCTTGGCCGAAGGTAAATAAGTATGGGCGAATGTAGAAAAGAATGGGCGAAGGTAGACTGATGATGGGCGAAGGAAGATTAGAATTGAACAGAAGACACATTCGACCACCAGAAGTGGGCGAATGTGGAAAAAGGCTACGTTCGACCAGAAGAAAGGGGCGAACGTGCAGAGTCTATATATAGGTTTTGCAATTTTGATTATGTAATAGAGTTGTCAGTGGTGTCCAGGTTCAGATCAGGTTCAGAGGTGTTTTTGAGAGATTGTGTGTGTGTTCTAGATTAACATAAACTGATTGTAAAGGCTTATTTGAATGAAGTTAATCTATGAAATGATATTGAAAATGATCTTGATTGTGTCGTGATTTGTGTTTAATCAATTTGTTCAGAACTAGGGTTTCCGCACCTGGTTTTGTGACTTGTATGATCGTATAATCCTGTTTTAGTTAAAATCCAACGCTCACATCCTAACATAACCCGACTCAACTAACCTAGTTAAGTCCGTTTATAAATGTTTCTCGCTAAGGTAGACTTATGTTTTACCAAAATGTTTAAGCCGAACATGTCGGGTGTCACATATTCCTACAGCTGAAACCTGCAAGGATATGAAGAACCAAGTTAATGCTGAGAAACTGTACTTTAAATCAGTGCCAAGCAAGAGATGGGTACGAAAAAATCTCTAACTATCAACATTGCAGGACCTTCATGTGTCCCGAATTTGGTATAATGATTTTGGAAGCTCCAAGCACATGACAGGAAACAGGAGCCTACTAAGTAGGTATGTAGCCAGAGTTGGTCAACTAGTTAACTTTGGGAATGGAATAAAAGGTATAACCTTAGGTTATGAAAACATTACTATAGGGCCTCTAAAATAGAAAAAGTCTCATATGTTGAAGGGTTAAAGTATAATTTGTTAAGCTGTGGACAATTCTGTGATAATGGCGTTAAGGTAATTTTCTGGCCTGATAAATGTGAAGCGATAGGAATCTTAGATAATGTGGTATATTTGACAGGTGAAAGAATTAGAAAATCTATTTATTTCCTTGATCATAATGAAAAACTGAGAAGGAACCATTGTGTTTATTTTCTCAAACATCAAGTGATAACTGGATATCGCATAGGAAACTTGCACATGTAAATTTCAAATCACTAAACATCCTTGCCGATAAAAAGCTTGTAAAAGGCTTCCTTGTCATAAAATTCAAAAAGAAAAATATATGTAAAGCATGTCAAATGGGAAAATAAAAAGAAGCTCACATAAATCATTATCTGGTTCCTCAACAAAACAACCCTTGGAACTACTTCATATGGATCGGTGTGGACCAATCAGCAGTGAAATCATGGCAGGTAAGAACTACATACTTGTCATTGTTGATGATTTTTCAAGGTACACATGGGTTGACTTTTTGAGAAACAAAAGTGAAACTCCTGAATTAATAATCAACTTTATCAGAAAAATCCAAAATCACTTGAAACTAAAAAGTCAGAAGAATTAGAAATGATAATAGAACTGAATTCAAAAATTACATATTGGAATCTTTTCTGATAACAAAGGGAATTTCACATGATTTCTCAGCTCCTAGAACTCCTCAACAAAATGGAGTTGTAGAGAGAAGGAATAGAACACTTGTTGAAGCTGCAAGAACTATGCTGGCTTTTTCAAATCTAACAACATACTTATGGGCAAAGGCAGTTGCCAATGCCTGATTCACACATAACAGGACTCTAATCAATAAAAGACTTCATAAAACACCTCATCAAACACTTTACAAAAGACTTCCAAGTGTTAAATTTTTACATATCTTTGGATGTACATTCTATATCTTTAATGATTTTGAAAGTTTAGATAAATTTGACAGAAAAGCTAAAAATGAGTATTTATGTGATACTCTCTGGCATCAAAAGCATATAGAGTTTATATTTTAAACTTTAAAACAATCAAAAAAAAAGTATTTATGTGTCTTTCAATGATTCATCATTAAGACTCAGTCCTGAAAACTCAAAATCTGAACACATAACACTTTTCAAAGTTCCAGATAATACTAAACAAATGTTAAATGAACTATGTGAAGAGTTTCTGGGAGGTCCATGGGAAAGTAAAGTAAAGAGTTTGAATGAGTTAAACTTAAATAATGAAAACAATCTGAGTTCTAATGAGATTGATGAAACATCTGGAATTAATATTGAAAATCTGAATAAAGAAACATTGATTCCAGATAATGCACAATTTCATGGGGAAAATCAGAATGAAGTCACAAATATTCATAATATCAACCCTTTTCATAATATGAGGTGGACCAAAGATCATTTACTGGAAAACATAATAGGTGATCCACAAAAAAGAGTACAAACAAGGGCTGCAAGTGCTAATGAATGTCTTTGTGCAGGTTTTCTAAGTTTAACAGAACCAAAGTTAACATCTGAAGCTTTGCAAGATCCAAACTAGATATATGTTATGCAGTAAGACGTTGATCAGTTTGAGAAATGCAAAGTCTGGACATTGGAACCAAATGGGTCTTTAGAAACAAATCAGATGAACAAGGTGTTATAACAAGAAATAAAGCCAAATTGGTGGTCAAAGGTTATAATCAAAGTGAAGGAATTGACTTTGATGAAACCTTTGCTTCTGTGGCCAGATTAGAGGCTGTAAGAATCTTTCTTACTTATGTTGCTCACAAAGACTTCAAAGTTTTCCAAACGGATGTGAAGTCAACATTTCTGAATGGAAAGATTGAGCAAGAAGTGTATGTTCAACAACCACAAGGGTTTGTAGATCCCAGCTTTCCAAAACATGTTTACAAACTGGACAAAGCCATGTATGGCTTGAAACAAGCTCCTAAGAGCTTGGTATGAAACCTTATCCAAATTTCTGTTGGAATCAGGTTTCATCAAGGGAACTATTGATACAACACTTTTCACAAAAACACATAAAGGTCATATAATTTTGGTACAAATCTATGTAGATGACATAATTTTTGGGTCAACTAATCCAGATTTTTTGCAAGAAATTTGAAAAAACCAATGACTAATCATTTTAAATGAGCATAATGGGTAAATTAACCTTTTTCTTAGGTTTACAAGTCAAACAATCTCCAAAATGAATATTTCTTTGTCAATCTAAATATTTCAAAACTATTTTTAAGAAATACCTTCCAGAAAAATGTAGTTCATCGAGAACACCAATGGCAACTGGTTCCACACTAGGCTCTGATCCTGATGGAATTTCAGTGGATATTCAGGAATATAGAAGGATGATTGGATCTCTTCTATATCTCACTACAAGCAGACTAAAATTATGTTTGCAACATGTTTTATTGCAAGAAACCCAAAGGAGTCTCATCTAAATGTTATAAAGAGAGTGTTTAAGTATTTAAAAGGAACTCCAGATCTGGGATTATGCTATCCAAAAGGTACAAATTTAGATCTTATAGCTCACACTGATGGAGATCATGCAGGCTGTAAAATGGACAGGAAGAGTGCCTCTAGGAGTTGTCAAATGCCGAGAGAAAAACTTGTGTGTTGGGCTTCAAAGAAACAAAATTAATTGTGTATCAGCATCCATAGCAGAAGTAGAGTATGTAGCAGCAGCAAGTTGTTGTTCACAAGTGATATGGATGCAAATTCAACTGACCATGGATTGAACATAGAAAAAACACCAATTCTATGTTATTCAAAAAGTGCAATAACCATAACATCAAACTCAGTTCAACACTCAAAGACCAAGCATATAGATGTTAAATATCATTTCATTAAAGTCAATGTTGAGAAAAGTGATATTGAAATGTATTTTGTTCCCACGGCTGAGAAAAACTTGCTGATATGTTCACCAAACCTTTGGATGAAAAGCATCACAACTATATCATAAGCAAGATAGGTATGCTAAACATGGATTTAAGTCAAGAATCTGGTATGCAAATAACAAAATCTAGACATAAAACCCATGAGTCAATTTTAGATGCCACACAAATTGAAAAATCTGGAGAACAAATCTCATGTGATCATCTGAAAACTGAGATAGTTGTCTTAAATGAAAAGGCTAGAATCTGGATCAAAAATCTTGATAATGATATTTCTAGTGAACTGTTGGAAAATCCTAGAAATCTGGAATGGAAACATTTGAACCATCCCAGATTCCCAGGAAAGAGAAAAGATGACTCATACTCCATGCTTGCATGCACGTATATATCTATAGTTTTAGTTATATATATAAGTTTCATTTTTGTTATATTTTTTTTATTTTCATGTTTATCTAAAACTAATATAGTTTTATTATATTTTAATTTTTTTAAAGATAATGATTAATTTTATACTATTTGTTTCAATACGTATATACTAAGTCTAGTCTACAAAATAGGTAGCTTTGCCATATGGGGGGTAAGTAATGAGGAACAGTAAGTAATTAATCCAGGGTCTCTCACAAACTCATGTTGTTCATTGTGTTTAAGTCTGCTATTCATTGTATTTTAGTCTTCTGTTCATTGTGTCTCAAGTATGTCGTCCCATTGTGTTTTATTAGACGATTCATTGTGTTTTATACCCTATTGTTCATTGCATATTTAATCGGTACTCATTGTGTTTTACGTTATCTCCGTTGTGTCTTATGCAATTGGGTTTTCGACTCTTTTTTTTCAAAAGTATTCATTATGTTTTAGTCTTTTGTTCATTGTGTCTTTAGTATGTCGTTTATTGTGTTTTACGCAACAGGGTGTTCGACTTTTTTTCAAAAGTATTCACTGTCTTTTAGTTTTCTGTTCATTGTGTCTTTAATATGCCGTCCATTGTGTCTTTCGCAACTAGGTTTTTGACTTTTTTTCAAAAGTATTCATTGTGTTTTTAGTATGTCGTCCATTGTGTTTCATTAGACTGTTCATTATGTTTTATACCATATTGTTCATTGCATATTTAATTGGTACTCGTGTTTTACGTTATCTCCATTGAGTCTTACGCAACTGAGTTTTTGACTTTTTTTTTCAAATGTATAACAATATGGTACTCATATTAAAGACAAAATGACGCTCAATTTTATTGTATAATTTTTTTTAAATAGATGGCGTATAAAAAAGTTACGGACGTTTAAAAAAGAATGTGAAAATGGAATGTGACTTGTATGTGCATATTTTTTTGACAAAATTTCCTTTCCACTTGTTTAATCATTTAAACACATGTCATTTTCTAGTGATTTCTCACCATTCTCATTTTTTGTAGTTTTTGTAGAATAACTAAACCCAAAACATAAATAAATAAATAAATAAATAAACCAATATCAAAACCTAAATAAATAAACTGGTATCAAAACTTAAACCAAGAAAAAATAAATTAATAATTAGACCTAAATAGAAAAAGAAATTCCTAACTGTAAACATCATGTTAGCCAATGAACTCCAGCCCAGCTGGGGAGAGGTGGAAGGGTTTACCTCTTTGGAGGGTTCCCGCCCGGGCTTGGTCTTGAGTTCGAATCCTGCACACCACGAAAAAATTCCCTGTAACGGTTTGAGATAACTTCAAAGTGGACACCGGTGCGTGGGTAGTGATTCGAACTCGGGTTGAGAGGTTGTCTGTCGATTGATTTCACCGCTGAAGTACACCTTCCAAAAAAAACTGTAAACATCATGTTTTAGTGCATGTTTATCTGTCAATGTAGACATGGAAATTACGTTGCATAAATCTTGTTCATTGTAATTTTGATTGTGTTGTAACCGAACTAATTAATTAAGAAAAAAAATAAACGTCCATAATACCCTAAATGTAATATAAGAATTACTAGCTGATTATCTAAGAAAGATCTCGGGGTTGAAAAATTTAATATAACTTAATAAAAAATGATAAAAGAAGAAAACTCAAATCACAAATTGTCATCACAACTATAACATCAATTATCTACAATCAGAACAAAGAAATATAAACCAATTTGACTGTTACCGTATCCCCTAACCGCCTAAGATGCTACCATCTCAATTATATTGGTCCCCTATGGATTTTATTCCTATATTAGCCACTAATACTTACAATAGAATACCACTACATAAACTAAATTAAGGACACAAACTTAAATCTAAAACAAAACTCAAATCACGAATTGTCTTCACAACTATCACTACTAGAAAAATACCCCTATCTTGACACACATTTTATGACACGCGTTCATTTATGACACGCAAAAGCGTTTGTCATAAAAAATTTGTCATGGTTTAAAAAATCTAGTTAATTAATGACACGTTTTTTTGAGTGTCAAGAATATAGTGTCAAGAAAACAAAAACATGATGGTATAAAATTTTGTGTGTCATCCTTTCTGTCGTAACATAATTTCACGAAAATTGTATTTCCCTCCCAATCCCGCCCCCTCATCTAAAACCTAGAATCCAGATCTGAAACCCAAATCATTCCCAAATAACCAGCCCCATTTCTCCCAAATAACCACCTCAGCAACCTTCTCTTTGGTAAGGGATTGAACAGCAGTTGTGGTTGTGGTGGTGGACATAGGGTGGATGGTTGTTCTCTGATCTATGGTGGCAGCGGCATTTCTTACGATTTGCAGTGATTGGGTGGTGGGGTGGTGTACAGTGGGTGTTCTGTGGTCAGTCTGGTTAGGGTTTTAAGTGGTGGTTCGAAGCAAACAGCAACAGCAGCCCGAAAGAAACCCCCTGACCTCCGCTCCTGCCCTCCTCCTCCTCCGCCCCCTCCTGCCCTCCTCCTCCTTCGCTCTGTAAATTTATTTATTGATTTAAATTGTTATGTATATCCATTTGTTCATCCATTGGTCGATTTTGTTAACAATCTGCCTTCGAGTTGCAAGTTTACTTGTAGGGTGAAATAAGTTGACTGACCACAGTTATAACAAACCTTATTACAACTTTAAGCGCGTTGCTGGATGAGGAGAAAGCTAGTATAGAGACCGAAATGGAGAAGTCACTAGAAAAGAGAGGGCAGCAGACATGGTTTCTGGTTGAATTGACAAATATTTTAGTGATTGAGGGATAAGGCTTACTAATAAAAATATTCTCTTCGACAGGGTCGTGCCTTTAGGAATTACAGAGGCGGCTTTTGATTTCACATTGAATAAGAGCTATAATCCAGTAAGCATCAAAATCTAGTAGGTTCAAATATAACGATTGGTTTTAACAGATATATATGCACCATAGTCACTTGGTTGGTTTGACATATAGCTTTATGGGGTGCGACCAACCAAGAGATGGCTGGAAAAAGAGGGTTGTGACAAGATTATCAAAGATGTTATCTGGTTTTAACACACATATATACACCGCAGTCTCCGGGTTGGTTTGACATGTTGGTTTATGGGGCGCGACCCATCAGGAGATGGTTGGAAATGAGGGCTGTGAAAGGGTTAGATTTTCTCTCTTTTGCTACTCTTTCTGTGCATATTATGTAAAAGTGCATTCAACTAAGTGTGTACATGCATATATAGATGCAGATCAATGATTAAGAATTGTGCTACAGGAATGATGGAACACCAAAAAAGTGACACCACCAACCACCACCGTTCAATAAAAGTTGGGAAGAACAGTTTGATGGGAAAGAATGAGTTTTCGTTTGGAGCTGACAGAATTCATCAGTTTGGAGGTCTGCCTCTCACCTGAAACTTGGCTACCGTTCCCGTTCTTCGTTCTTCGAGCCTCCGGTGAGGTAGCTGGCCGGCGAGCGGCCAGGTTCCCGTTCCGCCGGTTGCAATAACGATTTTTGCCTGTACGTTGATGTTGTTATTATCGTGCTTCAAACACATCTTAGTAGGTACCATTTTTTTCCTCGACATCTTCCTAACGTAAAATTAAAATCTGATTCTCCATGTGTGTTTTTGGTGGTCTAAGGGCATTTTATAATTCTCAATTTGACATTGATTTAAGTAAATAAATAATGGAACCCTTTTTGGGCCGTAGATGGTTTGTGGAAGGGTCGTAAAAGTCCTTTATGGGTTGTAGCTAATCCAACATGCGATGCCTCTATGGCATTTGGTTGAGAGGTTTTGAATCATCGGAAACTAAAATTTAAATTGTGAATCAACTATTTAGGGGTTGCCTAAATGCTCAAAAATGACCAGTTTAATGAATTTTATATATGCTTGAATTATACGGCATAGAATTTGCTTGCTGATTTGGTAGAGCTATTCTATTTTGATTTAGCATAGATTTACGTGTTCAATTTTGTTAACATTTGTGTAATAGGTTCCTATACCGTCACGAAGCAAAAGGCGTAAGCCGAATTGCCAGACAATAATGAGAAGGTAACCGATTGTTAATTTTTATTTAACAAGTTTTGGTAAAACAATCTTATTAACGTTCAATTCAGTTATCTTTACTGCATATAAGTGTTTTTGCTTATCGACGTTGAAATATTTTACTTTTTGATACATAATAGTGAAGGGTTTTACTGTTACATTATATCTGCCTAATGTTGAAAGTTTAATCATTATTGTTTCCGAATATAGTTATGGATGGGTTTTTTTGTGCAGATTTTGGTCAAGAAGTTAAAGGATGTTGAATTAGTGTTTCAATTTTTTATGGTAACGCTGCACTCTGCCTGGAGAAAGCAAGCGAGTGAGTTTTCTACACATTTCTATTTTGATATTTGATACTAGGTGCCTGGGTTTCACAAGACACCATGCAAGCTGGAAACGTCTTAGTAGCTTGAGGTGAGGCCTCATATAATTCTGGGTCAAATTGGAGTTTGTAGGAGTAGGCTGGTAAGTAAAAACAACCTAAGTGATGGAAAAATTATGAGAAATGCACTTGATAAAAAAACGTTGGTATTTAAAACAAGTGAGAGATGTAATTTTGGTAGTACACTACCTCGCACCTCGCAAATTGGCATCTAAACGCCTTGCTCTTTTTAAACCAATGATACTACCTACTAGGTGTTGAATGAAATAAAAAAATGGAAGTCTAATGAAATTTTCCTTCCAGGTATCAAATATCAATCACACAAATGGACAGTTTATCTTAGGGGCAATTAATGAGCATGGTGGTTAGTTGTGTTCCAATTGCATTCCATTTTTAATAACCCAAAGTGGGTTCTGGATCTCCTACTGGCAAACTTTTTTATTCAATACATCTTACTTTTGATACTTCAAGTATGTAAACTGGATATCCATGAGCACTGCTATTAATACAAACATGACTGAACACTTTTACTTGCACATAAACCTGATCGACAACACACACTTCAAGTGCCGCAACAAACTAGGTTGCAACCGCGCAACGCGCGGTCGGCAAAACATTCAAATGAATGATTCAGAGAGCTACATATTAGCAAATATGCAGGATGAAGATGGAATATATTTTGGTTCATTATCATGTAATGCCTAGATGAGTAATTGCGAGTTAGTGGTTTAATACATCCGGTTAGATTAGATATTAGTCATTTGCTTAGATATTAGTTACGAGTAATTGCGAGTCTAGTTCGATTGAATGCTTCCTATCTGTTGTGTATTTGATTAGATATTAGTCATTTGCTTCGTTTTTGGTTCCTTGTTTGTTAATTGTTGTGCACACCAAGTGTTTGTAATATTGTTGGTGTAATGTTTGGTAATTGCTTCAATTAACGTTATGTAAGTTGGTCGAGTCAAATTCTAGCCACCCTTGTTTTCTTGAAACTAAAACCATCATGAACCTTAACCTTCATCTTGTTAATTTAATTGTTGTCTCAGGTCGGGGGAGGAGTAGATGTTTACACGGATGCGGATATTGATGTCAGTCGTGAAGAATGGTCAAATTATGCCGCAACCTTCATTTTCAAGTGATCCATATTTTAGGTATAGACTAACGTAATGTATTGACACAATATTTTTGTAACTGTTGTACTTGTGGTAGGATTCGATAAATGTTTATATTGTAATGGATTTTTTGGTGGTATATATAATAAATGCAGTTTTATTATGTAATTTATTGGTTTTGTAATTATAAATTTAAATATAAATTCAGGGATATTAGTCATTTTGTAGAATTTTTTTTTTAGGTAAAAAAAACCATGACACGCAAAATGAGTGTCACAAAGGTGTGTCAAGAATGTATGTCATAAAGAGCGTCATTAAAGAGTGTCATGAAAGCGTGTCATAAATGCGTGTCATAAATGCGTGTCAAAAAAGCGTGTCATGAACGCGTGTCATTAAAAGATGACACGCGCTTGCATGTCATAAAAATTTAATGACATGTTCTTGACACTTTGCTGTGTGTCAAAAACACCCTTTTATGACGCGCAATGCACGTCAAGATAGTGGTATTTTTCTAGTAGTGTATAACATCAATATTTCGACTATTACCATAATCCCTAACTACCTAATACGCTACCAATCACACCTTTGGTATCTCTTTTATCCAAAAAAAAAAAAAAAAAAAAAAAAAACCAAAGCTAAACTTATGGACCACCACTTTTCTTTCTTCTATCCTTTTATGCTTGTTGTGACTCAAACAAAGTAGTCCCAAATCACAAATCAATACTTTACATTAAATAGTATTATCAAACTAACTTCCAATGCAAGTTTAGTGATCACACACATAATATATACACTGCACCTATACTTCACGCACCTTCCGCATTCACTGCACAAAACACATGCCTGTATACCTAAAATTCACTAAATTGATAACAATTTGACATTTCAATAAACAATTAACCACATACTTCACTAAATGTATATCTGAAATTCACTAAATTAGTAGCCTGACTCATGTCATCCTGTATTCAACTACTACAACTTTAGCCTATTACTCTATGAGTAATACACAAATCATATGAACAAACAAAAAGAAAAAAAAATAAACTCTAAACATCTAAAGAGATAACAACTTTTCTACCAATCTATAACAAATCAACAACATTTTAACAAACACAAACAACTTCAATGAAATATTTAAATAATATTATAACCAATTAAGCATACATCCTAAAGCATAAGACTGATCTGGAAGGCCTACGCTGACTTTTTGGCTTATTAAAGTTCTGCATTTATTAAACAACTTGAAAACTCCTCTTTGAAATTAACTAATCTTGATCAAGCTTCTGCAAGAACATCATCAAATAATATTAATTTCCAAAAAGGCTAAAACTTTAACAATCTATAACAAATCAAAATATTAACCCACTAACCTATGAGCAAAAAGCACGTTGCGGCGAAGAAAGATATTAGGGGAGCGATTAGTGAGACGGTGGACTCAATCAACAAACGATTGGTCGAGTCTTTGACAGCGATGAGTTTGGCGAAAAAAGATATGAGGGGAGCGATTAGTGAGATGGTGGACTCGATCAACAAACGATTGGTCGAGAATCATTCAATATTAATAAATCCTAAAATTAGCAATTTTTATTTAACTAATTAATAATCTAAAGAAGGGAAAATAAAGCCAAGGAAAAAAACAAACTTTGTATACTACTGTATCATTTTATTAAATAAATAATTATCAATTTAAGTAATAAGTTTGAATCATACCTACTCTTGAGAGTTGCATAGTGTGAAAGAGATAGGCGTAAGAGAGCCAACGACCAGCAGTAGGCAGAGCAGTAGGAACGGTATTATCTCTATAGAAGTGAGTACTCCGACGACGAGAGCTAGTGGATCCACCCCTTCGAGGCATGGACCCTTCAAACCATTGAGACGATTGATGCAGCGAGGATGTTAAACGAAACAATCGATTAAAATTGGAAAGTGGTGGTGCAGGTCGTGGTGACGACAGAGAGGAGGAAGAGGCGGAGGCGGAGAGTGTTGGTGGATGTGGCGGCGACTGCGAAGAGACGAAGAGGAGGGGGAGAGAGAAGTGAGGTTGCATTCATAAACAGACTCTGGTGCATCTGTTGGGGTCGTTTGGGATGTTTGTATGAATTTTTTGCTGTTAAACTTGAAGTCTGGGTCGGAGAAATCGTCGATATGAGAATTAATGGTATTATAATGATCTTTAGAGTCTTCATCTTCCGTGGTGGTGGGGAAGTTAGAATATGATGGTGGAGATAAGTTTAAGGGATTGTTAGAGGTGAAAGAATGTGTGGTGGCATTGGTTGTGGGTCTTTCACGTTAGGGTTTTTTAAGGCATTATATATAATAATTTTGTTTTTTTTTAATTTTTTTTAAAATTTTCATAAGAAGCTATGTGGCACATTCAAGGGGGGTTAAGGCCACCATTAAATGTCACGTCAGCAAACATCAATTCTTTTATATATATTTATAGATGATGTTTCATATATAAATCTTGTTGGGCACCCACCGCCAACCACTACTACCCACCATCACTGCGACCCACCATCTGTAGTCACTACTGTCGACCACCGCCAAACTATAATTTCGTAACGAAAGTAGTTTATACCGTTTTGTAACTTTGTTGTATATTAACTAAGTAGGTTATGTATCGGTGTGATACACAGGTTAAATAATTTAAATTATATATAAATTTATAATTAAAAAAATTAGATTACATATTATATTTAAACTAAAAAAAGTTGTATTTACAACCGAAAAAATATTAAATATTAATCAGCCCCTAAATAATTTCTTATAAAAAAAACATTCGTATTCACATAAAACTTTTTTTCAAACTTTCCAAAATATATCTTTCATACCGTGGATATTACCTTGTAGATTGCAAATACAAAAAAATCAAAAGTAATAAGAGTAAATCTGTTTAGGCTAAGATATAAAAAAATGAAATTATCTTAAAAGTATTTCCTCATTCGGTAAACCATCCCAACTGAATATCGTTCATTTTGGAATTTGACATCAAATTTCTTCCAAAGCCAAAGTATTTCTAACCCTGGTCGCATCAAGTATGCTTCTGCTACTCTGGAGGGACACGCTTTGACTTGGTGGAACTCCACCACTGCGAACCTTGGCCTGGGTGAGGCCAATGCTATGCCGTGATCCGAGTTTATTCAGATGTTGAGGGCGGAGTATTGCCCAAGGGATGAGATTATGAAGTTGGAACACGAGTTTTGGAATCTGAAGATGGTTGGGTCCGAGATCGAGGAGTTCACTGCTAGGCACAACGAGTTGGCTGTTATGTGCCCCGGTTTGGCTACACCGAAGTACCGTAGGATTGAGCACTACGTTGTTGGGTTGGTGCCGGAGATTGTCGGGCTTGTTGCTGCCGCTGATCACACTACTATGTTGGCCATTGTTCGGGCAGCTCACAAACTGACCAACATGAAGGTTGCTGAGGGCGTTCTACCTCCGAGGGGTGCTGCTGTGAGAGCCCCTGCAGATAACAAGAGGAAGTGGGAAACTTCTAGGAAGAACGTTGGGTCGTCCCAGTCGCAGGCAAAGAAACAGGATGTTGTGGGAGTGTCATCTGAGCAGAAGTCTGGAGGGTATACTGGGAATCTCCCGAAATGTGGTGAATGTGGATTTCATCATTATGGCAGTTGTGAGAAGTTCCGTTGCAACCGTTGTCAGCGTGTGGGCCATGTTGCTAGAGACTGCAGAGTCAATCTCCAGACAGTTCCAGGTCAAGCGGTTGTCCCTGCTCCTGTTCCTTGGGGAAATCGAGGGTGTTATCACTGTGGGGATATTGGGCACTTCAAGCGGGACTGTCCTAAGGTGAAACAAGGCGAGGGTGGTGGTCGAACTGGTCGTGCTTATGTCATCGGTGCATGGGAGAACATGGAGAATCCTGATACTGTTACTGGTGAGTTTCTTTTCTTAGTATTCATTGTACTTTGGTTTTATCCTCATCCGCATCATTGGGCATTTCGCATTCATCATGTGTTTTCGGTCTTGTACTTGGTTATCATTTTGCATTCATGGGTCTGATGTGGGTCCTTTGGAGATACTACTTAGACGGTACCGGTGTGTCATTTATACTGATCACAGTAGTCTCTAGTAGGCCTTCGATCAGGAGGATTCGTTGTTTTGCATTCAACTTAGGGAGGGCGGTTCCCCGGCATGGAGTATCCGTTGCTATCATTCTTCGTTCGCGGTTATCCTTTCGTTTGTATTCTGGGAAACGTTACTTGGGTTAGGTCGACACTTATTACTGTCGAAGAGTGAATCTCGGGGCGAGATTCCTTTCAACAGGGAGATGATGTGACGACTGGGAAAAAAAATTCTCTTTTTATCGCTTCGTTCTTTTTTACTTCGGTAAATTTTCATGACGAAAATTCTTTCAACAGGGGGATGATGTGACACCGAGCACGTTTAGGTTAACATTTTATAAAACACATAAGTCTACCTTAGCGAAAAACGTTTTCAAACATACTTAACTAGGTCAGTTGAGTCGTTATAATGATTCCGGGAATCATCGGGAGTCGTTACAATGATCCACGGGATCATTGGGATTCGGTCCATAACCATGTGAACACGGATTGGTGATTGGTACAATCGTCGGGTTTAACACACACGTAAATCTCGAGACCCGGGAATTGGTGAACGGATGGGAACGTGTTAGTTATCATGCATTATGTGCTTACAATCATTATATGACTTGTCGGTATGTGAATACGTGTTTATATGTGTTAAAATAGTGATTACGCGTAATTGCATGACATTATAGGTGATTACGCGTAATTTCATGACATTATAGGTGATTACGTGTAATTGCATGACATTATAGGTGATTACGCGTAATTGCATGACATTATAGGTGATTACGTCTAATTGCATGTAAATAGGGGGTGATTGGCCTAATCGCCAGTAACACATGCGATTGGGAGATTTTTAAGGGCGATTGGGGCCTAATCGCTAGTAGGTACATGCGATTAGGAACCCTAATCGCCTGTACTGCTGCATAATCGCCTGACATGTGTTGAACGACTATAAACGCCTATAAATACCACCCTTATGTTGTAAAACATCATTTGTGAAACCCTAACACACCCCAAAGCCATCCCACACCTTATCCAACCTCTGTAACACGTTTTTGCTCAAGAAATCACCTTTCCAAGCCTTACACCTCATAATCTTGCAAATTCAAGGTGTGTTCTTCATCCCAAACCTTTGTAATGATATTGTTTTGCTCCCTAAAGGTCTAGAATTGGTTTCTAAACATTTGTGTCTTTGAAAACTCATTAAAATCAGTTTCTAAACAAACCCAAACCTTCATGCTTGTTATATGTGATGTATTCATGCAAAGATAGGATTTTTACTGTTAAAACATGATTGTTCTTGTGTTATTGATATGTTTCTGACCTAAATGAGTTATTATGATGTTAACCTAGGAGTTTGGAGGTTCATAGATGTGTATTGTTGATAATAGGCGTTTTGACCCATTTGAATGATTATGAAGGATTGATGATGATATGATATGATATGTTTTGTTGATTGTATGAGATTAGGGTTTACTCTAGGATGATGCTAGAATAGTAGGATAGTGTCGGACAACGTCATTATGTGATGAAATCTGGATATTTGCTATTTAGGGTAAGTTTTGCATGTTGATGTGATGTTTACATGCTAGTTATGCTATTTCGGGAAACGCTTGCATTCGGGACAGTTAGGATGATAATAAATTAGGGGTTTTTTGCTTGAAATAGCTTGATAAATGTTTTGGGTTTGATATTGGGTGTTTCCACATGTTTCAGACCTAATTTGGAGGGTTAAACCGCGGAAACAAGCTGCAGGGGGCGATTAGGGTATCCTAATCGCCTAAAGTGCAGGTGATTGGTCCCAATCGCATGTACATCATGTGATTACGATCCTAATCACTAGTTGATCTTCCTAAATGCATGTATGATAGCCTAATCACATGTAACACACGTGATTACAATCCTAATCACTAGTTGACCATCTTAATCACTAGTTGACCTTCCTAAATGCAGGTATGATAGCCTAATCACATGTAATACACGTGATTACAATCCTAATCACTAGTTTGACCATCCTAATCACCAGTTGACTTTCCTAATTGTATGTTTGATCCCTAATCGCGTGTACTACTATTATATGTGTATTTATCTACTAACTTGGTAACACGTGTTCGGACTTGTTTATGCGTTATTTGGGCGTTATGCTAGACATGGTGAATTTTTGCGCATGCTAAGTGTTTAATTGCATATGTTGCATGGTATCTTGTATTTAGCTTATTGATAGGTCGCCACTAGTAGGGACTATCACATGTGATTAGCCCTCGGGTTAGTAGTCATCACACTTTTGTAAACTCATTGATAGGTCGCCACTAGTAGGGACTATCACACACGTATCGGATTTCTATTTTACCGAAGACGCACTCTAAGGTGAGTTTCACGGCCCCACTCTTTTACTGGTTTTATCTTTTCAGGGGAGACAACATGTTGTGTTCTTTAAACCTGTGTCAATTGTTGTTCACAAGTTCATTATGGTTGGGAATGTTCATTTGGGTTCAAAGTATTCATTTATGTTCAATATTATGTGGCCTATGTTGTGGCAGTTCGTTAACGATCATGTGGTAGTTCGTTAACCACAATGTGGTAGTTCGTTGGCTATGATATAGTAGTTCGTTGACCATGGGATGGTAGTTCGTTAATCGCGGTGGGCGATAGTTCGTTTGGGAGGTTCGTTATAGAGTTCAAACGTTTAACGAGTGTTTTCATCGGTCGGTATTATCATGATAGTCTTTTAAAAGTTCATGAAACGTTTTACTTAAAAACCTGTGAACTCACCGGCATTATTTGCTGACGTTCTTGAGCATGTTTGTCTCAGGTCGCTAAGGTAGCAGCTATCGGTAGGCGCACGGAGTCTCACGGCGTCTAGGATTCACTTGCATGTCTTTTAGTACTTTCAGACTTTTATGTTTTACTTCTGGTTTGTAATAAAGTTTACGCTTCCGCAGTGATGGTTAGATTTTTGAAAACTTAATGGGCAGTTTACGCTGTTTTTCGTATCATATAATTGTCGTTTGTTGTGACCGTTGACTTGGATCCTGGTTTGTCACGCGCCTCGCGGTAAAACCCCGCACGTGGAATTTGAGGGTGTGACAAGTTCAAACAATGATTTTTCATATATAAAATATATGAAACTTTCAAAGAATGATTTTTCATATATAAAATGTATTTTGTATATCAAGTTATTATAATATGAAAATAGCCAAACATATTTTGTAACACCCCAACCGATGGCGGAAACATCGAGATGTCACGTATTGATGATTGTTCAGTAGCTCATGGTGAATAATAAATTTCAATAAATGATTTAAATAAATTACATACAATAATTCGTACATCAAAATGAATAATACTATGCACACATCTTCAAGCATAAACTCAAATCTTCAAGCAAGTAGAACCTGAAACATGTTAAATTTGAAAATATTTTGGGTCAACAAAAGTTGGTGAGAATACATAGGTTTTTGAATATAATTGATAACAATAGTTTGTACAACATTCACAGTTGTATGATGATAGAGTATGATTCCGACATGTAACAATGTGTCTTTGTACAACCAAACCTTGTGTCGACTGATGACTACGCAAGTTAGTTAAATGTTGTTACTGTTATCGATCATCCCTGAATTTATGCGGGGGGATGGGTTTGTCAGACCTATAGCGCTATAATCTAAACAGGCGGCTTGATCATTGTTAATGATTGTACTGTGTCTTTTTGTTACAGTCAAATGATAGAATGATGTTGTAATTGAATCACAAGTAAATATGAGTAAATGATAGTATAAAATGTTTAAACATGTTCCACCCCAAAAATAGTGAAAATAGAGTAAAGGGGCTATGTAAACTCACCTTAGCAAAATGTTATGTCTCGTGAAAATAGAATATGTGTTGCCCAACGATGCCAAGTATTACCCTATAGTTAAGGTAATAAATATGTCTAAGTCTATCTAGTCTACAAATATATATTCTAAGGCTTCGAATTGGGGATAAGTGCTTGTTTGATTAAAATGTTTGATAATTGAGAGAAATTTGATAAATATATAAACAAAAGTCTTTTTATAAAATTTGAATCAAAGATGGTCACAATAATGAGTTTAAAGTATAAAAATAATTTTTATAAAATTATTTTCTTAAAAATAGAATATTAAATCTATTTATTTCAAATTGTCAAAATTTAACCTTAATATTTAAAAATACTAAAATTAAAGATTCATTAGATTAAAAATTATATTTCTGATCCAAATAATCAGAAATAACTTATATAAAATTTTGGTGCAAAAATATTGAAAAATGAATTTATTATGATTTAATTATGATTAAAACAAACAAAAATTGATTAAAAATATTAAATAAATGATTTTTCAGAAATAAAAATCATTTCAGAAAAGTTTATTGTTATAAAAACTCAAAATAATTTTTGTGGAAATTTATAAAATTGTTTTGATATTTTAATAGAATTTTAGAAATATAATAGAATAAACTTGGATTATTTATTATATATATTAAATAAATAAATTTTTGAAAACTAAAAATTGTATGTTAAACTTTTTCATTAGGTTAACTTAAAATAATTTTTGTAGGATTTTTAAAAGTGTTTTAGTATTTTAAAATGAATTTATAAAATATAAGCAATTATATTTAAAGCTTGATTATTTCAAAACAAAACAAAACAAAAAGAAAAAGGAATGTGGCTGTTGTGGGTCGAACCCGCGTGGCCGGTTTCAAAGACACCAGGCACAACCACTTGGTCCAGACCAGTGGTTGTGTTTGGTTTCAGTTTGTTTAAATTATAACACACATGAGAAATCAATGTTCTTCCCCAAATCAATCGTACGTGCCCTAGATTCTGCAATTGAACAAATCACACAACATTAACCCAATTAACCTTAGGGTTAATGTTGTGTGTATGCCGAACAATAAAACCCATCAACAAAATCAGACTTACAAACACGATTTGTATACGATTGCTCAGTCAAAGCTTGAAGTCAAAATGCGATAAAAAATTCAAGAACAGAAGGTTAATAAGATAAATTGGGGGTTGGAAGAGAGTAGTCGGCGAGTTGTGATTGTCCAGAGGTGTCCAATTTATAGTGTGGTGGCTTGGATGATCGTATTGGTAAGGTTGACTTCGAATTAATTAGGTTTCGTCTAATTAAGTATAATTGGTACGAATTAATGAAGGTTGTATGTGGGTTTGACTCGTAATAGGCTGGTGATCACGATAACATGCCAGTCCATGATTAATCACGCGTTAATTGGTTTGATTATGGCAAGTCGTGGTCACAGTTGACTTTCCAAGTCAACTGGAACGATCTTGAACTCGTGATATATTAATAACATGTTAGGTTAAAAACAAGAAGCAGGTGTGGAGCAGTTGGTTACATATGTGTGTGTATAGGAACCGGCTTGGGGCGCGGGTTCGATTCCCGGCCCAAGCTTTTATTTTTTTTTTAAAAAAAACAGAAAAGGGGAGGGGAAAGGACTAATGGGCCGGGTTTCATGGATTTGGGCCTAATCTGGTTTGTGGGCTCTGGATTTGTGGTTGGTTTGGGTTTGTTTAAAAGGTTTAGTTTAAAATGTGGGTATTATAATAATAATTATTATTATTATTATTATTATTATTATTATTATTATTATTATTATTATTATTATATGTATATATATAAGTTGGGTGGTAGAAAAATAAAAACTTAGGCATATATAAAATTAATGATAAGGTAGGGGCTTTTACGTATTAGAATTTGGAAAAAAATTTGCGATGTTACATATTTCGTTTTGTATTAAATTAAATATTTAATTAATGTTGATTGATTTTGTTTTATTTTGTTTGTTAAGAACATTGTAAGAAATATACTTTTAAAATTAAAAGTGAAAGACTTTATACTAAAAAATAGGTTAATTTAAGGTAAACGATTTAAATTTAAAAACATTTAAATACACTATCTTAAAAAAATGACTAATTTTTAATAAAGATTACTTGTGTTATTTTATAAACATTTTAGAATTATGTCTAATAATTTATTCTAATTTTGTATTAAAATATAATTTTATTAATTGATTTACAAAAACACAGAATATATATTAAACTAAATTTAAGTAATTATATTGATAATTATAGTTGTAGCAAATAAAAACTGAATAAGTAATAATTATGAAATAAATAAACAAATAAATAAAAAACAAATGTATTGTCTTAAATAATAAAATGGGAGGCTTTGTAAGGGATTCTATGTACTCAATGTGTTGTTGTCTTTTATTAATATATATATATATATATATATGGAGACTAATGTTGAACAATATGAAAGTCTCGCAACAAAGCTTAACTAATTCCAATGTGTTATTATTAATTTGTTTATTTGACTTTTGAAGTATTTTAAACATCTAAAATTAATATGTATTTGTTGAGCATATTTAACATCTAAAACAATAACCAAAATAATAAAACTTGTAATCATTTGTCAAACATTGTAACAAAAATAGTTTTAAACTTAGAATAACAAATCAAAATTTTAAAACTAGGTTAACTTAAGGTACATGATTTATATTCAAAGCTAATAACATATAAATATGTTATATAAAAAAGAATCACTAATATTCTAATATGTTTAATTCGGTTAGTTAATAAACATTTTCAAAGTATGTCTAATAATATTTTTCTAATTTTGTATTAAAATAGAATTATATTAACTACGAAAAGAAAATAAAATATATTAAAATGAATTTTAGTAATTATATTGATTATTATAGTTGTAACATGAATCATTAGATACAGATTGAATAAGAATCTATTTATATTTAAAACATAAATCATTCTATCCATTTTTAATTGTTTATGTTACAACTATGATTATTAATATAATTACTAAAATTCAATTTAGTATATTTATATTAAATTTTCGTAAATCAATTAATTTAATTATAATTTAATTTAATGTATTAAATAATAAAATGAGAGAATTTATGAGTGAGTGTTATGTTTCCGTTATATATTTTTCTTTTATTAATATAGATAGATAAAGATAAAACTAAATGCATAAAGTTTTTATGTATATCTAAACGGGCAGAAACAATATACCCTTAAACTATTAGGGGCACAATAAAACACAACTAATATACACTAAACATCTATCTATCTATATCTATACATATAATAAACAAAAGTAATTTTGGACACATGGCACTTCCACATTGCACCTTCAATTATCCCTCCTCCTACATTGTGCCACATGGCACAAGCTTATAATTTATAAAATTTTCCTTTTAAATCTAAAATCTAATTAATACAAAAATATAGTCAAAATCGGTCAATTAATATGTTTCCTAAATTCACATAACTGATTTCAATCATTCTAAAATCTAATTAATACAAAAATATAGTCAACATCGATGCCAACTTGCTGTACATTCTTCTCATTATCGCCTCAATCAAGAAAAAGCCTCCATCAAAACCTGGAAACTGCTCTGAACTTCTTAACTTCAGTAAGTTTGATGTTTGTTTCATTTCTTTTTATATTTTGGATCGATTTCTTCATTAGGTGATATATCTTTCTTTGATACACAACATAATTTTGTTGTTAATAATAACATTGTTTTACTTCTTACAGCTTAAAGTTATGCAAGAAAGGAGATCCATCAGGTAAAACATTATCCTGTGTTTCCCCCTGTTTTAGATTTCTTCTTGCAAAAACACAAATATTTGTATATTTTGTTTTAATTTTTCCTGTTTGTAAGAATGACCCCATTTTAGTAGAAAAAGTTAAATATGAGAAAGTCAAACAATCATTTTCTTTTTGGTTTCAGGAGCTCTGTTTTTCTCATACATGGTGGAAGATAAGTCTCCCAGTGGTCTCTCCTATGTGGAGTTATGGTGGAAGATAAGTCTCCCAGTGGTCTCTCGTTTGTGGAGTTCCTGGTGCATGTTCATCGACAAATTCAAAGCAAAATGGCGTGATGGATGGTCTAGTTTGTTTCATTTACAACTTCTCTTTGCTGAAACATAGATGAACACAGTTTTGAAATCATAGGCCTTTTGTTTTAGTTTCTTCCTGTAGCATCGTGTAATTAGTTTGGTTTGATTACTGCTGTGTTTTTTTTTCCTTTTACTGTTAAAAGTGATATTCTTCCTTGTGGTATGTACAAGTTACAATCTTCTTTAAACATAAAATAAACATTATACCATTATTATCAATGTAAATTGTCAACAAAAACAATGACAGATTTCCAATGAAATAGGTAACGCTTGATATTCATGTTGGCCTATTGTTAGAGGGTGTTTGGGATTGCGTTTTGAATCTAATTTTTAGATTATTGTATTTTGAAAATGCAGATAATCAGTTTTTAGTGTTTGGGTTTGCGTTTTGAAAACGCAGATAAGCAGTTTTTTAGGCTACCAAAACGAAATAATCTATAAGCAACTCCACCCCTGCTTTTCCAAAACGCATAATCTGTTTTGAATAATCATTCCCAAACACCCCTTAATACGTTTGTATAACCAGTGTTATGAATAAGTTACAATATTCTTTAAACATAAAATAAACATTTATTGTGAACATGTATAATCTCATTTATAATGTTGTTCTTATTCTCCTTAGATTGGCCAAGAAGGATGAAGATATTATAGGTGATCTTCTTAGTGATTTAGAAAGAGAGAGAAATTGTCGCAAGGCTCTTGAAGCTCAGGTATGTCATAGGAATTTGACTTTTATGATGGTCATTTAATAAAACATAATTACGTATTCACCCTTTGTTATAACATAACTTGTGAGATTTTATTGTGTATTATTGTTTATAAATAAGATTATTTAAAGGGTTCAAGAATTTTCAATTTTGATGTATTGTGTATTAGCTGAGTTTGAATAATATTGTTTAAAGGGTTCAATAATTTTCATCCATTGTTCTTAATTGTTCTTGAGGATTTAATATAATTCGGATCTTCATATGCTTGAGAGAATGTTTTTTAGTGAAACTCTTTAGTTTGGTTGGTGATTGGATGGATCATGGATCTCGGATGTGGGTGCACCCGATTGCATCATGTCAAAATCAGAAAGTGCTTTAAATTTTTTTAAAAGAATCTATAATCTTTCCTATTTTCAATCTTCTACTTTTATGGAATGATTTAAAACTTCCGATTTATGGGGATATGGAATTGAATGATATTATTTAATATGGATATAATTTTATTGTATGATTTAAAACTTCCGATTTAGCTGTATTATGTGTGTTTGATGCATCCAATTTTATGATCCTGACGATTAATCTACTATATCTTTTTCTATTGAAACTAGATCGTTCTTCCAATCTGTCTTAAACGCAAAAGTGATGGGTCTTTCTTGAAACAAAATCAATTGTTGCAGGCACGCCACTCAATCGGTTGTAAGTTTTCTTTATCCTTATTATTTTGTTTATTAATTGTTCAATTTCCTAGGTTACTTTTCTATATTGTTCAAATCTTTTTTATAATTATCCCTGATTTATTTTTTCAAAATTATGTTTTGTATATTAATCAAAACCTAAATTTTGGTAAAATAATTATATATTAACTATATTTACGCCCATTCCAAATTCAAAGATTTGACCATATAAACAGTTGTTAGTGGTCAAAAGTATATTTATTACACAATTTGATAAAAAAAATTAAATCTTTAAGTTTTTATGTCAAAGTATGGCAATGTTTGACTTTTATATGTATAGATTTGTGATTTGTGATTTGTGATTTATCATTGTTGAATAAGATTAATTAGTATGTTTGAAAACATAGTAATTTTTTCGTAAATTATTAATAGCAAAGTCAAAATAACGATTTTTTTAAGTAAATTACAATCACTCTAATTGTAACTGTCAAACTATTTTTGGTAGATTTTAGACTTTAACATTTTCATTAGAATTAATTTATTCTTATACATTCAAAAATTAAAATTTAAAAAACATTTGTTTTTTAAGGTCAACTACATGTAAAGAGACAAATAAATGGTTAATTCTTTGATTTGTTAAATTACTATTTTTAGATTATAATTAGCATTAATCATGATTTGCACAATTTTGGAAACATCTAATTTTAATAATTATGATTTCAATTTTATTAATAAACTTTAAACATAATCGAGTTATTATTAATTATTAATCATATATATATAACTGTTTTATAAAGAAATTTGAATTTGAATTTTTATAAAAAAAATTAATACGCCTGATTTACCTTATATATAATCAATTTTGTATATTTATTTTTTGTAAATAAAGTATGTTTACATATTATTTTCGTTAATATGATTATAACGAATTATCAATTTCAAATTTCAAATTAGACAAAATTTTAAATTTTGTTTAATAATGGTAAGAAATTACACATACTAATTATCCTTTTAATTACACATTTTTAATTACTTGATTTTTTTAAAAAATTAAAATTTTGAATTAAAGTTAATAATGGTAACCATTACACCTATTTATTATGTTTAAATTATGATTTCCTAATATTTTTAAAATATAACAATTAATAATTTTGGTTGTAACTTTCTCAAATTAATTACAAGTAAAAATTAAAATTTTAAATACTAGAATTTGAAATTATAGATTTCCGTTAAACTTTAAAAATATTTGAATACTAAATGTTTTATTTAAACATTTAATCTAAAAATTTTGAATTTAAGATTTATGGTAACATTTAGATTTAGATTTAATTAATACATTTAAAATATTTAATTAAAATTTTTGAATTGATTTGAATCTTTCAAATTTTGATTACCAAATATATCTTATGCTGTCTGTTTTTGGCACTGTTGTTTAGATGAATAAAGTCGATAACAACAATGGTGATTAAGGGCTTTTAAGTCTTTCTTATCAATTTTTAAATTAAGTAACCCCCATAATTTTAGCAATCTATCTCCATCTCATTATTCACATGACTATAATTTTAATTTCGATTTTACAAGATCGAAATCTCAAAAAAAAAAATGAGTTCTATTTTGTATAACAGACACTAAGAATACATATCAGAAATAAAACACTTCTTATGTTACAAGTATAACATTAAAAACACTTCTCATGTCAGAAACCAAGAAACAAAAACTCTTCTCATATAACAATAAAGTGTTTTATAAACATCTATAAAAAAAACACTTTTGTATAAAAGAAACTAAGAATACATATCAGAAATAAAACACTTCTTACGTTACAAGTGTATAACATTAAAACACTTCTTACGTTACAAATGTATAACATTAAAAACACTTCTCATACCAGAAACCAAGAATACATATCAGAAATAAAACACTTCTTACGTTACAAGTGTATAACATTAAAACACTTCTTATACCAGAAACCAAGAATACAAAAAACTCTTCTCATATAACAATAAAGTGTTTTATAAACATCTATAAAAACACATTTTTATAACATAATCCTAGAGAGAGAGAGAGAGAGAGAGAGAGGGAGTAGCTAAGATGATGGAGGAGTTATAGACTTTACTTAATTAAAAATAAAACAATACCAAATTTACCCTCAAATAAAATACTTATTGGACAGATTTAACCCATCTTTTACAATAATTAACTTGAATTTAATTAAAACTAATGGTTTAATCTTAACCATCAATTTCTAGATCTAAGGGCCAAAAACACTTCCTACACTTCCTACAAAAACACATTTTCCTACAGGAACCTTACCCTATATATATATATATATATATATATATATATATATATATATATATATACATATATATATATAAATATATATGCGATCATCCTAATCAATCCACTTCATAACCAATAAGCGTATGTTTCGTAATGACCACCAATAAAAGCCAATGATAGTCTCTATCGAAGGTTGTATTGTATTCAAGAGACCCCATATTCTCACATGGCCAACATTATGTTGCATTGTCAATGGTTAAAAGCAAAAGAGGGGTGAAATTACTTATACTAGATGATGATGGGAATGTTAAGATTAAAACAAAAAATGTGGTGTATAAGGAAATATATAATGATATTTGTATATAAAAATATGTATTTCTTGCTTTTAAATTTTAATAAAATATTTTTACTATATTTTGTTTATAGGTTTTTACGCTTCAAATAATTGTTAGTTGTTCAACCGCGTGTCCACACGGCCAATAGTCTAGTGACGAAGTGAAACCAATGTTAGTGGTTGATTGAGTTACATGAGAACATGCGTTGTGCACACTACGTTAAAATAATAACAAATACTTTATTGAACGAATTTATTAATATTGTACACACTAATTTATAATTATCCACCGTTTTCTTGAACGAATTTATTGATATCGTACACACTAATTTAGGATAGCATCAAATCTATAACTTACTAGCTTATACCCTGGGAGCGTCTCGAGTTGAGAAATCTAAGTAAAGTGAATAAAATTAGAAGTATCTAAACTATAAAAATGGTATCTATGTATCAACTTACATTAGATACTTTAAAAAAAATACCAAAAGATCCATTTCACCTTACAACATCAACACCTAAAATTGAATATTAAGATCCCAAGCACTTCAAGGGGACATAGATCGTTTAGCACCAATACATTCAGTCAAAGATCTTTAACTGCATACAATAAGATTTGAGTTATTTCAGAATATGGTAGAAAAAGAAAACATAGCAATTACTTGTTGGAGAGCGTCCCGGGTTGAAATATCTAATATGACATAATAAAATATCTAATATGACAACATAATTAATGACTTGCCAATATATGATTAATGAATATTATTATTATTATTATTATTATTATTATTATTATTATTATTATTATTATTATCATTATTATTATTATTTCTAATATAAAAAAAGGGTAATTGGGTCGGGTATCACCTAATCCCAGGCCCGACCCAAACCCACAATTTTTTTTAAACTAATTCCAAACCTGACACAATACCTGTCGGTTACAAAAAATAGTCGTTTTTTTCTCCGTTTTTTATATAGCACTATGGTACTCGTTGGAAAGATAATAAAACGCTCGTTAATTTGGTGTAATTTTTTTCTTTAGAAAATCTCGTGTATAAAAGATATTAACGTTTAAAAGTAGGAAACATTAGAGATAAAAATCTAATTTTGTTTTTAAATTTTAAATTATTATTTTCCTAAAATAGAGGTCTTACCACATGGGATGACACATGACACACTCAATAAAGAGAATACTCTCTTTGAATGTCATGTACTCATGTCATTAAAATAGCTTTGGTTTATTATATGTATCTATTATCTATTAATCTATTAATCTATTATAATATATATAAAAGAATTGAACATTGCTGACGTGGCGTGCAATGGTGCCTTCATTCTCTCCATGAAACTGCCACGTGGCATCATAATTGAAATATTTTAATGTTTTTTGAATTATTTCCTTTTTTAATTAAAAAAAAAAAGATAAACATAAAACCCTAAATTTATCTCTCTATCTCTCAATTCTCAATTACTAAAATTAAATTGAGTTATTTTAGGAAAAAAGAATTTAAAAAATAATTTAAATTTTTCTCTCTTATGTTCCTCCCATAATTTTTAAACGTTAATATCTTTTATATTCGAGATTTTTTAAATAAAAAATTACACCAAATTAACGAGCGTTTTATTATCTTTCCAACGAGTACCATAGTGCTATATAAAAAACGGAGAAAAAAATGACTATTTTTTGTGGGGTTATGTTCATACAGAAAAAAAAAACACAAAGTGTTCAGGTTATTCATTAATCATGTTTTTTCTTTTAAACCAGGTTCTTATCTACGATGTTGAAATTCAGCCTAATCGCCATGCTATCATTGGAATTTTACTCTTCTAAAGATGAACACTTTGTGTGTTTTTTTTTTTTTTTTTTTTTTTTTGTATGAACGAAACCCCACAAAAAATAGTCGATTTTTTCTCCGTTTCTTATATAGCACTATGGTACTCGTTGGAAAGATAATAAAACGCTCGTTAATTTGGTGTAATTTTTTTCTTTAAAAAATCCCGTATATAAAAGATATAAACGTTTAAAAATTATGGGAGGAAATATGAGAGATAAAATTTTAAATTTATTTTTAAATTCTTTTTTCCTAAAATAACTCAATTTAACTAAAAAAAGAAATAATTCAAAAACACCAAAATAATTCAATTATGATGCCACGTGGCAGTTTTATGGAGAGGTTGAAGGCACAATTGCACACCACGTCAGCAATGTTCAATTCTTTTATATATATTAATAGATGTTAACATTGTCTACCCAAGGAAATCAACTCCGAAAATCCTGCGCAATTAGTAGAAAACCTTTCCATAACTTTTGGGAAAATAGGAAAGTTGTGTTCATTTTTGAATACTTTATTTGTGAGTGTACTTGTTACAAGAATTATCTCTACTTCGTAGACGGTATAGAATATTTATTCACCGGTTCATGTAAATTTATTGTTTTTAATTAGTCATATATTTTAGAAAATATTGTTATATGTCGTGTTTCTAAGACATTTTCTACAGTAAAACACATATATTTGGCTTCAATAAATGTGATTGAAATGGTTGATGTAAACCGATTACGATACCATTTGATTCTTGAAAGAATAATGAAGAACAAGTAAGTCTAGAGAAGAGTTATGCTAAATTTTTGAGGGAGCGAGAGTATTGCGCAATATAGTCACCTCCATGCAGTCTCACTCGTCTCCTCATTTCCCTCCTATTGGAAGCAATAAGCTTTCCCGTGATGCAAGCTAAAATCAATTAGTTATGACTGGTGAGTTCTATGCTTATAGAAAAAGTTTTAAAGAAAGGCAACATATTTAAACATAAAGTTTATTTGTAAATTTTCCACGGTTGTCAGGATAAAATCTTGCTCAGTGATTGAATTATGAACAGTGTTTGATGTATAAAAAAAACAACAATCAATTCAATATAACATGAATATGATGAAAACAAGAACATATGACAACAACCATACCCATTAATTCTCACAAATAGTAAAGCTATAGGTAGGATTTGGGGATGGTAGGATGTAGGCAAGCCTTACCCCATCTCTAAGAACAGATAGACTGCTTCCAGAGAGATCTCTAGCTCCAAACAGAATAAAATTGAATATATAGAAAGTAAAACCACTAATAATCAAGTAAGTGTTAGAAAAATAACATAGCAGACAAAGAGGCAATATGATACGCAACACATATACAAGCAAGATTACCAACACATATCAAGTCCAGCGAAAAATGTACCACCCCTAAAATTCATAACTTTAATTCGAAGTTTCCACGTACTCCTATTCTGAACCATGTCCCCAGAGATGTGTAACTCTAGCAAATATTATTTAATATGCTCATCTCAACTTAACTTGGGTCTACCTCTACTCCTACCTTTAACGGGGAGCGTTTCCACTAAGAACACATACAACAATAATAGGTATCACAATTTTCAAACAAAAATCATCTAACCGATTACAAGGTGAATAATCTACCCTCAATTAAAGCGCTCCATTTCGTCCTTTCTTTCTCTCCCTCTATCTTTATGTCTACGATGGATCTCACTCTAGAGTCTAAAGTGATGGAATAAAAATGATAAGAAAGGAGTGTAATAGATTGTTGCATCTACTATTGAGTAATTGACAATGACATATATGAAAGGACAAATCATTGTACTGAAATTGCTCTTCACAAAACACACAGGTTATCAACTAATCAAAACTCTTTAGAGACATCCCTTGGGTTATTTAGACATCTCTATACTACTTGTATAGCGTCTACGAGTCGTATAGAGGTCATCTACGATTCTTGGTGCCCTCTACGAGTCTTATATGTCCCAATCACAGGCAATTAATTTTCAATAATTGGACATCCCTATACAAGTCGTACAAGTCGTAGAGGGCCTCAGATTATATAAAATGTTGTTTTTTTTTTGTTATTAATTATAAAATGTTATTTATATAATAATTATAATTATAAAAAAATATTTTTTTGATTATCGTTGTCGCCTTGATTAATGTGTAAGCGTAAACGTAAGTGTTTATATAATCAAACCAAACAAATCACAATGTACAAATAAGAAAACCAAAATATAAAGATAATAACCACAACGTACAAACAATAATCAAACCAAAACATATTGACGCTTATGTAAGATGTTCGTAGAATAATAATACCCAAAACATACAAACAATAAAACCACTAATCATCCTCCACCCCCATCTCCTGCTCCATATCAGTATGCAACGGTCCAACCTCAGACGAAAAAGGCTGCCTATTAGACGGTGCATCCCGACGGATAGGCGGTGGGAAACGCGGAGGAAAACCCATCACCGTCTCCTCTCAACTTTGCTCCCAATCACCCACCGCACACCCACCTCCTCCCGGTCGATCCGCCGACCCTGCTAAGTGTAACACCCCCAAATTCTTTTTTTTTTTTTTAAAGTATACCTTGTGTTTATTATTAATCTTGTAACCTTGGGGATTGGGATTGTTATAGTTAAAAACCGAGCCATAGCAAATAGGACTTGACAAATTGTCTAGTTAAATCATGATGAAATCCATAATATCATTCAATCTAGTTATGGCCAATAATATAAACTTAATGTACTAGAGGGACCGAAAGAGGCACCTTGTGATAATGTGTGTGTGCGTGCGTCCGCGCTTAACAAAACAAGAGGAGACAATCTCCATATGCATGAGATCCCCCCCCCCAACCCCCTCCCCCCCCCCCCCCCCACACACACACACCAAGAACACATACAAACCCAATTTCCTTCATTCTAGCCTAATCTATGACAAATTGAAGGGATCAATCACATGCAATAGGTGGAAATGGCCTTCTAGAGACTAATTAACCCTAAGGTGACCTTTGATTTTGTGGTTATGATGTTTTTAATGATCATGTGAATGGTGGGAATTGATGGGTTTTGCTCATACATGAAATTGTGAATCATGTGATGTTATAAAATATGTGGGGGCAGGATAATTATGTGAAAGTTTCAATTAAATAACTGATTAAGGTCACCTACTTAAATTGTTTAGAAGGGGAAGATGGGTTCCATGAATTTGATGAAACCCATCATCTTCATTACCTAAACAATAATGTATGCTTAGTAAGTATATAAATTCTGCTGTGAAAATGGTAGGAAAATATGTTTGATTAATAATCTTGAATGTGGGTGAGTTTATGATGTCTTGGATGGGTTATTGTTAGAATGTAACATGAGCGCCTACCAAGTGCTCGACCAAATGCCCAAATGAAACCTATGTCATTTTAAAAGTCTCAACTCAGTGGGTTTAGGTGTAATATTGAAAATGGAGTCGTTAGCCATTGTATGATGATTTCTTGGATAAGTGATAATGTTAAAATCTAAACTCTTGCTTGAAAACGATGTTAAGATAAACCTATGATTAACATAGGAAATAAACACAAGTATTGCGAGTGTCTTGCATAAGACAACATGGGCAATAGATATCATAATGGTTCTAACAATTTGGTGAATCTAAACTATTAGGTAAGGAGCCAGAAACATCATCAAGTCATAGCCATGGTTTTAAAAAAACGGGTGAGGCGTACGCCTCGAGGTGCGCCTCGAGGCGAAACTCTAAGAAAACGAATTTGAGACGCGCCTCATGGGGTTCAAATTGTACATAGGCCTCTAAGGGCTGAGGCACTAAGAAAATGTGCGCCTTGGGTGGTTTACGGTATTTTTGTTGTGTTTTTTTGGTGTTTTAGACTTTTGGGGTCAATTATTTTATTTTTGATGTGTGTTTTTGATGTTTTAGACTTTTCTAGGTCATGTATTTTATTTTTTATAGACGCATAATTTTCATATTTATTTTTTGACTGTGCCTCGAGCTTACGCCTCGGTTCGCCTCGAGGCTTACGCCTCATGAGGCGAAGAAAAAACGCCTCGAGGCCCGTTTCCGTTCTTTTAAACTTTGGTCATAGCGGAAAGGACTCGCGAAGGAAAGACCAAGCATAAGGTAAGTCCCTTTTTGGACTTGCCAAGCCTTGATAATCGTTATTGTAATTGTGATGTTGTGGTTTGATTTTAATCCAAGTAAAGGATGTGCGATAGGGAATCACCGTAATATAAACGAGGTAAGTAAGGTAAAATTTAGCTTGTCAGGCCTTGATAACCGTTTAACGAACATGGGGTTGACAAAGGGAACTTTTGGACCAAAGGAAATGCCCCCTTTTAGCCTCTCCTAGCCGTAACCTACGGCTTGAAGCCATAGGCTACGACCAAAAGCAAAAAATTTCGGTAGCAGGTGGCAACTGTATCCTACAGCTAGTGGCCGTAGGCAACGGCCCATCTCCTTCAATCCATAAGCAGCAACCATAGCTTACGGATGCTTAGTCGTGTAACACCCCAACCGATGGCGGAAACATCGGGATGTATTGATGATTGTTCAGTAGCTCATGGTAAATAATAAGTTTCAATAAATGATTTAAATAAATTACATACAATTGTTCTAAGAATTTGTACATCAAAATGAAAAATACAAGCAACGCATCTTCAAGTATTAACTCTAATCTTAGAGCATGTTATAACCTGAAACATGTTAAGTTTGAAAATATTTTGGGTCAACAAAAGTTGGTGGGAATTACATAGGTTTTGATAATCGAATAAAAATGTTGTACAATTCAAGTGTCATGGCAAGTCTAGTCCATATGTGAAAACATACTAGAAGTAAATCGAGTGCATAATCAACCTTTGTGACTGTTATAATGCGGTACATCCCATACGCTCATGGTTCACTCGAATATGTTATGTGATAACAAACACCCACGCTACCTTTGTAGGAGGCACGTATCCGGGTGGGATTGTCAGTCCAAAAGATCTATCATTGTATACCGTCGGCTGATCAATGTTAATGATTATGCTAGAATTGTGCTTACCCTAGTCATGTTCAAGACATAATGCAACATAGAAAAACACATAGACACTTTGATGATTGAATTGCATATAGAATGTTGTAACATGTTTCACCCCAAAAACGGTGATAAATAGAAAAAGGGGCTATGTAAAACTCACCTGAAATTCACTGTGTAGGTACTAGCAAAACAATAGTCTGAACTTCAATTAATTGAACATCTTGTATCCTATTACAATTAAATGATGTCTTAAATTCTAATGCAAATAAGCTTGTTTCATTAATCGATTGTATAGATAGTTTATTCAACTACCTAGACTCGCATTGAACGAATGCGCGTCTTAAAGTGTGTATGACTTAACGAACCGATTGTACTTGGTTTAGTTGTTCAAATGTATGCGTGTGTATATAGTTATTGAAAATAAATACCTTAATATGGTATAAGAAGTCGCATCTTGAAATTATTGTTAAAGCAACATTTTTTTGGCTAATGAAAACATTACTAGTGTAACTCGATTCGCGTTTCAATTTGTTTTCGAAGACCGGTTAACATTTGTACTGTTATGTTTATATATATACATATTAATAACTATATTTTTATGTACGCGTATCTCTATCATGACACGTAAAATTGGAATAGTATCCATTTGTAAAACGTAGCGTTTTTGTACAAAAGTATAGATTCGAATGCTTGATATGTTTCTTATATTTTGTAAAAATTTGGGCAGAGTTCCCTCTGTTTTTGTAAGAAACCAGACGACGCAAGTCGTCTATTTTATCCCAAAACATCAATTGTCCAAAATAAACAAACGTAATTTGACTAAACTTTTAGACCCGAGAAGTGTTAATCTTATTAAAACTATGACACACGAGGAAATTATTCTTTTTGACAAGTAATAAATATTGGTTAGTTATTGATCGTCTTTTTCTCAAATCACGCGACATAAGTTAATCAAGCCTTTAAAATTACGATAATATGTTTTCGCAAGATGGCATGCTAGTATGTATATTTATATAAATGTTTCACTTTGAGAATGCATAAGCGTGCATAAACATATAAATTAACCATTTTTACATCAAGCATCTTACCACCACTCTAAGCATTTTATTAACACAAGTCAGTTCGGTTCGTTCGTTTTACACAAAGGGAGTATTTTTAGTTACATCAATATAATTAAAATAATTAAAACAAAGACATGGCGTGCGTTATACCTTCCTGTTATTCCAACTCGCGAACCGGCACGTGCACGCCTCGAACCGAGTGTTAACAGATCTGACCAGGTCTGACCAGATCTGTATGTTTGACTTTTGTTGACCAGGACCTAACTTGACCGAATCTGAACGGGTCTGACTGGTTGACTGATGTTGACCCGAGCATAAAAGAAAACGAACAGACCACAACCCAATGTTGAATAGGGCTTCAAAACCAGATCCGTGCACTGTGACTGGAACCTCACCGGACATCGACCATCGCGCCAAAGACCAAACCAACCCATCCGAACCTGGTCTGAGTTGTAACCAAACCCAGCCCAGACTCGCCTTTCTTGCTGCGTAATACTCGAATCAGACAAACAGAGGCAAAACCCCTATTCCCGTCACTTCACCACCACCATAGCTACGAACAAGAAATCCTGAATCGGACCATAAGGAGTTGTCATCGGGTTATGGGTACAGTGTTGTTTTATGGACGCGTGTGTGGAGGAGGGCAGGATAGGAAGAGATGGGGTAAGGGTGGCTTGGATGATGGTTGTTGGTGGTTGAGATGGTGGTCGGCGGCGGCCGCTGCTGCGTGTGAGAGAGAGGAGAGGGAGATGGATATCTGTGTTAGAGAGAGAGATTAAAGGGGTTGGTGGCTGGATTGACGAAGGGAATGGGGTGGTTGTTGTTGGTAAAGAAAGCAGAGGAAGGGGTGGTTGCTGTGGGCCGACGCCGGCGTATGGTGGTTTCTCGGGGGAGGCGGCCGCAGGTGGTGAGACGAGGGAGGAGGAGAAGGAAGTAGGTGGTGGTTCGGGTGGTTGACTGGTGGTTGTCGCCGCTGCTATACAGAAGGAGAGGCCGGAGAAGAGAGGTGGAGAGGCATGGTGGTTTGCGGAGGAGCCTGGTGGCTGCTAGCGGCTGCCGCCGCTGCTCTTGAGAAGGAAGGATAGGGATTGTGATGGTCTTTATTGGAGGTGTGGTATGTGTATAGAATGAGGGCAGGGAAAGGAGTGCAAGAAAATTTTGCCAAGTAAGGGTTGATTTATAATCTTATTGTTGTTAAGGAAAGGTTTCAATCATTTGACCATTGTATGGTCAAAGATGTCAAAAATTGGGAACAAATTAATGAGATTGAGGGTGGTATACGTGAATTTATGACCTGGACCCGTTTAGTCAATAGTATAATTATTTGTAAATTATATAAATATAGACCGAAATAAGATGAGATAATATTGTTGACGAATTAACGAATTGTTTTATGAACAAAGTATTATTCGAAAAAACGCTAGGCGTTACAGTCTCCCCTACTTTTGGGAACTTCGTCCCGAAGTTATTAAAAACATAGGATTGAGTGTGATTGGGTAGAATTTAGGGCAACTGTGGTCTGGAAAATTTTGTGTTTAGGCACGCCATAAATAGAATAATATATTTCGAATAATTTGGATAAGAGTCTTGAAATCGCACGGAGGATAAGAATCTTAAGTTTTAGGAATCCTAAGAGTAGTGCATGAGTTAATGGACTATAGAAAGACTAAATGGACTACTAGGTAACTAGAGTTCATAATTTGTTATTTACCGAAAACCTTGATAGAATTTCACACTACCTTAACGTACCTGTAGATTCATGATTACGTTCCGGACCGCAATCACCAATTTACCTTACATTAGGGTTTTGTGTCCTTCTATGACTCTAAACACACATGTAAGTAATGCAAAATAACATTGTGATTGAATCTTTGTATCAATGAGTCTAATAAATCTTTGTATCAATTTACATGTATGATGTATCCAAAAATGAGTCCAACTGTTGAGCAGGAAAAAGACTTCTACCAGTCAGTGAGTAGGAATCCTCTACCGATTGTTGAGCAGGTGCGATAGCCTCTACCAGTCGTTGAGCAGGTTATTAGAACCTCTACCGACTGTTGAGCAGGCATGATGACCTCTACCTATCGTTGAGCAGGTTATTAGGTACTCTACTAACTGTTGAGCAAGTACTTCATCCTCTACCAGTTGTTTGATTAAGTGTAACAATTGTTTTTGGCTTAACACATTAGTTGCAAATTGATAATACATACATGCAAGCAAGTTGGTAAATGCATCAAGTATCAAGTATAGCATGCGAGCTGCAATAGAGTTGCCCTGGACAAGGTTAATGACTTTAGATGTGTTTATAGCAAATAGTTTATTTTCCATGCTTCCAAATATTATGAATAATCAAATGTTCAGGTAGATAATCAAATCCTCGTGTATAACTAATATTCAAGTTTTGATGCAATGAACAATTAAGTTTTCCATAGTGTGGTTATCGTGGAGATCAAGTTCATGTTCGAGGAGGTAAAGGATGTGAATTTGGATCTTGAGAGATGATGAAAACTCAAAATACAATCAAAGTTGTGAAAAATGGTGAACGTGTAAATGGTTGATAAAGGGTTAATTTATAGGGTTTCAAAAAGACTCAAGTAATAAGGTGATCATGCAGAATAATCGTGGGGTTTGAATAAATAGTTAGATACAAGCGTATGAGGAAACATGATTGTGGTATTTGCCAAAAATTTGTAATGGTTCGAACAAGTTTAAAATAAGTAGGTGTCAATGGAAAAATTGTAGAGTAAATTTTGTTCCTGTGGATGGAAAGATTTTATTTTCAAAATTTGGTTTTGTATATAAAGCAAAAATCATTAAATAGTACAACTAAATTGATTTAGATCAAAATATTTCGATGAGTCATAGGTTTTTAAACACGATGTCGGATTTCAAAAATCAAGAATTTGTTCATACGTTTTGTATAATAGACTTCGAGTAATACATAAAAGAAGTCATTCTTAATAGATTAAAACATTTTTATCGTAAATCATTTGTTACGCCAATAAATTGTTCAATAAAAATTTGAAATTTAGCAAATAAGTTTGTGGAAATAAAAGACTCTTTTAAAAATAATATATATATATATATATATATATATATATAGGTTTATTTGTTATAGTTTGTAAAATTCCCAAGTGATGAAAGTTTGACAAAATTCAGTACTCTTTAGTTTTGGTGCTAAAGTATATCTTATAAACAGGTTACGAGATGATAGTTTGAACAAGGATTTTAAAATCTTGAATATGATAAACTTTTATGGTTGATAGTATTTTCAAAATATACATATATATACACATAAATAAAAATGTAGGGGGGGGGGAGTTTAAAATAAAATTGGTCAGAAACATCAAAGATAATAAATTTAAAATATGTAACATGATGTAAAGGGAAACATGTGATTTGGGTTAGATGTTAAAAATAATTAGACTTATGAGTAATATTATAAGTTTGTAAAATGAATTAGGATTGTGAAACCCAGAAATGATTCATGAAGTTTAAGCTAATGAGGGAATTATATAAGAAGAGAATATATTTGAATTGTAAAAATTTTGAGATTCAATACTAAGATTTTATACGAGAGTGAGGGGGTATAAATGAAAATGAAACACAAAGATTGTAAATATCTAATCCTGAATAAACGAAAATGTTGGCTTATCAAAACAGGTCAGGTCTAAGCCCAACGAATTTGCCCTAATATTCTAGAAGTACGTTAGGATTGTAGCAAGTAAGTGAAAGAGAGTAGGCAAGACCAATTTAGGCTAAGAATAAGGATGAGGATAGAGATAATGATAAGGATAATGTATAGCTACAAGTAATTGAAGCAAGTGCTGGTTAAAGTCCTAAGGTTATAGACTAGATTATTTTTCTAATAACGTAATTCCCTATAACCATGGCTCTGATACCAATCTGTAACACCCCAACCGATGGCGGAAACATCGGGATGTATTGATGATTGTTCAGTAGCTCATGGTAAATAATAAGTTTCAATAAATGATTTAAATAAATTACATACAATTGTTCTGAGAATTTGTACATCAAAATGAAAAATACAAGCTACACATCTTCAAGTATTAACTCTAATCTTCGAGCATGTTATAGCCTAAAACATGTTAAGTTTGAAAATATTTTGGGTCAACAAAAGTTGGTGAGAATTACATAGGTTTTGATAATCGAATAAAAATGTTGTACAATTCAAGTGTCATGGCAAGTCTAGTCCATATGTGAAAACATACTAGAAGTAAATCGAGTGCATAATCAACCCTTGTGACTGTTATAATGTGGTACATCCCATACGCTCATGGTTCACTCGAATATGTTATGCGATAACAAACACCCACGCTACCTTTGTAGGAGGCACGTATCCGGGTGGGATTGTCAGTCCAATAGATCTATCATTGTATACCGTCGGCTGATCAATGTTAATGATTATGCTAGAATTGTGCTTACCCTAGTCATGTTCAAGACATAATGCAACATAGAAAAACACATAGACACTTTGATGATTGAATTGCATATAGAATGTTGTAACATGTTTCACCCCAAAAATGGTGATAAATAGAAAAGGGGCTATGTAAAACTCACCTGAAATTCACTGTGTAGGTACTAGCAAAACAATAGTCTGAACTTCAATTAATTGAACATCTTGTATCCTATTACAATTAAATGATGTCTTAAATTCTAATGCAAATAAGCTTGTTTCATTAATCGATTATATAGATAGTTTATTCAACTACCTAGACTCGCATTGAACGAATGCGCGTCTTAAAGTGTGTATGACTTAACGAACCGATTGTACTTGGTTTAGTTGTTTGAATGTATGCGTGTGTATATAGTTATTGAAAATAAATACCTTAATATGGTATACGAAGTCGCATCTTGAAATTATTGTTAAAGCAACATTTTTTTGGCTAATGAAAACATTACTAGTGTAACTCGATTCGCGTTTCAATTTGTTTTCGATGACCGGTTAACATTTGTACTGTTATGTTTATATATATACATATTAATAACTATATTTTTATGTACGCGTATCTCTATCATGACACGTAAAATTGGAATAGTATCCATTTGTAAAACGTGGCGTTTTTGTACAAAAGTATAGATTCGAATGCTTGATATGTTTCTTATATTTTTTTAAAATTTGGGCAGAGTTCCCTCTGTTTTTGTAAGAAACCAGACGACGCAAGTCGTCTATTTTATCCCAAAACATCAATTGTCCAAAATAAACAAACGTAATTTGACTAAACTTTTAGACCCGAGAAGTGTTAATCTTATTAAAACTATGACACACGAGGAAATTATTCTTTTTGACAAGTAATAAATATTGGTTAGTTATTGATCGTCTTTTTCTCAAATCACGCGACATAAGTTAATCAAGCCTTTAAAATTACGATAATATGTTTTCGCAAGATGGCATGCTAGTATGTATATTTATATAAATGTTTCACTTTGAGAATGCATAGGCGTGCATAAACATATAAATTAACCATTTTTACATCAAGCGTCATACCACCACTCTAAGCATTTTATTAACACAAGTCGGTTCGGTTCGTTCGTTTTACACAAAGGAAGTATTTTTAGTTACATAAATATAATTAAAATAATTAAAACAAAGACATGGCGCGCGTTATACCTTCCTGTTATTCCAACTCGCGAACCGGCACGTGCACGCCTCGAACCGAGTGTTAACAGATCTGACCAGGTTTGACCAGATCTGTACGTTTGACTTTTGTTGACCAGGACCTAACTTGACTGAATCTGAACGGGTCTGACTGGTTGACTGATGTTGACCCGAGCATAAAAGAAAACGAACAGACCACAACCCAATGTTGAATAGGGCTTCAAAACTAGATCTGTGCACTGTGACTGGAACCTCACCGGACATCGACCATCGCGCCAAAGACCAAAGCAACCCATCCGAACCTGGTCTGAGTTGTAACCAAACCCAACCCAGACTCAACTTTCTTGCTGCCTAATACTCGAATCAGACAAACAGAGGCAAAACCCCTATTCCCGTCACTTCACCACCACCATAGCTACGAACAAGAAATCCTGAATCGGACCATAAGGAGTTGTCATCGGGTTATGGGTACAGTGTTGTTTTATGGACGCGTGTGTGGAGGAGGGCAGGAAAGGAAGAGATGGGGTAAGGGTGGCTTGGATGATGGTTCTTAGTGGCTGAGATGGTGGTCGGCGGCGGCCGCTGCTGCGTGTGAGAGAGAGGAGAGGGAGATGGATATCTGTGTTAGAGAGAGATAGATTAAAGGGGTTGGTGGCTAGATTGACGAAGGGAATGGGGTGGTTGTTGTTGGTAAAGAAAGCAGAGGAAGGGGTGGTTGCTGTGGGCCGACGCCGGCGTATGGTGGTTTCTCGGGGGAGGCGGCCGCAGGTGGAGAGACGAGGGAGGAGGAGAAGGAAGTAGGTGGTGGTTCGGGTGGTTGACTGGTGGTTGTCACCGCTGCTATACAGAAGGAGAGGCCGGAGAAGAGAGGTGGAGAGGCATGGTGGTTTGCGGAGGAGCCTGGTGGCTGCTAGCGGCTGCCGCCGCTGCTCTTAAGAAGGAAGGATAGGGATTGTGATGGTCTTTATTGGAGGTGTGGTATGTGTATAGAATGAGGTCAGGGAAAGGAGTGCAAGAGAATTTTGCCAAGTAAGGGTTGATTTATAATCTTATTGTTGTTAAGGAAAGGTTTCAATCATTTGACCATTGTATGGTCAAAGATGTCAAAAATTGGGAACAAATTAATGAGATTGAGGGTGGTATACGCGAATTTATGACCTGGACCCGTTTAGTCAATAGTATAATTATTTGTAAATTATATAAATGTAGACCGAAATAAGATGAGATAATATTGTTGACAAATTAACGAATTGTTTTATGAACAAAGTATTATTCGAAAAAACGCTGGGCGTTACAAGTCGTATGCTACGGTGGGGTTCTCCGCACCTCTTGTTGTGTCGTTTCTTGTTTCCTAACACATGTTTTTACATCCCTAATGTGTGTTTGTGACACCTGGCAAATTCGGGTTAACAACGTTGTCTAGATGAAAGTCTACCTTAGCGAGTCACGCGTATATTGTACGTAACTGGGTTAGTTAAGTCGGGATATGGTTCGGGAACTATTGGTTAGTCTAGAAGATCATTGGATGTTGGTCTAGAGGTTCGTTAGATGTCGGTCCTTAACCAAGTGTACAAACGATGACGATTTGTAGGATTGTCAGGGCATACGGAACGTACGAGTCTCGAGTCCCGGGAATTGGTGAACGAGTGTAAATATGTGTATTTACTTGTGTTATGTGTTTACAATCATTATGTGACTTGTCGGTACATGAATATGCATTAACATATGTTAAAACGGGGTTTAACGCGCAAAACACACAAAGGGAACCCCTACAGGCGATTAGGAGGCCTAATCGCCCATAGGGGAGGCGAGTAGGGCACAGTAGACGCGAGTAGGAGGCTACTCGTGTGTTCTTAGGGGCGATTAGGCCCAATCTCATGCGATTAGCAGCCCTAATCGCATGTAGCTGCTGCATACTCGCCTATAACGTGCTGGACGACTAGAAACGCCTATAAATACAACACTTAACCTCCTAAACTCACTAATATTAACCCTAGTCGTCCCATAACCGCCCCAAACACTTAAACAACCTCTGGAAGGCGATTTTGATCAAAAACACAAGGTTTCAAGGTCTAATCATCATCCTTTTGCAATTCCAAGGTTTAATTCTCATCCATAATACTTTGTAAACGTTTTTAATCAATCCCTAATGGTCCAGACCTGTTCATAAACGAAAAAGATTTCTGAAAATCGTCAATAAGAGTTATTAATCGGATTATAATTAATAAACATGTGTTATGGGTATGTATGATTAGAAAGATAGGATTTTTATGAATCTTGATGATGTGTTGATGTGTTATCATGCTAGGTCAGAAGTAATATTGTTATTATAATGATAGGAATCTCAGTAATTGGATAATAGGGTTATGATTACATGCGTTATTTGAATGTTGCATGCTATGTGTATGTGTTTGGATTGCTTTGGTTGCATGCAGGACTGATTTTACGAGGATGAACGAAGGGTTTTGGGTTAAACATGTTTAGGATAGTGATTGGGATGATATTGGGTAGTTACACACGCTCTGGATCTGATTTGGAGCGTTAAACGCGCGAAAAACCGGAACAGCAAGGTTACAGGCGATTAGCCTTGCTAATCGCATGTAACAGGGGCGAGTAGACCCCCACTCGCGTGTAATAAGGGCGAGTAGGCCCACTCGCCTGACTTATGGGGCGATTAGCCCTAATCACGTGACATTTCATGCGATTAGCCTCCCTAATCGCGTGTACTGCTGCTGTAAGTGTAAATTAGCATTCCGAGACCCGATTTGACATGTAGTAACATGCTAGGAACCTTGTAACATGTCTAATAACTTGGTAACATATATTTGGATGTATTTCGGTGATACGTGAACTATGTGCTATAACTTGTCGTGTGTTAACGTATGTTAAGTATACTTGCGTTATTGTATGGTTTGGAGCGTAAACATAACACGGGGAGTCTCGGGTCACCAATGGGATGTCGAGTCTTGTACTGTGGGTCGGTTAAACAGTCACGGTATTTTTAAACGAACTTGGTTATGGTCTGGACATCTAGGGACTAATTAACCTGCGGGTTATTAGTCTAAGTACTTGTAACTGTCGTATGTTAGGTCGCCACTGTACGGGACTAACATAGCAGCTGAGTTTACTCGGGATTAGGAGTAAAGCAACTTAAGGTGAGTTTACGGCCCCTCTTTTAACTGGTTTTACGTTTTCGGGGGAGAAAACATGTGTTAAAACAACTATTTGGTAATCACTGTCATACTATGGGTTCTAACGTATACTACACGATCTTTGGAAGTCCCGGGGGGAACCATGAATGTGTGGGTTTGCACAACGGGGAAATGTGAATAGCGCTATTGGGAGTGACCAACCCCACTCGTCGGCTTGGAGGGCCGGGCGAGTGCATATTGTCTCAAACAGGAACAACAGGAACAATTGGAACTATTCGGGCACAAAACTGGTATTCGTGTTAGTAATGGTTTTCCAATCGTGGTAGTAACAAAACGTACGCCTAGCTAGCGTATACTGGTTTTCTATTTGTTATAGTATGGACAGGTGAACTTGGTACTTGAACTGCAAACCTGTAAACTCACCAGCATTTTTGTGCTGACGTAAACTTTTACATGTTTTCTCAGGTCGCTAAGGTAGCACAGGGGAACTAGGGCGCACGCGTCTGCACGGCGTCTAGATAGAGTTGCATGATTTCATAAACATTGAACTTTGGTTATTTATGTTGAACTTTATTTTGAATAAGCTTCCGCTGTAAACGGGATTTTAAAACTATGTTTTGGTATTGCATTAATTACATTTAGACTTGTTTATTGTGATCGTTGGTTTGGATCCTGGTTTGTCATGCGCCTCGCGGTAAAACTCCGCAAGTGGATTTTGAGGGTGTGACAGATTGGTATCAGAGCCAATGGTTATAGTGAACTAGGACTGCATGTAGAGTCTAGTCTATAGCCGAGTCGCACACACTAGACGATCACATGGTACTAAACGTTATAGTGGGTTACGTATGGTCTTGTCGGGGTGTCTCTAAATCGTTGGTCTTTCTACGTTACATCATCCGTTCTATCTTAGGTTGGGTTACTTGTTTTCTAGGCAGTGTGGTCTATTGGGGTAACTCGTGTGCTCTTGAGATTTGTCCAAGGCTCGGACATCTCCCTTTCGCACTCCAATAGAAACACTTGTCATGAACTACCGTAGTATTACGGTGTGTAGCTGAGAGTCTATGTTCGGTGATTTGATCTTTGAACTAGGAGAACACTTGGAGGACCATGTAGAGCGTTTTATCATTTTGGGTGCACACAAAGTCATAAAACGAAATGCATGGAAGCACTAGTGAGCTCTGGGTTTGAGGGGATAGTCCTGGATTGGATCTGGCTTTAATCTTGTGAACATTAGTGGTTATCTTTAACTGCGAAACTAAATTTTCTCGTTCTTTCTGCCAGAATCATGTCTGGAGTGCGTGGAGGACGAGGAGGTGGTCGCAATGGTGGACGCGGTGGTGGTCGTGGTGGTGCTGGTGGTCGTGGTGGAGGTATTAACCTGTCACAGGCTGATCTGAATAACTTGCTCCAGGCTGCCTTTCAGTTAGGGCACAACGGTGGTGGTAAGTTGTTTATCCATTTTCTTTGCCTCATTGGTGAGTCTTGTGTACGTTATTCGTGGTTTCTTATACGTTTCATTTCAGGTGGTCCTGTTGACCCACCCCCACCCATGTGCACCTATAAGATGTTCCGGGACTGCAAACCCCAGGAATTCTCTGGCACCGAGGGTGCGGTCAGTTTGCTTAGGTGGTTAGAGAAGGTGGAGTCGGTATTTCTGATGTGTAACTGTCTCCCAGAAGATCGGGTGAAGTATTCGGCTGCGTTATTTCAAGACGTGGCATTGACTTGGTGGAATGGTATTACCCAGAACATGGGGATTGGGGAGGCATATGCTATGCCGTGGGAGAACTTTGTGCAGTTGCTGAAGCGGGAGTATTGCCCGAGAGAGGAGGTACAGAAGCTGGAGCATGAGGTGTGGAACCTCAAGATGATTGGGTCGGAAATCGAGAAGTATACGGTTAGGAGGAATGAGTTGGCAGTGCTATGTCCCGATTTGCACGTGCCAGAGTATCGTAAGATTGAACATTATGTCTCAGGGTTGGTGCCGGAAATTGCAGGGTTAGTGGCTGCTGGGAATCATCCCACTTATGCGGAGGTAGTTCGATCTGCACATAGGATGACTAATTTAAAGGTGAACGAGGGGATTTTGCCGGCGAAAGGTTCGACTGCTAAGGCTCCAGAGAACAACAAGCGCAAGTGGGAAAACGACGGGAAAGGGTCTGGGTCTGCACAGCAGGGTAAAAAGTTTGATAATGGGGGTTCGTCGTCTTCGGGTAATAAGCAGGGTGGTTATGCGGGAAAACTGCCCAAATGCAACAAATGTGGACGCCATCACCAAGGGAACTGCGACAGTAACCGTTGTCACCGCTGCCAGCGAACAGGCCACTATGCTAAAGATTGTCGGGTTACACTTCCATCGACTCAGGCTCCGACTAACAGTTCAGCTCCGACTACTCAGGGGACTACAGGGAAACAGGGATGCTACAACTGTGGTGACACTGGGCACTACAAGAAGGATTGCCCAAAACTGAAACAGGGTGGAAATAACGGGAATGGGAACAACGGGGGCGGCGGCAGAAATGCACGTGCCTTCGTAATTGGAGCTGCTGGGGCTAGGCAGGACCCTGATACAGTCACCGGTACGTTTCTTCTCAATAATCATTCTGTTAGCGTGTTATTTGATTCTGGTGCCGACAAGAGTTTTGTATCTATGGGTGTTAGTCGACTGCTAGATGTAGTATCTGTACCATTAGAGACCAAGTATATTATTGAGTTGGCTGACGGTAAAACGATTGAAGCTACTAGTGTTCTTCGGGAGTGTCAGTTAGAGTTGTCGGGTTTATCGTTTCCCATCGATCTTATGCCGGTACCATTGGGTAGTTTTGACGTTGTGGTAGGAATGGATTGGTTATCTTTGTATCGCGCGGAGATTGTCTGTTACGATAAGGTTATTCGGATTCCTCTCCCTGATGGAGAATTTCTTTCTGTGTACGGTATCAAGGGTGGTGTTTCGCTAAACATCACCTCTAGCATGAAAGCCCTTAAGTGTCTTCGAAAGGGTTATCCAGCCGTTTTGGCGCTCTTATCTGTTTCCACTTGTGATGAAAAGAAGATTGACGACATTCCGGTAGTACGCGAGTTTTCTGATGTTTTTCCCGATGATTTATCTGGTCTTCCTCCTCATCGTCAAGTCGAGTTCGGTATTGATCTTGTACCGGGGGCTGCTCCTATTGCTCGGGCCCCATACCGTCTTGCACCTCCCGAGATGCAGGAATTGTCTAGTCAGTTACAGGAACTCTTGGACAAGGGTTTCATCCGACCAAGTTCTTCCCCTTGGGGAGCCCCGATTTTGTTTGTCAAGAAGAAGGATGGGAGTTTCCGTTTGTGTGTAGACTACAGAGAACTGAACAAGTTAACCATCAAGAACCGTTATCCTCTTCCACGTATCGATGATCTATTCGACCAGCTTCAGGGTTCTAGTTATTATTCCAAAATCGACTTGAGATCCGGTTATCACCAGCTGCGCGTCAGGGAGGCTGACGTTGCAAAGACTGCTTTTCGAACACGTTATGGTCATTTTGAATTCTTGGTCATGCCTTTCGGTCTCACGAACGCACCGGCGGTTTTCATGGACTTGATGAACCGCGTCTGTAAACCGTATCTGGACAAGTTTGTCATTGTGTTTATCGATGACATTCTGATCTACTCCAAGAACGAGACTGAACACGGGGAACATCTGCGATTGGTTTTGGAACTTTTACGACGGGAGCAACTTTACGCCAAGTTTTCAAAGTGTGACTTTTGGTTACGCGAAGTTCAATTCCTAGGACATGTGGTTAATGAACTAGGAATTCATGTCGATCCCGCTAAAATCGAAGCGATCAAGGACTGGGGAGCACCAAAGACGCCAACTGAGGTGCGGCAATTCCTAGGCCTTGCGGGCTACTATCGTCGTTTCATTCAGGGGTTTTCGAAGATTGCTCAACCCCTCACCACTCTCACTCAGAAGGATAAGAAGTTCGACTGGGGTGAATCACAAGAGTCCGCGTTTGAGGAACTGAAGTCTAAACTGTGTTCTGCTCCTATTCTGTCTTTACCTGAGGGTCCTGATGATTTTGTCGTTTACTGTGATGCTTCCATTCATGGACTCGGTTGCGTGTTGATGCAACGCGAGAAAGTGATTGCGTATGCTTCTCGTCAACTTAAGGTGCACGAGAAGAACTACACAACTCATGACTTGGAGTTGGGTGCCGTGGTATTCGCATTGAAAATTTGGAGACATTACTTGTACGGTACCAAATGTACCATCTACACCGATCACAAGAGTCTCCAACACATTTTCGACCAACAACACTTGAACATACGGCAGCGTCGCTGGATCGAACTTTTGAACGATTATGATTGTGCTATTAAGTACCATCCTGGCAAGGCGAATGTTGTAGCAGACGCCTTGAGCAGGAAGGAATCTTCTAAACCTCGTCGCGTTCGGGCACTGCAGCTCACTATCCATTCATCGTTACCTGATCAACTCCGTTCTGTCCAATTGGAAGCTTTGAAGGAGGAAAACCTTAAAGCTGAAACTATGCACGGTGCCGACAAGCACCTAGATCGAAGGCCTGATGGCCTGCACTATTTCGCAGAACGCATATGGGTTCCTTTATTCGGGGGACTACGGGAGCTTGTTCTGGATGAGGCTCATAAGTCCCGGTATTCTATTCATCCTGGTTCGGATAAGATGTACCAAGATCTAAAGGTACTTTACTGGTGGCCAAACATGAGGTCGGACATAGCCTCATACGTGAGCAAATGCTTGACCTGTGCTAAGGTCAAAGTGGAATACCAGAAACCGTCGGGTCTCCTGCAACAACCTGAAATTCCGGAATGGAAATGGGAACGGATTACTATGGATTTTGTCACACAACTTCCTAAGTCACCAAGCGGGAACGACAAGATATGGGTGATTGTCGATCGGTTAACGAAATCAGCTCATTTTCTTGCTATTAAGGAGACCGACACCATGGATCGTTTGGCTCGTCTCTACTTGAAAGAAGTTGTTTCTAAGCACGGGGTACCTGTTTCTATTATCTCGGATCGTGACTCCCATTTTACTTCTCACTTCTGGAAGTCTTTGCACAAGGCTTTGGGTACCCAACTCGACATGAGTACGGCTTACCATCCACAGACTGACGGTCAGAGTGAGCGTACGATTCAAACTTTAGAAGACATGCTGCGGGCGTGTGTGATCGATTTTGGCAAGGGTTGGGAAGCTCATCTGCCGTTGGTAGAATTCTCGTACAACAACAGTTATCACACGAGCATCAAGGCTGCTCCGTTCGAGGCACTGTACGGACGGAAATGCCGCTCTCCTCTTTGTTGGGCTGAAGTGGGCGAGAGTCAACTCACTGGGCCTGAACTAGTGTACGAAACTTCGGAAAAGATCGTACAGATTCGAAATCGGTTGGCGGCGGCACGGGACCGGCAAAAGAGTTATGCTGATCAGCGTCGCAAACCACTAGAGTTCCAAGTCAATGACAAGGTACTTCTAAAAGTCTCACCGTGGAAGGGCGTCATACGCTTTGGGAAGCGTGGCAAACTAAATCCGCGATATGTCGGCCCATTTACGATCCTGGAACGGATTGGGCCGGTGGCATATCGACTTGATCTACCGACGGAGCTCGGTAACGTACATAACGTCTTTCACGTGTCAAACTTGAAGAAGTGTCTGGCTGACGAATCTCTCATTGTTCCATTGGAAGAGATCAAGGTTGATGATCGTCTTCGGATTGTGGAAGAACCTGTGGAGATCCTCGATTACAAGATTCGTAGCCTACGTCACAGCAAGATTCGTATCGTTAAGGTTCGGTGGAACTCGAACCGGGGACCGGAATATACATGGGAACGGGAGGATCAGATGAAGTCTAAGTATCCTCACCTCTTTCCTAAGGAAGCATTCGAGTCGAGACATGTCTCTTCGGCAGCTGAATGAATCTCGGGTCGAGATTCCTTTTAACGTGGGGATGATGTGACACCTCGGGTAAATCTCTCTCTTGATTTCTACTCTCTATTGATTCCTATCTGTTTGTTTATTCCCTTCGTTGTTTCTTTTGTTACTTACGCAATTTTCGGGACGAAAATTCTTTTAACGTGGGGATGATGTGACACCTGGCAAATTCGGGTTAACAACGTTGTCTAGATGAAAGTCTACCTTAGCGAGTCACGCGTATATTGTACGTAACTGGGTTAGTTAAGTCGGGATATGGTTCGGGAACTATTGGTTAGTCTAGAAGATCATTGGATGTTGGTCTAGAGGTTCGTTAGATGTCGGTCCTTAACCAAGTGTACAAACGATGACGATTTGTAGGATTGTCAGGGCATACGGAACGTACGAGTCTCGAGTCCCGGGAATTGGTGAACGAGTGTAAATATGTGTATTTACTTGTGTTATGTGTTTACAATCATTATGTGACTTGTCGGTACATGAATATGCATTAACATATGTTAAAACGGGGTTTAACGCGCAAAACACACAAAGGGAACCCCTACAGGCGATTAGGAGGCCTAATCGCCCATAGGGGAGGCGAGTAGGGCACAGTAGACGCGAGTAGGAGGCTACTCGTGTGTTCTTAGGGGCGATTAGGCCCAATCTCATGCGATTAGCAGCCCTAATCGCATGTAGCTGCTGCATACTCGCCTATAACGTGCTGGACGACTAGAAACGCCTATAAATACAACACTTAACCTCCTAAACTCACTAATATTAACCCTAGTCGTCCCATAACCGCCCCAAACACTTAAACAACCTCTGGAAGGCGATTTTGATCAAAAACACAAGGTTTCAAGGTCTAATCATCATCCTTTTGCAATTCCAAGGTTTAATTCTCATCCATAATACTTTGTAAACGTTTTTAATCAATCCCTAATGGTCCAGACCTGTTCATAAACGAAAAAGATTTCTGAAAATCGTCAATAAGAGTTATTAATCGGATTATAATTAATAAACATGTGTTATGGGTATGTATGATTAGAAAGATAGGATTTTTATGAATCTTGATGATGTGTTGATGTGTTATCATGCTAGGTCAGAAGTAATATTGTTATTATAATGATAGGAATCTCAGTAATTGGATAATAGGGTTATGATTACATGCGTTATTTGAATGTTGCATGCTATGTGTATGTGTTTGGATTGCTTTGGTTGCATGCAGGACTGATTTTACGAGGATGAACGAAGGGTTTTGGGTTAAACATGTTTAGGATAGTGATTGGGATGATATTGGGTAGTTACACACGCTCTGGATCTGATTTGGAGCGTTAAACGCGCGAAAAACCGGAACAGCAAGGTTACAGGCGATTAGCCTTGCTAATCGCATGTAACAGGGGCGAGTAGACCCCCACTCGCGTGTAATAAGGGCGAGTAGGCCCACTCGCCTGACTTATGGGGCGATTAGCCCTAATCACGTGACATTTCATGCGATTAGCCTCCCTAATCGCGTGTACTGCTGCTGTAAGTGTAAATTAGCATTCCGAGACCCGATTTGACATGTAGTAACATGCTAGGAACCTTGTAACATGTCTAATAACTTGGTAACATATATTTGGATGTATTTCGGTGATACGTGAACTATGTGCTATAACTTGTCGTGTGTTAACGTATGTTAAGTATACTTGCGTTATTGTATGGTTTGGAGCGTAAACATAACACGGGGAGTCTCGGGTCACCAATGGGATGTCGAGTCTTGTACTGTGGGTCGGTTAAACAGTCACGGTATTTTTAAACGAACTTGGTTATGGTCTGGACATCTAGGGACTAATTAACCTGCGGGTTATTAGTCTAAGTACTTGTAACTGTCGTATGTTAGGTCGCCACTGTACGGGACTAACATAGCAGCTGAGTTTACTCGGGATTAGGAGTAAAGCAACTTAAGGTGAGTTTACGGCCCCTCTTTTAACTGGTTTTACGTTTTCGGGGGAGAAAACATGTGTTAAAACAACTATTTGGTAATCACTGTCATACTATGGGTTCTAACGTATACTACACGATCTTTGGAAGTCCCGGGGGGAACCATGAATGTGCGGGTTTGCACAACGGGGAAATGTGAATAGCGCTATTGGGAGTGACCAACCCCACTCGTCGGCTTGGAGGGCCGGGCGAGTGCATATTGTCTCAAACAGGAACAACAGGAACAATTGGAACTATTCGGGCACAAAACTGGTATTCGTGTTAGTAATGGTTTTCCAATCGTGGTAGTAACAAAACGTACGCCTAGCTAGCGTATACTGGTTTTCTATTTGTTATAGTATGGACAGGTGAACTTGGTACTTGAACTGCAAACCTGTAAACTCACCAGCATTTTTGTGCTGACGTAAACTTTTACATGTTTTCTCAGGTCGCTAAGGTAGCACAGGGGAACTAGGGCGCACGCGTCTGCACGGCGTCTAGATAGAGTTGCATGATTTCATAAACATTGAACTTTGGTTATTTATGTTGAACTTTATTTTGAATAAGCTTCCGCTGTAAACGGGATTTTAAAACTATGTTTTGGTATTGCATTAATTACATTTAGACTTGTTTATTGTGATCGTTGGTTTGGATCCTGGTTTGTCATGCGCCTCGCGGTAAAACTCCGCAAGTGGATTTTGAGGGTGTGACAGTGTTAATCTTGTGATGGATCTTAGGTGATGTTAATCAAGGCCCATATGGTGATCAAGTAGACCGTTTTGAAGAATCGAACGCAATCCCAACTAACGCTTCCGCATAACTTTTGAATTGTAAATGAAATTGGCGATCATTTTGATTATCAAAATTGAACATGTTTTCTAAGATGGCTCATTTTGATGTGTAATCACCTTCGGGCTCAAACGAAAACCTTATAAATAACTTGGTATCTTTTGTCAAGTTAGATCTCAAAAAAATTATCAATCTTCTCGCAAATTAATTCGCCAAATTAGACTAAATCTTAGAGCATGATTCGTTTAATTGGAATGGGTCTTGCAAGTGGTATCAGAGTACAAGGTTGTAAGGGATTTGCATTAGGTTCAAGGCATGATCACCACTCCAGGTAAGTAGTTGGTTAAATTGTCAGAGAACCAAATACCACGACACCACTATGATTGTATAGTTGGTACACCCTATTCTTATTTGTGATAATGCTACCACTGTACACTCAGTATTACCTAGTGTGGAAATTGTGAATTTAATGAATTCTGATAATCTGTTTAACCTTTCAGGTAACCATGGCCAATTATTCGGACAACGATCAAATTCCACTCACACGAGGGGGTTTCAACCAAAGGATCTAGGCAGAGATCCCCTCACATGAGGGGAGTTCAATCAAAGGATCTCAGTAGAGATCGCCAAGGCCCTAGAGGCAAACATGCCCTAATTCGTGGGGAGCTTAAAGACTGAACTCCTTGCTTCTATCAAAGAAAGAATAATAGAGTTGAGGGAAAATACCGAATAATAGAGCTTAAAGACTGAACTCCTTGCTTCTATCACACAATTATTATTATTATTATTATTATTATTATTATTATTATTATTATTATTATTATTATTATTATTATACTCCGTGCTCTTGAATCAGGTGTTCTTGGCTCGACCAAAGTTTCTCGTTTATACTCCAACGTCCTTGAACACATGCTCTCAAGTGTTCGTGTCTCAATTAAAATTCTTCCGTCTTAAGCTCATTCTCCACGAACACCTATAAAATAATAAAATAAATAAATAAGTACTAAAAACTAATAAAAACTATACAATGAGAAAAATAGACAAACAAACGAATACACACCTAAAATTACTAAAACCTATATACAAAAGACTCAATTATAACTCAAAATACATAGGAGAATAGATGTGTTTTATGACACATCAAACATCCCCACACTTAACTCTTTTTCGTCCCTAAAAAGAATTATGCAATGGAATCACAATCAAATAATCTGACCTCAAAATATAGGTTACTTTAATTTTAAAAATCTAATCACGTGCAAACTACGATTGCAGGTATACTTGTCCTCTTAAACCCAACCGCCGGTTTCTAAGCCTCTTATCATGTTAGTTTAATTTTAGGTTCACTTAGTCTACCTAGGGTCTCACACTAAAGAAGCCACAGTTTCACCTAATCTCGCCTCAAGCTTATGGAACAAAAGGAACAACCAATTGACTATTCCTAACCGTTTTATGTAGAAAACCGAGAGAATTTAAAATCATTTGTTTTTTTCATTTTCATCTCAGCATACTTAACTCAGAGGGTGTGACCAATCCAATTCGCTATCCCAGTGGCCAGGCACCTTAAGCTTCAGCATTTCCTGTTTGATTTCTAATTAATTCATGAGCTTTTTTTTTAGATATTTATTTTCAGACAATCCTAGAGGGAGTCGAGTCCGGAGTCACTATCCCTAGAAACGACACTATTGGCCTTGCCCTTATTTTATATCCAGCTCTCTTTTTTTCAACTTTTGATTAGAAATTCTAACGGTTTTAAACTTATAACGGCATTCCTTATACTATTATTGGCGGTTTCAGCTTCCCCATTTTTTCCTAGATGAGAACCCACAAGGTATCCTAATATATTTAGGTGTATTAGCTCAAAGGAAACTTTTCTACCGGCTGGGCCTACCCACACATCCCAAGTCAACACGCTTTCGATTATTTATTCTTCTAATACATATAATATTTGAAAACCAGACACTTGATTTTATCTATCATTTCCCATATTTTGTTATGCAAACTTCAAAATCAAGGCCATATTTTTTTTCAATTTTTTTTACTTTTTTTTCACTCAAACGATTCTGTATACATACTAAACGACGGTTTCCCATCCCCACACTTAAACTCCACATTGCCCTCAATGTAGGAATAGAAAACAACTGAAAACAAAAATAAAAAGAAAAAAAATAAAAAGACAAGGGCAAATTGGAAAAGACTTAGCTGGTTCATTTTTCTTCGTAAGCTCTCTTGTCCAATCCAGCTCGATCGTATAGCATTTAATTCGCGATCGGCTCTGACAGAATGGTATACTCTCGGGTTGCTTCGATAAATGATAACAGCTCCGGAATCACCCGAATGGAGATTGAGTATGGGTGGTGCAATCCAAACCTGCGCAAAACGAAACAAATAAAACCCGAGCATAATACCGAACCACACAAAAATAAAAAGACTCAAACTACTAACTTAGACTCATAATATAACAACAAACAAGAAGACGTACCTGCTTGGCAAAATGGCGGTGAATGGTGGTAGAACCAAATGGGTAGAAAGAAAAAAAATCTGGTTCTCACTCAACGTGAAGGACACTGGTGATCACAACACGCGTTGCAAGCAAAAAAAATATAACTTTCCGGGGTAATAGCTGGTCGCATGAGGCGAACAGGTCAGCCCAGACTCATCTCATCACGTGAAAAGTCTTTTTTTCACAGAAAGTTAATTAATTTTTTTTTTAGAAAAAATCTCTTATTACCCAAACCTCCACCAAAAATCCCAATCATTAAATTTATATTAAACATAGTTGGGATTCCATTCAACATGAAAACTTGCAAACAGACTCAAAGACACAAAAAAACAAAGATAAAAAAGAAAGGTAAAAACCTATGAACCACTACCGAAGGACGGACCACAAATAAAATGAAAAGCTAGAAAAAAAAATATGTATAAATATAAATTTACAAACTCTACAGAGCCTCCCCACACTTAAACTTAATCAGGGAGCTTCTCTTTTATCTGGACCCGATCCAACCCGTTTAATTCCACCCGGTCCATATTATTTAGCAAAATTACATTAGTGGAATTGAAAAATATTTTATCGAATTTAAATGGGTCGGGCCACCAATATTTAAATTTACCTGGACCAAACCTGATTCTTAGCATGTAATGAGGGGACTTGTTGTCTCTGCAATTCCTAACCCTCACCCTGTGTTGGTCCAGGTGCATCTTCGCCTTCTCCCGTGGAGGTGGCCATGGTGGTGGCACTAGTAACAGTGTAATATCCAATGCCTGCACGGGCCGGCTGTGGTTTTCTTCTTCTTCCACCACTGCTTCTTTCTCATCTTCCTTGTTTGGTGACACTTGGTCAAAATCTTTGTCCACTTCTAGAGCTGACAAATCAACCAACTCGTCACCAAACTCTGCTTCCCCATCAGTTGCTTCTTCAAGCAGGTCAGTGGCGTCTTCCTCTTCTACCACTGCTTCCTCAAACAGCCAGCCTGTGGATTCTGAAAAGTCCATATCTTCCTCAGCCTCCCCTATCTTCTGCATCATGTCTTTCCTGTATGCGTCCCAGGCTATCCTTTCTAGCTCCTCATTATCACTCCAGACATCTGCCTCCCAAGGATATGCTGCTGAACTAGAGATCTGGTAAGGCTGCTCATCCTGCTAAACCAAAGGTGGGACTAAGGCATCCATTATGGTCTCTGGCTCTAACCCTAAATCCTGCAAAATATCATCCTCACAAGACAAGTGTAAAGAATCATATGGGTTAGTTAAATCATACACAGAATCAGATGAGTAAGGACAAACAGTTTCAGCAACGGGCCTAATACAATCAGGTAATGTAAGTGTTACCATCTAGTTTGGATCATCATATGTGAAATAAACCTGCTGAGCTGGAGGTGGGACTTCAACATCCATTATGGTCTTCAGTTCATCCACCTGAGCCTATAGCCTATCAAGTGCCACATCTTGTTCCCTCAAATAGTTGGTGCGCTTGGATAGCAAAGAACGCATATCCTAAAGCATTAGCTATTGATTGGCAAGGAAGGCGTCTTGCTTAGCAAGAAGGGCGGCAAAGTCGAGCCTAGTGTGAGACGAGACATCCCGATAATCGGGATGTGGATACAAATCTTGGCTATGTGGATACTCTGACGAGCTACCACCATGCCTTTCCTCATACATCTCAACTTATAGACGACCAGGCCGACTTTTTATTCTATCTAGTGACTCAGATGTTGCAGGGTTAAACCACCGGTTAGCCTGTGGGTATGAAGGTTGGTATGACTGGTATGGTTGCGGCTGCAAATACATGTTAGCATAGTAACCTGCGGAATACCCCGATGAATTTGGGCATTTTATAGTAAAATGGGGTCCTCCACAGATCTCACACATGTTAAAAACAATATATATATTACGAATAAAAACAAATAAAAAATAATAAATAATAATAAAAGGTAAAAGCAAAAACTATTTACAAAGTAAAAGACCAGACAAACGGTTTAAGAAGTAATCAAGAATGCCAATTGCGTCCCCGGCAACAGCGCCAAAAACTTGATGTGTGTAAATGTATATATAAAAATAACACAAGCTTTAATTAAAACGACTCACCTAAAAACTACACACGCACGGCAAGTGTACCGGTCGCAAAGCAGTAAACAGATAAGACCGAGTATCGAACCCAAAGACGCGAATGCAACTCTAGATCACAACCTCTACCGAATACTAGCCTAAATAAATAAATACTTATATGGGGGGTATTTTTAACTATTAATTATAAACTTAGAAGAAACTAAATATAAATAAAATAACCTCAACTGCTTATACGAATCTAGGAACTTGGAGAAATCAGATAGGAAGAAGGCTGGTTACTTAGGTAAAATCCCTAGACACTAGCAATAAATCATGAATCTGGTAATTAACTTGAGACCCTATTCGTATCTAGTAAACCTTCTGTCAAGGATAGCTGACCAGACTCAAGGCGGGACAAGTGAAGAAATGCTAAAATGGATCCGGATCGCCTTAGCGTACCAAAATCCCACAGAAATCAGATTAAAACCTCTCATGGATTAGTACCCTCAAACTATGAAGCAGACTTAAACTCTACTGAAGAAAACCTAGGAAAACTCTGAACACGGACAAGTAGCGACTCCCGCCCTAGCGCGTGTCAACTACCGAACAATGCCTAGTTAGTTACCTAGCAATCTCGAGTTAGATTTCTCACCCTCAAGAATGGACTGCACGTTTTAGTTAATTTATTATATTAGTTTGTTATACCTGTGTCGTACTCCAACCCCAAATACTAGCACGCTAACGTAAGCTGACGAACTAGAATGATTTCTAGACCTAGGGGGTATCTCTGCATGCCTAGCTCCACAAAACCAATAAACAAATTTCAAATAAAATCAACACCAACACACATATATCAAATTCAACAATAAAGTTAAAATCATGTAATTCTACACATCAAATTAAAAACCAAAAATCATTACATACTGCAAATTACGTGTCTAGTTCATAAACCTAAACAACCATAAAAGTCTAGTTCATAGTTATAATCAGAAACATAGTCATAACGTCTCGAAAAACAATGATAAACATGTCTCAAAATAAAATAAAAATGATAAAACAAACCACCGGGTCTTCAAATAATTAATCTTTAGTACACCCCGGACCTTCTCCGTCTCCAAAGTCGCTCCAAAGCTCCTTGTCTAGACCTGCTTCTTGGTTGTCGACTGCAGCTTCTTTCCTTGGCGGCTGTTATGAGCCCTCCGTAAATAATAATGTTCTTTCGATAATAATGTCACTCCCCAAATAGTGTGCCGCCTCTATATCTCTTGAGCCCATGGGCTTCTCTAATTTATTAGTATTACTTTTTTTTTTCTTTAAAACCACGTGACCTTTTTCTTTTCTTTTTTTTAACAATTATTATTATTATTATTATTATTATTATTATTATTATTATTATTATTATTATTATTATTATTATTATTATTATTATTATTATTATTATTATTATTATTATTATTATTAGGTGCTCTTGAATCAGGTGTTCTTGGCTCGACCAAAGTTTCTCGTTTACACTCCAACATCCTTGAACACATGCTCTCAAGTGTTCGTGTCTCAATTAAAATCCTTCCGTCTTAAGCTCATTCTCCACGAACACCTATAAAATAATAAAATAAATAAATAAGTACTAAAAACTAATAAAAACTATACAATGAGAAAAATAGACAAACAAACGAATACACGCCTAAAATTACTAAAACCTATATACAAAAGACTCAATTATAACTCAAAATACATAGGAGAATATATATGTTTTACGACACATCAGTAACGTTACATAATTTTCACGGGTAACGTAATACAAAACACGTAAAAAAAATTTAAAAATACACTACGCCAAAAAAGTTGAGGGGTAACGGACGTTACCCCTGCTCCTTCTCTGGATTCGTCCCAATATATATATGTGTTTAAAACTACAAAAATTAGTATTGTACATATATAACATACATGTTATGTAATGTACATATATGCACAAATGTGTAGAAATGGTTGCACATACATGTATAGAAAGGAAGATTGTAGGTAAGAACATGTTTTTCTAATTTACATGCGCATCTATACATATTAGAATTTGAAAAATAAGTATCATACATATATGTTTAACAATATACACTTTACATATATGTATAATCGAAATTTGATAATAGGGGATGGTTCAATCAAAATTTGATAATATATATTACACATATGCAATATATGATATATTGCACATATGTAATATATATTGCACATGTGTAACATATGATATATTACGTATGTGCAATATATGATACATTGAGTGTATTACATATGTGTATTATATATTACACAAGTGTAATATACAACATATGATATATTACATATAACATATGTGTAATATAGAGTTCTCGAGTTCTCTCCCTAACTATGAGTTCTCAATTGAACTTTCCCCTTTGATTATATATATATATATATATATATATGTGTGTGTGTGTGTGTGTGTGTTGAATAATTATAAAAAATATGCATTTTTTACATTTTTATTCAAGGCTTCACTTTATTTTACATTTTCGTCCATCACCAAACCTCATAGAATATTGGTGACACGTATGTGTGGTCTACAAGTTATACTAGCCTTCCCTTTTTAAGATTATTTTATATGAATACCAAGTGTGCTTACTAAATTTTGTGGGCCAAATTGTCTGTGAAGACATGAATTCGGCTGCTTTTCAAACAACGATTTGAACGGTTGTTTGATTAATTTTAAGGTTTTTGGCCTTTGAAATATGATATATTGCTATCCAACGGCTGCCTTAAATGTTAAAAAAACAATTCAAGAATCCAACTTTAGAACACTAAATGCTTTGGAGAACTTCCATTGAGCTTCCTCATCAATGTAGATGGAGGAATACAAATTTAAAAATATATTTGAAGTCAAATTTTGACCAAAGTTGGTGGTCAAATAAATCAGGATTAGAAATAGAAAACTACATAGGAATATTTCTGGATTAGCACCGGTCCTTTCTTGGTTTTGGTATCCATCTTATGTAGACATCATAAGTCTAGGATTAGGCATGGTCAAGTTTTGTTTCTAAAACTGGTCAATGGGCGAGTCAAAATCGGGCTCAAGCTTATAACAATATGAGCCTCATTGGCTCAGGATATGAGTTGAATTCTAAACCGTCAATGAACTTGAGCTAGGACATGGATCTCTAACCTAGCTAACTCTTGATAACTTAGTATGATGTTTTTATTTGTCTCAAATAATGAGTTTAGCATAAATCCATAACTTTTAAGTCCAAAACACGCACCAACAAACTTACTTTGCAAGAAAAAATCAAGTATCGGATTGAATTTTATCTCAAACTCCTAGTACGTTTATACAAGACTATGCCTTACAAAAAAGGCGGGCCGGGTGACAAATCAAGACTTTGTTTGGGTCAAAGAGTTTTAAACAATAGGAGTTCGGGTTAAAAAGACCTTTTAAAATATATATCAATTTGTTTTGTATCAAATTGATATGAGTTGTTCAAAAAAACAAGCTTTAGGCTGGGTGACAAGAATAGGTAGTCGAAGAATAAACAATGGCCGTGAGTGATGTTAACCCATTTGATAGGCTTGTAAACCAATCGAACACACATACATGAATGGATCATGTTCGTGTTTGTGCGTCTCTTGTTTGTTCATTTAACTTTTACCGAACAAACAATCGAACATGATCAATTAAATGAACATTATTTTTTGTCCATGTTCGTTCATCAGGAAAATGAACGTGTTTTTGTTCGTTTATGTTCATTCCTTAATATAAATGAATGGTCCAGGAATGTAAACGAACCGCCAATAAAGGAACGAAATTAAGTTAACTCCAATTAAAAATAAATCTAAGTGACAGTGTGACTGTGTTAGGCCTAAAAATTTTAGCTAAACTTGACTAAATTTTTTTTTTTTTTTTTTTTTTTTTTTAAAATTGACTTTCATTAAAAACGTATATGTACATAAATGAACGTAAACGAAAAAATACAAATGAATAAAAAATAAACGAATATTTACGAACCTAAATAAACTAACAACAGATTTCTAGGCAAAATGTGGTTTGGTCCAAACTTGTTGCCGAAACCTACAAGAATGTTGTAGGGTTGACGGTTTGACTGTTAGACCATAATTTTACTTTATTAAATTGTTAATTTTATATAATTTTAAATGATAACTAGCTTAGTCGTATCTAAGAGGAGAGATAAGACTTACACTCTGTTCCAGAGTTTCATTAAAGGATGAAAGAGAAATGATTGAAAAGGAAGTGGGGAAAAAATGTGTTCCAGAGTTTTTTGTAGGAGGGAAAGGGAGGGAACGAGAGGGATAATAAAGTGGATTTTAGAGTGATTTTCAATCTTTTCAATTTGAAAGGAATTGGAGAGAATGGAAGGGGAGGGAGATCATTTCTCTTCCATCCTTTAATGAAACTCGGGAACACAGTGTTAGAGATTATTTGATCCTGGGTCTGATTTTTACAAGTTTCTCATATTTATTGGGTTTAATCCTGAATTTGTGTATAGACATTATTGCCTAGTGGAGACGAATATAATCGGGTAGTTCCGTTGGTGGCATGATGATACTCCAGGGGTGAATAAGCTTTTAAGACGGGGTTTACAACCCCATCTTAAGCCATCGCGTCTTTTGGTCACTCAGCAAGAGACGGGGTTCAACAAACCCCGTCTTTTGCACTGAACCCCGTCTTTTAGGCTGTACATATATTATATCAAAAATAACAAACCGCGTCTTTAGATTTCTTTTAACCCCGTCTTTTAGGCTGTCACATCTATTCATTGTTCAATATAAAGTAATCATTTTAAAACCACATCCTAGCACACCATGTATCAATCAAGCAACCAAAATATTACTTATCAATCAATCTAGCATAAAAAAGAATACATCATCAGGAAAAAAACACTTAAGAGGTAAATGAAGAAAAAATAAAATCAAATTAAGATATATTAATCTTAATTTACAGATCAAACTACAAATTGCGTATACAAGGTAATAATGGGAGACTTATGAATACTTTGTATTTGTGTGAATCTCTCCTTTTTCGTCATTAAACTAGTTTTTTTTTGGTATTCTTGTGCAACACAAGAACAGTATGCCTACAACAAAAAATAATTTTACATACCTCCATGAGGCATTGAAGTGAAGCCCCAAAGTCAAACAAAGAAATAAACACCGGAGATTACCAATGCTAAAGGCAAAAAAACATATATAGCCATGAACGTGAAATTGAAATAAATAAAATCTCACCATTAGACATGAAATAAGGACAGAAAAACTACTATTTTAAACTAAAAAACCCCTAAATTGCAATTCGTACCGAGACCCGAACACCACCGGGAACCATCCCTAACGAGCCACAACCAAACAGAATCCGACCCGTAACCACCTCAACCTGGAGTCACGATCGAAACCCAACACCACTTGGAACCATCTCTAACGAGCCACCATCACAGCCCGCTTAGAGAGAGGGTGTTAGGGTTTGGAGTGGTGGCTGCAAAAAAAAGTGAGGGAGAAAGAGGAACATGAGCTTTTATAGCTAGGGTTTTGTTGGTATGTAAGAGCATACTGTGTATCGAACCCGTGCGCCTCGGTTTTATTTTTAGTTCGTTCAAATAATTTAGTCGATTATGTTCGATTTTAAAAACAAAACAAAATCGTGCAATATAGATATAATATTCGTGATCCGACACATAAATTCGGAACACAGGTTAAAATCGCGTTAATTAAATCGGTCGGTTTAATTTTTAGTTCGTTCAAATAATTTAGTCTATTACTACCCATTAAGATCCATTAAGGCCTAATATTGCCCATTAAGTTTAATTTGATCTATTATTGTTCATTGTGATATTTTAAGGTCCAATATGATATATTAAGACATATATTATCTACTGTTGTTCATTATGATCCATTATGGCCTAGTATCATCAATTAAGACATGTATGATCTATTATTCTCCATTATGGTCCATTCAAACAAACCTTTATGATGTAGTATTGTACATTGTAATCCATCAAGGCTCAATATGGTCCATTTACACATGTATTATCTACTATTGTCTTTTGTGATCGATTAAGGCTCAATATGAGCCATTATGACAAATATGATCTACTATTGTCCATTATGATTCACTAAGGCCCAATATGATTCATTAAGACATATATGATCAACCATCGTCCATTGTGATCCATTGAGTACCGATACTATCAATTAAGGCCCTTTATGGTCCATTAAGGCATATCTGATCTATTACTACCCATTGGGATCCATTAAGGCCCAATATTGCCCATTAAGTTTAATTAGATCTATTATTGTTCATTGTGATCCTTTAAGGTCCAATATGATCTATTAAGACATATATTATCTATTGTTGTTCATGGTGATCCATTAAGGCCTAATATCATCAATTAAGGCCCAATATGAGCCATTAAGACAAATATGATATACTACTATCCATTGTGATCCATTAAGGACTGATATGACCAATTACTACATATTATGATGTACTAATGCCCGTTATAATCCATTAAGTTACATAATAAAAGTAAAAAACACATTAATTAACATCAAAATCATAAATAGAATTAACCTTAAAAAGTTTTTTAACGGTGAAAATGATTGAAGAAGAAGATATGGGTGGTCGATGGTGATGATGTTGGAGAGTGGTTATGAGGTGTTAGGTGTTAGATTTTTTTTTTTTTTTTTTTTTTTTGGAGTTTATATAAAAATTCTAATAGCAAAAGACGGGGTTTATACTATTAGGCAGGGTTTTGATTCAAAAGATAGGGTTGGGTTGTATTTTTCTAATATTTTATTATCTTAGCTTAAAGACGGGGTGTTCTTTTAAAGACGGGGTTAAACTAACAGACAGGGTTTTTCATTAAAAGACGGGGTTGGGTTTAATTTTTTTAGTATTTTATTATCTTAGCTTAATGATGGGGTTTTCTTTAAAGACGAGATTAGACTAATAGACGGAGTTTTTTTTATTAAAAGTCGGGGTTAGGTTGATTTTTTTAGAATATTCTTTATGTTGGCAGAGATATTTTTATTATATTGAGCAAAAGACGGGGTTCAAACCAAAAACCTCGTCTTTATGTTTTTGGTTTGAACCCCGTCTTTTGCTCAATATAACTCGTCTTTATGTTTTTTTAACCCCGTCTTTAGCTCTCTTTTGTATTAATGTGTCAGTGATCCAAATTTACCGTTAAAAAAAAAAAAAAAAAAACATGAACACATACTTCAATAGTAAAAAATACTAAAGGTTATAGTATGCCTTGGGGTGTACCTTAATATTGATGTGGCATTTTAACTAATAATGCACTCCCTTCCCGTGTTAAGGGGCGTTAAGCTAGCTCTAACTTAACATGTTAACAAGAATAAAATGAGATAAAGGTACGGGGATGATGCAGGGTTAAGGAGCATTAAACTAATGTCCTTAAAGAAGCGAGGTGGTGTGAAAGAAGAAAATCCGGAGAATGTGGCATATACGTGGAATTAAAGATAGTTAAAGTATACCTTATGGTTCCAAATTCCAAATTATGATGAAACCGTTAAATCATCAATAATGAGCAGTCAAAACCGCCTAGCTAATTCAACAGGATGATTTGCAAGTTTGAATGGCTCAGTCGTTATTAACAGCTTATAAACTACTCAAAAAGTCTGAGTTGTTTATAAGAACAAGACCAACCAAAATACGTATTAGCGTTTGGCTATCAAGAAAAGGAAAATGATATAAAGTATAGATGACAACTTGGGGAGTGGTTGTAGACTTTGATTGGACGTTGGAAGGATATGGACCAAAAAGTTGTTATACAAATCTATTTTGGAAAGGTTAAAAATCAAAACCGATTCTGTCCATAAAAATTAAAGAAAAACAAATGAAAACAACTAAAATCATATTTAAAAAGTTAAATGAAACCTAAAAGGAAAATGTGAACAACTAACGGTGTTTGGGATTGATCATTTAACTTTAAAAGTGTTTTTTTTTAATTACTTATTAACTTATGATTTTTTTAAAAGTAATTTTAAAAAAAAAGTGTTTGGATTAGTTATTATGGAGGGAAAGTCGATAAACTATTTTTTTAAGTGTTTGGTTTGGCTTATTCACGTAAAATACACAAAAAATGAGTAAAATGTGGGTCGTTTGTCAATTTGAAATTGAAAAAGACAAACAGTTCAAAAAGCCAGGTTTTTGTGGCTTTTGAAAAATACTTTTTTAACTCATAGCAAGCCAAACAACTTATTCACTAATTGATTTTTCAAAAAGCAGATAAGTTAATAAATTGTTTCTAAACTCAATCCCAAACAATCGATCAAGTTAACCCAATAATAGAATTTTGAAAATTGAAGATGTAGAAATAAATACTCCTGATAGTATACTCCAACCCTAACTAATATATTGAGGGTTAGGATCAAATACACAATGAAAGAAAAATAGGAAGTCGTAGGAAGGGTATCAAACGGATTCCGATTGAACTCATTCAAGCGGCATTGGAACCGTCTCATTGAACTCTACGATCTTAGTTTTTAGGTTTTCACTTTTTTTGAATTTAGCTTGTAGTTTTTAGAATTTACGTTATATCAGTGTGTCTTTTATGCAGCATTGTGTCTTTTTCTTATTTTTATCATTGTGTCATTTTTGTGATTTATTGTGTTTTTTTTCTTCAGCGTTGTGTTATATTTTTTTGGCATTGTACTATATATTGTGGCTCATTGTATCATATCTCATGATCAATTGTGTTTTTTGTATCCTTTTCACCCTTCTCATTTTTGTTACACTATATAAAATAACTTGACCCAATATATTGATACAAAAAGTACAATGAGTATGTTGATATAAAAAACATTCTATCTCAAACAATAAAAGAAAATAGAATTCATAAACGCTTAAACAATAAGAAACATGTGTTAACAAACATAGGCCATAGGTTTAAGGTAAAATAGCGAAGACGGTGGATCTGCGATTGCAACGGCATTAGCTATGACAACAGCAAAGAGCGAAAAGACAACCGCAAAGTAAATAAAACTTAATCTATATACACGCATTACGTTGCCTGGACAGAACAAGGTGGAAGAAGAAAAAGAAAAGCATCGACACATGGTCGATCACCAACCAAGATCTGGTTGTGCTCACTGGAGAGAGTTTTTCCTATCCTGTCTTAACGTTACGGATATCTAACTTTGTAGTTAAACCTCAAAATTATCAGCAACTGTAAGAACAATTGTATTGTGAATAAATTAAATTAATAGATTGATTATAAATGTGGTAATTCCTTGTGTTAAAAATTTTAGCATCTGTTTGTTATTCATGAAGCTTAATAAGGTGCAGATAAACTGAACACAAATCTCCTACAGATAGAAAAAGCAACTTGGTGACATGATATAATCAACCATTTCCCAACTATGACCCTTTTTAGTAAAATAAAAAACAAGTTACTGAACTTTGTGCTAAAAACAAAAGGCAGTCTGGTTATGCTTCAGTGCCAGCTTTCTTGGAGATCGCGATGACGTTAAAGTTCATTGAGTTTGGATTTTTGGCTATCATTCCTTTGATCACTTTAGCAGCATCCTGCAAAAAAAACAAGTCGTCATAGAAGGATTTGAGTAAAACACTACGAGTGACTTTCAACATTTGACCCGTTTTATTTTTTGTTATTGGAGGTTAAACAAATTGATAGTAACCAAAGTTGACCATAAATAAATCAAAGTTATCAGCTCAACTTGAAAATTAATTCATGGAAGCAGAAGCCCACAGTCTAGTATGGTTAAGATACACTGTAGGTAGGCTCTAACTTTTGTTAGTTTTAATCAAGTTAGGCAGGTCTTAGGTGGCAATTTTGACCCGTTTATTTAAATATGTTGGTTTGTCTTCAGCTCAAATGGGTTAAATGAAAAACTAGCAAAAAGATGAGTTGAAAGCCACAAAAAAAATATACATAATGAGCATAGGATATTAACACCACTCGCCTAATACATATTTTAAAAAAGAAAAAAAACTGATACACTTAGCTACTAAAGTCATCAATTAATATCAAGAATTTGGGTTATTAAAAAGAAAAATTATATAACAAGGTTTCAGAAGTAGTAACAATTCATACAAGAGTAGGAGGCAATTTTTTTAAGCGAAAGAGCACATTGAGTACATGCTCTAAAGCCCAGCCCAAACACGAAAAACGAAGCCCAAAGAAGTCAATCTTAAAGTTCAAAGCTGCACAATTCCAAACAAGAAAAAGAAAAGCCCAAAACCATGTTGAATCTCAAACTGAAGATTTTAACATCAAATGTTTGGTATCAACTTAAGTCAAAATTTTGGCCCAATCTATGATAATGCTAAAGTCCCATCATGTCAGTGGTTTGGTGTTTGGGCATCTGAAGAGGATATTGCATTAACTATTTCAAAGATATGGCACCATGGTTATCAAAACTTACCTGCAATAAGGTGGTTGGTGAAGACGGTCCATGTGAAACTGGTGCAGTTCTCCTTCCATCAAGCTCATATAATTGCCCTGCAAATTATTAGAATATCAATAACTAATTTACAAGCATAAGCCACAAATAATATGAGAACTCAAGTACCAACCTAATATGTTGATTTATTATTAAATATTAAATGGAAAGAGTAAACCAATTTGGTTTCATGCCAAGGCGGTCAATTACAAAAGCGATACACCTTCTAAGGAGATTGATGGAAAAGCATATAGAGATGAAGATGGATCTTCATTTGGTGTTCATTCACCTTGAAAAGCATATGACAGTATGTCACGTAGGCTTATTTGGGATAGTTTGGAGGCTAGAGGGGTTCCCGGGAAGTATATAGACATTATTAGGTATATGTATGTTATGATTGAAACTAGTGTTCGTGCACCTGTAGGAGATAATAATGATTTCTTCCGTGTAGAGACCGGACTCCATCAAGGATCTACATTGAGTCCATTTCTCTTTGTGGTTGTGCTAGAATCTAGATGTGTTTTCTAAGTTGATTCAGGAGGGCGTTCCATTGTGCTTGTTTTTTGCTGATTGTGTTAGTAGCAGAGAGTAAACGGAGTCTGAATACGAAATTAGAGAAGTGGCAAGCAACCTTGGAGGGTAAAGGCTTAAGGATTAGTCGTTCTAAGACCGGGTACCTTTACTGAGAGTTCAATGCTACAGACGACGAGGACACTCAGATCACCATTCAGGGGCAAGTGGTTACAGAGGTAACTAAATTCAAGTATCTAGGATCGTTTGTTCAAAAGGATTAGGACATAGAAAATGACGTAGCCTGGAGTCCAGGTAAATGGTGTAGGTGGAGAGCAGAACTGGGGATTTATGCGATAGAAGGTTCCCAGCTAAATTAAAAGGGACATTTTATATGGTTTCAGTTAGGCCTGCTATGTTATATGGAACATATTGCTAGGCCGTCAGGAAGACACCGACGCATAGGCTAGAGGTTGCACACCAGGAAGGAATACGAATACACTAGCCGAAGTTCCCGCTTTCCCGAGTTTGCTGTGGTTATATTGAGGTGGAAAGACCACCCGGAACCATAGTTATCAAAAGTCATCGCCTTGACCGCCTAGGCGACCAATTTCCTAGAAGCCATCAAATCCCGTTTTTCCCTCCTAGATAAAAAAAAAAGCCACGGCCTGATTTTTAAAACCTAATCCCTTGACTAATATACTTGACCATTACTTACCAATTTATAGAGATAAATCTAAATCTTAGTCAAATCTTTTTTTTTTAAATATATTTGATTTTTAAAACACTTATAGATATTGAATTATTCTTAAATATATAAACACCTTAACTCATTGATTTACCATATCAACTGATTATGTCTACTAAATAGTTATCAAAGGCGTGTTAATCCTTTTAGCAGGTACGGCTAAATCATTCAGTTTATATTTATATTATTTTATAAGATGATTGCTATTTGTAATGATTTGGTGATTTTTTTTTATTTTTTTTATTTGCGCATTTTTTTTCTCAGGCCCACGCTTTTTTTTGCGCTTCTCGCCTAGGCCACAAACAAAGCCTAAGCGCCTTGAGTGTGCCTCATGCCTTTGATAACTATGCCCGGAACTCCCTGTGGAGGGTAGGGGTTTTATGAAAAAACAATAAAGTTGCTGGCTACCCTAGAGAATTATACACATAAACTTCATACACATGTTTAGATCAGGGAATTATAGTTAATGGTAGTGCTAGAATCTCTAATAATTAAAAAAATAAATGAATGTTACAGTTGGGTCTCATAGTTCTCGCATCATCTATGGTTCTGTATTGAGTCCTCAATTATAATATTCGTATATATAGAGAGAGGTGGGGGAGGGATGTTTACCATTTACACATGCAAAGCAGATGAAATGATCATTCACATCATCAGAAGCCTGCATAAAGAAATGTGAATTTGGATTAAATGTGACCATACAAATTAGGCACAAAAAATCAGATTCACCACAATCTAACTGGCACTTAGAAATTCCTACTAGATCAATAAACTAAATTATTTAGGCACTTGAAATTGGTTTTCACTTAACTCTAATCAATAATAATAAAGGTCAACAGTTGAAGGTGATATCATTAATCGTTACATTTACATAACCATAATCTAAAAAGAATTATCCAGGAAGTTCAACTCACCTCCGTCTCACCAGCAGCTACTGCATCTGAATGTGCAACTTCCATTTCTCTATCATTCTCAAGATAAAGAGCACGCTGTACACAAAACAAAATGCATATCATATAAATAACTAAATAAGAAAGGATAGCAAAACATAAATCTCAATCATCAAGGTCACACCATCGAAAGTAAGTTTATAAAAATATAATACCTCCATTGGATCCATATTTGCGGTAGATTTGTAAAATCTATCCAAGAATGAATTCTCAACTGGGAAAAAAAAAACACCTATTATTTGATGATAGGTAACTTATGTATCAATAAGTTTAACATGAAATGACTAGTGGTACCAAGCTTTATCTCTGAGGTAAGATTGCCTATAGCATGAAGAAGACCAATTGTTCCACATGCATTTCCCACTGTTTGTCTCATGAAGTAAACTCCATCGCAAGGATCCTGCAGTCATACATGAAAATAACAAAGACTAAGTAAAACTGCCTTCAACTAGAAATGAAGATTTGCTAAAATATAAACTTTTATGGTAAGTTATTTTCAATATTGAAAATAAGACGAAAAAAGGAAACGTGGCTATGGTAATTCTTAATGAGTAGTCCTACCTTTTTAGTACAGTCTTGCTTTAATCTTTCTTGCTCGCTCTGAATATATGCAAAGTAAAAAGACTTAATCAGTATGTACATAACAGTCCAAAGACAATGAAGTAATTCAATTCATAAAAGGTTTAAAACACGAACCTCGGGTGTGATAGGGTAAAGAAATAGCACAGCAAGTACTGGCTTTGGGACCATCTCCAAGAGTTCTTCATCCAATCCGTATACATCATCGCATTCTGCCTCACCAGGGGGAAGACCCAGGCCCCAAAGAAACTATATACAAAAATGAACTGTTAAAACTCATCTAGTAAGGAAAAAAAACACTAATACCAATTTGCAGATGTATCACCAAACTAACCCAGTCCCACATAGACAACTCATGAATTACTTTTCAATGCCAAAGTAAGTTCTGACTCCCCATTGTACTTGTGCAAAGAAAGATGGAACTTGAACCACCTAACAGTTAAAATCAAGTTCCCATTCACATAGTGGATGTATTAATAGATGACTACACAGAAGCCATTTGTTCATGAAGTTAGATGGGTATCATTGAATTCAGATGAGACTGAGTGACTGACAATGATAAGACTGACTTTAGGATCCAAGAGTGTCAATTTGTTGTCATGCCCTTTGGGCTATCTAATGCCCCAACAACAATCCCAAAACTCATGACTTCAGTCTTCAAACCATTTCTAGGAGTTCTTATATGGCATCCTAGTACGAACTTCAAACAATGTTTCTTATTTGTTAAGTATTCCAATTGTACATTTGGAAGCCACTCAAGTAGATTCTAGCCATATGAACAGTGGCACAGAAAGAAGGTCAAATAGCCTCCACAGAAACCATATAAAGCATATAAGATGTTTCATTGGCCTTAAGGATATTATAGAAGGTTTGTATGAGATTAATGGGAAAACAGCAAGACCTCTTCAGCATGCCTTTTGAAGAAAGGGGGTGGGTGGGTTAGGAGGAGCATTTAACATCAATGACACAAACCCAGTATTAGTTCTACTGAACTTTGATGATTTTTTTTCCTTTTTATAGAAAGTGAAGCTTCAAGGGTGGGTATGGGTAAAGCCATAACATAAGCAAGAACAAACATCTAATTGTCTTTTCAACAAAGCCCTAGTCCTAAGCAGTGACCATAGTAGATCTTCTAGCCATGGTAACTGCTATTGGGACCACCAAGCCAAGCGTTTTATCTTGGAAGAGAAGTAATCTAATTTCACTCTACAAAAATGGCCAAGTGATGCAGATATGTCAGGGGGGTGGTGCTATCCAGAATATTGGGCGTCGCTATATATAGTTTGTTTACCGGTATTAAAAATAAAAATCAAGTTAAGGGTCACCACACGACATGATGGGACACAACACTGCAGAGCTGCTGCAACTTACCCAGGGAAGACCGTTTCGGATTGAGATCTTAATTCGTCAGCAATTTCTGGAAGAACTCTAATTAGCTCATCAAACCTCCTTAGCTGCCTACCCCACAGGGCAAGATCCCTTCTCAAGAAGAAGGTGGGAAGTCATCAAACGGCCCACACCTATCACTGAGTCAGCTGAGTTTAACACCCACTTCCTAATTCCTATATTCATTTACCATATAACATGACACATGTCGCTCGCTCGCTCGCTATGTATCAAATCCAGTTAATGGCTCCAGATGTGTGTAATGTATGTGAGGTTGGTTATATATGATAACATCAATAGAGCAGTTAATTTGGATTTAGGCCTAATAAATTATTATGCCCGGCTTCTTATGCTTGATCTTAATAAATCATAGTCCATACATGAGGATTACTAAAACATCATAATAAGATCATACCGGATAAATGTTATCAACGATTAAAATAAAAATAAAAAAATAGAGGAAGAAGAAACCTGATTCATAACATCGGGGTTTGCTTCGAGTGGAAGCCATCTTTTAGAAGAAGGAGCAGTTTCTGCCATTGTTGATTGTTGGGAGGTTGATTGCTGAGATGCAGGAGGAGGAGAGAATATAGTAGTAGCGTGTAGAATCCAACACCTCTTGGCTAAAGCAATGCTTTTTTTCACCAAAGTATTCTGATTTCACTAAAAAATTGATATGCAAAAAAAAAAAAAAAAAAAAAAAAAAAAACTGCATATTTACCCCGAGCCAGGACCTTGATATTTGGCCGTAATTAGTTAAACCCACGACAACAACAAAAATGGCAACACAACATTCCCCAATTCTGACAAACAAAACCAGCGCAAAAAATTGGGGAAAAAGAAATAAAAAAACCCGACTCAGATGTCCGATCATTATCGTCGTTGCAAAATAAAGTGACTCAGATGTCGTAACGGCTGCAACTAGAGTTATAGTACTGACACGTGGTGTACTCATCTAGGAAAGAGGAAAATAACCTATTGAATTATGTTAAAGTTTATAGGTTATATGATAATTTTATTAAAGCCTAGAGGGTGTAAACGAAAATCTAAGCTAAAAGAAAAAAAAAAAGACAAAAATAAATGTTTTCACTAAAAGACCAAAAACATACTATTGCAAAGATTAAGTAATTATATATAAACAGGGGAGTGATAAATTGAAAACCCTCTTTCGTTAAGAAAACTTAAAAAACCCATGTAAAAACCAAGCCATTTTAAAAACATGTTAATTTGTTCTAAAAACATGTCAAATTGGTACTGAATAAATTATGTGGTCTCGGCTGAGATGATATCATTACATGCAATTTGAATGAATAATGATTCCTATAGCAGCTTTAACGCGACATTATGTACCAATGAAGGGTTTGGAACCAACAATATATCTAATGAAGGGTTTGGGATCAACAATATATCCAAGTCTCCAGCCCCAATGTAGATACAGATTGACGACATTATTAATTAACTAAATCTCTACCACCAGAACATAACATATTTTAGCATTGACACAAAAAAAGCTATAAAAGGCAACAATTTGTAATGGTTGCTACGATATTCTTAATTAGCTAAATCTCTAGCACCAGAACATAATCACTTTTAGCATTGAGACAAAATCTCTTTAGCGTAGATGGATGCATTCTAATATCTACTCCTTAATGAATTTTTCCCCTTCTGCTACAAGAAATTAAAAAGTCTATTAAGCCATGACTCTGAACTCCAAAGTAGTATCTACAAGCTGTGAGACAAAAAAGCCTGGTGATAATTACTATACATAAGGCTTTACTCAAATATCTGCTCAATAGGGGACTATGTTGAATGTGAAATGCATATCAATAGTCTCATAGACTAAATGTAACAGGATAGTGCTCATATAGACAAAAAAGAAACCATCAGGCTTAGTTTATAGCTGGCTCAAAATATTTATTTTCCTAATGCATTTTCATTAGGTATATCAACGACACATAAAGCTCTTGAGGTATGAAAAAGTAGACAAGATTTTCATATTTCATGAAAAGATATAGACCATTTGACCTTACTAAAGCATTGTTGCAGTGTGAGCAGACCATTTCCTAGTCTGCAATGTTTAACCATTTTAGGAAATCAATGTGAGTATACCATTTCTACACTCTGCACTCTTTCACAGTTTTGTAGCCTTTACAGTCTACCATATGAGCTAATTTCATAAGCAACAAATAGCTACTATTGACTTTAAACATTACAATTATCATGAGCTATTTGTAAAAGAAATTAGAAAACAAATAATATGAAGCAACCATTAAGTTAAAAATAAAACTGAATTAAGTAAGTTCTCAAAACACATATACAATACAAATGCAATTACTTGAAGTAATTCTAGTAAAACATTTTTTAAATTGATACCACATCTTTCCATATAAAGTTGTGGCTCTGTTTAGAACATAAATCACAACCTTTTTTTTCAAAATAGTTATATTTAACGGAGAAGAAAACAAGACATAGTCAAATGACAACTGAAGTAAAAAATTTCAATAAAAACAATATACTAAAATTAGATATATTGCCTTTTAATATTAAAGTTAAAGAATACTATATGATTGTTTGTTCAAGATTTTGTAAACAAGGGTATTGTGTTGAAATGCTTATAGTTTTAGGAGTCTCCAAAGTCAACTCGATGAGGCTGGGCATGTGAAAAATGATTACATGCTGGTTTGAAGAACATGGTTTTTAACTTGGTGCTTCATGGTTCGAACTTGATGGACTACAATGTCGTCTCAATCTGACCCATCATATATCAATAACTACATGCTGAAATACACTTCACACACCAAAACACCTAAAATAGCATCAATATATCAAGAATCACACACTAAAAGCACACACATTTAGACCCAAAGACATCACAAAACCCTTAATTTATCAAGAAAATTAAAGAATAGAGGAGGGTTAGGAGGGAGCTGACCTGTACATGAAGGGCTAAATGGAAGATAGGAAATAGTTATAATCCCGGCTTGAGTGTGGTGTTCTATAAGGACAAAGAGGATTGACGAAACTACTTTTGATACCTTAGTCTAATTCATGTTTCTGCAAAATAATTCTAAGTATAGAAACTGCTGAAGAAGAAGACTAAAAGTGTTGAAGAAGAAGATATCAAGTGCTGAAGAGTAATGATCAGAAGTTTTGAAGACCAACCAGACAAAGTCTCTGAAGAACTGGTGAAGACAAACTACTCATCAGTAGTTTGTTACTCATCAGATGTTTTATAGAAGCTTCTAGCCGCCTTATACTTCAGTAGTTTAGTTTAATATCACTTTTGTTAAAGTCTTTGTTCAAATACCAATGCTACAGCATGTTGTAGTATTTGTACATATTATATTGCTTCAATACTTCTCTTGTACGTATACTTTTGGTCTATAAATAGATGGGTTCATCCCACTATTTTAGACAATCCCTGTGTAGTTATAATTTCCATTATATATGAGAATCATTTGAAGCATTTACTGTTTTATTCATTAACTATTTTAAATTCTCATTTACTGCTTTAGTTCATACGTCAAGGGGGAGTAATAACTCCTGTTTAAAGTGAAGCTTTAACTTGAACACTTTACATTTATTCCGCTGTGCAAATTACTTTGATAGTATTAAAACAAGTGTTCATAATAAGAATCTCTTTATAAACAAGAAACTGATCCAACAATTGGTATCAGAGCATCTGGTTCATCTGATCAAATATCAATGTAACAAATTGAGAATCAGACATAGGCTCTTATTGATATGCAATAAAGGATTTCAGTTCACTTTTTAAACATCCATCACTTTAAGAAACCATTGATCAATCAAATTTCATAAAAATGGACCCTCATAATATTGGATCTGCCAACAAGCCTCCTATGCTAGTCAGAAATGAATATAATATCTGGAAAATGAGGATGGCACATACTTTATCTCAACAAAATACTGGATGTTGAAAGTCTGTCATGTATGGACCCCATAAACCAGTAATAACAGATTCAGAAACTAAAGTAGAAAGAACAAAAGAACCAAAAGATTACACTGAAGAAGATTTCCTAAAACTTGAGCTGGATGCTAAGGCATGCTCTATGTTGGCTATGGCTCTCCCAAATGAAATATATGTTGGGCTTTTACATTGTAAAAGTGCCAAAGAGTTGTGGGATTGCTTAAAAGAACAGTTTGGAGGAACTGATGAGGTGATAGCCAACACCAGAGAAATTCTTGCTCAACAATATGAAACCTTTACTCATGTTAATGGAGAGACTTTAACACAACAATTTTTATCTTCATTAATATATGAGTTAAAGTTAAATGGTCAGACCTACACAAATTCATCTATGCTTCGTAGATTTTTAAGGTCTTTACCAGAAAAATGGGAAACTTATTCTATAGTTCTCAGGTCAGGACCAGATGTTGATTCTCTCTCACTCACAAAATTACATAGGAGATTACTTACTTTTGAAAGAGAAATCAATTAAAATAAAAAGTTACAAAACTCTGGTAAAACTGCTGATGACTATATTCCAGGTAGCACAGCACTATTAGGACAAGATTCACCTTCTTGTTCTAATGATTTTGGATCTTTTGATAACATTGACATAACTGCTGGGATTTCATCAGAAAGATCATATCCAGCTTATGACAATGAAGAAACTTGCCAACCTACTGATAACATGTGTTTTATAATGGATGACTTAAAAAATTTCAGTACTGATGACTTAGAGGAAATGGACATACTACACCAACTGGCCATGTTAAGTATTAAAACTAACAAAGTTTATAAAATGTCAGGAAGTAAATTTCCAGGACTGAACAGTTCAACAAAAGTTGGTTTTGACAAATCAAAACTGAGATGTCATAAGTGTCAGAAGTTGGGACACTTTGCTAGAGAGTGTAGAAGCTCTAGCTTTAACCAATCATAGTCTGGAAACCAATCAAACCCTAGTTACACTAGGAATTTTGAAACATAGGGAAGTGCACATTTTGTACAGGCACAAACTCCACAAATCCAATATGTGTCACAAATACAATATGTACAGATGCCTGCTCATCAACAACAAAGCCAACAACAGATGCCTTCCATTCCTGCTGCTCAACAACCTCCACAAGATCAACAACCCACTCAACAAAGTCTTTTCACAAATGGGTATGTTGACTGGAGCAGTCTTCCTTTTGACACAAAAGAATGCAGTCCTTATGCAAACAATAAAATGTTTGACATCAATTGGGGTGAACATGATAATGACAGAAAGAACTTTGCCTTAATGGCTTTTGAGGGATGCTCCTCTAATGCTGCCTAATCACAGGTATCAAAAGAGTTTCTTTTAAAACTTTGCTCAAAATCATGCAAAGAATCATTTCTTTAATAAGAGAGGCCAATGTGCATCTACAGGGCAAGGCCAGTGACTCTGAAAGAAAATACACTCAAATGAAATGTGATTTAACAAGAAAACTTGCTTCAAAAACAAAAGAAATTTCTAAATTGACTAATAATGCTATTGAAACCCAAGCACAAATAAAAAGCATGATAGAAAACCTAGGAAATGTCAGAAAAGAGCTTGCTGACACCAAGGTTGACTGTGAAAATTGGGTGGAGCCATGTAGAGGTTACCAAATGCTACTTAACAAACAAACTGTATCAAATGTTAAGTTTGGCATAATCACACAGAATCACCAACTGATTTTACTCCCAAATCTGCTGATGATGGGAGTAAAATGGTTCAAACTTTGACATGAAAGACTGCACATCTTTTCATCAGAACTTTCTTAAAAATGAAAAAGAAAGTCATGCAAAAGTAGAAATAACTGACGTTAAATCATCAGTAGTTTCATCTACATCAGGAGTTGAGACCCTGAAAACTACTGATAACCAAATTCAAAACTTAACAATTGTCAGTACTTTGCCTTCCAAAACTCCTAAAAATTTGAAAGAAAAGGCAAAACCTTGTGAAATTTGTGGTCTGTTTAACCACAAAACATAATTTTGTTGATATAGAAAAGGAATTCAGTACAACAAGAAGATTTTACAACTGGTTGTGGGAAAACAAATCAAACAAGATTATGAAAACACTTTCTATCCCATCAAATTTCAACCAAGTAACACCTTTTCTCAGAGAAAGACTAAATCTCAACCACAGTCTTCCTTTCAAAATTCTTTTTCAGAAGTTAGACCAAAACCTTCAGTAGTTTCACAGACTGCTGAGGTAAAAGATTTGCTAAATATGGTTAAACTTATGATGACCAAAGTTGATGGTGAACCTCAAAAAGGTCCCACCATTATTCTTAACAATAAATCCATTGCCAAACAGACATGGATTTCTAAAATTGGTCCACTACAAATTGCTACTATTCCTGTTCTCAAGATCAAACTGTTAGGATCTGAGTTTGATTGTTTTGATTTGTTTAAAGTAAAATGAGAAATGAATGAAGTGAATATATATGGTAAGTGTAGCGGAATAATAAACTGTAATCAAAACAAAAGGAATAAATGTTTTCTTAATCGAAAGCTTTCATTATATTGAAAGATTACAATCAATTACAAGTACTCCCCCTCAGCCTGATCACTCTGTGATTGTTTGTCTGAAAGAATGTTGCGAGTGACCAATAGAACAGTACAAGCACTGTTCTATTTATAGACAAATCTAAACCACTGGTGACCTAGGCTGACGTCACCTAAGATAGTGACCTCTAACAGAATAACAACATAAAACATCTGCCCTATACAAACTACTGTTATATTACAAAACACTGTAAGGTAAACTACTGTCGAGGAAAACTCTGATGGTCTTGTATCATCTGTTGGAGCCTAAGTGCTGTTGGCTCCAACAGACCTTTAGTCTTCAGCACTTGATCAGCAGTTGTTCTTTATCAGACCTTTGGTCAGCAGTTGTTATCCAGCAGTCCTTTGTAGCAGCAGTTGTCATAGCAGTTGTTTAGGTGGATCAGTTGTTAGGGTCAACAGTCTTTTGGAAAGAGTATGTTGTAAAGGCTGTTTATTTATGTGGATCAACTGTTAATATATTTTGGCTTTTCAATCATCTGTTCTTCTTCAGGTCAGCAGACCAAACAATCTCCCCCTAGAACAGATGATGCCAAAACTAAACTTTATTCTTGATCTTTATTCCTCATCAGACTTTCTCTGATTTGACCTTTGAATTGTAACTCAAAGTTCATAGAGTATAGGTCTTCTGCATCTCTTTCAAGCTCAAGGTTCAGCAGTGTTTGGAGGTCATCTGCACACAGGCTATATGCATCATCCATGCTTAGCTTTTGAGCTTCTCCATCTGATCTGAGCAAAGTCAATTCATGGGTGTCTTTGTTGACCTTCCATTTTAGAATTTTTGAATCAGAGGATTTGCTGAGATGTACTTTTATTCTGGATGAGTTTGGTGATGGAGGTCTCCCAATGAGTTCTCTGAGTTTTTCAGTGATGGGATTTGAGAAAAAGTGTACTTGATTGAAGAGGCCCTCCTTTATATAAGTATCAGCAAACTTCTTTTGATCCTCTTCAGACATTTCTTTCTTTTTCTTGAATTGTCTTCTAGCAGCAGCTGATAGATCAGAAGTATCAAGTAGGCTGTCTAATGTAAAAGCCTGTTGAGGTCTCTTCATCAGTGGTTCATCAGGGTAGACAGGTTTTCTGGGTAGGTTGGGGTCTTTCTTCCTGTTTTCTTCCAGTTTCTTGTAGGTTTCAACCAACCTCAGCTCAGACCACCTTGCAACAGACTTCATCTCCCCATAGTCAGTAGCCATAATTTCTTGTCTCATTCTTTTGAACTTCAAGGCTCTGGCTGGATCTCTGCCTTTACTGAAATCAGGGGTAGAGACCTTAGCTGGGGGATTCTTGGCCATCTCTTCAATTCTTAAGAGTTCTTCTCTGAGAGCATGGGTGGTCCAGCCTGCAAACTGTTTCTTGTTTGCTTTATAAGGCATGGTTGCCAAGATCTATTCAAGAAGTGATTCCCTAACCTCCCTTTCCATGTCACTGCTGAGAGGCATGGTAGACATGGAGTTGCTCAGGGTCTTAGCAAAATCTTCAATCCTTCTCAATTTGCTAAGCTCTGCTGAATGGATGCCCTGAGCAGTCCAGTCATCTTTCCCTTTGCATTTCTCTTTTATGATGGCATCTGCCTGTTCAGCCTTGTATTTTAGATACGTGTCTATGTTTAGGGGAACAGGAAAATGTGGAAGAGAAGGGAAAGATCTTTCAGATGGATGTTTAGTATTATAGAAGGATTGCATTTCCCCCTTGAGTAGATCAAGTTCAAGGGGATACTGAATAGCCAATGGTGTGATGGTTGGTGGTGGTCTATGGGATGTGAATTGTGATGTGTGTGGTGAGAATGATGAAAGTGGAATGCCAGATATGGGTGTAGATTGTGTTGTTGAAGTAGTAGGTGGTGATGTGTGAATGTTTTCATCCTGTACAACAAAGGTAGATTTCCTCTTCCTTTTGTACAAGATTTTTGGTGATGGTGGTGTAGTGGCAATAGTTGTGTTAACATCGGTTGGCACTTTTGTAGGACCAGCAGATGTTTGGGATTTAGGTGGTGAAGTGGTTGTTGGTTCAGTGATTGGTTTGGTGGCTGTGGTGATAGGTTCAGATGTTGGTTTGGTGGTAGTGGTGATAGCTTCAGATGTTGTGGTGGTATCAGTGGTTTGGGTGGTAGTAGTGGTTTTGATAGCAGTGGTTTTAACAGCCAGTTTAGATGGTGGTTTTCTGATATGTTTGGCAGGCATTTTCTTCCTTTTAGAGGAACCCACATCTTCAACTTCCTGCTGTTGTTCCCTTTTCTTTTGTATCAAAGCCTCTGCCTTGACTTCCAAAGTGTCAGCCCTCTTTTGCTTATCTTCAGTAGCTTTTTCAGCTTCTTCATTAGCAGAGTTGTCCACTTCTTTAGCTTTGCTGGTTTGGACATTGGATTGTTGTTGTTGTGGTGCTGTTTGGGTAGACCCTGGTTTGTTGGAAGACTTTGATTGACCTTTTTGTGAAGGTGGACAACCAAAGGGATCTAGCTTTGGCAATCTATCTCTGCCACTCTCCCCCTTTTTGGCATCATCAGTTGTGAAGTCATCATTATCTTCATCTCTGAGAATTGTGGTAGGGGCAGAGCCAGTGGTCTTCAGCAGATGGTCTTTAATGGCTTGAATGTCTGCATGGGTATCTTTGTACCTAGCATCTACCATATTTCTGATTTCAGCCATGTAGGTTTTATGAGTCTGATCTGCTAGTTTTCTGTGAGCTATGATGATGGGAGAAACAGATTTCCATAGCTCACTAGCAATATCAGCTGTGGATGGTTGACTCTTGGTGAGAGTAGCCAAAGATCCCAATATTGTCTTGATATCTGATTTGATATCAGCAACAGAGGTTTCAATGGACTGTACTTTGGCCGTCAATGCTTTGGTATTTTAACTCATCACCTAAGTTAATAGGATCATCTGAATTCCTACCAGTGGTAGTTGTAACTGGTTCAGTCCTAGGAGGTGAGTCCAAGGGATGAGAACCAAATGCCCCTTTTTCTTGGTTCTGGGGACTTCTAACTGATTTTGGGGACACTATAGTGGCCTCATCAGTTTTTGCCTTCAAGGGAGTCTTAGTTATGTAACCACTGTCCTGTTGTGAGACAATGGTCTCTACATCAGTAGTGGCTGCTCCACTTGAAAACTCACCTAGAGTTTCATTGAATTCTAGGGGTGTAACCTCCTCTTCTGCTTGTGGGATGACTGATTGAGTTTCCTCAGTCCCAGTCACTTGTGGAGGTATACTCTCATTAATAGGTGAAGGAGAGGAACTGGGATTTTCCTGAGTTTTCTCAATAGCCTCAAACAGAGGTTGCATGGTTTGAGGAACATGTGTTGGTGAAGGTGGAGGAGTAAAAAAGAGAATTAGCCCTGGGAGAGGGGCTTGTGAACATATGGCCAAGTGAATCAAATGTATCATGATGTGTTTCCCCTTGGCTTACAACATGATCCTTTTGTGAGGATGCATGAGGAGTTTGGTCAGGTTGAGATATTACCAACTGTTGTGAGGAAGTAACAGCAGTGGTTTCTTGTTGCTTTTGTGTTGCAACAGGGTTATCTTCTGGTATCTCATCTTCCAGAAGTCCCCTTTTTGGTTGAGTGGTGGTTTTTGTGGATGGACGTTTTCTTTTAGAAGTGGCTGGTGTGGGTTTCACAGCACTGGATGTAGTGCCATGATCACCAGGAGCAGTGGGCTCAACAACAGAGGTTTGGACAACAGTTGTTGTCTTAGTCCTCTTTGTTTGTGTTTTGGAAACTTTTGACACTTTTAATACCTTTTCTTGGGTGGTTGAACCCAGCATTAATGTGAAAGTTTCATCAGCTAGACTCTTCATTTGAATAGACTCACCCTTTTTGAAATCTTTTTCAGGTAAAACCTTTTGAAGGATTACACTCAAAATTCTTGGGTAAATCAAAAAAGCATTATTAGACCCAGACTTTATGGCTTTCACATTTGACACTAAGTCCATAAACAGTCCCTGGGATAGATTGAAGTCAGAATCTGACAACATAACATAGCCCAAGTACTGAATCCTCAATGGGATTTCATTAAAGGAAGTGGACTTAGCAGAGACACAGAGAAGGAGGGTATGAAAGAAAAATTTCATGACTGGTGGGAAAAACTTTTTGAAAAGTGTTGACCCAGTCATCTGTGCATCATAACCTCTTTCCTGAAATTCTGTGTGAAGCTCTGCCTTAGGGAAAGAATCTTTACCTGACAGGTCATTAAGTGAGAAGGTTGTGGATATGAGGTCAGGGGTAATGACGATACTTGTCTCTCCAATTTTTGAGATAATGGATGTAGGCTTTTTGTCTTGAAGAAGAAACTCAGCGTTTAACCAGAATTCTTGGAGGGTATCAAGATAGAAATGGGCATCAGCGGTTAGAATTGTCAGGTATTTGGATTGTAAAATGATGTCGATGGTGGAATGGAATGGAATGGAGTGTTTTCATCTGTTTTTACCAGATATGGGAGATAATTGTGGGTGGCTTTAGCTTGAAGATCCATTATAATGGATTCCGAGTGTGAGAGTGAGTGGAATTGGAGCAAGGGTTTGAGAATGAAGAAGGCGGTTTCAGTATTTTGAATACAATGAGACAGTGTAACGACTGTTGTGATAAATCAGGGTTTTTATAGGCTCTGGTGAAACCACTGATGTGGCCAAAACTCTGCTTGTAGGAGCAAACGTGGCAAACATCTGATGGTTAAACATCTGGTGGTGTACAACTGTTGCCAAAGATCTGATTCAAACAGCTGTTGCTTTACCAAAGTGCTGATGCTAACAACACTTGATTTTTTTAATCTAGATAGATATATGTATATATGTATAGATATATATATATATAGATAGATAATGAAACAGTTGTTTTATCTGATCAGAGGTTTGAAACAGATTTTTCAACCAAGCAGTGATTGTTTTATCTGATCAGATGTTTGAAACAGATTTTTCAACTAAACAGTGGATAGAATGGATGAAACAGTGGTTGTTTTATCCTTAACAGATTTTTCAACCAAAAAGCTATTTTTAAGGATGGATTTTGATTTTCTGAAACATTTTAATGCTTTTATTAAAAACATTTGTGTTGTTTAATCCATGTTTAACATACCAATTCTAGAAATCAGATTTGTAAAGGTAGATGTGTCTAAAGCTTTTGTCAACACATCTGCCAACTGATCCTCTGTTGGAACATGGTGCAGAGAAATCAAACCTTTTTCATAGCTATCCCTAACAAAATGATGTCTGATGTCAATGTGCTTGGTGGTTGAGTGAGAGACTGGATTCTTGATGATATTTTCAGCAGCTTGACTGTCCAACATGAGTGGAGTCTTTAGTGCAGTTATCCCAAAATCCAGCAATTGATTTTGAAGCCACATGAGTTGGGCTGTACAGCTTGCAGCAGCAATATATTCGGCCTCAGCTGTTGAAGTTGAAACAACTGCTTGCTTTTTGCTTTGCCAAGAGACTAAGGCATTCCCTAGAAATTGGCACCCTCCTGAAGTAGACTTCCTTGTGGTGTGGCAGCCAGCAAAATCACTATCTGAATAACCTGAAAGCTCAATGTTTCCATTAGCAGGATACCAGATACCAAGTGTGGGAGCACCTTTTAGGTATCTGAATATCCTTTTCACAGCAATAAGGTTTGACTTTCTGGTTGAAGCCTGGGATCTTGCACAAACACAAGTGGCAAACATAATGTCTGGCCTTGATGCAGTTAAGTACAATAAAGACCCAATCATGCATCTGTAGTGTGTTTGATCGACCAGTTCATCCTTGTCATCAATAGTGAGTAGCTTGACTGTACTCATGGGTGTACTACATGGCTTACAATCATTCATCTCAAATCTAGTTAACAAATTTTTTACATATTTATTTTGATGAATGAATGTGTCATTTTACAGTTGTTTCACTTGGAGACCAAGGAAACACTGAAGTTCACCCATAGCACTCATTTCAAACTCTGCTATCATGAGTTCCCTAAACTCTTCACACATTTTGTTACATGTGGATCCAGAAATGATGTCATCCACATATATTTGAACAATCATTAAATCTTTCCCTTTCCATTTCAAAAATAAGGTTTTATCAATTTTACCTCTTGTGAAACTAATGGATAAGAGAAAGGTGGAAAGAGTTTCATACCAGGCCCTAGGTGCTTGCTTGAGTCCATACAAAGCTTTATTTAGCTTGTAGACATGATCAGGATGGAAGGTGTCTTCAAAACCAGGTGGTTGACATACATAGACCTCCTCCTGAATTTTGCCATATAGGAAGGCACATTTGATATCCATCTGATACACCATGATGTTGTGGTTGACAGCAAAGGCTTGAAAGAGTCTGATAGCTTCTAACCTTGCTACAGGAGCAAAGGTTTCATCATAGTCTATTCCTTCTTCTTATCTGAAGCCTTGAACCACAAGCCTGGCTTTATTCTTGACAACTATACCCCTTTCATCAGTTTTGTTTTTGAAGACCCACTTTGTACCTATTGAACAAACATCCTTAGGCAGTGGTACAAGTTCCCATACTTGTTGTCTTTTAAACTGAAGGAGCTCTTCTTGCATAGCTTCTACCCAACTGTTGTCTTTTAGTGCCTCTTGGTACTTGACAGGTTGTGTGAGAGATAGAAAACCTGCAAAAAGACAGATATTTGAGGATTGGCTTCTTGTTAGCACACCCTCTCTGATGTTGCCAATGATTTGATCTGGTGGATGAGCTCTTAGGTAGATTAGATCTCCCTGATATGGTATGATGGCATTTTGAGGTGAAGGACAGAGGTTTGGTGACTCTGTTGGTGTAACATCTGTTTGTACTTCTGTAGTGCCATCAGATGTTTGAAATGAAAGTGGGGGAATGGGTCCAAGTGGTGTAAAACTGGACTGACTTTTGTCAACAGATGTTTGAGTTTTGTCAACAGCTGATTGTGCAGTGGATGTGAAGGGTGAAGCAGTGGTTTGAGGGTAAGACTGGCCAACAGAGGCTGACTCAGCTGTGATAGAGTTTTGACAGTTGTTTTGAGCAGCTGTTTCCTCTGAGGCAGAATAGATTTTATAGTGACTTGGGATCACAACATCTGTTCTGTAATCTTGTTGTGGAGATTGTGGAGTACCTGCATTGTTAGTTTTAACAGTGATATCTTCAAATTTGAATATATCTAAATCAAACAACTCAGCAGGATTTGCTGGGATTTTTAGGGATGAAAGTTCATTGAACTTTACATTCAGAGTTTCTTCTATTGTCCTGGTCCTTGTGTTAAACACTTTATAGGCCTTGGTAGTAGAAGAATATCCTAGAAATTATCCACAATCTACTTTGGCTGCAAATTTTGAAATGGAATCTTTGAGATTTAAAATGAAACATGGGCAGCCAAAGATTTTGAAAAATGAGATTAATGGTTTGATTTTGAACAAAACTTCATAAGCAGTCTTTTGATGTCTTGGGTTGATCAAAACTCTGTTTTGAACATAGCAAGCAGTGTTTACAGCTTCTGCCCAGAAGGACAGTGGCAAACCAGAATCTACTAGCATGGTTCTTGCAGCTTCAATAAGAGTTCTATTTTTCCTCTCAACCACCCCATTTTGCTCTGGTGTTCTTAGGATGCTGTACTGCCTCACAATCCTTTTTTACACACACAAGTCAGCCAACTCCTTATTTTTAAACTCTATTCCATTGTCACTTCTAAAGACTTTTACTAGCAAGTCATATTGTTTTTCAACTTTGGTGACAAAGTCCTTCAAGATACCTGCAGTCTCATCCTTAGAGTGTAAAAAGTAAGTCCATGTAAACCTAGAAAAATCATCAACTATGACAAGACAAAATCTTTTTCTTCTTAGACTCATGATTTTAACTGGGCCAAACAAGTCCATGTGCAACAATTGTAGACATTGACTTGTTTTGGACTCATCAATGGATTTGTAAGAGCTCTTATGTTGTTTTCCTTTTAAACAGGAAACACAATGCTCATCATATTTGAATTCTTTTGATGGTAAACCTCTGACAAGGCTTTGTTTGGAGAGTGAGTTGATAGTTTGAAGGTTGGTATGACCCAGTCTCCTATGCCACAATTTTGTTTCCTTTGTGGAGGCAGCAGAAAACAAACAGACATTTGCCATAGGATTGTCCTTCAACATATCAACTACATACACATTGCCACTCCTATGAGCAACAAGTTGTGCTTTGCTCTCAGCAATGATGGTATCAATCTTTTTCACCACTTCTGGCCCGATAATCTTACAAGTTTCCTTAGTGAAGAATGAGCCATAACCTTTGTCACTCATTTGTGAAACACTAAGAAGATTAAATTTAAGATTATCAATAAGATTGACATTTTCAAACTTGAGTTTCCCATCCTGAACAGTCCCTGAACCCAACACCTTACCTTTTAAATCATTACCAAAGGATGTATCACCCCCTCCATGAGCTAAGAAGTCCAGAAGAAGGGCTCTACATCCTGTCATGTGCCTGGAGCCTCCACTATCTACATACCAAAGACTATCTAAACAAGCAGAAGCTCCCTGCACAGCAGTAATGAATTAGTTTTGGTGAGTGTCCAAAGCCAAGTTGGCTTTGGATGGGTCCACAGACTTTTCAGACTCAAGCTTGGGAAGGTGATCAGTGGCTTGAACTAATTTTTGAATCAAGTTCAACAACTATTGCTGACCATTTGCAAGTGCTTGAATGTCAACACTTGGGGCAATAGTTGTTTGATCACTTCCAGATAGATGATAATACCCATAGGGATTTCTGTTCACTCTTGGTTTAGAAGGTCTTTTTGGTTCCTCATAAACATGTGACAGATTATGACATGGTGGTTGTCTATATCCTCTTAGGTACTTGCTTGTGGGTGGAGCATCTGTTACTTGGACATCCCTGGGAGCAGATGTTTCAAGACTCTTGGTAACAGATGTTTGGACTGGTGTAAAAGTCTGTTTGGGCTTTCCTTTTGAAGTACTCACCTCCTGACTTGCAAGAGTTTTAGCCTTGTACTCTTGTATTTTGACATCAAAATTTTTGAGATACAGACACTCTTTGGTTTTATGATTCTTTTTACCACATATTGAACATGTGGCCTTGGAATCACATGCACTTGTTCCTTTGTTTATATCATATGCTTTTAGAAGAAAACAGTTTTTAGTAACATGATTCTTCTTTTCACATAAATCACAGAACAAGTGGACAGACTTTTCTTTCTTTTCCCCTTTTTCAACCTTCCTTTCAACAGATGTTTGAGCATCTGCTGGAGGGTTTTTCAAGGGAATGATCTTTTCCTGTGGTGTTGTCTTCCCCTCAGGAGTTTTTAAATCAACTGGTTTAAAGTTCTCACGAGTACCACACTCATCAGACCAAGTAGGTTTAAATTCATAATTTTCAAGTTCAGTGAATGATGAGGAGCCTTCTGGTTTTTCTAGAACAATTTTCTTACCATTAGGTTCAGTGATTTTAATCTCTTGACCCTTCAAACTTGTTGGTACTACCTCAACTAACTTTTGATCCCTTTTGTCAGTGTTTTCAAAAGCTGGAGCAGTGGTTTCAAAACCAAAACCAAACTTCACATGACTTTTGGTTTATTTGTTGAGTAGCATTTCAAAACCTCTACATGATTCCACCCATTTCTGACATTCAACTTGGGTGGACTCAAGCTCACTTTTGCAACTCTGATATTTAGTTATCATAGTTTGGAGCTGGTCTTTGGTTATGGTTGCTTCATGTTTTAAGCTGCTTATTCCAGATTCTTTTTCAGTTAAATTTGTCTTTAACTCTTTTGAAAGTTTCTCAAATTTAGCTTCATCATCTAAAATTTTTTTTCTAAGGTTTACATTCACCTCTTTAATGTTAGCAAATGCTATTACACATTTGTCAGAACATAAATCTTTAAGAATTTGAGGAGATACCTTAGCAGCAGCCATCAATGCACAATCACACTTGCACTCACAATCATCAGATGCACCCCAGGGATCTGAGAGATTCACAACCTTTTCTTCAGGTTTTTCACCTGCAACTACTTCATCAACAACATCATCAGTCACAACTATAGATTCAGTCACCACCTCCTCAGATTCAACTTCTTTTTCCATAGCCATGAAACAAAAATTTTCTGGTTCATTTTCAGCTTTGGCAACTAATGCAAAATTTTCATCTATCAACTCATCTGGTAGACTACTCCAATCAACAAAGCCTTGTGTGAAGAAACTCTGTTGACTGGTCTCTGCAGGAGCAGAGGATGAAGCAGCAGTCATTGGCACAGGTGCCTGAGCAACAGGTGTTTGCACATAGTGGATCTGAGGAATAGTGGTTTGGACAAACTGGACAGGAACAGTGTTTGAGGACTGTGCAAAATGAGCAGTGTTTTGCACATTGGGTCCAGGGTTATTATAGGAATTTTGATAAGTGTTGGTCTGAGGCCTTTGATTTGGATAGGTAATCATAGGTGTACCATGTTGACTCCTACATTCCCTAGCAAAATGACCAAGTCTATGACATTTATAATACTTTATCTTTAATTTATCCAACCCCACCTTTGATCTGCCAGTTAACCCTAGAAACCTTCTCCCAGATTTCTTGTAAAAATTGTTAGTTATTACACTGAGAAGGGCCAATTGGTGCATAATGTCCATTTCTTCCAAATCATCAGGGTCAAAGTATTTTAAGTCATCATACTCAAAGGATATGTTATCAGATGCCTGGATATCACCACCACTTGCTGTAAAAGCATAGTTTGTTGAATAAGAATCAGAGTTAAAACCTAAGTTAAAACCTGAAGTTATGTCAATGAAATGATCATAACTCTGATCCTTAGTATTTCCAGGCACCTCATCATGACCCAAAAGTGTTGTATTACCAAATACATAATCATCAGACACTTTTCCAGAGTCCTGGAGCTTCTTTTTCTGGTTAAGCTCTCTCTCATAGGTCAAGAGCTTACCATGAAGCTGGGTCAGTGATAGGTCCTTGAATCCAATTGAGTTTCTCATAACTATAGCAATAGTGTCCCATTTATCTGGTAATGATCTTAAAAACCTATGGTTCAAGGTTGAATGAGGGTAAGTTAGACCAACCAGTTTTAGTTCACTAATGAGACAGTTAAACCTCTCAAATTGTTGAGTTAATGACTCTCCCTTAACATGACTGAATGTTTCATATTGTTGGTTAAGTATTTCACGATTGTTTTCAATAACCTCTTCAGTCCCACCAAATTGTTCTTTCAGTGCATCCCACAACTCCTTTGCACTGTTACAGTGTAACAGCCCAGCATATATATCATTGGGTAGAGCCATGGCCACAATACTAAAGGCCTTAGCATCTAACTCAATTTTCTGAAAATCCTGGTCGGAGTAGTTTTCAAGTTTCTTAGGCTCCTGAACCTTGGGATCTTCGGTACTCGGCACCATCGGAACATGTGGTCCGAAGATAACCGACTTCCAACACCCAGTGTTCTGTTGAGCTAGAACATGGCTCATCCGACGTTGCCAGATATTGTATTCAGATCTGACAAGCATCGGTGGCTTGTTGTTCGTGCCAGTGTTGTGTGGATCGTGATTGATTGAAGCCATTCTCTGATTTTTCGAAAACAAAGTCTGTTTATAAGCGGTTGAATCGAAAATAAACTATTACTCTATTTTCAATCCGACAAACAAACGATATCAATAATTGTGAGCTGATCTGTTTATATTAAATTGATTTATTAGATCGAATTTAATTGACCAAGCTCTGATACCAATTGTTAGGATCTGAGTTTGATTTTTTTGATTTGTTTAAAGTAAAATGAGAAATGAATGAAGTGAATATATATTGTAAGTGCAGCGGAATAATAAACTGTAATCAAAACAAAAGGAATAAATGTTTTCTTAATCGAAATCTTTCATTATATTGAAAGAATACAATCAATTACAAGTACTCCCCCTCAGCCTGATCACTCTGTGATTGTTTGTCTAAAAGAATGTTGTGAGTGACCAATAGAACAGTACAAGCACTGTTCTATTTATAGACAAATCTAAACCACTGGTGACCTAGGCTGACGTCACCTAAGATAGTGACCTCTAACAGAATAACAACATAAAACATCTGCCCTATACAAACTACTGTTATATTACAAAACACTGTAAGGTAAACTACTGTTGAGGAAAACTCTGATGGTCTTGTATCATCTGTTGGAGCCTAAGTGTTGTTGGCTCCAACAGACCTTTAGTCTTCAACACTTGATCAGTAGTTGTTCTTTATCAGACCTTTGGTCAGCAGTTGTTCTCTATCAGTTGTTATCCAGCAGTCCTTTATAGCAGTAGTTGTCATAGCAGTTGTGTGGGTGGATCAGTTGTTAGGGTCAACAGTCTTTTGGGAAGAGTATGTTGTAAAGGCTGTTTATTTATATGGATCAACTGTTAGTATATTTTGGCTTTTCAACCATCTGTTCTTCTTCAGGTCAGCAGACCCAACACAAACCTAAAGCCAAAATGGCTTGGGTTCCTAAAACTAACTAATCTACTCTTTGCGCAGAGGGACTCCAGAGATCTAAATAGCATTTGGTATGTTGATAGTGGAGGCTCAATGCACATGACAGGATGCAGGTACCTAATCAACAATTTCATAAGTCAAAGAGAAGGATTTGTGTCCTTTGGGAAAAATGCCAAGGGATATGTTCTAGGATATGGCAATGTATCATCTGGTAAAATGCAGTTTGACAAGGTCAACATGGTTTAAAACCTGGAGTACAACTTGCTTAGTGTATCACAAATGTGTGATAAAGGATATTCTTCCTTTTTCACTAAAACAGCATGTAAGATCATATCACCAGAAGGCCAGAAGTTGATTGAGAAGATCATTGAAGATCATAATTTTCTGATTGCCAAAAGATGTGGCAATGTTTAAGCAGTGGACATTGAAAAAGACAAAGTACTGAACAACACTGCCTGTTTCTTCACAAAGGCATTAACTTCAAAGACAAACCTTTGGCATAGGATACTTGGCCATGTGAACTTTAAAACCATAAATAAAGTCACAAAAATAGGCTTGGTCAGAGGTCTACCCTTGAAGGTATACCAGTGTCAAGAACACTGTGTATCCTGTCTCAAGGGAAAACGGCATAAGTCCTCCTATAAGTCTATTGAAGAATAAAAAACAACTGCATGTCTTCAACTACTCCATATGGACTTATTTGGGCCAGTTAAAATCATGAGCCTTGGTAAGAAGAAGTACTGCTTGGTCATCATTGATGACTACTCAAGATTCACATGGGTCTTCTTCTTATTTTCCAAGGATGAGGCAACTAATAGTATCAAGTTCTTCATTCTACAAGTAGAGAAATAGTATTCTCTCTCTGTCAAAGTCCAATTTTAGTAAAACACACAACAGAAATCCACCGTTGTTTTGATTTAAATAAGAATTGGATCTTGTAATGTATCAAACCAATATTATTATTGTACAAAACAAGATATCATAAAAACAACCGATGGTGTATGGAGACTGACCTGTAATTTGATGAGATCTTTCGAACAATTTGAAACCGGATCTTCAAGCCCAACTTAAGGGTGTGTTTTTTGTTTTTTGTGGTGTTACGGTGTGTTTGTCATTAATATTATTAATAATATTATGTATGTATGTATATGTGAATGAATGATTGTAGAAATATGTAAAAGGAAAGTGATATCAGGATATCCATAACCGTGTTTAATAGCAATGAGAAAGGTGGGAACAACGGTGGTAAGATGAATGGTAATGGTAGTGTTGGATCAGTTTGCTCTTTTTGCTAAGTAAGAACTTGCTATCTTGACACTTAAGTGTTTAGCAAGTCCTTGTATATCAGATTATAAGCACAGCGAAATGTGTAAGTTAAAGCAACACTTTTTATACTAAGGAAGAGTTATTACTCCCCCTTGATGATTGAAACTAATAAATGACAAGTATTTATTATGAATCTAAGCAGTAAATGAGAATTAGATACTTAGACAGATTCACAATAAATACTGAAATGGAATAGAACAGTGAGAGTGTTTGAAGGATTTTTCTATTAAAATCAATGTCTAAAATAGAAGGTTGAAGCCTCCTATTTATAGACGTTTACATACATGTATCTTGCTCAAAAAGCAAGTACAGAAACAACAGAAACAAGTTGCACAAGTTGCAACATTGAAACTAACAAATACAGCTAAAAGTAATAATAAACAATAAACTACTGATGCAAAAGGCGGTGGAAAATATCTGATGCTAAGTGCTGATGAATGACAAACTACTGATGAGTAGTTTGTCTTCAGTACTTCTGAAGTGAACTTGTCTGGTTTGGACTTCAGAACTTCTGATGAAGTTTCTTCTTCAGCACTTCTCATATCTTCTCTTCAGCAGTTCTTTGTTTTCTTTTCAGTACTTCTATACTTAGCCAAAATGACAGAAGTGAATTAGACTAAGGTTTCCAAAAGTGGTTTCACCAATCCTCTTTGTCCTAACAATCTCCCCCTGGATTGATGAAGCCAAAACCTTACTAATTCCTTATGTTTTTCTTCTGTCTTGAACAATCTTCCATATCTCTTTGTACATGGTGTTCTTGAGCTGGTTTAACTGACCATCAGATAGAGATCCTCTCTGTGGTTCTAGATGTTGAATTGTGAGCAGGTCTTGTGTTGACAGTTTCTTCAGATCACTGATCTTCTTGTAAGCCCTGCTTGAGAGGTCTCTTCTTGTCAACAATACTGAGTTGTTATCAGTAAGTGACCATCTGATGATAGGTATCTTTGACTTGTTAAAGTCAGAAGAATAGGGAACCAGACTTGTCCCTTGGGTTGATGGTCCTGAGTGTTGGATGCTTTCAGTTTCAGTTAACCTCAGGTGGGAGTCTCTTCCTTGTTGTTGTTGCATATCAGGCATCTGAACAGTTGGGAGATGGTGTTCAGTCACTACTCTGGTATGCAGCTTTTCTTTGATGGTCTTTTGGATTTGGTAGGCAAAAGTGGAAGGATCCCTGAATTGTGTTAACAGAGGTTTCTCCTCAATGTCAAAATCTAAATGGACTATTGAACTTCCTTCAAGTAGTACCATTTTGAAGTCAGTTTTGACATTGTCCTCTGCCTTCTTTCTCTGAGTAGCAGGTCTTCTAGTTGATACACCAGAAGTTTTAACTATTGATCTTGAAGGATCAGTAGTTTGAAACTTCTCTGGATTTGCAGCCTTGGCAGCCAAGTATTTCTTGTAAGTATCCATTAGTCTATCTTCTTTCCATCTGGATACTGAGGCTTTTGAACCATAGCCTTCTGCTACTAACTCTTCTATTATCTGGGCTCTCTTGGCCTTTCCTTCTTTGCTAGTGGCCAGTTTATCTGCAAGCAGTTGTGCCCTTCTTGTCAGCTCTTGCACAGAGAGTCCTTTGAGTGTATAGGCTTTAGTCTTGCTGTTCTTGGTAATGTAAGACATCAGTTGTTGTCTTTTGTCTTCTTCAGCAACATAGTCTATTTCAGCCTGTCTCTCCAGTTCAGCTTGATAAGCCTGGAGCTTCTCTTCAAACTCTAGATCATCCCTTTGTTCCAGACTTTTCCAAATCTGGTCTTCCTTGGCCTTTTGTTGAACTGCCTTTAACCTCTGCTTAAGAAGTTCAGTTGATTGAGAGATTGGAGCAGGTGTTAGGACAGTCATGGTAGTGGTTTTTGTAGGCCTTGGAGGAGCAGAAGTTGGTTTGATTTGTTCAGTGGATCTGGAAGGTTCAGTGGTTTGAGGTTTGGAAGTGTTAACCTCTGATGGGTTGACAACAGCTGATGGTTTGTCAACTACTGAAGGATTGTCTTCAGTACTTTCTGATTCTTCATCAGAACTTTTGCCATCAGAAGTTTCTTCATTGTGCCTTAGGGATTCTTCAGAGGTTTGGGTCTCATCTTCTTTTTCTGTGGCTTCAATTTCTTCCACTAAGACACCAAACTGTTTGGCCAGTTTTTCTTTCCTGGCCTGATCTTTTTGATCTCTTTCAAGGATGGCCACTCTTGCCCTTATCCTGGCTTGGAATGACTCCTTAGGTTCCCTGATCTTCTCCCCCTTTTTGGATTCATCAATTTAACTTTTGAAGTTGAGGGTTGGGAGAATTGTCCTTGAAGATGAGCAATCTGTTTGCTGTTGAAGTCTATCTTGTTGGACAGATCATTCATCTTGGTCTTGATCACTCCAAATTGATTCTTGATAGACAGCTCCAAGTTGGCTGTGTATGTTTGGAGGTGATTTCTGATGAGAGTATTCATCATGTGGTACAGGGGACCCTCTGGGCTGCATAGCTGGTTCAGGTCTATGCTTGTTTGCCCAGGGAATTGGGTAGGCATTTGTTGTGAAGGGGGTGTTTTTGGGAGATCCTCATGTTGTACAGAGGATGCCACTCTAGGGGTTTTAGGGATTGAGTGGGCTTTAACCTGTGCAGGGGTGACTGGCTTCTTGAGCCTGGATACCCCTGAAACAGGACCTTCAGAAAGTGCTGTCAATTCAGTAGTTTGTGTTTTTGAAACATCATCCAAATTAATGGAATCATCTGAATCCCTGATGTTGCCCTCAATGAGGACTGTCTCAGTTAAATCATGAGCTGAGCCCAACTCAGTTCTCTCATGAACCTCTTGTTCTTGGTTCTGAGGATTTCCTACTTCAGGCATTAAGCCTTCATCAGTAGTTGCCACATCTGAGGTCTTAGCTATGTTACTTCTATCCTCAGATCCACCACTGGGTGGTAACTGAGTAGTAGCAGCCTCAGATGCCCCAAGAGTCTCTAAAATTGGGCTTAAAGACTCTGGTCCACCCTCATCTCTTGGGATAGGGCTAGAGATGTCCACATCCATGTCTGATGTTGTGGTTATGTCCCCTGTTTGTTGTGGTTGTTGGGGACTGACATAATCAGATGGGACCTTCTCTTTTAGCCCAGAGAGAAGTTTGGCAATTTCTATTGCCTCTTGTTCAGAAATTTGTGGGGTTGGTTCAGTAGTTTGGGCAATAGGTGAAATTTGTTGTTCAGCAGTTTCAAAAGAAGAGTGTGTTTCAATAGTTTTTCTAAGTCTTTTTCTTTTGAATAAAATGGTTATGGGTGCTCTTGGTGGGGTTTGAGATGGATGAGACTGAGAGGGTGTTTCAGTCTCACCTATTTGAAGAGCAGACTGCTCATGAGCATGTTCAGGCATCTCAACCTCCTGAACAGCTTTTCTTTTGGGTTGGTGGGTTTTTGTCTTTGTTGGCTTGGGCTTTTTGGCTTTTGGTGGTGTGAGTTTGGAAGATGTGGGCTTCAGGGGGACTTGTTGTTGTTCTCCCTGATCATCTTCTGGCCAGGCAGCCGGTTTGTTATGCCTTGAGTATGCTTGTGATGTTAAAGGATTTAAAGTTGAAATTTTTCCCACAAGCACCTCATTACCCAGTTCCCCTATTATGCATTGCATAATGAACCTTGGGTACAACAAAAACTTTTTCTTGGTATTATTGTGATGTAACACCAACTCATTGAAAAATAGTTTTGATGCCCTGAATTTAGTTTCATTCACAATGGAATGAAATATTGGTTGAAAAGTGGAGGGAATTTGGTCATAAGACCCTGTTTTAGGACTCAAACACATAATAATATAATGAAACAAAAGCTTGTATTTTGGTTCAAAATATTTTTTGAAGATAGTAGCATGGGAGAGAGTACCTTGATAACCACACTCAGTCATGGTTAGGTGAATATCAGAATTAGCAACATGGTCAGGGGCAGTTACATCATCCAGACCCAGTCTTGTTGCCAGTGTGGCCGGTGTGATGGTCAGTGGTTTCCCTTTTATTCTTGAGTTGAGGGAAATGACTTCATCATCCGCCGTCACCGTCTCAGCATTTACCCAGAACTCATTCAGAGTTTCAGTGTGAATTGGTGGGTTTATTGTGAGAGTAGTAAAATATTGGGATTTTACGACAAGATCAATGATCTCATCGTATTGGGACCAGCCTTCTTGTTTTTCAAGAAAGGCTCTTTGATTGTGTCCCTGCTTTAGAACGAGAGCTATGTGGTTTGGGTTTTTGATCGAACAGTTGATTTGCAGGTTTAGGTTATTGAGAGAGTTTTTGAGAGAGAAAGAGGGATATTTTGAATTTGAAAGGATAAGTGTTGAGAAAAAGTATTTATCAGAAGTTTTAACCGCTTGAATCTTCTTTATTAGAAGTTTTTGAACCGCCTTTGGTTAAAAATCTTTTTATCAGAGGTTTTAAACTGATTAGGTCAAACCTCTGATGATGGGAAAAGTCAGATTTGCCCTTTTGACTTAAACTGCTGATGAAGGATTACTTCATCAGTAGTTCCCATTTCCTCTTCAGTAGTTTTAACAGCTGATGAGAAATGTTTTTATAAATACTTTTATTCATAACTTCTGAAGTTTATTTTATCAGAAGTTACACACTTTTCAGAAATTATCCCCATACTGATGTTTTGTTCATCAGTAGTTCTCTCTTTTCAGAAGTTTTGTTTCAGACTTTTGTCTGTTTTGTAAGTGAAAAATGAAAAATTGCAAAATAAGAAAATAAACACTTACAAATTTAGCATCCCAAGCATGGATACTAACTTCTGAAATGTTGATGTGTCAAGGGGCTTTGTGAAGATGTCAGCTATTTGATTAGCTGTTGCTACATGCTTCACCTCAATCTTGCCTTTTTCATAGCAATCTCTTATGAAATGGTACCTGATCTCAATGTGTTTGGTTTTTGAGAATTGTACCGGATTTTGAATGATGCTAATGGCAGATTTGCTGTCTACAAACAAAGGTGTCTTGGTCTCTTTGATTCCATAATCAAGAAGTTGATATTGGAGCCATTGTATCTGTGATGTACAACTTGCAGCTGCAATGTATTCAGCTTCAGCAGTTGAAGTTGCAACAGATGTTTGCTTCTTTGATTGCCATGACACTAGACAGTTACCCAGGAATTGACAACCACCAGATGTTGACTTTCTTGTCATCTTACACCCTGCATAGTCACTATCTGAAAAAGCTGATAACTTGGTATTGCTTGAAGCAGGATACCAAATTCCAAGTGTTGGAGTTCCTTTCAGATATCTGAAAATTCTTTTGACTGCTATAAGGTGTGATTCCCTTGGTGCTGATTGATATCTAGCACAGACACATGTTGAAAACATAATATCTGGTCTAGAAGCAGTTAAGTATAAAAGGGAACCTATCATGCATCTGTACATGGTTTGATCAACCTGTTTTCCTTGATCATCAGGTTCAACTTGTGTGATTGGTGTCATGGGAGTGGAACATGATTTACAGTCATTTAAAGAAAATTTGTTCAATAATTCTTTAATATATTTTGATTGATGTATAAAAGTTCCATTTGTTTGTTGCTTGATCTGCAGTCCTAGAAAGTACTGCAGTTCTCCCATGGTACTCATCTCAAATTTTGATTGCATGAGTTTCTTAAAATCATCACACAGTTTTGTGTTTATTGAACCAAAAATGATATCATCAACATAAATTTGAACAAGTAAGACATGATTTCCAACATGTTTAATGAAAAGAGTTTTATCAATGGCACCTCTTGTAAAGTTATTTTTGAGTAAAAGGTGGAGAGTGTATCATACCAGGCTCTTGGAGCCTGTTTGAGCCCATAAAGAGCTTTGTCCAGTCTGTACACCCACTCAGGATGAGAAGGATCCTCAAACCCAGGTGGCTGACAGACATACACCTCCTCTTTTATTTTTCCATACAAAAATGCACTTTTCACATCCATTTGATAAACTTTAATTTTGTTGGAAATGGCATAGGCCAGAAATAACCTGATGGCCTCAAGCCTTGCAACTGGAGCAAAGGTTTCATCATAGTCAATTCCCTCTTCTTGAGAGTACCCTTGAACTACCAGTCTTGCCTTGTTCTTGATTATCATACCAGCTTCATCTTGTTTGTTCCTGAAAACCCATCTTGTGCCAATTGGTTGCTTGTTTGGAGGTAAGGGACAGATTTCCCAGACCTGTTGCTTGTTGAACTGAAGCAGTTCATCTTGCATAGCTTGCACCCAATTATTGTCTTTGAGGGCTTCCTGGTACTTCTTTGGTTCCAACTGTGAAATAAAGGCTGAAAATAGGCAAAAGTTGGAGAGCTGGTTTCTGGTAAGAACACCTGAAGCTATATCACCCATGACTTGATCAAGTGGATGATCTCTGTGTTCAATTAGTTGTTGTAAACCACTGACAGGTGTAGGTGGCTCTTGTTCTTCAAACAAACTACTGAGGTCTATAATATCTGGTTCAGCAGTTTTAGTTTCTTCAGTAGTTGTAGGTGCTGAAGCAGATGTTTGAGTTTGGCCTTCAGTATTTGTTTGATCAGAAGTTTGGGAAACTTCTGATGGTGTTGAAGTTGACCTAATGACTGTTTGAGGAGTCCATGGTGTAGGATCCTCATCTTCAAACCTTTGATCACCATAATAAGTAGGTTTGGAAGGAGTAACAGTCTTTTCAGGTCCAAAGTGGAAGTTGTCAAGGTCAAAGAGTTCAGCAGGATGTGCTGGAATAAGAGTGTGTTTTGACTCATTGAACTTGACATTCAATGTTTCTTCTACTATCCTGGTGTGAGAATTAAAAACCTTGTAGGCTTTTCTAGTTGAAGAGTAACCAAGAAAGTAACCTGAGTCAACTTTGGCAGCAAACTTTGAAATAGATTCCTTGATGTTCAAGATGAAACATTGACACCCAAAAGTCCTGAAAAAGGAGAACTCTATTCTGAACATGAAGAACTTCATAGGCAGTCTTGGAATGTCTCTTGACCACAAGAACTCTATTCTGAACATAACATGATGTGTTAACCGCTTCTGCCCAAAAGTACAAGGGCAGTCCAGAATCAGCTAACATTGTTCTTGCTCCTTCTATTAATGTTCTGTTCTTCCTTTCTACTACACCATTTTGTTCAGGAGTTCTGGGAACACTGTATTGTCTAATAATCCCTTTAGACAAACAGAATTCATCCAGAGTTTTGTTCCTGAACTCTGTCCCATTGTCACTTCTAATGGTTTTGACAGATAGAGAATATTGTTTCTCTACTTGTAGAATGAAGAACTTGATGATTTCAGCAGCCTCATCCTTGGAGAATAAGAAGAATACCCATGTGAATCTTGAGTAGTCATCAATGATGACTAAGCAGTACTTCTTCTTACCAAGGCTCATAATCTTGACAGGTCCAAATAAGTCCATATGGAGTAGTTGAAGACATGCAGTTGTTTTTGATTCTTCAATAGACTTATAGGAGGACTTATGCTGTTTTCCCTTTAAACAGGATACACAGTGTTCTTGACACTGGTATACTTTCAAAGGTAGACCTCTGACCAAGCCCATTTTTGTGACTTTATTTATGGTTTTAAAGTTCACATGGCCAAGTCTCTTGTGCCAGAGATCTGTTTCTGAAGTTGATGCCCTTGAGAAGAAACAGGCAGTGTTGTTCAATACTTTGTCTTTCTCAATGTCCACTGCATAGACATTGCCACATCTTTTGGCAATCAGCAAAGTATGATCTTCAATGATCTTCTCTATCAACTTCTGGCCTTCTGGTGAGATGATCTTGCATGCTGTCTTTGTGAAAAAGGAAGAATATCCTTTATCACACATTTGTGACACACTCAGCAAGTTGTATTCAAGGTTTTCCACCAGATTGACCTTGTCAAACTGTATTTTGCCAGAGGAGACATTGCCATGTCCTAGCACATATCCCTTAGCATTGTTCCCAAAGGATACAAATCCTTCTCTTTGGCTGATAAAGTTGTTTATCAGGTAGCTGCATCCAGTCATGTGCATAGAGCCTCCACTATCAACATACCATATGCTGTTTAAGTTCCTGGAAACTCTCTGCACATAAAAGCAAATTAGTTAGATCTAGGAACCCAAGCCTGTTTGGCTTTGGGTTTGCTCTTGAGAACATTTACAGTTTGTTCTTGACCAGGTTGAGAAATCCATGTCTTTCTGGCAATGGATTTTTCATTAAGAACCATGGTGGTATCCTTTTTAGGACCACCATCAACCTTGGTCATCAGTAGTTGTACCATGTTCATTAGATTTTGTATCTCAGCAGTTTGTGAAACTGCTGATGATTCAGGTCTAACTACTGACAAAGAATTTTGAGAAAAAGATTTTGGTTGAGATTTTATCTTTTTCTGAGAAAAGGTGTTTTCAGGTTGTTGTTTCTTGGGTTTAAAGATTCTTTCATAATCATTTCTGATTTGATTTCCCACAACCTGTTGTTTAATTTTTTGATTGAACTGAATTCCTTTTCTGTATCTACAAAATTCAGTTTTGTGGTTGAACAGACCACAAATTTCACACTCTTTTGCCTTTTGTTTTTGATCTAAAGGCAAATTTCTGACATTAGTGTAAAGATTTTGCTCATCAGTAGTTTTCAGGGTCTCAACTCCTGATGTAGATGAAACTACTGATGGCTTGTTGTCAGATTTTGTTAATACTTCTGAAGTACTTTCTTTGAAAATGCCAGGATTTCTGTTTAGAAAGTTTTCATGGAAAGATGTGCAGTCTTTCCCTTTAGAAGTTTCATTTGAAACAATTCTTCTCCCATCTTCAGTAGTTTTGGGAGAGAAATCTGTTGGTGTTTCAACATGATGGTATCCTATGCCAAACTTAACATTTGAAGCACTTTGTTTGTTTAGCAATAATTGATACCCCTTACAAGATTCCACCCATTTTTCACATGTGATCCTGGTGTCAGCAAGCTCTTGTCTGACATCTCCCAGGTCATTTAGCATGATTTTAATTTGTGCTTGGGTTTCAATAGCTGAGTCAGTTAATTTAGAAACTTCTTTTGTTTTAGCACACAGTTTTCTTTCTAAATCACATTTTATCTGTGTGTATTTTCTTTCTAAATCATTGGCTTTACCTTGTAAGTGCACATTTGTCTCTCTTATGAGAGCAAAAGTTTCTTTGCAAGAATTTGAGCAAAGTTTTGTCAAAGATTCTTTTGATACCTGTGACAATGCAGATTTTGAAGTACAGCCTTCAAATGCCATTAAGGCAAAGTTCTTTCTGCCATTGTCTGGTTCTCCCCAGTTGATGTCAAACACTTTGTTGTCTGCATCAGGATTGCACTCTGTGGTGTCAAAAGGGAGACTGCTCCAGTCAACATACCTTGAGGTGAAAAGACTTTGTTGAGAGGGTTGTTGAGGCTGTGGAGGATGTTGAGCAGCTGGAAAGGGAGGGATTGATTGTTGGCTCTGCATCTGTTGAGCAGGCACTTGAACATATTGTACTTGTGGCATGTATTGCTGTTGAGGAGCTTGTGCCTGTACAAAATGAGCACTCCCTTGAGTTCCATTATTCCTATTATAATTGGGGTTATAGTTATTTCCAGATTGTGATTGGTTAAAGCTAGAGCTTCTACACTCTCTAGCAAAGTGTCCTAACTTCTGACACTTGTGACATCTCAATTTAGATTTGTCAAAACCAATTTTTGTATTACTGGTCAATCCTGGAAATTTCCTTCCTGACCTTTTATAAAACTTGTTAGTTTTAATGCTTAGCATGGCCAGTTGGTGTAATATGTCCATTTCTTCTAAGTCATCACTGCTAAAGTTTTTCAAATCATCCATGATAAAACATAGATTATCAGCAGTTTGACTTTGGTCATTATTGTCATAACCTGGGAAAGATCTTTCTGATGAGATCCCAGTTGTTATGTCAATATTGTCATAAGATCCATAGGAACAAGTTGGTGAATCTTGTCCCAAAAGTGATGTACTACCTGGTAGGTAGTCATCAGCAGTTTTACCAGATGATTGTAATTTCTTCTTTTGATCAATTTCTCTCTTAAAAGTAAGTAATCTCCCATGGAGTTTTGTAAGAGTGAGGGAGCTAAAATCTGGTGAGGATCTTAAAACAATGGAGTATGTTTCCCATTTGTCAGGTAAAGACCTTAAAAATCTATGTAGCATAGACACTGTTGTATAGGTCTGACCATTTAACTTTAGCTCAGATATTAATGAGGAGAATCTTTCAAATTGTTGAGTTAAAGTTTCCCCATTAATATGAGCAAATGTCTCATATTGTTGAGCTAAAATCTCTCTGGTGTTGGCAATCACCTCTTCAGTTCCTCCAAACTGTTCTTTAAGACAATCCCAGAGTTCTTTGGCACTTTCACAATGTAAAAGGCCAGAGTATATCTCATTTGGGAGAGCCATTGCCAACATAGAGAATGCTTTTGCATCTAGCTCAAGTTTTAGGAAATCATCATCTGTATATTCTTTAGGGTCCTTAGGGACCTTAACATTAGTTTCAAGATTAACATTTACTGGTTTGTGAGGACCATATATCACAGATCTCCAACAACCTGTGTTGGTTTGTGACAAGGTATGTGCCATTCTCTTTTGCCATATGTTGTACTCATTTCTCACAAGCATGGCAGGTTTAGTGGCAGAACCGGTATTATGTGGATCCATTTTAAAGAGTATAGATTTGTCAGATGACTCTTTTAAATGATGGATGTTGATAAAAAGTGAACTTTTGATCTTTTTATTGAGTATCAATAAGAGCATTGTGTCTGATTCTCAATTTGTTAGATTGATATGTGATCAGATAACCCAGAGCTCTGATACCAATTGTTGGATCAGTTTGCTCTTTTTGCTAAGTAAGAACTTGCTATCTTGACACTTAAGTGTTTAGCAAGTCCTTGTATATCAGATTATAAGCACAGCGGAATGTGTAAGTTAAAGCAACACTTTTTATACTAAGGAAGAGTTATTACTCCCCCTTGATGATTGAAACTAATAAATGACAAGTATTTATTATGAATCTAAGCAGTAAATGAGAATTAGATACTTAGACAGATTCACAATAAATACTGAAATGGAATAGAACAGTGAGAGTGTTTGAAGGATTTTTCTATTAAAATCAATGTCTAAAATAGAAGGTTGAAGCCTCCTATTTATAGACGTTTACATACATGTATCTTGCCCAAAAAGCAAGTACAGAAACAACAGAAACAAGTTGCACAAGTTGCAACATTGAAACTAACAAATACAGCTAAAAGTAATAATAAACAATAAACTACTGATGCAAAAGGCGGTGGAAAATATTTGATGCTAAGTGCTGATGAATGACAAACTACTGATGAGTAGTTTGTCTTCAGTACTTCTGAAGTGAACTTGTCTGGTTTGGACTTCAGAACTTCTGATGAAGTTTCTTCTTCAGCACTTCTCATATCTTCTCTTCAGCAGTTCTTTGTTTTCTTTTCAGTACTTCTATACTTAGCCAAAATGACAGAAGTGAATTAGACTAAGGTTTCCAAAAGTGGTTTCACCAATCCTCTTTGTCCTAACAGGTAGTTATAATGGGTAGGGTTGCAGTGGTGGAAGTGGGTTGTTGTGAGATGGGGGTTGATGTGTGTGCAAGAGAGGGGGATAGATGAGTGAGTTTTAAAATTGTTTTATTTTTTAGATATAAAAAGAGAATGAAAACTTATAAAAAACAAAAATATTATGTAAATTGTTTGGAATACTCGTGACTTAATAGAATAAATAAACAGAGTTAGCAAATTGAATTAAAATGACGATAAATAACAAACATTGGATATTGAGTTACAAAAAGAAACTATTTTGGATGTAACAAGGAAAACTGATAAACATAAGTAATGACTGTTAACTCGTTTGATATGCTCACGAAAGATGAAAGGTAAAGGTAATAAAGTGTGTCAATAAAATAAATTATTAGTCTAAAATCAGTTTATTAAATCCTATACTTTTTATGAATCCAATCTTTTCTATAAAGGTAACATTCTAATAAGGAGTATTATGAAAGACATGCATATAACGTTGATATCGTTTATATTAATATTAAATATCTTTATTAATTAATAAAACGTTTATACATTTATTTGTTCTAAAATGAACCATTAGGGTTGTTCAAATCGCTTACTGCTCGTTTGGAAAATGTTTGAAAAATGCTTGTTCGATCGTCCACTCGGTTGTAAATGAGCCAATCGGCTCGGTTCGGTTTGTAAACGAGCCAAGCACAAACATAGGTCCGATCGGCTTGGTTTGGCTCGAATAAATTATTATTTATATGTTATATATATAATTATATATACACCCACGAATCATAGTAATATCTTTGCCGCTCGTTTGGAAAATGTTTGAAAATTGCTAGTTCGATCGTCCGCTCGGATGTAAATGAGCCAATCGGCTCGGTTCGGTTTGTAAACGAGCCAAGCACGAGCAAAGGTCCACTCGGCTCGGCTCGGTTCGGCTCAAATATATTATTTATTATATGTTATATATATAATTATATATACATCCACATCATAGTAATATTTAGGGCTATAAACAAACCAAACGTTTGGCAAACAGTTTGTGAACAGTTCAGCGGGAAGTTCGTTTGTGTTCGTTCGTTTAATAAATGAACGAACACAAACAAAAATTTCCGTCCGTTTAGCTAAACAAACGAACATGAACAGAGGCCGCGTTCGTTCGTTTATGTTCGTGAACGTTCGGTAACGTGTTCGTTTATGTTTGTTTGTGTTCGATAATTCATTAGGGTTTTTAATTTTTTATATTTAATTTAAGTATTTCAAATTTCCCGGTGGTAGATTATTTAAGTGTATCACATGTTAATATTACTTTAACTATTTTGATTAACTGTTATTTTTGGTGGATTAAACGAGGATTTCAAGTTTAATATGATACCTATGTGTTTTTATAAGACATTATGTGATCAAGATTATGTCACGTATATTTGGGTAATTGGATTAGTATATTCTGGGCGGACAATGTTAGCGATGAAAAATACTAATTTTTAGAATTTAATGTGTTAGTTTGTGCTTGGTTTTGTTCAGTAATGCCTATTTGTGTCCGTTTACGTTCATTTGTGTTTGTTTTTGTTCGTTTTTGTCCGGCACCTAAATTTAGCAAATAAATACAAATGAACTAGAAAAAAAATCTCATTCGGTAAATGTTCATGAACAGTTCGTGAACACGTTATTTCCTTAACAAACGAACACGAACAAAAAATCTCGTTCGGTAAGCGTTCGTGAACCATTCGCGAACACGTTAATTCCTTAACAAACGAACACAAACAAGGCCTTGTTCGTGTTCGTTTGGTTCATTTACAGGCCTAGTAGTATTTATAGCTTTATACATAACATTTGACCCAATATATACAAATAAAATATGACTAGTCTGCTTTATTAAATAAAAATTTAACACGAAGTTTAATAATAAAACCCTAAGTCATAATGTAACAGCCTTGACTTCTTTATGTTATTAGGCGCATGTCGCTAATCGTCGCTTAATATCACCTTACTCCACAATGCAACAATTGTTCTCTGTAGTATGCTTATTGCCTCACCAGCCTCAACCTAAGCCTCATTCTCGGACATCAATATTAGTGTCATTAACGGATAGTTCGACCTTTGTTGTCATTCGACAACGAAAACATTGAAGAAAACATCCTAATTCCATGGTTGTCCAAATTATTCTCCGCTCGTTTCTCGCTCGACGCTCGCTCGTAAAAATTTGCGCTCGAAAAATGCTCGCTCGATTTTTGGCTCAGTTAGGTTTGTAAATGAGCCAAATGTCACACCTCGCCAAGGCGGAAACACAGGGTGTAACTTTGAATGATTTCCAAGCACAGAGGTTGCACGAGCATTATTTAAATAAAACAGGAATTACCATTTAACAAACAAGTCTTACAAAAACATAAAATTAATTGTTTGAATTAATAACCATTGTGTAAAATGTTTAGGTCAAAACGTCACAACAATAGTTCAAAAGATGGTATCCCCTAAATGCTCGCACGCGACCTTCCCAAGTTCCATGCTCCATGCTAATTTCCTGAAAAACATGCATGTAAAATATATGGGTCAACATAAAGTTGGTGAGTACACGGGTTTGTATGAATGGACATGTTATCCAAAACTGACTAAATTACTGCCTAGCTAGGGCAATAATTATCATGTGATCTAACATGAGCCCATAGCTAAACCTTGACATGTTATGCCTCGCCCATTGTACACTAAAGACAATGAAATAATGTGAAATACAAGCACTCTCTTGATATCTGTCATCCGGTCAGAGCGACTGACCAAGAGTGGGGGTGTCAACCCAATAGATCTATTCCGGTGTTTCATGGCTAAATCCATAGCTAATGGTTATGGTGAAATGTATGACACGAGGGCTTAATGGATCTTGAACCTTGTTGTCTCATGTTCACATAATAGTCATGTATGTAAATGAAAACTGTACGCATGTTTTTCCCCCAAAATGTAAAAATACTGTAAAAAGGGGTCGTGAATACTCACTTGATATCTGGATGCTAGACTGAACTGAATCTAATGCGGTATGTCTGGTCTAGGAACCCTAAATACAATTAAAAGCAACTTAGGTCTATGTTTGGCTCTAACTACCATGCAATTGTTCACCCGACTGTAGCACCTATGGACTAGGGCTTCTGTACCACTATCCACGTGTGTCACACACTGTACTTGTCGGTAATTGTTTGTTTTGTTATTCACGTGGCCATGTTTATTCTATTTTTGGCAAAACAAATGTTGTGACTTGCTTAGGGTCACCAAGGGTTACTTATGTCTTTGATATACAAGTCTAGGGGTAAGGTATGGACATATTTTACTACAATATTGTATAAAATTAACATATTTTGGCACTTTGTCTTTGAATGTACATATATTTAGGTGTTTAACATAGATTTCTTGGAAAACCGTTGTGTTAAGGTTGTTAACACATGTTCTTGTTGATCTTAACACATGTTCTCAAGACATAACCTAGCATATGTTTCAAAACTAAACGATTTTGGCTTAGATTTGGGCCGGCCTCAACCCCATACACTCACGCATACATTCAAATGTATGTGTGGGTGTACGCGTATGTCCATGTAAGGGCTCCAAGTTGTACATAATCGTATATATGTGGGTTAGTAAGTATATGCCATAGTATTGAATCTTTTAACATGAAACTCAAGTGTTTTGGTTAGTTTATCTTGAAAAACTTCTTGTTAAGGGTGTGTGCGAGTGTGAGTGTGCTCGGGTGACCACCACATGTAACCGAAATGTAATAAGAATGAAAATGGTTCGGGTATTATACCTCACTCATGTATAGCCAAAGATAATAAAGAAAAATAAGCTAACTTCCTTCCAAATGACCCCTAAAGACTTGCTAGCTACTTATGACTCCAAATGGTGAAGACTTGTGATCGAACAAGACACCTCTCGGGCCCCCTTGGCTCGGCCGAATGGTATATAAAAGAAAGGGAAGAGAGTTCAAGTGTTTGTGAGTTATGTGAAGTTTGTAGTGTGATCCTCATGTCCTCATGGCTCTATATATATAGCTGATTGGTGAGAGGATGGGTGTGGTTTCATTGGTTCACAACTGAGGATAGTCAACCCCTTGCCTTCTTAATGTGTATTCTCTAGGAGCCTTGTAAGGGAAATGTGTTGACTTGAGGTTTTTGGCTTGACTTGTAGGGGTGGGGTAGTAGCCGAAATACATGGGGAAAGAACAAGTCTTGGATGGCAAGGTGGACAAGGTGTGGAGGTTGATGCTTTTCATGTTCTTACCATGTTGGTACAACAAGAAGACTGGTGTTTTTGTTTGGTTGTGTGCACATTCTTGGGGGCCGAAAATTATGGGAAAATGGTCATGATTGTTTAGGCAAGTTGACTTAGATTGGATGATCATGGAATGTATGTTGTTACTAGGTTAGTATATGTCTAGGAACTTGGGTTATGGAGTTGTGTGTCACACCCCGACTTTTCCCTTGTCGGTTGTGATGTTTGGTAGCTTCGCCACGCAGCGGAAAGTTGCATCGAAGACTCTTATTTCCTGAACGCCATTTCTAACCCTCTAGGATCCCCGATCCCAAGACGTCGCCTACTCCAACCGTGCCGTTGCCAAAGTTTAAACCTGAAATACATACTTAAAAAGTCAACATATAATGCTGGTGAGTTCACAAGTTTTATAAGAGAGTTGTTATAAGTTTGAAAAGATCATATCCGTTACTACTAGGTTATAAGAACGTTAGCTAGACGTTAAGTGTTTTTACTACTACGGTTGGGAACGCATTACTATACGTGTGTAAGAAGTTGAATCATGCCCAGACGATTTGGCTATAACCGATGCCTCGGCGAGCCAGTAAAAAGAGACAATATGCACCCGCCCGGCCCCGCCATCGAGTGGGGTTTGTGAGGCCCAATAGATCTATCCACATTTCCCCCGTTGTGCGACCAACACATTCATGGTTTCCCCTGGGACTTTTCATAAAAGCCGTATAGTATTGTAAAGTAACCATAGTATAACATGACCTTTAGTAAGTAAGTATGTAGCATGTTTATCCCCCGAAAGTAAACGGTAAAAGTGGGGCTGTGACACTCACGCACCCATTTCATTTTTCAAAAACTTGTTCGTTTGGAATTCCTCGGGTTTTCATAAAAGAAGCATGTCTTCCACCCCGAAAACATTTATAAAATAGTAAAAAGTGGGGTCATGAACTCACCTTAATTTCCTTGCTTAGCTAGCAAACAAAGCCTGAAATCCCGACCGACTTCCTCGTGCCCTAATACCAATAAAGGACACCTTAAAAGTCTATCACAAATAAGCCTAGCTTATTATCCGGATAATAGATAGCTTATCCAAGTATCTAGACTAGTGGGTATTAACCCGAGTCTTAAGCATTTTAACTCGTCGAACCGATCGTGACTTAAATATGTTTTATGCGACTTAATACTCAAGTTAATCACTTGTTACTATTCGTGTATAAACCACGTTGGACCAATATTATGAAACGTATAACTTATCTTGAGTCATAGCTCATTTTGTAATTCGTATAGATGTATCTATCTTATATAATTATATTTTAGGAAAAATGCTCTTTGATAAAAATGTAAGTATAGTTATTTAAAACCGATTAATAACAATATCGCTTCTTTTCCAAATCTATGTCCTTAAAGGTTTCGAACATAAATTTTTATATAATTCTTTCTCAAATAGGCTGAGCGTTTTTGTAATTCAAAATCGTTTAAATAGAAATGTTTAGTTACTAAAATCTTTAAAGATTGACACAATTGACGCTCAGTAGATATTATGTATTTGTTTTGGAAATATTGTTCGACGTTTATCTTTAAATGCTGCAAGAAATCATTTGTCGAAAACCTTTTCGCGATATTGTAGAAAACCACATTTGTCAAAATACTTGAAGGTTGTTTAAAATGAAATATACAAGAAATATCGCCTTCGTTTACGCTTATAAATTTTATAAAATTTCGGCAGAGTTTCCTCTGTTTTCGTACAAACCAGGCAACACAAGTCGCCTACAATTTTCCCAAAAATCAATATCTAATACAAGACTTCAATTTGTTTATCCGCAATTCCAAATCAAACGAGATTTATACGTTTCGACGCTTTTATATAATTTACACTTATATATATATATATATATAAATACACAAAACAATATATATATTATAGTCCAACCAATTTAGTCCGATATCGATTTTATATGTCACGCCTTCTAGCCACTATTACCAATCGTCCGATTTAGTATATAGTTACCGCTTATTATTATTATTCGGTCCGTTCGCGAGTCAAAACTATTTTATGAATATCAATACATTTATAAATATATATAATATCCACAACAATAATAACATATACGAATTAAAGTATACCGATTCGTACGCGCGTAACCCAGAGCCAGCTCGAACTATGTGTAGACCGGAACCAAAGTTTGACCAGTTTGACCGCGCGTTGACCGAGGTTGACCAAATCCGACAGGATGCAAAACGAAACCCGGACCATCACGAACTTGTACCAAATCTGACCCGAACATACAAACTCAAACCAAACACAGACCCGATTCCAAATCTGACCCGTGTTGAACTTGACTCGAACCCAGACCTGAACCCGAATCTGGACGAACAACGAACCCGGCTCACCCTCTTGCCTTGCTCACCCGAGACCTGGCTTGACCGGGTCTGACCCGAGTTGTCCAGACCCAAAACGAACCTGTATGACCCATGACCCGAAACCCGAGCTGACCAGATCTGAACCCAAACCACAACTGTAACCCAAACCAACCAGGAACCACCTTAAACGGACCTGAACAGCCCCGATCTGCACAACCCCCGACTCAATAATCCAACCGGTAACCACAACCACCCGCTGTTAACCACCTGCAAAAGCTGTCATCACAGCCACGAACCATCATCTTCTCGTCACCAGCCGGACAACAACCATCACCCGACTGGACCACCACTGCCGCCGTCCTCTTCGTCTGAGCAAAACCACCCTAACGAACCAATTGAGTCACCCACTACTTCCTTGAACCACCACCGTTGCTGTTTGTTTTTGGGGTGCAAGGGTTGCGCCGCCACCACCCAAGCTTGGTGGTGGCGGGCTGTTCTTATTACCGGAGCGAGGGAGAGGAGGGTAGGGAGGGAGAGAGACGAGCGTGAGAGAGAGGGTAGAGAGAGGGAGAGACCTGCGAGAGAGGGAGAGAGATCAGGGAGAGGAGCTTTAGAGAGAGAGAGAGAGAGAGGGAGAGAGAGAGAGAGTGAGGTCTAGAGAGAGAGTAGTGAGAGAGAGAGAGAGAGTGTGTGTGGGTATGGCTGCACAAAAAATGGAGAAGAAGAGAGGATAAGGTTGTTTTTATATCTAGGGTTTGGGTTAGGTGGGTGTGTACCGCGTATCGAACCCGTATTAACGTAAAACGTCTCGGTTTCTATTTAGGCTCCATAATTAATTATAAAAATTTGTCGGTTTTGTTCGAAATTAAAAATGATAATAAACCGAGCAAAATATAAATATTTTCGTTACCCGATGCGTGCTTTCAGTTCGCGCGTTTAAATCGCGTAAATTAAATCGGTCGCAGTTTCGATTGTAAAATCGGTCAGTAAACTTTCGAAACTTAATAATTAGCAATATTTGTAATAAATATTTATTTTTAATAATAAAAATCACATCAGTGTAGATCGAAAGTTTCCGGTTGTCACATTGTGTGTGGATGTTTACATACGTGTATATGTATGCGTGTGGGTATGTATGTATAGTGTAGATGTGTAGGCTAGTTTGATCCATTGTATCACTTAGCTTGTCTTGGGAACACATGGGCCAAAATGCATGGGTGTTATTCAAAAATTTAGGAAGTCAAACTATCTAAGTTCATGAAGTGTGATTACAAAGTCCCTTGTTAGTGAAAACACCTAGGTTCTTGGACTTATTAGATGGTGGTGTGGTGATCGATGGCCTTTGGGAAAGAAGATGGAATTCTTATTGTAAATCAACATGTCTTGGAGGTTGTAGAATGTTTGTGGATTCCATTCTTGTGTAGAGTCTCTTGTTAGGATAAGAATGGTGACTAGTAAGTGAGTATGTATGGATGCATTCGTGTATTGTATGTAGGTGGTCGTGTGTGTATTTTCACATGTATGTGTGAGGTATTTTGTTATTTCCAAACATATGTTGGTAACCTCTTGTGAATGAACATCGTTTGTTTTTGTTCTTGTCGGGTTAACAATTTGGAATCGTATGTTCAATTGCATGGCTTTGCATGGGTTTCCTGTAGTCTAGCATGACTTATTGGATTAACTAAAGCCTTGAACTAACTAGTGTGTCTACTTGTTAGACTGTGTGCTTTGGTATTGACTCGGTGGAACCCTGTATAGTCCAACTATGATGCAAATGATACATGTAATGCTATGCAATGTACAGTGTATTTACGTGTAGTTAAATGTACGGACATGACCTGTGATTTCGACGGGTGTGACACCAAGCATAAGAAAAGATCCGTTTGGTTTGACTCGGCTTGTGAACAACCTTAATCATATATAAGGTGTGCAAGTAATACCAATTGATTATTGACCTGAACTAGGGCTGTTCAAATCGTTTGTCGCTCGTGGCTCGCTCGCCGCTCGTTCGGAAAATGCTCGAAAAATGCTCGCTCGATCGTCCACTAGGTTGTAAATGAGCCGATCGGCTCGGTTCGGTTTATAAACGTGCCAAGCACGAGCAAAGGTCCGCTCGCCTCGGATAAATTATTATTTGTCTGTTATGTATATAATTATATATATACTCACAAATCATAGTAATATTTATAGATTTATACATAACATTTGACCAAATATATACAAATAAAATATGATTAGTGCGTTTTATCAAATAAAAATTTAACACTAAGTTTAGTAATAAAACCTTATTCGTAATGTGACAGCCTTGGCTTCTTTATGTTATGAGTCGTCTGTTGCTAATTGTCGCTTAATATCACCGTATGCCACAATGCAACAATTGTTCTCTGTATGCATATTGCCTTATCAACCTCAACCTAAGCCTCATTCTCGGACCTTAATATTAGTGTCCTTATCAGACAGTTCGACCTTAGTTGTCACTCGACAACAAAAACGTTGAAAAAACATCCCAATTTCATAGTTGTCCAAATTACTCTCCGCTCGTTTCTCGCTTGACGCTCGCTCAAAAAAATTTGCGCTCGAAAAATGATCGCTCCCTTTTTGGCTCAATTGTAAACGAGTTGCTCATCTCGGTTAAATTTGTAAATGTGTCGAGCATAAGAAGAAGTTCCTTCGGTTCAGCTCGACTCGTGAAGATCCGTATGAACCATAGCCATAAGCATATCAAAAAGCTTATAAAATGATTTATTAAAACGAAAGGCAACGTACAACTAACATTTTTTAATCATAAAAAAGCCAAAATCACAATTATTCAATTTGCAAATAAACAAATATTTTATGTTATTTTTTTCATCACATGTCTTTTATAATATAACACATTAAGTTTGATGCAATAAAAAACAAATTTACAAAATCCACCCCTGAGCAAATTTCCAACCTATATATTTACCCCTCTTAGTTTTCTACATGTTAACATGAAAACTTTGTCATTTGCACGTTGTTAGTCCTTGAAGTTCAGATAATGTTATCATATTTTTATTTTTCATATAAATATTATCTTATGTGAGAAGTGAATGTGTGCAGCAGTAAGAAAAGCAAACAGATACATCAAAGATTTCAGTAAATTTTGTTTTATATATAAATGAAATGAACTGAAAAAATATGTTTAAAAGCATTAAAGAAGTTAAAACACTTGATTGTTAATTGAAATTCAACTTTTATTTAATTGGTAACGATTGAAGAGATTTTTTTTTTTAAACGGTGACTTTCATATGAGTGACCTAATGTCATACTGCCTAATCGGCAGCCCTAGCCAAGTCTGTCCCGGACTACGTTGTCTTAACCGGGCCCGCGCTGGTGTATCAGACTTGGTTACGGCGTTCCCCCGAAAACCGTACTGCCTCCACACGAGTTTCCTCGCTGGAGTAACAGTCGGGTGAAAACCGGTGTGCGGCTCAGGATCGAACGCTACTCGGTGCGTTTGTCACCATCATTGCCTGAATGCCGTAAAAAATAAGGAGAGTGGGAATTGAACCTGGGTCACAAGAAGCACCAACTCTCTCCCCCCAACCACTCCAAGTCCAACACTACCTCATTGGCAAGGATTGAAGAGGTTAACCCAATTATATTATCGATGTCAAGTTTACATCACAACATCAGGTTGTTTATTTTAGAACAAGGTTCAAAAATAAGAAATCGCGTGTCTATGCTAAGCCAAATTAAAATTACACAACCTTTTGTTTTGGTTCTTCAATTCATTTGCAACTGCATGTAACATGGTCTTCTGGATTTATTAACCACATGGCTGGAGTCAAAATATGCGGATTTAAAGATGAAAGTTCAAATCATGATCAAAATATGTGGATTTAAGAAGAAATCATGATCAATGGCTTTACGGAAATCTATTTTTACGTTTTTTTTCCTTCCAAAATTCTCTTCAATGTTAATACTTTAGTATGGTTGATTTGTTAAGAGGTCTTCTTTGCATGTCCAAATTATGTTTAGCATGTCCATTTTTATCTTCCCTCAGAGTTTGACATATGACAAGTAAAAATATCTTAGCACAACAATCATCATTTATTAACATTTACATCATATACGATTTATAAAAAGGAAAAGCTCAGGCTAGTCGGTAATATATAGAAAAGCCTTGATCTAAGGAACTATGCAAGCATGGTAGGATGGCTAAAAATAACCTATATAAAGATTATATTATTTAGCTATTAGGGTTGACGGGTGGTCCATCACTAAACCCATGTGGCGGTGTTCACATTCCATCACTAATTTTTTTTAATAAAATTAAAAAATCTATTTAATAAAATAAATAAATTTAATAAATAAAAAATATGTAAATATTTACTAAAAAAACATTATTTAAATATTAAAAAAAGTATTTAAATATTTAAAAAAAAATTATAATTATGTAAATATGGATGATGAACCATGCTATATGCCAAGTCCTGACTATGGTTGCATCCGCTCCTAGGTTAGACGGTCGTGATAACGATCGTTCTGTGTCGTCGCCGTAGTATACGATGGATGATTGGGATAACTATTCTCCGTGTAAGAAATTTAAGTTTAATTATCTAATGTTAATAAGTAATTTAGGATTATGTAATGTTTTAATAGGTTTAATTATGTAATGTTTTTATTTAATTTAATAGGTTTAATTATGTAATGTTTTTATTTATATATAGTATTTTTAGAAAATTTTTTTAAAGCCAAACACATTCAGAGGTTGTGATGTGTGCCACGGTTATTCATTCATTGCGGCCGTGATCATCTTGGTGGCCCGGTGTTCGTGATGGTCACGGCCATCATGGCTGGTCCAACACAGACCGCCCCAAGTACAATACAAGTACAAGAAAAATAAACTTTGGAAGACAAATAAGTTGTTTCTAAAGCTATGACCTAATTGCATTATGTAATGTGTACGATGACAATAAAATGGGTTTAGGTAATCTAAATTCTGAACCCGAACAAATATTGTCTTAAATCCGTCCAAAAACCGTTGGGTTTAATTACGTAACGGGTAGAACCGCAGGTGTCGTGGAAAACCCACTAATATAAAAAATTACTTGTTGGCTATACCTGACATAAAACCCATCGGGTATCAATCATGTAACTACCAATCAAACTTGCTCACATACTCAATTACCCGACCCTAAACCAGTCACAAATGTGTGAGGCTTTGGTTCGATTGTCATTTCATTCCTATGTGTACCTTCATTTGTGGCCATATTTGTATTAATATATTCATTAGGTACTAATCGTACATAACTGAAAACACATGAAGGACCTGTGTTGTAAAATAATCTTTAAAAAACTAATTTACATCTGGCGCAGTCAGTTTCCCCCCACTATATGTTCCCCCCGTTACCTTTCCCAAAATGCAAGCATCATATCATACTTCATTCTCAACCCAATCACATCATCATCTTTTATTCAGCAATGGAGATGAATGACGAATTCTCTGCATTCGATTTCATCCGACACCACTTATTCGATGAAACCGAAATCCCATCTCCTCCTCCTCCTCAACCTCTATTTCCAGATGAAAGCGATTGTTTCCTATCGAGTTTGGACTTTCTAAACTGGCCAGATACCGAAAACAACGGTTCCGCCACTCAGAGTGATCGTTCCAGCTCAGAGAGCTCCTTCTTCGACTCGGTTTCCAACTTTTTTGATATTAATGAACCCGATAACACTTCCGGTTCAGTCAACTTTTCCGAAACCGAATCAATCGATTTGTTGACAGTCCCAGAATATTCTGCTCAATCCACCACGCAAAAACCTTCATTGAACAACAGCTTTCAAGTTAGATTTTCCGATTCAGTTAAGTCTTCGGAAACAAAATCCATACCGGAATCAATCGACAGGTTTAAAGTACCAGAACCGGTTCATTCGACTTCACAAAAACCAAACAAGCAGGAGGAACAACGTTACAGAGGTATACGAAGGCGGCCATGGGGAAAGTACGCAGCGGAGATCCGAGATCCAAAACAGAAAGGGTCTAGAGTATGGTTGGGAACGTTCGACACCGCCATTGAAGCTGCAAAGGCGTACGATAGAGCTGCGTTTAACATGCGTGGAAGAAAAGCGATTCTCAACTTTCCGTTAGAGATCGGTAAAAACTTGACGGAAAATGGAGACGACGCCGTCGTCAAAGGCTGCCGGAAACGGTCGTTTGATATGGCGGATAAAGAATTAGGGCAGAATGTGGTGGTAAAGAAGGAAAAGAAGAGCATAACCAACAATACGTGATTTTGTCGCCCATTTTTCTAATAACTAATTTTTTTAATAATGTTGTCTATGATACTTGAACGTATGATTTCCAAACCTTAAGTGGTGCTGGAATTGAACGACCAACCCGACATGGTTTGTGCAACCCATTCATGTGGTGGTGAAGATAGAGCCTAGATGTCTGTTATTTTTTTTATTGTTATTATTATCGGAAACCACAACTAGTTTGTCTTTGTTTTAGGATATTTTGTAATAATAATTTGTTAAATGATATTCCTGATGGATTATTTAGAATTCAATTATTTAAAGTGAACTTAATTGATTGATTGGAGCTACTGATAGAGCTAACAACTTTAGGATGATTGTTATATATTTAAAATAACCAAAATTATTGTTAGGAATACCTGGTTTGGAATTCTTTTGGTTTTTTCCTTGTCTTTTATCATTACAATAAATTAACAACTAGATTCTATGATAAACCACCATGTCCACTTTCCAAGCTTTAGTTTTTTTTTAAACATTAACTTCATTAAACACAAGCAAAACAAAGTATCTCTAAGATAGAGATACCGGCTAGCTAAAACATTACATTACATCAATACAAAAAGAGTTTTAACATTTCCAATCTACCTTACCCTCATTAAACCGACTCTTATACCAAAGATAAACCAAAGCCTTAATATCGGACACTACCATCGCCACCTTAACCTCCTTATTATTGAATCTTTTATCATTCCTAGCTTTCCATAAACACCAACATGTCAGAACAAAAACCCCATAAACAATCTCTTTCCTAATCTTTGGCCCATCAACATGCTCGCCCATCTCCACAACATCTCGAATAAAAAACAGAAACAAATTGGAATCTTGCACCATGATGCTATAGCTCCCCAAACACCATTAGCAATATAACACGCCGTGAAGATGTGATCCGTCGTTTCAACCACTTCTCCACACAACGAACATAAACCTTCGTCGACCACAATATTCCTCCTAGCAAAAGCGACCATAGTCGGGATTCTATCTATGGTCGCCCTCCACATAAATAAATTGCACTTATTTGGAATCCACTTGCACCACCTATACACATTAATAGCGTCCCTCTGAGCATTCCATAGGAGCCATAACCTTGTCTCTTTCACTGAATAATGCATAGGAACCACTAAATGCCAAGCCCACTCGTCCCTTTTATTAGATAACCGAGCTATACCAATAAGGCGATGACAATGAAGCAACTCCTAAACCTCTACATCCAAAGACGGATATCTACTCCACTCCCACGATACCAACCCAGCTTCTGGATCAGCCCCAAGACGATAAAAAACAGTACACCACTTATTTTTATCTAAACGAAAAAGATTAGGATATAAATTCCTGAGCGGCTCCTTTTTCACCCAAGGATCAATCCAAAATTTTATTTTCGTACCCCTACCGACAAGTCCCCTAATCATATTAACAAAGTGAATACCTTGTACCTTCAAACGATACCCGAGCCTCACCACCTTAGACCAAGTGCCACCAATGTTTTTATTTGAAGGAAAAGCATCCCATCTTTTTCCGGAAGAGTGAACCACATCGATCACTTTCCTCCAAAGTGCATCTCGCTCCACTTTGTATCTCCATAACCACTTTAGCACTAACGCATTATTAACCACATCATGTTTACTTAATCCCAAACCTCCTTCACCTGTCGGTTTCGTCACTTTTTCCCAAGCCACCCAATGTATCTTACCAACTTCATCATTCCCGCCCCATAAAAATCTCTTAATAATCATTTCCAACTTATTCACTACCGTAATAGGCGCCTTATATAATGAAAAATAATATGTAGGAAGACTCTCTATCACTGATTTAATAAGAACCACTCTCCCCCCATCGATAACACATTAGCCTTCCACTTGGAAAGACGTTTTTGAAAAACCTTGATAAACGGCTCCCAATTGTTTATTCGACCCATATTTACCCTCACTTGAATTCCCAAGCACTTAAACGGAGTGTTACCCGGCCTACACCCCAACATATTTTCCTCCCCTTAGGACGTCTTCGGTACTCTTACCCACACCGAAAAGTGTAGATTTATTAATATTGATATGAAGGCCCGAACACAAATGAAAAATGCGTAACATCCTCCTTAAAGCATTAAAATTAAATTGAGACCAATCTCCAATAACCATGGCACATAAAGCAAATGAGAGATAATAGGGCCCTCGTTCGGTAACTTAACACCATCAAACGCTCCAATATCACAAGCCTTTCGAACAATACTCGAAAAAGCCTCCATGACAATAATAAATAAAAAAGGAGAAATAGGATCACCTTGGCGTAAACCTTTACCACATCCAAACTCGAAAGTCGGCGAGCCGTTAACAAGCACCGAAGAACAAGCCGAAGATAAAATACCATATATCCACCTACACCATGTCTCAGGAAACTTCATTTGCCTCATCACCGATAACAAGAAACCCAAATTCACATTATCATAGGCTTTCTCAAAATCGATTTTAAATAAAAATAAGGGGCTGTTTATTGGCACCCCCCAGCTTCTATTTCAACTCCCATATGAAGCGCCTCGTTTTGGCCAAAGCGAGGCGCTTCAGTCACATCAAGACCAACCTCGTACTGATCAGTCTTGGGAGTTTGAAAAAAGGGGGCCAAGCGCCTCGCTTTGGTCAAAACGAGGCGCTTGAAAACAAGGGGGGATGAACCTGGACATTCTGATTTTTTTAGTTTGTTTTTCTGTGTTTTTTTTTAACTTTTTGTTGGGAGGGTTTTGGTTTGGGTTTATTTTGGATTTTTTTGGTTTGTTTTGAACTGGTTTTTTTTTTAACTTTTTTATTTTTTAACTTTTTTATTTATTTAGGTCTTTATCTATTGTAATTTTTTTAAATTTAAAAAACAACGTAATAACCCTAATCAAACTATAATTAATCAAGTAATCCCAACTTTAACCTATTAATAAAATGTTCGATTGTCACTGTGACAGGATAAATTATTCATGGAGAAGACCTCGTCGAAGAAAGATTGAACGAATTCGCGAATTTTGATATGAATATGGTGGTTGATGGTCAAGGTGGCATCGTTTTGGTTCATAACATGCAAGTTTTATTTGGTTTGGGATTGAAAGGTTTGAGTGATTTTTTAACGTTTATAATCGGATATTTACTGTTTGGGTCTCATTGGTTTTACAGGCTTGCAATTTATAATTTGTTGTTACTTTTATTTGGTCTTGATCCCCACCGGTTTTACCGCTTATTTCACTGTCGTGCCTTCGGGCGGGTGAGTGTTCGGGTTTTCCAGGGAATTGGTGGCAATTGGTGGCCTAGATACTCTCGAGTACCTGATTCGCCAAAAGGGTGCCCGAGAGTGCTCGAAAATTGATTTGTTGGCCGTTAAAAAAAAAATTAAACATTCAAAACAGACAACATATAAACAAAAGATCAAGTGCATAATAGTAATCAGTTTATACATGCCAAAAAAAAAAATACAACTGCAAAAAAGTCTAATGAAAGTAAGATAGAAAGATAATCACTGTGGCGGTGGTGGTGGTGGGCCCCCTGGTGGATCGCGTAACTGTACCCCCCAATGCCCCGCCAGCGCCTGTATCGCCTCGATCGTCCACTGCTGAACCTCCTGTACCTGGCCGATGCCACGATCAATGTCATCGGCCACGTAACGCGCAGCAGGAGTGAGGTTATCATATATATAACAGGGGTACTGCTGCTGTGGTCGCGGCGGAGGTGGGGGGCCGTCATCGTCGTCAGCGTCAGCATCGTCGCCGTGACCCGCCTGGTCCGCCAGCAGAGGCTCTCCCGGACGCAACTCAAGGTAGGCCGGTATATAATCGGGCGTAGGAAGGGGGGCCGGCTCAAAAGGCCTCCTGGTGCCGAGAGATCGAAACCGATGTTCTCCCTTCTCGACCTCCATCAGGATCCCCATGCTTCGGACATTAGCCTCACCGAGCTCCACCGATGGGATCTTGGGCGACAAATGGGGGTCAGTCTCTGGCGAGAGGCGCAGACGACGCGCGAGCCTGGCGCTTGTGCGCACACTGAAAGTACTCCACCAGGGACGCGACTAGGTTGCACGGCTGCCGCATAATCAGACAGTATAAAAAGAAAAGGTCACTTTGGTTGACCTTCTCCCGACTGCTCCCCCGTGCTGCGATAGAAGTGGCGATCGCATGCTGCAAATAATAGTACAGGGGGTCCCTAATCGATGTCGCCTTCGCCATATTTTTGCCATAGTGCGAAGTGGCGATGTACCTCCAAAAGTTGACCAGGGTAGGCCTATCCACAATCTTGACAGCGTCCCGGTACAAAGCAGTATCAGTCTTCGCCGCTGTGTACAACCCCGAAGCAACAACAAATTCCTGCAAAAAATAATTGTAAATATTAACAACTTTTGGGAACATAATAATAAAATGACAGATACTTGAAATAACATACCTCATGGGTCATCTCCTGCCATTGCCTCGCCAACCGAAATCGGATGAGGCGAAAAGTCTGAGCTGGGTTCGGGTTCTCGGACGGATCCAGTACCACGAACGACGACAGAAACTCGACCGTCAACTCCCGGTAAGATTCCTCATTGGCTCTGTCAAAGAGACGATGCCATGGAGTGTCAAACCCCACTATGTCGTTTGCCCTCCCGGTTTCGCCGACCTTATCCAGAAGATCCCAACTGATGTACATCTGAGGGTCGACAACCATTCGACGCAACTTCTTGCAATTGCGCCGCGCATCCTTATGATGGTCCTCAAACTCCAGGTACGGGTGGCCCATTAAAAGGTCCGGTGGTGGAGCCTGTTGACCCCTCTGCGACGGCGCAGACGACCCAGCGTCATCTCCACCACCATAAGCCCCCTCAAAAAAACTCTGTATCCATATCTATGTAAACAATAATTTTTGATTAATAATAATAATAATAACAATAAGCATAATAATAATGAATAGTAATAATAATAATAATAACAGTAAGCATACTAATAATTACAATAGTAGTAGTAATAATAATAATAATAATAATAATAACAATAACAATAAAAATAATCATAATAATAATAATAATAAAATAATAATAATAATAATAACAGTAAGCAGAACCGATACCGTACCGTATGTTTTTCAGTATCTTTATCGGTATTGGGTTTTGGAAGTTTTCGGAATCGTAATAATAATAATAACCCTAATAATAATAATAATAATAATAATAATAATAATAATAACAAAATTAAAAATAATAATAATAATAATAAAAATAATAATAATAATAATAATAATCGTAATAATAATAATAATCGTAATAATAATAATAATAATAATAATAATAATGATAATAATAATAATCGTAATAATAATATTAATAATAATAATCGTAATAATAATAATAATAATCATAGAAATAATAATAATAATAATAATAATAATAATAATAATAATAATCGTAATAATAATAATAATAATAATCGGAATAATAATAATAATAATAATAATCAGAATAATAATAAAAATAATAATCCTAATAATAATAGCCCTAATAATAATAATAATAATAAACCTAGCGGCTCTCTTAGGCCAAAGCGAGCCGCTTTGGTCGTCTTCCCCATCAAACCACCCAACCAGAACCACCCCAATCGAGCCCCAAATCAATAAAAACACTAAATAATAACCGTTGTGTGTGGGAGGATCCTTGACCGAGAATACGAGCCCGAGCCTTCGTTCGCCTTTGGGTCCGATATGTGTGTGTGTGTGTGTTGCAGTATGTGTGTGTGGAGAAGAAGAGCCAAGCGAGGCGGCTCTGACCTCGCTTTGGCTTTTAAAGCCAAAACGAAGCACCTCGCTTAGGCCAAAGCGAGGTGCTTCGAATACGAGAAGTCACCTTCAGGCGCCTCGCTTTGGCCAAAGCGAGGCGCTTCAGGGTTTTTTTTTTTTTTTAAAAAAAATTATGTTTTAATTCAATTTAAATGGTTTTGGTCGATTAAATTTTTTTTTAATTCATTTCTAATCTTTTAATGTTGTATTAAATCCAAAAAAAATTCGTTTGTTGCGTTACGGTTCGTTTCTTGCGCATTTGTGGTTTTCGATAGAAACATCTGAGTTTGAAGAACAATCATAAATCATTGTACGTCATACAAGGACTCTACTATCGATACCATTTTTTTTATATACAAATTTTGCGTTTGTAATCGATATCCTGGAGTTTCAGACTTTGTTTTACGCGTTTCATTACGAGTAATTGCTTGTTTGTGGTTTTCGGTACAAACATCCGAGTTTGAAGAACATTCATAAATCGTTGTACGTTATATACAGACTATACAATGGATGCCGGTTTCGAACTGACCGCCAGGTGAGGAACCGTACCGGTTTCGAATTGACCGTCCGGTAACGAACCGTACTGATTTCGAACTGACCTCCAGTCATCCACCCGTACCGGTTTCGAACTGACCGGCCCGTTATCCACCAGTACGGGTTTCAAACTGACCGACCCATTATCCAACCTTGCGGGTTTCAAACTGACCGGCCCCTTAGCAATCCGTATCGGTTTCGAACTGACCGCCCGGTATCCATCCGTACCGGTTTCGAACTGACCGCCTGGTAACGAACCGTACCGGTTTCGAACTGACCGCCAGTTATCCACCCGTACCGATTTTGAACTGACTGGCCCGTTATCCACCCATACGGGTATCAAACTGACCGACCCCTTAGCAAACCGTACCGGTTTCATACTGACTGGCCGCTTAGCCATCCGTACTGGTTTCGAACTGACCGCCCGGTAACGAACCATACTGGTTTCGAACTAACCGCCAGTTCTCCACCCGTACCGGTTTCGAACTGACCGGCCCGTTATCCACCCGAACGGGTTTCAAACTGACCGGCCCGTTATCCACCCTTACGGGTTTCAAACTGACTGGCCCCTTAGCCATCCGTACCGGTTTCGAAGTGACCGCCCGGTAATGAACCGTACCGGTTTCGAACTGACCGCCAGTTATCCACCCGTACCGGTTTCAAACTGACCGGCCCGTTATCCACCCGCACGGTTTTCAAACTGACCGGCCCGTTATCCACCCTTATGGGTTTCAAACTAACCGGCCCTTAGAAATCCGTACCGGTTTTGAACTGACCTACCCCTTAGCCATCCGTACCGGTTTCGAACTGACAGCCCGGTAACGAACTGTACCTGTTTTGAACTGACCGCCCCGTTATCCAACCGTAGTCGTTTCGAACTGATCGCCAGTTATCCACCCGTATCGGTTTCCAACTGACCTGCCCGTTATCCACCCGTACGGGTTTCAAACTGACCGGCCCGTTATCCAACCTTGCGGGTTTCAAACTGACCGGCCCCTTAGCAATCCGTATCGGTTTCGAACTTATCGCCCAGTATCCATCTGTACCGGTTTTGAACTGACGGCCAGTTATCCACCCGTACCGATTTCGAACTGACCGGCCCGTTATCCACCCTTACGGGTATCAAACTGACCGGCCCCTTAGCAAACCATACCAGTTTCATACTGACCGGCCACTTAGCCATCCGTACCGGTTTCATACTGACCGGCCGGTTAGCCATCCGTACCGGTTTCGAACTGACGCCCGGTAACGAGCCATACCGGTTTTGAACTGACCGCCCCGTTATCTACCCATAACGGTTTCGAACAGATTGGCCCGTTATCCATCCGTACCGGTTTCAAACTGACCGGCCCGTTATCCACCCTTACGGGTTTCAAACTGACCGGCCCCTTAGCAATCCGTACCGGTTTTGAACTGACCGGCCCCTTAGCCATCCGTACCGGTTTTGAACTGACCGCCCGGTAACGAATCGTACCGGTTTCAAACTGACCGCCCCGTTATCCATCCGTAGCGGTTTCAAACTGACCGCCAGTTATCCACCGGTACCGGTTTCGAACTGACCGGCCCGTTATCCACCCGTACGGGTTTCAAACTGACCGGCACGTTATCCACCCTTACGGGTTTCAAACCGACCGGCCCCTTAGCAATCCGTACCGGTTTCGAACTAACCGCCCGGTATCCATCCGTACCGGTTTCGAACTAACCGCCCGGCAAAGAACCATACCAGTTTCGAATTGACCGCCAGTTATCCACCCGTACCGATTTTGAACTGACCGGCCCGTTATCCACTCGTACGGTTTTCAAACTGACCGGCCCGTTTTCCACCCTTACAGGTTTCGAACTGACCGGCCCGCTTTTTGAGCGAGTTTGGAGAGAGCCTTGAGCTGCGGGCTTTTTGTACACCGCTAATAATGTCTACCAATATCATCTTTATATATATATACTTACTTTTGTTAGTTAATTAGTTTGTATACTATGTTCTGTATACTATTAGGTATTTGTTGATTTTTTTATGATTTTTTGATTTTTAATTATTATTTTTTGTTGTAAAAAATAAATGAATGTCCTTTTAAAACCGGGACACATACTTACTTTGTTTACTCAGATGAATACATTTGCCAAGAACGAATTTTTTTAATTCTCAATAACATAAACACAATTAATACAATTATAATATTTTTACAAATTTCACATATCTAACCTATATCTTGTATACCCGGATTTTCGTTCGGCTTCGGGAAAATTAGTTCTTTGTACTCATTTATTTGATCTATGTATTCAGTTTCAGTACGTGTAATTGCTTGTTTGTGGTTTTCGGTACGAACATCCGAGTTTGAAGAACATTCATAAATCGTTGTACGTCATATACAGACTATACAATGGATACCGGTTTCGAACTGACCGGCCCCTTAGCCATCCGTACCGGTTTTGAACTGACCGCCCGGTGACGTATCGTACCGGTTTCGAACTGACCGCCCGGTAACGAACCGTACCGGTTTCGAACTGACCGCCAGTTATCCACCCGTACCGGTTTCGAACTGACCGCCAGTTATCCACCCGTACCGGTTTCGAACTTACCGACCCGTTATCCACCCTTACGGGTTTCAAACTGACCGGCCCCTAAGCCATCCGTACCGGTTTCGAACTGACCGCCCGGTATCCATCCGTACCGGTTTCGAACTGACCGCCCGGTAACGAACCGTACCGATTTCGAATTGACCGCCAGTTATCCACCCGTACCAGTTTCGAACTGACCAACCCGTTATATACCCGTACGGGTTTCAAACAGACCGGCCCGTTATCCACCCTTACGGGATTCAAACTCACCGGCCCCTTAGCAATCCGTACCGGTTTTGAACTGACCGGCCCCTTAGCCATCCGTACGGTTTCGAACTGACCGCCTGGTAACGAACTGTACCGGTTTTGAACTGACCGCCCCGTTATCCACCCATAGCGGTTTCGAACTGATCGCCAGTTATCCACCCGTACCGGTTTTGAACTGACCGGCCCGTTATCCACCTATACGGGTTTCAAACTGACCGGCCCGTTATCCACCCTTGCGGGTTTCAAACTGACCGGCCCCTTAGCAATCCGTACCGGTTTTGAACTGACTGCCCGGTATCCATCCGTACCGGTTTCGAACTACCGCCCGATAACAAACCGTACCGGTTTCGAACTGACCGCCAGTGATCCACCCGTACCGGTTTCGAACTGACCGGCCTGTTATCCACCCTTACGGGTTTCAAACTGACCGGCCCCTTAGCGTTCCGTACCGGTTTCGAACTGACCGGCCCCTTAGCCATCCGTACCGGTTTCGAACTAACCGGCCCCTAAGCCATCCGTACTGGTTTTGAACTGACCGCCCGGTAACGAACCGTACCGGTTTCGAATTCACCGCCTCGTTATCCACCCATAGCGGTTTCGAACTGACCGACCCGTTATCCACCCATAGGGGTTTCGAACTGACCGGCCCGTTATCCACCCCTACCGGTTTCGAACTGACCAGCCCGTTATCCACCCTTACGGGTTTCAAACTGATCGGCCCCTTAGCAATCCGTACCGGTTTCGAACTGACCGCCCGGTATCCATCCGTACCGGTTTCGAACTGACTGCCCGGTAATGAACCGTACCGGTTTCGAACTGACCGCCAGTTATCCACCCATACCGGTTTCGAACTGACCGGCCCGTTATCCACCCGTACGGGTTTCAAACTGACCGGCCCGTTATCCACCCTTACGGGTTTCAAACTGACCGGTACCATAGCAATCCGTACTGGTTTCGAACTAACCGGCCCCTTAGCCATCCGTACCGGTTTCGAACTGACCGCCCGGTAACGAACCGTACCGATTTCGAACTGACCTTCAGTCATCCACCCGTACCGGTTTCGAACTGACCGCCCCGTTATCCACCCGTAGCGGTTTCGAACTGACCACCAGTTATCCACCCGTACCGGTTTCGAACTGACCGGCCCGTTATCCACCCGTACGGGTTTCAAACTGTTCGGCCCGTTATCCACCCTTACGGGTTTCAAACTGACCGGCCCCTTAGCAATCCGTACAGGTTTCAAACTGACTGCCCGGTATCCATCCGTACCGGTTATGAAGTGACCGCCCGGTAACGAACCGTACCAGTTTCTAATTGACCGCCAGTTATCCACCCCTACCGGTTTCAAACTAACCGGCCCGTTATCCACCCGTACGGGTTTCAAACTGACTGGCCCGTTATCCACCCTTACGGGTTTCAACCTGACCGGCCCCTTAGCAATCCGTACCGGTTTCGAACTGACCGGCCCGCTTTTCGAGCGAGCCTTGAGTTGCGGGCTTTTTGTACACCGCTAATAATGTCTACTAATATCATCTTTTTATATATATATATATATATATATATATATATATATATATATAATAACATGTTCTAGTTTATACTTACTTTTGTTAGTTCATTAGTTTGTATACTATGTTCTGTATACTATTAGGAATTTGTTGATTTTTAATAATTTTTTGATTTTTAATTATTTTTTTTTGTTGTAAAAAATAAATGCATGTCCTTTTAAAACTTGGACACATACATACTTTGTTTGCTCAGATGAATACATTTGCCAAGAACGATTTTTTTTAATTCTCAATAACATAAACACAATCAATACAATTATAATATTTTTACAAATTTCACATATCTAACCTATATCTTGTATATCCGGATTTTCGTTCGGCTTCGGGAAAACTAGTTCTTTGTACTCATTGATTTGATCTATGTATTCAGTTTCCCATTTCGTGCCATCTTCATTTCTGTTAGCGATTCAAGCTGGATTCGTTGGAGGCATTGGATACGATCCCTCAAGCGTTAAGTTGATGTAATGGTCATCAATAAAGCAAACTGCTACCTTTAAAATAGGTTTTTCAGAACAATCTAGGCCTATAAATAGAGGGAAACCTGTATCTCTGCCACGAATGTCGAGTGTATGAACAACAACACCCCACCTCTGTGTAGCGAGAAATGCTGACTCTGGAACCACCATCCAATTCTCACGTGGTGCGTTTCCCACCCCTACAAATTTTATACTCTCTACGAGACGATTATAATGCCCTTCGTCATGTGGATCAAAGATGTCCTTCCACAAGGTAGGGTAATTGCGCAACTCTCTTAGCATTTGGGTTCGGACATTCATAAACTCGTGTTGATCCAACCCTAACCCCACAGGTACCGCTCGAAACCTGCAATGACCATCTGGTTTCACATCCTTTATTTTGGATATATATGGGTGAAACACAGATGGAATTTTATCCCTTTATTTCCTTACTAAGTTCTCTGCCTTTATTGTCCGCGGAAGCAACCGAAAATCGAATTTGTCCCAAATGCTGTCCGGCTGGGGCGTTGACGGTGTGTAAGAGCTGTGACGGTGAGGCTGGTAAGGAATGTCAGGCTGGGACTGGGAAGATCGTACGAGCTCCTCTTGTGATGGTATGAAAGAGCTGTGCCGGGGAAAGTCAGGCTCCTGGTCAGGCCCACATTCTTCATCTGGCATATGCAAGCTCTTTCTCGCAGTTTCTTCAAGTCGCCAAGAAAAGCGCAACAGTTATGTGCCTCTTCAAATGGTAGTTCTTCTTCCGGCTTCTTCCCGGCTGCCTTCTCTGATGAACATGCGGGTATATCAGAACTTTGAGGTTCAGACATTGTTAATCTGCAAAAACAAAACACAAAAACACATTAGAAACGGACAAAATATTCAAAATTTGAAAATTTTGATTTTGGAATTCCACATTTGACCAAACGTGGGTTCGAATGTGGGAAATAAGAGGTTCGAATGTGGAAATATGGTTCGAATGTGAAAAAGTTGGTTTAAAAATATACATTCGACCGTTTGTCCACTTTCGACCATTTGAACAAGCTACCTTCGACCAAAACATCACATTCGACCCTTTTGAAATGGTCGAATAAGGCTGTTCATCTTCAAAAATCACAGATTTTGATTTTGAAAGTTTTAACATGCCATTTTGATTTGTAAAGCTTCTAATAAGTCCGATTAACCTTTATCAACAATCAATTGTTATTATTGTTCAATAATTAAGTGTTTTCCCTAAAATCTAGGGTTCGAAGGGTTTTGATGATCAATTCAACAATCTGATATGATTTAACCCTTGATTTTGTTATCCTCTCCCCCTAAAACACTTAAGTATTGAATCCCTATCAAAAATTATATCTATTACAGTCCATAATCATGATTTGATTCATTCATAAGGTTCGATCATATAATCAATGATTCTGTCATGAATATTGGATGGATACCTGCAAATTTAGGCTTGAAATAACCAGCAAAGAACAAGGAACATAATGATATGATTTAAAATAAACGAGCAACAAGGGGGTGTAATCTTAGGTTTTTGAAAATTTTTCAAATGAAGGATCGAAGGTGCAGATAAGTATATATAGGCTCCACATTCGACCCTTTTAGTTGGGCGAATGTCAAGATATTTCCACTTTCGACCCTATTTAAAGGTTCGAAGGTGCAACAGATATAAGAACACTCACATTCGACCATTTAGAAAGTTCGAATGTAAAAGTAAAATTCCACATTCGACCCATCGAAGGGGTGAATGGAGATTGGAATTTTTGAACTTTTTACCAAATCTCAAAATCGAATCCCGTTCAATATTTTTCTTAACTTTTAAGCATCCGACATTCATTATTTGTTATTTAAAGATCACAAAACTCAAATGGTCCATCAACTTTCAGAAAATCACCATTAACCACCATCGGTTATCAAAAAGAATATAGAAATGTAAAATCTTTTGGATTTTCTGAAAGTTTTTGTTAAAACACACCTAAAATCTTTTTGAGTTTTTGTGATTTTTGACGAAAAATTTAAAATGCAGAAATGTAAAGATAAAGCAGTAAATGTTTTGTGATTTCCGGTAAGAGGATCATATCAGTTATTGAGACATCCGATCACACCGTTAATCTTTTGATTTATATTATTATTAAAGACAATTTGTGATCCGGCAACTAGTGATATTGTTGTCCACATAAGCTCACATGCAGACTGTTGTGCAGTGCTTTAGACTGATACGACTATTTATAGTATAAACTCAATTGTCTGTGGTTCCCACACACACGACATACTCCCGAATCAAGGAATAATTGCACAAAGACTCATTGTAACGCGTGATTATGCTTTCGTCATTTGTAGTTTACAAGGTATGAGGCACAGACGTATACAGGTCAGCAACTCAATGCTACAAAGTAACTTGTGCACTCTACCAGGTTGAGGGCTGATATTGATCATGATTTGCATCAATGATTGGATACGATGCATTAGATTATCTTTGATTATCGTCATACATTGAAAGTTCCTCAATTCGGTAACTTTAGGATTTGGCTTTACAGCTCTTTTATAAAGATACCCTGTCTGATCTAGGTCCGTAATGACTTACGACAGAAGATCAAATAGGCTATCCCCAGATAACTAATAACATAACGACCCGAAACCTTCGAATTTTGTACAAAAACCCTATCAAACGAAATCACAGTACTAAGACCATATGCCCATGATGAGTTCATCCACATAACAATTAGTTTGATATGTATGTATCAGGCACACAGTAATAGGTCTACGAAACCTATCAACACATCACACAAACTCAAACACACGCCTTATATTGCATTACACTTCTTTAGCATGTGTCAGATCCCCACTGATGTACTATCATTTCCTCTTTTTCTCTTGGAAATCATTTTGGGTTTTTCTAATTTTTATGGCTTTTTGACTTCTTCAATGTTTTTGGCTTTTCTAAAAATAAACTCCCCCTAAAATGAAAAACATATTTTTGGGTTTTTGAATTTTTCTGAAAAACGGTAAAAACTAAAACTAAAAAGCGATAAACCGAGGTGATGATCAGTCTTGTTTTTCTTTTATACCGTTTGCTTTTAAAAGATATTCAAATCTTGATTTATCAAAAGCTTTGGTAAAAAGATCTGCACGTTGATAATCAGTGTGGATTTTGACCATATCGATAAACTCTTTTGCATAACAATCACGGATAAAATGGTATTTAATCCGGATATGCTTAGCTTTTGAGTGATTGAATAAGTCTTTAGTTAATGCAATGGCGGCCTCATTATCACAGTAAATAGGGGTTTTAAGAAATTTCAAACCGTAGTCAACCATCTGTTGTTGTATCCACAGAACTTGTGAGCAGCAGCTTGAAGCTGAGACATATTCTGCTTCACATGTTGATAAGGCGACTACAGTTTGTTTCTTGCATTGCCAGGTCACGAGCCTGCTTCCCATAAACTGGCATCCAACCATTGTGGACTTGCTGTCTTTGTCACAGCCTCCCCAATCTGCATCACTAAAAGCAATTAGGTCAAAATTATCATCATTAGGGTACCATAGTCCTCTCGACGGACAACCCTTCAGATATCTAAGGATTCGTTTACAGCTGCTAAATGACTTTGTTTCAGATTCGATTGATAACGTGCACAGAGACATGTGGCGAACATTATGTCTGGTCTGGATGCGGTGAGGTACATCAGAGATCCGACGATTACTCTGTATGTAAAAGGATCAGTCAGCTCCCCCTTAGCGTCAACACCAATTCCGTGATTAGGTTGTATTGGGGTATCCATCGGCTTCGAATCATCCATCTGGAATCGGCTCAAGACTTCAGATACGTATTTGGTTTGGTGAATAAAGATCCCCATTGGTCTTTGGTCCACCTGCAAGCCTAGGAAAAACTGCATCTCTCCCATCGCACTCATTTCGAACTTTTCCTGCATAACCTTTTCAAATTCTCTGCATAAAAGTTCATTAGTAGATCCAAAAATAATGTCATCAACATAAATCTGCATTAGAAGCAAGTCATCTCCTGTTCGTTTTGTGAACAGTATGCAATCTACCAAACCTCGTTTGAATCCTTTGGATAGAAGATACGTGCTCAGCTCCTCATACCATTGTCGTGGAGCCTGGTGCAACCTATACAGAGCTTTGTTAAGAACGTAGACCTTATCCCGGTGGATAGGATCCTCAAAGCCTGGTGGTTGACCTACGTAAACTTCTTCCTTGACCACACCATAAAGAAACACACTTTTAACGTCCATTTGATACACCTTGAATTTCTTGTAAAATGCAAACGCTAGAAACATGCGGATAGCCACTAAGCGTGTAACTGGTGCATAAATCTCGTTATAGTCTATTCCTTCCACTTAATGGAATCCTTGTACGACCAATCGAGCTTTGTTTCTAACAATCACTCCTTTGTCATCCTTTTTACACTTAAACACCCATTTGGTTTCAATCTTTTTCCTTCCTGGAGGTAAATCTGTCAGTGTCCACACTCCCAGTTTCTGAAATTGCAATAACCCCTCTTGCATTGCCTCTACCCAAGCGTCATCCAAAAGAGCATCCTTGTATGTCCGCGGCTCATCCTGCGAAAGATAACAAGCAAAAGACCAGTCATTCTGACAACCTGATTTTTGAATTTTAGCATATAAAGCTAGAGAGCCAAGATTTTCTTGTGAGTTTGCATTCTTAAGTTGTCCTCTCGTCATAACACTGCTACCAGGATCACCAATAACTTGCTCGAGCGGGTGAATACGATGTATCCGAGATTCCGGATAATCAGGTACTTGCACTCCCATTTGAGTAGTCAAATTCTCTGTCGAATCCAGATCATTACCCAAATTAGATGATGAAGCAACATTTGGATTTGGGTTCACTGGAGTTGTCTCTGTAGCAATATCTGGAACAGCTTCACTTGTGACATCATCATCATCTTTCGATTCTGATGAATTGATAGTTGTGGAAGCTTCCTGGAACACTTCTTCTTCAGCTGCAGGATCATTGGCATCATTAGAAGCTGTTTGAGATGTTACTGTGATCGGACGCACCAACGGTGATGTCACTGCGTTTTCACACTCGTAGTATAATCTTAATACAACCTCTTCAATCAAGCTATCTAGATTGAATGATTCAAAGAAATCTTTGTAATCAAACATCCAATCTGGACCACTACCCTGTACATTCTAAGTATACCGCTGAACTTCAACGTTAGCCCACTCCTCGACCTGACGAGTTCGTTTGTTGAATACCCGTTTGAGCGGGGTTGCATATCCAACAAAGAATCCTTCTTCAGCTTTTGGTGCGAACTTCTCAGATGGATTAAGCATTGTACACGGTGCTCCAAATGGTTCTAGATACTTTAAGTTCTGCTTTTGTCTGTTCAACAGCTCATAAGAAGTTTTACCAAACTTCTTCACTGTTAACACACGATTGAGAGTACAACAAGATGCGTAAATGGCTTCATTCCAGAACATTACTGGAAGGTTGGAATTCGCAAGCATTGTTCTAGCCGCTTCAATTAGAGTCCTGTTTTTACGTTTCGCGACACCGTTCTGTTGAGGGGTGTATGGAGCACTATATTCATGATGAATTCCTTTGTCTTCACAAAGAGCATCTATCTGTGCGTTCTTGAACTCCGTCCCATTATCACTCCTAATTCTCTTGATCTTCAGACCATAGACATTTTCTAAACAGTGAACAGAACCTTCAGATTGTTAAATGTGTCGCTCTTATGATGCAAGCACATAACTCACGAGAATCTGGAATAGTCATCGGTAACCACAAGACAGTACAATTCACCAACATGACTTTTACGCTTGACCGGTCCGAATAGATCCATGTGCAAACGCTCAAGTGGTAATTCAACTGAATTGACTTTCTTTGGTTTGTGGGATTGTTTGTGCTGCTTTCCTTTCTTGCAACTCACACACTTGTCGTTCAAATGGAAATGTTTAACATTTACGCCTTCGACAAGTTCATTCTTCACCAAATGGTTCATTTTTCTAAGGTGAATGTGTCCCATCCTCCTATGCCACATTATAGATTCTTTTTAGTAGCCTTGGAGAGGAAACACGTTACTTGGACCTGGGTTGTCATGGCCTTTGACATGTCGAGAATGTACAGATTGTTCACTCTCAGTGCTTTCAGCATTACCCACTCTTTTGGAAGAACGGAACCTGGCTTGAGAATGTAGCAAGATTTGTCATCAAAGAATAAAGAAAACTGTTTATCGCAGATTTAACTGACACTGAGCAGATTATAGTCTATTTGCTTCACATACGATATCTTCTCAAAACTCACGATACCATTACTTACACTACCCTCCATAGTAATGTATCCACCTTTATTCCCAGCAAATGCTACGTATCCGCCATTGATGTTTCTAATGTCGAATAGCAGCGATAAATCCTCCGTCATGTGACCAGAAGCTCCACTGTCAACAATCCAAAGACTGCTCACAGGGCCAGCTGAAGCTCCCTGCACATATCAAGTAAAAAGATTAGTTCTTTCGGGGGACCCAAGCCTGCTTGGTCTTGGGTCTTTGAACATTTTGTTTCAAAGATTCTTTATCACAAACATTTGAATTTGAATTGATCTTTTTCTGATCAATTAAATCCTTTTCATTCTCAGACTTCTCATGTGCTTTTGAAGTCGAAGCACCTTGAGATCCCACTGGTGATCAGAATTGTTCCGAACGTTTCAAGATCCGGATCTGAGATTTTGGAGTCTCAGTCGGTTTCTTTACTTCATTCTTGAAGGAAACTTTCTTGGTTACCTTCTCTGATTTAACAGACACAGGTCCAACTGTTGGTTTAACTGCAAGTTTTAATGGTACCTTTTGCTTCTCAACAGTTGTGTTCACCGCTGGCTTCTTAAAAGATTTTTCCAAGGCGATCTGGTTACGACGATCATATGTCATCTGACGATTATCCCTCTTTTGGTAATAACGGCTTTGGTTGTAAAACAGTGCTGGTTGAAGGACAAAGCGTCGTTGTGGATAACAATGATTATCGACTGGACTTTGATACTTTTGCTTCACTTCAACCTCGTGCCTCTTGTGCCTAACGTACGGGCAGTGAGCAAGTAAATGCCCTCTCTCCCCGCACTTAAAATACGCACGGTACTCTTCAAAGTTGTTCTTGGCGTTTGACTTTGCATAAGTAGTGATAGGATATTGATCATCCACACACCTTCTTCTTAAACTCTCAGGAGCTGGGTCCTTTGAGTAAGTCGGCTCAAGAAAACTATTAGCCTTCTCCTTTGGCTTAATAAACTATGTTCTATTGTCACTTATAAAGACTTTTACTGGCAAGTCATATTGTTTCTCAACTTTGGTGACAAAGTCCTTCAATATACCTGCAGTCTCATCCTTAGAGTGTAAAAATTAAGTCCATGTAAACCTAGAAAAATCATCAACTATAACAAGACAAAATCTCTTTCTTCTAAGGCTCATGATTTTAACTGGGCCAAACAAGTCCATGTGCAACAATTGAAGACATTGACTTGTTTTGGACTCATCAATGTTTGTAAGAGCTTTTATGTTGTTTTCCTTTTAGACAGAAAACACAATGCTCATCACATTTGAATTCTTTTGATGGAAGACCTCTTACAAGGCTTTGTTTGGAGAGTGAGTTGATAGTTTGAAGGTTGGTGTGACCCAGTCTCCTATGCCACAATTCTGTCTCTTTAGTGGAGGCAGCAGAAAATAGATAGACATTTGCCATAGGATTATCCTTCAACATATCAACTACATACACATTGCCACTCCTTTGAGCAACAAGTTGTGCTTTGCTCTCAGCTATGATGGTATCAATCTTTTTGACCACTTTTGGCCCAATAATCTTACAAGTTTTCTTAGTGAAGAATGACCCATAGCCTTTGTCACTCATTTGTGAGACACTAAGAAGATTAATTGTAAGATTATCAATAAGATTGGCAATTGTAAGATTATCAATAAGATTGGCATTTTCAAACTTGAGTTTCCCAGCCTGAACAGTCCCTGAACCCAACACTTTACCTTTTGAATGATTACCAAAGGATATAACACCCCCTCCATGAGCTAAGAAGTCCGTAAGTAGGGCTCTACATCCTGTCATGTGCCTGGAGCCTCCACTATCTACATACCAAAGACTATCTAAACAAGCAGAAGCTCCCTACACAGCAGTAATGAATTAGTTTTGGTGAGTGTCCAAAGCCAAGTTGGCTTTGGATGGGTTCCCAGACTTTTTAGCCTCAAGCTTAGGAAGATGATCAGTGGTTTGAACCAGTTTTTGAACCAGATTCAACAACTGTTGCTGACCATTTGCCAGTGCTTGAATGTCAACACTTGGTGCAACAGATGTTTGACCATTTCCTGTCAGATGATGGTAACCATAAGGATTTCTGTTCACTCTTGGTTTTGAAGGCCTTTTGGGCTTTTCATATCCTCTAGGGTACTTGTTTGAGGGTGGAGCATCTGTTACTTGGACATCCCTGGGAGCAGATGTTTCAAGACTTTTGGTAAAAGATGTTTGGGTTGGTACATAAGTCTGTTTGGGCTTTCCTTTTGGAGTACTCACCACTTAACTTGCTAGAGTTTTAGCTTTATACTCTTGTATTTTGACATCAAAATTTTTGAGATAAAGACACTCTTTGGTTTTGTGATTCTTTTTACCACATATTGAGCATGTGGTCTTAGAATCACACACACTTGTTCCTTTGTTGATATCACAAGCTTTTAGAAGAAAACAATTTTTAGTAACATGATTCTTCTTTTAACAGAAATCACAGAACAAGTGTTCACTCTTTTCTTTCTTTTTCCCTTTTTCAACCTTCCTTTCAACATATGTTTGAGCATCTGCTGGAAGGTCTTTCAAGGGAATGACCTTTGCCTGTGGTGCTTTCTTACCATCAGGGGTTTTGAAATCAACTAGTTTGAAGTTTTCAAGAGTACCACACTCATCAGACCAAGTAGGTTTAAATTCATACTTTTCAAGTTCAGTGAATGATAAGGAACCCTCAGGTTTTTCAAGAAGGATTTTCATGCCATTAGGTTCAGTGATTTTAATTTCTTGACCCTCCAAATTAGTTGGAACAACCTCAACTAACTTTTGTTCCCTTTTGTCAGTGTTTTGAAAAGCCGGGGTAGTGGTTTCAAAACCAAAACCAAACTTCACATGACTTTTGGTCTGTTTGTTAAGGAGCATCTCAAAACCTTTACATGATTCCACCCATTTTTCACATTCAACTTGGGTGGACTCAAGCTCCTTTTTACAACTATGATATTGTGTCATCATAGTTTGGAGCTGGTCTTTGGTTATAGTTGCTTCATGTTTTAAACTGCTGATTTCAGATTCTTTTTCAGTCAATTTTGATTTTAACTCTTTTGAAAGTTTTTCAAATTGAACTTCATCATCTAAAATTTTCTTTCTAATGTTTTCATTCACATCTTTAATGTTAGCAAATGCTATTACACATTTGTTTGAACACGAATCTTTTAGGATTTGAGGAGATACCTTAGCAGCAGCCATCAATGCACAATCACACTTGCACTCACAATCATCACCCCAAGGATCTGAGAGATTTACAACCTCTTCTTCAGACTTTTCATCTGGAACTACTACGTCAACAATACCATTAGTCATGTTTTCAGATTCAGTCACCACATCCTCAGATTCAACCTCTTCCAGAACTGTGTCCATAGCCATGAAACACAAATTTTCTGGTTCATTTTCAGCTTTGGCAACAAGAGCAAAATTCTCATCTGTTAGCTCATCTAGTAAAATGCTCCAATCAACCAAGCCTTGTGTGAAAAAAACTCTGTTTACTGGTCTCTGCATGGGCAAAGGGTGGAGTAGCATTCATTGGCATATGTGCTTGAGCAACAGGGGTTTGAACATAATGGATATGAGGAACAGTGGTTTGGACATACTGGACAGGAACAGTGGATGAGGACTGTGCAAAATGAGCAGTGTTTTCCACATTTGGTCCAGGGGTATTATGGGAAACCTGATAAGTGTTGGTCTGTGGCCTTTGATTTGGATAGGTAATCATAGGTGTACCATGTTGACTCCTACATTCCCTATCAAAATGACCAAGTCTATGACATTTATAACACTTAATTTTAGATTTATCCAACCCCACCTTTGACATGCCAGTCAACCCTTGAAATCTTCTGCCAGTTTTCTTGTAGAAATTATTAGTTCTAACACTGAGTAGAGCCAATTGGTGCATTATGTCCATTTCTTCCAAATCATCAGGGTCAAAGTATTTAAGGTCATCATACTCGAAGGATATGTTATCAGATGCCTGGATATCACCAACACTTGCTGCAAAAGCATAGTTGGGTGAATAAGAATCAGAGTTAAAACCAGAGTTAAAACCTGAAGTTATGTCAATGAAATAATCATAACTCTGATCCTTACTGTTACCAGGTACCTCATCTTGACCCAAAAGTGTTGTATTACCAAAAACATAATCATCAGACACTTTTCCAGAGTCCTGAAGCTTCTTTTTCTGGTTAAGCTCTCTCTCATAGGTCAAGAGCTTACCATGAAGCTGGGTCAGAGATAGGTCCTTGAATCCAATTGAGTTTCTCATAACTATAGCAATAGTGTCCCATTTGTCTGGTAATGATCTTAAAAACCTATGGTTCAAAGTTGAATTAGGATAAGTTAGACCTACCAATTTTAGTTCACTAATGAGACAATTAAACCTCTCAAATTGTTGAGTTAATGACTCTCGCTTAACATGACTGAATGTTTCATATTGTTGGTTAAGTATTTCACGGTTGTTTTCAATAACCTCCTCAGTCCCACCAAATTGTTCTTTCAAAGCATCCCACAACTCTTTTGCACTGTTACAGTGTAATAGCCCAGCATAGATATCATTGGGTAGAGCTACGGCCACAATACTGAAGGCCTTAGCATCTAACTCAATTTTCTGAAAATCCTGGTCAGAGTAGTTTTCTAGTTTCTTTGGCTCTTGAACCTTGGGATCTTTGGTACTCGGCACCATCAGAACATGTGGTCCGAAGATAACCGACTTCCAAAACCCAGTGTTCTGTTGAGCTAGAACATGGCTCATCCGACGTTGCCAGATATTGTATTCAGGCCTAACAAGCATCGGTGGCTTGTTATTCGTGCCAGTGTTATGTGGATCGTGATTGATTGAAGCCATTCTCTGATTGTTTGTAAAACAAAGTCTGTTTATAAAACTGTTGAATGTAAATAAACTATTACTTTGTTTTCAATCCGACAAACAAACGATATCAATAATTGTGAGCTGATCTGTTTATATTAAATTGATTGGTTAGATCGAATTTAATTGACCAAGCTCTGATACCAATTGTTAGGATCTGAGTTTGATTTGTTTTGATTGTTTAACAAATGAAAGATGAAAGAAGTTAATCTATAAATGGAAAGTGCAGCAGAATAATAAACTATGAATCAAAACAAAGAGAATAATTATTTTTGAATCGAATTCTTTCATAAAACTAATGAATAAAACGATTACACAAGTACTCCCCCTCAGCCTGATCACTCTTTGATGGTTTGTCTAAGAGAATGTTTTGAGTGATAAATAGAACAGTACATGCACTGTTCTATTTATAGACAAACTAAACCACTGATGACCTATGGCTGACGTCATCTAAGACAGTGACATCTAACATAATAATAACAACATAAAACATCTGATCTAAACAACAACTGTTACATTGGAAACCTCTGATATCTAAACAGCTGATGTGTAAACCTCTGATAGCTTGAATCATCTGTTGGAGCCTAAGTGCTGTTGGCTCCAACAGACCTTGAGTCTTCAGTACTTTGGATCAGCAGTTGTTTCTTCATCAGTCCTTTGTGATCAGTAGTTGTTCAGCAGATGTTAGAGTCAATAGTCTTTTGGGAGAAGTAACTTGTAAATACTGATTTTATTCTGGATCATATATAGCCTGTTTTTGGCTTTTCAAATCATCTGTTCTTCTCCAGGTCAGCAGACCCAACAATCACTTTCTAATTTGTCCCTTGATCACCCTACACTAAAACCATCACCATCCAAATCAAATCTATGATCACAAGTTTAATCAAATAAAGTGATAATATTCTAAGTTAACTTATCAATAAAGGCATGGTCAAATCCTAGAAAAAAATCTAACTTGGATGTGATTAAACACAATTATGGAAAGATGCTTAACATAATCAAAATCCATGATGTTGGAACTACCCTAAATAGCTACCACCACAGAATTTTCGGCCCACTTCTCCTTCTCCTTTCATTTTTCAGCCGAAACCCTACACCACTACAACACTTCACATCTTGTCCCACATTCACAAAACATTAAGTCACTTTTAATGGTGAGACCATCTCACTAACACACCTCCACATGTTAGCATGAATTGTCACTAATCACCTCCTAAGACTCCTAAGATTTGATATGATGTTAAACCAAAAATAGATAGATTCCTTAAACCTACTAATCAAAACTAGATTTTGTACCCAAAGTGAATAACCCTTGACCCTCTTGAGAACACCAAACCATCCCCCCATACCATCATTACATGATCTTTCTTTAATCCCTAAATCACCCTAAATCTCATGTTTAGTCATTCACCTTTGACAAGATTAGATGGTAAGTCACATTTGACTTGATTAAGCTCTATGATTAGACCATACACTAACAAGGAAGGATTCCTTAAACTTAAGGATTCATACAAGTTGACTTGCTTAAATAAATCACCCCTTCCTCTCTCTTTCTCTCCCTCTCTTGGCTCTCTCTCCCTCTTGATCTCTCTCTATTTCTTTCCTCTATAAATAGGAGCCTAAGGTTTGAACTTTGTTTGGTTGTTTCACCTCTCAAATCCATTTACACACACACACACACATACACACTCAACACCTCTTCTAGTTTCAAGCTATTCTTGCAAGACCAAGAGGTATAATCACTCACCCACCTTGTTATTTTTTTTCCTCCAAGCTCTAGTGTTCACCCAAGTATGAATCATATTTATCAAGTGTCATACCCACTAGAAACTAGTAATATGAAAATGTATATGTGTTTTGCTTTATATTGTATGAGGATCGAATTGTCAAAAATAAAGACGTTGATCAAACAAGTATATCAATTTAGGTGCGGAATCCCTGAATCAATTACGAAATGATAATAAGAACAGCAAAACACACAAATCACTTTAAACTTCCCATTTCATTCATAAACAAGCTTGATAAATCTTACAAAATAGTGTTTACAATGATATAAACTAATTTCAGACTCAACAAAACTCTAGGGAGAAAACACACTCGAAGGAGGGAAACAAAATGACAACTACTACTTAACTTTAAAATCGATTCAGCCTTTATATAGACCTGCACATTCGACCTTACGAAGAGGCGAATGTGCAGGTTCGACCAAACATATGGGCGAATCAACACTTTGTCCTACAAAAACTTCCTTCGACCAAAACTTCTCCCTTCGACCATTTAAATCATCACCTTCGACCATTCTATTTCACCTTCGACCTCCCGATTATGACAAATAGAATTGTATTAGCAATCCAATAGCACTAGTCGCATAACATGTATCAACAAACTCCCCCTCGACTATTGCTTGGATTGCGTAAGCCTTAGCTCTTCGTCCATCTTCTTATTCATCAGCTTGATGTGCAGTAAGGTCTTCTGCTCTTTCGTCATTACTGGTTCATGAGTTTGTTTCGGTTTCTTCTTTTCTTTCTGAACTTCAACAAACTTTCCCAGTTTCTTATCATAGTCGCACCCTGCATTAACATCCCATGCAAAACACAAAAATACCACACGTTGGTATTTTGCAGCCTGTTCACTGTCCTTCTCTTCACAGTAGATCGGGTTGTAATATAGCAAGATAATGTCTTCATAAGAGCAATTTATCAACCACATTGGATCAAAGATGTGTATCTTCTTGAAATCATTCTTCCCATCTTTCAACAAGATAATAGCTTCTGCCGTCTTCCAATCATAGTACCACCACATAAAGTCTTTTGAAAAGTGTTGTGGAATAGGCATCAAAGGTATATGTTTTAAAACCGTCGGTCGTTCATATTTCAAAGTAACCTTGTTCATCCCCATTATCTGATCTTTCTTCTTATGCACAATCCTCCTCAGATACTGTGGAGTGAACACATTCCATTTCGTCCTGCTCTCTGTTGCCATGCGATCTGCAAAGTATCCAACAACATCGTTGTTCACAGTAGCATCTGACAATGTATGTCTGCAGACGTCGCGTACATCCCAGTAAGGTAGTGTGTTAATATCATGGAATCTGTTGAAGTACAGAATTCCTTTCTCCCACTTCATTGCAACACACCTCTGCTGTCTTAAATACTTCCACCCGAGAGTTTTACCTTTAAACAGTTTGTTTTGGAATTTATAGAAATCACCTTGAATCTCAGTTTTTGGTCGGTTGGCTTCTTTCTCTTTCAACTTCCTTAATAAGTTCTTCAGATCGTCAGATTGTTCAACATTCGGTTTCTGACTTTCTGAGTTCTTGAATACTTCATCAACGAACTTCTTACTTTTCTCACGTGCAAGTTTCTCAGCTTGGCTTAACAATTCTTCAGAAAATTCAGGAAATCCAAAATCCTTATTGTCCTTAATGTATTCTGGATATTCCTCACTTGTAATATCCTCTATCTCAACATCTTCAAACACTGGAGTATCTCTATCATCAGAGTGATTTCCTGCTTCTTTCTCAGGAATATTCAGAATCTGATTTTCACTCATTAACTCTTCAAGAGATTTCCCAACCTATTTAGCCAGACCTTCAAGTATTTCTTTCGAAACTGCTGCAGAAACTTCACCGTCTTCAAGATCAGGATCATTATACTCAAGTTCGAATCTCATATCATCTTATTCAAATATTTCTGGAAATCTTCTTGTCATCTCAATCGTCCAAACTCTGTTTGTCAACACCTGACAATATAACTTCTTTTTCTCCTCAGATAAAGATCTGATCTTTTCATTCCAGAATATATCATCATTATCAGTGTTTCCACTAGGAGCTTTCGAACTCGATTCTCCGGCATCTTTTCCTGTATCTCTCTTTTCACACTTATACCTATCAGTGTTATCATCATCATCATCGTCATCATCATTCGCAGAGCTATTATCATCTCCAGAATCACCACCTGAACCATCATTATCATCACCATCCTTCTTCCTTTTCTTAGGAGCATCACCGGCATCCTGTTCAAGATCTTCATCATCTTCTTCATCATTTTCCGACTCAGATGGTTCAAAGTTAACAAGCTCTTCTTCGCGTTCTTTATCCTCCTCTCCTGCTTTCAACTGAGGAGCTTTTTTGTAAGACCCTACCCCTACGTTGTTATAATTAGTGAATTTAAGTGGGTGTAAACATGATTTGAACACTAGTTACCAATTACCACATAAGTACAAAACATGATTCATACCCAAAAACTGGATGGGGTTAAGTTTTACAAACAACCAAGTAGTAAATTTTATTTAGACACAGCGGAAACAAGTGATTTCGTTCAACTAAGCTATGTTATGGCTAGTTCCTACAAAAGAAGTTCCAAAGAACATGTTTGGTTTGTTTTGGTTGCTTGATCTTCCACCCGGAGGTCCGTCATATCCCCAACTTGTTACACATACATCAAACAGAGTTAGATGGCGTTAAAAAGCATTAAAATCGGATAAACGGTCGAAAAACCCAAGCTGGGTGTTTCGCGCGGGCAGGCACGCGGCCGGTCCGTTTCGCGCGGGCGTCACCCAAAAACTTACAGAAAGTTTACTCGGCCGCGCGAAGGGAGTGCGCGGCCGCGCGATTGTTCCTGATGATGTTTTCTTGCTTTTTCACAGCCGAACTCTTGGTTAAGGCCGAAATTTCGCTACCTCGGCCCCGACAACCCCTTCGGATTGTATTCGCCTTGGTTTATGAATGTTTAGGGATGCCTTGGGCTCTGAAATCCGCACGGGATTGCTTATGCCTCGGTCTTATTCCCTTTATCGCTTTCCAAGCTTGTTTTCTTACCCATTTGACCCGTTTGGGTCATCAATGGATACCGTTTTCATCATGGTCGACTGGCTTCATACACATCGGTATGAGTTGCACCCACGATTGCTTTCATCTAACTAAGTTTCAAGTTTCGGGTCCTTATGGACTACATAACATTTATACATCCATTTTATCCGTTCTCATATTAACATGCTATTCTCCATATCATTTTATCATGGCAATTTGTAAATTATACTATTCCATCAAACGGTTTTCGAATCCGTTTCATCATGACATTTTGTAAGTATTCTATACAATCTATATTACAAATGAATGTAGCCCAACGTACCTCAAAGCTTTCCTTTTTGGCGAGTATCCGGTTCGCCCTTGACTTCTAGACTCCCACTTGATTCACCTAGATGTATTCAAGTGTTTATCAATACGATTAGTGGTTTGATCATCAATTTAGCGTATCTTACTAATGATTCCATTACTTTCATGGACTTCCACACAAGTAACTTCATTTGAGCATTTAATCAAACACTTAACATACATGAATCTTTAACCAATTAATCTAGACAAATGGGTCAATCAATCACTTACTACCCACCTCATATTTTCATTACAAGGTGTTATTCTAGTCTTGCTAATGTCTAACAATTCAAAATTATACAAGGTTATTAGGGGTTGTTTCACCCTTGAGGGAACCCACCCATATCATCCTAATTTCCCCAAAATCTCATGTTCTAGGGTTAGATAATTTACATAGAGCAGAATTAACAAGACTTTAAGGTACCCTTTCTTATAAGGTTCCTTAGAGTCTATCAATTTGTTTCCAATCAAGAACCCTAAAATTTTACTCATCATCAAAGAAGCTATAAAACAACAATCTAGATAAAACAAGTGATACCTAGATGTTTACTGGAGTTTATTGAGTTGATTAAGCCTTCATGCAGTTGGATTAACCTCTTAACAAGCAAGATTCAAGCTTCAAAGGGGTGTAGGAGCTTAGTGTGTGTTTATATGTGTGTTTGGTGGTGTTTTGGTCGATCCCCTGATCACCAACCCACCAAGTTTTCTTGTTTTTATTATTTTCACTTATAATCTTTGGTCTATTGGTAGAAATGGCCCTTGGAGTTTTTGTTTCACTAGTCAAGGCACCAACCTACTACTTGGGTTTTATTTAGTAGTGATTATCAATACCCCTACTTAACCCGTTTCCCTTTTTAAGTTAATATTTTGATGAACTAGATTTTAGATTTTCGGGTGTTACAACTCCACCCCCCTTAAAGGGGTTTCGTCCACGAAACTTAGAACGTACCGAATAAGAAGGGATATAGCCTTTTCATTTCTTCCTCGGATTCCCATGTCACAGGCGACCCTTTTCGTGATTCCCATTTCACCTTCACTTGAACTACAGTTTTGGTTTGGAGATTTCGAACCTTTCGAACCAAAATCTCTACCGGTCTTGGGGTTAGATTCCGCTTTATATCGATCTCGAGATCATCAAGGGGTTGGAATACCGCCTCTTCCGCTAAACACTTGCGTAAATGGGAGGCGTGGAAAGTTTTGTGGATAGCACTTAGTTCCTCCGGCAACTCTAAGCGGTATGCGACTTGTCCCACCCGTTCCAACACTTTGAAGGGTCCGATGAATCTAGGGCTTAATTTCCCTTTCTTTTTGAAGCGAATTATCCCTTTCCAAGGCGAGACTTTTAACATGACCTTATCCCCGGGTTGGAATTCAATGGCTCTATGTTTCTTGTCCGCATAGTGCTTTTGCCGGTCTTGAGCCGCCTTTAAATGTGCATGTATTGCCTTGATCTTTTCATTTGTAACATTAAGGACATCCCTTGGCGCAATTTCGCGAGGTCCCACCTCGTCCCAACATACCGGAGTCCGGCACTTTCTTCCATATAACATCTCATACGGTGGCATCCCGATGCTTGCATGGTAACTATTATTGTACGAAAATTTAACAAGCGGTAGATGGGTATCCCAACTACCTCCGAAATCGATAACACAAGCACAAAGCATGTCAGTTAGCGTCTGGATGGTTCTCTCGCTTTGCCCATCCGTTTGGGGATGGTAGGCGGTGCTAATTAGTAGCTTCGTACCCATTTGGTCTTGAAAGTTCCTCCAAAATTGGGAGGTGAAGCGCGTGTGCCGGTCGGAAACAATCGACACCGGTACACCATGTCTCGAAACTATCTCGTTCACGTACACCTCCGCCATTTTCTCGGACGTATATGTTTCCTTAATAGGAAGGAAATGGGCACTTTTGGTTAGCCTATCTACTACCACCCATATCGCATCAAATCCCCGTGCGGTTCTAGGCAATTTAGTGAGCAAATCCATGGTAAGGTTTTCCCATTTCCATGTTGGTATTTCCAATGGTTGCAACTTACCATAAGGCTTTTGATGCTCCGCCTTAACTTGTAGGCAAGTTAAGCACCTTTCCACATATTTCACCACGCCCCGTTTCATTCCTGGCCACTAATAATTTTGCTTCAAGTCTCGGTACATTTTTGTGGCACCCGGATGGATCGAGTAACGAGACTTATGAGCCTCGTCAAGCAAAAGCTCCTTAACACTACACGTGTTGGGTACCCAAATTCTCCCAAACCGGGTTTTCAACCCATCATTTCTCTCGACTAGGTCTCTTGTCTGACCTTGAATTCTTTCCTTTTTCCAGTTCTCTTCTTTGCAAGCTTCAACCTCTGCCGCTTGAATTTGGTTCATTAATCCTGATGTCACGATTAGTTGCATTGACTTCACGCGAATCGGGGAATAATCTCCTTTTCGGCTTAGTGCATCCGCCACTACGTTAGCCTTCCCGGGATGATAATGTATCTCGCAGTCATAGTCCTTGATAGTTTCTAGCCACCTTCTTTGCCTTATATTCAGATCTCTTTGATCGAAGAAATATTTCAAGCTCTTGTGGTCCGTGTAAATGACGCACTTTGCCCCATAGAGGTAGTGCCTCCAAAGTTTCAATGCGAACACCACGGCGGCCAACTCAAGATCATGGGTTGGGTATTTGGTCTCGTGGATCTTTAGTTGCCTTGACGCATACGCGATCACCTTTCCCCTTTGCATAAGTACACACCCAAGGCCTTGATGTGATGCGTCCGAGTATACTACAAGGTCCTCGATGCCGTCGGGTAAGGTCAATACCGGTGCTTGGGTCAATTTTGCCTTTAAGGTTTGAAATGCATTTGCTTGCTCCTCCCCCCAATTAAATTTGACTTCCTTGCGGGTCAACTTGGTTAGAGGTAATGCGATTTTTGAGAAGTCTTGAATAAACCTTCGATAATACCCGGCCAACCCCAAGAAGCTTCTTATCTCTGACGGGTTTCTTGGTGGTGCCCAATTGATCACAGCTTCAATTTTTGAGGGGTCCACCATTATCCCATTGGCGCTAATTACATGGCCCAAAAACTACACCTCTCGAATCCAGAAGGCACATTTAGAGAATTTTGCAAAGAGTTGCTCTTTCTTCAGGGTCTCTAGTACTTCTCGCAAGTGTCGAGAATGATCCTCTTCACTTTTGGAGTAGACTAGAATGTCATCAATAAAAACTATCACGGAATTTTCGAGCATTGGCTTGCACACCCGATTCATGAGGTCCATGAAAGCAGCGGGTGCGTTTGTCAACCCGAAGGACATTACTAGGAATTCGTAATGCCCATAACGGGTCCGGAAGGCGGTCTTTGGCACATCTTCTTCCTTCGCAACTGATGATACCCTGACCTTAGATCTATCTTGGAAAACCACTTTGCGCCTTGTAATTGGCCAAAAATATCATCAATTCTTGGGAGAGGGTACCGGTTCTTTATAGTGAGTTTATTCAATTCTCGATAGTCTATGCACATCCGCATGCTACCGTCTTTCTTTTTCACAAATAAAACCGGTGCTCCCCAAGGAGAGACGCTCGGTCGAATGAACCCCTTATTAAGGAGATCTTGTAATTGGGTAAACAATTCCCGCAATTCCGTGGGTGCCAGCCTATAAGGAGCCTTAGCAACCGGCTTGGCCCCCGGAACTAATTCGATATGAAACTCTACTTCTCGGACCGGAGGTATCCCCGGTAACTCTTCCGGGAATACTTCCTCAAACTCTCTCACCACCGGGACGTCATGGATAGAGGGGATTGGTACGGAGGTGTCGGTCGCATAGTGATGTGTGCAATTAAGTATATAAATAAATTGATCAAGTTAAAATCCTAGACTTTTCTAAAACCACACACTATCGGCAAGTGTACCGATCGCAAGTAGCAAGTAGGCAAGACCAGGTATCGAACCTAAGGACTTTATCTAACACTTTTGAAATTACTCCTAATGAATTACCTGATAAAATATTATTATTATTAAATTGATTGATTAGGGGGTTTTAAACTAAAATTTAAAATAAATTAATTAAAACTAATTAAAACTAAATTACTAAATAAACTAAGAAACTGAAAATAAACGAAAACTGACGAACTGGGTTGAAACTCTAATGAGGAGAAGACTGGTAACCTAGGTAGAATCCCTAGACTCTGGTTATAAAAGCTGACCTATGTAATCCGGTTGGAGACCCTGTTCTCACCTAATAAACTTCCTGTCAAGGATAGTCGACTAGATTCAAGGCGGGACAAGTATTGAGATGCTAAAATGAAAGTGGATCGCCCCAGCGAAACCAAATCCCACAGTAATCCTTTAATCAACCACACTTGGATTGAAAACTCCCAAACTGTGAAGCAGACTTAACTAATACGAATGAAATCCTAGGAAAACTCTAAACACGAATAAGTAACCGGTCTCGCCCCAGCGATAACCAAACTACTAAGCAATGCCTAGTTAGTCAACCTAGCAATCCCGAATTATATTCCTAACCTTCGGGAAGGGATTGCACACCTTAGCTAATTGATTTTAAAAACCTGTTAAACTTGCGTCATTCCTAACTGCAAGAACTAGCTCGACAACGAAAGTTAATCAAACTAGAATGATTTCTAGATCTAGGGGATATTCCTATGTGCCTAGAACATCAAAACCAACAAACAAGTAATCAAACCAAAAAACGCCAGCACACAAATATTCAAAATCAAACATAAAAATTAAATCATGTAACCCAACACATCCAAAACGGAAAACATAAGTCTTTAATTAAAAACCATAATCTAGTTCATCATCCCAAGTCACCAATAAAAGGTTTAGCCTATAATATTTAAAAACATCTTCACTGACTAAATAAATATAGCTTTAACCATGTCTATAGAGAAAATAAATAAAAACTAAACCTAACCCAAGGCTCGTTGGCTATTGATCTTTAACGTGCCCGTGGCCTTTTCTCCTTCCGTGCCCTTTCGCTCGTCACCGTTCTTGGCCGGTCGCTTCTTCGTGCGATTGTGCGAATTAATTCCTTTTTAGAATGATGTTGTTTTATCAATATATAATTCATTCCATCATCATTAATGTTGCCGTCAATAACATCTAATATATCCCTATTATTATGACCGACTCTTGTGTATTTGTTTTAGGCTTGGGCCACGGACCCAAGCTTTTGTTTTTTTTAATTATATTATTATTATTATATTACTAGTATTATTATTATATACTCCATGTTCATGGCTCGGTTGTTCTTGGCTCGACCAAAGTTGCTCGTTTACGCTCCGACGTCCATGACATATGCTCTCAAGTGTTCGTGTCTCAATTAAAATTCTTTCGTTTTGAGCCAATTTCCCACGAACACCTATAAAATAATAAAATAAATAAATACCTAATAAAAATGACACGAAACGAATAAAAACTTGGCCAAATAATATACAAAATACATAGGAAATTAGAGGTGTTTTACAACACATCAAACATCCCCACACTTAAACCTTTTTCGTCCTTGAAAAAGACTGCAATGGAATCATAATTAGAATTCTTGATTTCAAAAACTTTTAGGTACATTAATTAAGATCTAATTACGCATCAACCAAAACTGTCGGTATTGTTGTCCACCTAAACCCAACCACTAGCTAATCAGGCCCCAATCATGTAAAGCATTTAAGTTCATATTATTACAATCAATCTATGGGTCTCACACTCAAGATATCCAGCTTCACCTAATCCCACCTCAAGCTTTCGAAGCAAAGGTTAAACCATATAGATTTACCAACCACTGCAAACTAAACTCCCTAATGTATTAGAAATTAAATTTATGATGTATGATGGATGAAGTTTATGAGCTTAGACACATTTGTTTTTTTCATACCTAACCCAGAGGTTGTCTCAATCAGAGTCACCATCCCCAAGAGCGATAGCATGAGCTTCGGTATTTTTTTTTTGACTTGACCTCGAGGGAGTTTCGATCAGAAGCTTCAGTTTTTTTTTTTTTTTTTTTTTTTTTTTGGTCTAGCTCAATTGATGGACATGTGGATTTTTTTCTGGGCGCCACTTTTCACCGGATTTATTCTCATAAAAAGGATCAAGTGTGCAATTTAATTAATAATACATATGGGCTTTCAACCTACAGTGGTACCTCTAATCACAATCAGCGGTTTCAGTTCTACCGTTTCTCCTAAGATGAGAACCCACAAGATTTCATGATTTATTAAGGTATATTAAGAACAATCCTAGGACCTTTCAAAGCTAGCTGGGCCTACCGACACATCTTAAGCAAACACGCTTTCAATCTATTTATATTCTCATATATATAATATTTTGAAAACCAAAAATCCCAATTTTACTATCATTTTCCATATAAAATGCACAAAAAATCAGGGACAATTTTTTTTTCTTTTTTTTTTCTTTTTGAAATAAAGACTCAACCTATACTAAAACGCAGTTCCCATCCCCACACTTAAAATTGCACATTGTCCTCAATGTGTAGCGACAAGGAACTACAAATAAAGTAGAAAAAATAAAATAAAAAGTAAAGTGGAACAGACTCCCCTGGTAATACTGTGGTGTAATCCTCGCAAAGCGTGTCTTGAGTTGTCCCATCCAAGTGCAAAGCAACCGTATAGCATTTCATTCGCGGTTGTAAGCAATAAATCTAGCACACAAAAACTCAAAAGACAAAGCGTAAAATGAAATAAAAATAGACCGACGAACTAGGGATGTCCTTTTACAAATAAAATATTATTAGATTAACCCCGCCTGAATGGAGATTGAGTACAGGCAGGACCCTTCCAAAACTGCAAATAATAATACGGGACAATCCCCACACTAGACACAAACCAAAACATAAAAGAAAAATAAAATAAATAAAATATAAAATAAGCAAGAATATACAAACTCTACAACTTGGGCGAATTCCCAAATACACACAATTCTCCTCAAAATATATCCGGTGGTTCCCGTTTGCAATCCTTGGCAACCTGACAAGCTAAACTCCTGGCAGTGTGCTCCATTACCTCTCCTTTACTTCGATCGCCGCCGCATCTAGTCCACCAATGAAAAGCCGCCTCCAAACCAACACCGTATTGTGGTCGTTTTCGCGGATCTCGCACTTTTTTTGTTCTAATTTTGTCTCGTTCATAGTCTAGGTGCACATTAATAGATTTAACCTCCTCTTTCGGCTCCTCATAAGAATTCTGCCGAACTCCAAACACAATCTCCTCATCACCTACTCGTAGCCTCAGTTTTCCTTCACCCATGTCGACTAGTGCTTTCGATGTGGCCAAGAAAGGTCGACCCAAAATGAGCGGCACGGTGTTGTCCTCTTTCATGTCTAGCACCACAAAGTCGACTGGGAACACAAATTTGTCTACCTTCACTAACAAGTTCTCCAATATGCCCCTAGGAATTTTCACAGATTTGTCAGCTAGCTGAATGCACATCCTAGTTGGCTTCAACTCCCGAAGATTAAGCTTTAAGAATAGAGAGTAGGGCATCAGGTTTATGCTAGCACCTAGGTCGGCTAGCGCATTTCTGGGAGTGAGGTGGCCGATCAAACAGGGAATGGTGAGACTTCCTGGATCGGTCATTTTCTGGGGAAGTGTATTCTGTACGACAGCAGAGCACTCCTCAGAAAGAGTAACAGTAGAGAGCTCCTCAAGTTTCTTTTTATTAGTCAGCAGATCTTTAAGAAACTTGGCATATTTGGGCATTTTGGAAAGAGCCTCTATGAATGGGAGGTTAACGTGGAGTTTCTTTAGCATCTCCATGAACTTAGCATACAACTCAGAATCATCAGCATGCACTAGACGACCAGGGAATGGTGGTTTAGGCTTATAGACACGAACTTGACTTTCTTCTCTCTTCTTCGTACTCGATTCTCTAGGTTGTGTTGTACTCTCTGAGACTAGCCTAGGTTGCACTTTAGCAGATGGTGGCTCTAACTCAATTTCCTCATCAACCGGTTCTTCATCTTCTCCCGGTGATGGACCAACTACATTCCACTCACTCCTAGTAGTCACTGCCTTAACTTGAGCATGCCTAAATGTAGAAGTACTTGATTTAGGATTAGGAACAGTGTTACTAGGAAAGGCTCCCTGAGGTCCTTGACTAACCTGATTAGCTAATTCTTCTACTTTGGCCTCTAGATTCTGGAAAGCAGCTTGCTGACCTTTCCTGAAAGTGTCCTGCTCATCAAGTTTTGACTGAATGTTACTAAGCATCTGGGACTGCATCTGTAGAATGGTGATAAGGTCAAACTCAGTACGACTAGTGTAACACCCCAACCGATGGCGGAAACATCGGGATGTCACGTAATGATGATTGTTCAGTAGCTCATGGTGAATAATAGATTCCATTAAATGATTTAAATGAATTACATACAATAGTTCTAGAATTTGTACATCAAATAGAATAAAACTATACACATATCTTCAAGCATCAAATCAAATCTTCAAGCAAATAAAACCTGAAACATGTTAAGTTGAAAATGTTTTGGGTCAACAAAAGTTGGTGAGAATTACATAGGTTTTTGATAATTGAATAAGATGTTGTGCAATTCATGTGTCATGTCAATCTAGTCCATATGTGAGAACATACTAGAAATAAATCGAGTGCATAATCAACCCTGATGACTGTTATAAAATGATACATACCATACGCTCATGGTCCAATATGTTATACGATAACAAACACCCACGCTACCTTTGTAGGAGGCACGTATCCGGGTGGGATTGTCAGTCCAATAGATCTATCAATGTATACCGCCGGCTGATCAATGTTAATGATTATGCTAGAATGGTGCTTACTCTAATCATGCTCAAGACATAATGCAACATAGAAAACACATAGACACATTGATGATTGAATTGCAATGATGATGTTATAAACATGTTTCACCCCAAAAATGGTGATAAATAGAAAAGGGGCTATGTAAAACTCACCTTGCTAAAATGTTATCTCTTGAAAATAGTGTGTTGCCCAAATGTGTCAAGTATCACCCTATAATAAGGTAATAAATATGTCTAAGTCTATCTAGTCTACAAATGTATACGTTCTAGGGCTTTGATTTGGGGATAATTGCTCGTTTGATTAATATTAAAAATATTCGCCAATTGAGAGAAATTTAGTAAATAAATAACTAAAAATCTTTTTATGAAATTTAAACTTAAGATGGTTACAAGAATGTGTTTAAAGCGTAAAAATAATTTTTATAAAATTATTTCCTTTAAAATAGATTTTTAAATCTATTTATCACCAATTGCCAAAATTTAACTTTAATATTCAAAAATACCAAAATTAAAGAAATATTGTTTTAAAAATCATTTTTCTGTTCTAAATAATTAAAAATAATTTGTATAAAATTTTGGTGCAAAAATGATGAAAATTGGATTTATTATGATTTAATTATGATTAAATCTAACAAAAATTGATTAAAAATATAAAATAAATGATTTTACTGAATTAAAAATTATTTCAGTAAAGTTTGACTTTATAAAAAGTCAGGATAAATTTTGGAGCATTTAATAAAATTGTTTTGATATATAAATGGATTTTTATAAATATAATAGTATAAAAATGATCTAATTATTATAAATATTAAATAAATGAATTTCAGAAAAATAAAAATTGTAGATGAAGCTTTGACATCAGATTTGTTAAAAATAATTTTTTTAGAATTTATAACAAGGTTTTAATAATTAAAAATGAATTTATAAGTTTAAATGTAATTTATATATTATTAATTGATTTAAAAAAAAGTTTAATGAAAAAGAAAGGTATGGGACGCCATGGGCAGGAATCGAACCCGGGTGGATTAGGGGCCAAGCAACAGTCACAACCACTTGGTCTAGACCAGTGGTTGTGATTGTTTTTGTTTTTAATTATATAAATACGCTATGCAAACCTAGTTTATCCCCAAATCAACAATTACGAACCCTAGCTTAATCAATCGGACAGATTACACAATGATAACCCAATTAACCTTAGGGTTATCATTGTGTGTATCCCGAAGATCAAAACCCAACAAAAACATTGTCACTTACAAAGCTTAATCGTCACGAATGCACGGTCAAACTGGAGGTCAAAATACACGATCGTATATAAATAACAGAGTGTTAGGTGAAGAATTGAGGATTGAGAGAGGTGAATTGGCGAGTTAGAAGTGCTCGCAGAGCATCAATTTATAGTGCAATCGTTTGGAATGATGATTTGGTAAGTTTGACCATGCCTAAAAGTTCATACGCGTAATTACGCTTGATTTATAGTAATTTTGGTTGAAATTGCGTGTATATTGACGCTAATGAGTTGTCAAGTTCAAAACCATGAATAATTATAGTAAATTGTTTAATAACATTGATCAAATTGAAAGGTCAATGGTTTCCATGTCTGTTGCTGCACGTGAAGAAGGAAAGGAAAAGAGAAAGGGGTAGTTGTGTATTTAAATAAGTAGATCAGGAGTTACATCAACAATTGTGTGTGGCTCGGGTGGTTAGTTTGTTTGTGTGGTGTGTGAAGGGTCCCCGGTTCGAATCCCAGCCGAGGCACCCCTTTTTTTTTGTTTCAATTCTCAGCGAGGTGGGCCTGTTGTTTGGGCCGGGTTCTGGGCTTGGGCCACCTGTGTGGGTTACAGCATATATAGGAAGAGAGGGGTTTTGGGCTTAGACTATGGTGTTTGGTTTAGAGTATAAAACTAAGTTTATTTATTTTTTTTTTTATAAAAACAGAAAATTGTTTTTTTTTTTTTTTACATACATATATACATATATATATATATATATATATATATATATATATATATAAGTTGTGGTCGGAAAAATAAAACTTAGGCACATTAGTGTAACAAAAGTAAGGACGTTTATAATAAGATTTGGGGAAAAATTCGCGATGTTACAGTCTCCCCTACTTTTGAAAACTTCGTCCCGAAGTTTATTGAAAACACAGGGTTGAAGGGGATTGGATAAAAATTAGGACAAGTGTGACTTGAAGAGTTTTATGTTAGGGCACGACAATGAATAGAGTAACCTGTATCGAATAGCGTGGTTAATAGGCGTGTTACGTGTGAGTCGATTTACTAAATGAACTACTAGATATCTAGAGTTTACATTTGGTTAACTACCGAAAATTTTGATAGAATTCCACACCACCTTAACGTACCTGTAAATTCACGATTACGTTCCGGACCGTAATCACTAATTTACCTTACATTAGGGTTTTGCGTCCTTCTATGACTCTCCGATTGTTGAGCAGGTCTGATAGTCTCCACCAGTCGTTGAGCAGGTGGTAGGGCCTCTCCCGACTGTTGGAAAGACATGATGACCTCTACCAATCGTTAAGTAGGTGTTTGGTAGTCAACTAATTGTTGTACAAGTAAGCAAGTATGATTATATTTATAGCAATCAATTCATATTCAGACAAGCATGCACACAGATGTTATGATAATACTTGAATTTATTACTTGAATCAAATAGCGTCAATACATAGAATTAAAAGCAAACATCATTTAAATAGTGGGACTTGCTGTTAAGTAGCTGGAGGGTCTTGATCTCGGTTTAGTTTAGGGCATCGGTTACGGAAGTGATTTGGGTAATGAATGTTCAATAAGATATGGGTTGAATGAAGGACAATGAGGTAATATAAGGAATGTAATCATTTATTCATTTAATTAAAACGAATAAACGAAAACGTTGACTTATCAAAGATTCTAAATTCTAATAACATATGAAGACATGCTTTAGCCTATAAGTGAACACTCATCCCGAGAATTCCCAGGTAGGCATCCGGGTCCCTCGTCTGATTGGGATATATGCGCAATGCCAGCCTAGACAGAAGACTCAGAATACAGGCGTTCACCCTTCCAGATTGCACGTGTTCGTTATTAAAATCTAGAACTTTGACGAGATCTCAAGGGGGTTCAGGTTAAAACCTGAGGAATTTGTCCTATTAGTCTAAGAGTAGATCCAGTGATGGAGAGCAACCTTCTTGTAGGGATGAAAGTAGGGATATGAAGTAGGAGGGAGATAGAGTATAGCAAGTAAGAGAAGCAAGTACTGGTTAAATCCTATGGTTATAGACTAGATTATTTCTCTAATAACCTAATTCCCTATAACCATGGCTCTGATACCAATCTGTAACACCCCAACCGATGGCGGAAACATCGGGATGTCACGTAATGATGATTGTTCAGTAGCTCATGGTGAATAATAGATTCCATTAAATGATTTAAATGAATTACATACAATAGTTCTAGAATTTGTACATCAAATAGAATAAAACTATACACATATCTTCAAGCATCAAATCAAATCTTCAAGCAAATAAAACCTGCAACATGTTAAGTTGAAAATGTTTTGGGTCAACAAAAGTTGGTGAGAATTACATAGGTTTTTGATAATTGAATAAGATGTTGTGCAATTCATGTGTCATGTCAATCTAGTCCATATGTGAGAACATACTAGAAATAAATCGAGTGCATAATCAACCCTGATGACTGTTATAAAATGATACATACCATACGCTCATGGTCCAATATGTTATACGATAACAAACACCCACGCTACCTTTGTAGGAGGCACGTATCCGGGTGGGATTGTCAGTCCAATAGATCTATCAATGTATACCGCCGGCTGATCAATGTTAATGATTATGCTAGAATGGTGCTTACTCTAATCATGCTCAAGACATAATGCAACATAGAAAACACATAGACACATTGATGATTGAATTGCAATGATGATGTTATAAACATGTTTCACCCCAAAAATGGTGATAAATAGAAAAGGGGCTATGTAAAACTCACCTTGGTAAAATGTTATCTCTTGAAAATAGTGTGTTGCCCAAATGTGTCAAGTATCACCCTATAATAAGGTAATAAATATGTCTAAGTCTATCTAGTCTACAAATGTATACGTTCTAGGGCTTTGATTTGGGGATAATTGCTCGTTTGATTAATATTAAAAATATTCGCCAATTGAGAGAAATTTAGTAAATAAATAACTAAAAATCTTTTTATGAAATTTAAACTTAAGATGGTTACAAGAATGTGTTTAAAGCGTAAAAATAATTTTTATAAAATTATTTCCTTTAAAATAGATTTTTAAATCTATTTATCACCAATTGCCAAAATTTAACTTTAATATTCAAAAATACCAAAATTAAAGAAATATTGTTTTAAAAATCATTTTTCTGTTCTAAATAATTAAAAATAATTTGTATAAAATTTTGGTGCAAAAATAATGAAAATTGGATTTATTATGATTTAATTATGATTAAATCTAACAAAAATTGATTAAAAATATAAAATAAATGATTTTACTGAATTAAAAATTATTTCAGTAAAGTTTGACTTTATAAAAAGTCAGGATAAATTTTGGAGCATTTAATAAAATTGTTTTGATATATAAATGGATTTTTATAAATATAATAGTATAAAAATGATTTAATTATTATAAATATTAAATAAATGAATTTCAGAAAAATAAAAATTGTAGATGAAACTTTGACATCAGATTTGTTAAAAATAATTTTTTTAGAATTTATAACAAGGTTTTAATAATTAAAAATGAATTTATAAGTTTAAATGTAATTTATATATTATTAATTGATTTAAAAAAAAGTTTAATGAAAAAGAAAGGTATGGGACGCCATGGGCAGGAATCGAACCCGGGTGGATTAGGGGCCAAGCAACAGTCACAACCACTTGGTCTAGACCAGTGGTTGTGATTGTTTTTGTTTTTAATTATATAAATACGCTATGCAAACCTAGTTTATCCCCAAATCAACAATTACGAACCCTAGCTTAATCAATCGGACAGATTACACAATGATAACCCAATTAACCTTAGGGTTATCATTGTGTGTATCCCGAAGATCAAAACCCAACAAAAACATTGTCACTTACAAAGCTTAATCGTCACGAATGCACGGTCAAACTGGAGGTCAAAATACACGATCGTATATAAATAACAGAGTGTTAGGTGAAGAATTGAGGATTGAGAGAGGTGAATTGGCGAGTTAGAAGTGCTCGCAGAGCATCAATTTATAGTGCAATCGTTTGGAATGATGATTTGGTAAGTTTGACCATGCCTAAAAGTTCATACGCGTAATTACGCTTGATTTATAGTAATTTTGGTTGAAATTGCGTGTATATTGACGCTAATGAGTTGTCAAGTTCAAAACCATGAATAATTATAGTAAATTGTTTAATAACATTGATCAAATTGAAAGGTCAATGGTTTCCATGTCTGTTGCTGCACGTGAAGAAGGAAAGGAAAAGAGAAAGGGGGTAGTTGTGTATTTAAATAAGTAGATCAGGAGTTACATCAACAATTGTGTGTGGCTCGGGTGGTTAGTTTGTTTGTGTGGTGTGTGAAGGGTCCCCGGTTCGAATCCCAGCCGAGGCACCCCTTTTTTTTGTTTCAATTCTCAGCGAGGTGGGCCTGTTGTTTGGGCCGGGTTCTGGGCTTGGGCCACCTGTGTGGGTTACAACATATATAGGAAGAGAGGGGTTTTGGGCTTAGACTATGGTGTTTGGTTTAGAGTATAAAACTAAGTTTATTTATTTATTTTTTTTATAAAAACAGAAAATTGTTTTTTTTTTTTTTTTTTTACATACATATATACATATATATATATATATATATATATATATAAGTTGTGGTCGGAAAAATAAAACTTAGGCACATTAGTGTAACAAAAGTAAGGACGTTTATAATAAGATTTGGGGAAAAATTCGCGATGTTACAACTAGTGGGCCCCCCAGAGTTGGGAGCTTGGAACAGATTCTGACGAGGTTGGTATCCATAAGAGTTATCACCTTGCCAGTTGGAGTTTTGATATCTCCAATTGGAGTTTGAATCAAGGCTATAGTTTTGATAGGGTGGTTCAAGCCACCCGTAATTAAGAGAATCTACCTGTTCCCGACTTTGAACTGGACACTCAGATGTGTTATGACCCCCTCTACATATTTCACACCTATCCAACTTCATCTGAAGATCTCTCACTTGCCTAGTTAAATTATCAATCACCGCAGCCAGACCAGTATCAGGTGCAATCTGATGAACATCTCGGGTAGTAAGAGAGGTGTTACTAGTCATGGGAATGGAATTCCCAATAGTATGCTTTGGTGGTCTCTCAGAATAGGCAAAACTCTCAATCAACTCATTAGCTGCATCAATATCCATTTTTTCCATAAAATTACCCTGTGCAGCTGTATTAAAACGAACTCGAGTCTCAAAAGTGAGGCCATTGTAGAATTTCTCCACAAGGGCCCAGTCAGAAAGACCATGATGAGGGCATCGGCTCAGTAGGGTCTGGAAACGCTCCCAAGCCATGTAGTACGGCTCATCAGGATCCATACGGAATGAGTGAATCTGCTCCCTAATGCGGGAATCCTTGGAAGCTGGGTGATATTTTCTCAAGAATTTTCCAAGCATGTCCTCCCAAGTAGTAATGGAACTATTAGGCAGAGTGTCATACCAAGTGGTGGCACGACCAGACAAAGTAAATGGGAACAGACGCAGATAAATGGCTTCCTTAGTGATGTGGGAGAGATTGAAAGTGTCACAGATACGCACAAATCGGGACAGATGTCCATGAGCATCCTCTTCATCAAGACCATGGAATTGAGTGACATTAATGATAGTGGTCATGACATGGGATGGGATTTGCCAATTGTTGGCATCAGCAATGGTCGGACGACTGATGGGAGAACGAATCCCAGTATAGCCCTCAGTAGCACGAGAGTGCACAGTACGTCTGATGTTCGCATCCGCCATATTGAAGGTAGGAAGTGGAATGGGGGTGAGTAGAAAGCGAGTGGGTGGTTTCGAATTGGTGAGTTGTGGTGATCCCTATGAACAAGTATGTGGCATACACTGAAAGTGCAAACCACGCTGGAGTTACTAATGGATAGCAAACAACCTAAGACTAAAAGCACAAGTAGCACAAATAATCGAAGGTAAATCCAGCAAGCAGTAAACAAGCAAAACAAATCAAGTAAAATCAAAAAGTGCAAGTAAAAAGTCCCCGGCAATGGCGCCAAAAACTTGATGTGTGCAATTAAGTATATAAATAAATTGATCAAGTTAAAATCCTAGACTTTTCTAAAACCACACACTATCGGCAAGTGTACCGATCGCAAGTAGCAAGTAGGCAAGACCAGGTATCGAACCTAAGGACTTTATCTAACACTTTTGAAATTACTCCTAATGAATTACCTGATAAAATATTATTATTATTAAATTGATTGATTAGGGGGTTTTAAACTGAAATTTAAAATAAATTAATTAAAACTAATTAAAACTAAATTACTAAATAAACTAAGAAACTGAAAATAAACGAAAACTGACGAACTGGGTTGAAACTCTAATGAGGAGAAGACTGGTAACCTGGGTAGAATCCCTAGACTCTGGTTATAAAAGCTGACCTATATAATCCGGTTGGAGACCCTGTTCTCACCTAATAAACTTCCTATCAAGGATAGTCGACTAGATTCAAGGCGGGACAAGTATTGAGATGCTAAAATGAAAGTGGATCGCCCCAGCGAAACCAAATCCCACAGTAATCCTTTAATCAACCACTCTTGGATTGAAAACTCCCAAACTGTGAAGCAGACTTAACTAATACGAATGAAATCCTAGGAAAACTCTAAACACGAATAAGTAACCGGTCTCGCCCCAGCGATAACCAAACTACTAAACAATGCCTAGTTAGTCAACCTAGCAATCCCGAATTATATTCCTAACCTTCGGGAAGGGATTGCACACCTTAGCTAATTGATTTTAAAAACCTGTTAAACTTGCGTCATTCCTAACTGCAAGAACTAGCTCGACAACGAAAGTTAATCAAACTAGAATGATTTCTAGATCTAGGGGATATTCCTATGTGCCTAGAACATCAAAACCAACAAACAAGTAATCAAACCAAAAAACGCCAGCACACAAATATTCAAAATCAAACATAAAAATTAAATCATGTAACCCAACACATCCAAAACGGAAAACATAAGTCTTTAATTAAAAACCATAATCTAGTTCATCATCCCAAGTCACCAATAAAAGGTTTAGCCTATAATATATAAAAACACCTTCACAAAATAAATAAATATAGCTTTAACCATGTCTATAGAGAAAATAAATAAAAACTAAACCTAACCCAAGGCTCGTTGGCTATTGATCTTTAACGTGCCCGTGGCCTTTTCTCCTTCCGTGCCCTTTCGCTCGTCACCGTTCTTGGCCGGTCGCTTCTTCGTGCGATTGTGCGATTTAATTCCTTTTTAGAATGATGTTGTTTTATCAATATATAATTCATTCCATCATCATTAATGTTGCCGTCAATAACATCTAATATATCCCTATTATTATGACCGACTCTTGTGTATTTGTTTTAGGCTTGGGCCACGGACCCAAGCTTTTGTTTTTTTTAATTATATTATTATTATATTACTAGTATTATTATTATATACTCCATGTTCATGGCTCGGTTGTTCTTGGCTCGACCAAAGTTGCTCGTTTACGCTCCGACGTCCATGACATATGCTCTCAAGTGTTCGTGTCTCAATTAAAATTCTTTCGTTTTGAGCCAATTTCCCACGAACACCTATAAAATAATAAAATAAATAAATACCTAATAAAAATGACACGAAACGAATAAAAACTTGGCCAAATAATATACAAAATACATAGGAAATTAGAGGTGTTTTACAACACATCACATAGGCTAAAAATGCTTTACATCCATGCTGCACCAACTTGGTTGCTTCCAAGAATGAGCATATAATGGGTATAGAATCACTTTCCCCATAAACTGTTAGTAGCTTTCCGCTTGGAGACGTTAAGTCTATCTCCTTACGGTAGCACCGAACGTTTGCGTGGTATCGGGATTGCCAATCCATTCCAACTACCACATGGAATTCCCTCATCGCCATTGGTAACAAGTCAATGGGGAATTCCTCATCCTCTATAGTAATTTTGCATCCTCGGTAGATGTCACGTACCTTGAAACTTTCGTTGTTACCTACCTCTACCTCCACCGGTATTGTTAGCTTAGACAAGTTAAACGACGGGTGTTGAACAAACGTGTGGGCTATAAAGGATTTGTTAGCCCCCGTATCAAATAACACATGTGCAGGTATTAAGTTTATAAGAAAGGTACCTGCCACCACATTGGGTTCACTCTTGGCTTCTTCCGCAGTTAGTTGGAAGGATCGCGCCCGGGCTTTAGGAGGTTCCTCCTTTGATGCTTTAGCTTTGGCCTCCGCTCCCTTTAACAATTCGGGGCATGCCGCTTTCACATGGCCCGGTTGATAACAATTGTAGCACACATTCGCCTTGGTGGGGCAATCTCTGATCACATGCCCTAGTTTGTTACAGTTAGGGCATGGCTTGTTCTTGAAGTAACATTCCCCTTTGTGGGGTCGATGACAAAGATCACACGGGCTTGCACTTGAGTTTTGCTTTGGATTACCCTTAGCCGGCGTTTCATTCTTTCTTTGTTTCTTTGTGGGGCTTGGATTTGCATCAACCGACTTTCTTTTCCCCCTTTCGATTTGCCTCTTGAGTTCAATTTCCCGATTACGGGCGGCATCCACTAGTTCGGTTAAAGTGGCGTACTTAGACGGCTCTAGGAATTCTCTATACTCCCCACTAAGCATGTTATGGTAATGATAAATCTTTTGTTCTTCAGTTTGCACTAGTTCGGTGCAAAATTTTAGCTTGTCGAGAAACATTCCCGTAATCACGTCTATAGTTTCCCCTTTTTGCCTCAAATTCATAAAATCCTCCTTGATTTTGCCCACCACCGCCCTAGGGCTATGGTGTTTTAGGAAAAGCACCTTGAATTCTTCCCAAGTCATGTTTCGTACATTTTTCGTACCTTTTTCCGCCTTGACCACGTCCCACCAAGTCTTTGCATTTTCACGGAGTTGACCCGTGGCGTAAGCCACTTGATCACTAGAGTCACAATGGGTTCGTTTGAATATCCCTTCAATGTCGTCGATTCATTTTTGGCAAACAATTGGGTTTACCTCCCCTTTGTAGAGTGGTGGTTTACAGGCTACGAACTTGACATAAGTACAACCCTTCCTTTCTCTTGTTTTCTCTTTATCTTGAGAGAAGCTCTCTTTCAGCTCGATTATCCTTTCATCCATGGTGGCCAAAACAGCCCCACGGATATCATCAGTTAGCTTTTTCAAGCCCTTTTCCAATGCCTTGCCCACTTCCTGCGAGATTCTTTCATTTATCTCTTCCCAAGTAACGGGGTTAGGTTCCGGTTCAGTCTCATCCGACATTTTGTTTACTGCAATATAGCAAGTTCATTCACATTTTGTTATTATCTGTTGTCTCATAGTGCATATGATATAATGCCTTATGAGCATGTCTTATGATTCACTTTTTCATGATTCGGATTATGCTTTAGTTGTTTCAAACAGTTAGGATTGTATATCTAACTCAACTTATGTTGTTGCTTACCAAGTTGGGGTATTGTTTTCCGGATTTCTTGATCAAGCTTCAAACCGAACGAAAACCTTTGGCTCTGAATACCACTTGTAAGACCCTACCCCTACGTTGTTATAATTAGTGAATTTAAGTGGGTGTAAACATGATTTGAACACTAGTTACCAATTACCACATAAGTACAAAACATGATTCATACCCAAAAACTGGATGGGGTTATGTTTTACAAACAACCAAGTAGTAAATTTTATTTAGACACAGCGGAAACAAGTGATTTCGTTCAACTAAGCTATGTTATGGCTAGTTCCTACAAAAGAAGTTCCAAAGAACACGTTCGGTTTGTTTTGGTTGCTTGATCTTCCACCCTGAGGTCCGTCATATCCCCAACCTGTTACACATACATCAAATAGAGTTAGATGGCGTTAAAAAGCATTAAAATCGGATAAACGGTCGAAAAACCCAAGCTAAGCGTTTCGCGCAGGCAGGCGTGCGGCCGGTCCGTTTCGCGCGGGCGTCACCCAAAAACTTACAGAAAGTTTACTCGGCCGCGCAAAGGGAGTGCGCGGCCGAGCGATTATCCCTGATGTTGTTTTCTTGCTTTTTCACAGCCTAACTCTTGGTTAAGGCCGAAATTTCGCTACCTCGGCCCCTACAACCCCTTCGGATTGTATTCGCCTTGGTTTATGAATGTTTAGGGATGCCTTGGGCTCTACAATCCTCACGGGATTGCTTATGCCTCGGTCTTATTCCTTTTATCGCTTTCCAAGCTTGTTTTCTTATCCATTTGACCCGTTTGGGTCATCAATGGATACCGTTTTCATCATGGTCGACTGGCTCCATACACATCGGTACGAGTTGCGCCTACGATTGCTTTCATCTAACTAAGTTTCAAGTTTCGGGTCCTTATGGACTACCTAACATTTATACATCCATGTTATCCGTTCTCATATCAACATGCTATTCTCCATATCATTTTATCATGGCAATTTGTAAATTATACTATTCCATCAAACGGTTTTCGGATCCGTTTCATCATGACATTTTGTAAGTATTCTATACAATCTATATCACAAATGAATGTAGCCCAACATACCTCAAAGCTTTCCTTTTTGGTGAGTATCCGGTTCGCCCTTGACTTCTAGACTCCCACTTGATTCACCTAGATGTAGTCAAGTGTTTATCAATACGATTAGTGGTTTGATCATCAATTTAGCGTATCCTACTAATGATTCCATTACTTTCATGGACTTCCACACAAGTAACTTCATTTGAGCATTTAATCAAACACTTAACATACATGAATCTTTAACCAATTAATCTAGCCAAATGGGTCAATCAATCACTTACTACCCACCTCATATTTTCATTACAAGGTGTTATTCTAGTCTTGCTAATGTTTAACAATTCAAAATTTCAAATTCCTCAAGTAATTATACAAGGTTATTAGGGGTTGTTTCACCCTTGAGGGCACCCACCCATATCATCCTAATTTCCCCAAAATCTCATGTTCTAGGGTTAGATAATTTACATAGAGCAGAATTAACAAGACTTTAAGGTACCCTTTCTTATAAGGTTCCTTAGAGTCTATCAATTTGTTTCCAATCAAGAACCCTAAAATTTTACTCATCATCAAAGAAGCTATAAAACAACAATCTAGATAAAACAAGTGATACCTAGATGTTTACTGGAGTTTATTGAGTTGATTAAGCCTTCATGCAGTTGGATTAACCTCTTAACAAGCAAGATTCAAGCTTCAAAGGGGTGTAGGAGCTTAGCGTGTGTTTATGTGTGTGTTTGGTGGTGTTTTGGTCGATCCCCTGATCACCAACCCACCAAGTTTTCTTGTTTTTATTATTTTCACTTATAATCTTTGGTCTATTGGCAGAAATGGCCCTTAGAGTTTTTGTTTCACTAGTCAAGGCAGCAACCTACTACTTGGGTTTTATTTAGTAGTGATTATCAATACCCCTACTTAACCCGTTTCCCTTTTTAAGTTAATATTGTGATGAACTAGATTTTAGATTTTCGGGTGTTACATTTTTCATATAAATCATCAATTAGCTTCCTAAGCCCTTTGTTATCTTTCTTTACCTGCTTGTTTTCAAGTTTTAAAGCAATGAATCTTCTAGTATTTCTCTGTTCATGCTTTATTAACTTCATATTCTCATTCTGGAGTAACTTGATACTTGCTTCCAGCTCTTCCTGACTCTCGTGTGAAGACTCAACAATGTCCAACATTTTTCAATCATTTTTCCTCAACTGATCAATCTCTTCTTGTTGCTGGTTTATGATCTTCATCATCTTTGTAAGCTTCTGGTTAACTGCATTCATAACATCTCTTGATACAGTAACCTATGGAGTAGAAGCATCAGCAACTGGAGTCTTTTTCTTGAACTTGTTTAAGACTCGTTCCATAGCATCATTAAAATCATCAGTTGGAACAAAACTCTTCTCAGCAGCAGATGTTTTCTGTTTCTTCGCTATTGGGGATGTTACGTGAGACTTAGAGCTAGACACTTCAAGAACTTTCTTTCCTGCAATTAAACTTTCAATTTCTTTAGCTCTCCTCTTCTTAGGCTTTTCAATCTCATCAGCCTTTGATTTCTTCTTGTACATTGGATTCTTTTGTTTTTCACCAGCCTTCGGTGATCCACCAAATCTTCAGAACCCAATCCAAGACTCATATCAATATCGTCCATCACAATCGGACTCTTCAACCTCTGTTCTTCTAAAGTCTGATTAAGACTTTCAGATTCACTAGCCACAGTGGCCTTGGGCTTGGTTGTCTTAACATTCTCATCAGCAGAATCCCATCTCTCATCCTCTTGAGTCTCTTCAGAATCTATAGACTATTCATCAACCAATCGAGTACCTTTCTTTGCAACACTCTTTTGTCTTCGAGATGTTTTCTTTGGAGGTTGTGCTTCAACTTCCTTTTCCTTACCTTTTCCTTTACCACTCTTAGCACCAACATTAACTACTTGTCGCTTTATCTTTGCTTCAGGATTGACAGGACATAAAGGATCATCATTATCAGATTCACTATTTGCATTCCTAGCCTTATCAACACCTGGATCTTGATAATAAGGATTAATCAAGTGTCCAAACAAATTCTTCAAAGGTGGTCTTTCGTTTTCAGGTACACCTTTATAACCCTTCATTCTCACCAACGTACTCAAACTCATATGATCCTGAACGACAATCTGTGTTGGATCTTTTCTCAACTTCTTGTATTTCTGATAAAAAATCATCTGCAGGAATCTAGGATAAAGCAGAAACTTCTTATTCTTTAGTCCTTTTAAAGGTTCAAGCATGTGATCCAGAATCATCCCAGATACGTTAAACGGCTTGTTCAGAATTAGTGCTACCATCAAAGAGCTAATACTCTTCCTCATAGCATCATAGCCTCCACTAACTGAACCAAAAACATGCAGCATCACATGAGCCAGGTATTTAAATTGTGGACACAGTTTACCTTTGTGTAGGGCTCCATTTGTGATAGGTCCATTATACTTCACTCTCAGAAAGCACTTCCTCTGTTCTATCCATGATAAGCATCTTGGATCAGTCGGCTTGTCTTTCAGTCTGAAAGCTTTACAAATATCACTTTCAGTCACAATTTCCATCTCCCCCTGAATATTACTGATAATTGCCGTTTGATTATCCAAAAAATCCATCCTAGCATTCTTCCAGAACTTCTTCTGATGGTCTTTGTAAATAATAGCAGGTGTGGCAATAGCATCTACAACTCTGCTCCGCTTCAAGAATTCAATAATCCCAGCGAATTCTGTATGTTTCTTAACATCTCCAAGAAACGCAGAGCAATTGTGAGCTTCTTCGAAAGGTAACTCTTCCTAAGGTTTCTTTCCGGCAGTCTTTTCAGACGATCCTGCTGGAATATCAGTATTTTGAGGTTCAGCCATTGAGAATCTGCAAAAACAAAACACGAAAACTCATTAGAATCGGACAAAATGTACAAAATTGAAATTTTGGTTTTTGGAATTCCACCTTCGACCAAACGTGGGTTCGAATGTGGAAAAAACAAGGTTCGAATGTGGAAATAAGGTTCGAATGTGAAAAAGTTGTTTTAAAATTTGTACATTTGACCTTTGTTCCTCGTTCGACCGTTTGAACATGTCTCCTTCGACCAAAAAGTCACATTCGACCTTTTTAAAACGGTCGAAACAGACTGTTCATTTACCAAATTTACAGATTTTGATTTTGACCATATAAACATGTCATTTTCATTTGTTTAGTTGCTAACTTGACCGATTAAGCTTTTAAATCCATCAATTGTGATAATTATTCAATTATTATGTGTTTTTCCCCAAAATCTAGGGTTTGATAAGTTTAATCAAATTCCTCAATCTGATATGTTTAAACCCATGATTTTGAATGAAAGGTTCGAAGGTAGAAACAGGGTTCGAAAGTGCACCAGACACATGAACACTCACATTCGACCGTTTAAAAAGTTCGAATGTAAAGGAAAATTCCACATTCGACCCATCGAATCCCGTTCAATATTTTTCTTAACTTTAAGCATCCGACATTCATCATTTCTCATTTTAAGATCACAAAACTCAAATGGTCCATCGAGTTTCAGAAAATCACCATCAACCACCATCGGTTATCAAAAATAATGTAGAAATGTAAAATCTTTTGGATTTTCTGAAAGTTTTTGCTAAAACACACCTAAAATCTTTTTGAGTTTTTGTATTTTTGACGGAAAAAAAAAATGAAAAATGCAGAAATGTAAATATAAAGCAGTAAATGTTTTGTGATTTCCGGTAAGAGGATCATATTAGTTATTGAGAAATCTGATCACACCGTTGATCTTTTGATTTATATTATCACTAAAGACAATGTGTGATCTAGCAACTGCTGATATTGTTGTCCACATAAGCTCACATGCAGACTGTTGTGCTGTGCTTTAGACTGATACGGCTATTTATATTATAAACACAATTATCTGTGGTTCCCACACACACGACATACTCCCGTATCAAGGAATAATTGCACAAAGACCCATTGTAACGCGTAATTATGCTTTCTTCATCTGTAATTTACAAGGTATGAGGCACAAAGGTGTACAGGTCAGCAACTCAATGCTACAAAGTAACATGTGCACTCTACCAGGTTGAGGGCTGATATCAATCATGATTTGATCAATGATTGGATACGATGCATTAGATAATCTTTAATAATCATCATACATTGAAAGTTCCTCAATTTGGTAACTTTAAGATTTGGCCTTAAAGCTCTTTTATAAAGATACCCTGTCTGATCTAAGTCTGTAAGAACTTACGACAGAAGATCAGAAAGGCTATCCCCAGATAACTAATAACATAACGACCCGAAACCTCCGAGTTTTGTATAAAAACCCTATCAAACGAAATTACGGTACCAAGACCATATGCCCATGAGGAGTTCATACACATAACAATTCGTTTGATATGTATGTATCAGGCACGCATTAATAGGTTTACTAAGCCTACCAGCACATCACATAGACTCAAACACACGCCTCATATTGCATTACATTTCTTTAGCATGTGTCAAATCCTCACTGATGTACTATCATTTCCTCTTTTTCTCCTCAAAATCATTTTGGATTTTTCTAATTTTTATGGCTTTTTGAATTTTTCAATGTTTTTGGTTTTTCTAAAAAATAGACTCCCCCTAAAATGAAAAACATATTTTTGGGTTTTTGAATTTTTCTGAAAAACAGTAAAAACTAAATCTAAAAAGTGATAAACCGAGGTGATGATCAGTCTTGTTTTTCTTTTATACCACTAGCTTTTAAAAGATATTCAAATCTTGATTTATCAAAAGCTTTAGTAAAAAGATCTGTACGTTGATAATCAGTGTGGATTTTGACCATATCGGTCAACTCTTTTGCATAACAATAACGGATAAAATGGTAATTAATCCGGATATGCTTAGCTTTTGAGTGATTGACCAAGTCTTTAGTTAATGCAATGGCGACCTCATTATCACAATAAATAGGGGTTTTAAGAAATTGCAAACCGTAATCAACCATCTGTTGTTGAATCCACAGAACTTGTGAGCAGCAGCTTGAAGCTGAGACATATTCTGCTTCACATGTTGATAAGGCGACTGCAGTTTGCTTCTTGCATTGCCAGGTCACGAGCCTGTTCCCCATAAACTGACCCAGCCGTTGTGGATTTGCTGTCACAATCGCCCCAATCTGCATCACTAAAAGCAATTAGGTCAAAATTATCATCATTTGGGTACCATAGTCCTCTCAACGGACAACCCATCAGATATCTTAGGATTCGTTTGACAGCTGCTAAATGACTTTGTTTCGGCTTCGATTGATAACGTGCATAGAGACATGTGGAAAACATTATGTCTGGTCTAGATGCGGTGAGGTACATCAGAGATCCGACGATTGCTCTGTATGTAAAAGGATCAGTCAGCTCCCCCTTAGCGTCAACCCCAATCCCGTGATTAGGTTGTATCGGGGTATCCATTGGCTTTGAATCTTCCATCTGGAACCGGCTCAAGACTTCAGATATGTATTCTGTTTGGTGAATAAAGATCCCCATTGGTCTTTGGTCCACCTGCAAGCCTAGGAAAAACTGCATCTCTCCCATCGCACTCATTTCGAACTTTTTCTTCATAACTTGTTCAAATTCTCTACACAAAAGTTCATTAGTAGATCCAAAAATAATGTCATCAACATAAATCTGCACTAGAAGCAAGTCATCCCCTGTTCGTTTTGTGAACAGTGTGCAATCTACCAAACCTCGTTTGAATCCTTTGGATAGAAGATACGTGCTCAGCTCCTCATACCATTGCCGTGGAGCCTGGTGCAACCCATAGAGTGCTTTGTTAAGAACGTAGAACTTATCCCAGTGGATAGGATCCTCAATGCCTGGTGGTTGACCTACGTAAACTTCTTCCTTGACCACACCGTAAAGAAACGCACTCTTAACGTCCATTTGATACACGTTGAATTTCTTATATGATGCAAACGCTAGAAACATGCGAATAGCTTCTAAATGTGCAACAGGTGCATAAATCTTGTTGTAGTCGATCCCTTCCACTTGATGAAAGCCTTATACAACCAGTCGAGCTTTGTTTCTCACGATTACGCCTCTGTCATCCTTTTTACACTTCAACACCCATTTGGTTCCAATCTTTTTCCTTCCTGGAGGTAAATCTGTTAGTGTCCACACTCCTAGTTTCTGAAATTGCAATAACTCCTCTTGCATTGCCTCTACCCAAGCATCATCCAAAAGAGCATCCTTGTATGTCCGCGGCTCAACCTGTGAAACATAACAAGCAAAAGACCAGTCATTCTGACAACCTGATTTCTGAATTTTAGCATATAAAGCTAGAGCGCCAAGATTTTCTGGTGAATTTGCATTCCGAAGTTGTCCTCTAGTCATAACACTGCTATCAGGATCACCAATAACTTTCTCGAGCGGGTGAATACGATGAATCCGAGATTCCGGATGATCAGGTACTTGCACTCCCGTTTGAGTAGTCAAATTCTCTGTTGAATCTAGATCATTACCCAAATTAGATGATGAAGCAACATTTGGATTTAAGTTCGCTGGAGGAGTCTCTATAGCAAAATCTAGAATAGCTTCACTTGTGACATCATCATCATCTTCCGATTCTGATGAATTAAGAGTTGTGGAAGCTTCTTGGAAAACTTCTTCTTCAGCTGCAGGAGCATTGGCATCATTAGAAGCTGTTGGAGGAGTTACAGTGATCGGATGCACCAACGGTGAAGTCACTGCATTTTCACACTCGTAATATAATCTTAATACAGCCTCTTCAACCAAGCTATCAAGATTGAATGATTCAAAGAAATCTTTGTAATCAAACATCCAATCTGGACCGCTACCCTGTACATTCTGAGTATATCGCTGAACTTCAACATTAGCCCACTCCTCTACCTGACGAGTTCGTTTGTTGAATACCCATTTGAGTGGGGTTGCATATCCAACAAAGAATCCTTCTTCAGATTTAGGTGCCAACTTCTCAGATGGATTAAGCATAGTACACGGTGCTCCAAATGGTTCTAGATACTCTAAGTTCGGCCTTCATCTGTTCAACAATTCATAAGAAGTTTTGCCAAACTTCTTCACTGTTAACACACGATTCAGTGTATAACAAGCTGCGTAAATGGCTTCATTCCAAATCATTACTGGAAGATTAGAATCCGCAAGCATTGTTCTAGCCGCCTCAATTAGAGTCCTGTTTTTCCGTTCTGCGACACCGTTCTATTGAAGGGTATACGGAGCACTATATTCATGATGAATTCCTTTATCTTCACAAAGAGCATCCATCTGTGCATTTTTGAACTCCGTCCCATTATCACTCCGAATTCTTTTGATCTTCAGACCATAGACATTTTCTAATCGGGTGAATAGAACCTTCAAATTGTTAAACGTGTCACTCTTATGATGCAAACACATTACCCACGAAAATCTGGAATAGTCATCAGTAACCACAAGACAATATAATTCTCCAGCATGACTTGTACGCTTGACCGGTCCGAATAGGTCCATGTGCAAACGTTCAAGTGGCATCTCAACTAAATTTACTTTCTTTGGTTTGTGGGACTGCTTGTGCTGCTTTCCCTTCTTGCAACTCACACACTTGTCATTCAGATGGAAATGTTTGACATTAACGCCTTCGACAAGTCCATTCTTCACCAGATGGTTCATTTTTCTTAGATGAATGTGTCCCATCCTCCTATGCCACATAATAGACTCTTTTTCAGTAGCCTTGGAGAGGAAACACGTTACTTGCCCCAGGGTTGTCATTGCCTTTGACATGTCGAGAATGTACAGATTATTCACTTTCGGTGCTTTCAGCATTATCCACTCTTTTGGAAGTACAAAACCGGGCTTGAGTATATAGCAAGATTTGTCATCAAAGAATACAGAAAACTGTTTGTCGCAGATTTGACTAACAGTAAGCAGATTATAGTCTATCTGTTTCACATAAGATATCTTCTCAAAACTCACAATCCCATTACTCACACTACCCTCCATAGTAATGTAACCTCCTTTATTCCCAGCAAATGCTACATATCCACCATTGATGTTTCTAATGTCGAACAGCGGCGATAAATCCCCTGTCATGTGACCAGAAGCTCCACTGTCAACAATCCAGAGACTGCTAACAGGGCCAGCTGAAGCTCCCTGCACATATCAAGTAAAATCATTAGTTCTTTCGGGGGACCCAAGCCTGCTTGGTCTTGGGTCTTTGAACATTCAGTTTCAAAGAATCTTTATCACAAACATTTGATTTTGAATTGACCTTTTTCTGATCAATTAAATTCTTTTCACTCTCAAATTTCTCATGTACTTTTGAAGTGAAGCACCTTGAGATCCCACTGGTGACCAGAATTGTTCCGAACGTTTCAAGATCCGGATCTGAGATTTTGGAATCTCAGTCGGTTTCTTTACTTCATTCTTAAAGGAAACTTTCTTGGTTACCTTCTCTGATTTAACAGAGACAGGTCCAACTGTTGGGTTAACCGCAGGTTTTAATGGTACCTTTTGCTTTTCAACAGTTGTTTTCACCACTGGTTTCTTTAAAGGTTTTTCCATTGCTATCCGGCTACGACGATCAAATGTCATCTGACGATTATCCATCTTTTGAAAATAACGACTCTAATTATAAAATGGTGCTGATTGAGGGACAAATCGTCATTGTGGATAACAGTGATTGTCGAGTGGACTTTGATATCTTTGCTTTACTTCAACTTCGTGCCTCTTATGCCTCACGTACGGGCAGTGAGCAAGTAAATGCCCTCTCTCCCTGCACTTAAAGCATGCACTGTACTCTTCAAGCACATTCTTGGTGTTCGACTTTGCATATGAAGTGATAGGATATTGGTCATCCACACACCTTCGTCTTAAACTCTCAGGAGCTGGGTCCTTTGAGTAAGTCGGCTCAAGAAAACTATTAGCCTTCTCTTTTGGCTTGATAAATTCTGTGACATGAACCTTTGGTTCTTTTGGAATATCCAAATAAATTCTCTCTAAAACCTCTGGAGGTACATCATTTGTTCACTCATGCTTTGGGAACCAAATGGTATTCTCCTGCCAAATTTTCTCAATCTTGGAATAGTTGGCAAATTTGATTGGATATTCCTCGTCAGAAATTATCTTATCGGATCCAATCATCCGATAGAAAATTTTGACGGGTTTGTCACATTGATCGTTTTTCTCAACAGGCTTAACTGATTGATTCGCTCGATGAGCGTTAGCCATGGGATGCACAATCTGAGACGGTGACACTGGTTCATTTGTAATTAGGTGATTTTCAGCAAGAATATCACACACCTTCTCAGATTTGTCATCCTCAGAGTCGGAATCATCAGTTACAGCAATCACACCTTTATTATTTAGTCCCAAAATAGGCCGAACATCAGAATTTGGGTCTCCCACACTAGAGGTGTTCGACTCATCATCCGATGTTGAGTCATATTTAACTGAGCTCTCCGGTGTTATTGAATGCAAAGTATGGTTTTCAAATAACACAGGAGATGGGACTGCCTTGTAGTTTGCACTACTTGACTGTGAAGGCTCCTCAATGATATGGTCAACAACATATGCAATGTGCTTATAACTTTCAAGCTTCTTGTTGACCTTTTCTGCAAAGCACTTGATGGTAGCCATTTCAAGTTTTGTATTTTCCAATTCATTGATATAGTTGTTAATGGCTAATTGTTTTAAAGATAAAGTCTTTTTAAGTTCTGAAATGTCTTTCTTGTAACCATCAAGTACTTTATTGAATTCTCGTGCTTCTTTTGGATACGATTGACAGTTGATTTTAGCACTCTCAAGCTGAACCCTGAGTTGCTTATTATCCTCTATCAATCTATTTCATGCACCACAATACCTCTCATTATTCATATCTAAATTAGATTCAGAACTTACCTGCTTTGGAGGCTCGGTCATGGCCATCAATTCAAAGTGTGCTTCCTTTCCAGCAAAGAATTTAGAATAATCAATTCTGGTAAAAGCATCATCCACCATGCACGATTTTTCGTCTTATCAGAAAATCAGCTTCAGCAAGAAGTTGATCGATATCATCATCTAGTGAGTTAACACTAGCTTCAAAATCAGAATCACTCTCCATATCAGAATAAGTTGAATCATACTGTTCTGGCACATCAGTAACAAAGTCAAGAATAAAACCCGACTTCTTCTCAACACAAACATCACTTTCTTCACTCAACTCCTCAATAAATTTTCTTTAAAATTTTCTTTAAAATTTTAAAATTTCTAGAGGTACATCATTGGTCCTTTCATGCTTAGGAAACCAAATAGTACTCTACTGCCAGATTTTCTCAATCTTAGAGTAATTGGCAAACTTTATCGGATATTCCTCGTCAGAAATAATCTTATCGGATCCTTCCATCCGATAAAATACTTTGACGGGTTTGTCACTAGGTTCATTTTTCTCAACATTCTTAACTGACTGATTCACTCGATGAGCGTTAGCCATCAGATGTAAAATCTGAGAAGGTGATAACGGTTCATTGGTGATAATGTGATTTTCAATTGGAATATCACTCACTTTCTCAGTTTTATCATCTTCTGAGTCAGAATCATCAGTCACAGTTGTCACTCCCTCATCATTCAGTCCCAAAATTGGTCTAACATCAGAATTTGGATCTCCAACACTGGAAGTGTTAGATTCATCATCTGATGTAGAATCAGACTTGACGGAACTCTCCGGTGTTATTGAATTTAAAGTGTGATTTTCAAACAACACTTGAGATGGGACAGCCTTGTAGTTTGCACTACTCGGTTGTGAAGGTTCCTCAATAATATGGTCAACAACATAAGCAATATGTTTGTAGCTTTCAAGCTTCTTGTTGACTTTTTCAGCAAAGCACTTGATGGTTGCCATTTTGAGTTTAGTTTCTGCCAATTCATTGATATAACTGTTAATGGCCAATTGTTTTAATGAAAGTGTTTTCTTCAAATCAGAAATGTCTTTTTTATAACCATCAAGCACTTTATTGAATTCATGTGCTTATTTTCAATAAGATTGATAGTTGATTCTAGCACTCTCAAGTTGAACCCTGAGTTGCTTGTTTTCCTCTGTCAATCTATCACATGTTCCACAATATTTATCACTATTCATGTCTAAAGTGGAGTTAGAACTTACCTGTTTCGGAGGCTCTATCATTGCCATCAAAGCAAAGTGTGCTTCCTTTCCACTAAAGAATTTAGAATAATCAACTCTGGTAAAAGCATCATCCACTATGCAGGACTTGCGAGTCATAAGGAAATCAGCTTCGGCTAGAAGTTGATCAATGTCATCATCTAGTTAATTAACACTAGTTTCAGAATCTGGCTCGCTCTTCGAATCAGAATAAACTGAGTCACACTATTCAGGAATATCAGTGACCGAATCAAGAATCAATCCTGACTTCTTTTCAACACAAGTATCAGCTTCTTCCACCATTTCCTCAATCTTCACCTCAGATCTCTTCTCAATCTCCAAATCTTCTTCAACTAACACCGGCTCCTCCAAATCTATCTTCTGAGCAACACACGCCACATTACCAGCTGTATTCTCTACAACACCAAGTTGCATTCCAGTCCAATCAAATCCTTTATCCTTTTGGATTACCAAAGCCTTGTTCTGGTTATCTGGTTGGGTTTGGTTATTTGGTGTGGAAATTGGAATGATAGTTCTGGTTGGATTATGTGGTGTTTGATTTTGGTTCTGGTTTGGTGTAGTTATTTGCCTAACAGAATTGTTTGGTGAGGCGTTTTGTCGGTTTTGGTAATTATTTTGTGATTGAAAGTTGTTGTTTTGGCATTGATAAGATACCTAATTCTGAGATTGACGGTTTTGGTAATTAGTGTTGAAAGGATTTCTGTTTCCCTGTTGAGCTGGCTGTGTGCACTCTCTCTGGAAATGACCTTTCCCACCACAGTTAAAACATGTGACTTTGGCTTTGTTAAAGCCATATGTGGTGTTGGGAGATGTAGAAAGATCAGTTCTACCGGTCTTCTCAATGAACTTGGTTGCACGTCTCATAACACTAGCAAATGCCCACTGAATGTCAATGAGCTCCATCTCCTCCTTATCAATTTGAGCATAGTCTTCACTGGTTAGGTTGTTGTTACCAATCTGACTAGCTACCAAACCATTATACAAAGCAACCATAGCAGATACCAAAGCTACATGTTGCTGAGCAACTTCAACAGTGACATTGTTCAAATTAGATGTCTCCAACACAATTAGGCTTTGACTCGGTTGACTTGGGTTCATTTGAGGAATGTATGGTTGTTGTTGTGGTTGGTTCAAGCTAGCTGAATAGCATGCAGCTTGTTGCATTGGTGAAAACGGTGAGATGTAAGTGGTAGGATATGATGGTGGTGTATAAGATGAAGTTTGAGCTAGATAGTTGATTGGGGTTTTGGTTGGTTCAATAACGCTTGAAACACAAGCTTTGTGTGGAGCAACAAAACTACTAGATCATGAACTAGTCAGAGAAGAAGATGTACCACCATGGTATAACTCCGGGTTCTGAGTGTAACATCACGAAATTTTCCCCAAATTATTGAATTAGTAAAATCACCACTTTACCAAAATTATATATTCTTTTATATATTAACCTTGACTATATTTTTTTTAATAATAATAATAATAATAATAATAATAATAATAATAATAATAATAATAATAATAATAATAAATTAAACAAAGTTAAACTAAAACAAAACCCAATCCATTTCCTTTTAAATCGGCCCACCCAATCAAGACACACCTAAAATTCGGCCCAAGGCCCACTCCCATTGTTTTTCCCCTGCAAGCATTCAAAGCATTCAGCTTCATATTCCTTTTCTTTTATTTTTTTTATGTTAGTTGACCATTTGATTGAACAAATATGGTAAGAAATATCAAATTGATTCGTAGCAATGTATTGACAGATCCGTAGGCGTAGTATACACGCAATTTCCATTCAAAACATACTATAATTAAGCTTATTACTCGTTTTTAGTTTTGGAATGGGTCAAACATTCTAAAACGATTAATCTGTAAGATTATTATAAATTAAACATTCCTAGAGAGCCTAGGAGGGCCGAAAACAAAACCCTCACCTCCCATTTCTGCTAATCGCTCGTTTTAATCAAGAATTTAGGCGTCAGTCGACTTTTCGTTTGACCGGTCATCAATCTTTGTGACTGATAGACTTAAACTTCAACTTGCATAATCATTAACCTTGATCAAGCCGGCGGTATACAATGATAGATCTATTGGATTGACAACCCCACCTAGATTCGTTGACCATCTTTTATGGGGAGCGCGGGTGATTGTTATCGTTCCAACGTTATATTAAGGTGAACCGTGGATGTGGGATGGACCTACACTTTGTCGGAGGATTGATTATGTGCATACGATACTTGTTGTTTATTCATGTAGACTTAAACTTACATTAGACATATGAATTGCTAAACTTTTATTCTAAAACTTAATTTCTTGACTTGGATTATGTATACTCACCAACTTCTAGTTGACCCCCCCCCCCCCCCCCATTTTCTCCAAACTCAACAGGAAATATTGATGCTTGAAGTCTAAAGTTAGCATGAGGAGTTATATGAAGTTTTAAGTTCGTTTGTTTGATTGGTGTATTAGATTTCATTCAAGACTTTAATGTAATTCAATATTGTAATGAAATAAAGGATTAATTAAACATATGTATTACCATGAGCTACTGAACAATCATTTATACGTGACACCTCGATGTTTCCGCCATCGGTTGGGGTGTTACAGATTGGTATTAGAGCCTTGGTTATAGGGAATTAGGTTATTAGAAAAATAATCTAGTCTATAACCTTAGGATTTTAACCAGTACTTGCTTCTCTTACTTGATTCTCTACTATTCTCCATTCTCTATCTCCCTCCTACTTCTTATCTCTATTTTAGTCCTTACAAGAAGATTGTTCTCCAACACTGGATCTACCCTTAGACTAATAGGACAAGATTCTCAAATCTTAACCTGAATTGCCTTGAAGATCCCGTCGAAGTTTTAGATTTTAATAACGAACACGTGCAATCTGGAAGAGTGAACACCTGTATTCTGAGTTTTCTGTCTAGGGCTGGCATTGCGCATATATCCCAATCAGACGAGGGACCCGGATGCCTACCTGGGAATTCTCGGGATGAGTGTTCACTTATAGGCTAAAGCATGTCTTCACTATGTTATTAGAATCTAGAAGCTTTGATAAGTCAACGTTTTCGTTTATTCGTTTTAATTAATCAATAAATGATTACATTCCTTATATTATCTCATTATCCTCGATTCATCCTATGTCTCATTGAACCATCATTGTGTCTCTTACAGATCATGCCTCCTCGTCGCAGCACTCGTCTTAACAATGACAACGAACATGATGGTGAGAGCAACAACAACAACCACAACAACAACAACCACAACCACAACAACAACAATAATAACAACAACAATGGCATTGATGTCCAACTGGCTGCGATCATTTCTCAACAAATGGCGCAACAAATAGCAACTTTGGTTCCCAACTTGGTGGCTCAAGTCATCCAAATAAATGGAAACGGCAACGGAAATGGAAATGGCAATGGAAATGGAAATGGAAATGCTGACCCTGTTTGCACCCTCAAGCACTTCAACTCTTGCAACCCTCCTAAGTTTAGTGGTGACGAAGGAGCCACTGGTCTCCTTAAGTGGTTCGAAGGTGTCGAAAATACCTTCATTAATAGCGAGTGCCCTAACAATCTCAAAGTTTGCTATGCAATGAGTGTCCTCCACAAGCGAGCACTCACATGGTGGAACGAAGAGAAACGAACTTGTGGAGTTGAAGCCGCACTGGCCTTAACTTGGGAACAAGCTAAAGACGTTATGAAGGCGGAGTTCTGCCCTCGTAATGAAATTAAGAAGTTAGAAGATGAGTTTCACGATCTTGCCCAAGACAGTGGAGAAAACCTAGCCTACAACACTCGTTTCCACGAACTTAGTCTACTGCTACCACATAAGGTCACCCCTTGCCTGTTGCAATCGAAAAGTACATTAGTGGCTTACCCATGCAGATTCACGACACGATGTGGGGAAGGAACCCTGCTACTCTCGAGGAAGCAAAGCGGTTGGCGGCCACCCTAACAGATAACCATGTGAAGGCAGGAACTTTGACTCGGAAAGGGGAAAAGAAAACTGTTGTAAAGGATACTCCCCAACCTGCTATTGAAATTAAAACTGAGTCCTCAACCAATGGAAGACGCAAGGCCACGAATTTCGCAATAGATACCACTCCTCCACCCACCAAGAAACCATATACTAGAACCCATCCTTTGTGTAACACCTGCAAGTATCACCACCCAACCCATGTGCCTTGTCGTCATTGTACTAATTGTCTAAAGTATGGTCATCTCGTGAACGTGTGTCGAATTCCTCTTGCTAACGCCCCTGCTGCTCAGAATAATCCTGCTAGGGACCCTCCAGCTACTTAACGTCAAGCTCCACCGTTTGAATGTTATTTGCTTTTTAAATTTCTATGTATTGATGCACTTTGATTCAAGTAATAAATTCTAGTATTGAAATTTTATATGAGAGTTGTTTAGTAACACTTGGATAATGGGAACTAATTGCTATATTAATATCAATACAATTACTATGCTCGTTATACATATAAACTTGCTTACATAAACATACTATCAATTTGCAATAATTGCTACACTTAATCAAACAACTGATAGAGGACGAAGTACTTGCTCAACAGTTAGTAGAGTACCAAATAACCTACTCAACGATTGGTAGAGGTCATCATGCCTGCTCAACAGTCGGTAGAGGCCCTACAACCTGCTCAATGACTGGTAGAGGCTATCGAACCTGCTCAACAATCGATAGAGGTTCTTACTCACTAACTGGTAGGAGTCTTTTTCCTGCTCAACAGTTGGACTCATTAATACAAAGATTCAACCACAGGATTATTTTTGCATTACTTACATGTGTGTTAGAGTCATAGAAAGACACAAAACCCTAATGTAAGGTAAATTGGTGATTGCGGTCCGGAACGTAATCATGAATTTACAGGTACGTTAAGGTAGTGTGAAAATCTATCAAAAATTTTTGGTATATAACCAAATATAAACCCAAGTTAACTGGTAGTCCATTTATCCATAGTCATCCCATACCCACATCTCTTTCCAACAGACTCTCCAACTCCAACTTCGGGACGAAGTTCCTAAAAGTAGGGGAGATTGTAACATCACGAAATTTTCCCCAAATTATTAAATTAGTAAAATCACCACTTTACCAAAATTATATATTCTTTTATATATTAACCTTGACTATATTTTTTAATAATAATAATAATAATAATAATAATAATAATAATAATAATAATAATAAATTAAACAAAGTTAAACTAAAACAAAACCCAATCCATTTCCTTTTAAATCGGCCCACCCAATCAAGACACACCTAAAAATTCGGCCCAAGGCCCACTCCCATTGTTTTTCCCCTGCAAACATTCGAAGCATTCAGCTTCATATTCCTTTTCTTTTATTTTTTTTTTTATGTTAGTTGACCATTTGATTGAACAAATATGGTAAGAAATATCAAATTGATTCGTAGCAATGTATTGACAGATCCGTAGGCGTAGTATACACGCAATTTCCATTCAAAACATAATATAATTAAGCTTATTACGCGTTTTTAGTTTTGGAATGGGTCAAACATTCTAAAACGATTAATCTGTAAGACTATTATAAATTAAACATTCCTAGAGAGCCTAGGAGGGCCGAAAACCAAACCCTCACCTCCCATTTCTGCTAATCGCTCGTTTTAATCAAGAATTTAGGTGTCAGTTGACTTTTCGTTTGACCGGTCATCAATCTTTGTGACTGATCTGTAAGTTACGATTCATACATTTTTTTTAATCCTTGTTCTAGTCCGATCAATAACCCTATGACTTCAGGGGTTATTGATCGTTGATTTGTTTGATTAGAAAAGTTAGGGTTCTTGTTTGATTTGGGGAAGATGATACCTGTTCGTATCAGTTTAAAAACATATCTGAAACAAATTAAAACACATATCTAGTCTAGATCAGATGGGTACGCGTGCTGTTGTAAAACTCGCGAGCATGAGTTCGATTCCATGGTTCCACGTTTTTCTTTGTTTTGATTAAAAGGAATTTATGTTAAACCTCAAACACACCATATAATTTTCTAAAACCAAATGTTTCTGTTCTCAGGGTCTGGTCTAGGCTTTTGATTTAAATCATGCGAACCGGCCAGGGGCCTGGGTTCGAGCCCTAGCCACAGCAACATTTTTTGAAACCCTTTTATTTATATATTTTACCTATTAATCTTTTAAAATCGTTTTTAAATACCAAAAGAGGTTTATAAATTCTATAAAAAATATTTTATGCTCTTCTAACGACAAGGTTCACTATACAATTTTTAGTTTTTCAAAAATCATTTATTTAATATATATTATAAATATTACAAGTTTATTCAATTATAATTTTAAAATTCTATAAAATATCTAAACGACTTTATAAAATCCCACAAAAGTTATTTTAAACTTGTAGATCAATAAGTATTTCAGAAATAAATTTTATTTCAGAAAAACCGTTTATTTAATATTGTTAATTAATTTTTGTTATTTTAAATCATTAATAAATAATAATAAATTCATTTTTCAATATTTTTATACAAAAATATTACATAAATTATTTATCTTCATTTACAACAGAAACATTAATTTTAATTTGAAATTTCTTTAATTTTAATATTTTTAGATATTAAAACTATGTTTTGACAGATCGAAATAAATATACTAAATATTCAATTTTTGAGAAAATAATTTTATAAAAATTATTTTCATACTTAAAATCTTATAATATGACCATCCTTAAACCAAAATCTACAAGTAGTCTTTTATTTATTTATTTTCCAAATTTCTTTTATTTATTAACAATTTACCTAATTAATAATTAAACAATTATTTATCCCCAAATTAGGAACCCTAGAAATACTTGTAAACTAGAAAGACTTAGACTTATTTATTATCTTAAACATAGGATAATGCTTGGCAACGTTGGATCACACTTATTCTATTTCACAAGACTTAACACTTTGCTAAGGTGAGTTTACGTAACCTTGTTTATGCAATTCTTTATACTTGAAACTTTATTCTTAAGCAATTCTACATACATGTCTAGTTGTAAACTTTAATGCCTCATGACTTAGACAAAGACTTTTAGACTTAAACTTCAACTTGCATAATCATAAACCCTGATCAAGCCAGTGGTATACAATGATAGATCTATTGGATTGACAACCCCACCTAGATTCGTTGACCATCTTTTATGGGGAGCGCGGGTGATTGTTATCGTTCCAACGTTATATTAAGGTGAACTGTGGATGCGGGATGGACCTAAACTTTGTCGGAGGATTGATTATGTGCATACGATACTTGTTGTTTATTCATGTAGACTTAAACTTACATTAGACATATGAATTGCTAAACTTTTATTCTAAAACTTAATTGCTTGACTTGGCTTATGTATTCTCACCAACTTCTAGTTGACCCCCCCCCCCCCCATTTTTCCAAACTCAACAGGAAATATTGATGCTTGAAGTCTAAAGTTAGCATGAGGAGTTATATGAAGTTTTAAGTTCGTTTGTTTGATTGGTGTATTAGATTTCATTCAAGACTTTAATGTAATTCAATATTGTAATGAAATAAAGGATTAATTAAACATATGTATTACCATGAGCTACTGAACAATCATTTATACGTGACACCTCGATGTTTTCGCCATCGGTTGGGGTGTTACAATGAGGAACTTGTGCTCTTTTTGCTTTCCTCTTTTCTTCCAACTCTTTATTCTCCAAATTCTGTATAAATTCATTGATGGTCCAATACTGGTATGCATATTTCTCCTTTAGGACCTCAATGTGTTGATTCCAGTATGGTGGTAATGCATCAGCGAACTTATCCACCAACTCAGACATAGGTATTTTGATCTCATAACTTGACAACTCAGTCAACAAATGGCAATACCTAGGAATCAACTCCTTCAACGTCTCATTTCCTATATAACTGAAATTCTCAAACTCTTTTCTTACCTCCTCCATTCTTAACTTCCTTGTTTTCTCGTTCCCATCATGACGATTCTTCAACATATCCCACAGCTACTTTGAAGTTGTGCAAGATCCGAACTGATGTAAAAGATCAGTGTTGATAGCCTGAGATAGTTGTGAGAACGCCTTCTTCTCCACCGCAAACGTTTTCTTCTCGTCCTCAGCTAAGCTTTCCAATGGAATTGGTTCACCAGTGTTCTCCAAAACTGGTGCTACATAACCCTTAGCTATCATTTTCCATGCCTTAGTACCTTCCATTCCCATTCCCTCCAAATGAATCTTGAACTTGGTCTTCCATTGATTGTAATCCACCATCTCCATTAGCTTTGGTGGACGACTCCCGCTACCTGAAGATAAATCATGAATTAGCGTAGAAATAGCATTGGTAGTTTGAGAGTGTACCGCGGCTGCTGCAACTCCCCAATAATCAGTCATGGGTTGTTAGGGCTGTTCACGAGCCAAGCCGATCCGAGCGGAGCTTTGCTCATGCTTGGCTCATTTTCAAACCAAACCGAGCAGAGCGGCTCATTTACAATCGAGCCAAAAAACGAACGACCATTCTTCGAGCGTAAATTTTCCAAGCGAGCGCCGAGCGAGAATCGAGCAAAGAGTAATTTGGACGATCATAAAATTAGGATGTTTCCTTCTATGTTTTCATTGTCGGGTGACAACTAAGGTCGAACTATCCGATGATAACACTAATATTGAGAACCCAGTGTCCGAGGATGAGGCTTAGATTAAGGCTAGTGAGGCGATGAGCATATGTGAGAGAACAATTGTTGTATTGTGACGTAGGGTGATATCTAGCGACAATTAGCGATGGACGACTAATAACATAAAGAAGTAAAGACTGTCACCTCATGACTTATGGTTTTACTATTAAATCTAGTGTTAAATTTTTATTGAGCTAAATGGGCTAGTTATATTTTGTTTGCATATACTGATTCAAATCCAATAGAATGTTATATATAAAGCCATAAATTTATCTGTAAATTGTGTGTATATTTATAATTAAATATATAATAAATAAATAAAAATTTATTCGAACCGAACCGAGCGATTGGCTCAATTACAACCGAGCGGAAGATCGAGCGAGCATTTTCCGAACAAGCGACGAGCGATCCACGAGCGGCGAACAATTTGAACAGCCCTATGGGTTGTTGTGGTGGTTGTGCTACTTGTTGTGGCATCGAACTAGTCATTGCTAAGTAGTTGATCGGTTGAGAAGATTGACTAGTCGTCTTTTGAGCAACTACAGATCAAGGATCCATTGTCACTTGCTGTTGTGGAGTAGTATTAGGCCTTGATGTTGTTAGAAAGTTCCACATATCGTCTACAAAGTATGAAACACGAAACAATTAGAAAAATTTTCAAACAGAATCTACTTTCGACCGTTTACAAATGATCGTGGGTTCGAAGGTGGAATTATGTCCAGGTTCGACCCTTTCTGAAGATTCGAAGGTAGAATATAATAAACTATCTCACTTTCGACCAAAGTAAAACCACTTTCGACCTCGCGATAGTTTGAATGTACACCAACACACTAAAAACTTCTAGGTTCGACCGAAATAAAGACCACGTTCGACCTAAAATACCCCGATTCGACCTAAAACACACACTCTCGACCGTTTCTCCCTAGGTTCGACCCTTGCATTTTGAAAAATGGTTATTCTTTGAAAATCAGTTATTTTGATCCAAATTTTCAAAAGTTGATGAATTTTGATGATGTTTTGCAGGTTTTGCTTCGGAATTGATTTGGAACAAGTTTAATGAAGAGAATTTTAGATTTTATCCATGAAAACTAGTCTGAATCAATCAATGTTCATCAAAATCAATTGTTCTTTGAAAACAGAAAAAATTTGACCAAAATTGAGTCCAAATCAGCTCAAATATTATCAATTCGTGGTTGTTTGATCCTTATGGCTTTGATACCACTTTGTATGAGGATCGAATTGTCAAAAACAAAGACGTTGATCAAACAAGTATATCAATTCAGGTGCAGAATCCCTGAATCAATTACGAAATGATAATAAGAACAGCAAAACACACAAATCACTTTAAACTTTCCATTTCATTCATAAACAAGCTTGATTAATCTTACAAAATAGTGTTTACACTGAAATAAACTAATTTCAGACTCAACAAAACTCTAGGGAGAAAACACACTCGAAGGAGGGAAACAAAATGACAACTACTTAACTTTAAAATCGATTCAGCCTTTATATAGACCTGCACATTCGACCTTACGAAGAGGCGAATGTGCAGGTTCGACCAAACATATGGGTGAATCAACACTTTGTCCTACAAAAACTTCCTTCGACCAAAACTTCTCCCTTCGACCATTTAAATCATCACCTTCGACCATTCTATTTCACTTTCGACCTCCCGATTATGACAAATAGAATTGTATTAGCAATCCAATAGCACTAGTCGCATAACATGTATCAACATATATATATATATATATATGTGTGTGTGTGTGTGTGTGTGCGTGTATTATACATAGATATGTATGTGTGTTTTGATATATATATATATATATACACATATACATATATATATGCGAGATATGTGTGTGTGTCTATATATGTGTATGACGATTTCATGAACATAAGTATTGATGTGTGTGTATGTACCAAAGTACATACATATATGGGTATGTATGTCATCATCATCATCATCATCATCATCATCATCATACTCAGTTAATTCCACCAATAGCAAAAGCTAAGGTAGGGTCTGAGGAGGGTAAGATGTAGACAGCCTTACCTCTACCCTGTCGGAATAGAGAGGCTGCTTCCAGTGAGACCCCCGGATCAATAGTGGTTTTGTATCAAGCCTTGGACAATAAGGCACATAACACTTAGCAATCGGGACAAACCCGATTGGTGCATGTACCCCCTTGTCTTTTGGCTATCAACGTCACCACCTGAATACTTATGTGTGTGTGTGTGCGCGTGTATGTATGTATATGGATATGCATATACATAGGCATGTGTGAGTACATCTATATGGAGTTACGTATGATTTATAAATACGTATAACACATTTGGTCTTGTGTAATAACACGTGTTTTATAACTAAAAACATATGTTGGAAATCATGGGTTTTGAAAAGATATTTCCATACGATAAAACAACTGTTTTTGAAAAATATTAGGAAAACATAAAGGTCACCAAAAAGACTAAACTAACTTACCATAAGAGATTGGGTGAACCACGAATGCCATGGACCCTTTTGATAGACCTAAAATGTCCATTTATTTATAGGAGGTGTAGGTTGGGCTCTCTAGTTTATCGGACACCTATTTATGCTAGATTTCGCATGGACTTGAGGTGAGTTTCACAGCCCCTTTTTATTGTTTTATATTTTGGGGAAAGACATGCATTATTTACTAGGTTTAGAATGAATTCCTAGCAGACCGGTATACATGAGACAATATGTTTAGAGTACTCACTAAACCCTCATGTAAATAGTTTATTGTAACCATTAGCTATGGATTTAGCCATGAAACACTTGAATAGATCTATTGGGTTGACACCCCCACTCTTGGTTAGTCGCTCCAACCCGGATACATATGAGAAAAGAGTGCTTGTATTTCTTATATGAGGATACATTGCCTTTATTGTGCGATGTGCGAGGCACAACACGTCAAGGTTTGGTTATGGACTTATGAACGTTCATTATCGTCATTGTCTTAGCTAGACAATCATGGGTCATTCATGGATTTCATTAAACTTTACATTTTCAACTATTTAAAACCTGTGAACTCACTGACTTTATGTTGACAAAGTTTTTATGCATGTTTTTCAGGTAACTAAAGCTATGGATGGAACTTGGGGCATATTGGGCATTCATTCACAATTATCATCTTTTGTGTTTTCAAAACTTATGTTCATGTGTGACGATCGGGGAAAATTTTCTTTTTATCGCTTCATTCTCTTTGACTTTGGGAAATTTTCAGGACAAAAATTCTTTCAACAGGGGGATGATGTGACACCCGGCACGTTTAGGTTAACATTTTATAAAACACATAAGTCTACCTTAGCGAAAAACGTTTTCAAACATACTTAACTAGGTCAGTTGAGTCGTTATGATGGTTCCGGGAATCATCGGGAGTCGTAACAATGATCCACGGGATCATTGGGAGTCGGTCCATAACCATGTGAACACGGATTGGTGATTTGTAGAATCGTCGGGTTTAACGCACATACGCAAATCTCGAGTCCCGGGAATTGGTGAACGGATGGGAACGTGTTAGTTATCATGCATTATGTGCTTACAATCATTATATGACTTGTCGGTATGTGAATACGTGTTTATATGTGTTAAAATAGCGATTACGTGTAATTTCATGATATTATAGGTGATTACGTGTAATTGCATGTAAATAGGGGGTGATTGGCCTAATTGCATGTAAATAGGGGGTGATTGGCCCAATTGCATGTAATTAAGGGGTGATTGGCCTAATTGCATGTAAATAGGGGGTGATTGGCCCAATTGCATGTAAATTGGGGGTGATTGGCCTAATCGCTTGTGTTAGGAGCGATTGGGGGATTTTTAAGGGCGATTGGAGCCTAATCACTAGTAGGTACATGCGATTAGGAACCCTAATCGCCTGACGTGTGTTGAACGACTAGAAACGCCTATAAATACCACCCTTATGTTGTAAAACATCATTTGTGAAACCCTAACACACCCCAAAGCCATCCCACACCTTATCCAACCTCTGGAACACGTTTTTGCTCAAGAAATCACCTTTCCAAGCCTTACACCTCATAATCTAGCAAATTCAAGGTGTGTTCTTCATCCCAAACCTTTGTAATGTTATTGTTTTATTCCCTAAAGGTCCAGACCTGGTTTCTAAACATTTGTTTCTTTGAAAACTTATTAAAAACAGTTTCTAAACAAACCCAAACCTTTATGCTTGTTATATGTGGTGTATTCATGCAAAGATTGAATTTTTATTGATAAACCATGATTGTTCTTGTGTTGTTGATATGTTTCTGGCTTAAATGAGTTATTATGATGTTAACCTAGGAGTTTGGAGGCTCATAGTTGTGTATTGTTGATAATAGGCGTTTTGACCCGTTTGAATGATTATGAAGGATTGATGATGATATGATGCGTTTTGTTGATTGTTTGAGGTTAGGGTTTACTCTAGGATGATGCTAGAACAGTAGGATAATGTCGGATAACGTTGTTATGTGATGAAATCTGGATATTTGCTATTTAGGGAAAGTTTTGCATGTCGATGTGATGTTTACATGCTAATTATGCTATTTTGGGAAAACGCTTGCATTTGGGACGGTTAGGATGATAATAAATTGGGGGTTCTTGCTTGGAATAGGTTGGTTAATAGTTTAGGATTGATATTGGGTGTTTCCACATGTTTCGGACCTGATTTGGAGGGTTAAACGCGCGAAAAGGCGGAAACAAGCTGCAGGGGGCGATTAGGGCATCCTAATCGCCTGAAGAGCAGGTGTTTGGTCCCAATCGCATGAACTTAGGGGCGATTGGGAGTCCAATCGCATGTACATCATGTGATTATGATCCTAATCACTAGTTTAACCATCCTAATCACCAGTTGACTTTCCTAATTGCATGTTTGATTCCTAATCGCGTGTACTGCTGTTATATGTGTATTTTAATATCCCAGAACACGGTTTGACACCTAGGAACATGTTAGGAACCCCGTGACATGTCTAATAACTTGGTAACACGTGTCCGGACTTTTTTATGCATTAGTTGGGCGTTATGCTAGATAGGGTGAATGTTTGCGCATGCTAATTGTTTAATTGCGTAAGTTGCATGATATCTTGTATGTGGCTAACACGCGGGATGTCGGGTCACCAATGGGATGTCGGGTCTTGTCTGGTTTGAACATGTTTTCAACATACACAGTCACAGTCTTGACAATTTGGGGACTGGTTAGCCTTCGGGTTAGTAGTCACCACACTTATGTAAACTCATTGATAGGTCGCTGCAAGTAGGGACTATCACACACGTATCGGATTTCTATATTACTGAGGACGCACTCTAAGGTGAGTTTCACGGCACCTCTTTTATACACTTTTTCTCAGGGGAGAAGCATGCCACACATTTTAACAAATACAACGTTTATGTTTTGAAACACAACGTTTATGAAACACAACACTTTTGAAACGCAACGTTTATTGAACGCAACACTTTTGAAACGCAACGCTTTTGAAATGCAACGCTTTTGAAACGCAACGTTTGTTCTTGATTACTATACGACGCAACGCTAAGTCCCTGGGGAAACCATGAATGTGCGGGGCACAACGGGGGAAAGTGAATAGATCTATTGGGCTTGACGAACCCCACTCGACGGCTGGGAGCCGGGCGGGTGCATATTGTCTCTATTTTTGGCAACTCAAACACGGGCAGCAACACATGCAACGCTTGTCAGTAATGGTTTCACCAAACACAATCGTAGTAGTAAGGGAACGTTTGTTATTTACTTAAAGGTTTTGCATACTTGGTACTTTTGAGATGAAACTCTTTACGCTTGAAACGCTTTGTGAACTTAAAACTTGTGAACTCACCAGCATTATATGTTGACGTCTTTTTGGCATGTTTTCTCAGGTCGCTAAGGTAGCAGCATTGAGTTTAGGCGCACGGAGTCTCATGGCGTCTAGGATTCACTAGCATGTCATTTAGTACTTTCAGACTTTTATGTTTTACTTCTGGTTTGTAATAAAGTTTTACGCTTTCGCAGCGATGGTTGGATTTTTGAAAACTTAATGGGCAGTTTACGTTGTTTTAAGTATCATATAGTTGTCGTTTATTGTGACTGTTGTCTTGGATCCTGGTTTGTCACGCGCCTTGTGACACCCGGCATATTCAGGTTAATACTTTTCATACTTTACATACATACGTTTCGTACTCTACATACATACGTTTCATACTTTGCATACATACGAGTCTACCTCAACGAAAACATTGAAAACAACTACTTAATATCATACTTGACCGGATCGGTTGAGTTGTGTCGATGATTCGGGAATCATCGGGAGTCGTTACGATGGTCCGAGGGATCATTGGGTGTCGGTCCATAACTATGTGTACAAGGATTGGCGATTTGTAGAATTGCCGGGCTTATTGCACACACGCAAGTCTTGAGTCCCGGGAATTGGTGATCGGACGGGAACGTGTTAGTTATCGTGCATTATATGTTTGTAATCATTATGTGACTTGCCAGTATGTGAATACGTGTTTATATGTGTTAAAATAGTGATTTCGCGTAATTGCATGACATTATAGGTGATTACGCGTAATCACCAATAGTATAGGCAATTAGGATCCTAATCGCCTATAGCAACATGTCTTATAGCAATATGTCTTATAGCAACATGTCTTATAGCAACATGTCTTATAGCAACATGTCTTATAGCATCCTAATCATGTGTACTGTTCACGCGATTAGGGCCTAATTGCCTATAATTACATGTGGTATAGCTCCCAATCGCCAGTTATACATGTCTTATAGAATCCTAATCGCCTATAACCACCTCGTACTCGCCTGAACTGCATGTGACGACTAAAAACGCCTATAAATACCACCCTTATGTTTCAAAACATCATTTGTGAAACCCTAATACACCCCAAAGCCACCCCACACCTTATCCAACCTCTGCAACACGTTTTTGAGCAAGAAATCACATTTCCAAGCCTTACACCTCATAATCTCACCATTTCAAGGTGTGTTCTTCATCCCAAAAATTTATAATGATATTGTTTTGATCCCTAAAGGTCCAGACCTGATTTATAAACATTTGTGTCTTTGAAAACTCATTAAAATCAGTTTCAAAACAAACCCAAACCTCTATACCTGTTATATGTGATGTATTCATGCAAGATAGGATTTTTATCGTTTAAACATGATTCTTCTTGTATTATTATTATTGTGTTTCTGATCTAAATGAGTTAATATGATGATAACCTAGGAGTTTGAAGGTTCATAGATGTGTAATGTTGATATTAGGCGTTTTGACCGATTTGAGTGATTATGGTGGATTGATGATGATATGTTGTGTTTTGTTGATTGTTTGAGGTAAGGGTTTACTCTAGGATGATGCTAGAACAGTAGGATATTGTTGGACAACGTCATTATGTGATGAAATCTGAATATATGCTATTTAGGGTAAGTTTTGCATGATGATGTGATGTTTACATGATAATATTGCTATTTTGGGAAAACACATGCATTCGGGACGGCTAGGGTGATGATAAATTAGGGGTTTTTGCTTGAAATAGTTGGGTTAATGTTTTGGGTTGGATATTGGGTGTTTACACATGTTTCGGATCTGATTTGGAGGGTTAAACGCGCAAAAAGGACGGAACAGATAAGTACTAGCGAATAGGAGTCCTAATCGCCTTTATTATAGGCGATTGGCTCCCAATCACCTGAACTATAGGCGATTAGGAGCCCAATCGCCATTATTACTGGTGATTACAACCCTACTAGCCATTTTGACCCTCCTAATCACTAGTTGACTTTTCCTAATCACGTGTTTGCTTCCTAATCGCGTGTACAGCTGCTATATGTATATTTTAACATCCCGAAACACGGATTGACGCCTAGGAACATGTTAGGAACCCCGTGACATGACCAATGACTTGGTAACACGTGTTCGGACTTAGTTATACGTTAATTGACCGATATGTTAGGCTAGGTGAACTCTTGCGCGTATTAAGTGTTTAATTGCATATGTTGCATGATATCTTGCTTTCGGATAACACGTGGGATGTCGGGTCACCAATGGGATGTCGGGCCTTGTCTGGTGTGGTCGGTTAAACGTTTAAACATCATTTCATATGTACACGGTTATGGTCTGGACTGTAAGGGACTAATCAACCTACGGGTTGTTAGTCTAACACCTTATACGCTCGTCATGATAGGTCACCGATATTTGGTGCCGTCTATTGAGCAGGTTTACTTGTTTTAGAGTGGGAAGCAGCATCAGGTGAGTTTCACGGCCCCACTTTACGTTTTACATTTCGGGGGAGACACATGCTTATACATATTTCATAAATTATCATGTTATACTAGTATTAAATTCATTTGTGCTATACGATACGTAAAGTCCCGAGGAAACCATGAATATGCTAGATAGCATAACGGGGGAAATGTGGATAGATCTATTGGTACTGACAAACCCCACCCGACGGCTGGGAGCCGGGCGGGTGCATATTGTCTCGGTCATAAGCATAATCGTTTCGGGCAAAATCATATTGTAACATCGCAAAATTTTCCCCAAAATTATAATACATAAAAAGCCCTTATATATATATATTTTTTTTATTACACCTTTATCATTAATATTATTCAAATGTGCCTAAGTCTTTATTTATCCTAACTCACAACTTATATACATACATAAATGTATATAAATAATAATAATAATATGATTCTAAATTCTTTTTTTTTCACATACAAGATTTTTTTCTTATTTAAATAAAGCCTTGAGTCAAATAGTCAAAGTCCTAGTCAAAGTCTTAGTCAAACAGTCAAAGTCTTAGTCAAATAGTCAATTCATCATAAAACCTTACTTTATGGTGTTGACCAATTTTAATGGCTAATTGACTCCAAAACTAGTATAAAAACCCACCTATGACCCATTATACTTTGCACCTCTAAATCGATTGTTTCAATCCGATTAAACTTTCCCTCATACCTTTCTTCTATAGTCTATTACTTCTACAATTGAAGCTTTGATTATAAGCTCTTGTAATTGGCAACTTTGGGGCTACACATATTCTATTTCTCGAGACTTAATACTTTGCTAAGGTGAGTTTACGTAACCATGTTTATGCGATTCTTTATACATGCAACAATTATTTAAGCAATTCAACATGCATGTCTAGTAGTAAACTTTATTGCCTCATGAATTAGTCAACAGTTTCAACGAGTTTCAACATTTACATAATCATTAGCTATGGCCAAGCCGGCGATACTCAATAATAGATCTATTGGATTGACAACCCCACCCAGATACGTGTACCTCCTACATAGGTAACGTGGGTGATTGTTATCGTTCAACATATTACTAAGGTGAACCGTAGATGACGAGATGGACCTAAACTAGTCGGAGGTTTGATTATGTCAACATATTATACTATTCATGTAGACTTAAATTTACGATAGACATACGAATTGCTAAACTTTTATACTTAAACTATATGCTTAACATGGATTATGTATTCTCACCAACTTCTAGTTGACCCCCCCCATTTTTCCAAACTCAACAGGAAATACTGATGCATGAAGTCTAGAGCTAGCATGAGGAGATATTTGAAGTTTTAAGCTTTGTTTGATTATTTGATGTAGACTTTAATGTAATTCAATATTGTAATGTAATAAAGGATTATTTAAACATATGTATTATCATGAGCTACTGAACAATCATCAATACGTGACATCCCGATGTTTCCGCCATCGGTTGGGGTGTTACAGATTGGTATCAGAGCCTTGGTTATAGGGAATTAGGTTATTAGAAAAAAATAATAATCTAGTCTATAACCATAGGAATATAACCAGTATTTGCTCCTTTTACTTGCTATCCTCTATCTCACTCCTACTTCTTATCCCTACTTCAACCCCTACAAGAAGATTGCTCTCCATCACAAGATCTACTCTTAGACTAATAGGACAATCCTCAGGTTTAGCCTGAACCACCTTGAGATCTCGTCGAAGTTCTAGATTTTAATAACGAACACGTGCAATCTGGAAGGGTAAACGCCTGTATTCTGAGTTTTCTGTCTAGGACTGGCATTACGCATATATCCCAATCAGACGAGGGACCCGGATGCCTACCTGGGAATTCTCGGGATGAGTGTTCACTTATAGGCTAAAGCATGTCTTCACTATGTTATTAGAATCTAGAAGTTTTGATAAGTCAACGTTTTCGTTTATTCGTTTTAATTAATGAATAAATGATTACACTCACCTTCCTTAAACTAAGCTCAAAAATCTCAAAATTTTACAGCTTAAATCAATCTCATTTCATAACCATCCATGGATTTCACAATCACACTTCACCTTACCATCTTAGCCATTTTTTAAATATTCAACACCCTACTCAAATCATATAATCTCCATACTATAAAATAAACTCTTTATCAACTATCTTCACATTCACTATCTCTCACAACTTTGATTCTGCTTCAAGAATTTTTCATCATCCTCTCAAGAACTAAATTCATATCCTTCACCTTCTCACACATGAGCTAGTTACCCATGATAACCAAACTATTGAAACTTGATTGTGTGTTGCATCAAACATAATCCTTAGTTATACATGAGGATTCGACTATTTGCCTTATTTGAACATTTGAAACTAGAATTCATGGAATATAAGCTATTTACTATAGACACACTTAGAGTCATTAACCTTATCTAGGGCAACTCTATTACAACTCGTATGCTATACTTGATACTTGATTGCTTACATGTACATATTATCAATTTGCAATTCATGTGTGTAATAATTGGTACACTTAATCAAACAACTGATAGAGGATGAAGTACTTGCTCAACAGTTAATAGAGTACAAAATAACCTACTCAACGATTGGTAGAGGTCATCATGCCTGCTCAACAGTCGGTAGAGGCCCTACAACCTGCTCAACGACTGGTAGAGGCTATCATACCTGCTCAACAATCGGTAGAGGTTCCTACTCACTGACTGGTAGAAGTCTTTTTCCTGCTCAACAGTTGGACTCATTTTTGGATACATGGTTAATCATATTATTTTACATGTGTGTCTAGAGTTATAGAAGGACACAAAACCCTAATGTAAGGTAAATTGGTGATTGCGGTCCGGAACGTAATCATGAATTTACAGGTACGTTAAGGTAGTGTGAAATTCTATCAAGGTTTTCGGTAGTTGACCAATTATAAACCTTAGTTATCTGGTAGTTCATTTAGTCTTTCAATAGTCCATCAACTCATTCCTTTTAGGACTCCTAAAACTTAAGATTCTTATTCTCCTTGCTATTTCAGATGAACCTAATCCAACCCTTAAAACTCACACATATCAAAACTCTTACCCAAATTATTCGAAACAGTTTATTCTATTACCTATAAATTTATGTCATGCCTTAACTCGAAACTTCCCAAACCACCCTTGTCCTAATTTCTACCCAATCACCTTCAACCCTGTGTTTTCAATAAACTTCGGGACGAAGTTTCCAAAAGCAGGGGAGACTGTAACATCGCAAAATTTTCCCCAAAATTATAATACATAAAAAGCCCTTATATATATATATATATATTTTTTATTACACCTTTATCATTAATATTATACAAATGTGCCTAAGTCTTTATTTATCCTAACTCACAACTTATATACATACATAAATGTATATAAATAATAATAATAATATGATTCTAAATTCTTTTTTTTTCACATACAAGATTTTTTTTTATTTAAATAAAGCCTTGAGTCAAATAGTCAAAGTCCTAGTCAAAGTCTTAGTCAAACAGTCAAAGTCTTAGTCAAATAGTCAATTCATCATAAAACCTTACTTTATGGTGTTGACCAATTTTAATGGCTAATTGACTCCAAAACTAGTATAAAAACCCACCTATGACCCATTATACTTTGCACCTCTAAATCGATTGTTTCAATCCGATTAAACTTTCCCTCATACCTTTCTTCTATAGTCTATTCTTCTACAATTGAAGCTTTGATTATAAGCTCTTGTAATTGGCAACTTTGGGGCTACACATATTCTATTTCTCGAGACTTAATACTTTGCTAAGGTGAGTTTACGTAACCATGTTTATGCGATTCTTTATACATGCAACAATTATTTAAGCAATTCAACATGCATGTCTAGTAGTAAACTTTATTGCCTCATGAATTAGTCAACAGTTTCAACGAGTTTCAACGAGTTTCAACATTTACATAATCATTAGCTATGGCCAAGCCGGCGATACTCAATAATAGATCTATTGGATTGACAACCCCACCCGGATACGTGTACCTCCTACATAGGTAACGTGGGTGATTGTTATCGTTCAACATATTACTAAGGTGAACCGTAGATGACGGGATGGACCTAAACTAGTCGGAGGTTTGATTATGTCAACATATTATACTATTCATGTAGACTTAAATTTACGATAGACATACGAATTGCTAAACTTTTATACTTAAACTATATGCTTAACATGGATTATGTATTCTCACCAACTTCTAGTTGACCCCCCCCCATTTATCCAAACTCAACAGGAAATACTGATGCATGAAGTCTAGAGCTAGCATGAGGAGATATTTGAAGTTTTAAGCTTTGTTTGATTATTTGATGTAGACTTTAATGTAATTCAATATTGTAATGTAATAAAGGATTATTTAAACATATGTATTATCATGAGCTACTGAACAATCATCAATACGTGACATCCCGATGTTTCTGCCATCGGTTGGGGTTACATAATCATTAGCTATGGCCAAGCCGGCGATACTCAATAATAGATCTATTGGATTGACAACCCCACCCGGATACGTGTACCTCCTACATAGGTAACGTGGGTGATTGTTATCGTTCAACATATTACTAAGGTGAACCGTAGATGACGGGATGGACCTAAACTAGTCAGAGGTTTGATTATGTCAACATATTATACTATTCATGTAGACTTAAATTTACGATAGACATACGAATTGCTAAACTTTTATACTTAAACTATATGCTTAACATGGATTATGTATTCTCACCAACTTCTAGTTGACCCCCCCCCCCCCCCCCCCCATTTTTCCAAACTCAACAGGAAATACTGATGCATGAAGTCTAGAGCTAGCATGAGGAGATATTTGAAGTTTTAAGCTTTGTTTGATTATTTGATGTAGACTTTAATGTAATTCAATATTGTAATGTAATAAAGGATTATTTAAACATATGTATTATCATGAGCTACTGAACAATCATCAATACGTGACATCCCGATGTTTCCGCCATCGGTTGGGGTGTTACACATATATCGTTGTCTGTAATGGTTTCCGGTCGTAGTAGTATTATTCATGCGTCTAGCTAACGCTATCATTTCTAACATAGTGATAACATGATGGCTTTTATTACTCAAATGTTTAATATAAAACCTGTGAACTCACCGGCATTATTTGCTGACGTTTATAGCATGTTTGTCTCAGGTCGTTGAGGTAGCAGCTTATCATAGGCGCACGGAGTCTCACGGCGTCTAGGATTCATATGCATCTTACTTAGCTTTTTCAGACTTACGTACTTTTGCATTTTGGTTTGTAATAAAGTTTTACGCTTCCGCAGCGATGGATTATTTATGAAAACTTGATGGTTTGTTTATGTCATTTTTACGTATCATATAGTGTCGTTTATTGTGACCGTTGACTTAGATCCTGGTTTGTCATGCGCCTCGCGGTAAAACCCCGCACGTGGAATTTGAGGGTGTGACACGCCTCGCGGTAAAACCCAGCACGTGGAATTTGAGGGTGTGACATCATGTGTTGGATTTTAAGCAATATTTTGTGATAGTTATCATCGTTGAACAAATTTGGTATTTTTAATATTAAGTTATTATGAATGTTTGCTCGAATCTTGTGCTTGAAAACCTTTCGTGTCGCATCCCGTGTTTCCGCCTTGGCGGGGTGTGACATAATGTATACTTGCATTATATTACATAACATGATTTTGGAGGACACGGGCGGAACCATGTGTCCCGACTATGACGATACTGTTCAGTCGTCAAACCCAATTCTAGTGTATGACATGAAAGAAACTATCTGGTTGAAAATAAGAAGCAGGGACACACACTTGAATTTGATCGGATTTGGTTGAGTATCTATGGTTGGATCGCACGATAAATATAGAGAACGATGACAACAACGAGGATGAGTAGTTGTAAATAGTATTTTATAGTTAATTTTTATTTTTGAGAGAATCACATGGTTGGTCCATGTGCTTTCTAGAAATTGCATTCGTGGTCCTAATGGTTTAATAATTACACCATTGGTCCTGAGGGTTATAAACTTATTACTAACATGATCCAAATGTATTAATTTCGTTACTCTATTGGTCCTTGCCCCTAACAGTCGTTAAAATTCTCTGTTAAATATATACGAAATGTCTATTTTGCCCTTATAAAAAAACATTATAAATAAATAACTACACCACTACACCCCGACCCTTACCTTATCTTCTTCCTCAATACCACCCCACCATCACCACCATTGTCACCCACCCCTCTTTGCCTATCTATCTAACCAGATGTAATACCTCTCAGACCACTATCGTTCACCTGTCACCACCAACCTAAAATCAAATCTCCAACTATTTGCTAAAATTTAAGAAACTGCATGAACTAATATTTTTTTGTTAAGAAAAAAAAAATTGGTGTTGTACCTGCCTATAGTTTCTAATGAGTTTATAGCTTTGTAGTTAATTAGTTTATAGCTTTAGAGGTGGTGTAGATTGTTGTTATGATGGTCTGGTGAAGAGAGGTGGTAGGTGTAATGGTAGCAGAGGCGGCTGTGGTTGTGGTATTGGTGGTTGAGGTGGAGAGAGGTGTACGACGGTGGTTGTATGAGATAGGGTTGTTATTTGCGTCTGGATTGGGTACCCTACTACCCTATCCCTTTATTTATGACGTTTTTCATCAAAAAAGTTAATCTAAAACATTTTTTTTAAAATCATTTTTAAAAAGTCATAAGTAAGAGTGCTAAGACTATATGGTGTGCCCCCCCATTCCCCCAACTCCCCCAACTGCCACATCAGCGCCATGTCATTTCCCCCATTTTCTCCCCCAAACTTTGGAAATGGTTTCCCCCAACTCCCCCATTCCCCTTCCTTTTTTTATTCTTTTTCCTTTTTATTTAATTATATAATTTATATTTCATAATTATTTTTTTATTAATAAAAAAAAACCATAAATAATAAAAAAAACGTAAAAAAAAACGTAAATAATAAAAAAACCGAAATTTCATAAAATTAAAAAAAATACAAACTAAAGTCACAAAATAATAAAAATTACAAACTAAAGTTCATTAAAAAAAACTAAAAAAAACTACTCGTCATTGTCGTCGACACGAAAATTATTCCAAATGTGATCAACGAGATCCGAAACAAGGTTTCCATTCATAGTAGCATCGTGTAACGCCCACGTGTTTGATTCTTGTTGTCCCTCGTCAACTGGCTCGAGCATTTCTTCAATCTCATTCGGATCGTAAACGCATATCGCACGACCTTCGTCTTCAATTATCATGTTATGAAGTATCAAACACGCGTACATAATGTATCTCAATCTTTGTGGATGGAATGCACGTGCTGGTCGTTCTATTATATGCCACTTCGCCTTGATCACACCATATAATCGTTCGACGTCTTTCCTTGCTGCTTCTTGACACTTCGCAAACTTTTTCCTTTTGTCATCTGAAGAATTCGATATTGTCTTCACAATAGACGCCCAGCTTGGGTATATGCCGTCACATAAATAATACCCATGCTTATATTTTACGCCATTGAGCCAAAAAGAATCATCAGGGCCGGTGCCTCTAATCATGGGGTCAAAAATATGAGATCTTGCAAGAACATTTAAGTCGTTACACGAACCTGCAACGCCAAAAAAAGCATGCCAAATCCAAAGATCTTGTGAGCAAGCGGTTTCAAGAATAAGTGATGGTTCTCCTACGTCACCCCGAGTAAATTGACCTTTCCATGCGGTGGGGCAATTACGCCATGGCCAATGCGTACAATCAAGACTTCCTAGCATGCCAGGAAAGCCGTGTTTCTCTGCATGGTGCGCGTAGAGCTTTTCGATGTCGCTTTTTCTTGGCGTACGCATATAAACCTTGCTATATAACTTCACAACATCTTCGCAAAACTGGTACAAACATTCCCGACTCATTCGATCAGACATCCTTAAATACTCATCCCATGAATCACTTGCAGTGCCGTATGCTAATTGACGAATTGCAGACGTGCATTTTTGTAGGGTCGTAAAACCCCGTTTCCCTCTACCATCGTATCGTAGTGTAAAAAATTCATCATAATTAGCTAAATCATCGGCAATTCGTTCGAACAATCTTCTACTCATTCGGAAACGACGTTTAAACTGTTCGTCCGTGTAAACACAGTTTTCGTCAAAATAATCGGCCACCAAACGTTCGTGTGCACCTTCAAAAAAAATAAAACATATTAACAAAAAATATAAAACATATTAACAAAAAATATAAAACATATCAACAAAAAAAATAAAACATTTTAACAAAAAAAATAAACAATTTTAACAAAAAAAATAAAACATTTTAACAAAAAAAATAAAAACATACCCTCACGATCTCTATCAAGCGCCGCGCTCCGTGTCAATGGTACCAAAGACGCTTCACTATCGCTTTCGTCTTCCAACTCGGCTATAATTTTTGCCGTTTCCATCATTGCGCCAACGTAAAAGTTTATCACATTTTGTTCCTCCTCCTCCGACGAACTCATGGTAACAAATTGAATTTTTATAAATTTTGTGGAGATGGAAGAATATAGTTGTGTGTATGGTTGTGTTGATGGAAGGTTTTATTTTTTTGTATGATTGTGTTTAGATGAAAGGTTTATTTATATATAGGTAAAAGGTTTATTTTATTTTATTTTTTTTTAAATATCAAACGGCTATATGCCTTGGCCCCACACCCAACGTTCAAAATTAATCAACCAATCAAGAGCCTCGGTTCAAACGGGAGGATATCCCCGTTTTCCCCGAAAAATTTACGGGGGGGGGGGGGGGGGGGGGGGGGGCGGTGTTCCCGATCGGGATTCTTGCCACATCACCACCCCGACCAACCTCCCCCATTCCACACCAAATAGTCTAACCAAAAACATTTTTCCATTTTCAAGCTCAATCCCAAACAAAACACCCTCTAAAAGAATGTCAACAATGGAGACCAAGTCCATCCGTGTATTCGGTAAACAAAAGTCAACAATGGTGACCCATGGCATTTTCCGGACAAAATATAGCCACATATACCCAGCTACAAATAAATCTATCCCAACCCAAAACCCCCTTTCTTTGACTCTTCTTTCTCCCTAATTCCGATCAACCGTCACCTCTTAAATCATCAAATTCCAAACCCCTAATTAATGGATAGCACACCAAATTCAGACAAAACAAACATCACAGAAGAAGTGAAGACACAGTACAGAGGCGTCCGGCGGCGGCCATGGGGAAAATACGCCGCCGAGATCAGGGATCCTAAACTTTCTGCTAGGGTTTGGTTGGGTACTTTTGATTCTGCAATTGAAGCTGCAAAAGCTTACGATAAAGCTGCTTTTCAAATACGTGGCCGCAAAGCCAGTCTTAATTTTCCTCTTGAGATTGAGATTACGACGCCGGGATTAAATGAAGCTGAAGCTAATGCCACCGTACGTGGCGGCCGGAAAAGAAAGAAGGGTGTTGAAGGGGAACGTAGCGGAGATGACGGGTCTTCTGTTAACGCTGTTAAAGTGTTTGACGGTTTAGGGTATGGTTCGATTTGATGCTCTTTTTTTTTAGTGTTTATATTAAGACCCGTGTTTTTGTTCTGTTTTTAAATAGTATGGTAGCGTCTAAAATTACCCTTTTACCCTGATGAGTATATATTTATTTAATTATTATATTATATTAACTTGGTATAATATGATTATGTTTAACATTCAGTGTAATGTTTATAATTAGAATTGCTAAAGTTAGAAAAGAAAACTTTTGGTAATGATTTAAATTTGGACACTTATTATGACTGGTTTCATCTTTATTACACAATGCTAGGTTAGAAATATGTGAATTACAAATGTTTTGAATAAATGAAATATTATATAGTTCAGTATAAATATTTTATATCTATAAAACTATATTTTGACTTTTGAGATAAGAAATTTTGATATTCAGATGATCGATCATGTTCGGGTTACATAGTTTCCGAGTTTAGTTAGAGTTGATATCTTTGACACAAATGTTTATCTCGTGTTCGACAGTATCAACCCTCCAATGCTTCCGTCAGTCATGATTTCCAGCTATGAAAGCTAACCTTAAGTCTGTTGATGTTTCTTTCTTCTCGTAGGCCATCTCCGCTCACGCCACAAAGTTCTGGTCCTTCTATGTCTCCTGTCAAGGCACACAAATCTGATCATTTGATCTCTCCTCTCACGGCTCACGATTCTGGTCGTTCAATCTCTCCTCCCCGTCATTCACTACCGGTAACAAATCACTATCTCTTGAATGATGGATCTATGTTGTCTGTAGACGTTAGTTATAAAAATAGAAGTTCTTAACATTCATCTTGGAAAACCTGGGTCTATGTCTAGGAGACACAGAATAAGAATTATAAGTGTTTTAAATTTTCATACTGGAAAACACTTCAAGTAACTATTTTTTCTTGTGTAGTTTGTTATATAACCGGTCGAAATGGGTCAGGTCAAATTGGGTTAAGATGGACACCTCTTGAGGATTAAAGATTAACTGTTTGTTGTTGGTAGATGGGAGTGAATAATGAAGACGGCGACAATGATAACAATGATGAAGACGAAGATGACAACAATGATGATAACGGTGATGATGCTAAGAAAGAGAAATTTAAATGGACAGACCAGTCTCTTTTGGCTATGTGTGATATCTTGAACAAATACCTTAGGCTGAATGGCCGAAATTCGTCGTTCAAGTGGACCAGTCTGCAGTTGGATTTTGAAAAAATTTGTCACCACAAGTTTAACAGTGTAAAAGCTTTAAAGAACAAGTATGCTGCAATGAAGAGAACTTATATTCTTTGGAAGTCACTAAAAAATGGTGAAATTAGTGGTACAGGGAAACTGGATTGTTCAGATGATTGGTGGGAAAAAAAGATTAAGGTATTACATTCGTTTCATAACCATCATTACATGCATCATGTTCATACGGTTATTGACATATTACTGTGTAAATCATTCAGGTTTTTATAACCTTTTTTAGACTATTTTTAAAATCTAACTGTTCATCGCACAGGAAAACCCCGACTTTAAAAAAATTCGGAAAAAACAACCTTCCCGAGAATTGCAGGAGGCATGGAATCAATTATTTGAGAATGCAGGGGTAGATTCTTCTGTAGATCTAGATACTTCCGGTCAACTACATGATGTGAATCTTGAGGTTGAGGATGTCGGGGATGAAGATAGTGAAGATTTTTCTTCAGAACACACACCGCACTCTTCCCAGTTTGTAAATCCAGAAACCGAAGAGACTGCGTTGTATTCAACTTTCATAAATGACGCTAGACAAGAAGATGTCTTGGCACTAAACCAAGGTGACCGATGCAACCAGTGTCAAAAGATCAACACAAGTACTAAACCTACACCTACTCCTACTCCGATGAAGCATAAAACGAGTCCTACTCAACAAAATGGTTTAAAGATAACGAATGCAGTCTCATCTACTGTCAACCAAGTTGGTAATTCTAGTATTAGCGCGTCTATAAGTGTGATCAACCGCATGGTTGAGGAAGGATTAGTGGCATCATGCAGTGAGTTGTGGTGTTTTGCAGTCAGTTTGTGTGAAGATAGTGTGAAAAGAGAAATTTTTTTGAGTTTGCCGGATAATGTTGGTAGGTTGGCTTGGCTGCAGTATAAGCAAAATCTTGGCAACAGCTAGTCTCTTTTTGATGATTTGTTTTGTGTATCTTATTTAGAATCTAATGGCTTGGGATTCAACTTTTCTTGTATTGCCAGTTGTAACATATTTGAACATGAACTGACCATCTTATGTTTGGTGTTGGGGGTGTGAAGTTTTGATACAACGCAAATTTAACATGAAACACATCGGTTGGGGTTTGGTTTAAAGGGGTCTTGGTGATGGCGGATCTAGAAAAAAAAAATTAGGGATAGTACGGAGAAGAAAATCAAAGGTCTCCGATACATAAAATAGAGAATAAAAAATAAATTTTGCACTAATTTTACACTTCGCCGGCAAAGTTGAGGGGTATACCGTGTGCCACCCCTAACCCTCAGATAGATCCGACTCTGGAACCTGGCCAATTTTGGGTCAAACTTGTGCACGTTTTTTTTTTTTTTTTTTTTTTTTTTTTTTTTTTTTGAGCAGAGGGTCTCCCTGGAAGCGGTCTCTCTATTCCTAAGGGTAAAGGTAAAGGTAAGGCTTGCCTACATGCCACCCTTCCCAGACCCTACTAATAGCTTTGCTATTTGTGGGATTTACTGGGCTTGGTTGTTGTTTGTGTTTTGTTCAATCGTGTCACTTTATGTACTTTCCTATAAATTTGTTTTATCTCATAATTTTTTTACAGCTAATATCACAAGTTTCTAAAGTTTAAATGACATTTTTTTGGTGGTTAATGTCCAACTTGATAATACTTGGGTTGTGGGACGCTTATGCAAAATTGTTATTAGGAAAAACATAGTAACAAATCCTTAGATGTGTGTTTCATGTGTGCGGTAATAACGAGCCGAAAGAAAACCCACTAGTAAGCGAGCGAACGAACCTGCTGCAGACGCCAGTCACAAACAAAAACAAAATACAACAGCGCCAAGATTTTTGGAGCAAGTTGGACAAGAAATTTTCATCATCCGGATGTCAAACCAAACATCACATAATGATTCAGCATTTAACCATTTAAAACCTTTAAACCATTCAGACCTTTCAGCACTTACCCATTCAGAAGTTGTTAAGGAGCCCTTGCTAGAACTTGTTTAGATGAAAATTCAAGGCTTAAGTGCAAGAACCGTAAACTTTGAATAAAAAAAAATAGTGATATTTGACCAAAACTGAATCCAAAATTAATTTTTTTTAAAGGCAAATCCAAAATTAACTAATTGATGAAGTCATTGACCAAATTAATATATTTTTATACTCTTTTTATAAAAACTCCACACATATTTGGTTGCTCCAGACATACGGGGGACCAGGTGACGCTCTAGACCCAATATCAAATTAAAAAATCGTTATATTTTTTTATATAACATACCAACAATGGATTCATTGTAATGAAAACGAATATGATTCAGGAAGTGGTTGGCCGTGTTTTGTATTGTATATAGCTTTTTAAAGAGCAAAAAGAATACACGTAAAACAAAATAAAAATTCAAAATTTAGCTTTTTACAGTACATAAGTCCTTTCTCTTAGCTTTTTATATATAAAAAGCTATAAGATGGATTTTCTAAAATATAAAGAGGGGGTATAAGAGCATTCACATCCCATTCGTTATTTTTCACCCTATAATTTTACTAAAAATCATACTTTTTAAAATTTATCTCTTATTTTAAAAAACTTCTCACATTCCATCCACCATTTTTATCTTTATCTTACTTACAAACATATATTTTATTATTATTTCTCGATTTTATACCCTCATAATAATTTGGTGGAGATGAATAGTAGCTTTTCATATATGAAAAGCTTGATGATGGATTTTTTAAAATATAAGGGTAGGGTAAACAAATGGTGGATGGGATGTAGTGAGTTTTTAGTATATTTTTTTAAAATTTAAAGATAGGAGAAGGTTTGATGGTTGGGTTGTGAATGCTCTAAGAGCACTCACATCCCATCCATCAAATGTATGTGAGTGTGTTCACCAAATTATATAGGGTGAGTGTACGTGGTTGTGAGTGGAGGAGAGAGAAAATATTTGGTGAAAGCACTGTTCCACCCTAAATATGAAAAACTACTATTCACCCCTATATATATTTTAATATTTTTGTAAGTAGTTGTGAGTGAGGAGAGAGAAAATGTAATGATAAAAATATGAAAAAATATTATTATTTTAATTAGGAGAGAGAATCCTTTCAAAAAAAATTAGGAGAGAGAAGATTTAAAGATGAGAGCATTCACATCCCCTACACCATTTTATTTTATACTCTATAATATAACAAAAAATCATACTTTTTAAAATTTATTTCTTATTTTAAAAAACCTTCCACATCCCCTCCACCATATTTACCTTTATCTTACTCACAAACACTTATTTTATAGTATTTCTCGTTAAAATACACTCACAATAATTTGATGTGGGTGAATAGTAGCTTTTTATATATAAAAAGCTAAAAGATGGATTTTTCATAATATAAAGATGGTGCATAAAATGGTGGAGGGGATGTAGGATGTTTTTAGTAAATTTTTTTAAAATTTAGATATGGGGAGAGGTTTGATGGAGGGGATGTGAATGCTCTGAAGTAGTGATTTTTGATGTAATTTGATGGTTGGGATTTGAAGGAGGGGATGTAAATGCTCTAAAATGTGGATGAGATGTAGAGTGTTTTTAATAAGTTTTTTTTTTTTTTTTTTTTTTTTTTTTTTTTTTTTTTTTTTTTAAATTTTAGAAATAAAGGAAGGTTTGATGAAGGGGATGTGGCCCATCCACTATCTTACCCCCCATTTTTAAAATTTAAAGATTTTGTCAAAAAAAAAAGACACTCCATCCTGTCCATCATTAGCTTACACAAAACCTATACTATAAGAAAACGCTACAGTAACTTTTCATATATGAAAAGCTACTGTAGCCCCCCCATCTCACAAACATCAACAACGACATCTTTTCTCCCGCCTATATAACCCTCTACCAATATCATATTCCCAATTTGCAGAACATAATAAAGGCGATGGATTTCCCAATCGCAGATATCTCTTCTTCATGCCATTACTGTACATATGTAATTTGTTCTTGTTCATTTTTTTCTTTCTGGGTGTTGGTGGGATTTTGGGTAGATTTAGGGATTTAAGAATTTGGGTTTTTTTGTTGTTTGTTGATTTTGATAAAAAGAGTAAGTTTAGGTGAAGGCGAGTTTCAATCAATCCCAATTTTTTTGTTTGTTGTTTTCTGTTTCCTGTTTGGGCGCTATTTATTGGGGGTTGCTTTTGCAGGGAAGCATGCTTATCAGATGCCGTTTAGTAGACTGGGATATTGGGTTGGGCAGCTCATTATTGAGTCATTCTCAGGTTTTGGGTTGGGTAGGCTGCCACTAGTGACAATAGTGGTTTTGTTATGTACTCATGTGCCCTTTTAGTTTTGAGAGATCTAATGGAATAGTGTAGTTGTTATTAATCTAATGTAATTTGGATTGGTTTTATTAGTATTAAAATTAAATGATTGATCTACAGGTGTGGATAGATTGAAATCTAGGAATAACATGAGTTTGAGGAGGGAGTTAATTGTATCTATCATTGTAAATACCATAAAATTCTTACTTGCCTACAGGAGGCTGGCGCGCAGGAGCGGCGGCGCAGGAGGCAACACCCGGTGCAGTAGAGGACGGAGACAGCAGCAGAGGCACAGGCGCACTGCAGCCTGGACAAAATTGTTCAGCTTCAACAAGTAGCAACAGTAGAGGCGCAGGTCTCGGTTTTTTTCGATCCCACATTAACCTTTTTAAACAAATGCTAGAATAGTTATGGCTACCACATTAACTTTGTGAAGTGAGGCCAACTATTTGCATTTAACTATGTAACAATAGACAAGAAACTAATAATGTGTGTTTTAAAACTATGGTTTGTTGTGTGGAGTTTGAATATGAGGTGGTTAATGTTGATTGAGTTTAGTTGTTGGTTTGATATGAAAAAGTTGGTGGAAATAATAATGTGTGTGCGGTGTAGAGGCGACCAAACCAGAAGGCGCACAACGCTCGAGAGCAGTCATCCAGCGACGCAACAACCGTTACAACGTACACCAAGGCACGACCGAGCAACACACTAGTTGATTTTAGAAAAAAAAAAAAAAGTATAATAAGACAAAATAGTAAGCAGTTATGATTGTAAATAGAAGAAGGAGAAAGAAATAATAAAAAAATGAAAATGGAGATAGGTTTGGTGAATGGGATGTGGGAGATTTTTAAAAATGAGAGATAAATTTTGAAAAGTATGATTTTTCGTTAAATTATAGGGTGAGATATGGTGGAGGGGATGTGAATGCTAATATTCACCCCTATCAAATTATTGTGAGTGCATTTTAACGAGGAATATAGTAAAATAAGTATTTGTGAGTAAGATAAAGGTAAATATGGTGGAGGGGATGTGAAAGATTTTTTAAAATGAGACATAAATTTTGAAAAGTATGCTTTTTTTGTTATATTATAGGGTATAAAATAGTGGAGGGGATGTGAATGCTCTTACACTAGATATACAAGAAAAATAAACTACTCTCACTTTTAAATGAGTTGGAGTTGATTTAAAAAAAAGAAAAAAAGAGAAAACCAACACCACATAGGGATGATATGAACATGTCACATTAGTATATGATTTCAGAAGACGGATTGAATAGCCTATTACAATATACAAACACAAAAAGAATTGCCAACACCCGTAAGACTAACAGGTATGGGCTCCGTCTTCGCCCCGTCGTTCACGTCTTGGGCCGACCAACACCGCCGCAGTCGGGCCTCTCTGGCATTTTCGTCCAAAACTAGACGTTGAAGACGGGTGTTTGTGATTGGTTTGTGATGTTGGTGTGGCCCCTCAACGGTCATATACCTGTGAACTGGAACTGAAACTGAGACGTTGCTTTTGGCATGGCTAGAAATATCCACATGCCCCATTGTTGGTAAGTATTTTTGTACTAATTAATTTTATTACAATTTATTGTAATAAATTGTAATATACGAGTATTAATGTGTATATAATCGCATATATGTGTGAGGGTACATGAATGTCTATATACGAGTTTTAATGTGTATATAATCGCATATATGTGGGTGAGTATGTATAAGCTATAGTATTGAACCTTTAACATAAAACTTAAGTAGTTAAGTTAGTTAATCTTGAAAAACTCATTGTTATTGTGGTGTGCGAGTGTGTATATGCCTCGGGTGAGCTCTACATGTAGTCGAATGATTTATAAATGAGGATAAAGAGTCAGATGTTATACCTCAAGTGTATAACCGAGAATACAAGAAAAATAATAAGCTAACTCCTCACAAGAAAGCTCCTAGATGCTAGATAAAGACTTAGAACTCCCTACTGGTGGTGTGAATCAATCGGTACAAGCTTCTTGGGTGCCTTGTCCTTCGGCCGAATGGTTACAAGAAGGAAGTGAGTGGTTTTCAAGTGTTAGTGCAACATATGGTGTTGTGGTGTGATCATCATGAGCATTTGTGCCTTCGTATATAGTCGAGTGGTGGTGGTGGTGATCAAGTGTCATTGGCTCACAAAAATGGAAAGTCAAAGCCTTGCTTTCATGGAGTGCAAAGGTGAAAGGCTTGCTAGGGAAATATGTTGACTTTGAAGCTTTGTTGGATTGTGTTGGGGGTGGTTTCGGCCGCTAATACATGGGGAAGGGGCATCTTATTTGTGGTAAGTTTGACAAAGAAATCATGTCCTAGTGTTTTATATTGTGCCCTTCTAATGCAAGAGGTTGACCTTGAAGCAAGTATAGTTTGTCTTGGGAATGTTCTAGCCAAAAACATTGGATGATTATGGGCAATCATTGAGGGTCAAATGCTATGGGAATTGTTGTGACAACAGTCAACGTAACAGGTCAGCGTCCGTACATATTTCAGTTATTACGTCATTATATGTGCATATTTAGACAATTTGCAAACACTATACCCCCAGGCTAGTAGAGCATGAGTTAATTAGAAAACTCAACACAGTACACTTGTTTAGTCATACAACACCCGGACATGCCATCAAACAAGCATTATAAGAGGTTGTTGCCCTCTAACACATGATAATGCACCTCTAACACACGTTTGTGAATACAAAGATCATCATGGGAAATCATTTAACAAACCCATGACACATAAGAAACAAAATACATGTTAATATCAACATCAAGAGGCATGGGACATAACTAACCCCTACCCTTGTGGAGCCAAACGATATTCCTATATCCAAGGTATACTAGAGACTATTTAATGGACACAATATACAAACACGACACTACTAACATGAGTAGGCCGATTCATTAGCACAATAAACAAAGTCTTGAATCATAGCTAAGCCATTTATCATGAAACCTCACTCACCTACACATATATATACACGCACGATTACATATAAATGGATAGAGGTTTCTTTGTCACACATTACACTAACATGAAGTCTTACACCTTCTACCTCACACTAACTCATGGGAAAACCTTACTCCTTTTGTCTAACCAATCACTAGAGACCATACTCTATTCTTGGACTCTTCTTTCCCTTGTTTACACACGTGGCCAAAGAACAAGACCAAGGAGGCATGCATGAGTTACCTTTACCAAGTTTCACCAAAATAGCAATAAACACTCACCTACAATACAAGTCAACTTACCCTATACACTAGAAACAAAAATTTCCTTCCCTTTTCCCACAAATTACAGACAGTAGTGACCCTACAAGGCCACATCCCTAGCAAACATGACAACAAGTAGTTCTTGGACTATCAACCCTTAAATCATAAGGACTAGGAATGTTTCAAGGACAAGTCACTATCAAATCCACACACTTATGCTAGGGGGCGGCAAAAACATTCCTAAGGAAGTGAGATAGTGATGGATCATAAAAACCTTGAGTCTACATATGATGGGGATCGACTAGGGTGATAAGGAAGCATAGAACTTGCACACAAATGGATAAAAGCCAAAACTAACTTAATCTCCTATCAAGTCAACTTTCCCCTAAACTAATAACACATGTGCATCAATCGGCCATCCCTAAGCATGCCTTATACTATATTAGTTCTAACCTATAGAATTCACAAAGGTCTAAGCTTGATTAGCTACCAAAAACAACCCCTCCTTTTCCCTAGGTATTGCGGCCGAAGACACCAAACACAAGCTCCATCCTACTATTCACTCTTAGACAAACATACACCAAAATGGAAGGTCAACTCACCCTCAACACACTCCCATGCAAGCTAGGACTTCCTCTTCTTTTCTTTGACAACCAATCGGCTAGCAAGAGACAAGAACACCTCTTACCTTACACCAAACTAGTAAAAACCTTTATACATGAACTTCAATCCATAGAGCATGGCTTGCCATTCAAACTACTATATAAAGGCCTCATTATCCCTCAACAAAACTCACACCTTCACACTTCTTTCTTAACACTCCCAACTAGCCGAACACCCTCTAAAAACACCAAGAACCATCGAGCTCAAGCTTAGGAGGAGACTAGGAGACCCGAAGGCTCTAACCATCGGCCATCCACACCTTGCTCCACTAGGTAAGTAATCTAAGCCCTATAAGTCTCCTATAATCGGCTTAACATGTTCACCCAACCCCTTAACACGTGATCACAAACAATCGGTCATATTACTAAACACAAGTCACATACATTGTGTTACTTAAGGGTAAATCACTAAACTAACCACCACATTGTAATGATAACCCATCTATTTAACCAACCATCGACCCTTGCACTACTAGGGTAGATTGTGTAATGTTGTTAAGTCCAAACTAAGCATGATCACTCACAAGTAATCGGCTTAGGTTCACAAAACTCAACAATTCGTGTTCAAAAGATTAAGGCTTTCCATGGATCACTATATAATCGGGTAAATCGCAAGAGTTGATAGAATACCTTAAAAACTCTAAGCACTATCTTAACCAACTTAGATCAATCACTTTTAATACAAGTAGCCATCGAATTTGAAGCATATAAAGGGCATTGTCTCGGCCGTAGCTAATAAACATATGTTAACAAGAGCCGAAACATGTGTTACCTTACCAATGGCTTTAAAAGCGGAAATGGACATGTGTTAAGTAATATTTTCACAAAAACCAACCACACATGGTTACTTGGTGCTAACTCACGGCCCAAGGACCCCATGTGGGGCCCATTATAGTCCACCATGGATACTACATTTCGAAACACTAAAGTCTTGGAACTATATGTTTTATAGAATACTAACGAGTGTCACGTACAATGAAACACAATAAACACAATGGCCTACAAGAGTCGGGTGAACAATTTGTATGATAAACAATCTCTGGATGACTTACCATGTCCATAATGATCATAGGGTATCATTTGTCAGGACGGTGACCATCTACTAGCTCACTAGACCACATACAACTCAAATAGCTGAGTTTTCTATGGCTTCATTTTACTATTTTACATTTTGGGGGATATACATGCATCAATACTTGTGTCAATTTCAAGTGTGTGTACATTCTATCATGACTACCATGTGGAACATGAGACATTTTGGTTTTTGAGCTCACTAGTCCTCGTACAACGTAGACTGTAACCATTAGCTAGACATATAGCCATGGAACACTTTAATAGATCTATTGGGTTGACACCCCCATTCTTAGTTAGTCGCTCTAACCGGCTACATGCAAAAGAGTGTTAGTATTCTACTATACATACATTGTCTTTAGTGTACAATGCACGAGGCACCACAGTCAAGAGGTTTGGTTACGGGACTCATGGTTCTCACAGTGAGCATTTGCTTAGCTAGCTTATGATTGGTCAAACACGAATGACACGTCCATTTTACAGTACATTCAAAACCCATAGACTCATCACCAACATTATTGTTGACAAAACTCGTTATGCATGTGTTTCAGGTAACTAATGGAGGGCCATCGAGGATTGAGGGAAGGGTTCGAGCATGCACCCCATGGTATCACTTTGATGGTTGTTGTTGGTTACAAGATGCTATGTTTTTAGTTTCCATAAAACAATGTCTCTTATGATAACACTATGATTTGGTATTCAATAAATTCATGACAATTACCATCATTTATGGTGGTACTATTTCAATAAATGTGTATTGCTTGAACCTTGTGCTTGAAAACCTTTCGGTCGTTGCATTCCCGTGTTTCCGCCTTGGCGGGTTATGACAGATTGGTATCAGAGCATGAGGTTATAGTGAACTAAGATTCTTTTGAGTCAACTATAACTTAAAGAATTTTTCAAACGTTTTAACAAAGTGCCACGAATCTCGCCTTACACCCCTCAAACCTCAAGCCGCTTCACGAAGACTTACGGGTACAATGGTTTATTTAATTATGCATATGATTATTTACATATATGTGCATGTTGTGGTAGGGAACATGGTTGTCACCATAGATCTCATCTCTCCCTCTGACTCTGAGCCAGACTATCTGGTGGACGATCCTCAAGAAGACGAGTTACCACTCACACAGCCTGCTCCTGTTCCAGAGTCTCCACACCATGGATGTGGATGGATTTCCGACACCGAGATGGATATTGACCCTCTGTCGGTCAATAGATGTACTTCGGATGATGACACCGACGATGACACCCCACCTCTAGCAGCCCTCGATACTCATCCCCCAATTGCCCCTTCTACTACGCCCCCACCGGCCAGCCTAAACCCCTTTTTTCCATTTAGATACTTCAGGACATACCGTCACTAAGTGTACGCCCCGGAAGAGGGCTCGACCTGAATTAGTTATAGCTATACCTGCTAGGATCCCGATCTTCCCTACTGACCCTATCCCTATTTCTGAGCCCGTCCAGCCGGCTATTCCCGAGCCTGTACCCTTAGCCGTCGAGGTAAGTCAGCCATCGAAGAGGCTCAAGAGACGCTCATAGGCCCGCAAGCGGCCTTACCTACCCAGCCTCACCAGTGACCTTGCGCACCGAGACGAGGAGGATGACCTCGAGACCATGAGCTTGGGAGGCTCATCGGGGAGACCCCTTCGCTACGAGCACAGTGTTATCAGATCTCACGACGTCCAGCTGGTGGCTTTGGAGGGCCGAGTTCGGGACCTTGAGGGACGATTAGCAGAGGTTGAGCAGGGGAGGTGTAACACCCCAACCGACGGCGGAAACATCGAGGTGTCACGTATGAATGATTGTTCAATAGCTCATGGTACTAAATGAAAATTTAATGATATTAATCAATTTACGATTCATCTTACAAGTAAAGATTACAAAAGTTGATTAATATAAACTAGGTCCAAAGCTCCTATGTGTTCCAAGACTTGTGCAACTTCCAATAGCAAATAAACCTGAAACATGTTAAGTTGGAAAGATGGGGGGGGGGTCAACTATAAATAGTTGGTGAGAATACATAGGTTTTGCATATAGTTGAAAACAATATGTTGTATAGCAATAATAGTTGAAGTATAATAATGAGTAATGATAGAATATGAGTCCGACATTAACAATGCGTCTTTTGTACAATCAAACCTTGTGTCGACTGAGACCTAACTCGCAAGTTAGTAAAAGTGTAACTGTTATCGATCATCCCTGAATTTATGCGGGGGGATGGGTTTGTCAGACCTATAGCACTATAATCTAAACAGGCAGCTTGATCAATGTTAATGATTGTACTGTGTCTTTTTGTTACAGTCAAATGATAGAATGAGTAAATGATAGTGTAATTGAATCACAAATTTCAATAATGTAAGAATGAGTAAATGATAGTGTATAAAATGTTTGAACATGTTTTACCCCAAAATGTAAAACAGAAAAAAAAGGGCTATGTAAACTCACCTTAGGTGCATAATGAGTTCGTGCATTTTATTGAGCGTGCAAACACTTAGTAATAATGCCTTGGAAAACTCGAAACTAGCTAGAGGAGATAATGACGGATGAAAACTTTAGTATATGGGAGATGGGATAATAATGTTTTTTGTTTGAATGGTGTAAAGAGTTGAATGGTAGGTGTATGTGCTATTAGGATCGTATAAACAACAAACAATTGATCAAACAAGTTTGTTTTAGGTGCGGAATCCCTAAAACAATCACAAAATTATAATCAAACAGATCAAAACACGTAAATCATCATTTCAAAGCTTTTTCATTAATTACGAACTCAATTACACGTTTACAGATTGAAAGCAACAGGGTATGAACGTGAATTAAGCTAAATAATATCCTAGAGAGAGAATCAGAAAGTGGAGGGAACAAAATGACTCAAAGTTACATTCAAAAAATCTGCTTGACTATTTATAGACTGCACATTCGCCCACTACGTTCGTGCGAATGTGCAGGTTCGACCATATCAACCGGTCGAACCAAGCCATACATAAAAATCTATTCTACCTTCGTCCAAAACCACTCCTTCGCACCTTCTGATTCACCTTCGCACCTATCAAAAACCTCCTTCGCACCTTCGACAATTAACAAAACAAGTTTATTTGAACAATCCGAAGCACTAGTCGCATAAATGCATCTACAAACTCCCCCTCGACTATTGCTTGGATTGCTGTCGACGTTCTTCGTCCATTCTGATGTTCATCAACTTGATATGTCTCTGAATCTTCTGTTCTTTAGTCAATACCGGTTCATGAAATGTCTTCGGCTTCGACTTTTTCACTTCAGGCACCTTCTGTTTCTCTACAAACCTCCCGAGCTTCTTGTCATAGTTACAACCAGCATTTATATCATACGCAAAGCACAGAAATACCACACGTTGGTATTTGCCTGCTTGTTCAACATCTTTAACTCCAGAATAGATCGGATTATAGAACAACATTATTATATCCTCATGTGAACAGTTAATCAACCACATGGGATCAAAAATGTGTATCTTCTTGAAGTTCTTTTCTCCGTCTTTCAGCACGATCACAGCCTCTGCTATCTTCCAATCATAATACCACCAAATAAAATCTTTAGCGAAGTGTTGTGGAATCGGCAACAAAGGAATCTTCTTCAACACTCGCGGTGGCTTATACTTCAACGTCACTTTGGGCATTCCAGTAATCATATCAATATCCTTTTTATGAACAATTCGTTTTGGATATTGCGGTTCAAATAAATCCCACTTAGTTCGGCTTTCTCTCGTCATCTTCTCAGCAAAGTATGTAATTTGATTATTTGACGCTCCCGTTAAACGGTGACGACAAATATCACGAATAGCCCAGTAAGGAAGAGTCTTCAAATGATGGAATTTATCAAAATATAGGATCCCCTTCTCCCACTTCACTGCTATGCATTTCAATTGCTTAACAAACTTCCAGGCCAATGCACGACCTTTGAAAATTCCACTGTGAAGTTTGTAAAAGCTACCTTGTATCTCAGCTTTCGGACGGTTATTCTCCTTCTCTTTCAATTTCCTCAAAAACTCTTTCAAACTATCAGATTGCTCGAACTGTGGCTTATCATGCCCTTTGAATATCTCATCTTCAAACATTTTACTCTTCTCCTTAGCCAGTTTCTCGGCCTGGTTTAGCACTTCATCAGAAAATCCAGGAAATCCAGAATCTTGATCATTCTTGAAGTATTGTGGATATTCCTCACTCGTTATATCTTCCATCTCAACTTCTTCAAAAGCAGGAACATCACGGTCATCAGAATGATTACCGGCTTCCTTTTCAGGTATCTTTGGAATGTAATTATCAGCAAGTAACTCTTCCAAAGTCTTTCCAACCTATCTAGCTAAACCTTCAAGTATTTCCTTAGAAATCGCCGCAGAAACCTCTCCATCTTCTAGATCTGGATCATCAAACTCCAACTCAAACAGCTTATTGCTAGACTCGAATATTTCTGGAAACCTGCTTGTCATGTCAATCGTCCAGACTCGATCTGTAAGCATCTGGCGATACATGTGCTTGTCTTCTTCAGATAACGACTGCAGTTTTTCATTCCAGAAAATATCATCATCTACATTTTCACCTGGAGTCTTAGAGCTTGACTCTCCACCTTTGCTCGAATCACGCTTTTCATACGTATACTTCTCAGCGTTATCATCATCATTGTCATCATCACTATCAAAAGCAGAGCTGTTTCCATCACTCGATCCACCATCTGAACCACCATCATCTCCATCATCTTTCTTCTTTTTCTTTTGAGGATCGTTACCAGCATCTTCATCAAGATCTTCATCCTCTTCATCGTCAGATAGTTCATAATCAACTTTCTCTTCTTCTTGTTCTTTATCTTCTTCACCAGCTTGAAGTAGAGGAGCTCGAGAGTACAAGTCTTTTATCAAATCATCCATGTGCTTGTTACTCTTCTTCAGCTGTTTGTTCTCCTCTTTCAAGACTATTATCCGTCTGGTGTTTCTTTGCTCGTGCTTCAGCAACTTCCTGTTTTCTTTCTTTAACTTCTTGATTGTTTCCTTCAATTCTTCACTGTTATCATGGGATGTGACTACAACTTCCAACATCTTTCGATCATTCGACTTCAATTGCTCAATCTCTGTTTGCTGTTTGTTGATAATGTTCATCATTTCAGATAGCCTTTGATTCACAGCAGTCATTACATCACTATCAACTGTGACCTTCTTCTTAACAGGCGTTTCAACAACTTCAGGCAGTTTGCCTTTCCTCATTTTCTTGAGCACATTATCTAACGCTTCATTGAACTCATCAACAGGTACATCATCTCCCTGTTGTGTGCTAGAAGTAGTTGCAGTCTTTTGTTTCTTTGATACAGGTGCAGTAACCGGTGACTTGGAACTAGAAGCTGGTGGTAGTTTCTTACCAGCAATGAGTGACTCAATCTCTCTCAATCTCTTCTGACTTGGTTTCAACACATTCTCTTGTTTCTTGTACTGAGGCTTCTTCTTTGATTTTGGAGCCTGTACCGGTGAACCAGGAAAATCTTCTTCTACATTCAGAGTCACTTCATCTTCATCAACAGGAATTGGACTCTTATTTCCTTGATCTTCAACAGACTGACTAACAGACTCACCAGCCACAGTGGCCTTAGGCGTGGTAGTCTTTAGCGTTTCAGTTTCCGAGTCCCAATGTTCATCTTCTTGCGTCTCCTCAGAATCAATCGACGCCTCATCCACAATATGCAAACCTTTCTTTGCCATTGTCTTGTTTCTTCTTGGTGTGCTCTTCTTCTTTGCAGGTTCAGGTACAACATCTAGTCTGATCTCTTTCTCCTTACCCTTTCCACTCTTAGCACCGACATTAACAACCTGTCTCTTGCGCTTAGCATCTGGATCAACAGGATGTAATGGGTCATCTGGATCTGAATCACTGTTAGCATGTCTTACAAGCCCTTCACCTGGATCTGTATAGTCAATCCTTGCTAGATGTCCAAATAAACGCCTTACAGGTGGACGTTCATTGACAGACAATCCTTTGTAAGCTTTCATCCTAGCAAGTGTATTGATCGACATATGTTCTTGAACAACAATGTGTTTAGGATCCCTCTTTAAATCTTTGTACTTGTTATCAAACACCATCTGGAGGAATCGAGGATATAGCAAGAACTTCAGGTTCCTCGTACCATTCACTGGCTCCAACAAGTGTTCCATTAGCATTCCTGATACATTGAACGGTTTGTTCAATACCAGGGCTACCATCATTGAGCTAATACTCTTACGCATCAAGTCATATCCTCCAGCGGCTGATCCAAAGACGTGTATCAAAACATGTGCCAAATATTTGAATTGAGGACACAGTTTTCCCTTATGCAATGAACCATCAGTGATCGGTCCATTGTACTTCATCCTCAGGAAGCACTTTCGCTGATCCATGAAACTAAGCTCCTTAGGATCCGTCTTCTCATCTTGTAGATTCAATGCTTCTCTAATATCCTGCTCACATACAATTATCCTCTGCCCTTGGATCTTGCTAATCACGGATGACTCGCAATTCCAGAAATCTAGCTTTGCTTCTGTCCAGAATTCTTGCATCATATCTCTGTAAATAATAGTAGGTGTAGCAATCGCGTCTATCACCCTACTCCTCTTCAAGAATTCAATGATCTCGATAAACTCAGTGTGCTTTTTAACTTCTCCGAGATACGCACAGCAATTATGCGCATTCTCGAAGGTTAAAAGCTCTTCAGTAGCTTTCTTAGCAGGTTGTGAGTATGATCCGGCTTGCTCAGTAGTCTTCTCCTGCTCAGACATGGTTTGATCTGCAAAACAAAACAAAGAAACATGTTAAAAATCGACAAAAAATTCAAACCTTGAAAATTTGGTAATTAACCTTCTCATTCGCCCAAACGGGGGTGCGAATGTGAAAAACATGGTACGAATGTGAAAATTTAATGATACTAATGTAAAAGTTTTTGATTAAAAGTTTCATTCGCCCACATGATTTTCATTCGACCAGTTAATCATCTCCTTCGCCCATTCGAAAGGTGCGAAGGAGTCTGTTCATATTTTTAAATTTTCAATTCTGAATTATATGGTTTCTGATCATGTAATTTTGATTTGTTTGGCAAGTAACAATGCCGATTAATGTTTGTAAACCAACAATTCCATCAGTTAATCATTATATCAGTGTTTTCTACTTAAACTAGGGTTCGAAATAAAACTGATGATCAATTGATCAATCTGATGATTTTGAATCCTTGATTTATGAATTTTCTCCCCCTAAAACACATATATAATGAATCCGTATCATCAATTGCAACAATGAACATGTTTTTATCAGTGTTTAAAATTCTAGGGCTTGAAACAGATAAACAGCGATTAGTCCTTGAAACTGAGATGTTAACCTGTAAAATTTAGTGATAAATGATCAGTGAAGAGAGACGAACACAATGGTATAACACAAATCAACAGGGCAACAAGGTGAGGTCAGAGAAGAAATTTTGAAAAATTTTTGTAATGGTTCGACTGAGACTGAGGGTTTATATATAGGCATATTCTTTCGACCGTTCTTACCGGTCGAATGAGAAACTTTTGTCTCCTTCGACCCTAGTTAAAGGTTCGAATGAGGCAAAAGGGTTCGAATGAAACACATGTTCAAGAACACTCTCATTCGCCCGTTTTAAACATACGAAGGAACATGAAAAATCCCACGTTCGACCAAACGAATGGGCGAACGAGAACTGGGATTTTTGATAAATTTTTCAAATCTCAAAATCGAGTCCCGTTCCAATTATTTTTCAACTTTTAAGCATCCAACATTCATATTTTCATATTTAATAGATTACAAAGCTCAAATGGTTCATCAAGGTTTAGAAAATCGACATCAACCACCATCAGTTATAAAAAAGAAAATAGAAATGTAAAATCTTTTTGGATTTTCTAAAGTTTATGCTAAAACACACCTAAAATCTTTTTGAGTTTTGTAATTTTTTTTGACGAGAAAACAAAATGCAGAAATGTAAATGAAAAACAGTAAATGTTTTTGTGAATTCCAGTAAAGGGATCATATCAGTTATTGAGAAATCTGATCACACCGTTGATCTTTTGAATTATTATCATTAAAGACAATGTGTGATCTGGCAACTGCTGATATTGTGATCCACATAAACTCACATGCAGACTTTTGTGCAGTGCTTTAAACTGATACTGATATTTATAGTATAAACATAATTGTCTGTGGTTCCCACGCACACGACATACTCCCGTATCAAGAAGTAAATGCACAAAGACTCATTGTAAAGTGTGATTATGCTTTCGTCGTCTGTAATTTACAAGGTATAATGCACAGAGGTATACAGGTCAGCAAATTAATGCAGCAAAGTAACATGTGCACTTTACCAGGTTGAGGACTGATATTAATCATGATTTTCATCAGTGATTAATACGATGTAATAGATAATCTTTGATCATCATAAAACATGGAAAGTTCCTCAATTCGGTAACTTTAGGATTTGGCAAAAGCTCTTTTATAAAGACACCCTGTCTGATCTAGGTCCGTAATGACTTACAGTAGAAGATCAGAAAGGCTATCCCCAGACAACTAATAACATAACGACCCTAAACCTCCGAGTTTTGTACAAATACCCTATCAAACGAAATTACGGTACTAAGACCATATGCCCATGAGGAGTTCATCCACACATCAATTCGTTTGATATGTATGTATCAGGCACGCAGTAATAGGTCTACGAAGCCTATCAGCACATCGCACAAACTCAGTCACACGCCCTATATAGCAGTACATTTCTTAGAATGTGTCAGATCCCCACTGATGTACTATCATTTCCCCTTATACTCCAGGAATTAATATTTGATTTTTCTGATTTTTTTTATAAATTTTTGAATTTACTGTTCCCAAGGATAAGCTGGAGCATTTCAAATATGTGACTGCCCAGATATCGTTTGTTCACAGAAATCTGACGGCATTAATCTAAGGGAAGAAGATATAGCAGTCAGCGAAGAAATTTTCTAATTTTTATGGATTTTGAAATTTTTCAATGTTTTTGGATTTTTGGAATTTTTCTGAAAAACAGTAAAAATTTAAACTAAAAAGTGATAGACTGAGGTGGTGATCAGTCTTGTTTTTCTTTAATACCATTAGCTTTTAAAAGATAATCAAATCTGGATTTGTCAAAAGCTTTGGTAAAAAGATCTGCGCGTTGGTAATCAGTGTGGATTTTGACCATATCGATCAACTCTTTAGCATAACAATCACGGATAAAATGATATTTAATCCGGATATGTTTAGCTTTTGAGTGATTTACTAAGTCTTTTGTTAATGCGATTGCGGCTTCATTATCACAGTAAATAGGGGTTTTAAAAAATTGCAAACCGTAATCCACCATCTGTTGTTGGATCCAAAGAACATGTGAGCAGTAGCTCGATGCTGAAACGTATTCTGCTTCACATGTGGATAGTGCAACTGCGGTCTGTTTCTTGCATTGCCAGGTCACGAGCCTGCTCCCCATAAACTGACATCCAGCCGTTGTGGATTTGCTGTCTTTGTCACAGCCGCCCCAATCTGCATCACTAAAAGCGATTAGGTCAAAATTATCATCATGAGGGTACCAAAGTCCTTTCGATGGACAACCCTTCAGATATCTAAGGATACGCTTGACAGCTGCAAGATGACTTTGTTTCGGCTTCGACTGATATCGTGCACAAAGACATGTTGCAAACATTATATCCGGTCTAGACGCGGTGAGATACATCAGAGATCGGACGATTGCTCTGTATGTAAATGGATCAGTCAGCTCCCCCTTAGCGTCAACTCCAATCCCGTGATTAGGTTGTATCGGGGTATCCATCGGCTTCGAATCATCCATCTGGAATCGGCTCAAGACTTCAGAAACATATTTCGTCTGGTGAATAAAGATCCCCGTTGGTCTTTGCTCCACCTGCAAGCCTAGGAAAAACTGCATTTCTCCCATTCCGCTCATTTCGAACTTTTCCTGCATAACTTTTTCAAATTCCCTGCACAGAAGTTCGTTAGTAGACCCGAAAATAATATCATCAACATAAATTTGCACAAGAAGCAAGTCATCTCCTGCTCGTTTCGTGAACAGTGTGTAGTTTACCAATCCGCGTTTGAATCCTTTCGAGAGAAGATACGTGTTCAGCTCCTCATACCATTGTCTCGGAGCTTGGTGCAATCCGTAGAGAGATTTGTTTAAAACATAAACCTTATCCCGGTGAATAGGGTCCTCAAATCCTGGTGGTTGACCTACGTAAACTTCCTCTTTGACCACACCGTAAAGAAATGCGCTCTTTACATCCATATGATACACCTTGAATTTCTTACAGGATGCAAACGCTAGGAACATTCGTATAGCTTCCAAGCGTGCAACAGGTGCATAGATTTCATTGTAGTCGATTCCCTCAACTTGATGAAAACCTTGAACAACCAAACGAGCTTTGTTTCTCACTATAACACCTTTATCATCCTTCTTACACTTAAAGACCCATTTGGTTCCGATCTTCTTTCTTCCTGGGGGCAAATCTGTCAGCGTCCATACTCCGAGTTTCTGAAATTGTAACAACTCTTCTTGCATTGCTTCCACCCAGGCATCATCCAAAAGAGCTTCCTTGTACGTCCGCGGCTCGACCTGCGAAACATAACAAGCGAAAGACCAGTCATTTTGAAAACCAGATTTTTGTATTTTGGCATATAAAGCAAGATTGCCAATATTCTCTGGTGCTTGAGCATTTCTCAATTGCCCTCTTGTCATAACGCTGCTACCAGGATCACCTATAACCTGTTCAAGCGGGTGTATCCGATGTATCCGAGATTCTGGATAATCAGGTACTTGTACTCCCGTTTGAGTCGTCAAATTCTCTGTAGAAACCAGATCATTACCCACATTCGATGTTGAAGCATTAGTTGTAGTTGGGTTCACTGGTGGTGTCACTGTAGCATTGTCCAGAATAGCTTCACTTGTAGCATCATCGTCTTCATCTTCTGAATCTGATGAATTAAGCGTTCTTGAAGCTTCTTGGAACACTTCTTCTTCCATCACAGGAGCAGTGGCGTCATTAGAAGCTGCTTGAGGATTTACAGTGATCGGACGCACTAATGGTGAAGTCACGGCGTTTTCGACCTCGTAATATAAGCGGAGTACAGCTTCTTCAACCATGCTATCTAGATTGAATGATTCAAAGAAGTCTCTGTAATCAAACATCCAATCTGGACCTCCACCCTGTACATTTTGAGTATATCTTTGTACTTCGACGTTAGCCCACTCCTCGACTTTTCTAGTTCTTTTGTTGAATACCCTTTTTAGTGGGGTTGCATATCCAACAAAATAGCCTTCTTCAGCCTTTGGCGCGAACTTATCCGAAGGATTAAGCATTGTACACGGGGCACCAAATGGTTCTAGATACTCTAAATTTGGCTTTCGTCGATTCAATAGCTCATAAGAAGTTTTGCCAAACTTCTTCACTGTTAAAACACGATTTAGAGTGTAACATGCTGCGTAAATTGCTTCGTTCCAGAACATGACTGGAAGATTTGAGTCCGCAAGCATTGTTCTCGCCGTTTCGATTAGAGTCCTGTTCTTTCTTTCTGCGACACCGTTCTGCTGGGGTGTATACGGAGCGCTGTATTCGTGATGAATTCCCTTGTTTTCACAAAGATCCTCCATCTGAGCGTTTTTGAACTCCGTCCCATTATCACTCCGGATTCGTTTGATCTTTAGACCATAGATATTCTCCAGACGTGTAAACAGAACTTTCAGGTTGGCAAACGTGTCGCTTTTCTGGTGTAAGCACATAACCCATGAGAATCTTGAATAATCGTCAGTCACCACAAGACAGTACAATTCCCCGGCATGACTTTTATGCTTGACTGGACCGAATAAATCCATGTGCAAACGCTCAAGCGGTAGTTCAACGGAATTGACTTTCTTTGGTCTATGGGCCTGTTTGTGTTGCTTTCCCTTTTTACAACTAACACACTTGTCATTCAAATGGAAATGTTTCACATTAACTCCCGTGACAAGTTCATTCTTCACTAACTGATTCATCTTTCTCAAATGAATGTGTCCCATTCTCCTGTGCCACATTATAGATTCTTTTTTCTGTAGCCTTAGAGAGGAAACACGTGACTTGGCCATGGGTGGTCATAGCTTTGGACATATCGAGAATATACAAGTTGTTTACTCTCGGTGCCTTTAGCATCACCCACTCTTTTGGAAGTTCAAAACCAGGTTTTAGGATATAGCAAGATTTGTCGTCAAAATAAACAGAGAATTGCTTATCACAGATTTGGCTAACACTGAGCAGATTGTAATCTATCTGTTTCACATACGATATCCGCTCAAATGTCACTACCCCATTGCTAACACTACCCTCCATCGTAATGTAGCCTCCTTTATTTCCTGCAAACGCTACGTAACCTCCATTTATGTTCTTGATATCAAAGAGTAGCGTGAGATCCCCTGTCATGTGGCCAGAAGCTCCACTGTCTACAATCCATAGGCTGCTAACAGGGCCAGCTGGAGCTCCCTGCACATATCAAGTAAAGCAATTAGATCTTTCGGGGGACCCAAGCCTGTTTGGTCTTGGGTCTTTGAACCGGTTGTTTCAAAGATTCTTTAAATTCACAAACATCTTGGGTTATTTCAACCCCTTTCTTCTCACACTCAACTTTCTTTTTCTCAGTTTTCACATTCTGTGAAGTTGAAGCACCCTCAGACTCCTTTGATGACCAAGACTGTTCAGACCTTTTCAAGATCCGGATTTGATATTTTGAGGTCTCAGCCGGTTTCTTTACTTCGTCTTTAAATGCTACCTTCTTGGTTACCTTCTCTGATTTAACAGAGATAGGTCCAACTGCTGGTTTTACATTAGGTTTAGTAGGGACCTTTTTGTTTTCAGCAGTTGTGTTCATCAATGGTTTCTTCACTGGTTTCTCAGTGGCTATCCGGTTGCGTTTGTCATAAGTCATCGGACGGTTTTCCCTTTTGTTGTAAAAATTGTTTTGGTTATAATAAGGTGCTAGCTGAGGGAAAAACCGTCTTTGTGGATAACTGTAATTGTCAACCGGATAATCATGTCGTTGCCTCATCTCCACCTCGTGCCTCTTGTGTCGTACATACGGGCAGGTGGCAAGTAAATGTCCCCTTTCCCCGCACTTAAAACACGCACGGTATTCAACATAGTTCTCTTTGATATGCGACTTGGAAAAACTTGCAATGGGATATTGATCAACCATGCATTGTTTTCTCAAACTCTCAGGAGCTGGTTCCTTCGAGTAAGTCGGTTCAATGAAACTATTTGACTTGTCAACTGGCTTAACGAATTGTGTGACATTGACCTTTGCATCTTTAGAATTATCCGAATAAATTTTCTCTAAAATGGCTGGAGGAATGTCATTGGTTCGTTCATGTTTTGGGAACCAAATTGTACTTTCCTGCCAGATCTTTTCAATTTTGGAATAATTCACAAATTTAATCGGATATTCATCATCAGACATAATCTTATCGGAGCCTTGCATCCGATAGAAAACTTTTACAGGTTTGTCACATGATTCGTTGCTCATTTCATTTGGTTTCTCAGTTTTAGTTTCAGTTTTCTGTTCAACAGTTTTAACCACATTTTTCTCAACTTTCTTGACCTCTTTCTTTTCAACATTTTTACCAACAGACTGTTCAGCTTTCTTAACAACATTCTTTCCGTGAGCATTAGCCATGGGATGAACAATCTGAGATGGTGAGACTGGTTCAGTAGTGATTATATGATTTTCATCAGGGATATCACTTTCATTCTCAACAACCGTCTCAGACTGTTCATCTTCTTCATCAGAATCATCTGCAGCAACCACACCTTCATTGTTTCCCAATACAGGTCTCACATCAGAATACGGGTCTCCTACACTGGTTGTGTTGGACTCATTATCTGATGTGGAGTCAGATTTGACTAGACTCTCCGGTGCTATTGCATGTAAATTATGATTTTCGAACAACACCGGAGATAGGACAGCTTTGTAGTTTGCACTACTCGACTGTGAAGGTTCTTCGATGATGTGGTCAACTACATAAGCAATGTGTTTATAGCTCTCTAATTTTTTATTCACCTTTTCAGCGAAGCACTTGATGGTTGCCATTTCTAACTTTGTGTTTTCCATTTCATTTATATAATTGTTAATGGCAAGTTGCTTTATAGACAAAGTCTTTTTCAGTTCGAAAACATCCTTTTTATAACCATCAAGTACTTTGTTGAAATCTTTTGATTCTTTTTGATAAATTTGACAGTTTATTTGTGCACTCTCAAGTTGTACCTTGAGTAGTTTTTTTCTTCTGTCAATTTATCAAAATCAGAACATTTAACACAAACTTTAGATTAAGATTCAGTACTTACCGGTTTAGGTGGTTCTGTCATTGCCATCAGCGCGAAGTGAGCTTCCTTCCCTGCAAAGAATTTTGAGTAGTCAATCTTTGTGCAGGCATCATCCACCATGCACGACTTGTGGGTCATAAGGAAATCTGCTTCAGCTAGCAACTGATCAATGTCATCGTCTAGTGAATTCACACTAGCTTCCGAGTCAGAATCACTTTCCATGTCCGAATAAGCTGAATCATATTGCTCTCCAACATCTGTGACAGAATCAAGAATCATTCCAGATTTCTTGTCTTCACACTCAACATTCACATCCTCATTCAACTCCTCTATTTTCAACTCCGACACTTTCTCTATCACAACATCCTCTTCAATCTCCACATGTTCATCCAAACTCATCTTTCGTGCTACATAAGCCACATTTCCAGCAGTAATCTCTTCCACTCCCAATTGCATACCCGTCCAATCAAAACCTTCATCTTTTTGGATCACAAGTACTTGGTTTTGATTTTCAGTTTGGGTTTGAGTGTTAGGTGTAGAGATGGGAACAATGGTTTGGTTTGGATTCTGTTGTGGTTGGTTTTGAGATGTGGGTTGTCTAGTATTGGTATTTTGTTGTGTGTTTTGACGGTTCTGGTAGTTGTTTTGAGGTTGAAAGCTAGAAATGTTGGGACTGTTGTATGATACCTGATTCTGGTATTGGTTTTGTCTGTTTGGTAGGTTGAGTTGAACGGGTTTCGATTACCTTGCTGAGCCGGCTGTGTACACTCTCTCTTGAAATGACCCTTCTCACCACAATTGAAGCATGTAACCTTGGCTTTGTTAAAGCCGTAAGTGGTGTTTGGAGAAGTCGAAAGGTCAGTTCTCCCAGTTTTCTGGATAAAATCAGTGGCTCTTCTCATGATGCTAGCAAATGCCCACTGTATGTCCATAAGCTCCATTTCCTCTTTATCGATTTGTGCATAGTCCTCATTGGTGAGATTGTTGTTTCCAATCTGACTAGCAACTAAACCGTTGTATGATGCAACCATAGCAGATACTAATGCAACATGCTGTTGAGCAATCTCAACAGTAACATTGTTAAGATTAGAAGTCTCTAACACAATCGGACTTTGATTTGATTGTGTTTGAGCAATCTGCATTTGGTTCATGTGAGGATTATATTGTTGTTGTTGAGGTTGACTGGCAGTGTAACATGTAGCTTGTTGTAAAGGTGAAAAAGGTGGAATGAAGTTTGGTGTTGGATAAGACTGTGGTGTGTATGATGAAGTTTGGGCAAGATAGTTTATTGGTACTTTTGTGGGTTCAACAACATTGGATACGCAAGCAATATGAGGTGCAACACTTGAAGTAGAGCTTGAATTAGAAAGAGAAGTAGATGTACCACTCACATACAGATCTGGGTTCTGTGGAATCTGTGCTCTCTTGGCTTTCCTTTTCTCCTCCATTTCTTTGTTCTCCAGTTTTTGTATGAACTCGTTGATAGTCCAATACTGGTATGCATCTTTTTCTTTCAACACTTCAATGTGTTGGTTCCAATATGGTGGTAAAGCATCAGCAAATTTATCCACCAGTTCTGACATCGGTATGCTAATCTCGTAGCTCGAAAGCTCTGTGAGCAAATGGCAATACCTTAGAACCAATTCTTTTAGAGTCTCATTCCCCATGTAACTAAAGTTCTCGAACTCTTTTCGAAGCTCTTCCATTCTCAGCTTCCTAGTTTTCTCATTACCATCATGTCTGTTTCTCAGCATATCCCACAATTGTTTTGAAGTTGTACACGATCCAAACTGATGCAGCAAGTCAGTGTTGATCGCCTGAGATAACTGAGAAAACGCCTTTTTCTCGATCGCAAACTTCTTTTTCTCATCATCAGCCAAATTCTCCAACGGTATTGGTTCTCCAGTGTTCTCCAGAATAGGAGCAACATAACCCTTCACTATCATCTGTCATGCCTCAGCTCCCTCTAAGCCTTGTCCCTCCACATGTATCTTGAACTTTGTCTTCCATGTGTTGTAATCCATCATATCCATGAGCTTTGGTGGACGATTGCCACTACCTGATGATAGATCATGAATGAGTGTAGATATGGCATTGGTTGTCTGCGAATGAACGGCAGCTGCTGCTACTCCCCAATAATTGTCAATTGGTTGCTGTAACGGTTGCACAACTTGCTGAGGAGCAGAACTAGTCATAGCCATGTAATTGATTGGATGGGATGGTGGACTAGTCTTCTGGGCCGCAACTGACCATGGATCTCTTGTTGTCTGCTGCTGTGATGCTTGATTAGGTCTTGGCGTTGTTGGGAAATTCCACATCTTAACCTGTAAATGTTCAAACACGAAAAGATTAGAAAAGTTTTAAAACAGACTACTCTTTCGCACTTACGGACGGGCGAATGAGAAAAATCCTTCTCCTTCGACCGTTTTGAAGGGTACGAATGTGGACTGTGATATCACATAAACTCTTTCGACTGTTTGCTTCTCTCTTTCGACCGTTTTCTCTCTCCTTCGACCGTTCGATCAGTCGAATGTAACTCAGACGGGCGAATGAACACAAATAAGCTATGAAAGTCTACGTTCGACCACAAATACAACACCTTCGACCACAAATTCACTCTTTCGACCAAATAAAATCAACCTTCGACCGTTCCCTCTAGGTTCGACCCCTAGTATTTCAAAAACGGTTATTCTTTGAAAATCAGTTAATTTTGATCATGTTTATCAAATGTTGATAGATTTTGATGATCTTAACCAGGTTTTGAATTGGAATTGATTTGGAACAAGTTTATCAAAGAGAATTATCCATTTTAACCATGAAAACAAGTTGTAATCAATCAAAAACTCATCAAATCAGTTTGTTCAATGAAAACAGAAACTTTTTGACCAAAATTGGGTCCAAATCAACTGAGAAACTATCAATTTGTGGTTGTTTGATCCAGGATGGCTCTGATATTAGGATCGTATAAACAACAAAGAATTGATCAAACAAGTTTGTTTTAGGTGCAGAATCCCTAAAACAATCACAAAATGATAATCAAACAGATCAAAACACGCAAATCATCATTTCAAAGCTTTTTCATTAATTACGAACTCAATTACACGTTTACAGATTGAAAGCAACAGGGTATGAACGTGAATTAAGCTAAATAATATCCTAGAGAGAATCAGAAAGTGGAGGGAACAAAATAACTCAATGTTACATTCAAAAAATCAGCTTGACTATTTATAGACTGCACATTCGCCCACTACGTTCGTGCGAATGTGCAGGTTCGACCATATCAACCGGTCGAACCAAGCCATACATAAAAATCTATTCTACCTTCGTCCAAAACCACTCCTTCACACCTTCTGAGTCTCCTTCGCACCTTCTGATTCACCTTCGCACCTATCAAAAACCTCCTTCGCACCTTCGACAATTAACAAAACAAGTTTATTTGAACAATCCGAAGCACTAGTCGCATAAATGCATCTACATTAGGCTAGTGTATTTATAGTGTAAAATTTGGAGTTGTAATTAGGGACTACTTTGACTAGGCTAGAATTTAGGAACAACTTTGACTTGACTAGAAGACCATATTTACTAACACTTTGACTTGACTAGGAGACCATATTTACTAACACTTTGACTTGACTTGACTAGGAGACTACGTTTGACTTTTCAGGTTTGACTAAGGGACCTTGAAAGGGTTTAAGTTTAATTGGTTTTAATTAACATCACAAAACACCAAATGGTGTAGTGGTTTGTGTGGTGTGGTTAAGGTTTAGCCCGCCAGGGACTCGGGTTCGAGTCCTGGCACAGGCAAACATTTTTTTTCAACGTTTTTAAATCAAAATTTAATACAATCCAATTTAATATTGATTATACGTCATTATTTAAACAAAAAATTAACAAAATGGATGGTAAAAATACTGTAAACATGAATCAGATGAATAAACGAGGGAGTTCTATATATATATATATATATATATATATATATATATAAAGAAAATTTGTGTGATGTTACAGTCTCCCCTTCTTTTAGGAACTTCGTCCCGAAGTTATTAAAAACACAGGGTTGAGGGTGATTGGAACAACCGTGGTTTGGAAAATTTGGGGTTAAGGCACGACATGAATTTTGTAGGTAATAGAAATAAATTGTTTCGAATAATTTGGATAAGAGGATTGATGTGTGTGAGTTTTAAGGGTTGGATTAGGTTCGTCTAAAGTAGCAAGGAGCGTAAGAATCTAGCAAAATACTAAACTTAAGTTTTAGGAATCTTAAAAGTAATGCATGAGTTGATTGACTATAGAAAGACTAAATGAATTAACAAAACCTTATTAGAACTTCACACCACCTTAACGAACCTGTAAATTCATGATTACGTTCCGGACCGCAATCACCAATTTACCTTACATTAGGGTTTTGTGTCCTTCTATGACTCTAAACACAAATGTATGTAATGCAAAATAACCTTGTGATTGAATCGTATACAATGTATCCAAAAGTAAGTCCAACTGTTGAGCAGGTGCGATAGCCTCTACCAGTCGTTGAGCAGGTTGTAGGGCCTCTACCGACTGTTGAGTAGGCATGATGACCTCTACCAATCGTTGAGTAGGTTATTTGGTACTCTACTAACTGTTGAGCAAGTACTTCATCCCCTATCAGTTGTTTGATTAAGTGTACCAATTATTACACACATAAATTGCAAATTGATAATATGTACATGTATGCAATCAAGTATCAAGTATAGCATACGAGTTGTAATAGATTTTCCCTAGACAAAGTTAATGACCCTAGGTGTGTCTATAGCAAATAGTCTATATTCCATGAATTCTAGTTTCAAATGTTCAAATATGGTAGATAGTCGAATCCTCATGTATAATTAAGGATTATGTTTGATGCAACACACAATCAAGTTTCAATAGTTTGGTTATCATGGGTAACTAGCTCATGTGTGAGAAGGTGAAGGATATGAATTTAGTTCTTGAGAGGATGATAAAAAATCTTGAAGCAGAATCATGGTTGTGAGAGATAGTGAATGTGAAGATAGTTGATAAAGAGTTTATTTTATAGTAAGGAGATTATGTAGCAATGTAAATTTTGGGGTTTGGATCAAAGGTTATAATCAAGTGTATAAGAAAACATGATTATGGTATATGCCATATATTGTAAAAATTTGAACAAGTTGAAAATGAGTGAGTGTCGATGGAGAATCTAGAGACTAGATATTATTCCTATGGATAAAAAAAAAATTATTTTCAAAATTGGTTTTGTACCTAAAGCAAAAGTTGTTAAATAGTACAAGCTAAGTAGGCTTTGATTAAAATATTTCCGTTAGTTGGAGATTTCAAACATGACATTAGGTTTTGAAGATCAAGGTTCTATTAGTGATTTTTAATAGTTTAAAGCATTATATAGAAAATCGTTTGTTACGTCAATAAATAAACAATTGAATTTAAGTTCGAGGACATCTTTTGACAAAAAAAATATGTACTTTGTAAAGTTACTAGGTAATGAAAATACAACAAGATTTAGAAATCTTTAGTTTGTGCTAAGGTATGAGGTTATAGTTTTTAAAAATAAGTAACATGTGGAGAAATGAAATAATATGATTTGGGTAGGGTGTTGAATATTTAAAAAATGGCTAAGATGGTAAGGTGAAGTGTGATTGTGAAATCCATAGATGGTTATGAAATGAGATTGATTTAAGCTGTAAAATTTTGAGATTTTAGAGCTTAGTTTAAGGAAAGTGAGTGTAATCATTTATTCATTAGTTAAAACGAATAAACGAAAACGTTGACTTATCAAAACTTCTAGATTCTAATAACATAATGAAGACATGCTTTAGCCTATAAGTGAACACTCATCCCGAGAATTCCCAGGTAGGCATCCGGGTCCCTCGTCTGATTGGGATTTATGCGCAATGCCAGTCCTAGACAGAAAACCCAGAATACAGGCGTTCACCCTTCCAGATTGCACGTGTTCGTTATTAAAATCTAGAACTTCGACGAGATCTTCAAGGTGGTTCAGGCTAAACCTGAGGGTTTGTCCTATTAGTCTAAGAGTAGATCTTGTGATGGAGAGCACTCTTCTTGTAGGGACTAAAGTAAGGATAAGAAGTAGGATAAAGAATATAAACAAGTAAGGTTGCAAGTAAAAGGAGCAAGTACTGATTAAAATCCTATGGTTATAGACTAGATTTTTTTTTTTTCTAATAACCTAATTCCCTATAATCATGGCTCTGATAACAATCTGTAACACCCCAACCGATGGCGGAAACATCGAGGTGTCACGTATGAATGATTGTTCAATAGCTCATGGTACTAAATGAAAATTTAATGATATTAATCAATTTACGATTCTTCTTACAAGTAAAGATTACAAAAGTTGATTAATATAAACTAGGTCTAAAGCTCCTATGTGTTCCAAGACTTGTGCAACTTCCAATAGCAAATAAACCTGAAACATGTTAAGTTGGAAAGAAGGGGGGGGGGGGGGGTCAACTATAAATAGTTGGTGAGAATACATAGGTTCTGCATATAGTTGAAAACAATATGTTGTATAGCAATAATAGTTGAAGTATAATAATGAGTAATGATAGAATATGAGTCCGACATTAACAATGCGTCTTTTGTACAATCAAACCTTGTGTCGACTGAGACCTAACTCGCAAGTTAGTAAAAGTGTAACTGTTATCGATCATCCCTGAATTTATGCGGGGGGATGGGTTTGTCAGACCTATAGCGCTATAATCTAAACAGGCGGCTTGATCAATGTTAATGATTGTACTGTGTCTTTTTGTTATAGTCAAATGATAGAATGAGTAAATGATAGTGTAATTGAATCACAAATTTCAATAATGTAAGAATGAGTAAATGATAGTGTATAAAATGTTTGAACATGTTTCACCCCAAAATGTAAAACAGAAAAAAAAGGGCTATGTAAACTCACCTTAGGTGCATAATGAGTTCGTGTGTTTTATTGAGCGTGCAAACACTTAGTAATAATGCCTTGGAAAACTCGAAACTAGCTAGAGGAGATAATGACGGTTGAAAACTTTAGTATATGTGAGATGGAATAATAATGTTTTTTTTTAATGGTGTAAAGAGTTGAATGGTAGGCTAATGTATTTATAGTGTATAATTTGGAGTTGTAATTAGGGACTACTTTGACTAGGCTAGAATTTAGGAACAACTTTGACTTGACTAGAAGACCATATTTACTAACACTTTGACTTGACTAGGAGACCATATTTTCTAACACTTTGACTTGACTTGACTTGAATAGGAGACTACGTTTGACTTTTCAGGTTTGACTAAGGGACCTTGAAAGGGTTTAAGTTTAATTGGTTTTAATTAACATCATAAAACACCAAATGGTGTAGTGGTTTGTGTGGTGTGGTTAAGGTTTAGCCCGCCAGGGACTCGGGTTCGAATCCTGGCACATGCAAACATTTTTTTTAACGTTTTTAAAATCAAAATTTAATACAATCCAATTTAATATTGATTATACGTCATTATTTAAACAAAAAAATTAACAAAATGGATGGTAAAGATACTGTAAACATGAATCAGATGAATAAACGAGGGAGTTCTCTATATATATATAAAGAAAATTTGTGTGATGTTACAGGAGGCTAGCTGCCGTAGTGGAGCGATCGGAGATGGGGAGACGTGTGGAGATATTAGAGCGTAGGATGGCGGAGACGGACCGACGCATGAGGGGGGCTATCATCTCTCTTGCTGCTGCTTTCCAACCCCCTTCTTAGATTATGTTTTCATGATTATTATGCATATGTTGACTTATGATATTTTGTGACTATGGATGTTATGACTTACAAACTAATTGCGGTTCAACCGCCTGTTTTGTATCAAAACTTAACTACTTTTGGGAACTATGTAATGATGTGATGACATGATGCTAGTGTATGGTTTGATTCATATGATTATGTTGACTATGGTATGTTTTTATATTTATGTACATTACTCACGTTTGTTGTGTTCTACCTTTTAGTTATGCAAACCCGACATTCTACACGGACGACCGAAGGCGAGCCACTACCGTCCACACCCGCCGAGTTAGCCAGGGTAATTGCCGAGGCAATTGGTCGACTCGATGCGGCTCGGGCCGACTCAAGCGGAGGATCTAGAGGCACCGGTCGCCGCCAAAGCGAAACAGACCATGAGGCTGAGAACTCTAGTCACGGCTGTTCATACAAAACCTTCATGGCATGCAAACCATGGAACTTCCGTGGTAATGAAGGCGCTGTAGGAATTGTCCGGTGGATAGAGAAAACCGAATCAGTCCTTGACATCAGTGGTTGCTCCGAAGACCAAAAGGTAAAGTACTCCACTTGTACCTTTCAGGATGAAGCCCTCACATGGTGGAATCTGCATGTATAAACCCTGGGCAGAGAAACGGCTTACAGTCTTGCTTGGGCCGATCTCAAAACGATACTCTTGGACAAGTAGTGCCCTCGAAGTGAACTGCAGAAGCTGGAAACCGAATTCTAGAACCTTTCTATGGTGGATGCCAATGTGACTGCCTATACCACTCGTTTTAACGAGCTCTCTCGACTAGTCCCACACATGGTCACACCTGAATACAAGAGAGTCGAACGGTATATCTGGGGTCTGTCACCAAAGATCCGCAGTATGGTCACTGCATCGGCACCCTCCACCATCCAGGCTGTGGTTACCCTAGCTCAAAGTCTGACCGACGATGCGGTTCGCATGGGTTCATTGAACCAGAAGGTAACGGTTACCAATGAGAGTTCTGGGAACAAGTGCAAATGTTCCGACAACCGGAAGAGCAAGCACTCCTCTCACCGACCACAAGATGCCATGAAAGTTTTTGCTGCCACCGCTGCTGAGGAGCCCAAACGGAAGTACATCGGGCCCCATCCTCACTGCAGCAAATGCAATTACCATCATGTTGGTACCTGTGACAGCATCTTGTGCAAGAATTGTAACCGTCATGGTCATTCCACCGCTAACTGCAAGGCCAAAGCCACGAACACTCCTCCTGCCAGAAACGAGTGTTTCGAGTATGGTGTGACAGGACATTTCCGGAAGGACTGTCCCAAGGCCAAGGTTCAAGCCCGTGGCAGAGCATTCGTGTTAGGAGCCAATGAAGCACGAGATAATCCTAACGTAGTTACGGGTATGTTTCTCCTTAACAATCATTTTGCATCAATACTTTTCGACTCGGGTGCAGATTTTAGCTTTGTGTCCACCAACTTTAAGAAATCCCTTGGATTAAAACCTAGTAAGTTGGAAACACGATTTACCATAGAACTGGCCAACGGTAAGTTAATCTCGTCCGAGGAAGTTATTAAGAACTGCATTCTGGAACTCGACGACCACGAATTCCATATCGACTTACTGCCTATCCAACTGGGTAGTTTCGATATCGTCATTGGCATGGATTGGTTGTCCAAACATCGTCCAGAGATCGTCTGTCACGAGAAGTTGGTACGAATCCCCTTGTCAAATGGTGAAACCTTAATAATTCGAGGAAGTCAGGGTTTACCCACTCTTCGCATCATCTCCTGCATTAAAGCATAAAAAGGTTTATGGAAAGGTTGTGTCGCATTCCATGCACATGTCGTTAAACAAAAAGCTAAAGATCGGAAGCTAGTGGACATCCTAGTGGTGTGAGATTTTCCGAAGTCTTTCTAGAAGACTTGCCAGGCATTCCACCACCACGACAAGTCGAGTTTCGCATCGATCTTGTCCCGGGAGCTGCCCCAGTAGTCCACACTCCGTATCGACTAGCACCATCCGAGATGCAGGAACTGTCTAATCAACTTCAGGAGTTGCTGGACAAGGGTTTTATTCGCCCGAGTTTCTCTCCGTGGGGAGCACCTATCCTGTTCGTGAAGAAGAAAGACGGGAGTTTCCGTATGTGTATCGACTACCGAGAGTTGAACAAGCTGACGATTAAGAACAAGTATCCGCTGCCAAGGATTAATGATTTGTTCGACCAATTGCAGGGCTCTAGCTACTACTCGAAGATCGATCTGCGGTTGGGGTATCATCAGCTATGAATCTAGGAAGATGACATCCCGAAGACTGCATTCCGAACTTGTTATGGGCATTATGAATTCCTAGTCATGCCATTCGGACTAACAAATGCTCCTGCAGTTTTCATGGACCTCATGAATCGTGTCTGCAAGCCCTACTTGGACAAATTCGTTATTGTCTTCATAGACGTCATCTTGATCTACTCACGAACACAAGAAGAGCACGAACAACATCTACGGTTGATTTTGGAGTTGCTCAAGAACGAGAAGCTGTATGCCAAATTCTCGTAATGCGAGTTCTGGATTCGAGAAGTCCATTTCCTCGGTCACGTTGTGAACGAGATGGGTATACAAGTTGATCCCGCAAAGATTGAAGCAATCAAGGATTGGGCCGTGCCCAAGACACCAATTGAGGTGCGACAATTTTTGGATTAGCTGGTTATTACCGTGGATTCATCGAGAACTTCTCTAAGATTGCCCAACCATTAACTGTCTTAACGCAAAAAGACAAGAAGTTCGATTGGGGAGTCAAACAAGAGAATGCATTCCAAGTATTGAAGGACTGTTTGTGCAGTGCTCCAATTCTTTCTCTTCCCGAAGGTACTGATGACTTCGTAGTTTATTGCGATGCTTCACATCAAGGTCTTGGATGCGTACTCATGCAAAGGAATAAGGTCATTGCCTATGCATCCCGACAACACAAAATTCATGAGAAGAATTACACCACTCATGACCTAGAGTTGGGTGCATTAATCTTTGCTCTCAAGATTTGGAGGCACTACCTTTATGGTACCAAGTGCACCATCTTCACCAACCATAAGAGCTTACAACACATCTTCAACCAGAAGGAACTGAACATGTGAAAACACAGATGGGTTGAACTGTTGAACGATTATGATTGTGAGATTAAATGCCATCTGGGAAAAGTCAACGTTGTGGCTGACGCGTTAAGCCGGAAGGAACAAGTCAAGACCCTACGTGTACGCGCACTAGGTTTGACCATCCATATAAATCTCAGGACCCATATCCGCGACGCTCAACAAGAAGCTCTGAAAAGTGAAAATCTTAAGAACAAGTCGCTATTTAAGATGGTTAGTCTACTGGAACCAAGATCTGACGGCACAATTTATTTCGCCAATCGGATTTGGGTGCCACATTTTGGTGACTTACGTAATCTAATCTTGGAGGAAGCTCACAAGTCTAGATACTCCGTACATCCTGGTGCTGACAAGATGTACAAGGACGTAAAGGAAATTTACTTGTGGCCCAACCTGAAGGGTGAAATCGCCACACACGTCAGTCGATGCCTTACTTGTTCGAAGGTTAAAGCTGAGTATCAGAAACCATCTGGTCTGCTCCAGCAACCCGACATTCCTGTGTGGAAATGGGAATAGATTTCCATGGATTTCATCACTAAGCTACCCAAGACGTCCACTGGTCACGACACAATTTGGGTAATTGTTGACAGGTTGACTAAATCCGCGCATTTCTTGCCGATTAAGGAAACTGACAAGTTGGAGAAACTTGCCAAACTGTACATCAAGGAAATTGTAACTAGGCATGGCGTGCCTGTTTCAATCATTTCCGACCGAGACATTCGATTTACTTCCCGATTCTGGCAAACACTGATGGACGCACTAGGCTCTCGCTTAGACATGAGCACAGCCTACCATCCGCAAACAGATGGCCAAAGTGAATGCACAATCCAAACATTGGAGGACATGCTTCGGGCGTGCGCAATCGATTTCGGTGGAAACTGGGATTCACACTTACCATTGGTAGAATTCTCCTACCACAACAGTTACCACACCAGCATCAAGGTTGCCCCATTTGAAGCCTTGTATGGATGTAAGTGTAGATCTCCTCTGTGTTGGGCAGAAGTTGGAGATAAATATTTGACTGGCCCCGAGCTCATTCAAGAGACCACCGATAAGATCTTCCAGATCCGTGATCGCTTGAAAGCAGCTCGAGATCGTCAAAAGAGCTACGCCGATCGCCGTCGTAAACCGCTCGAATTCCAGGTTGGCGACAATGTACTCTTGAAAGTCTCACCCTGGAAGGGTGTACCACGATTCGGCAAACATGGAAAACTTAACCCCCGATACATTGGTCCATTTGAGAAACTTTCTAGGGTTGGTCCCATGGCATACAAACTCAAGCTACTGGAAGAGCTGAGTAGTGTTCATGACACTTTCCACGTATCCAATCTGAAGAAATGTCTATCCGATGACTCTTTGATCATTCCTCCCGAAGAGATTCACATCGATGATCAGCTCCACTTCGTCAAGGAGCCAATCGAGGTGACTAATTGGAAAGTCCAAAAATTGAGAAGGATCTGCACTAGACTTGTGAAAGTCAGATGGAATGCAAAGCGTGGTCCCGAATTTACATGGGAACGCGAAGACCAAATGAGATGCAAGTACCCAACTCTTTTCCCTAAGACTGACACTAGTAGGGAAACTCGATTTTGCGGACGAAATTCCCAAAACAAGGGGAGATTGTGACAACAGTCAACGTAACAGGTCAACGTTGGTACATGTTTCAGTTATTACGTCATTATATGTGCATATTTAGACAATTTGCAAACACTATACCCCCCCCCCCACAGGCTAGTAGAGCATGAGTTAATCAGAAAACTCAACATAGTACACTTGTTTAGTCATACAACACCCGGACATGCCATCAAACAAGCATTACAAGAGGTTGTTGCCCTCTAAAACATGATAATGCACCTCTAACACACATTTGTGAATACAAAGATCATCATGGGAAATCATTTAACAAACCCATGACACATAAGAAATAAATACATGTTAATATCGTCATCAAGAGGAATTGGACATAACTAACCCCTACCCTTGTGGAACCGAACGATATTCCTGTATCCAAGGTATACTAGAGACTATTTAATGGACACAATATACAAACACAACACTACTAACATAAGTAGGCCGATTCATTAACACAATAAACAAAGTCTTGAATCATAGCTAAGCCATTTATCATGAAACCTCACTCACCTACACATATATATACACACACGATTACATCTAAATGGATAGATGTTTCTTTGCCATACATTACACTAACATGAAGTCTTACACCTTATACTTCACACTAACTCATGGGAAAACCTTACTCCTTTTGTCTAACCAATCACTAGAGACCATACTCTATTCTTGGACTCTTCTTTCCCTTGTTTATACATGTGGCCAAAGAACAAGACCTAAGGAGGCATGCATGAGTTACCTTTACCAAGTTTCACCAAAATAGCAATAAACACTCACCTACAATACAAGTCAACTTACCCTATACACTAGAAACAAACATTTCCTTCCCTTTTCCCACAAATTGCGGCCAATAGTGATCCTACGAGGCCACATCCCTAGCAAACATGACAACAAGTAGTTCTTGGAACTATCAACCCCTAAAGCATAAGAACTAGGAATGTTTCAAGGACAAGTCACTATCAAATCCACACACATATGCTAGGGGGCGGCCGAAACATTCCCAAGGAAGTGAGATCGTGATGGATCATAAAAACCTTGAGTCTACATATGATGGGGATCGACTAGGGTGATAAGGAAGCATAGAACTTGCACACAAATGGATAAAAGCCAAAACTAACTTAATCTCCTATCAAGTCAACTTTCCCCTAAACTAATAACACATGTGCATCAATCGGCCACCCCTAAGCATGCCTTATACTATATTAGTTCTAACCTATAGAATTCACAAAGGTCTAAGCTTGATTAGCTACCAAAAACAACCCCTCACTTTTCCCTAGGTATTGCGGCCGAAGACACCAAAGCACAAGCTCCATCCTACTTTTCACTCTTAGACAAACATACACCAAAATGGAAGGTCAACTCACCCTCAACACACTCCCATGCAAGCTAGGACTTCCACTTCTTTTTTTTGACAACCAATCGGCTAGCAAGAGACAAGAACACCTCATACCTTACACCAAACTAGTAAAAACCTTTATGCATGAACTTCAATCCATAGAGGATGGCTTGCCATTCAAACTACTATATAAAGGCCTCATTATCCCTCAACAAAACTCACACCTTCACACTTCTTTCTTAACACTCCCAACTAGCCGAACACCCTCTAAAACACCAAGAACCATCGAGCTCAAGCGTAGGAGGAGACTAGGAGACCCGAAGGCTCTAACCATCGGCCATCCTCACCTTGCTCCACTAGGTAAGTAATCTAAGCCCTATAAGTCAACTATAATCGGCTTAACATGTTCACCCAACCCCTTAACACGTGATCACAAACAATCGGTCGTATTACTAAACACAAGTCACATACATTGTGTTACTTCAGGGTAATTCGCTAAACTAACCACCACATTGTAATGATAACACATCTATTTAACCAACCATCGACCCTTGCACTACTAGGGTAGATTGTGTAATGTTGTTAAGTCCAAACTAAGCATGATCACTCACAAGTAATTGGCTTAGGTTAACAAAACTCAACAATTCGTGTTCAAAAGATTAAGGCTTTCCATGGATCACTATATAATCGGGTAAATCGCAAGAGTTGCTAGAATACCTTAAAAACTCTAAGAACTATCTTAACCAACTTAGATCAATCACTTTTAATACAAGTAGCCATCGAATTTGAAGCATATAAAGGGCATTATCTCGGCCATAGCTAATAAACATATGTTAACAAGATCCGAAACATGTGTTACCTTACCAAAGGCTTTAAAAGCGGAAACGGACATGTGTTAAGTAATGTTTTCACAAAATCCAACTACACATGGTTACTTGGTGCTAACTCACGGCCCAAGGACCCCATGTGCGGCCTATTATAGTCCACCATGGATACTACATTTCGAAACACCAAAGTCTTGGAACTATATGTTTTATAGAACACTAACGAGTGTCACGTACAATGAAACACACTAAACACAATGGCCTACAAGAGTCGGGTGAACAATTTGTATGATAAACAACCTCTGGATGACTTCCCATGTCCATAATGATCATAGGGTATCATTTGTCAGGACGGTGACCATCTACTAGCTCACTAGACCACATACAACTCAAATAGGTGAGTTTTCTATGGCCCCATTTTACTATTTTACATTTTGGGGGAAATACATGCATCAATACTTGTGTCAATTTCAACTGTGTGTACATTCTATCATGACTACCATGTGGAACATGAAACATTTTGGTTCATGAGCTCACTAGTCCTCATACAACGTTTATTGTAACCATTAGCTAGATATATAGCCATGGAACACTTTAATAGATCTATTGGGTTGACACCCCCACTCTTGGTTAATCGCTCTAACCGGCCACATGAAAAAGAGTGTTAGTATTCTACTATACATACATTGTCTTTAGTGTACAATGCACGAGGCACCACAGTCAAGAGGTTTGGTTACGGGACTCATGGTTCTCACAATGATCATTTGCTTAGCTAGCTTATGATTGGTCAAACACGAGTGACACGTCCATTTTACAGTACATTCAAAACCCATAGACTCACCAACATTATTTTTGACAAAACTCGTTATGCATGTGTTTCAGGTAACTAATGGAGGGCCACCGAGGATTGACGGAAGGGTTCAAGCATGCACCCCGTGGTATCACTTTGATGGTTGTTGTCGGTTACAAGATGCTATGCTTTCATTTTCCATAAGACAATGTCTCTTATGATAACACTATGATTTGGTATTCAATAAATTCATGACAATTACCATCATTTATGGTGGTACTATTTTAATAAATGTGTATTGCTTGAACCTTGTGCTTGAAAACCTTTCGGTCGTTGCATTCCCGTGTTTCCGCCTTGGCGGGGTGTGACAGTTGATAGGAAAAAGCTTGTTCCATGTTGGTGTTAAGCATGGGTTTGAGTGTCTCTAGATAAGCATGGTGACTAGGAAATGAGAAGGTATGTGTGTGCATGTATGCGATCGTATGTGTGTGTGTGTGAGTGGTATTTGTCACTTCCTCACCCTATGGTTATGTATGTATGTGGCCGCATATACATGTATATATATAAAGGTGTGAGTGTGTCCTAAATGGTTTAGATAATGTCCAAAACATTGCACACTTCCCTTGTCTTGGGAACATGTGAGCCGAGAACATGCATAGGGAAAGAGCAAGGTAATCTTGGCAAGTCAACTTGTGTAAGTTTGGTTAACTAAGGTGGACTATGATCCCATTTAGGTAAATGTTTTGGATTTGATGGGATTGTGTTATGATGTGTTCCTGCACATGTGTATGTATAGTCGTATGTATGTATAAGTGATAGTGTATTTGTTTGATTCATATACTCATACAAGTCTATATGGATCAAGTTTTGAGGTTACAGGTGGACATATTGTTCGTATATGTACTAGTTTTCTAGAATACACGTTGGTAACCTCTTTCTTCATGAACATTACTTGATTTTGTCCTTGTCGGGACAAAAATTTGAAAACGTATGTTCAATTGCATGAACGTTTCACTGTTAGGGTTTTGCATGGATTTCCTATAGTCTAGCATGAAATATGTGACTAACTGAGGCCATGGACTAACTAGTGTGTCTACTGTTAGACTGCACATCTCGGGATTGACTCGTTGGAACCCTGTATAGCCTAACTATGAAACAAATGATAACATGTAATGCTATGCACACTGTAAACATGTAGCTAGTGTACGAATATGACATGTGATTTCGACGGGTGTCACAATTAGGTATCAATATTAGTATGTTAGAGTTATACATTTTTTTAGTCTTTAGGATATGTGTTATTATTTGAGGTACATTAGAGTTATACATTGTTTTAGGTTAGGTGTTAGCATTAGAGTTGTACATTGTTTTAGGTTAGGTATTAATATTAAAGTTATACACTGTTTTAGGTTAGACGTTAACATTGGAGATACATTCTTAATTGTTTTAGGTTAGGTGCTACCTGAATCTTTTCTGCATGTAACTGTAAGACGCATAAGTCTATTTCATATGTAAAATTGATGTGTTATATTAGATTTCTCAACCCCGGACGCTCCCGTAAGATAATCTAGTTTATAAACATCTATACTTTCCATAATAGGAGAAGCGTGAGTGACGTCAGAAAGCTGATGTGTCAGCCGGAGAGAGTGGCCACCAATGCGCGTATGATGCAAAAACTGACGTCATGTTATATAATAATAATAAAACCACTTGCCTGAACAGTGGTAATAATGCCACTTGCCTGGCAGTGGTTGTTAATAAATTAGTTAAAATACTGTCAGTTGAGTCAACAGACGTTTGTATGACTGTTGGTTTTAAATTTGAGCTCCAAATTCAAATTCAAATTCAAATTTCAAATTCGATACCCCATTGCACAACTATATAAAGGTATCGTGTGCATCTCTTTGTCCCAAATAATTTATAAATCTCTCAAATACTTTTTAAATCGTAACAGGTGGTTCTCTCATATTTACGTTTAGGTCGAAGCACTCGTGCATCAGGTAAAATAATTCTAATATATTTATCAATAAGACTAAAGTTTATCCATTTTGTTTTTCAATAACATCAATGTTCTTCAATAACCTCAATATTTTGTCTGCTCCATTAGTAACCAGAGCATTTACATCAAAAAAGTTTTCGACTTTTGAAGATTCTTACAATCAAAGGAAAATATCAGTCTTGCCATTACGAACGGTTGTAGATTGGCAGGCTCAAACTCAAGAGGGTATGTCTTTCTATTTTTAAATTTATTTATTCCATTGTTTGATAGGTGTTCATTTTTGTTTTCTGATCCCCTTTTGTGTGTCTCTGTTAACAGATAGAGGCGTTAGCTTAAGCAATGAAGTGTTTTACCAGATGGCATTAGGAAAGACATTGATTGCGATTATGCTTTTACGCCACTATGCTTATCTTTTGAGGAAGTCGTCTGCGTCTACTTCCGTTTTTGTGTTTCCCGCTGTTGTGCTTCTCAACAGGTATGTTTGTTAAATATGTTATATATCTTTAATTTGTCATGAAGGCGTGTAGTCGAAATCTAACTTTGAATCTTTTTTTTCTGTTCTGGTAGCAAGTAGAGTATGTAGGGAAGCACCTTGAGTATGTTGAGTATTCAAGGTTAATCTTTTGGATATTAATAATGTTTCTATACATACAACACACACCTTCAACCATTCCTGCCAAGAAACAAACATATGTGTTGAAGACTCATGGGTGTATAAAGACATGTTATAATCAAAGTTTATTTTTATGTATTAGCAACATTAGTTTGTGGTTTCTGAAGGGTATTAAAAGATATACAGTTAAATTTTTTTTAGTGTTTGTTTGTAATATGTGTTTACGGTCAAGACATGTTTGTAACTACCCTATTGTATAAATTCAAGTTGTATTCGATGACAGATGTTTTGTGAACTGTTGTTTAAGTTTTCGAAACATTGGATTACACTTATTTTCAAAGCATGTTTGTAAATTGTAGGAGGATCGTTTTGTCAAAAACAAATAGATTGATCAAACAAGTCTACCAATTCAGGTGCGGAATCCCTGAATCAGTTACGAAATGATAATAATATCAACAAAACACACAAATCACCTTTAAAACTCCATTTCATTCATAAACACACTTGATTAACTTACAAAACCTTGTTTACAATGATATAATCAATATTCAGTCTCAACTAGAACCCTAGGGAGAAAACCAGATCGAAGGAGGGAGACAAATGACAAAAGATAACTTGAAAATGAAAATCAAACAATATATAGGCCTGCACATTCGCCCCCCTGTAAGGGTCGAATGTGAAGGTTCGCCCCTTTGTATGGGCGAATCAGCACATAGCCCTACAAAATTCTTCCTTCGACCTGTATCATCCACCTTCGACCCATATTAGTCACCTTCGACCCTTTTAGTTCTACTTTCGACCCTACGTATTTCAGCAAAACAGAATTGTATATACAATCCAATAGCACTAGTCGCAAAACGTGTATCAACAAACTCCCCCTCGACTATTGCTTGGATTGCCTTCTCGCTTCGTCCATCTGTGGGGTGTACACATCCCATTTCGTTCTGTCTCTCTAGCCATCCGATCTGCAAAGTAGCCAACTGCATCATTGTTCACAGTTGCACGTGACAAAGTATGTCGGCAGACGTCGTGTACAGCCCAATAAGGTAGTGTTTTTATATCATGGAATCTGTTGAAATACAGAATTCCCTTCTCCCACTTTACTGCAACACACCTTAACTGTCTTAGGTATTTCCACCCGAGAGCTCTTCCCTTGAACAATTCGTTGTGAAATTTGTAAAAGCCTCCCTGAATTTCAGTCTTCGGTCGGTTGGCTTCTTTTTCTTTCAGTTTTCTCAACAAGCTTTTCAGATCGTCAGATTGTTCAACATTCGGTTTCTGACTTTCTGAGTTCTTGAAGACTTCATCAACAAACTTCTTACTCTTTTCACGTGCAAGTTTCTCAGCTTGGCTTAAAATTTCTTTAGAAAATTCAGGAAATGCAGAATCCTGTGTGTCTTTGAAATATTCTGTATATTCCTCACTAGTAATATCCTCCATCTCAACATCTTCAAATACTGGAGTATCTCTATCATCAGAGTGATTTCCTGCTTCTTTCCCAGGAATGTTAGGAATCTGGTTCTCACTCATCAACTCTTCAAGAGATTTCCCAACTTGGTTAGCCAATCCTTCAAGTATTTCTTTAGAAATTGCTGCAGAAACTTCACCATCTTCAACATCAGGATCATTATACTCAAGCTCGAATATCATATCATCTGATTCAAATATTTCTGGAAACTTTCTTATCAGCTCAATCGTACAGACTTTCTTTGTCAACATCTGACGATATAACTTTTTGTCCTCATCAGATAAAGATCTGATCTTTTCATTCCAGAAAATATCATCATCATCAGTGTTACCACCAGGAGCTTTCGAACTTGATTCTCCTGCATCTTTACGAGCATCTCTCTTTTCACACTTATACTTATCAGTATCATCATCATCGTCATCATCATCATCATTAGCAGAACTGTTATCAAAATCATCTCCAGAACCATCTTTGTCATCATCATCTTTCTTCTCAAGAGCATCACCGGCATCCTGTTCCAATTCCTCATCTTCTTCTTCTTCCTCTAATTCAGATGGTTCAAAGTCAACAAGCTATTCTTCACGCTCTTTATCTTCCTCTCCTTCTTTCAACTGAGGAGCTTTCTCATAAAGATCGTCAATTAGCTTCCTTAAGTTTTTATTGTCTTTATTCACTTGCTTGTTTTCGAGTCTCAAATAAATGTATCTTCTCGTATTTCTCTGTTCATGCTTTAACAACTTCTGATTTTTGTCCTGAAGTTGTTTAATCTATGCTTCCAACTCTTCTTGACTCTCCTGTGAAGACTCAACAATATCCAACATCTTCTTATCATTATTTCTCAACTGCTCAATCTCTTGTTGTTGCTGGTTAATGATCTTCATCGTATCTGCAAGCTTCTGGTTCACTGCATTCATCACATCACTAGATACAGTAACCTTTGGTGTTGAAGCCTCAGCAACAGGAGTCTTTTTCTTAAACTTGTTTAAGACTCTTTCCATAGCCTCATTAAAGTCTTCAGTTGGATTAGCACTTTTCTCAGCAGCAGATTTCTTCTGTTTCTTTGCTACTGGGGATGTTACGGGAGTAGCAGATTTAGAACTCGATACCTTAGGAACTTTCTTTCCTGCAATCAGAATCTCTACTTCTTTCGCTCTTCTCTTCTTTAGCTTTTCTATCTCATCTGCCTTTGATGTCTTCTTGTACATAGGCTTCTGTTGTTTTTCACCAACCATCGGTGATCCACTAAAATCTTCTGCACCTATACCAAGACTCAGATATATATCGTCCATCACAATCGGACTCTTCAATCTCTATTCTTCTAAAGTCTTGTTGAGACTTTCAGACTCACCAGCCACAGTGGCCTTGGGCTTGGTTTGTTTAACAGTCTCATCAGCAGAATCCCATCTCTCATTTTCTTGAGTCTCTTCTGAATCAATAGACTCTTAATTAACCAATCTTGTACCTTTCTTAGCCATACTCTTCTGTCTTCTTGATGTTTTCTTTGGAGGTACAACCTCATCCTCCTTTTCCTTACCCTTTCCTTTTCCACTCTTAGCACCAACATTCACTACTTGTCGCTTTCTCTTTGCTTCAGGGTTCACATGAAATAAAGGATCATCGTTATCAGATTCACTGTTCGCATTTCTAGCCTTATCAACACCTGGATCCTTATAATCAGGATTAATTAAGTGCCCGAACAGATTCTTCAGGGGTGGTCTTTCATTTTCAGGAACTCCTTTATAACCCTTCATCCTCACCAATGTGTTCAAACTCATATGATCTTGAATTAAAATCTGTGTCGGATCTTTTCTCAGCTTCTTGTACTTCTGATCAAAAATCATCTGAAGAAACCTGGATATAGTAAAAACTTCTTGTGCTTCAAACCTTTTAATGGTTCAAGCATGTGATCTAATATCATCCCGGATACATTGAACGGCTTGTTCAGAATAAGAGCAACTATCAACGAACTAATGCTCTTCCTCATTACATCGTAGCCACCACTAACGGAACCAAATACATGCAACATCACATGAGCCAAGTATCTAAAATGCGGACACAGTTTACCCTTGTGTAAAGCTCCATCTGTGATTGGTCCGTTGTATTTCATTCTTAAGAAGCATTTCCTTTGTTCTATCCATGACAAACTTCTTGGATAAGTCGTCTCATCTGTCAATCTCAATGCTTTACGAATATCACTCTCTATCACTCTCGCCAACTGCCCTTGAATGTTACTAACGATAGCAGTTTGATTATCCCAAAAGTCAATCCTCGCATTCTTCCAAAAATCTACTTGATGATCTTTGTAGATAATGGCAGGTGTGGCTATCACATCAACAACTCTGCTATGCTTCAAAAACTCTGTGATTCCAGTGAATTCCGTATGCTTCTTTACATCGCCAAGAAAAGCACAGCAGTTGTGAGCCTCTTCAAATGGTAAATCTTCTTCAAGTTTCTTTTCAGCAGCTTTATCAGATGATCCGGCTGGAATATCTATCTTTTGAGGTTCTGCCATTTGAAATACTGTAAAAACAAAACATGAAAATTCATTAAAAACGGACAAAATTCGCAAAATTGAAATTTTGGTTTTTGGAAGTTCACCTTTGACCCTACGATGGTTCGAATGTGGAAAATCCAAGGTTCGAATGTGGAAAACAAGGTTAGAATGTGAAAAATTTGATTAAAAACGTACATTCGACCTTTATTCCACCTTCGCCCCTATGAACAAGTCACCTTCGACCAAAAAAGCCACCTTCGACCTTTCTTAAACGGTCGAACCTGACTGTTCATATGACCAATTTTCAGAATCCAATTTTGAGCATCTAAACATGTGATTTTCATTTGTTCATCTTTTAATATGGCCGATTAATCATTTACAACAACCAATTGCATCAATTATATAGTTTTAGATAGTTTTTAAATGCAATCTAGGTCTAACTAGTTTTTAAAGATCACATTGACACAATTAGTCTGTAATTGACCTAGATTGTTGATCATTCTCCCCCTAAAACTATCTATAACTAAAACCTAATCAGCTATTGCATCTATAACACCCTAAAAATGGTCCAACAGTCATGAACTAGGGTTCGAATACAATAATCAACAATCTGCCTTCATTCGTTTGTAATTACCTGTAAATTTGATATTAAAATGATCAGAAAAGTGTAAGAATCAATGTTATAAGGTCTAGAAAAATCGAGCAACAAGGGTGTGTTATCTGAGAAATTTGAAAAAAAATTTTGAATGAGGGTTCGAACGTGCAGACTTGTATATATAGGCTCCACATTCGACCGTTTAACAGGGCGAAGGTGAAACTATTTCCACATTCGACCCTATTGAAAGGCTCGAAAGTAGAAACAGGGTTCGAATGAACAAAATACACATGAACACTCACATTCGACCGTTTTAAAAGGCTCGAATGTAAAGGAAAATTCCACATTCGACCCATCGAAGGGGCGAATGGAGATTGGAATTTTTGAACATTTTACGAAATCTCACAATCGAATCCTGTTTAATCTTTTTCTCATCTTTTAAGCATCCAACATTCATCATTTCACATTTAAAAGTCACAAAACCCAAATGGTTCATCAAGTTTCAGAAAAAGACCATTAATCACCATTTGTTATCAAAAATAAATCAGAAATGTAAAATCTTTTTGGTTTTTCTGAAACTTATGCTAAAACACACCTAAAATCTTTTTGAGTTTTTGTAAATTTTGAACAAATGTAAAATGCAGAAATGTAAACATAAAGCAGTAAATGTTTTGTGATTTCCGGTAAGAGGATCATATCAGTTTTTGAGAAATCTAATCACACCGTTGATCTTTAGTGTTTATTATCATTAAAGTCAATGTGTGATCCAGCAATTGCTGATATTGTTATCCACATAAGCTCTCATATAGACTTTTATGCAGTGTTCGATACAATTATCTATAGTATAAACAAAATTGTCCGTGGTTCCCACGCACACGACATACTCCCGTATCAAGGAATAATTGGTCAAAGACTCACTGTAACGCGTGCTTATACTTTTGTTATCTGTAATTTTACAAGGTATTGAGTCACAGAGGTGTACAGGTCAGCAAATCAATGCTGCAAAGTAACGTATGCACTCTACCAGATTGAGGGCTAATATCAATCATGATTTGCATCAATGATTGGATACGATGCATTAGATAATCTTTGATTATCGTCATACATGGAAAGTTCCTCACTTCGGTAACTTTAGGTTTTGGCATTAAAGCTCTTTTAGCAAGATACCCTATCTGATCTAGGTCCTTAAAACCTTACGACAAAAGATCAGAAAGGCTATCCCCAGATAACTAGTAACATAACGACCCGAAACCTCCGAGTTTTGTACAAATACCCTATCAAACGAAACAACGGTACTAAGACCATATGCCAATGAGGAGTTCATCCACATTTCAATTCGTTTAATATGTACGTATCTATCACGCAGTAATAGGTCTACGAAGCCTACCAGCACATCACATAGACTCAACACACGGCTTACATAACATTTCAAATCTTTAGCATGTGTTAGATCCCCAATGATGTACTATCATTTACTCTTTTTCTCCTGAAAATCATTTTAGGTTTTTCTAATTTTTATGGCTTTTTGAATTTTTCAATGTTTTTGGTTTTTCTGAAAATCTAAAACTCCCCCTAAAATGTAAAACATATTTTTGGGTTTTTGAATTTTTGAAAAACAGTAAAACTAAAAACTAAACGTGATAAATAGAGGTGATGATCAGTCTTGTTTCTCTTTTATACCATTAGCTTTTAATAAAAATCGAATCGAGATCCATCGAAAGCTTTGGTAAAAAGATCTGCAAGTTGGTAATCAGTGTGGATTTTGACCATGTCAATCAACTCTTTGGCATAACAATCTCGGATAAAGTGATACTTAATCCGAATATGTTTAGCTTTTGAGTGATTGACCGTGTCTTTAGTTAATGCAATTGCGGCTTCGTTGTCACAGTGAATAGGGGTTTTAAGAGATTGCAAACCATAATCGACCATCTGCTGTTGAATCCACAGAACCTGTGAGCAGCAACTTGAAGCTGATACATATTCTGCTTTATATGTGGATAGTGCAACTGCTGTCTACTTCTTACACTGCCAGGTCATGAGCCTGCTCCCCAAAAATTGACATCCAGCCGTTGTTGACTTGCTGTCTTTGTCACAACTGCCCTAATCTGCATCACTAAAAGCAATTACGTCAAAATTATCATCATTAGGGTACCATAGTCCTCTCGACAGACAACCCTTCAAATATCGTAGGATCCGTTTGACAACTGCAAGATGACTCTGTTTCGGCTTCGACTGATATCGTGCGCAGAGACATGTGGCAAACATTATGTCTGGTCTAGATGCGGTGAGATACATCAGAGATCCAACGATTGCTCTGTATGTAAAAGGATCAGTCAGCTCCCCCTTAGCGTCAACTCCAATCCCGTGATGAGGTTGGATCGGGGTATCCATCGGCTTCGAATCTTCCATCTGGAATCGGCTCAAGACTTCAGAAACGTATTTCGTCTGGTGAATAAAGATCCCCGTTGGTCTTTGTTCCACCTGTAGGCCGAGGAAAAATTGCATTTCTCCCATCGCACTCATTTCAAACTTTTCCTACATCACTTTTTCGAATTCTCTGCACAAAAGTTCATTAGTAGATCCAAAAATAATGTCATCAACATAAATCTGGACTAGAAGCAAGTCATCCCCTGTTCTTTTGGTGAACAGAGTGCAGTCTACCAAACCGCGTTTGAATCCTTTGAATAGACGGTATGTGCTCAGCTCCTCTTACCATTGGCGTGGAGCTTGGTGCAACCCGTATAATGCTTTGTTTAGAACATAGACCTTATCCCGGTGGATAGGATCTTCAAAGCCTGGAGGTTGACCGACGTATACCTCTTCCTTGACCACACCGTAAAGAAACGCACTCTTAACGTCCATTTGATACACCTTGAATTTCTTGTATAAGGCTAACGCCAGAAACATACGAATAGCTTCTAAACGTGCCACGGGTGCATAAATCTCGTTGTAGTCGATTCCTTCCACTTGATGAAAACCTTGAACTACCAGTCGAGCTTTGTTTCTTACGATTACGCCTATGTCATCCTTTTTACACTTGAAAACCCATTTGGTTCCAATTTTCTTTCTGCCTGGGGGTAAATCTGTTAGAGTCCACACTCCCAGTTTCTGAAACTGCAACAGCTCATCTTGCATCACCTCTACCCAAGCGTCATCCAAAAGAGCATCCTTGTAAGTCCGTGGCTCTACCTGCGAAACATAACAAGCAAAAGACCAGTCATTCTGACAACCAGATTTCTGAATTTTTGCATATAAAGTTAGAGCGCCAAGATTTTTTGGTGAATTTGCATTCCGAAGTTGTCCTCTAGTCATAACATTACTACCATGATCATCAATTACTTGCTCAAGCGGGTGAATACGATGAATCCGAGATTCCGGATGATCAGGTACTTGCACTCCCGTTTGAGTAGTCAAATTTTCTGTCGAATCCAGATCATTACCCAAGTTAGATGATGAAGCAACATTTGGATTTGGGTTCACTAGAGGTGTCTCTGTAGCAAAATCTAGAATAGCTTCACTTGTGACATCATCATCATCTTCCGATTCTGATGAATTAAGAGTTGTAGAAGCTTCTTGGAAAACTTCTTCTTCAGCTGCAGGAACATTGGCATCATTGGAAGTTGTTGGAGGAGTTACGGTGATCGAACGCACCAACGGTGATGTCACTGCATTTTCACACTCGTAATAAAGTCTTAATACAGCCTCTTCAACCAAGTCATCTAGATTGAATGATTCAAAGAAGTCTTTGTAATCAAACATCCAATCTGGATGTCTTCCCTGTACGTTCTGAGTATACCGTTGAACTTCAACGTTAGCCCACTCCTCTACCTGACGAGTTCGTTTGTTGAATACCCGTTTGAGCGGGGTTGTATACTCAACAAAGAATCCCTCTTCAGCTTTTGGTGCAAACTTCTCATATGGATTAAGCATAGTACACGGTGCTCCAAATGGTTCTAGATACTCCAAATTCGGCTTTCGTCTGTTGAACAGTTCATAAGAAGTTTTGCCAAACTTCTTCACTGTTAAAACACGATTCAGTGTATAACATGCTGCGTATATGGCTTCATTCCAGAACATTACCGGATGATTAGAATCCGCAAGCATCGTTCTTGCCGACTCAATTAGAGTCCTGTTTTTCCTTTCCGCGACACCGTTCTGTTGAGGGTATACGGAGCACTGTATTCATGATGAATTCCTTTATCTTCACAAAGAGCATCTATCTGTGCATTTTTGAACTCCGTCCCATTATCACTCCAAATTCTTTTGATCTTCAAACCATAAACATTTTCTAAGCGAGTGAACAGAACCTTCAGATTGTTAAACGTGTCGCTCTTATGATGCAAGCACATTACCCACGAGAATCTGGAATAATCGTCAGTAACCACAAGACAGTACAACTCTCCGCAATGACTCTTACGCTTGACAGGTCCGAATAGGTCCATGTGCAAACACTCAAGTGGCATTTCGACAGAGTTTACTTTCTTTGGTTTGTTGGATTGCTTGTGCTGCTTTCCCTTTTTGCAACTCACACACTTGTCATTTAGATGAAAATGTTTGACATTAACGCCTTCGACAAGCCCATTCTTCACCAGATGATTCATTTTTCTGAGGTGAATATGTCCCATTCTCCTATGCCACATAATAGATTCTTTTTCTGTAGCCTTGGAGAGGAAACACGTAACTTGGCCCTGAGTTGTCATCGCCTTTGACATGTCGAGAATGTACAGATTATTCACTCTCGGTGCTTTCAGCATGATCCACTCTTTTGGAAGTACAAAGCCGGGTTTGAGTATGTAGCAAGATTTGTCATCAAAGAATACAGAAAACTGTTTATCACAGATTTGGCTGACACTAAGCAGATTATAATCTATCTGTTTCACATATGAAATCTTCTCAAAACTCACAATACCATTACTCGCACTTCCCTCCATAGTAATGTAACCTCCTTTATTTCCAGCAAATGCTCCATATCCGCCATTGATGTTTCTAATGTCGAACAGCAGCGACAAATCCCCTGTCATGTGACCAGAAGCTCCATTGTCAACAATCCAAAGACTGCTAACAGGGCCAGCTGAAGCTCCCTGCACATATCAAGTAAAAAATTAATTCTTTCGGGGGACCCAATCCTGCTTGCTCTTGTGTCTTTGAACATACAGTTTCAAAGATTCTTTATTACAAACAATTGAATTTGAATTGACCTTTTTCTGATCAATCAAATTCTTTTCACTTTCAGATTTTTCATTAGCTTTTTAAGTAGAAGCACCTTGAGAACCAACCGGTGACCAAGATTGTTCCAACCGTTTCAAGATTCTAATATGAGATTTTGGAGTCTAAGTCAGTTTCTTTACATCGTTCTTAAAGGAAACCTTCTTAGTTATCTTCTCTGATTTAACAGAGACAGGTCCAACCGTTGATTTAACAGCAGGTTTTGTGGGAACCTTCTGTTTATCAACACTTGTGTTCACCACTGGTTTCTTTAAAGGTTTTTCTAAAGCTATCCGATTATGATGATCATATGCAATCTGACGATTATCCCTCTTTTGAAAATAATGGCATTGATTATAAAACGGTGCTGGTTGAGGGACAAAACGTCGTTGTGGATAACAATGATTGTCGACTGGACTTTGATATTTCTGCTTTACTTCAACCTCGTGCCTCTTATGCCCTACGTACGAGCAGTGAGCAAGTAAATGCCCTCTCTCCCCGCACTTAAAGCATGCACGGTATTCTTCAAACACGTTCTTGGCGTTCGACTTTGCATAAGAAGTGATAGGATATTTGTCATCCACACACCTTCGTCTTAAACTCTCAGGAGTTGGGTCCTTTGAGTAAGTCGGCACAAGAAAACTGTTAGCCTTTTCCTTTGGCTTGATAAACTCAGTGACATGAACCTTGGGTTCTTTAGGAATATCCAGATAAATTTTCTTTAAAATTTTTGGAGGTACATCATTGGTCCTCTCATGCTTAGGAAACCAAATAGTACTCTCCTTCCAGATTTTCTCAATCTTTGAGTAATTGGCAAACTTTATCGAATATTCCTCGTCAGAAATAATCTGATCGGATCCTTCCATCCGATAAAATATTTTGACGGGTTTGTCACTTGGTTCATTTTCCTCAACATTCTTAACTGACTAATTCACTCGATGAACATTTGCCATCGGATGTAAAATCTGAGAAGGTGATACCGGTTCATTGGTGATAATGTGATTTTCAATGGGAATATCACTCACTTTCTCAGTTTTCTCATCTTCTGAATCAGAATCATCAGTCACAGCTATCACACCCTCATTATTCAATCCCAGAATTGGTCTAACATCGGAATTTGGATCCCCAACACTGGAAGTGTAAGATTCATCATCCGATGTAGAATCAGATTTGATTGAACTCTCCGGTGTTATTGAATGTAAAGTGTGATTTTCAAATAACACAGGAGATGGAACAGCATTGTAGTTTGCACTACTTGGTTGTGAGGGTTCTTCAATAATATGGTCAACAACATAAGCAATATGTTTGTAACTTTCTAGCTTCTTGTTGACCTTTTCATAAAAGCACTTGATGGTTGCCATTTCGAGTTTAGTTTCTTCCAATTCATTGATATAACTGTTAATGGTCAGTTGTTTTAAAGAAAGTGTTTTCTTCAAATCAGAAATATCCTTTTTGTAACCATCAAGCACTTTATTGAATTCATGTGCTTCTTTGCGATAAGATTGACAGTTGAGTCTAGCACTCTCAAGTTGTACGCAGAGTTGCTTATTCTCTTCTGTCAATCTATCACAAGTTCCACAATATTTGTCACTATTCATATCTATAGTGGAATCGGAACTTACCTGTTTCGGAGGCTCTGTCATCGCCATCAAAGCAAAGTGCGCTTCCTTTCCAGCAAAGAATTTGGAGTAATCAATTCTGGTGAAAGCATCATCCACTATGCACGACTTGCGAGTCATAAGAAAATCAACTTCGGCTAGAAGTTGATCAATGTCATCATCTAGTGAACTAACACTAGCTTCAGAATCTGGCTCGCTCTTCGAAGCAGAATATACCGAGTCACGCTCTTTAGAAATATCAGTGACTGAATCAAGAATCAATCCTGAAGTCAATATCAGCTTTTTCTACCATTTCCTCAATCTTCACTACAGACCTCTTCTCATTCTCCAAAACTTCTTCAACTAACCCCGACTCCTCCAAATCAATCTTCTGAGCAACACACACCACATTACCAGCTGTAATCTCTTCAACACCTAGTTGCATCCCAGTCCAGTCAAATCCTTCATCTTTTTGAATTACCAAAGCCTGGTTTTGGTTATCTTTTGGTGTTGTTGGTGTTTGGCTATTTGGTGTGGAAATTGGAATGATGGTTCTGGTTGGATTATGTGGTGTTTGATTTTGGGTCTAGTTTGATGTAGTGGGTTGTCTAACAGAATTGTTTGGTGAGGTGTTCTGTCGGTTTTGGTAATTATTTTGTGGTTGATAGTTGTTGTTATTTTGGCTTTGATAAGATGCCTGATTCTGAGATTGACGGTTCTGGTAATTGGTGTTGAATGGATTCATGTTTCCTTGTTGAGCTGGCTGTGTGCACTCCCTCTTGAAATGACCTTTACCACCACAGTTGAAACATGTGACTTTGGCTTTGTTGAAGCCATATGTGGTGTTAGGAGATGTAGAAAGATCAGTTCTACCAGTCTTCTCTATACACTCGGTTGCTCGTCTCATAACACTAGCAAATGCCCACTGTATGTCAATGAGCTCCATCTCCTCCTTATCAATTTGAGCATAGTCTTCACTGGTTAGATTGTTGTTACCAATTTGGCTAGCTACCAGACCATTATAAGAAGCTACCATAGCAGATACCAAAGCTACATGTTGCTGAGCAACTTCAACTATGACATTTTTCAAATTAGATGTCTCCAACACTATTGGGCTTTGACTTGGTTGACTTGGGTTCATTTGAGGAATGTATGGTTGTTGTTGAAGTTGATTCATGCTAGCTGAATAGCATGCTGCTTATTGCACTGGTGAAAAAGGTGGAATGTAAGTAGTAGGATATGATGGTGGTGTATAAGATGAGGTTTGGGCAAGATAGTTAATTGGGGTTTTGGATGGTTCTATAACACTTGAAACATAAGCAATGTATGGAGCAACAGAACTACTAGTACTTGAACTAGTCAGAGTAGAAGATGTACAACCATAATATAACTCCGGATTTTGAGGAACTTGTGCTCTTTTTGCTTTCCTCTTCTCTTCTTTCTCTTTGTGCTCCAACTTTTGAATGAATTCATTGATGGTCCAATATTGATAAGCATCTTTCTCCTTTAGGACCTCAATGTGTTGATTCCAGTATGGTGGTAATGCATCAGCAAACTTATCCACTAATTCAGACATAGGAATATTAATCTCATAACTTGACAATTCGGTCAACAGATGGCAATATCTAGGAATCAACTCCTTCAAAGTCTCATTCCCCATGTAACTAAAATTCCCAAATTCCTTTCTTAACTCTTCCATCCTCAACTTCCTAGTTTTCTCGTTCCCATCATGACGATTCTTTAACATCTCCCACAGCTGCTTTGAAGTTGTGCAAGAACCAAACTATGTAGAAGATCAGTGTTGATAGCCTGAGATAGTTGGGAGAACGCCTTCTTCTCCACCGCAAACTTTTTCTTCTCATCCTCAGTTAAGCTTTCCAACGGAATTGGTTCACCTGTGTTCTCCAAAACCGGTGCTACATAACCTTTAGCTATCATTTGCCATGCCTCGGTGCCTTCCATTCCCATTCCCTCCAAATGAATCTTGAACTTAGTCTTCCATTGATTGTAATCCACCATCTCCATCAGTTTTGGTGGACGACTCCCGCTACCTGAAGATAAATCATGAATTAGAGTAGAAATAGCATTGGTAGTTTGAGAGTGTACCGCGGCTGCTGCAACTCCCCAATAATCATTCATGGTTTGTTGTGGTGATTGAGCAACTGTCTGTGGCATCGAACTAGTCATTGCTAAGTAATTGATCGGTTGAGATGGTTGACTAGTCGTCTTCTGTGCAGCTACAGTCCAAGGATCCATAGTCACTTGCTGTTGTTGTGTAGTATTAGGCCTCGGTGTTGTTGGGAAGTTCCACATATCGTCTACGAAGTCCGGAACACGAAACACTTAGAAAATTTTTTGAGCAGATTCTACGTTCGACCCTTTGTCAATAAACGTGGGCTCGAAGATGGAAATGTTCCAGGTTCGACCCTTTCTGATGACCCGAATGTAGAATATAACAAACAATCTCACTTTCGGCCATAATAATCCCACTTTCGACCTCACGTATGGTCGAATGTACACAATATGGTCGAATGTTCAACAACACACTTACAACTTCTAGGTTCGACCCTAAAAATAACCACGTTTGACCTAAAAATCTCAGATTCGACCTAAAACTCACACGTTCGACCTTTCTCTCCTAGGTTCAACCTTGTTCATTTGAAAAACGGTTATTCTTTGAAAATCAGTTAATTTGACCTCAATTTTTCAAAAGTTGATGAATTTTGATGATGTTTTGCAGGTTTTGCTTCAGAATTGATTTGGAACAAGCTTAATAAAAAGAATTCCAGATTTTATCCACGAAAACTAGTCCTAATCAATCAATTTTCATCAAAAACCATTGTTCTTTGAAAACATAAAAATTTTGATAAAAAATGGGTCCAAATCAGCTTAAATACTATCAATTCGTAGTTGTTTGATCCATATGGCTCTGATACCACTTTGTAGGAGGATCGTTTTGTCAAAAACTGTAGATGCATTTATGCGACTAATGCTTTGGATTTACAATAAACATATGTTAATAGGTTGAGTCGAATGGGCGAAGGAGATTTAGTGTGGGCGAAGGAAGGAAATTAAGGGTGCGAAGGAAGAATATCATACGAAGGAGACACAGGAGGCGAAGGAAGATTTTGATAGTTATGTATTGCTTCATTCGACCAGAGTGTTTGGTTGAATGTGCACGTTCGCACGAACAAAGTGGGCGAACGTGCAACCTATAAATAGGTTAAGCTGATTTTTGAAAGTAAGTTTTAGCATTATTATTCCCTCCAAGTCTATTGTGTCTCTCTAGTGTTTTTGTAAACTTAATTCACGTTCATACCTTGTTGTTTTCACTTTATCAACGTGTAATTGAGTCTTGATTATTAATGAAAAAGCTTTGAATGATGATTTACTTGTTTTGATCTGATTGATTATCATTTTGTGATTGGTTTAGGGTTTCCGCACCTAAATCAAACTTGTTTGATCATTTCTTTGTTGATTATCGATCCTTTTAGCACATACAAAGTGGTATCAGAGCCATTCTGGATCAAATAACCACAAATTGATAGTTTCTCAGTTGATTTGGACCCAATTTTGGTCAAAAAGTTTCTGTTTTCATAGAACAAACTGATTTGATGAGTTTTTGATTGATTACAACTAGTTTTCATGGTTAAAATGGATAATTCTCTTTGTTAAACTTGTTCCAAATCAATTCCGATTCAAAACCTGTTTAAAATCATCAAAATCCATCAACATTTGATAAACATGATCAAAATTAACTGATTTTCAAAGAATAACCGTTTTTGAAATACCAGGGGTCGAACCTAGAGAGACGGTCGAAGGTGTGAGTAAATTTGGTCGAACGAGTGAATTTCTGGTCGAAGGTGTTGTTTTTGTGGTCGAGCGTAGAGTTTCATAGCATATTTTTGTACATTCGTCCATCTGAGTTACATTCGACTGATCGAACGGTCGAAGGAGGGATAAAACAGACGAAAGAGAGAACAAACGGTCGAAAGAGTTTGTGTGTTATCACAGTCCACATTCGTACCTTTCAAAACGGTCGAAGGAGAAGAAATTTCCTCATTCGACCATACGATAGTGCGAAGGAAAAACCTGTTTTAAAATTTTTCTAATCTTTTCGTGTTTGATCATTTACAGGTTAAGATGTGGAACTTTCCAACTACGCCAAGACCTAATCAAGCACCACAGCAGCAGACAACAAGAAATCCATGGTCAGTTGCAGCTCAGAAGACTAGTCCACCATCTCAGCCAATCAATTACATGGCTATGACTAGCTCTACTCCTCAGCAAGTTGTGCAACCCTTACAGCAACCAATTGGCGATTATTGGGGAGTAGCAGCAGCTGCCGTTCACTCACAGGCGACCAATGCCATATCTACACTTATTCATGATCTATCATCAGGCAGTGGCAATCATCCACCAAAGCTCATGGATATGATGGAATATAACACATGGAAGACAAAGTTCAAGATACATGTGGAGGGACAAGGCATAGAGGGAGTTGAGGCATGGCAGATGATAGTGAAAGGTTATGTTGCTCCTAGTCTGGAGAACACTAGTGAACCTATACCGTTGGAGAATTTGGCTAATGATGAGAAGAAGAAGTTCACGATCGAGAAAAAGGCGTTTTCTCAATTATCTCAGGCGATCAACACTGACTTGCTACATCAGTTTGGATCGTGTATTACTTCAAAACAGTTGTGGGATATGCTGAAAAATAGACATGATGGTAATGAGAAGACTAGGAAGCTGAGAATGGAAGAGCTTCGAAAAGAGTTCGAGAACTTTAGTTACATGGGTAATGAGACTCTAAAAGAATTGGTTCCAAGGTATTGCCACTTGCTCACAGAGCTTTCGAGCTACGAGATTAGCATACCGATGTCAGAACTGGTGGATAAATTTGCTGATGCTTTACCACCATATTGGAACCAACACATTGAAGTGTTGAAAGAAAAACATGCATACCAGTATTGGACTATCAATGAGTTCATACAAAAACTGGAGAACAAAGAAATGGAGGAGAAGAGGAAAGCTAAGAGAGCTCAGATTCCACAGAACCCAGAGTTGTATGTGAGTGGTACATCTACTTCTCTTTCTACTTCTAGCTCTACTTCAAGTGTTGCACCTCATATTGCTTGCGTATCTAATGTTGTTGAACCCACCAAAGCACCAATAAACTATCTTGCCCAAACTTCATCATACACACCACAATCTTATCAAACATCAAATGTCATTCCACCTTTTTCACCTTTGCAACAAGCTGCCTGTTACACAGCCAGTCAACCTCAACAACAACCATATAATCCTCACATGAACCAAATGCAGATCACTCAAACACAATCAAATCAAAGTCCGATTGTGTTAGAGATTTCTAATCTTAGCAATGTTACTGTTGAGATTGCTCAACAGCATGTAGCATTAGTATCTGCTATGGTTGCATCATACAACGGTTTAGTTGCTAGTCAGATTGGAAAGAACAATCTAACCAATGAGGACTACGCACAAATCGATAAAGAGGAAATGGAGCTTATGGATATACAGTGGGCGTTTGCTAGCATCATGAGAAGAGCCACTGATTTTATCCAGAAAACAGGGAGAAATGACCTTTCGACTTCTCCAAACACCACTTACGGCTTTAACAAAGCCAAGGTCACATGTTTTAATTATGGTAAGAAGGGTCATTTCAAGAGAGAGTGTACACAGCCGGCTCAGCAAGGTAATCGAAATCCGTTCAATTCAAGCTACCAAAACAGACAAAACCAAAACCAGAATCAGGTATCATACAACAGTCCCAACATCTCTAGCTTTCAACCTCAAAACAACTACCAGAACCGTCAAAACACACAACAAAACACCAATACTAGACAATCCACATCTCAAAACCAACCACAACAGAATCCAAACAGAACCATTGTTCCTATCTCTACACCTAACACTCAAACCCAAACCCAAACTGAAAATCAAAACCAAGCACTTGTGATCCAAAAAGATGAAGGTTTTGATTGGACGGGTATGCAATTAGGAGTGGAAGAGATTACTGCAGGAAATGTGGCTTGTGTAGCACAAAAGATGAGTTTGGATGAACATGTGGAGATTGAAGAGGATGTTGTGATAGAAAAATTGTCAACTTTGAAAATAGAAGAGTTGAATGAGGATGTGAATGTTGAGTGTGAAGACAAGAAGTCTGGAATGATTCTTGATTCTGTCACAGATGTTGGAGAGCAATATGATTCAGCTTATTCGGACATGGAAAGTGATTCTGACTCGGAAGCTAGTGTGAACTCACTAGACGATGACATCGATCAGTTGCTAGCTGAAGCAGATTTCCTTATGACCCGCAAGTCGTGCATGGTGGATGATGCCTGCACAATGATTGACTACTCAAAATTCTTTGCAGGGAAGGAAGCTCACTTCGCACTGATGGCAATGATAGAACCACCTAAACCGGTAAGTACTGAATCTCAATCTAAAGTATGTGTTAAATGTTCTGATTTTGATAGATTGACAGAAGAAAATAAGCAACTCAAGATACAAGTTGAGAGTGTTAAAGTAAACTGTCAAAATTATCAAAAAGAATCAAAAGAATTCAACAAAGTACTTGATGGTTACAAAAAGGATGTTTCTGAACTGAAAAAGACTTTGTCTATAAAGCAACTTGCCATTAACAACTATATAAATGAAATGGAAAACACAAAGTTAGAAATGGCAACCATCAAGTGCTTCGCTGAAAAAGTGAATAAAAAATTAGAGAGCTATAAGCACATTGCTTATGTAGTTGACCACATCATCGAAGAACCTTCACAGTCAAGTAGTGCAAACTACAAAGCTGTCCCATCTCCGGTGTTGTTCGAAAATCATAATTTACATGCGATAGCACCGGAGAATCTAGTCAAATCTGACTCCACATCAGATAACGAGTCCAACACATCCAGTGTCGGAGACCCGTATTCTGATGTGAGACCTGTTTTGGGAAACAATGAAGGTGTGGTAGCTGCAGATGATTCTAGTGAAGAAGATGAACAGTCTAAGATAGTTGTTGAGAATGAAAGTGATATTCCTGATGAAAGTCATATAATCACTACTGAACCAGTCTCACCATCTCAGATTGTTCATCCCATGGCTAATGCTCACAGAAAGAATGTTGCTAAGAAAGTTGAGTAGTTTGTTGATAAAAATGTTGAAAAGAAAGTGGTTAAGAAAGTTGAGAAAAATGTTGTTAAATCTGCTGATAAGAAAATTGAAACTAAAACTGAGAAATCAAATGAAATGAACAACGAATCATGTGATAAACCTGTAAAAGTTTTCTATCGGATGCAAGGCTCCGATAAGATTATGTCTGATGACGAATATCCGATTCAATTTGTGAACTATTCCAAAATTGAAAAGATCTGGCAGGAAAGTACAATTTGGTTCCCAAAACATGAACGAACCAATGATATTCCTCCAGCCATTTTAAAGAAAATTTATTCGGATAATTCTAAAGACGCAAAGGTCAATGTCACACAATTCGTTAAGCCAGTAGACAAGTCAAATAGTTTCATTGAGCCGAATTACTCAAAGGACCCAGCTCCTGAGAGTTTGAGAAAACAATGAATGGTTGATCAATATCCCATTGCAAGTTTTTCGAAGTCGAACATCAAACAGAACTATGAAGAGTACCGTGCGTGTTTTAAGTGCGGGGAAAGGGGACATTTACTTGCCACCTGCCTGTATGTACGACACAAGAGGCACGAGGTGGAGATGAAGCAAAGAAATGATTATCCGGTTGACACTTACAGTTATCCACAAAGACGGTTTTTCCCTCAGCCAGCACCTTATTATAACCAAAACAATTTTTACAACAAGAGGGAAAATCGTCCGATGACTTATGACAAACGCAACCGGATAGCCACTGAGAAACCATTGAAGAAACCATTGATGAACACAACTGCTGAAAACAAAAAGGTTCCTGCTAAACCTAATGCTAAATCAGCAGTTGGACCTGTCTCTGTTAAATCAGAGAAGGTAACCAAGAAGGTTGCATTCAAAGACGAAGTAAAGAAACCGGCTGAGACCTCAAAATCTCAGATCCGGATCTTGAAAAGGTCTGAACAGTCTTAGTCATCAAAGAAGTCTGAGGGTGCTTCAACTTCACCGAATGTGAAATCTGAGAAAACAAAAGTTGAGTGTGAAAAGAAAGGGATTGATAAAACCCAAGATGTTTGTGAATCTAATGAATCTTTGAAACAACCAGTTCAAAGACCCAAGTCCAAACAGGCTTGGGTCCCCCGAAAGTTCTAATTGCTTTACTTGATATGTGCAGGGAGCTCCAGCTGGCCCTGTTAGCATCCTATGGATTGTTGACAGTGGAGCTTCTGGCCACATGACAGGGGATCTCACGCTAGTTTTTGATATCAAGAACATAAATGGAGGTTACGTAGCGTTTGCAGGAAATAAAGGAGGCTACATTACGATGGAGGGTAGTGTTAGCAACGGGGTAGTGACATTTGAGCGGATATCATATGTGAAACAGATAGATTACAATCTACTCAGTGTCAGCCAAATTTGTGATAAGCAATTCTCTGTTTATTTTGACGACAAATCTTGCTACATCCTGAAACCGGGTTTTGAACTTCCAAAAGAGTGGGTGATGCTAAAGGCACCGAGAGTAAACAATTTGTATATTCTCGATATGTCCAAAGCTATGACCACCCATGGCCAAGTCACGTGTTTCCTTTCTAAGGCTACAGAAAAAGAATCTATCATGTGGCATCGGAGAATGGGACACATTCATTTGAGAAAGATGAACCTGTCGGTAAAGAATGAACTTGTCACTGGAGTTAATGTGAAACATTTCCATTTGAATGACAAGTGTATTAGTTGTAAAAAGGGAAAACAGCACAAACAGACCCATAGACCAAAGAAAGTCAATTCCATTGAACTACCGCTTGAGTGTTTGCACATGGACTTATTTGGTCCAGTCAAGCGTAAAAGTCATGCTGGGGAATTGTACTGTCTTGTGGTGACTGACGATTATTCAAGATTCTCATGGGTTATGTGCTTACACCAGAAAAGCGACACGTTTGATAACCTGAAAGTTCTGTTTACTCGTCTGGAGAATATCTATGGTCTAAAGATCAAACGAATCCGGAGTGATAATGGGACGGAGTTCAAAAACGCTCAGATGGATGATCTTTGTGAAAACAAGGGAATTCATCACGAATACAGCGCTCCGTATACACCCCAGCAGAACGGTGTCGCGGAACGGAAAAACAGGACTCTAATCGAAACGGCGAGAACAATGCTTGCGGACTCAAATCTTCCAGTCATGTTCTGGAACGAAGCAATTTACGCAGCATGTTACACTCTAAATCGTGTTTTAACAGTGAAGAAGTTTGGCAAAACTTCTTATGAGCTGTTGAACCGACGAAAGCCGAATGTAGAGTATCTAGAACCGTTTGGAGTGTAACACCCCAACCGATGGCGGAAACATCGAGGTGTCACGTATTGATGATTGTTCAGTAGCTCATGGTAAATAATAAATTTCATTAAATGATTTAAATAAATTACATACAATTGTTCTACGAGAATTCGTACATCAAACTGAATAATACTATGCACACATCTTCAAGCATTAATTCAAATCTTCAAGCAAGTAGAACCTGAAACATGTTAAGTTGAAAATATTTTTGGGTCAACAAAAGTTGGTGAGAGTTACATAGGTTTTGATAATTGAATAAAAATGTTGTGCAATTCAAGTGTCATGGCAAGTCTAGTCCATATGTGAAAACATACTAGAAGTAAATCGAGTGCATAATCAACCCTTGTGACTATTGTATTGTGGTACATCCCATACGCTCATGGTTCACTCGTTTATGTTGCGATAACAAACACCCACGCTACCTTTGTAGGAGGCACGTATCCGGGTGGGATTGTTAGTCCAATAGATCTATCAATGTATACCGTCGGCTGATCAATGTTAATGATTATGCTAGAATTGTGCTTACCCTAGTCATGTTCAAGACATAATGCAACATAGAAAAACACATAGACACTTTGATGATTGAATTGCATATAGAATGTTGTAACATGTTTCACCCCAAAAACAGTGATAAATAGAAAGGGGCTATGTAAAACTCACCTTAGCAAAATGTTATATCTCTTGAAAAATAGAGTAGTGTGTTGCCCAAACAATGCAAAGTATTACCCTATAATCAAGGTAATAAATATATCTAAGTCTATCTAGTCTACAATTATATTCTAGGGCTTCGAATTGGGGATAAGTGCTCGTTTGATTAATAATTAAAATGCTTTGATAATTGAGAGAAATTTGATAAATAAATAATCAAAAGTCTTTTTATAAAATTTAAATCAAAGATGGTCACAATAATGAGTTTAAAGTATAAAAATAATTTTTATAAAATTATTTTCTTTAAAATAGAATATTAATTCTATTTATTTCAAATTGTCAAAATTTTAACTTTAATATTTAAAAATACTAAAATTATAGAATTATTAGTTTAAAAATTATATTTCTGTTCCAAATAATCAGAAATAATTTATATAAAATTTTGGTGCCAAAATATTGAAAAATGAATTTATTATGATTTAATTATGATTAAAACTAACAAAAATTGATTAAACATATTAAATAAAAGATTTTTCAGAAATAAAAATTATTTCAGAAAAGTTTATTGTTATAAAAACTCAGAATAATTTTTGTGGAAATTTATAAGATCGTTTTGATATTTTTATAGAATTTTATAAATAAAATAGAATAAACTTGAATTATTTATTATTTATATTAAATAAATAAATTTTTGAAAACTAAAAATTGTATGTTAAACTTTTTCATTAGATTAAAAGGGTTTTGGTATTTAAAAATGAATTTTAAAAATATAAAGAAATATATATATGTATATAAGTTTGTTTGTTTTTAAAGAAAACAAAACAAAAGAAAAGAGTGTTGCTGCCGAGGATCGAACCCGCGTGGCCGGTTCAAAAGCCACCAGGCACAACCACTTGGTCCTAACCAGTGGTTGTGTTTGGTATCAGTTCATTTAAAATATAACACACATACAAAATCGTGTTCTTCCCCAATTCGTGTATACGAGCCCTAGTTTTTCCAATTGGGCAATTCACACAACATTAACCCAATTAACCTTAGGGTTAATGTTTTGTGTATGCCGAAGATCAAAACCCATACGAAAAATATAACTTACAAACACGATTTGAATGCAAACGATTGGTCAACGCAGAAAGGTCAAAATGAAAACGTATGCGTCAATTGTTGGATAATTAACAGAAATTGAGGTTTGAGAGAGGGAATTCGGCGAGTTGAGGAGGTGAGGTGATGTCCAATTTATAGTGGTATTGTCTGGATCCTCGAATTGGTATGTTTGACCTTGGTTTGAATACACACGCGTATAATTGGCTAAAATTGGAATAAATTGAGGATGATTGATCGTGGGTTCAACGCGTATAAGGCCGGACATCGTGCATTCATACCAAATTGAGGTTAATAATCGCGTTTGATTGAGATGATTATGGTATCACGCTGCCACAGTTGACTTTCCAAGTCAACTGTGAATATCTAAGGCTCGTGTTATATTTATTGTGAGTTAGAATTAAAACAATAGGTGTGTCCAGCCCAGGTGGTGGTGTGAGTTGTGCTTGTGACCCGGCTGAGGGCTCGGGTTCGAATCCCGGCCCCAGCATTTATTTATTATTATTTTTTGAAATAAATCTATATATATGTGTATTATATATAAATAGTATAGTGTTAGGGTTCTAAAAAGGCCACAATAATAATTTAATACGAACAATGATAATGGAATTTGACGTTTTTATGATAAAGTACAAGTATTAACGCGTAATGTTACATGGAGCCCCATGTACAATGCTTAATCCTTCGGAGAAGTTCGCACCAAAGGCTGAAGAAGGTTATTTTGTTGGATATGCAACCCCACTAAAAAGGGTATTCAACAAAAGAACTAGAAAAGTCGAGGAGTGGGCTAACGTCGAAGTACAAAGATACACTCAAAATGTACAGGGAGGCGGTCCAGACTGGATGTTTCATTACAAAGACTTCTTTGAATCATTCAATCTAGATAGCATGGTTGAAGAAGCTGTACTCCGTTTATATTACGAGGTCGAAAACGCAGTGACTTCACTGTTAGTGCGTCCGATCACTGTAAATCCTCAAGCAGCTTCTAATGATACCACTGCTCCTGTGATGGAAGAAGAAGTGTTCCAAGAAACTTCAACAACGCTTAATTCATCGGAATCAGAAGATGAAGACGATGATGCTACAAGTGAAGCTATTCTGGACAATGCTACAGTGACACCACCAGTGAACCCAACTAAAACTGATGCTTCAACATCGAATGTGGGTAATGATCTGGTTTCTACAGAGAATTTGACGACTCAAACGGGAGTGCAAGTACCTGATTATCCGGAATCTCGGATACATCGGATACACCCGCTTGAACAGGTTATTGGTGATCCTGGTAGCAGCGTTATGACAAGAGGGCAATTGAGAAATGCTCAAGCACCAGAGAATATTGGCAATCTTGCTTTATATGCCAAAATACAAAAATCTGGTTTTCAAAATGACTGGTCTTTCGCTTGTTATGTTTCGCAGGTAGAGCCGCGGACGTACAAGGAAGCTCTTTTGGATGATGCCTGGGTGGAAGCAATGCAAGAAGAGTTGTTACAATTTCAGAAACTTGGAGTATGGACGCTGACAGATTTGCCCCCGGGAAGAAAGAAGATCGGAACCAAATGGGTTTTTAAGTGTAAAAAGGATGATAGAGGAGTTATAGTGAGAAACAAAGCTCGTTTGGTTGTTCAAGGTTTTCATCAAGTTGAGGGAATTGACTACAATGAATTCTATGCACCTGTTGCACGCCTGGAAGCTATACGAATGTTTCTGGCGTTTGCATCCTGGAAGAAATTCAAGGTGTATCAGATGGATGTAAAGAGCGCATTTCTTTACGGTGTGGTCAAAGAGGAAGTTTACGTAGGTCAACCACCAGGCTTTGAGGACCCTATTCACCGGGATAAGGTTTATGTCTTAAACAAAGCTCTCTACGGGTTGCACCAAGCTCCGAGACAATGGTATGAGGAGCTGAGCACGTATCTTCTCTCGAAAGGATTCAAACGCAAATTGGTAGACTGCACACTGTTCATGAAACGAGCAGGAGATGACTTGCTTCTTGTGCAAATTTATTTTGATGATATTATTTTCGGGTCTACTAATGAACTTCTGTGCAGGGAATTTGAAAAAGTTATGCAGGAAAAGTTCGAAATGAGCGCAATGGGAGAAATGCAGTTTTTCATAGGCTTGCAGGTGGAGCAAAGACCAACGGGGATCTTTATTCACCAAACCAAATATGTTTCTGAAGTCTTGAGCCGATTCCAGATGGATGATTCGAAGCCGATGGATACCCCGATACAACCTAATCACGGGATTGGAGTTGACGCTAAGGGGGAGCTGACTGATCCATTTACATACAGAGCAATCGTCGGATCTCTGATGTATCTCACCGCGTCAAGACCGGATATAATGTTTGCAATATGTCTTTGTGCACAATATCAGTCGAAGCCGAAACAAAGTCATCTTGCAGCTGTCAAGCGTATCCTTAGATATCTGAAGGGTTGTCCATCGAAAGGACTTTGGTACCCTCATGATGATAATTTTGACCTAATCGCTTTTAGTGATGCAGATTGGGGCGGCTGTGACAAAGACAGCAAATCCACAATGGCTGGATGTCAGTTTATGGGGAGCAGGCTCGTGACCTGGCAATGCAAGAAACAGACCGCAGTTGCACTATCCACATGTGAAGCAGAATACGTTTCAGCATCGAGCTGCTGCTCACAGGTTCTTTGGATCCAACAACAGATGGTGGATTACGGTTTGCAATTTCTTAAAACCCCTATTTACTGTGATAATGAAGCCGCAATCGCATTAACAAAAGACTTAGTAAATCACTCAAAGGCTAAACATATCCGGATTAAATATCATTTTATCCGTGATTGTTATGCTAAAGAGTTGATCGATATGGTCAAAATCCACACTGATTACCAACGCGCAGATCTTTTTACCAAAGCTTTTGACAAATCCAGATTTGATTATCTTTTAAAAGCTAATGGTATTAAAGAAAAACAAGACTGATCACCACCTCAGTCTATCCCTTTTTAGTTTAACTTTTACTGTTTTTCAGAAAAATTCAAAAATTTATAAAAATCAGAAAAATCAAAAATGATTTTCTGGAGTAAAAAGGGGAAATGATAGTACATCAGTGGGGATCTGACACATTCTAAGTAATGTAGTGCTATATAGGGCGTGTGTCTGAGTCTGTGTGATGTGCTGATAGGCTTCGTAGACCTATTACTGTGTGCCTGATACATACATATCAAACGAATTGAAGTGTGGATGAACTCCGCATTGGCATATGGTCTTAGTACCGTAATTTCGTTTGATTGGGTATTTGTACAAAACTCGGAGGTTTAGGGTCGTTATGTTATTAGTTGTCTGGGATAGCCTTTCTGATCTTTTGCTGTAAGTCATTACGGACCTAGATCAGACAGGGTGTCTTTATAAAAGAGCTTTATGCCAAATCCTAAAGTTACCGAATTGAGGAACTTTCTATGTTTTATGATGATCGAAGATTATCTATTACATCGTATTAATCACTGATGCATATCATGATTAATATCAGTCCTCAACCTGGTAAAGTGCACATGTTACTTTGCTGCATTAATTTGCTGACCTGTATACCTCTGTGCATTATACCTTGTAAATTACAGACGACGAAAGCATAATCACGCTTTACAATTATGTTTATACTATACATAATAGTATCAGTTTAAAGCACTACACAAAAGTCTGCATGTGAGTTTATGTGGATCACAATATCAGCAGTTGCCAGATCACACATTGTCTTTAATGATAATAATTCAGAAGATCAACGGTGTGATCAGATTTCTCAATAACTGATATGATCCCTTTACCGGAAATCACAAAAACATTTACTGTTTTTCATTTACATTTTTGCATTTTATTTTCTCGTCAAAAATTACAAAACTCAAAAGGATTTTAGGTGTGTTTTAGCATAAACTTTAGAAAATCCAAAAAGATTTTATATTTCTATCTTCTTAATGATAGCTGATGGTGGTTGATTCTAAATCTTGATGAACCATTTGAGCTTTGTAATCTTTTAAATGTGAAAATATGAATGTTGGATGTTTAAAAGTTGAAAAATAATTTGAACGGGACTCGATTTTGAGATTTGAAAAATTTATCAAAAATCCCAGTTCTCGTTCGCCCATTCGTTTGGTCGAACGTGGGATTTTTAATGCTCCTTCGTATGTTTAAAACGGGCGAATGAGAGTGTTCTTGAACATTTGTCTCATTCGAACCCTTTTGCCTCATTCGAACCTTTAACTAGGGTCGAAGGAGACAAAAGTATCTCATTCGACCGGTGAGAATGGTCGAAGGAGCATGCCTATATATAACTGTTCTGTCTCATTCAAACCTTCACAAAATTTTTCAAAATTTCTGAAGTGAAGTCCACTTGTTGCCCTGATCTTTTGCTTTATATCATTGTGTTCGTCTTGTTCTTCTGATCATTGTGCACTATTTTTTACAGGTTAATATCAAGTTTTCAAGGATTAATCGTTGTTATTCAGTTTTGAGCCCTAGATTTTTAAACATTGATAAAAACATGTTCATTGTTGCAATTGATGGCTTGGATTCATTATATCTGTGTTTTAGGGGGGAGAAAATCCATAAACAAAGGATTCTAAATCATCAGTTTGATCAATTGATCATCATTCTTATTTCGAACCCTAGTTTATGAAGAAAACACTGATATAATGATTATCTGATGAAATTGTTGTTTTGGAAACTCTAATCGGTGCTATTACTTGCCAAACAAATCAAAATAACATGATGAGAAACAATACAATTCAGAATTGAAAATTTAAAATTGCAGACAGATTCCTTCGCACCTTTTGAATGGGCGAAGGAGATGTTTCACTGGGCGAATGAACAATAATTGGGCGAATGAAACATTTTATCAAAAACTCTTACATTCGTACCTTTATATTTTCTCATTCGCACCAAGATTTTCTCATTCGTACCCCGTTTGGGCGAATGAGAAGATAAATTACCAAATTTTCAAGTTTTGCATATCTTGTCGATTTTTAACATGTTTCTTTGTTTCGTTTTGCAGCTTGAACCATGTCTGAACAGGAGAAGCCTACTGAACAAGCCGGATCATCCTCACAGCCTGCAACGAAAATTACTGAAGAGCTTTTGACATTCGAGAATGCTCATAATTGTTGTGCGTATCATGGAGATGTTAAAAAGCATACTGAGTTTATCGAGATCATAGAGTTCTTGAAGAGAAGTCGGGTGATAGACGCGATTGCTACACCTACCATTATTTACAGAGACATGATACAAGAATTCTGGACTGAAGCGAAGTTGGATTTCTGGAATTGCGAATCGTTTGTGATTAGCAAGATCCAAGGAAAGATGGTGATTGTATCTGAACAGGATATTAGAGAAGCATTGAATCTGCAAGATGAGAAGACGGATCCCAAAGAGCTTAGTTTTATGGATCAACGAAAGTGCTTTCTGAGGATGAAGTACAATGGACCGATTACTGATGGTTCATTGCATAAGGGAAAGCTGTGTCCACAGTTCAAATACTTGGCACATGTGTTGATACACGTCTTTGGTTCAGCTGCTGGAGGATATGATTTGATGCGTAAAAGTATTAGCTCGATGATGGTGGCACTGGTATTGAACAAACCGTTCAATGTATAAGGGATGCTGATGGAACATCTGTTGGAGCCTGTGAACGGCACGAGGAATCTGAAGTTTTTGCTGTATCCTCGTTTCCTCCAGATGGTGTTTGATCATAAATACAAAGATTTGAAGAGGGATCCTAAGCACATTGTTGTTCAAGAACATATGTCAATCAATACACTGGCTAGGATGAAAGCTTATAAAGGTCTGTCAGTGAATGAACGTCCTCCTGTAAGACGTTTATTTGGACATTTAGCTAGGATTGACTATGAGGATCCAGGTGAAGGGCAAGTGAGACATGCTAACAGTGATTCAGATCCAGATAACCCATTACATCCTGTTAATCCAGATGCGAAGCGAAAGAGACAGGTTGTTAATGTTGGTGAAAAGAGTGGAAAGGGTAAGGAGAAAGAGATCAGAATAGAGGTTGTTCCTGAACCTGCTAAGAAGAAGAGTACACCGAGAAGAAGCAAGACAATGGCTAAGAAAGGAGTGCATATTGTGGATGAGGCGTCGATTGATTCTGAAGAGACGCAAGAAGATGAACACTGGGATTCTGAAACCGAAACGCTGAAGACTACCACGCCCAAGGCCACTGTGGCTGGTGAGTCTGTTAGTTTAAACCAGTCTGTTGAAGATCAAGGTAATAAGAGCCCAATTCCTGTTGATGAAGAAGAAGAAGAGGGTCTTAATGTAGAAGAAGATTTTCCTGGTTCACCAGTACAGGCTGTGAAATCAAAGAAGAAGCCTCAGTACAAGAAACAAGAAAAGATTGAAAAGCCCGCAGTGAAAAGAGCTAGAGAAATAGAGACACTGATAGCAGGAAAGAAGTTACCACCAGCTACTAGCTCGAAATCTCCAGTCGCTGCTTCAGTCTCAAAGAAGCAGAAAACCACATCTACTTCAGGTACAGAACAGGAAGCTGATTTACCTGTTGATGCATTCAATGAAGCATTAGATAACGTTCTGAAGAAGATTAAGAAGGGTAAACTGCCAGATGTAGCTGAAGTTTCCAAGAAAAAGGTTACAGTTGATAGTGATGTGATGGATACTGTAAACCGGAGACTTTCTGAAATGATGAATCTGATTAACAAGCAGCAGACTGAGATTGCCCAACTGAGACAAAACGACTCAAAGATGCTTGATGTAGTTGTTTCAACACATGAGGATAATGAAGAGTTGAAACAGAAGATCAAGAAGTTGCAGAAGGATAATAAAAAGTTGTTAAACCATGAGCAGAGAAACACCAGACGTATAATAGCTTTGAAAGATGAAAACAAGAAGCTAAAAGAGAGTAACAAGAACATGGATAATCTGATCAAGGATTTATACTCTCGAGCTCCTCAGCTGAAAGAAGGTGAAGAAGATAAGGAGTTAGACGAGGAGCAAGTTGATTTTGAACTATCTGATGAGGATGAGGAGGATGATGCAGATCTTGATGAAGATGCTGGCAAAGCTCCTAAGAAGAAGAAGGATGATGATGATGATGGTTCAAATGATGGTTCTGGTGAAGATAACAGCTCTGCATCTGATGATGATGATACAGACAGGTATACGTATGAGAAGAGAGAATCTGGAAAAGAAGGAGAATCTAGTTCTAAAGCACCTGGAGGACCAGTAGATGATGATATGATCTTTTGGAACGAAAAGCTGAAGTCAATGTCAGAAGAAGACAAACAGATGTATCGCCAGATGCTCACTGATCGAGTCTGGATGATTGACATGACTAGCCGATTTTTTGAGATCTTTGAATCTCGTGACAGGATGTTTGAACTAGAATACAATGATCCAGATTTGGAAGACGGTGAAGTCTCGGCGGCGATGGCAAAAGAGATATTTGAAGGTCTGGCGAGACAGGTTGGCAAAACTGTTGAAGAATTATTAGCTGATAACCAGATTCCTGATCTAACTGAAAATGAAGCTGGAGATCATTCTGATGATCGTGATATACCTGGTTTCGAAGACATAGAAGTTGAGGATGTGACGAGTGAAGAATATCCAGAATATTTCAAAAGAGACAAGAATTCTGGATTCACTGCGTTCACAGATGAGTTGTTAAAGGAAGCCGAGAGACGAGCAAGAGAGAAAAGTGATATGTTTGTCAATGAGATATTCGGAGGGCATGAGAAACTATTTATCAGACAATCCGACAGTTTGAAAGAGTTATTGAGGGAGTTAAAAGAGAAAGAGGCGAATCGTCCTAAACCTGAAATTCAAGGTAGCTTTTATAAATTCCACAATGACATGTTCAAAGGAAAAGCGTTGGGATGGAAATTTATAAAGCAACTGAAGTGTGTGGCAGTAAAGTGGGATAAGGGGATCCTATATTTTGATAGATTCCATGATTTGAAGACTCTTCCATATTGGGCAATTCGTGACATTTGTCGACACAAGATGACAGGTACGACAAATGGTCAGATTGCATACTTTGCTGAGAAGATGGCTAGGGAGAGCAGGACGAAGTGGAACCTCTTTGAACCTCAATATCCCAAAAGGATTGTTCACAAGAAGACTATTGACGATATAACTGGTTTGCCCAAGGTGACCCTAAAGTATAAACCACCGAAAGTGTTGAGGCACATTCCATTGCTACAAATTCCTCAACACTTCGCCAAAGACTTTATCTAGTGGTACTATGATTGGAAGATCGCAGAAGCTGTTATTGTTCTGAAGGATGGTGATAAAAGTTTCAAGAAAATACACATTTTTGATCCCATGTGGTTAGTAAATTTCTCACATGAGGACATCATAATGTTGTATTACAATCCTATCTTCAGTGATGCTAAAGATGCTGAACAGGCTAGTAAATACCAGCGAGTGGTATTTTTATGTTTTGCTCATGATATAAACGCCGGATGCGACTATGACAAAAAGCTCGGCAAGTTTGTGAAAGTTCAAGAGATTTCTGAAGAGAAAAAGAAAAGGCCGAAGCAGGTGTTCGAGAAGGTGATGACATTGGAACAGAAGAAACTTTTGAGGATCAAGCTGATGAACAAAAGAATGGATGAGGAACGAAGAGTTAAACAATCCAAGCAATAGTCGAGGGGGAGTTTGTAGATGCATTTATGCGACTAATGCTTTGGATTTACAATAAAAATATGTTAATAGGTTGAGTCGAATGGGCGAAGGAGATTTAGTGTGGGCGAAGGAAGGAAATTAAGGGTGCGAAGGAAGAATATCATACGAAGGAGACACAGGAGGCGAAGGAAGATTTTGATAGTTATGTATTGCTTCATTCGACCAGAGTGTTTGGTCGAATGTGCACGTTCGCACGAACAAAGTGGGCGAACGTGCAGCCTATAAATAGGTTAAGCTGATTTTTGAAAGTAAGTTTTAGCATTATTATTCCCTCCAAGTCTAGTGTGTCTCTCTAGTGTTTTTGTAAACTTAATTCACGTTCATACCTTGTTGTTTTCACTTTATCAACATGTAATTGAGTCTTGATTATTAATGAAAAAGCTTTGAATGATGATTTACTTGTTTTGATCTGATTGATTATCATTTTGTGATTGGTTTAGGGTTACCGCACCTAAATCAAATTTGTTTGATCATTTCTTTGTTGATTAATCGATCCTTTTAGCACATACAAAAACAAATGGCTTGATCAAACAAGTCTACCAATTCAGGTGCGGAATCCCTGAATCAGTTAACAAAATGATAATAATATCAACAAAACACACAAATCACCTTTAAAACTCCATTTCATTCATAAATACACTTGATTAAACTTACAAAACCTTGTTTACAATGATATAATCAATATTCAGACTCAACTAGAACCCTAGGGAGAAAACCAGATCGAAGGAGGGAAACAAATGACAAAAGATAACTTGAAAATGAAAATCAAACAATATATAGGCCTGCACATTCGCCCCCCGTAAGGGTCGAATGTGCAGGTTCGCCCCTTTGTATGGGCGAATCAGCACATAGCATTACAAAATTCTTCCTTCGACCTGTATCATCCACCTTCGACCCATAGTAGTCACATTCGACCCTTTTAGTTCCACTTTCGACGTTACGTATTTCAGCAAAACAGAATTGTATATGCAATCCAATAGCACTAGTCGCAAAACGTGTATCAACATAAAGCATCTATCGTATAAATTGAAGTTATATTCGTTGGCAGTTGTTTTGTGATGATGTATAGTTTACAAACACTCATCAATAGTGTTTGTAGCATTATTATTAATTAATTAATGAATTGATTTATATAAGATATAACATTGTAAGCTTTAAGTGAAATTCTATTTGATGACAGCCGTTTTAACAACATCTGTTTAGAAGTTGACACGGTGAAATTGGAAGCGTGTTTAGGACTATTAAATCACATAGGGAAGCGTGTTTAGGAATTTTAAAATTAATAGGGTGAAATTGGAAATAATAAGAGTTGTGTTAGCAAATATTGATATTATTATTATTATTAATTAATTCATGTACGTGACATACTGCAAATTGTAATTGAAAATCTATTTTGATGAAAGCTGTTTCAACAACATTTGTTGCCAAATAAGGACAGTTTTGAAACTCCATTTTTATTGTTTACCTCTATGTTAGTTTAAAAACTCTCATCAATAGTGTTTGTAGAATTATTATTAAATAATTAATTAGTTAATTGATTTATATGAGATATAACATTGTAAGCTTTAAGTGAAATTCTATTTGATGACAGCTGTTTTAACAACATCTGTTAACAAGTTTACAGTTGTTGTAAAACAGATCTTCCAATTATAATAATAAATAATATATTTAAGCCCAAGTTTTGAATATTGAGGAGGGAACTTTTAAGTCCTAAGTTTTGAATTTTTAGGAGGGAAAGTTTTAAATCACATATGGAAGCGTGTTTAGGAATTTTAACATTAGCAGGGTCGAGTTGCAAATTATAAGAGTTGTTGTAATAAGAGTTGTTGTATAAGATATAACAATGCAAGTGAAATTATATTTGAAGGCAGTTGTTTTAACAACATCTGTTGTTATTATTAACAGTTGTTGTAAAACGGATCTTGCAATTGTAATAATAAATATTACATTTAAGCCCAATTTTTACCTCTAGAACCATGTTGAAATTATCGAACTAATGATAATGTGGATTGGTGATGTTAGTCTTCTTTCTTCTACTTAATAGTTTCCACGTTGGTGTAATCATTCTCCATGTTAATCATTTCAGTCCAAAAATAGTTTCCACGATAGGGAAGTGTATTTACGATTCTGAATATTATCTATGTTGAGTGCCAAATAATAAGTTTTTTGAGATGAGATATTTTTATAATTATATTTTATTAATTATATAATTAATTGATTTATATAAGATAAAACATTGTATCATTATGTATATAGTTTGTTGTATTGTTCAATAACATTCAAGTTGATTGGTTATATTTTATAAAAAAAAAACATTTTTCTAACCTGCTGGTTATTTTTTAAAAATTTTGTATTAGCATCATTTCATTTTCATAATTAAATAATTATAAAAATTATTTTAAAAGTACGTTTAATAAGTAAGCCCTAAGTTTTGAATTTGTAGGAGGGAAACTTTTAAATCACATAGGGAAGCGTGATTTTAACATTAACAGGGTGAAATTGGAAATAATAAGAGTTGTGTGAGTAAATATTGATATTTTTATTATTGTTCATTAATTAATTAATTAATTCATGTACGTGACATATTGCTAATTGTAATTGAAAATCTATTTTGATGAAAGTTGTTTCAACAACATTTGTTGGCAAATAAGCAAAGTTTTGAGACTCTATTTTTATTGTTTACCTCTATGTTAGTTTACAAACTCTCATCAATAGTGGTTGTAGCATTATTATTAATTAAATAATTAATTAATTGATTTATATAAGATATAACATTGTAATCTTTAAGTGAAATTTTATTTAATGACAACTGTTTTAACAACATCTGTTAACAAGTTTACAGTTGTTGTAAAACAGATCTTCCAATTTTAATAATAAATAATATATTTAAGACCAAGTTTTGAATATTGAAGAGGGAACTTTTAAGTCCTAAGTTTTGAATTTTTAGGAGGGAAAGTTTTAAATCACATAGGGAAGCGTGTTTAGGAATTTTAACATTAACAGGGTCGAGTTGCAAATAATAAGAGTTGTTGTATAAGATATAACATTTCAAGTGAAATTCTATTTGAAGGCAGATGTTTTAACAGCATCTGCTGTTATTATTAACAGTTGTTGTAAAACAGATTTTGCAATTATAATAATAAATATTACATTTAAGCCCAAGTTTTGAATATTCAAGAAGATGTTTTTAACTTACGATAGGGAAATGTATTTACGATTCTGAACATTAGCTTTTTTTAGTGCCAAATAATAATTTTTTTTTGAGATGAAATATTTTTATTATTAACAGTTGTTAGCATCTGCTGTTATTATTAACAGTTGTTGTAAAACAGATTTTGCAATTATAATAATAAATATTACATTTAAGCCCAAGTTTTGAATATTCAAGAAGATGTTTTTAACTTACGATAGGGAAATGTATTTACGATTCTGAACATTAGCTTTTTTTAGTGCCAAATAATAATTTTTTTTTGAGATGAAATATTTTTATTATTATATTTTATTAATTAAATAATTAATTGATTTATATAAGATAAAACATTGTATCATTATGTATATAGTTTGTTGTATTGTTCAATAATATTCAAGTTTATAGGTTATATTTTATAAAAAACATTTTTCTAACCGGCTGGTTATTTTTTAAAAATTTTGTATTAGCGTCATTTCATTTTGATAATTAAATAATTATAAAAATTATTTTAAAACTACGTTTAATAAGTAAGCCCTAAGTTTTGAATTTTTAGGAGGGAAAGTTTCACATCGGGAACCGTGTTTAGGAATTTAAAATTAACAGGGTGAATTTGGAAATAACAAGAGTTGTGTGAGCAAATATTGATATATTGTTATTATTAATAATTAGTTAATTCATGTACGTGACATATTGCAAATTTGTAATTGAAAATCTATTTTGATGAAAGCTGTTAATAACATTTGTTGGCAAATAAAGACGGTTTTGAAACTCTATTTTTATTGTTTACCTCTATGTTAGTTTACAAAATCTCATCAATAGTGTGTGTAGCATTATTATTAATTAATTAATTAATTAATTGATTTATATAAAATATAACATTGTAAGCTTTAAGTGAAATTCTATTTGCTGACAGCTGTTTTAACCACATATGTTCCCAAGTTTACAGTTGTTTTAAGAAGATCTTCCAATTATAATAATAAATAATATATTTAAGCTCAACTTTTGAATATTGAAGAGGGAACTTTTAAGTCCTAAGTTTTGAATCTTTAGAAGGGAAAGTTTTAAACCACATATGGAAGCGTGTTTAAGAATTTTAACATTAACAGGGTCGAGTTGCAAATAATAAGAGTTGTTGTATAAGATATAACATTGCAAGTGAAAATCTTCTTCAAGGCAGCTGTTTTAACAACATCTGTTGTTATTATTAACAGTTGTTGTAAAACAGATCTTGCAATTGTAATAATAAATATTACATTTAAGCCTAATTTTTACCTCTAGAACCATGTTGAAATTATCGAACTAATGATAATAAGGATTGGTGATGTTAGTCTTCTTTCTTCTACTTTATAGTTTCCACGTTAGTGTAACCATTCTCCATGTTAATCATTTCAGTCCAAAAATAGTTTCCACGATAGGGAAGTGTATTTACGATTCTGAATATTATGTGTGTTGAGTGCCAAATAATAAGTTTTTTGAGATGAGATATTTTTATTATTATATTTTATTAATTATATAATTAATTGATTTATATAAGATAAAACATTGCATCATTATGTATCAATAAAATTCAAGTTGATAGGTTATATTTTATAAAAAAAACATTTTTCTAACCTGCTGGTTATTTTTTTAAAATTTTGTATTAGCGTCATTTCATTTTGATAATTAAATAATTATAAAAATTATATTAAAAGTACGTTTAATAAGTAAGCCCTAAGTTTTGAATTTTTAGGAGGGAAAGTTTTAAATCACATAGGGAAGAGTGTTTAGGAATTTTAACATTAATAGGGTGAAATTGGAAATAATAAGAGTTATGTGAGCAAATATTGATATTAATTATTATTATTAATTAATTTATTTATTCATGTACATGACATATTGCTAATTGTAATTGAAAATCTATTTTGATGAAAGCTGTTTCAACAACATTTGTTGGCAAATAAGCAAAGTTTTGAAACTCTATTTTTATTGTTTACCTCTATGTTAGTTTACAAACTCTCATCAATAGTTTTTCTAGCATTATTATTAATTAAATAATTAATTAATTTATTTATATAAGATATAACATTGTAAGCTTTAAGTGAAATCTGTTTTAACAACATCTATTAACAAGTTTACAGTTGTTGTAAAACAGATCTTCCAATTATAATAATAAATAATATATTTAAGCCCAAGTTTTGAATATTGAAGAGGGAACTTTTAAGTCCTAAGTTTTGAATTTTTAGGTGGGAAAGTTTTAAATAACATAGGGAAGCGTGTTTAGGAATTTTAACATTAACAGGGTCCAGTTGCAAATAATAAGAGTTGTTGTAATAAGAGTTGTTGTATAAGATATAACATTTCAAGTCAAATTCTATTTGAAGGTAGTTGTTTTAACAACATCTGTTGTTATTATTAACAGTTGTTGTAAAACAGATCTTGCAAGTATAATAATAAATATTACATTTAAGCCAAAGTTTTAAATATTCAAGGAGATGTTTTTAACTTACGATAGGGAAGTGTATTTACGATTCTGAACATTAGCTTTTTTGAGTGCCAAATAATAAGTTTTTTTGAGATGAAATACTTTTATTATTATATTTTATTAATTAAATATTTAATTGATTTATATAAGATAAAACATTGTATCATTATGTATATAGTTTGTTGGATTGTTCAATAATATTCAAGTTGATAAGTTATATTTTATAAAAAAAAAATATTTTTCAAACCGGCTAGTTATATTCTACAAATTTTGTATTAGTGTCATTTCATTTTGATAATTAAATAATTATAAAAATTATTTTAAAACTATTTTTAATAAGTAAGCCCTATGTTTTGAATCTTTAGGAGGGAAATATTTAAATCACATAGAGAAGCGTGTTTAGGAATTTTAAAATTAACAGGGTGAATTTGGAAATAACAAGAGTTGTGTGAGCAAATATTGATATATTGTTATTATTAATAATTAGTTAATTCATGTACGTGATATATTGCAAATTGTAATTGAAAATCTATTTTGATGAAAGTTGTTTTAACAACTTTTGTTGGCAAATAAGGACAGTTTGGCAAATATGACAACTTTTTTGAGAAGATCTGTTGATAACTAAACAGTTGTTGTAAAACAGATCTTCGAATTATAGAAATAAATAAATAATAAATATAAGGCCCAATTGTTCGTACTATCAGATGTTGTATCAGCTTAAATACAATACAATATATAACTATAGACTTTATCGGTAGTCTTATTTTTTGCACATATATAATAAATAATAAAAATAAAATTTTATTATTATTAATTAAATTTTTAACTTTTAAGCGGGAATTTTTAAATTAAGGTTGTCAGTGTAGTTCTTACTTATAGTGCAATGGTAAAAATAGCAATATAAGTTTCCTTTATAAATATATCCTATTAGCACATAACAATACCAACCTTCAAAATTTATTCAAAGTGTTTTCTGACCTTTGTGCACTTGTCTCATCTTTGTATAAATAAATCAATATATTGACTCTATTAATGGAAGTTGTGAACAATAGTCTCAGTTTTATTTCTGATCTGAATCCAGGGAAAGATATGTGGAGTATGAAGGGACGTGTTATATGAAAATGGAAACACAATTATAAGATGGAACTCATATTGATCGATGAGAAGGCATGGTCATGGAAATGATTTTTTATGGTTTTTTTATATTGTTTTACGTTAATATTTCTGTCTTAAGTTCATGTTATATACTGATATCTGTATTTTGAAAAGTTGTTATGTTTGATGTTTATGTTTTGTTTATTATTAATTATTATAGGGTGATAAGATTCAGGCTTCTATTAAAAGTCATTTGGTGCAACATTTTGACACTAAAGTTCATGAGGATGATATTGTTGTTCTCTTCAAATTCGGTATTGGTGAAAATAAGGACCCATACACTGTTGTTGGCCATGCTTTTAAAATCGTTTTTTATCGTTGTACTACTGTGAATCATCACAGCAGATGGGAAGGTGTTGAGTATGCGTTCAGGTTCATTCCATTTAAAGACATTCTGAGTGGAGAAGCAAATACGCTATTGACAGTTGGTCTATTCGCATATTTTATGTTACTCAGATTATAGATGAGTTCATTTGTATAGATTTTTTATATACTTGTATTTTATACTTTTGTTGCAGATGTTGCTGGTAGTCTTATTTGGTATGGTGATTTGAATGAATTTGGTAAAGGTCCAAAAATAACCAAACGGATGAACTTTGATCTTCAAGATTTGGAGTAAGCATTGACTTTTATTTTTATAAAATTTGTTTGTTCTTATCTTTGCGAAACATAATATATACATTCATTTATGTAATAAATGTTAAGAATTAATGAAGTTTTGTAGTAAATTTAATGAAGAATATTCTCTTAAGGTAGACAAATTGTATGTTATTTTGTGAAGTAATAAATGTGGTATTTGAAATGTTGAGTCCCCGTTTTTTATATGTATTTATAATCTTAAAATTATTGTTTGTATGTAGAGGTACGATTTTAAGATGTACAATGTGGAATGATTATGCAGTACTATTTAACAATCTCATTGCTAATATTCCTGCTAATGAGCATGTGATGGTTGTTATACAGCATGGTAAAGTTAAGGACTGGAAAGGTAAGTTTGTCTTAGCTTTGTGATTTTTAAAATAATTGTTAATATGAAATAAAGTCACTAAGTATATATATATTGTGACACCCCGCATTTTCAGGTTCCTACTTTAACTAAACTCTAGTTAACTTGCATGTGCATACGTGACTAAACACTTGACTAGGGTTAGTTAGGAAGGTCTTCCTATATGTTATAGGGTAATAACATATGCTATGTGAAAATAACATATGTTACATTACAATAAGCAAAGTTATCATCACAATGCACACGCGAGTCCTGTATCCCGAACGTTGGTGATTTGTCAAGCATGCATGATCATATGTGCAATTGAATGATGATGAATATAAATTAACATGTTTATGTGAATTACACATTTATGCGAATTACTTCTTAAATAGTCAGTATGTAAGTTCTACGAATTATGTGCACACTATGAGTAGTATGTGATTAATATGTTATGAGATGATTAAAATCATAGTTTTTATATAAGTTAGTATGAATAATATTATTGGAACTATTTTTGGGGCTAGAACCTTATTAACGGGTCCGTTATCAAGAAAAGGCCCATAAACCCGAAACCGTGGCCCATGGTTCAACTTCTATTACGTTATTATTAAAGAAAAAAAATAAAAACCCTAATCCCCTTTATTTTGTGCCGTGAACAACAACAACACCCACCCTCACTTCCAATTTTTAATCTTTCAACAATTTCCTTCACTAGTTCAAGTTGAATCGGGTGCTATCTTGAGGTTTTAAGGATTCTAGCATTGCAAGGTATGAGTTTTACGTATTGTATGATATTTAATAATGCTTGAAAAGTTTTAGAAACCCTAAAAACTATATAATTGAAATCGCATGATAGAGTTTTATGTGAATTCTTGAATGTTTATTGTAAAGGTTGATGAGAATTGTTGTTGGTAATCAAAATTAGGGTTTTTGGTATGTGAATTTAGGGATGTAATTTTGTTAACATGGATTTGATTGTAATAATATGGGTTTACTACATGATTATAGGTTATTGAGAGTGATTAGGGTTCATGAGTATCATGTTATGAAAATTCTGATTTCTGACAGATTCGTTAGGGTGTTTTGTAGGGTCTATATCGCGATGTTAAAGTGATTGTCTTGATGATTTATTTGCATGATTATATTGTACGTGGTCTTAGGTTTTCATAATGGGCAAAACCATCAGATTCGGACATCTTTTGAGTGGTTTTTGGAATTTTGTTTGATTAAAGGTCATATCAGATTTTCGGAATTATAAATTAGGTCAACTTTAAACGGTCATAACTCGAGATTTACAAAGGGTTAAGTTATAAAATTTAGACAGTTGGTCAACATTGGAAAAACTTGGCTTTTTCAATTAGATTCACCTCGTTTGAGTGAATACACAATTTTTGGGAATTTTTCTACTAAACTGACATGCTGTGGAAATTTTCTGGACATAGCTGTGTTGTACGAATTTTAATATTTTTTGTGTTTGGTTGTGAGACAAAACAAAAATATGAGTTATCAAATGAATCCCAATGAATATTCAGTAAAAATTTGGGAGTTTAATTCGTTTGTTAAGTATTTTAAATAATTCGTTTTTCACAGCGTACAATCTGCCCTGAAAACGCAGATTGTGTAAGGGATGTTTACGTGACTATTTGGAGTCTTATATGGTATGTATTTGACATGAACTTGCATGAATACTTATATGAGATGTGTATGAGGTATAAAACTGATAATAATCAATATGATCACCAACGGGATACGTAGGACTTACTTGTGCATGTAGAGTCATTAGGTGTCACTACACGGTTTGAACTTTAAAAGTCTTGGACAAACGAGTTGTATGGTGTGTTGATTATGCACATATACTCACCTAGTGACATTTGTAGTAGGGAGTCGGTAGCTCATTTCTGTTTGAGGAATTTGGATTATTCACGTGCAACCTAAGGTGTGTTTCACCACTCTTTTCTCAAAAGCATGCGTCTCGGGTTGAGACAACGTACTTAACTTTTTCTAGTCCGGGTTGGGACTACTATTTTCTAGTCCGGGTTGGGACTACTACTTTCTAGTCCGGTTTGGGACTACTTACACATCCCGGGTTGGGATGCTATGGATCCTTGTGTGGGTCGGTTTTTGCTAGTTTGCAAACTGTGTCCTTGATGAACTAAACCAACTCTATCATCTGTAAGTCCTTCACATACCGAATGATTTGTCGGGTTATGGCAAGCGGGTTATTAGTTGATAGCGCTATTAGGTCTGACAAACCTCACACCGGCTCGGGGAGTGCGGGAGTGAACTATAACTTAACAGATTTTATCATTGTTGATAGGCAATGATGTAAGGCATGCGGCTCACATTTGTGGCTACACGTACATCAGCAGTTCGGTATATCGGTGTTAGTTATCATGAATGGGTTAGCTACCCTTGACATGCGATGAACTAGTGTTTACACAGTTCTTGGAACCAACTTAATACTTGTTTACGTGGTTTTGGAAACCAGCGCATTTACATACTCATTTACTTTACTTAGTGAACTCACCAACATTGTTTGTTGACCCACGATTTACATGCTTTTGCAGGTAGTTAGCTTCCGGTGCCAGGATTAGAAAGCACTGCACACTTCACTGCAATTGGGGTCTTGGGCATACACCTAAATTACATATTATGCTTTTATATTTTCTTTCATATGGTTTTAATTTGGGCGCGTTGTTTTGCGCATGGTTTTTAAAAGGTTTAAATTTGGTTTACGCTTCCGCAGCTTAACTAAACTTGGTTTTTGAAAACGAACTAAATGGTTTGGGCATTTAGAGTTCGTTCATATGACTTATGGCTATGGGATCCTGGTATGTCATGCACCTCGCGGTATAAAACCCGCAGTGGAAATTTGAGGGTGTGATAGATTGGTATCAGAGCCATTGGTTATAGTGAACTAGGACAGCATGTTGAGTCTAGTCTGTAATCATCATAGCATAAGTACACTGACAACTTAAGTGCACAACTAGCTTTTAGCTACATATATCTACAACATATGATTTCGGGAGATATGTTATCTTCTAGTTCTAGACCTAATTCTGAACACGTCAATGGTGGGAACCCAGGGTTACACCAGGTGGCGCATTACTGGGAGTAGTATCCTAACAAACCTCATGGATGAGGAAACAACAATAGTACAAGGGAGGGAGCCCTTGCGAGCGTTGTGGCGCACGCACACATGAAGCTACACGATGCGCATGACGTGGTACCATTAAATCGAATCAACTGTGAAGAAATTCAGATACTGAGACTTATCCTTTTTCACTGAGCAAGGAGACAAGTAGTTTCTGTTCCTTGTTACTTGATCTTTCTTACTTCCATTCGAAACTCGGACGGGACTGGGTTACACATAGAGAACTTATTTCTTACTTTAGTACCTTACGCCTAGTATGAGCGGGCGGACATATGACTGCATATCCCTGTTACTCATAAGTATATGGTAGATTCATGGGAACACATTAGATCGGGGCTTAATACACACACTCTTGGGGAGTTACGTAAGGCCTGCGATGCAGTGCAACATCTCAAAGGAAGACGAAACCTACCAGTGACTGACAGTCACGATTGGAGGAACGAATGGTGCTGTTGACCATTGAGCTGACTTACACAGGACCGGGGAAGGAGACTGTACGTGATGAGAACCATATAACACTGACATCGCAAAAGAGGAAGGATAAGGGATGGAAGGGGAACCTGAGCAGGACGAGCACATGGAAAGTGAGGATGAAGGCTCTACTATCTAGACAGAGCATGGCGACAATTGGCTCTTACCTTTTCTTACCTATCTTTTCTTTCATTTCCCTTTGCTAACCTAAATAAGACTGAGTTCTTATGATCAACGATAGGGTGGTTGAGGCCCTCGCATCTTTCCAAGCTAGTAAAGATCTATTTTGCTAAATCATTCTTTTCCCCTGACTTCCACATTTGAACTTTCTTATACCTTGCCACAATAACAACCTGCCATCATATTTTCTAGCCTTTTATTGGTCGTAAACCTCGATAACTCCAACAGAACTGAAGGAGACCGTCTGATTGCTTCGATAGTATAAGTTTTTGCCACGTGCATTTGCCCTAGGCAGGATGGGGTAATGTATGTTACATGCACACTCGATGAGTTACAAATACTTGGACGGAGAACGTAACACCCTGTGGTGAAATTTAGAAATTTATTATATAAAGACGGTTGGGTCTGAGATCGACGCCTACACTACCAAGCTACAGGAGTTAGATACTTTGTGCTCTAATCTAATTAATCAACTTTACCAGTGGATCGAATTTCGTACCAAAAGGGCGGGTCCCTCATATTCGTGGCTTGGCCACTGCAGCTCACCTACCCAGAATCTAACAAATCTTTCACCTGGCTCGCAAACTCATTGATGAAGCTGTTGAGCATGGTAATTTTCCGAAGCATGGTGCTTCATCTTCTACTTTTGGTGATAGCAAGAGAACATGGGATAAGGTGAGGTACAAGTCCTTCAACAACAATAACCACAACGGTAACACCAACAATGGGGAGCATTCGTGATTGGCTCTGGGGAGGCTAGGACTGATAACAATGTCATGACGGGTACGTGCTCCTTAAACGACACTCTTGCTTCTATTTTATATGACACTGGTGCGGACTATAGTTTTGTGTCATCGAAACTTAGCCAACAATTAGGGGTGGTTCCTACTCTTCTTGATACCCAGTACTCTATAGAATTGGCTGATGGGAATCCTGTTGAGGTAACCCATATACATCGTGACTGTAAGCTTGAATTGGATGGGCAATTGTTTGCTATCAACCTCCTACCTATCACCTTAGGTAGCTTTGACCTCGTGGTTGGCACGGACTGGTTGTCCAAGCAACATGCTAAAATTCTCTGTCAGGAGAAGATCATTCGTATCCCCTCCCAAGTGGAGAACTTTTATCTATACAGGGTGATCGTGGTGGTGCCATGGTGGGCATCATCTCCTTTTTGAAAGCCCAGAAGTGTACTCGTAAGGGTTGTCCAGCCATTTTGGCTAACATATCTGACACTCGAGCTGAAACTGAAACTAAGATTGAGGACATCCCAGTAGTCCGAGAATTCCCAGGTGTTTTCCCAGAGGAACTACCTGGACTTCCACCTGTTCGTCAAGTGGGGTTTCAAATTGATCTTGTACCTGGAGCAGTTCCAGTTGCACGCACACCATACTGCCTAGCACCGGGCGAACTTCAAGAACTGTCTACCCAACTCCAAGAGCTATTGGATAGAGGCTTTATTAGACCTAGTTCTTCGCCATGGGGAGCTCCAGTTCTATTTGTTAAGAAGAAGGATGGGAGTTTCCGCATGTGTATTGATTATCGGGAGTTGAACAAAGTAACGGTTAAGAACCACTACCATTACCTCGTATTGATGACTTATTTGATCAGCTTCAAGGTTCAAGTTTCTATTCTAAGATTGACTTGAGGTCAGGATACCATCAGCTGAGAGTCCGAGAGGAGGATGTGGCGAAGACAGCCTTTCGAACTCGTTACGGGCATTATGAGTTTTTGGTGATGCCATTTGGGCTAACGAATGCACCAGCTGTGTTCATGGATCTAATGAACCGGGTGTGCAAGCCCTATTTGGACAAATTCGTCATAGTGTTCATAGATGACATACTGATTTATTACAAGAGCAGGGAAGAGCACGAGCAACACCTGCTTCTGATCTTGGAACTCTTGAGAAATGCGCAGTTGTATGCGAAATTCTCTAAATGTGACTTTTGGATTCGAGAAGTCCAATTTCTTGGACATGTGGTTAATGAGGCAGGAATACATGTTGATCCCGCCAAGATTGATGCTATTAAAAGTGGGAGGCTCCTAAGACTCCGACAGAGGTGCGCCAGTTTCTTGGTCTTGCGGTATACTATCGCAGTTTCATCAGGGATTCTCTAAGATCGCTCAACCCCTCACTGCTCTAGCACATAAGGGTATTACCTACAAGTGGAGAGATGCCCAAGAATCTGCTTTCCAATTGTTAAAGGCAAAGCTTTGCAGTGCACCCATACTATCATTACCTGAGGGTATAGAGGACTTTGTGGTGTACTGTGATGCGTCTATCCAAGGGCTAGGGTGTGTGCTGATGCAGCATGATAAGGTGATCGCTTATGCCTCACGGCAATTAAAGGTTCATGAGAAGAATTACACCACCCATGACTTGGAACTGGGAGTAGTGGTTTTTGCTCTGAAGATCTGGAGGCATTATCTCTATGGGACGCAGTGTACGATCTTCACTGACCACAAGAGCCTCCAACACATATTCGATCAAAAGGAGCTGAACATGCGACAACGTCAATGGGTCGAGCTTCTGAATGATTATGACTATGCCATCAAATATCATCCAGGGAAAGATAATGTAGTAGCTGATGCCCTCAATCGTAAGGAAACGAAACCCAAACGGGTGCGAGCTTTACAACTCACTATACATTCTAATCTTCCTGATATGATACATGAAGCTCAGGGCGAGGCTTTGAAAGAAGAAAACATCGGGCTTGAAACTTTACATGGTGCTGATAAGCACTTGGAACTGAAGACGGATGGTCTTCAATACTTTATGAATCGAGTCTGGATACCACGTTTTAGGAATCTCAGACAACTGGTGCTCGATGAAGCTCACACCTCTCGATATTCGGTACATCCTGTTTCGGACAAGATGTACCAAGATCTTAAAACTCTTTACTGGTGGCCAAATATGAAAGCTGAGATAGCCACTTATGTTAGTAAGTGTTTGACTTGTGCGAAGGTTAAAGATTGAATATCAGAAACCTTCAGGCCTACTCCAGCAACCAGAAATCCCTATGTGGAAATGGGACGGAATTCCTATGGGTTTTATCACAAAGCTTCCAAGAACGCCAACGGGCCATAACATGATGTGGGTTATCGTGGATCGTTTAACCAAAACGGCACACTTTTTGGCAATAAAGGAAACGGACTCGCTGGAGAAACTAGCAAATCTCTACGTCAAGGAGATAGTCTCTAGGCATGGAGTGCCTACTTCTATTATATCTGATCGCGATGCGCGATTCACTTCTCATTTTTGGACTACTCTCCAAAACGCTTTGGGGACTCGCTTAGATATGAGCACAGCCTATCACCCACAGACGGATGGACAGAGTAACGTACCATCCAAACATTGGAAGATCTGCTACGAGCGTGCGTGGTGGATTTTGGCAACAGTTGGGATAATCACTTGCCTTTGATTGAATTCTCGTATAACAACAGCTACCACACTTCGATACAGTGTGCGCCTTGTAACATCACACAATTTTTTTTATATATATATAGAACTCGCTCGTTTATTTATCCGAGTCATGTTTACATTATCTTTCCCATCCATTTTATTAATTATTTTTTGTTTAAATAATGACTTATAATCAATATTAAATTGGATTTTATTAAAAATTCTGATTTAAAAACGTTAAAAAAAATGTTTGCCTGAGCCAGGATTCGAACCCGAGTCCCTGGCGGGCTAAACCTTAACCACACAACACAAACCACTACACCATTTGGTGTTTTGTGATGTTAATTAAAACCAATTAAACTTAATCCCTTTCAAGGTCCCTTAGTCAAACCTGAAAAGTCAAACGTAGTCTCTTAGTCAAGTCAAGTCAAAGTGTTAGTAAATATGGTCTTCTAGTCAAGTCAAAGTTGTTTCTAAATTCTAGCCTAGTCAAAGTAGTCCCTAATTACAACTCCAATTTCTACACTATAAATACAATAGCCTACCATTCAACTCTTTATAACATTCAATTAAAAAAACATTATTATCCCATCTCCCACATACTAAAGTTTTCATCCATCATTATCTCCTCTAGCTAGTTCCGAGTTTTCCAAGGCATTATTACTAAGTGTTTGCACGCTCAATAAAACTCACGAACTCATTAAACACCTAAGGTGAGTTTACATAGCCCCTTTTACCATTTCACTAATTTGGGGTGAAACATGTTACAACATCAAATTACAATTCAACATAAGTGTCTATGTGTTTATTCTATGTTGCATTATGTCTTAAACATTAATATGGTAAGCACAATTATTCTAGCATAATCATTAACTCCGTACAAGCCAACGATACACAATGATAGATCTATTGGACTGACAACCCCACCCGGATACGTTACCTCCTACATAGGTAGCGTGGGTGATTGTTGTCGCAACAAAAAAGAGTGAACCATATGCGTATGGGATGGACCACAATATTCTAGTCACAAGGTTTGATTATGCACACGATTTACCGGGTAGTATTGTTTTCACATATGGACTAGACTTGCCATGACACTCGAATTGTACAAATTTTATTCAACATTCAAACCTATGTAATTCTCACCAACTTTTGTTTACCCAAAATATTTTCAAACTTAACATGTTTCAGGTTATACTTGCTTGAAGATTTGAGTTAATGCTTGAAGATGTGTAGCTAGTATTTTTCATTTTGAGATGTACAAATTCTTAGAACAATTGTATGTAATTTATTTAAATCATTTAATGAAATTTATAATTCACCATGAGCTACTGAACAATCGTCACTACGTGGCACCCCGATGTTTCCGCCATCGGTTGGGGTGTTACAGATTGGTATCAGAGCCATGGTTATAGGGAATTAGGTTATTAGAAAAATAATCTAGTCTATAACCATAGGATTATAACCGGTACTTGCTCCTTTTACTTGCAACTCTACTTGTTTCTATTCTCTACCTCTATCCTACTTCTTATCCCTACTTTAGTCCCTACAAGATGTTTGCTCTCCATAACTAGAACAAAATTCTCAGATCCTAACCTAAAATACCTTATAAATCTCGTCGAAGCTCTATATTCTAATAACGAACACGTGCAATCTGGAAGGGTGAACGCCTGTATTCTGAGTTTTCTGTCTAGGACTGGCATTGCGCATAAATCCCAATCAGACGAGGGACTCGGATTCCTACCTGGGAATTCTCGGGATGGGTGTTCACTTATAGGTTAAAGCATGTCTTCACTATGTTATTAGAATCTATAAGCTTTGATAAGTCAACGTTTTCGTTTATTCGTTTTAATTAATGAATAAATGATTACACTCACTTTCCTTAAAACTAAGCTCTAAAATCTCAAAATTTTACAGCATAAATCAATCCCATTTCCTAATCATATATGGATTTCACAATCACATTTCATCTTACCATCTTAGCCACATGTTTGAATATTTTTAACACCCTCCCCAAATCATATTATTTCATTTTTCAACATGTTACATATTTCTAAACTGTAACCTCATAACCTGGGTAGACCCTAGCCCAACACTAAAGATTTCTTAATATTGTCAAAATTTTCATCACCTATAAACCATGGAAAATACATATTTTTGTTATAAGATATCCTCAAACTTAATTTCTAAATCCAAATGTTTATTCATTAGCATAACAAAGGATTTTTGATATAATGTCACCTTGATCTATAAAACCTAACGTCGTGTTTAAAATCTTCGACTAAACTAACATATTCTGATCTAAAGCCACTTAGTTTGTACTATTTAGCAACTTTCGTTTTATATAAGAAACCAGTTTTAAAAAGAAAAATGATAAGATCTTTCCATCCTCATGAACAAAATTTAATCTCCATTTCCACCTAATTATTTTCAACTTGTTCGAACTTTTACAATTTTTGGTATTTATCACAATCATGTTTTCTCATACGCTAGATTCTAACCTTTGATCCAAACCCCACGATTTACACTGCTACATAATCTCCTTACTATAAAATAAACCCTTTATTAACTATTTTCACGTTCACTATCTTTCATAACCTTGATGATGCTTTGAGTTCTTCATCATCCTCTCAAGAACTAAATTCATATTCTTCACCTTCTGGAACATGAACTTGATCCCTATGATAATCAGACTATTGAAAACTTGATTGTTCGTTGCATCAAACTTGATTCTTAGTTATACATGAGGATTTGATTATCTACTTGAACATTTGATTATTCATGATACTTGAAAGCATGGAATATAAACTATTTGCTATAAACACACCTAGAGTCATTAATCTTGCCTAGGACAACTCTATTACAACTCGCATGCTATACTTGATGCATTTACAAACTTACTTACATGTATATATTACGAACTTGCAACTTATGTGTTATATAAAAAACAATTGTTACACTTAATCAAACAACTGGTAGAGGATGAAGTACTTGCTCAACAGTTAGTAGAGTACCTAACAACCTGCTCAACGATTGGTAGAGGTCATCATGCCTGCTCAACAGTCGGTAGAGGTTCTAATAACCTGCTCAACGACTGGTAGAGGCTATCGCACCTGCTCAACAATCGGTAGAGGTTCCTACTCACTGACTGGTAGAGGTCTTTTCCTGCTCAACAGTTGGACTCATTTATGGATACATCATACATGTAATTTGATACAAAGATTTATTAGACACATTGATACAAAGATTCAATCATAAGGTTATTTTGCATTACTTACATATGTGTTTAGAGTCATAGAAGGACACAAAACCCTAATGTATGGTAAATTGGTGATTGCGGTCCGGAACGTAATCATGAATTTACAGGTACGTTAAGGTAGTGTGGAATTCTATCAAGGTTTTCGGTAGATAATCAATTATAAACTCTAGTTACCTGGTAGTTCATTTAGTCTTTCTATAGTCAATCAACTCATGCTTTCTTTCCTAACACTTAAGTTTAGTGTTTTGCTAGATTCTTATTCTCCTTGCTATTTCAGACGAACCTAATCCAACCCTTAAAACTCACACATATCAAACCTTTTTATTCGAAACAGATTATTCTATTACCTATAAATTCATGTCGTGCCTTAACCCAAATTTTCCAAACCCCAGTTGACTTAATTTCTACTTAATCATCCTCAACCCTGTGTTTTTAATAAACTTCGAGACGAAGTTCCTAAAAGTAGGGGAGACTGTAACATCACGGAATTTTTATATATATATATATATATATATATATATAGAACTCCCTCGTTTATTCATCCGATTCATGTTTACATTATCTTTCCCATCCATTTTATTAATTTTTTTTGTTTAAATAATGACTTATAATCAATATTAAATTGGATTTGATTAAAAATTCTGATTTAAAAACGTTAAAAAAATGTTTGCCTGAGCCAGTATTCAAACCTGAGTCCCTGGCGGGCTAAGCCTTAACCACACCACACAAACCACTACACCATTTGGTGTTTTGTGATGTTAATTAAAACCAATTAAACTTAAACCCTTTCAAGGTCCCTTAGTCAAACCTGAAAAGTCAAACGTAGTCTCTTAGTCAAGTCAAGTCAAAGTGTTAGTAAATATGGTATTCTAGTCAAGTCAAAGTTGTTTCTAAATTCTAGCCTAGTCAAAGTAGTCCCTAATTACAACTCCAATTTCTACACTATAAATACAATAGCCTACCATTCAACTCTTTATAACATTCAATAAAAAAAACATTATTATCCCATCTCCCACATACTAAAGTTTTCATCCATCATTATCTCCTCTAGCTAGTTCCGAGTTTTCCAAGGCATTATTACTAAGTGTTTGCACGCTCAATAAAACTCACGAACTCATTAAGCACCTAAGGTGAGTTTACATAGCCCCTTTTACCATTTCACTAATTTGGGGTGAAACATGTTACAACATCAAATTACAATTCAACATAAGTGTCTATGTGTTTATTCTATGTTGCATTATGTCTTAAACATTACTATGGTAAGCACAATTATTCTAGCATAATCATTAACTTCGTACAAGCTAACGATACACAATGATAGATCTATTGGACTGACAACCCCACCCGGATACGTTACCTCCTACATAGGTAGCGTGGGTGATTGTTATCGCAACAAAAACGAGTGAACCATATGCATATGGGATGGACCACAATATTCTAGTCACAAGGTTTGATTATGCACACGATTTACCGGGTAGTATAGTTTTCACATATGGACTAGACTTGCCATGACACTCGAATTGTACAAATTTTATTCAACATTCAAACCTATGTAATTCTCACCAACTTTTGTTGACCCAAAATATTTTCAAACTTAACATGTTTCAGGTTATACTTGCTTGAAGATTTGAGTTAATGCTTGAAGATGTGTAGCTAGTATTTTTCATTTTGAGATGTACAAATTCTTAGAAAAATTGTATGTAATTTATTTAAATCATTTAATGATATTTATTATTCACCATGAGCTACTGAACAATCGTCACTACGTGGCACCCCGATGTTTCCGCCATCGGTTGGGGTGTTACACGCCTTTTGAGGCACTTTATGGACGCAAGTGTAGGTCTCCCATTTGCTGAACTGAAGGTGAGGATAGCCAGCTAACAGTTCCCGGACTTGTGCACGAAACTTCTAAGAAGATAGTGCAAACTAGAAACTGGATGGCTGCTGCTCGTGATCGACAGAAAAGCTACGCTGATAAGCGTAGGAAGCCTTTGGAGTTCCAGGTTGGGGACAAGGTTTTATTGAAGGTGTCACCTTGGAAGGGGGTGATACGCTTTGGAAAACGGGGAAAGTTGAACCCGCGATACGTTGGACCATTCGAGATTGTCGAAAGGATTGGTCCAGTAACTTACAGGTTGAACCTGCCTAATGAACTTAATGGGGTACACGATGTACACCACGTATCGAATATAAAGAAATGCTTATCGGATACAACACTGGTGGTGCCACTGGAGGATATCCAGGTGGACGATCAGCTACGGTTCGTGGAAGAACCGGTGGAGATTCTTGAGCGGGGCGTCAAGAAACTCAGACAGATCATCATACCGACTGTTAAGGTACGATGGAATTCCCGTCTAGGACCGAAATACACGTGGGAACGCAAGGGATTAAATGCGGCTCAAATATCCACACCTCTTTACTGAACCTGAAACTGTACATAGATCAAACGCGGAACATAAAACAGCTTTTTCAAAGTGAATTTCGGGGTGAAATTCCTTTCAACTTGGGGATGATGTGACATCCGGGAACCAAGCACACATTTTTCTAGCTGGCTTTACTATTTACTTGCTGAATTTCGGGACGAAATTCTTTTCAACTTGGGGATGATGTAACACCCCGCATTTTCAGGTTCCTACTTTAACTAAACTCTAGTTAACTTGCATGCGCATACGTGACTAAACACTTGACTAGGGTTAGTTAGGAAGGTCTTCCTATATGTTATAGGGTAATAACATATGTTATGTGATAATAACATATGTTACATTATAATAAGCAAAGTTATCATCACAATGCACACACGAGTCCTGTATCCCGAACGTTGGTGATTTGTCAAGCATGCATGATCATATGTGCAATTGAATGATGATGAATATAAATTAACATGTTTATGTGAATTACACGTTTATGCGAATTACTTCTTAAATAGTCAGTATGTAAGTTCTACGAATTATGTCCACTCTGTGAGTAGTATGTGATTAATATGTTATGAGATGATTAAAATCATAGTTTTTATATAAGTTAGTATGAATAATATTATCGGAACTATTTTCGGGGCTAGAACCTTATTAACGGATCCGTTATCAAGAAAAGGTCCATACACCCGAAACCTTGGCCCATGGTCCAACTTCTATTATGTTATTATTTAAAGAAAAAAAATAAAAACCCTAATCCCCTTTGTTTTGCGCCGTGAACAACAACAACACCCACCCTCACTTCCAATTTCAATCTTTCAACAATTTCCTTCACTAGTTCAAGTTGAATCGGGTGCTATCTTGAGGTTTTAAGGATTCTAGCATTGCAAGGTATGAGTTTTACGTATTGTATGATAGTTAATAATGCATGAAAAGTTTTAGAAACCCTAAAAACTATATAATTGAAATCGCATGATAGAGTTTTATGTGAATTCTTGAATGTTTATTGTAAAGGTTGATGAGAATTGTTGTTGGTAATCATAATTAGGGTTTTTGGTATGTGAATTTAGGGATGTAATTCTGTTAACATGGATTTGATTGTAATAACATGGGTTTACTACATGATTATAGGTTATTGAGAGAGATTAGGGTTCATGAGTATCATGTTATGAAAGTTCTGATTTCTGACAGATTCGTTAGGGTGTTTTGTAGGGTCTATATCACGATGTTAAAGTGATTGTTTTGATGATTTCTTTGCATGATTATATTGTACGTGGTCTTAGGTTTTCATAATGGGAAAAACCATCAGATTTGGACATCTTTTGAGTGGCTTTTGGAATTTTGTTTGATTAAAGGTCATATTAGATTTTCAGAATTATAAATTGGGTCAACTTTAAACGGTCATAACTCGAGATTTACAAAGGGTTAAGTTATGAAATTTGGACAGTTGGTCAACATTGGAAACACTTGGCTTTTCCAATTGGATTAACCTCGTTTGGGTGAATACACTATTGTTGGGAATTTTTCTACTAAACTGACCTGCTGTGGAAAGTTTCTGGACATAGCTGTGTTGTACGAATTTTAATAATTTTTGTGTTTGGTTGTGAGACAAAACAAAAATATGTGTTATCAAATGAATCCCAATGAATATTCAGTAAAAATTTGGGAGTTTAATTCGTTCGTTAAGTATTTTAAATAATTCGTTTTTCACAGCGTACAATCTGCCCTGAAAACGCAGATTGTGTAAGGGATGTTTACGTGACTATTTAGAGTCTTATATGGTATATATTTGACATGAACGTGCATGAATACTTATATGAGATGTGTATGAGGTATAAAACTGATAATAATCAATATGATCACTAACGGGATACGTAGGACTTACTTGTGCATGTAGAGTCATTAGATGTCACTACACGGTTTGAACTTTAAAAGTCTTGGACAAACGAGTTGTATGGTGTGTTGATTATGCACATATACTCACCTAGTGACATTTGTAATAGGGAGTCGGTAGCTCATTTCTGTTTGAGGAATTTAGATTATTCACGTGCAACCTAAGGTGAGTTTCACCACTCTTTTCTCAAAAGCATGCGTCTCGGGTTGAGACAACGTACTTAACTTTTTCTAGTCCGGGTTGGGACTACTATTTTCTAGTCCGGGTTGGGACTACTACTTTCTAGTCCGGTTTGGGACTACTTACACATCCCGGGTTGGGATGCTATGGATCCTTGTGTGGGTCGGTTTTTGCTAGTTCGCTAACTGTGTCCTTGATGAACTAAACCAACTCTATCATCTGTAAGTCCTTCACATACCGAATGAGTTGTCGGGTTATGGCAAGCGGGTTATTAGTTGATAGCGCTATTAGGTCTGACAAACCTCACACCGGCTCGGGGAGTGCGGGAGTGAACTATAACTTAACAGATTTTATCATTGTTGATAGGCAATGATGTAAGGCATGCGGCTCACATTTGTGGCTACACGTACATCAGCAGTTCGGTATATCGGTGTTAGTTATCATGAATGGGTTAGCTACCCTTGACATGCGATGAACTAGTGTTTACACAGTTCTTGGAACCAACTTAATACTTGTTTACGTGGTTTTGGAAACCAGCGCATTTACATACTCATTTACTTTACTTAGTGAACTCACCAACATTGTTTGTTGACCCACGATTTACATGCTTTTGCAGGTAGTTAGCTTCCGGTGCCAGGATTAGAAAGCACTGCACACTTCACTGCAATTGGGGTCTTGGGCATACACCTAAATTACATATTATGCTTTTATATTTTCTTTCATATGGTTTTAATTTGGGCGCGTTGTTTTGCGCATGGTTTTTAAAAGGTTTAAATTTGGTTTACGCTTCCGCAGCTTAACTAAACTTGGTTTTTGAAAACGAACTAAATGGTTTGGGCATTTAGAGTTCGTTCATATGACTTATGGCTATGGGATCCTGGTATGTCATGCGCCTCGCGGTATAAACCCCGCAGTGGAAATTTGAGGGTGTGACATATATTGTTATATATAGAACAAATTTCCGTATAAAGAGACAAGTATGGAAGTCGACTGTTTTTTATCGTAAAAATTTATGAAGTTAACCAATTAAGGAGGAGGTACAATATTTAGAACATTTTTTTACAGAAAAGAGTAATTTTTCTAAAATTTTTTGGCTCATACTTTTGAGGTCATTTTTTTTGTTCATTGTTTTTTGCATTTTTCAGTCTTCTTAAGAAGCAAGCTCAAGAATCTGGTTGTACTTCCCTATCAATACGTTCCTCTGATTCTGCTTACTCATTGCATCAAGAATTCGTTGTTTCAATTCCAAAGAAAGATGTAGACGAGCTTAGCGACATAGAAACGGCGTCAATATTTTTTTAGTAAATTCCTTATTTGTTTATTTCTTTGTTATATTTAATTTGTTTTTTATATTCAGCTCAAGACGATGATCAATATATTGTTGGATTGTAGGTAATGTGTTGTGTTGTGGTTGGGACTATAAAAGTTGTGCAACAAAGTTTTGGTTGGTTCTATGTTCCTTGTAAGAAATGTTTCAGGAAGGTGCAAACTAAATCAGAGTACTTACAAACTGCTGCAAAATTTTCTGAAGAAATTCTAGATTTGCCTGTTACAGCTTTTGTTTGTCCTAAATGCGATTGTGAATGTAAATCTATCTCAACAAAGTAAGATAAAATGTTTATTTACATTTTTTCAACATTACTCTTAACTTATTGGAAGGTATTTATTTCAGGTTTAAGGTTCAAGTGAGAGTTCAAGATAAGACTGGCAATGTGTCCTTTATGTTGTTTGATAGAGATGTGTCCAGTATTGTTGGTTCATCTGCGAGTGATTTAAGGGAAAAACAGTTGAAGCTTGAGGATAGTGAAGGCTTTCCCTAATAGTTATTTCGACTGCTAGATAAGTTTTTGGCTTTCAAAATTGAAGTTTCAGAATACAATCTTAAATATAAATACCGTGTGTAAACTATTCAGAAGATATGTGATGATCCTACAGTAATTGCTGACTTGGTTATGGGCATTGATTATGAATATGATAATGCTGGAGAGGTATTTATTACTTTTCGCTTGTGTTCTTAAATTTGAAATTTTAAAAAGATTTTGAAGTTCATTGTTATTATTTTCTTTATATTTTTTTTGTTTGGTTACTTATTAGGTTAGTCAGGATGATGGTGAATACGAGTGTGTTAATCTTAATGAAACTTCTGATGGTGCTTTCCAAATGTTGTCAAAGGTGAGTAAACATTTTTAAAACTTATTTAATCTATCCGTCGAGTTTGTTTTCTTCATTTTAATAGTTCAGTAGTTTTTTGTTATTTTTTCAAGGATGTTTTTTGTATTGCTACCGACTCTTTCGTCGATGAAGCTTTAAAGGATTGTGCTACAAGCCCCAATGGAAAAAGGAGTATTGAAGATACTGATTTTTCAATTGTTGATGACCTATCGTCTACTGCCAAAAGAACCCGGAGAAGATTATCTAGGATGAAAAATTATGTAGTTATGGAGTAACAAGTTGTATGAAACTTTAGTAAGTTTTATTTTTGGGCATGTTTAAACGTGAAGCATGTGTATGCGGTTTTACCATAAGATATTAATATTTTAAAACTTGCCAATTAATTTGAAGTCATCCTTTCTTTTACTTGAAGTTTGTAATATCAATATTATTATCATTAGTTTTTTACTAAACCCTTTAGTGTTTTGTTTGTAAAGTTTGTTTATTGAAGTAAATATTTGCCATTTAATTAGTCTTCAGATGTTTTTAATATTGAACTCTTATCAAGTACATTACAAGTATTTCAAATTCTCAAAGTACACTCAAGAAACAACTCTTAGCAAAACATTTTTTTATTCAAAAGGTTGAAAGTGAATGTTTGTATTATATTCAAAGCTCTCCCGTTTCATTTAATATTGTTGGAATTTTAGAATGATGAATGGAATTTAATTGCTATTTAGTTAAATTATTAAGGAGACTCTTGAGTTGAGTCCTTTATTTCATGACACTAATGAAGATTAAACTCTTGTTAAATGTTGATAAATGAGAGACTTTATGTCTCTAATTATCATGACAATTATTATTTAATAATTAATGAATTAATTTAGTCTCTTCATATGTCTACATTTCTTGCATAAAAAGATGAGGTTTGTGTGCCTTATTTTTTGTTCTGAGAAGTCTTAGATACAAAGAAGAGAAGAGAGTTGAACAAGAGAAATACTTTGTGTATTACTCAAAATAATTTCAAGCAAAGAAACCTTTGTATATTTCTTTGTCTCACTAAATAAAGAGAGGAGTACTCTCTATACATCATCTTCACCTCTCAATGTTTCAACACACTAATTTATCCGGTGTAACCTCGGGTGCGTGGCCTTCTCCGGCAGTACAGACTGCTTCGGCTGTTGTACCCTGGGAGACAGACGCGTTGTCTTTAGTAGAGGCGCGAAATCTGTTTTAAGGGAAGCGTGTTGAACACGTGCCTCAGCCTCAACCGTCAACATTATGTTTGTTTATTTTGCAGCCAAGAATGATTGTACAAAAGACATGGTTCAAGGTTTCATTTTCATTGAGGACTGTGCAAAGATTCTTATAAGAAGACGCAATTCAAACTCTTGCTGAAGACTTCGGTTTGAATCATTTTATGTTGTATTTTATATTATTTTCGTTTGGATTTGTACACGGTGCATGTACTACAATTTCCCAAATGTATAAAGAGTGTATCTTTATTATTTTATTAATATCATTTTAATAAAATCGTGACCCATATCCTACAATCTTAAAACAGATTTTGTGAGATTGTTGCTACAATCTTAAAACCTTATTCATAAGGATTTTGGGTTCACGAAATGGTTAAAAAAATATTTTTTTTAGAGATTTTTCTATAATCTTGTAAATGTTTTTTTTTTTTTTTTGGGAAAATATGTATGTAGTACAATTTGTTGGGTTTGGATTATAAAGATTTTGGTATAATATTAAATCCTACACCGTGATACAAAACAAATGGTATTTTGACTCAACCATTTGGTTTTATAACGATTTTAATCGTTATTTTTCTAACATGTATGTTAGACCAGGTTTATTGGTGTAAACCATACGTTTTTTGTAAACGGTGAATTCCATAACGTTCGCGCAGGACTTTGTTATTTTATAATCAATACATTTTTTGTAAACGTTTCATTTCTTAACATGTACGTTAGAAATGATTATATTAGAAAAAATATATTGATTTGAAAAGTTTGTCTAAACGTCCCGTTTCTTATAATGGGTGTTGGGAATAGTTTATTTTGATAAACTAAAAAGGCTTATAATGATTTTTGTAATCATTTATTTCTAACAAGCGTGTTAGAACCGGTTTATTTTATGCAAACTAATATGTGTTATAACGATTTTTGTAATCGATGATGTCTAACAAGTGTGTTGGAAAATGTTTTTTTTTAATATAAATCAATAAGCATGATAATGATTTTTGTAATCATTTACTTCTAACGATGGTGTTAGAATTTGTTTATTGTATATAAATTGTCAAGTTCGTAACGATTGTGTAATCGTTTATTTCTAACGAGCGTGTTAGAACTGATTTATTGATAAGTTTTATAATGATTTTTGTAATCGTTTATTGCTATCTAGTATGTTTGAAATGGTTTATAGAACCTTCAACTTCAAGAATGATTTTTGTAATCATTTGTCTTCTAACATGTGTGTTAGAAACGGTTTATGAAAACCGTCAGTTTTTAAAATGGGATGGTAATAGTTTATTTTCTAACAGGTGTGTTAGAAATGGTTTAACTTTTGAACCACACACGTGTTTAAGATATTTTGTATTGAAGTTTTACTACTTCTAAATGTGCGAGTTAGAATTCGTTTTAGTTTTCTAACATGTGTGTTAGAAATTTTTTATCACTGATACGAGTTTAGATACGATTTATTTTATAAAACGAAATATTTGGAAATATTTCATGTAAAAAAATGACTCTAACGTGCGCGCAGGACTTTGTTATTTTATAATCAATACATTTTTAGTTTTAGTTTTCTTAAACGGTGAATTCCATAACGTTCGCGCAGGACTTTGTTATTTTATAATCAATACATTTTTTGTAAACGTTTCATTTCTTAACATGTACGTTAGAAATGATTATATTAGAAAAAATATATTGATTTGAAAAGTTTGTCTAAACGTCCCGTTTCTTATAATGGGTGTTGGGAATAGTTTATTTTGATAAACTAAAAAGGCTTATAATGATTTTTGTAATCATTTATTTCTAACAAGCGTGTTAGAACCGGTTTATTTTATGCAAACTAATATGTGTTATAACGATTTTTGTAATCGATGATGTCTAACAAGTGTGTTGGAAAATGTTTTTTTTTAATATAAATCAATAAGCATGATAATGATTTTTGTAATCATTTACTTCTAACGATGGTGTTAGAATTTGTTTATTGTATATAAATTGTCAAGTTCGTAATGATTGTGTAATCGTTTATTTCTAACGAGCGTGTTAGAACTGATTTATTGATAAGTTTTATAATGATTTTTGTAATCGTTTATTGCTATCTAGTATGTTTGAAATGGTTTATAGAACCTTCAACTTCAAGAATGATTTTTGTAATCATTTGTCTTCTAACATGTGTGTTAGAAACGGTTTATGAAAACCGTCAGTTTTTAAAATGGGATGGTAATAGTTTATTTTCTAACAGGTGTGTTAGAAATGGTTTAACTTTTGAACCACACACGTGTTTAAGATATTTTGTATTGAAGTTTTACTACTTCTAAATGTGCGAGTTAGAATTCGTTTTAGTTTTCTAACATGTGTGTTAGAAATTTTTTATCACTGATACGAGTTTAGATACGATTTATTTTATAAAACGAAATATTTGGAAATATTTCATGTAAAAAAATGACTCTAACGTGCGCGTTATGATCATTTAAGTTCTAACATGTTTGTTAGAAATGTTTTATTTGAAAAACAAAATGTTTTATGTAAACATTTTATTTTTCTATTATGTTCATTAGAAATTGATTCTTTTATGAACTATATCATTGGAAAAGGTTTTATGTAAACATCCAATTTTATAACGTGCGCGTTATAACATGATTTTTTTCATGTGTGTTTGAAACAGTTATAGTACATGTGTAGTAAACTGAAACCATATAAAAAGTTTGCTATTTTGGGTTTTGGTATACGGTTTCGTAAACCCGTATTGATATTATAAATATAATATATTGCATAACTAAGAAAATGTTTTAGAATGATTTTAAAACAAGTTTTGCATAGTTTTGATAATTCAAACGGTTCGTTACTTTTGCTAGATGTAGCATATGTTGAACCAAAGTAGGGTTCTTGTTGACACTATATGGTGGAAAACAACTTAGTGTTGTTGTGAACAAGATCAATTGTTCAAGCTTTACTACTTAATTGTAGTCTTTTTAACGACTTGGTGTTCTTTTGAACAGATTTGTGACTGTCCAACTTTAGAATTTCACGATCAAATGAGGAACTTGTACTTATAAGTGCATAGCGTTCTCAAGACACATTGCAAGACGATATTGTTGTGATGAATTTGATCGGATGATAAAAGTGTTGAAGATGATAACACTATGAGATTTGATGTGTAGATATGTCTACTTATCCATTTAAACTTTTAAAAGTGTTTTGCACTTTATGATTTAGTTTCGAATGTATATTATTTATTGTTTTGTGTTCAACATCTTCGGATAACACATGCAATTTTTATTTACAAAGAAATAAATCCGTAAGGTTTGTGACGTATGAAATGCTATTTTTTTAATAAATAACTATGACGTCAAATATACAATGTTAAAGAACATTGTTATAAACGGATAGTATACGGAAAGAATTGGACATAAACAACTTAAGAGTTGTTGCATTGACTAAAAGTTGGAGACGAGACATTAAATGTCTAACCACATCATGAGAGAATCATGAAAGAAAGTGGTGAGTGTATTGAGATGAAATACACAAGTATGTTAGATATCGATATATTTAATTAAAGATTGTCGTAAAAATTCGCAAGGGTGAATTTTAACATATGGAAGAAATTTATGTTAATACCAATCTTTAATGAATCAAGAAAGATTTGTTCCAAAAGATTTACGATTGGAAATGGAGAACATGTTGATATGACTACCACTTTCAAGTTGTTGAAAGTATGTAAATGTTTTGACTTTAAAATTGGGAGAGTGTCCTAAATATATATAGATTTAAAAGAAAACAACAAGGCATTTCACTTAAAGACGCATTTTTGAAGTCGTTTTGTTGAGTGTGAATCTAAGTGATTTCATATCAACATAAAAGTAATTGTACACTTACACTATTCATACCTTTTGTGGGTGATGAATGTGTTCACCAAAGTTACTCGAGATAAGACTAATAGTCAAGTACTTATAAGTTAATGGTGAAGCCTTTGAGATCAAAGGCAAAAATGTTATATTCTTAGACTGAATAATGGAAAATGCATGTTTATGTAACATACATATGAGACTATATGAAAAAAAAAATCTCATGGTCATGTATAAAATAAGAATGAATGTTGGTAAGAGATAATGCGTATATCTCTTAAGGCTGTGAAGAATCAGAATGATGCATCTTCTGTTCACATGCTAGAGTATTGTAGTCTAAAGCATGCTAGACTAGTACATGTTAATTTATATGCTCGGTAGAGATTAAATTAACTTTAAACATTCAAATTACAAGTGGCACGAGAATGAATTTGGTGTCTAACAAACACTAAAAATATATAACTTCCTTCAGTCTAATGGATAGTGAGGAGAACACATACACGCAAAAGTGTTGGCATCTCACGCTAAGGCATATGTTGCCTTGTTTAGCTTTAAAACCTCTTGTGCACAAGTGGAATATGAGGTGAACAGTATACTCGAATGACTAGACTGGCACAAAGATGTAGATATTTGTTATCTAATCAAGGTATCTAGTAGTCATCGTGAGTAGTATCACTTAAACTTGATCAAAGTGCAAGTAATGTGGGGGAGAGATACATTCAACAAACAACCATAGGTTTGTATAAATAGTGTTTGGGGAGTCTCTCAATCCATGTAAAAAGATGACCTTTCTTTACTTTTATCTTGTGTTGGATTATTTCAATCCAATAATGCTTAAATGTGGGGGATAACTTGCATTTGATCATATGAAGTTAAAAGTTGGTAATAAAGGTTATGGTTGTAGCGAGCCATCTAGTTGATTAGACTCAAATGCCAACTTGATAATCTGATTGATTAGACTCAGATGCCAACCGGTTTGCTATTAATGACTGATGATTGAGCATACCGGCCATATGCATAATGAATACATGTTCATATTGAAATAAGATTTGTTTTAGTCTAAAAAGAAGACATTATAACTAGATAAAAGTTTAGATCATGAGTTATAGTCTTACAAGTTGACAATAAGGCATGAACGACTTACGAGTCAATAACACGTTAGTACAATTGATCTTAATTGCAAAATTATCAAGTAGTGACTTGACGAAGTCAAAGATAATGTTATGGATCCAACAACCTAAGGGTTGATCAGAGACCAAGTTGTGGAATGAGACTAAAGCCCATTGAAATAAGGCATGTGAAGGAAACCTACCTTAGTTTACTGGAGATCCCAAGATCTAAGTTCAATAGGACAACTAATTCACTTGCCTAAGGGTGGTCACTATGGGGGCATGGCTACTATGTGTAAGCTAGTATATATGGTTATATATATCCCCCTAAACTATAAAAGGGTGTTTTAATATGTCCTTGTCCATTCCTTTGACATTCAGTGACAAATTGTGAGGCTAAGCATAATATATGGTAAATGATGTGGGTAAATCACGGTAACCATAATGCTTTTAGTGGTTTGAGGAAAATCACCTATGTTAGAGAGAAGTGTGGTCGCTTCAAATGGAATTGGGGGCACAATTCCTAGAGCTCTCGCAGAACCAGGATAGTGTTCCAGGACCATTATTGGACACGAAAATGAAGGGATGGTCCGGCTAAGGAGAGTATTGTGTGAAGTGTATTGTCGTCTACACAAATGGGGGTTTGTTCAAGGACATCGCGTCTACAAATCGCTAGGAGATTAAGTATGCTTCACAAAGGAAGGTTCAAAGTTAATACCTACCTATCCTACAATACTTAACTGTCAAGGTTGCATTGAAAATTTTGTGTGTTTTGATCAATCTCCATTCATGTGGGGGATTGTTGGAATTTTAGAATGATGAATGGAATTTAATTGCTATTTAGTGAAATTATTAAGGAGACTCTTGGGTTGAGTCCTTTATTTGATGACACTAATGAAGATTAAACTCTTGTTAAATGTTGATAAATGAGAGACTTTATGTCTCTAATTATCATGACAATTATTATTTAATAATTGATGAATTAATTTAGTCTCTTCATATGTCTACATTTCTTGCATAAAAGGATGAGGTTTGTGTGCCTTATTTTTTGTTCTGAGAAGTCTTAGATACAAAGAAGAGAAGAGAGTTGAACAAGAGAAATACTTTGTGTATTACTCAAAATAATTTCAAGCAAAGAAACCTTTGTATATTTCTTTGTCTCACTAAATAAAGAGAGGAGTACTCTCTATACATCATCTTCACCTCTCAATGATTCAACACACTAATTTATTCGGTGTAACCTCGGGTGCGTGGCCTTCTCCGGCAGTACAGACTGCTTCGGCTGTTGTACCCTGGGAGACAAACGCGTTGTCTTTAGTAGAGGCGTGAAATCTGTTTTAAGGGAAGCGTGTTGAACACGTGCCTCAGCCTCAACCGTCAACATTATGTTTGTTTATTTTGCAGCCAAGAATGATCGTACAAAAGACATGGTTCAAGGTTTCATTTTCATTGAAGACTATGCAAAATTCTTATAAGAAGACGCAATTCAAACTCTTGTTGAAGACTTCGGTTTGAATCATTTTATGTTGTATTTTATATTATTTTCGTTTGGATTTGTACACGGTGCATGTACTACAATTTAGACTATCTGGCAACATATTTCATTTCACTGTATTTTGCCGCAACTAACTCTTGTCTCATTCTCTTGAATTTTAAAGTTGTTTTAGATTCACTTTCTTTGTCTTTCTTCGAGTCAGTTGGATTTCTTTTCTGATTCTTACCGTCTTTAAGCGTCTTCAATTTTGTATATTTGAGCCCTAATTTCTTCAGAAGACCAACCAACAAATTGTCTTTCTTTGACGTTGTAAAACTTGAGATTTAAAAGATGATCTAGGAATTCTTTTCTTAAATTTCTCTCTATTTTAGAAGTTGTCATTCTTTCATGAAATTCTCTTGAAAATTCTTGTATTTTGATAAGCTTTTGAAGTTATGTTTGCTGGATTCCATGAGCAGTCATGTTATCTTTGTCTTTGCATTGTTCCCTGATACTGTTTTCAGTCTGTTGTCGTTTTATATCCAAATACTGATCGACAGTCATAGGTTTCTCGAAACCTTCAATAGATGAGAAGCTTAATGATGAAGGATCCTCTGTTAAGGAGAAAGATTCTATCTCATGTTTGATTATTAATATCTCAAGAGGATATTTAGCAGCCAATGGTTCTAAATAATGTGGTGTAACATCTGTTTGTCCTTGATAGGTTATAATGGCAGTTGTTATTGGAACATTCAATTCTGTGTGCAAAGAACCAGCAGATGTTCTTTGGGATGGTGATTGATTTGGCAATGTTGTGGTTTCTGTAAAGGGATTTGTAGTGGTGATGACTGATGTTGTTGAATATTCAATGGGCAGTTTACAAACTTCTGCAGTTTGTTTTCTCACAGTCGTGCCAACGGATTTTGTGGTTTCAGTGGTTTTTGGAGAAGAAACAGGAGAGGGTTGTTTTGCTTCAGCCTCAACAGTGGTTGAAACTGTAGTAAAAACTGGTTTATCAGATGATTGCATATCAATTGTTTGATCTTTGGTACCCTTTTTGGTTGTATCAATATCAACCTCTGTTTCAAAAACAAATCTTGGAGCGGACCCAGTTGTGCTTAACAAATGATCTTTAATTGCTTTCATATCAGTTTTAGTGTCGTTGTACAAAGCATCCACTTTCATGTATAACGATTCCATCTCAGAATTGTGTTTGATCTCTGCTAATTTTTGTTGACCCTGTGTTATTTGGTCAACAGACTTCCAGAGTTCATTGATAGCCTCACTGATTTTCTCTATGAACTTTTCTTTCATTTCTTCAAATACACTAAATAAGGCTTCAAGTGTAGTTACCCTTTCCGCCAAATTTTGATTTTTTGAAGCATTCTTTAAATCAACAGGATCAATTTCCTTTTCAACAGTTATTGTATTTTTTCAATGTTTTCAGCAACTGGAAGTTTTTGTGAGTTGTTATCAATTTCAACTGTAGCATAAGTTACAATTGTAAGATCAGATGTTTTTTGCTCCAAGGGTGTCTTATTTGTCTTATGACTTTGCAACTCAGAAACAGTTGTCTCAGCTTTTGTAGTTGCAGTCTCATTTGAAGTACCAACAGGATTGACTTCAAAGTTGGAGATTGTGGTCTTCTCTACCTGTGGGCTAGATGACTGATTTTTTTTCATGAACGCTCTGTTCTTGCTGTGTATTCTCAGTTATGGGTGATTTAGATGCACTGTTTTCAGTTTAAGTTTTATCAATTTCTTCAAACAATGGATTAAAGGTAGGTGGAGTTTTTTGTGATGCTTGTGATGGGGACTGTGGTGGAGTTAAAAGAGATCCAGCTCCAGGAGAAGGGCTTTTAAACAAATGTACAACCGAATCGTCTAGGTGATGTTGCATGTGTTCTTCATTTACAGGACCATCCGGTTAAGAGGATACATTGACAATTTCTGTCATTGTTGATATTTCCACTGGCTTAGAGGAAGCATCAACAGTTGTTGTTTGGTGCTCTTGTGTGGCTGTAGTAGTTTCCTTTGGCTTCCCAACATCCAGAGGTATAGTCTTTCTCCTTTTTTTCATTTTCTTTTGTGTTGGTGGTTTCTTTGTTGAAATCAATGGCATGATTTCCACAGAAGTGTTTGTTGTTTCATTTTCAGCAGAAGCAGTTGTCTCCGAAGCAGACGTTAGAACAACAGATGTTGAAATATCAATGTTTGTTGGTTTTTTAGTACTTTTGCCTTTAATTACTTTTTCTGTACTTTTAACGTCCAACATTCTTGTAAAAGTTTCATTCGATAAGCTATTAATTTTAATAGCTAAACCTTTCTTAAAATCCTTATCAGGCAACAGTTTTTGTAAGCAGACACTCAACAATCTTGGATATAGTAAAAAAAGCATTACGAGATCCAGATTTTATAGCCTTTACATTAGATACTAAATCAATAAATACTATCTGAGATAAGTTAAAATCACTCTCAGTTAAAATTGCATAAGCAAGATATTGTGTTTTCAATGGTATCTCATTAAATGATGTTGTTTTTGCAGACAGACATATAAGAAGGGTATGAAAAAGAAACTTCATTGGTGGGGGAAATTTTGGTTTAAACATTATTGATGCAGTCAATTGACCTTCATACCCTCTCTCAATTAACTCTGTCTGAACTTCATTTTTTTCAAAAGAATTATTACCTTGCAAATCGTTTAATGAGAGCGTGTTGCAGATGAATTCCGGTGTTATCTCGATATCTGTATTTCCAATCTTCGAGACAACCGCATAAGGCTTTTTATTCTTCTCCCAACACTCGGCTTTGTTCCAGAACTCTTTCAGAGTATCCTCATATATTGGTGCATCAGCGGTTAGGATTGGTAGGTATTTCGATTTGCAGAGCAAATCGATTATAGAGTGAAATTGATGGTTATTTTCAGTTTTAACCAGACATGGTAGATAGTTATGACGGAGTTTTAATTGGAGATCCATTCTAATGATTCAAACAAACCAATTGAATTAAAATTAGGGATCTAATAAGACCGGAAATTTAAAATTTCCTACTGGAATGTATTTAGGTCGTAATTGATATTGAGGCGCTTTTCAGCTTTTTGAATACGATAACAGTGGAATATCTGGTTGGATGTAAGAGAATTTTTGGGTATGAAAAATTGTCGGTGACGTATTAAAAGTGATGCTGACGTGTCCAAAAGTTGTTGTGAACATATATTCATAAGTCAACAGTTGTTTTAAATATATGTTTCATATGGTCAAATATTGTTTGAAATTTTTTAATTCATGGCAGTCATTTTAGAACAGTTCTTTAGGATTTAACTAAATATCTGTTTCATATGGTCAAATATTGTTTGAAATTTCTTAATTCATGGCAGTCATTTTAGAACAGTTCTTTAGGATTTAACAGATGTTGTAAAACAGTATATAAATTCGTCTGAGATTACAAAATAGCTCTTACACACTTTTTGTGAAAACAACTATTTTTAGAAATCTTATTTTATTATTTTTGTGTTCCTATTTTGTTTCACTCTATATAAAATTATGAAATCTTAATGTTGTTGTAGAATCTTTATTTATTACTTTGAGGCAATTTGAAAAAATGTTTTTAACTTTATTTTCGTTGAAACATTGTCAGTTTAAGTTGTTGTTAAAGATTGTTAGAGACAAAGAAAAAAACGTTTACAAACAATTTAGTTGTGAAGATGTTGGTTTTGGTATTTTCCTTAAATTTTTACAAGCAATGTTTGTACATCCATGTGTTTGTTATAGAGATAGAAGACATATATATAGCAAAACCATATGTTTCGATCTATATATAATTCAAGCGTGATAGATGTTGAATTCTCTAATTTTTTTTTGTGTTGTGTTTTGTTAGGAAAGTTTTTTTTTTTAATATGAGCTATTATATTCGAATATTGTTAATTTCGTATTTGATATCAATGCAGTTTTTTTCAGTTATTTAGATTTGTTGTTTTAAAAGATTTGTATTCTCTATTTAGTTTTTAAGTTAATATTTTAATGAAATTATATTATTGCAATAATAAGTTCGAATGATATAAAACTCTTTCACAGATTTGTTAATAAGTAAAGACACGTGCTAAGCAGTATTTAGAATAAATTAAACATAGTCTCAAGAATTTGAATATATAAACCAGACAATTTGAAGAGATTTATGTCTATATGAGTATTATAGATGAGTCAAGGTTATTATTATTTGACTTCTTTTATGTTAAAACCCACGTTAACCGCTGTTAACCGAGACAATTTGAATACAAATAAAACTATGAGTACTATAGTTGACAATTTCCCTCGAAGCTTTCATTATAAGCTTCCTTTTTTTATATATATATTTTGTATTTAAATAGTGTATGATACCAGTAGTAATCTTGAATTCAAATAATAGTCCAAATGGATTTACATTTCTATTCAGAGAAGTATAAAGCTTTCAAGAACAATGAATTTCGTTATTCAGATGAAATATTTTTAATGGAAATTTTGAGTCAAAGTGTCGGTGATGAAATTTTTTTTAAGTCATTTCATGTTGTAAGTTGGTTTTACTCTCATGAATTTGATATAGTTATAGTTAACTTTGAGCATGGTTTGGAAAAATTATTTCTCCGAGGGAAGATCGAGTATTCCAATAATTTGCGTTTTCTTGAAGAGCTTGCCCAAAAAACAATGAGCAACATTAATCGGAATACATTTCATCTAAATCTGGAACAAATGATCAGAGCAAGGATAGTGTATTTAAAGGAAAAGGTGGAACAAGTTATCGAAGAATCAATCTCTTATTGTAGCTCAACTGTTGAAGATGATCAAGTTTAAATTTTTTTATATCTTTGCAATTTCAAATATGAATATTATTGTAATTTACTTAGTTTGATTATTATATTTATGATTTCTCATAGTGAGCAGTATATTAATATTAAACATGATATTTATTATCTATAAAACTTCTAAGGACTAATTAACAATGTTTTTCCTGTTTTGTTTCATCATATATTACACATAATAATCAAGATTTAATTTATCGACTTGAAAAGATTTCTGAAATTTAACTTTATAGTGATACTTTAATGACAAGGGTTGTAAACTCAACAGATCTTATAAAAAGTCCCAAAAATAATGATTACGCTTTTGAAGTTACTTTATTAATAATATTATTTTATTATTATTGTTTGTTGCAATTGTCTTTCTTTATATTAAAAATATATAAAAAGTATAGAAAGTAACTTGCAACTTTATATTTCCTTTAAATCTAACTAATAAAGATGGAAACCAAATTTAGGAATTGTTAGTGTATTCTTTCATTCACATACACACATGTTATAAAAGAGGAGAAGTTTTTAATCAAATTAAGATTAATATATTTTGTATTTGACAGTAGTACGTATTTAACCATGATTTATAATATAAAGGACCTAAATATCTCATTTTCATATTTCTACATATATTGTTAAATAGTTCTACGCATTTGTTTTTATCTTGAAATTTCCATTTAAAAAAAAAGAATTTGAAAAGTTTTCTTAATGGGAAACTAAACGAGTTAATACCGCGTGTATCCAAGATTAATAAAAGTTTATTGTAATTAATAAATTCATTATAGTTAATTCACTGCAGTTAATAGATTCGTTATAGTTAATGTATATTTTTTACTATAAAACTCGGTTTTCATTTGTTTGTATAGCACACTATTCAAACATATTTTCTGCATCTGTATAGGTTTATCAATCTACTAAAAATACTAGCAACATGGATTCCACCAGCAGCAACCAGTGGTCTAAAATGTCAAATGTTCAAAAAATCGTTTTAGACTGCTTTAAAGAAGATGAAGAATTTGAGGTTCTTCAAGTTATTGAAGGTGCTACACGGCTGTTGGAACATCACATATGAAAGACCAATCTGAAATTGAATCAAGTCATTGGTACCAATGTGTCAAGGGAAAGATGGAATGCATTTTCATTTCTATTGGAAAACATAAAGTCAAACGAATAGTTCAGTGATGACATACAAAAAATATGTATGTCCTACAGAAACTTTGTTAATGAGAAGAACAAGAGGTTAAAGGAATTGTTGAGTACAACAGAATAATTATTTAAATGTATTTTATATTTTTATGGTTATAATTCTAATGAAAATTTTATTTTATATATTATGTGTTTTAAATTTAACAAGAACTATATCGGCAATTATGGTTCTCTAAACGGAGGAATATTAGGAAACCTAGCCGTCGCGCGTCGCCATGACAGCTCACCTGTAGTTATAGCGGGTGAAGACCCTAACCCTAACCCCCACACCCAATCCCAACCACAAAAACAGGTCCAGAACACCGTAGCAGGAAGAATAGAAGGGAGAATAGAACGGTGGTGGTGGTCGTACATTGATAGAGACGACAATGTCTCTCTCTCTCTCTCTCTCTCTCCCCTATGTCAGGTATCTCTCTTCTCAATGGTGAAAGATGTTAGATAAAGATGACAAAGGAAGCAAGGAAAACACCCTGGGCAATAACAAAAATTACAATAGTGGCACAAAGCACTGTTCAAGTCCATCAGATTTAAACATATTTGAATTGTTTATTCTTATATATGATGAAAAATATTGATTAGTATATATATCAATAGCGATTAGAATAGTATTAATAGTCTACTGTTAAAGTAGAATAGGTATTATATATAATATATCAATAGTGAATTGTTAAACTGAACAAATAATTGGTATTTAGCAAAAAAAAAAAAAAAAAAAAAAAAAAAAAAAAAAAAAACCTCATTAAAAGTATATGCTATGTCATTGTTGGTAAAATCTGTTTGATGCAACAACTGTTTTTAAAGAAACAGTTAAATTAGCATCTGTTTGAATCAGACATTCGATTACAGTTGAATCACAAACGATCTATTGGCTCAGTATTATTAAGTACTAATGCTTTGGTCTGTTGAGGTGTCAATATAAACAGACGTTACGGAACAGACGTTTGATATACCGACTTATCAGTGGTTAGCTTACAGCGTATAAGGTTTGGACGACTCCTCCCCGTGTGTTTCCACACGGGATGAGAGCTAGTATAGGAAAATATGGGCAACAAGGAAGGAATTCAGCCACACGGCCTATCGATCTACAAACAATTAATTTATTAAAAACACAAAATCCCCTTGTTTGTTCTTCCTAATTTACACGACTTCAACACCCTTTATTTGACTTACCAAACTTCAATAGCCCGGAATCAATGGACAATACACCTGAAGAACCTGATTCAGATGCCAATTTAAACAAACCAGTGTCCAATCATATAAAATTCAGGGGAGTCCGCTACCGAAAGTCAGGAAAATTCGCCGCAGAAATCCGAGATCCCAATAAACGAGCTAGAGTTTGGTTAGGGACCTTCGGTTCTGGTATTGAAGCTGCAAAAGCTTATGATAAAGCTGCTTTTGAAATCTGTGGCGACAAAGCCCGTCTCAATTTCCCCCTTGACTTTGGAATTTCACCGGTCAAAACCGAACCCATCACCGTTGACCCGAAAAGAACCACAGATCATGATGATGTTGTTACTGTAGCCGTCAACTTATTAGACGGTTCTGGGTATGTTTACCTCCGAGTAATTTGTATTTGTTTTTTCAACAATTAACTCTTAATTTAAGTGAATTTACCTCTTTACCCTTTGTAGGCCATCATCCCCTCCGTCGGCCCATGGTTCTGGCCGTCCGATTTGTCAGTCACCGCCGGTAACGACTCACTACGATTTGTTTTACCTTTATTATTAGCATACCTTTTGACGATATCGATTAATTGTGTAGAGTGCGAATTTTAAGTGGACGGATGAATCTCTTTGCGCTATGTGTGATATCTTAAACAAACACATTGAGAAGAATGGTCGGAATTGTGCGTTTGATTGGGCGGATCATCAGTTGGAGTTGGAAAAAATTAGTAACCATAAGTTTAGAACTCCGTCAGCTCTAAGAAACAAGTATGATGCAATGAGAGGGAGGTATTATCTTTGGAAGTCGTTGATGAATGGTGAAACAGGTCTGCGTTGGAACGATCGTACCGGGAAGCTGGATTGTTCGGATGATTGGTGGGAAAAGAAAATTAAGGTAATATTGTTTTAATCAGTTTTTGTTGGTTTGAAATGTGACAGATTTTATGTGCAGGAAAACCCAGAGTTTAAATTAGTTCGGAGAAACCAACCGTCGAGAGAGTTGCAGGAGGCGTGGGATCTGTTATTCGAGAATGTAGTTGCAGATCGTGTAGACCTGAATAACTCAAATCAGGTTGATCATGTGGATCTTGATAGCGTGGAAGTTTCTCCAGAACGCACGCCAGACTCTTCTCAATTGGGAAACCTGGCAACTGAAGAGGTTGAGGTGCCTTCCTTTTCAAAATCTAAAAACGAGGTGAGACAAGAAGATGGTTTGGTACCAATCCAAGGTGACGGGTGTAAATCGTCTCAAAAGATAGTTAAAACAAGTGCTACTCCTACTCTGGTGAAGTGTAAAACGAGCAAGTCAAAGAGAGCGACAATGTTCAAGGAGTTTATGACCCAACCAAATGCAACTAGACAAAGTGCTTCAAATATGCGAAAGACTTCTAACATCAATCAAGTTGGTGATTTTAGCATTAGCACGTCTGTAGGTGTGATTAACCGTATGGTTGAGGAAGGATTAATGACATCATGTAGTGAGTTGTGGTGCTTTGCAGTCAATTTGTTTGAGGATGATGTGAAAAGAGAATTGTTTATGAGTCTGCCTGATGATGTTGGTAGGCTGGCTTGGCTGCAGTATAAGCATAATCTCGGCAACTAGAATTTGTTTCTATGTAGTAGGTAATGTAAGGTTATGACTTCATTATGTTTTATTTATGGCATGTTGTAGTTTTACTGTTTTAGTATGGCTACTTTATTTTGTTTTTGTTGGAACAATGGTAGTGAAAATGATTTTTCACTGATTTTGGACTCAAATAAATGTATTTATTTATGCGTTATATAAATAATTATTTCCGGTTTTGTGTACTACATTGTGAGATTGTCAAAACAAACCAAACCACGTCCAAATTAGAGCTAAGATGAATGAGATATCAAATTTTGAAAGTTGTAGGTTAAAACAACCAAATATGAGAAAATGGATTAAGTTTTGTCCCACATTGATGGGATAACAAAATATGAAGTGGTTTATAAAGAGGATCACTCCTTGTACACTGTTTACCTTGAGCCCAACACTTAGTGGCGGATCTTGAACCAAACACCTTGTAGGGTCGGGCTCAATCTGGGCAGGTCGGACTCAATATACAAATTTTTGGAAATTTTCGGTAAAATTTACACTACGAAACGAAAAAAGAGACCGGGCCGAGGCCCGGTTCTCATACACTAAGATCCGCCTATGCCAACACTAGTGGGGTCCCTAAACTCTTAACTCACGCGCGTCGCGTAGGGCTTGCAATGGGTAACCTGTATAAGACAAGATTAGACCTGTTAACCGAAAAGTATACTATGCCAATTTTTTAAATAATTAGAATTAAGTGGCAAATATCAATCATTTCTCTTTTTTGATACATAAAATGTATAACTGTGTTATAAACATGGGATTTAAAGTAGTTAAACGAGTCGTGTTTATGTTTAGAACTTGTGTTATTCGCGTTGTAAGAGACCTGTTAAACCTAGTAAGACACGATTTGCCAGCCCTAGCGTCGCGTGAGCGATGGCCGCAATGTGGCGCTTTGATGGCGCGCTTCGTACACTTGCAACGCCACGAGCCCCTTGAATGCCGCCTTTGTATTTTTGACCTCGTATGCGTGGTCTGGTACATGGCGAAAGACCAGGGAGCGTCCTGGTTGGTACGCAGGACCAGATGGCGACCGCACGCGGGTGGTGCAATGGTGTGCGTCTATGTGGTACGCAAGTTGGCTTCCTAGGATGCACATCGATCGACGTGGTGGGTTCGCGTCTTGTGGCTCCCGCAATACTAGAACAGTTAGTTTACGAGGTCAAACGACTGTTTCAACTCAGTCATTATGGCGATATATTTGACTACTTAAAATCCATTAAGTATTTTGTTAATTACAAGATTAAATAACTTGTTAATTACTAAAATGCGCATGAGATGAGACTATCTCACAAACATATTACTAGAATTATTCACAACAATATGAGAGGAGTACACTTAAAACCGTATACAACTTTTTTTCCTACGTTTCGTAAACACCAAAACACCCGGTGTTATCTCTGGCATGAGAGCCATCTCCGGCAGTACACCTACTGTTCCGGTTCTGAGAGAAGGTGCGTAATCTGTTTTAAGGGCCCTGTGTTAAACACGATCCTCAACCAAAACCGTCAACGACAAGTTTGTTTATTCTTGCAGCGAAGCGTTATATAAGACGGTTCGGTTGAAGTTCTCTAAATTCATCGGCTTGAATCAAGATTCGGTACATTTTGTTTGTATCTTATTTTATTTATTTAGTTTTTTGTAAACAGGTATTGTATGTTATATTTCCTACGAATTACAATAGTATCGTTATTATATTTAATTTTATTATTATTTTAATAAAATATTGAACCCATCTCCTACAATCTTAAAACAGACTTTCGTGTAGATTATCGATACAATCTAAAAACTTTCTTATTAAAGGATTTTTGGGTTCACGAAAGTGTAAAAATATTAATTGGGATTTTGGTGAAAATCTTATAAATATTTTATTTGGAAATATATATGTAGTACGAGTTGGATTAATTTTTATGATTGCAGTACAATCTTTAATCCGAAAATACCGTGCTTACAAAGGAAAGTTTTGATTCATGTTTTTCGGGTTCATGGGTTTTTGTGTCGGGGTTAGATAATCCGATGTATTGACAAATATTAAGATGTATTTAGACGTTTTCAAATACTAATTTTCTAATGAGCGTATTGGAAACGACGTAATATTTGTGAACCCATATTTGCTAGAGGTTGTTTCTAATGAGCGTGTTAGAGATTAAACTTAGTAAAATAATCTTCTAATGAGTGTATTAGAAAAATATTTTGTAAACCCATATAAAAACATTTGTAAACATTTTGTGTCTAACGGGCGTGTTAGGAATTTATTATATTGATAAAATAATATTTGTTTCAAAATGTGTAAGATTTGTAATCAAAGCATAAACATATATAGTTTAAATTTCAGATGAAAAAACGAGAAATGTTTTGAACGAATAAAACATGTCTTTGCAATTTATAAATGGTTCGATACTCGTAAGAAAAGTATCTTGTTTGAACCATATAATAGTCACAGTACAACTATTTGTCGGAAAATAACACGGTGTTATTTGTTCAAGTACTTGCGAGTAGTTAATTATAAACAACTTTGTTGTTTTGGACAATTTGTCTTATTGAGAGACTACCTTGAAACATGCCACAAGACGATATAATTGTGATTATTTCGTTGAACGATAAAGTGTTGAAGTGAATAATAACACTTTGAGATTTGATGTTTATATATCCTTATATGAGTCCATTTAAAATATATTTGTAATATATTGTATATATTTTGGATTGTCGTTTATATTTTTTAAAATAATCAAGTGGATTAAAATACAATAAACGATAAATATAAAAAGGAAATATAAGAAGATGATATTTTGTTCTTACACGATTTACATTCGACGAATTTAATAAGGATATTTATTTTAATGGGTAGTGCAAGGAGTGTATTACAAGAACACAATGAGCGGGTTGTGATCATGACTCATGCAATAAGTCACATACCAAACATCAAAACGTACAACCATATTATGAGAGAATCATGACGAATGTTGCAAGTGTATTGAGATTAAATACATGGAAATATGCAAATGTGTTTTCGATAACTATAACATATGAAAGACGTGTATGTTAATAATGTAAATTATTTAATAAATTTTGCTAAATTTATTTTAAGACACTTATAATAGCGATGGATGGGTAGATGTTTCTACAACCGTCAATGTTGTTTAAACTGTGTGGATGATTTGTCCTTTATTTTGGGAGAGTTTCCTAATACATAGTTTTAACAAGACAACAATCGAAATGTATATATCACTTAGGCATTTGTGAATGCTATATCATTGAGTGTAAATCTAATTGACTTTATCGCAAGACTTAAGTGATTTTATAATAATACAGTTCATCTTGATGCATCTTGATGACTGTATTCATGAAAATGACTTATATTACGACTCGTGTTTAAGTCCTTAATAGTCAATGGTGAAGCTTTGGAGATTAAAGGCAAATGAGTTTTTATCGTAATGGATGAAATTGATTATGGTTTTGTGACATTCCTAAAATCGAAGTTTTGGAATGGTAAAACAAAATCTCATTATTATGTCGAAACTAAGATGTGAATGTTAGGAAGAGATAATGTGTTATCTATTAAGGCTGTGAAAAATCAGAATGATGCATCTTCTATTCACAGGCTAGAGTATTAGAGTCTAAAGCATGCTAGACTAATACTTGTTAATTTAGATGCTCGATGAAGATTAAATTAACTTTGAACATTTAAACATATGTGACGACATGAGAATGAATTTTGTATAAACAAAACTATAAATATAACTTCATTCATTCTAAAAAGGATAGCTCGAGATGACTAATTATATAGTTCATGGATTAATGATACTATTTGGTTTCATATGAGGAGTACACAAATTTTCTCAGAAGCTCCTGTGAGCTATTGAAATCTGAGTAGAGCAATACACATAGATGACTTACATAACACAAATATATAGATTTTTTCTATCTTATCACGGGTGTGTTAGAGTCATAACAAGTGGTATTACTCAAACTTCCTCAAAGTGCAAGCAATGTGGGGGGAAGAACCATTTAAGAAACAAGCCGTATGGGATGTAAAATGGTATTTGATAAGATTTCTCAAATTCAAACGAAAGGGATAACCTTTTGTAACATTTCGCAATAAATACTTGTACGTTACGCATGACAATTAATAAAAACGTCAAGTTTCATATTTACCCTCGCAATTATTATTATCGTCGCATTTATTATTTTTGTCGTTATTTTGGAACCCTAATGATATATATATTATTATATATAAATGTGTGTGTGTTATATAAAATCAAAAAAATGTTTGCCTTGGCCGGGGTTCGAACCCGCGCCAAGGCCGGTCCAAACAAACACACAAGCCCAACCAGCTGGGCTGGCCTTCTGTTTGTGATAAACCCGGCTCATTTTAATCTTATACGTGTATTAAAATCCCACAGTTGACAAGGAAAAGTCAACTGTGGTATTGCCTTGTTGATCAATCCAAGAATTAACGCGTGATTTCTATAATTATGGTAAACTCGTGCATTATCCGGCCCATTACAACGCGATTACACAGCTATTACACGGCAATTGTTGCCCTAATCGTCTAATTGGCCGCGTACAATTATAAGGAAAGTCAACTATACAATTAACCCAAACCCTAATCCCATTAGTATAAATTGAGACCCTGCGTACCTTGAAAACTCGCTCATAACTCTCTCTCAATCTTTACATCTCTCTAAATCTCTCTGATTTGATCTATCCGTTCGTGGTTTGACTTTTCCAGTTGACCCGATCATCATCATCATTATCACACTGTGAGTTTAATTGTTTTAGTGGGTTTAGTTCATCGGCATTCAAGCAACAATAGCCCTAACATTAATCGGGCTATTGTTGCCTGAATCAATCAATTGATTTATCTAGGGTTCGTCGTTGTGGTTTGGGGATAAACCAGAATCTGCATCGCGTATTTATTTATTTTGAATCCAGATCCATCACAACCACCGGCCTAGGCCAAGTGGTTGTGACTCTGGTCTTGTACCATGGTCACCCGGGTTCGAGTCCCGGCACTGACCGGGTTTTGCACCTTTTTCCCTTCTTTTCTTTTTAACCATTAAATAATTATATATATATATAAATCCTTTAAACCTTTTAAAATTCTTTTTAAATACCTAAACTCTTTTATAAATTCTAAAAAAATTATATTTGTATAATCTGATATAAAAGATTTATTTACAATTTTTATTTTCCAGAAATTCTTTTATTTAATAATTATAATAATTAAATCATTTTTATACTATTATATTTATAAAAATCCATTATTATGTCAAAACAGTATTATTAAAATTCCCAAAAATTATCCTAACTTTTTATAAAGTTAAACTTTACTGAAATAATTTTTAATTCAGTAAAAACATTTATTTAGTATTTTTTAATCAATTTTTGTAAGATTTAATCATATTTAATTCATAATAAATCCAATTTTCATCATTTTTGCACCAAAATTTTATACAAATTATTTTTAATCATTTAGAACAGGAATATGATTTTTAAAATAAGATTTCCTTAATTTTAGTATTTTTGAATATTAAAGTTAATAATTAACTATTTACAAATAAATAGATTTAAAAATCTATTTAAAATGAAATAATTTTATAAAAATTATTTTATTGCTTCAAACACTTTATTGTACTCATTCAAAATTCAAACTTTATAAAAAGACTATTTTTCATTAATTATCCAATTTTCTTTATTTAATTAACATTTTTAAATTAAATTTTAACAAATTGATTATCCCCAAATCGAAACCCTAGGATACACATATTAGTTTATATAGACTTAGACTTATTATATATATTACCTCATTATAGGGTAATATTTGGAATCACTTTGGGCAACACAATTATCATATCTTTCAAACAAGTTAACATTTGCTAAGGTGAGTTTACATAGCCCCTTTTATCACCACTTTCTGGGGTGAAACATGTTATAACACTTTTCATTGCAATTCAATCATCAATGTGTTTGTGTATTTTCTATGTTGCATATTGTCTTGAACATGATTAGAGTAAGCACATTCTAGCATAATCATTAACATTGATCAGCCGACGGTATACATTGATAGATCTATTGGACTGACAATCCCACCCGGATACGTGCCTCCTACAAAGGGTACGTGGGTGTTTGTTATCGCATAACATTATTCATTGGGACCATAAGTGTATGGTATGTATTATTTATAACAGTCAGCAGGGTTGATTATGCACTCGATTTATTTCTAATATGTTTCTCACATATGGACTAGATTAACATGACACATGAATTGCATAACATTTTATTCATTTTATTATCAAAAACCTATGTAATTCTCACCAACTTATGTTGACCCAAAATACTTTCAAAATTAACATGTTTCAGGTAACAATGAAGCTGAGGCTTGAGTTAGCATGAGGATTTATCTTGAAGTTATTTGAAGTTTTTTTGAAGTTATTATTTGGATGTTATGTATTTGAATTCTTAGACATTATTTCACATTTTGGATATTATGTTTGAATAAATTATTTAAAATTTATATTATACCATGTGCTACTGAAAACAATCATCAATACGTGGCACCCCGATGTTTCCGCCATCGGTTGGGGTGTTACAGATTGGTATCAGAGCCTTGGTTATAGGGAATTAGGTTATTAGAAATAATCTAGACTATAACCTTAGGGACTAAAACAGTACTTGCTTCTCCTACTTGAAACCCTAATTGCTTCCCTAATCCTATCCTTATCCTATGCCTTAAACCTACATGTGACTACTCCTAATTGTCTGCTGCAATCCTGATCCACCATTAGATTAATAGGACAAAATCCTCAGGTTTAACCTGAACCCCCTTGAGATCTCGTCGAAGTTCTAGATTTTAATAACGAACACGTGCAATCTGGAAGGGTGAACGCCTGTATTCTGAGTCTTCTGTCTAGGCTGGCATTGCGCATATATCCCAATCAGACGAGGGACCCGGATGCCTACCTGGGAATTCTCGGGATGAGTGTTCACTTATAGGCTAAAGCATGTCTTCATATGTTATTAGAATTTAGAATCTTTGATAAGTCAACGTTTTCGTTTATTCGTTTTAATTAATGAATAAATGATTACATTCCTTATATAAACTCTCATTCATTTCATTGTGTCTATTACAGATCATGCCTCCTCGTCGCAGCACTCGCAACAGCAATGGTGAGAACCCCGCAGAAGGTAGTGATAACCATAACCACAACCATGACCAAGTTCCTAACCACAACAACAATGGGGTCGATGCTCAACTGGCTGCGATCATTTCTCAACAAATGGCGCAGCAAATCGCAACTCTGGTTCCCAACTTGCTTGCTCAGGTCATCCAATTGAATGGGAATGGTCACAACAACGGGAACGGGAATGGCAATGGCAATGGCAATGGCAATGGACCCCAGGCTTGCACCCTCAAGCACTTCAACTCTTGCAACCCTCCAAAGTTCAGCGGTGAAGAGGGAGCTACTGGACTTCTCCAATGGTTTGAGGGTATTGAAAATACCTTCATCAACAGTGAATGCCCCAATAATTTCAAGGTTCGTTACGCCATGAGTGTTCTCCATAAACGAGCACTCACATGGTGGAATGAAGAAAAGCGTACTCGTGGGGCCGAAGTTGCTCTTGCTATGACTTGGGACCAGGTCAAAGAGATCATGAAGGAGGAGTTCTGTCCTCGCAATGAAGTCAAAAAGCTTGAGGATGAGTTTCACACCTTGGCTCAAGATAGTGGGGAGAATCTTGCCTACAACACCCGCTTTCATGAGCTTAGCTTACTGTTGCCACACAAGGTTACTCCTCTGCCGGTAGCCATCGAGAAGTACATCGGTGGTCTGCCCATGCAAATCCAGGACACTGTTTGGGGTAGAAATCCTGCAACTCTGGAAGAGGCCAAACGTCTAGCGGCCACTCTTACTGATAATCATGTGAAGAATGGTACTCTGGTTCGCAAGGGCTCTAAGAAGACTGTTGCCAAAGATACTCCACAGCCTGCAATTGAAGTCAAGCCTGAGACCTCAAGCAACAAGAAGCGCAAGGCTAGAAACTACATGGTTGCTGCTACTCCACCTGCTGCCCAAAACCCAGCCAAGAAACCATACACCGGACCTCACCCTCTGTGCAACACTTGCAAATATCACCATCCCACACAGGTGCCATGTCGATTCTGTACTAAGTGTCAACGATATGGTCACCTGGTGAACGTCTGCCGATCTCCTGCTGCCCAAGACAACAACAACCCAGCTCCCAACCAAAACCAACAAAACAACAGGCCTACTCGTGGTCAATGCTACGAGTGTGGTAACCCTAATCACTACATCAACAACTGCCCTAACCGTAACCGTAACCAAAACCAGAACCAGAACCAAAACCAAAACCAGAACCGCAACCAGAACCAAGGTGCTCGAGGTCGCGCCTACAATCTCAACGCTAATCAGGCCCGTGACAACAATGAAGTGGTGAATGGTACGTTTCTCATCAATAATCACTATGCATCCATATTATTTGATTCAGGAGCTGATAAGTCATTCGTGTCACTGAAGTTTGAACCTTTACTTAACTTACCCCACACTAATCTAGAAGACCCTTTTGTGGTAGAGGTAGCTAACGGGAAGTCTATTTCGATCGGTTCTATTATTCGTAACTGCTTGTTGAATCTCAATGATCATACCTTCCCTATCGATCTTATTCCCATGCATCTTGGTAGTTTTGATATTATAGTAGGCATGGACTGGTTGTCAACTCATCGTGCCGAAATTCTGTGCTTCGAGAAAGTCATACGCATTCCTCTCGAATCTGGTGAGATTTTGAAGATCTATGGTGAGAAACCCTGTGGTGAGCTTAAGCTTATGTCTTGTACTACTGCCCAAAAGTACTTGCGAAAGGGGTATACAGCCTTCTTAGCTAACGTGATAGAGAAGAAGGACAAAGGCAAGAGTATCCAAGACATTCCTATTATTCGTGACTATCCTGAAGTTTTCCCAGAAGACTTACCTGGTTTGCCTCCTGCTCGACAAGTGGAGTTTCGTATTGATCTTGTTCCTGGTGCTAATCCTATTGCTAAAGCTCCTTATCGTCTTGCACCCTCTGAGATGCAAGAACTTGCTAGTCAATTACAGGAACTTTCTGATAAAGGGTTCATTCGCCCTAGTTCTTCTCCATGGGGAGCCCCTGTCTTATTTGTTAAAAAGAAGGATGGTTCTCTTCGGATGTGTATTGACTACCGTGAACTCAATAAACTCACCATCAAGAATCGTTATCCGCTTCCTAGGATTGACGATCTCTTCGATCAACTTCAAGGAGCAACCCACTTCTCGAAGATTGATCTCCGTTCTGGCTATCATCAGCTTAGAGTCCACAATGAAGATATTCCCAAGACAGCTTTTCGCACTCGCTACGGTCACTATGAATTCATGGTTATGCCTTTCGGTTTGACCAATGCTCCCGCGGTATTTATGGATTTGATGAATCGGGTTTGTAGACCTTATCTCGACAAATTCGTGATCGTTTTCATTGATGATATTTTGATTTACTCTAAATCAAAATCCGATCACGAGCAACATCTTCACTCTATCTTGAGTCTCCTAAAGAAAGAACAACTGTACGCCAAGTTCTCCAAATGTGAATTTTGGCTTAAGGAAGTTCAATTTTTGGGACATGTCATTGATATGAACGGGATTCATGTTGATCCTGCAAAGATCGAAGCTGTGAAGAATTGGAGTGTTCCTACCACTCCCACAGAAGTCCGTTCTTTTCTTGGGTTGGCTGGTTATTATCGTCGATTCATCGCCAATTTCTCCAAGATCGCTGTTCCTCTCACTACCTTAACTCACAAGGGTAAACCCTATGAGTGGGGACCTAAGCAAGAGGAAGCGTTTGAAACTCTTAAGCTGAAACTCTGTGAAGCTCCTGTCTTATCTCTACCTGATGGTAATGATGATTTCGTGGTCTACTGTGATGCATCGAACCAAGGTCTCGGTTGTGTTCTCATGCAACGAGGAAAGGTTATCGCTTATGCGTCTCGACAACTCAAGATTCACGAGAAAAATTATACCACCCATGATCTCGAATTGGGCGCTGTTGTCTTTGCACTCAAGATTTGGAGACATTATCTTTATGGGACCAAATGTGTGGTGTTCACGGACCACAAAAGTCTCCAACATGTCTTCGATCAAAAGAATCTTAACATGAGGCAACGACGTTGGGTTGAATTACTTAACGACTATGATTGCGAAATTCGCTACCATCCTGGCAAAGCGAATGTTGTGGCTGACGCACTTAGTCGTAAAGAACGTGTCAAACTCCAAAGTGCGAGAGTTCGTACTGATCTTCAAGATCGCATTCTCCAGGCTCAACACACTTCAGTCACCCAAGGTAACATGTACGATGAAATGTCTTGTGGTGCTGAGACTCAACTTGAAACCCAATCCGATGGTCTCCTTTATTTTCTTAATCGACTGTGGATTCCCGACCGTGATGATCTTCGTACTTTTCTCATGAACGAGGCTCATAAGTCTCGTTATTCTATTCATCCTGGAGCTGACAAGATGTACCAAGATCTTCGTTATTCTTATTGGTGGCCTGGTATGAAGAAAGACATTGCTCTTTTCGTTGCAAAATGCCTCACTTGTTCCAAGGTTAAGGCTGAACATCAACGACCATCTGGTATGCTTGAACAACCAGAAATTCCTGTCTGGAAATGGGAGAGCATAGCTATGGATTTCATCACCAAACTCCCTCGCACACCCAAAGGTTTTGACAGTATTTGGGTAATTGTCGATCGTTTGACCAAGTCAGCTCACTTTCTGCCTATTCGTGAGAAGTATTCTGTGGAAAGGTTGGCAAGGATGTACGTAAGTGAAATCGTATGTCGTCACGGTATACCTTTGGACATTATTTCTGATCGCGATGGTCGTTTCACCTCTCACTTTTGGGAATCTCTGCAAAAAGCTTTGGGTACTAAGTTGAACCTGAGCACTGCTTATCACCCTCAAACGGATGGTCAGACTGAACGAACCATCCAGACACTTGAGGACATGCTCAGGGCGTGTGTCATCGATTTTGGTGGCGCATGGGATTCTCATCTTCCTTTGGTTGAGTTTTCATACAACAACAGTTATCACGCCAGCATAAACATGGCTCCTTTTGAGGCACTCTATGGTCGGAAATGTCGTTCTCCTGTCTGTTGGACCGAGGTTGGTGAAGCTCGTATTACTGGACCCGAACTAATCCAGGAAACCACAGACAAAATCCAGCTTATTCAGGATAATCTTCTCAAGGCTCGAAGTCGCCAAAAGAGTTATGCTGATAAACGTCGTAAACCCTTGGAATTTCAAGTTGGGGACCTTGTGCTACTTAAGGTATCCCCTTGGAAAGGAGTTATTCGTTTCGGTAGAAAGGGAAAACTAGCTCCTCGATACGTAGGCCCCTTCAAAATTCTTGACAGAGTTGGGAAAGTGGCTTACAGGCTTGAGCTTCCACCCGAGCTAAGCAATGTTCATCCGACCTTCCATGTTTCGAATCTCAAGAAATGCTTAGCAGATGAGAACCTTCATGTTCCTCTTGAGGATGTGCAAATCGATGAAAGCATGCACATTATCGAGAAACCCGTCGAGATTGTTGACACTGGAGTCAAGAAACTCAAGCGCAGTCGTATTCCGATCGTTAAGGTTCGTTGGGAATCTAAACGAGGCCCAGAGTTCACTTGGGAGCGTAAAGACCAGATGAAGTCGAAGTATCCGCATCTTTTTCCACCAGACTCTCCAACTCCAACTTCGGGACGAAGTTCCTAAAAGTAGGGGAGACTGTAACATTTCGCAATAAATACTTGTACGTTACGCATGACAATTAATAAAAACGTCAAGTTTCATATTTACCCTCGCAATTATTATTATCGTCGCATTTATTATTTTTGTCGTTATTTTGGAACCCTAATGATATATATATTATTATATATAAATGTGTGTGTGTTATATAAAATCAAAAAAATGTTTGCCTTGGCCGGGGTTCGAACCCGCGCCAAGGCCGGTCCAAACAAACACACAAGCCCAACCAGCTGGGCTGGCCTTCTGTTTGTGATAAACCCGGCTCATTTTAATCTTATACGTGTATTAAAATCCCACAGTTGACAAGGAAAAGTCAACTGTGGTATTGCCTTGTTGATCAATCCAAGAATTAACGCGTGATTTCTATAATTATGGTAAACTCGTGCATTATCCGGCCCATTACAACGCGATTACACAGCTATTACACGGCAATTGTTGCCCTAATCGTCTAATTGGCCGCGTACAATTATAAGGAAAGTCAACTATACAATTAACCCAAACCCTAATCCCATTAGTATAAATTGAGACCCTGCGTACCTTGAAAACTCGCTCATAACTCTCTCTCAATCTTTACATCTCTCTAAATCTCTCTGATTTGATCTATCCGTTCGTGGTTTGACTTTTCCAGTTGACCCGATCATCATCATCATTATCACACTGTGAGTTTAATTGTTTTAGTGGGTTTAGTTCATCGGCATTCAAGCAACAATAGCCCTAACATTAATCGGGCTATTGTTGCCTGAATCAATCAATTGATTTATCTAGGGTTCGTCGTTGTGGTTTGGGGATAAACCAGAATCTGCATCGCGTATTTATTTATTTTGAATCCAGATCCATCACAACCACCGGCCTAGGCCAAGTGGTTGTGACTCTGGTCTTGTACCATGGTCACCCGGGTTCGAGTCCCGGCACTGACCGGGTTTTGCACCTTTTTCCCTTCTTTTCTTTTTAACCATTAAATAATTATATATATATATAAATCCTTTAAACCTTTTAAAATTCTTTTTAAATACCTAAACTCTTTTATAAATTCTAAAAAAATTATATTTGTATAATCTGATATAAAAGATTTATTTACAATTTTTATTTTCCAGAAATTCTTTTATTTAATAATTATAATAATTAAATCATTTTTATACTATTATATTTATAAAAATCCATTATTATGTCAAAACAGTATTATTAAAATTCCCAAAAATTATCCTAACTTTTTATAAAGTTAAACTTTACTGAAATAATTTTTAATTCAGTAAAAACATTTATTTAGTATTTTTTAATCAATTTTTGTAAGATTTAATCATATTTAATTCATAATAAATCCAATTTTCATCATTTTTGCACCAAAATTTTATACAAATTATTTTTAATCATTTAGAACAGGAATATGATTTTTAAAATAAGATTTCCTTAATTTTAGTATTTTTGAATATTAAAGTTAATAATTAACTATTTACAAATAAATAGATTTAAAAATCTATTTAAAATGAAATAATTTTATAAAAATTATTTTATTGCTTCAAACACTTTATTGTACTCATTCAAAATTCAAACTTTATAAAAAGACTATTTTTCATTAATTATCCAATTTTCTTTATTTAATTAACATTTTTAAATTAAATTTTAACAAATTGATTATCCCCAAATCGAAACCCTAGGATACACATATTAGTTTATATAGACTTAGACTTATTATATATATTACCTCATTATAGGGTAATATTTGGAATCACTTTGGGCAACACAATTATCATATCTTTCAAACAAGTTAACATTTGCTAAGGTGAGTTTACATAGCCCCTTTTATCACCACTTTCTGGGGTGAAACATGTTATAACACTTTTCATTGCAATTCAATCATCAATGTGTTTGTGTATTTTCTATGTTGCATATTGTCTTGAACATGATTAGAGTAAGCACATTCTAGCATAATCATTAACATTGATCAGCCGACGGTATACATTGATAGATCTATTGGACTGACAATCCCACCCGGATACGTGCCTCCTACAAAGGGTACGTGGGTGTTTGTTATCGCATAACATTATTCATTGGGACCATAAGTGTATGGTATGTATTATTTATAACAGTCAGCAGGGTTGATTATGCACTCGATTTATTTCTAATATGTTTCTCACATATGGACTAGATTAACATGACACATGAATTGCATAACATTTTATTCATTTTATTATCAAAAACCTATGTAATTCTCACCAACTTATGTTGACCCAAAATACTTTCAAAATTAACATGTTTCAGGTAACAATGAAGCTGAGGCTTGAGTTAGCATGAGGATTTATCTTGAAGTTATTTGAAGTTTTTTTGAAGTTATTATTTGGATGTTATGTATTTGAATTCTTAGACATTATTTCACATTTTGGATATTATGTTTGAATAAATTATTTAAAATTTATATTATACCATGTGCTACTGAAAACAATCATCAATACGTGGCACCCCGATGTTTCCGCCATCGGTTGGGGTGTTACACCTTTCATCACCCCATTTGAAAGTTATCCAATAAGCACTTATATGTGGGGGTGACTTGCATTTGAAAATGGAAGGTTTAGCAATAAGGATTTTGATAATCCAATAAATGTTGCAAACACATGCCCATGAGAAGATGAAGATGGTTTTAGGAGTCAATCGAGTTTATTGGACTCAGATGCCAATTGGTAAGATTCGAAATCTAGTTAGACTTTGAAATACATCACCAAAGGCATTGAAACGTGTTTAGCCATGAATTGAGTTTCATGTCATTCTAAAGACAAAAAGAAAGGTTCAAAGGGTGAAACCTACCTATCCAGCAACTATAACTAGATCTAAGTTGAGATCACATGTTATAAGTCTTACGAATTGATAACTGGTAAAATTGACCAGCGAGTCAAGAACACGTTAGAACAACTTATCTCAATTGAAAATTATTGTTGTTGACTTGGCAAAGTCAAAGATAATTATGTATCCAACAACCCGATGGTTGATAAGAGATCAAGTTCTGGAATGAGACTAAAGCCCATGGAAAAAGGAACATGAGGGAACCCTAACCTAGTTGACTGGAGATCCTAAGATCTAGGTTCAATAGGCAAACTTAATCATGAACCGAAGGGTGGTCACCGTGGGGGCATAGCTAAGATATAGTTTATATATAAGCTAGTATATATGGTTATATACATATCCCCTAAACTATAAAAGGGTGTTTAAATACGTCCTAGTCCATTCCTATAATATTCAGTGACATTGTTGTGAGGATAAGAATAACATATGGTTAAATGATTTGTGTAAATCGTAGTAAACCAATGCTTTTAATGACTTAAAGGAAAATCACCTATGTAGGAGAGAACTGTGGTCGCTTCGAATGAAGTTGTAGGCATAATTTTTAGAGCTCCCTCGAAACCAGGAGAGTGTTCCATGACCTTTATTGGACATGATAATAAGGATATGGCCTGGCTAGGGAAAGTATTGTGTGACTGTATTTAGTCGTTTACATAAACTGGGGGTTGTTCAAGGACGCCATGTCCACAAAATCTTAGTAAGCTAAGTATGCTTCATAAAGGAAGGTTCAAAGACTACACCTACCTATCCTGCAATACTAGATTGCTGAGGTTTCATCGGGGAATTTGTGTGTTTTAATCGATCTCCATTCATGTGGGGGATCGTTGAAAAAATGGTAGTGAAAATGATTTTTCACTAATTTTGGACTCAAATAAATGTTTTTTTATATATGTGTTATATAAATAATTATTTTTGGGTTTGTGTACTACATTGTGAGATTATCACAACAAACCAAACCACTCCAAAATAGAGCTAAGATGAATGAGATATTGAAGCTTGAAACTTGTAGGTTGAAACAACCAATGATGAGAAAATGGATTAAGTTTTATCCCACATTGGTGGGATAACAAAACATGAATTGGTTTATAAGGAGGAGAACTCCTTGTATATTGTTTAGCTTGATCCAAACACTAGTACGGACCCTAAACCCTTAACTCGCACTCGCACACACACGCGTGGCGTGGGCGCTTTGATAGCGCACTTTGAAAGCCGTCGTTGTATTTTTTTACCACATGCACGTGGTTTGGTACATGGCAGAAGACCATGGAGCGTCTTGGTTTGTGCGGTTGATGTAAACTGTAACTGCAAGTGGCGCGTGGGTGTTGGGCTTTGCGCACATAACTAGTGGCGTCCTGGTTGGTACGTAGGACTAGATGGCGTCCGCGCATGGGTGGTGCAACGGTGCACGTCTATGTGGTACGCAAGTTGGCTTCCTAGGATGCGCCCTAGTCGACGTGGCGGGTTCGTGTCTCCTGGCCCATGCACAGACGTTGTGATCTGCTTTGCTGGAGTTTGCTAATTGGCTGGACGTGCACCATGACCTCTGCCACATGTCCCTCTGCTGTGATTGGTCCATACCATGTTGTACGGTGTACTTGTTGTCTACCTCATGCTTATCCAGCTTTCCTTACGCAACACTTGTGTGAGACATGGCAGATGTGATAGAAGTGGCACGCATGCGTGACCACTTATCCGCCGGTGTTTCAATCCAACAGCTGCGGAATCCACCAAGGGATGACACCGCCAACTGTATTATTTGCCGAGTTGGTTTATTTTGGGCTTTGTTCAGGTATGTGTCGCTCTAAACCTTTGTGAAGTTTGGGCCCATACCCCCTCACTAACAATTTTTCACTTTTAACTTTGTTCCTCTATACACTTCATTTTTTTCAATTTTTTCGTTTACTCGGTTTAAATTTTGTGAGTTAACACACTGCAACATGCATGTGTGGTTCAACCTTTTTAGCCTATGTTTTCTCCTTTAATGGTCTCGTCACGAAGTGTGGTCCTACATCGACTTATTTATTGTTTTTTTATGTTTTATGTTTCGCGTGCATGGTTCTACCTTTTTACGTTAACTTTCCCTTAACCAGTTTTATTTTTTCGTTCTTTACTTTTGTTTTAGGAGTTTTTTTTCCGGTGTTGATGGTCACTAGCTGTGGTGTAACATTAGTGCTATTTGACATGGTTTTACGGCCCTACCACAACGTGGAAGACTTAATACTATACGTATCTACTCAGTATGCGAATTGTTTTGCTACTAATCATCTTGTATTATGTTTCATTAAACGCACAACAAAATTTCCTACCTTAAGAGTGGAGTGGCTGGGGAACTCTCGGTCTTCTGTGATCGGTAGCCGATCGGCTACACGGTTCCCACCTCGTCGGTTTCGTATTTCGGCTATGTATATCGGCATGTGGTAGTCGATTGTGTTGAGGTTATTTCAGACGGTCAAATGACCGTTACACATTTAAAAAAAGTAATTAGTTAGTTTTTTTAGGTTTTGTATTTTTTATTGTATTTACATTTATTTTATTCTATTTTATTAATGTTTGTTTTATTTTATTTTGTTTTAAATAATTAATAATAAAAAGGAAAAAATGTTTTAGGCTACTTTAACTTTAGACTTGTGACTAATCCTTTTAGGCTACTTTAGGTTTATGCCATTCCTCTCTAAAGATTTTCTATCGTGCATCTACAAATGAAAGCTATCGACTAGTGACTCAACTTTTAAAAAAAGAGTCAGTATACTTGTATCCATAATTTTGATCAAACACTTTCCAACCCAAACCAAATTGTCAATTGTTACAAATTTCAACCCGTACAATGTTTTTGCTATAACCTGCCTTGTGATGGCCCGTGTAAGTGTTCCCTCAACCCATACGCTTTACCAGTACATCCATAATTAAAAAAAAAAATGGTGCGACTGTTACCCAAGTTTTCCCAAAAAAAAAAACACTATATGGGTAATAACAAATTCAGACACTGCCTACCCAACTCCAAATAAAAAATTTTGAGTCTCAAATAAAAACCCCTTTCTCTGGCTCCTATTTTACACCGCCGGTAATCTCTAAAATTAATGGACAGTAGACGTGGAGAACCCAAATCAGAGCTCAAATTACACACAACAGAGTACAAAGAGGACGATGAAGTCACAGTAAAATACAAAGGTGTACGGCAACGGAAGTCAGGAAAGTTCAGTTCAGAGATCATAGATCCGACCAAACGTCGCACCCTTTGGTTGGGTACTTTCGATTCCGCTATTGAAGCTGCTAAAGCTTATGACAAAGCTGCTTTTCAAATCCGTGGGACCAAAGCCAGCCTTAATTTTCCTCTTCACTTTGGGGTTTCACTCGATGACTCAAATGCTGATGCTAACGCCGTCGTCCACGCTGGCCGGAAAAGAACCGGAGATGGTTGTGTGACGGTGGCGATGGTTAAGACTTCCCCACAACAACATAACGGTCCTATCAACCTTATTGAAGTAGGGTATGTTTGTTTGTTTGTTTAACGGCCTCACTAGAAATTATTATATCGAAATTACATGTTTACCCCTTGTATATACATTAATTTTTTTTTTCTCAGCTGACGGTAAACTAAAAATGGGGTGTCACATTATCCGAATTCCGACCTCAACCCGACCTAAAAAACCCATGTTTTGATTTGGTTAACGGTTTGGTTCGGGTTGACATGTTTAATAAACAGATCATATTCAAGTTGAACCCATATAAAAAATGCTTATTTTAAATTTTTTTTCCCCATGTTATGATTAGATACTCTTGCAACTTTTAATCAATTTTCAAGATTTTTAACATTAAAATAAAGCTTTTTAATATTACTCACAATTATAACTCGTTAACATGTATGTCTTATTAAAAAAGAAACGAGCTTAAACGGATCGTGTTTGGGTTGACCTGAATTAATATGTGTGGGTTAGTGTTGGGATCTTTGGCACGAATAATAATATGGGTTGGGTTCGGGATGCACATTTCAATCGCCAACTTACCAACCCGACATGATTGACACCTCTACTTGTTACTAGCAGGCCGTCATCCCCTCCATCGCCTCAACGTCAGTCGACGCCGGTAACGACTCTTCTGAACTACTTGTGTGCTTTGAATTTGATCAACCTGTTTGTTTACCATTTGACGATTCCGATTACGTGTGTTGGTAGAGGGAGAATTTCAAGTGGACGGATGAATGGCTATGTGCTATGTGTGGTATCTTAAACAAACACATTGCAAACAACGGTCGAAATTGTGCATTTAATTGGGCTGATCATCAGTTGGAGTTGGAAAACATTTGTCACCATAAGTTTAACACTGTGTTAGCTTTAAGAAGCAAGTATGATGCAATGAAAGTAAGACATAATCTTTGGAAGTCGTTGAAGAATGGTGAAACTGGTCTTCGTTGGAACGAAAGTACGGGAAAGCTGGATTGTTCAGATGATTGGTGGGAAAAGAAAATTAAGGTAATAATGTTTGAAACTTAAGTGATTGAAAAGTTTTGTTAGTTTGGAATCTAAAGGTTTGATGTGCAGGAAAACCCGGATTTCAAAAGACTTCGGAGGAACCAACCATCGAGACAGTTGCAGGTGGCATGGGATCTGTTATTCGACAATGTAGTTTCCAATGGGGTAGATTGTGTAGGCCTAAATACGTCGAATCAGGTACATCATATGAATCTTGAAGATAAGGATGATGGGGTAGATTGTGTAGACCTAGATACGTCGAATCAGGGACATCATGTGAATCTTGAAGATAAGGATGATGGGGTAGATTGTGTAGACCTAGATACGTCGAATCAGGGACATCATGTGAATCTTGAAGATAAGGATGATCGCGTAGATGTTTCTTCAGAACGCACGCTAGACTCTTCTAAATTTGGAAGCCAGGGAACTGAAGAGGCCACTTCCATTTCAAAATGTGGAAGTCTAGCAGCAAACCAAGGTAACGGATGTAAACCGTCTGAAAAAATTGTCAAATCAAGTTCTAAACCTAACTGTACTCAGATGGAGTGGAAGAATACCGAGTCAAAGAGAGCTACAATGTTTAAGGAGATTATGACCCGACAAAACGCTACTCAACAACGTGCTCTGAAAATTCCAAAAACTTGTAACGCTTATCAGGTTGGTGATTTTAGTATTAGCGCATCTGTAGGTGTGATGAACCGTATGGTTGAAGAAGGATTAATGACATCATGTAGCGAGTTGTGGTGCTTTGGAGTCGATTTGTTTGAAGATAGTGTGAAAAGAGAATTGTTTATGAGTCTGCCGGATGATGTTGGTAGGCTGGCTTGGCTGCAGTACAAGAAAAATTTAGGCAACTAAAGTTTGTTTCTATGTGCTAATGTAAAAGGTTGTAACTTCGATCTGTTTTGTGTATGCCATATTGTGGCTTTAGTATGGATCCTCACCTTATTTTGTATATATGATTTGCAAGTATTATAACTGTTTTTAATACTGTTTTTACACGCACACATATCTAGCGTTTAGTGAGGAACCAATTCTAGGTATGTAACTCGAAACCAACCAAGTTTCCATCCTAATTCACGTCATATTTGATCTCTTGTTTACCCACCCGTATGTTGTTTCTTTTCTACGTTGGTGTGTTTGTTTCTTTAAACACCTTGTCGTTCCTCCCGATCTACAATCTCCAAAACGTAAATAGAAAGACTGTATACAACAACTCCTTAGACTATCTCTAACGCTAAGGAGGCCCTTAGACGCCCTTAACTGCTCAGTCAGCTGCCACATCATATCCTTACAAATCCTTAAGAGCCCTCAATTTCACTCCAACCGTACAAACATCCTTACATATCTTTATAAATTCCACATCATTACCTATTTTTTACTTTTTTTATTTAAATACTTAAATTGTTAAAATAGATTTAATATAACTATTTAATTAGTTACATGATATACAAATTAAAAAAATACAGGTATGTATATATTATAAGAGTTATTAATAGCCAAAATCGTCCCTGAGGTTTGGGCACTTTTGCCACTTTAGTTCAAAACCCAAACTTTTTAAATCTAGGTCCGTAGACTTTACATTTTTTGCCACATTCGTCCCTGACACTAAATTCAGTTAACTTATCTCGTTAACTCTGTGGGCATTTTTGACTTTTTAAACGTATCACAGCCAAACGCCCTTAATCTACTATTAAACTTATCACCAAACACTCTATGTACAGCTCTATTCCTGCAGCAAACACCCTCCTTGTCTGCTCCTATACCCGTTCCCAAACACTCTCAATTTGGAATCTCGTATAAAAACCCCTATCTCTTGTCTCCTTCTCTGCAGAAACCCACAAGCGCGCGCGCGCACACACACACACACTTGTGTGTGTTCTGATTGAGAGCCCAACTGGATTAACACCAATCCTCCTCCTTTACTCTCTCCGCCGCCGCCGCCACTCTCTCCGGTGAACCCTTCCTCTCCGGCGAACCATCTGTGACATCCGGTAAATTTTCTTTTCGTTTCTTTCTTTCCGTCTCTTTCATTTTTGGGCTTTGTGCAATTTTCGGGACGAAAATTGTTTCAACGTGGGGATGATGTGACACCCGGCATGTTCGGGTTAAACATTTCAGTAACACCTATGTCTACCTTAGCAAGAAACATTTATAAACGGACTTAACCAGGTCAGTTGAGTCGGGTCAGGTTAGGATTGTCCAGGGTTCGATGATCTGGAGGATCATTGGGAGTCGTTTTGGGAATACACTAGTACCGGGTCCCGTTGTTGGTGAAATTACATAAACTAATTAAGTGTTATGTGTAGATTAATTGTTATATGGTGGATTATATGCAAAAACGTGTTTAAACGATGTGTAGATGATCATCCATGCTTAAATATGTTAAACATAGATTAAGGTTGCATGTTCATATGTTAGGATGCGTTAAAATGCGTTAAACACGACAAACTGGAAAAACAAGAAAACATAGATCCAGGTTCGACCACAGCGTGGGGGCGAACCTAGAAAAGGATCTTGGTTCGACCCTCGGTAAAGGGGCGAACCTGGGATACAAAAACAATAGAATTCCATTCGACCAAATAAGGCACATTCGACCCTGGGAAAGGGGCGAATGTGGGTACGTTCGACCAGGTGAAAGGGGTGAATGTGGATTAGTATAAATACCAAACTTTGTCATTTTTCACCATTTCACAAACCCTAACCGTCTCTAAACACTCTCAAACGATTTTAATCACTAAGGAAGGAGTTTTTGCTCTTATTCTTCATAATCTAACCTACCAACAACATCTAATCAAGAATCCAAGGTGTGTTCTTAATTCTAAACCTTTTTTTTCAAGCATTTTAATTTGTTTCCATCTAACCCTAAATGTCCAGATCTGTTCTAAGGATGTTTTTATCAATAAAAAGGTTTTAAACATCTTTCTAAACCAAAACCCTATCATTAAACATAGGTTTTCATATCAATAAACATATGTTAATTATGTGTTGTTTGATGATTTGCTGCTGTACTAATGCTAGAAGCATGATCTAGGGCTGATATTGATGTTAATATAGGATTGTTTATGGTCATAACTAGATGATTAATACTATCATGTCTAAATTGGGGGTTTTAATAAAGCTAGGGCTTGATGCATTTTGTATGATCAATAGAACTTTTTGAGATGTTTAAACACATGACAAACTGAACACTATTAAGATGATTATGGATTGATTTCAATAAGTTTCCAAATTGGGTAAAGAATTCATGCATGATGTGATGTTTTCATAATTTTTGCCATTTTGGGAAAGGTCTAAAATGAACATGTTTTGGGGTAAAATTGGTGGGGTTTTGTGAGGATATGTTAATCATAATCAACTGCTGTGTTTGGTAAGGTTTCGCGATGTTTCGGATGTTTTTGAAGCGTTTTTGGGAAAAGTATTCTACCAGGGTCGAACGTGGAATCCCAGGGTCGAACCTGAACAGTTTGGTCGAATCAGTTACAAAGGGTCGAAGGTGGCTTCCAAACGGTCGAATGTAGCAAAAAAAGGGGCGAAGGTGGATTAAAATTTCTGGTTCGACCCTATTGATTCAAAAATGAGATTTTTGATACAAACTAAGTGTTTTGTGCTCGAACCTTGTGTGTAATCTATGTGTACTTGATTAGTTAGGGTAATGAGTCACCAACGGGATGTCGGGTCGGTCTAGTGTGTCGGTTGAACACTTAAACACGTTTTAAAACTTACTTGGTCACGATCTGGACAATCGGGGACTAGATAACCTTATGGTTATTAGTCGGAACACTTATGTGAACATTTTGATAGATCTCCGGTAGTGGGATTATCAAGGTCTTGGCTTTCTATTATTACTGAAGAATGCAAACTAAGGTGAGTTCACGGCCCCACTTTTATTGCTTTAACCTTTGGAGGAGAAAACATGCGTTAAACTATTTTGGTAACATATGTCATACTATGGTTTTAACTTTGCATTGCTATACGATCTTTGAAAGTCCCGGGGAAAACCATGAATGTGCGGGGATGCACAACGGGGAAAATGTGGATAGATCTATTGGGTTTGACAGACCCCACTCGACGGCTTGGAGGGCCGGGCGGGTGCATGTTGTCTCGAACTAGTAACATTGGTAACATTGCTGAACACACGCGGGCCGAACAGTGGTAATAGTCTAGTAATGGTTTTCCAATCGTAGTAGTAATAAAACATACGCCTAGCTAGCGTACTTGGTAACATTGATATAGTATGGACATGGTAACATTTTGGCAACACTGGTAACATTTTGTACAAACCTGTGAACTCACCAGCATTATATATGTTGACGTCTTTTTGGCATGTTTTTCTCAGGTCGCTAAGGTAGCACCGGTTGGACTAGGCGCACAGGTCTGCATTGGCGTCAAGGATTAGTAGCATGTTTTGTAATAAGTGTCTTGGATACTTGGGAACAATGTTTTGTAGAGATTAAATTCTTTAAATGCTTCCGCTTATGAAATCTATGTTTTTGGGTTTACGTACTTCATATAGTGTCGTTTATTGTGACCGTTGACTTGAATCCTGGTTTGTCATGCGCCTCGCGGTAAAACCCCGCAGTGGAAATTTGAGGGTGTGACAGATTGGTATCAGAGCCAATGGTTATAGTGAACTAGGACTGCATGTAGAGTCTGGTCTATAGCCGAGTCACACACACTAGACGGTCACATACTTTGAGTCTCTAAGTGGGATACGTACTAACCTTGTCGGGGTGTCCTTAAATCATCATCATACTTTTGTGTTACATCATCGGCTTTTACTTGGGTTTTTACCTACTCTTGTCTTCTTCTTCGGGATTGAAGAAGAAGCTGACTTGTTGACTCTAGCACACACATGCTTTCTTACACTTACACCTATCGTAACACGTTACTAGGCGACGATATTCGGTGGCCGGAGTCTGAACTAGGGGTACATTTGGAGGACCATGTAGAGTAGTTTATCATTTCGGGTACACACGAAAAAATAAACTGAAATGCATGAAAATCCCGGTGGACTTTGAGTTTAGATATACAGTCCTGAATTTGTCCCTAAGTTAACTCTTGAAAATTTCTAGTGGTTGACACTAGAGGTGAATCTGAATCCCTCGATTTCTTGATTTGTTAGATCATGTCTGGTGCTCGTGGTGGTGGACGTCGTGGTTGTAACACCCCAACCGATGGCGGAAACATCGGGATGTCACGTATTGATGATTGTTTCAGCAGCACATGGTATAAATTGAATTTTAAATAATTTATTCAAAACATAAATATCCAAAATAAAGTGATGTCTAGGAATTTAAATACATGATATCAAATAAGCAACAACTTCAAATAACTTCAAACAATACTTCATGATAAATCCTCATGCAAACTCAAGCCTCAGCTTCATTGTTACCTGAAACATGTTAATTTTGAAATTATTTTTGGGTCAACAAAAGTTGGTGAGAATTACATAGGTTTTGATAATCGAATAAAAATGTTGTACAATTCAAGTGTCATGGCAAGTCTAGTCCATATGTGAAAACATACTAGAAGTAAATCGAGTGCATAATCAACCCTTGTGACTGTTATAATGTGGTACATCCCATACGCTCATGGTTCACTCGAATATTGTAACATCGCGAATTTCCCCTAATTTTTTTTTTGATAAAAAGAATGTATTGTTTTAAACAATATATGTTTTAAATACCTTAAACTAATAATTATTTGTATCTCGACACTTTTGTACGTTTTAAAAATATTTCGAGTCACTTTCGGGCTTATATAATCATATTATGAATTTAGAATAATATAGTTTTAGGGAAATAATTGCCAAAAAAAGATTTGTGTGGACCGGGACTCGAACCCGCGTCCACAGCCAACCAACACACAGTGACAACCAACTGAGCCAACTATCATCTTGTGTAGTATTTCAGAAGAAAATAAACTTAACACATTCCTTAAATTGATTAGTCAAAGTCTTAGTCAAACAGTCAAAGTCTTAGTCAAATAGTCAATTCATCATAAAACCTTACTTTATGGTGTTGACCAATTTTAATGGCTAATTGACTCCAAAACTAGTATAAAAACCCACCTATGACCCATTATACTTTGCACCTCTAAATCGATTGTTTCAATCCGATTAAACTTTCTCTCATACCTTTCTTCTATAGTCTATTACTTCTACAATTGAAGCTTTGATTATAAGCTCTTGTAATTGGCGAATTGGAAGCTTGATATTCTTTCTTTTTCGTTTTCTTCAATTTGTACTAGCTATGTTGTTGAGTCTTTGGGATTCGCCTCGCATACATTCACAACACTTAGAGGATAATTGTCACACCACGCCTATGGCGGAAACACGTGGCGCGACGGTTCAAAAGTATTAAGCCAAGATTAATGCAAACCACAATAGTAATTAAACAAACGGGCATTTATTCAACGCCGATAATCATGTCAAATTATTCGTACATAATCATAAATTGTTTTTGAAATTAATAAGGAGGCTCCTCCCTTTATCCCTCAGTCCATGGAATAAAGAGATGAGACCCCTTTACGACATTCCAACGCCCGACTTGGAGATTCCCCCGACCCTGCTCGCCATGCTAACCTTCATCATTCAATTACCTGAATGATATGTTTGAAAATCGTCAATATATAAATATTGGTGAGTTCACAGGTTTTGATTTAATAAAACTTTATTAAGTGGGAATATCCTTGTTATGACATTTATAGGAGTTGCAAAGTCCTACAATTTACTTGAGCCTATAACCAAACCAAGACAATTAATAATGCCCCCGCCCCAAGTCGTTACTCAGTATTCCTACTACTTGCTTTCAGAATACGTGCACCCCAGGCATACGCCGATGCATAATCGACGCTATCGATTAGGGGTGGGCCTTGTCAGGCACCAATAGTACTATCCAAATATTCCTTTGGTTTCTCTTTCCTGAATTAATGATTATAGTGGGGAGGTCTCAACCCCGAGTGGCGATCATTACTCAAGTATCCAACCCGTCATACAATCCCAACATATCTTTCCCCCGTAAAACGTTAAATAGTTTAGAAATGGGGCCGTGAGACTCACCTGTAACTGTGCTCGGCTCAAAGAAGAAAATAGTAATGTTTGTGATCCCGCACCTACAATGTTCTAGGCGTATAAGTCACTACACCTATGGTGTATGTGCCTTGGCAAGTTGTACACCCAACTTCCCGACCACGTCTTTATCCCAATTCCCGTTTAATAGTTTCGTATCCTAGGTTCAATGGCGATGGATTACCCTTTCCTTACAAGTCATGTATTATTCTTATTAATATTCTTTGTGACTTGTACAATATTATACTCGACGCGACTCTACCCGACGTATAATTATTTTCCCATTTAAATAATTATACTTAGGATTGTTTCGCTCGATATAATGTGATTTCTTATTATCCGACCCGACTCACTTTGCCACATATTTACTTTCCCATTTAAATAAATATGCTAAGTTCTTGTCGTTCGGTAACATATTCTTAATGCCCGACTAGACTCACCATGCCGTACATTTATTTTCCCATTTAAATAAATGTACTAGGATCTTGTCGGTCATTCACACGTTCCTAGGTATATTTCACCTACTCGTCTTGGTTTTCCTTCTCGCATATCTATTTTCCCATTCAAATAGATATATCAGAATTTCGTCGAAAACGAGCATATGTACAGATACCGTCTCGTGGATACTACTTGTTAAGTTTATGCGTCGTTTAGCGTTTTTAATTCGTTACGTTGTGTTTTCCCTTCCCACGAATATTCTTTCTACACTTAGGAAAGTGTTTCGCATGTTTCACCCTTGTTATATATATATTTTATTTCCTTAAAATATATATGTATATTTTATCTTGTCGTAGTGGCATTTTTCTCATATGTCCGTTTACGTTAGCTCATGTAACTAAGTTCGTTAGTTAGTGTTTTTCATATTTGTTTCCATTGCGCGTCCTTATGGAAGTATTGTTCCTACTTCCGATTCCGAACGTTTATTTCTTGGAAAAATATACTTTGTATGTTTTAGCCCAACTTGTCCAACTTGTAACCCAAAAATGTTTCTGATACTTTTATATTCCCATTTATATAAAAGTATCCTATTTTTGTACAAGTCTTCCCAAGTCTTTATTTTATAAAATCTTATTTTATAAAATCCTTGTGTTACTCCTTTTATTTTTATAAACTTCCATTTTTATAAAAGTACACTTTTTATACAAAATGCCCAAGTATGTTACTAGTATTTACCAACTCAACCTTGGAAAATTATTACTTATACTTTTGACACCAAACTTTCCATTATTGTATTTTTGGACTAATAGTTTCCAAAATATTCATTTTAGTCCTCTAACTTTCAAAGTTACAACATTAATCCCTTATCTTTCCATTGTTGCATTTTTCTACTCTAACTTCCAAAGTTAGCATTTTTCACCTAAATTAGTGGACTTTGAAGATCCATTTTCTTGATGCTTAGTTTTTTTTACTTCATTTTACTTTTAATGATCTTTTAATCCATCCTAGATGCTATTTACATGTTTGTTCCATACTTTAATCCAAAACATCAATTTTTCACTTATTCAAGTGAGTGGACTTTGAATATGGAAACTTTTCATCTATGTTTATTTAACCCATTTTAATTCACTTTTGTCATTAATATATCATCCTATGATGATTAAGATCATCCTTGATTATATCCAAGTCTTTCTCAAAAATCATGTTCCAATCATCATCTCACTCAAGAGTATGTTCATATTTCTACATTCTCTTTAAATATCATATTAATAATATTAAATCCAAGATTTACCCATATTAATGTTCATCCATTTTTATTCTAACAAAACTTAATAAAATCCATTTTATTACCCATTAATGTACAACTTGCTTTCCATAGCACAAAACATGAACATTTAAGAAATAAAACAATGTAATACTTACTACTAGCTCAAGGCTAGGGAAGACAAAGATCTTGGATTTGGGTGAGGTTTAATGTGTTCTTCCAAGTGGGTTAAGCTCCAAGCTCTTGAACACACAAAAGGGGTTTTGAATAATGATGATTTAGAGATGATTTAGAGGTATAAAATTTGAAAGAGAAATGTTTAATGTGGGGGTGAAACTTACGGCCAACAAGAAGGAGAAGAGGAAGAATTTTTGTGATTTCTTCAAGTGTTCTTCAAGTGGGTTATATTATCCTTCTCAATCTTCCAAAGATCATGTGTATCTTGCTTGGATTGGTTGGTGATCTTTGAGTGAGATTATGGAAGATTTGTGAGAGATACTAAAAAAAATCTTGGGGATTATGTGGGAGGGTGTTTGGGCCGAGTTTAGAGAGAGAGAGGGAGGTGGTGAGTTGGTTAATCTTCTACCCAATACTTTTGCATGCAATCTAATCATTTGCAATAATATTATGGATTTTTACAAGAAAACTCAAGTAATCTTCCCTTGAGTGGGCCCTTGGCCGGCCCCTATAGGGTGGTTGGTGGGGTCCACTTTGCTAAATAATACTCCATATTATGTTTAAGTTAATTTCTTTCGGGTACCGCCCGGGTATTCTTGGGTTTTTAACCGTGTGTCACCCAAATATTAAAATACCGTTAATATTCATTAAATTTTGCCCAGTTAAATTACTGATAATTTATTTCGGCTTTTGCCGGGTGAAATTACGTGCTACGCGCGTATCGGGTGCGGTACGCGCACTTTATTCGTTACCGGGAGATTTGTACAATAAGCTTTCACGTATGGCTTTGGGTTTCCAAAACTCATTATATTTTGTGAAAATATTATTTATTTTATGTTCCGGGTGTCCGGAGTTCGTTTCGCTTATTTGAGTTTTACCGGGTAATCGCCAGTGTCCATACCGGATAGTTTTGCTTGCGCATGATCCTATCATGCTTTGCTATTAAACTTATGCATTCCTATGCACTATTTGGGAACTTCTATCTTTCTAAGGCCTCAATTAAATAATCAGCACATAATTACGTTTAATTACGTTAATTGCGTTTAATTAATTAGTACAGAATTACCTTAATTTTGCCGGTTGTTACATTCTCCCCCCGTTAAGAGAATTCCGTCCCGGAATTCACTTCGAGCTCTCCGGTATAGGGGTCTTCTCGAATAGGGCGGGATATTTTTGCTTCATCCGGTCCAGCCTTTCCCACGTGAACTCCGGTCCACGCTTGGCATTCCAACGCACTTTGACCAATCTGATCATACTGCGTCTTAGTTTTTGGACCTTCCAATCGGTTACTTCGATTGGCTCTTCGACGAAGTGTAACTTGTCGTCAATGTGGATTTCGTCTGCGGGGATGATGAGAGTTTCGTCGGATAAGCACTTCTTCAAGTTCGACACGTGGAACGTGTCATGTACACCGTTAAGTTCTTGTGGTAACTTGAGCTTGTACGCTACGGGGCCTACTCTGGACAGGATTTCGAACGGTCCAACATATCGTGGGTTTAGTTTTCCGCGCTTTCCAAAGCGCGCGACACCTTTCCAAGGTGACACCTTTAGTAGGACCCTGTCTCCGACTTGAAATTCCAAAGGCTTTCGTCTCATATCAGCGTAGCTCTTCTGCCGGTCACGTGCCGCTTTGAGACGTTCTCTTATCAGAAAGACCTTATCCGTCGTCTCTTGAACAATTTCGGGCCCGGTAAGTTGCTTTTCACCAACTTCGGCCCAACATAGAGGCGATCTACACTTGCGTCCATATAGAGCTTCAAAAGGTGCAGCTTGAATGCTCGTGTGGTAACTGTTGTTGTACGAAAACTCTACCAGTGGCAAGTGTGTATCCCAATTTCCGCTGAAATCGATTGCGCATGCCCGTAGCATATCTTCAAAGGTCTGGATGGTCCGTTCACTCTGACCATCGGTTTGTGGATGATATGCGGTACTCATATCAAGGCGAGTACCGAGGGCTTCATTCAAACTTTCCCAAAATCTTGAGGTGAAACGACTATCTCGATCGGAGATGATGGAAATAGGTGCACCGTGCTTCGACACAACTTCCTTAATATACAAACGGGTCAGTTTCTCCAACTTATCCGTTTCGCGAATGGGGAGGAAGTGTGCAGATTTTGTCAATCGATCAACGATTACCCAGATCATGTCATGGCCGCTTGTTGTCCTGGGTAACTTGGTAATGAAATCCATAGTAATCCTTTCCCATTTCCATTCCGGTATTTCCGGTTGCTGGAGCAAACCGGAGGGTCTCTGATGCTCGGCCTTGACCTTTGCGCAAGTCAAACATCGCGCAACATATGCCGCTATATCTCTCTTGAAATTCGGCCACCAGTAAAATTCCTTCAAATCATGGAACATCTTGTCTGCTCCAGGGTGAACCGAATATCGCGAACTGTGGGCCTCGGCTAATACCAGTTCACGCAATCCACCGTACACTGGTACCCAAATTCTATTCATGAAATACAGGGCTTGATCCGCTTTTGGCTCCAGTGAATCAACCATCTTCCGCAATCTTTCACCTTTGACATTCTCGGGTTTAAGAGCGTTAGTTTGAGCTTCACGAATCCGGTCAGTCAGGTTCGTGTGGATGGTTAGTCCCAAGGCTCGGACACGCAATGGCTTAACCCGTTCCTTGCGACTCAGGGCGTCGGCTACAACGTTTGCCTTCCCGGGATGGTACTTTATTTCACAATCGTAATCGTTCAATAATTCGACTCATCGCCGTTGTCGCATGTTCAATTCCTTTTGGTCAAAGATGTGCTGCAAACTTTTATGATCAGTGAAGATTGTACACTTGGTTCCGTACAGATAATGTCTCCATATCTTGAGCGCGAATACCACGGCTCCTAATTCCAGATCATGGGTGGTGTAATTCTTCTCGTGAAGTTTTAGCTGTCTGGAAGCATAGGCTATGACCTTCTCTCGCTGCATCAATACACAACCCAATCCCTGGTGAGAGGCGTCACAGTAAACCACGAAGTCTTCCGTTCCATCGGGGAGTGATAGTATCGGGGCGCCACATAACTTATCTTTTAGCAATTGAAACGCTGCTTCCTGCTTTTCCGTCCATTCGAACTTCTTATCCTTTTGGGTTAGCATGGTTAAAGACTGTGCTATCTTAGAAAAGTTCTCGATGAACCTTCTGTAGTAACCCGCAAGGCCAAGAAATTGTCGTACTTCAGTAGGAGTTCTAGGGGCGTCCCAATTCTTGATTGCTTCGATCTTGGCGGGATCGACATGTATACCCTTTTCATTCACTACGTGGCCTAAGAAGTGAACCTCTCGAATCCAAAAGTCACATTTCGAGAACTTGGCATAGAGCTTCTCTTTGCGTAGTACCTCGAGGATTAATCGAAGATGATCCTCGTGTTCTTCCTTAGTGCGTGAGTAGATCAAGATATCATCAATGAAGACGATGACAAATTTGTCCAAGTATGGCTTACACACGCGGTTCATCAAATCCATGAAAACAGCTGGTGCGTTGGTTAGACCGAATGGCATAACCAGGAACTCATAGTGCCCATAACGAGTCCTGAATGCTGTTTTTGGCACGTCTTCTTCTTGGATACGCAACTGATGATAGCCGGACCTTAGATCAATCTTGGAGTAGAAACTGGATCCTTGAAGTTGATCAAACAAATCGTCGATCCTGGGAAGAGGATAGCGATTCTTAATGGTTAACTTGTTCAGTTCTCGATAGTCAATGCACATTCGAAAAGTGCCATCCTTCTTCTTCACAATAAGACGGGAGCTCCCCATGGTGAGAAGCTTGGTCTTATGAAACCTTTGTCCAACAACTCCTGCAGTTGACCAGACAGTTCCTGCATCTCAGAAGGAGCTAGGCGATATGGCGATCGCGCTACAGGTGCAGCTCCTGGAACAAGGTCGATGCGGAACTCGACTTGTCGGGGTGGTGGCAGTCCCGGCAAATCTTCTGGGAACACATCTGGAAAGTCTCTGGCTATAGGAATGTCTTCTAACTTTCGCTCGTCGGCCTTCTTATCTACTACGTGTGCCAAGAATGCGACAAGACCTTTCCTTAGACACTTCCTGGCTTTCATGCTGGTAATAATTCTCAACGGTGTTCCACGCCTTTCCCCTTGGATCGATAGGGTTTCACCTCTTGCGAGGGGAACTTGAATTACTTTGTCATTGCACACAACGACGGCGCGGTGTGCGGATAGCCAATCCATGCCAACGACTATGTCAAAGCTACCCAGTACGACTGGCAATAGATCAATGCCAAACTCGTGACCACAAAGATCCAACTTACAATCCTTCGCTACCTCTCGAGTTTCTATAGTCTTACCGTTAGCCAGTTCGATAGAGTATGGTGTGTCTAGATTACTAGTTTTTAGACCAAGTAATCTTTTAAATTCGACAGATACGAAGCTAAAATCGGCGCCAGTATCAAACAATACTGAAGCATAATGACCATTTAGAGGGAACGTACCAGTGACCACATTTGGATCTTGTCGTGCATCACCGGCACCAATCACGAATGCCCGCCCACGGGCTTGGTTGTTGAGTTTAGGGCAATCCCTCTTCCAATGATCGAGCGATCCACATGAGAAACAGGGCCTCGCTCCTCCGTTCTTTGGCGCTCCTGACCTGCAGTCTTCTGTCTTGTGCCCAGAACGACGGCACTTACCGCAGATCACTTCGTTCTTGCCTTGGTAACCTTGCTTTCCATTATTTCCACGTCCAGTGGCCACATACCCTTTTCCTTTCTTCCCTGAACCTCCTGATGATCCATCCTTTTTCCTTTCATCGCGCTTACGCTTCCTAAACCTTGGCCTATTTCCCTGTTCGCTTGACCCAACGGCTGAACTTGTACCCAGATTCTTACCCTCAACACTGCTGGACTCAGTAAGCTTCAATCCTGATACTTTCCGGATTAGAGTGCCCATTCGGATGGCGTCTTCAGTGAGGCTTAAGGCGAGGTCGATAGCTTCGCGCATGGTTGTAGGTTTGGAAGCAGTGACCATGCCGCGTATCTGTGGGGCCAGTCCGAATAGGTATCTTTCCACCTTCTTGCTTTCCGGGGTAACCAAGCGAGGCACTAACCGGGAGAGATCATGAAATCTGGATGTGTACCCAGCTACATCCGATCCAACCATGGTGAGGTTCCAGAACTCAGTCTCTAGCTTCTGCACTTCACTTGCCGGGCAGTACTCGGCGATCATTAGCTCCTTCAACTCCAACCATGACAAGGAGTAAGCAGCATCATCTCCCAGTGTTTGCACTTGGTTGTTCCACCAGGTTAGAGCTTGGTCCAGGAACAGGTTAGTGGCGTACATGACAGCCTGTCGCGGGGTACAGCTGCTAATACGAATCACGGCTTCGGTCTTCTCGAACCACTTGACTAGTCCGACAGAACCTTCAGTGCCGCCGAAGTTGAGCGGTTTGCAGTCCAGGAAAGCTTTAAACGTGCAGCCACGTTCTCGTGAGGCCGTTTCTGCAATAATAAAGTAACATGTTATATGAGGTAGGAGTTTTACGAAGACTCCTGTTGTATATACCCGAAGTCTTCTTACCGGTAGGGGAGGTTTCGCGTCTGTCGCTCCCTGTTCGATCTCGCGACCTTTCGGTGCGCGTGGCATTGTGTTCTGCGAGAGCTTGGGCGATACGTCCCGAAACTAGGGTTTCAAGCTCCTCGGGTGTCGTGGGTAGTCTTTCATTTCCACTGTTGCTTCGGGTGGCTGGCACCATTTTTCTTCAATATTCAATATCAAAGGTTAATTTGGCGATCATTCATACAATATCGTCATACATAAAGTATAAATTACAACACAACACACGGACACAATAATCATCATAACAACATCACACAATCACAATATAAACAGAACAAGTAATAATAATCGTAGACAATCACAACACATATTTTACCATAAAAAAATTTTCATTAATTTCAATACCATGAGTACAATGATTTGTTCATAATAACAAAAACCGAGGATACCTTCCTCATACATTGCTCCTTTGAAATATACTAGAAACATAATGTCATATACCGGCACAATCCCGCTCGGCTAGGCAAAAATGCAGATGGGTGCTATAACCCATACTGTGTTATCATACTACTACTACTACTACTACTATGTCCGTAAGTGATCTCCCATGTGTCTCTGATGTATCGCTACTGTGGTGGCGGCGGCGGCGGGTACTGATACTGGGGTGCGCACATGCTAATGGTCATACTGATCGCCATAATGCGATCGTACAAGAATTGGCGATGCGCAAAGTGTGCGTCGCCCGTAATCCCACAGTGAGCGTCCATGCTCAGCAACTCCTCAGCATAATGTGCCAGTGCATCCCTGGCATCAATGATCCTGGCCCACATGAGCTGGGCCTGCTGCTCCATCTGACTCACGGTGCGCTGCACCGTGTCGGTGAGGGTCTGGAAATCTCTCTCCAGTGAGATCACCGTGGACCATGCTGGTCCTGACAGTGGGGCCATCCCGTGGGGCTGCGACGGCCCAGGGATGTCAGTATACGTCGGCTGGGACGGGCCGACGATATCAGGTATGGGTAGGGGTGTGAAGGGTAGGGCAAAGCCCGGTAGTCCGGTGAGGTAGTAGGGTGGTACCTGGTACGGGTCTCCCGCACCTAGAGTATACGGTGCGAACGGGGGTATCAGAAATGGGGCTCCTGCATCCATGGTAAATGGTGCAGGTGGTGGTGTAGGGAGCATCTCGGGTAGGGGTGGTAGTGTGGGAAAAGTGGTGATGGGTAGTGTCCTGGATACGGGTGAGGGGACTATAAGCTCGGCGAGTGGGACCATGAGAGGCTGGGTGACAGTGACCCACTCTGGAGCGGATATCACAGTGGTAGGGGTGGGAGGGCTAGCAGTGGCGTGAGCTGCCAAGCCTGCTCGGTGCAGCTCAGAACTACGGGCTGAGCTGCCCTCAAGGATGTGCCCAGTAGAAGCTGGCCCATCCTGTGGTACGGGCTCGGGCATGGCGGGTAGGGCGGCTGGGGTAGTGGTGGCGTGTCCTATCATCGGAGCGACGTGCTCCTCCTGGTCTGCTGGTGGGATCGGCACAGCAATGTGCTCTACCGATGCGGTCGACTCATCATCGGAGTCGTCCGAAATCCACCCGTTGTGTCCTCGGCAGACAGGCACGAGCCTCATGCCTGAGGGAACGGGGATGAGTGGGGTGGGTAAGGGCTCACGATCGACAGGTGCGCGTCGGTCGTATGGAGACTCAACAGTCTCCGACTGCGTAGGGATAGGCCTCGAAGGACCTGCACAGCCTACAGGGAAGTCCCTGACGGCTCGGATGGGAAGTGCTGGCAGTGGTGCTGCCTGGAATGGCACTAGAGGCAAGTCAGCCTCGGCCATCGGTAGGTCGGCCACGGCGGCCACGTCGCCTCCAGCGGGGGCCCACGCTGGGTCCTCGCTCGGGTCTGTCTCGTCGGAGCTATCTCCGTCTGCACCCTCCATGGCGGCATCAACCTCCATCTCGTCATCCTCAGGATCGAGTATCACCACCTCGATCGGCTCTGCTGGCGGTGCTGGGATGATCTGAATGCTACTGTCGTAGCTCGGTGCTATGCTCCCTGCGTCTGACATCCTGGCAAAAGAACCGTACTAATATTTAAGTATTATTCGTTAGGTAGTTAAGGAACATATCTACGGTACTCTTCCTAACCTTCTAACACAAAAATAATACGTATTCTTACCATGGCTAGCTTGGTCGGAATCTCCATATACCCAAATGGTCGTTGGAAAAATTTAGTTTATAGTGTTTCGCATTTATTTTGAAAGCTTTTGAACCAAATCCGGTTATAGTTTAGATTTTAAAAATGCTAATTCGCTATAACCTTGGCTCTGATACCACTTTCTGTCACACCACGCCTATGGCGGAAACACGTGGCGCGACGGTTCAAAAGTATTAAGCCAAGATTAATGCAAACCACAATAGTAATTAAACAAACGGGCATTTATTCAACGCCGATAATCATATCAAATTATTCGTACATAATCATAAATTGTTTTTGAAATTAATAAGGAGGCTCCTCCCTTTATCCCTCAGTCCATGGAATAAAGAGATGAGACCCCTTTACGACATTCCAACGCCCGACTTGGAGATTCCCCCGACCCTGCTCGCCATGCTAACCTTCATCATTCAATTACCTGAAAGATATGTTTGAAAATCGTCAATATATAAATATTGGTGAGTTCACAGGTTTTGATTTAATAAAACTTTATTAAGTGGGAATATCCTTGTTATGACATTTATAGGAGTTGCAAAGTCCTACAATTTACTTGAGCCTATAACCAAACCAAGACAATTAATAATGCCCCCGCCCCAAGTCGTTACTCGGTATTCCTACGACTTGCTTTCAGAATACGTGCACCCCAGGCATACGCCGATGCATAATCGACGCTATCGATTAGGGGTGGGCCTTGTCAGGCACCAATAGTACTATCCAAATATTCCTTTGGTTTCTCTTTCCTGAATTAATGATTATAGTGGGGAGGTCTCAACCCCGAGTGGCGATCTTTACTCAAGTATCCAACCCGTCATACAATCCCAACATATCTTTCCCCCGTAAAACGTTAAATAGTTTAGAAATGGGGCCGTGAGACTCACCTGTAACTGTGCTCGGCTCAAAGAAGAAAATAGTAAAGTTTGTGATCCCGCACCTACAATGTTCTAGGCGTATAAGTCACTACACCTATGGTGTATGTGCCTTGGCAAGTTGTACACCCAACTTCCCGACCACGTCTTTATCCCAATTCCCGTTTAATAGTTTCGTATCCTAGGTTCAATGGCGATGGATTACCCTTTCCTTACAAGTCATGTATTATTCTTATTAATATTCTTTGTGACTTGTACAATATTATACTCGACGCGACTCTACCCGACGTATAATTATTTTCCCATTTAAATAATTATACTTAGGATTGTTTCGCTCGATATAATGTGATTTCTTATTATCCGACCCGACTCACTTTGCCACATATTTACTTTCCCATTTAAATAAATATGTTAAGTTCTTGTCGTTCGGTAACATATTCTTAATGCCAGACTAGACTCACCATGCCGTACATTTATTTTCCCATTTAAATAAATGTACTAGGATCTTGTCGGTCATTCACACGTTCCTAGGTATATTTCACCTACTCGTCTTGGTTTTCCTTCTCGCATATCTATTTTCCCATTCAAATAGATATACCAGAATTTCGTCGAAAACGAGCATATGTACAGATACCGTCTCGTGGATACTACTTGTTAAGTTTATGCGTCGTTTAGCGTTTTTAATTCGTTACGTTGTGTTTTCCCTTCCCACGAATATTCTTTCTACACTTAGGAAAGTGTTTCGCACGTTTCACCCTTGTTATATATATATTTTATTTCCTTAAAATATATATGTATATTTTATCTTGTCGTAGTGGCATTTTTCTCATATGTCCGTTTACGTTAGCTCATGTAACTAAGTTCGGTAGTTAGTGTTTTTCATATTTGTTTCCATTGCGCGTCCTTATGGAAGTATTGTTCCTACTTCCGATTCCGAACGTTTATTTCTTGGAAAAATATACTTTGTATGTTTTAGCCCAACTTGTCCAACTTGTAACCCAAAAATGTTTCCGATACTTTTATATTCCCATTTATATAAAAGTATCCTATTTTTGTACAAGTCTTCCCAAGTCTTTATTTTATAAAATCTTATTTTATAAAATCCTTGTGTTACTCCTTTTATTTTTATAAACTTCCATTTTTACTAGTATTTACCAACTCAACCTTGGAAAATTATTACTTATACTTTTGACACCAAACTTTCCATTATTGTATTTTTGGACTAATAGTTTCCAAAATATTCATTTTAGTCCTCTAACTTTCAAAGTTACAACATTAATCCCTTATCTTTCCATTGTTGCATTTTTCTACTCTAACTTCCAAAGTTAGCATTTTTCACCTAAATTAGTGGACTTTGAAGATCCATTTTCTTGATGCTTAGTTGTTTTTACTTCATTTTACTTTTAATGATCTTTTAATCCATCCTAGATGCTATTTACATGTTTGTTCCATACTTTAATCCAAAACATCAATTTTTCACTTATTCAAGTGAGTGGACTTTGAATATGGAAACGTTTTATCTATGTTTATTTAACCCATTTTAATTCACTTTTGTCATTAATATATCATCTTATGATGATTAAGATCATCCTTGATCATATCCAAGTCTTTCTCAAAAATCATGTTCCAATCATCATCTCACTCAAGAGTATGTTCATATTTCTACATTCTCTTTAAATATCATATTAATAATATTAAATCCAAGATTTACCCATATTAATGTTCATCCATTTTTATTCTAACAAAACTTAATAAAATCCATTTTATTACCCATTAATGTACAACTTGCTTTCCATAGCACAAAACATGAACATTTAAGAAATAAAACAATGTAATACTTACTACTAGCTCAAGGCTAGGGAAGACAAAGATCTTAGATTTGGGTGAGGTTTAATGTGTTCTTCCAAGTGGGTTAAGCTCCAAGCTCTTGAACACACAAAAGGGGTTTTGAATAATGATGATTTAGAGATGATTTAGAGGTATAAAATTTGAAAGAGAAATGTTAAATGTGGGGGTGAAACTTACGGCCAACAAGAAGGAGAAGAGGAAGAATTTTTGTGATTTCTTCAAGTGTTCTTCAAGTGGGTTATATTATCCTTCTCAATCTTCCAAAGATCATGTGTATCTTGCTTGGATTGGTTGGTGATCTTTGAGTGAGATTATGGAAGATTTGTGAGAGATACTAAAAAAAATCTTGGGGATTATGTGGGAGGGTGTTTGGGCCGAGTTTAGAGAGAGAGAGGGAGGTGGTGAGTTGGTTAATCTTCTACCCAATACTTTTGCATGCAATCTAATCATTTGCAATAATATTATGGATTTTTACAAGAAAACTCAAGTAATCTTCCCTTGAGTGGGCCCTTGGCCGGCCCCTATAGGGTGGTTGGTGGGGTCCACTTTGCTAAATAATACTCCATATTATGTTTAAGTTAATTTCTTTCGGGTACCGCCCGGGTATTCTTGGGTTTTTAACCGTGTGTCACCCAAATATTAAAATACCGTTAATATTCATTAAATTTTGCCCAGTTAAATTACTGATAATTTATTTCGGCTTTTGCCGGGTGAAATTACGTGCTACGCGCGTATCGGGTGCGGTACGCGCACTTTATTCGTTACCGGGAGATTTGTACAATAAGCTTTCACGTATGGCTTTGGGTTTCCAAAACTCATTATATTTTGTGAAAATATTATTTATTTTATGTTCCGGGTGTCCGGAGTTCGTTTCGCTTATTTGAGTTTTACCGGGTAATCGCCAGTGTCCATACCGGATAGTTTTGCTTGCGCATGATCCTATCATGCTTTGCTATTAAACTTATGCATTCCTATGCACTATTTGGGAGCTTCTATCTTTCGAAGGCCTCAATTAAATAATCAGCACATAATTACGTTTAATTACGTTAATTGCGTTTAATTAATTAGTACAGAATTACCTTTAATTTGCCGGTTGTTACAATAATTCACCTTAGCCAATGTGAGTTTACGTAGCCATGTTTATGCAATTCTTTATACTTGCAACATTATACTTAAGCAATTCTACATACATGTCTAGTTGTAATGTTTAATGCCTCATGATTTAGACAACAACAACAGTTTCAACAAGTTTCAACAATACATAATCATTAGCTATGGCCAAGCTGGCGATACTCAATAATAGATCTATTGGATTGACAATCCCACCTAGATTCGTTGACCATCTTTTATGGGGAGCGCGGGTGATTGTTATCGTTCCAACATATTATTAAGGTGAACCGTGGATGACGGGATGGACCTAAACTAGTCGGAGGTTTGATTATCTCGATTCAACATTTCATGTTTATTCATGTAGACTTAAACTTACGATAGACATATGAATTGCTAAACTTTTATACTTAAACTTAATTGCTTGACATGGCTTATGTATTCTCACCAACTTCTAGTTGACCCCCTCATTTTTACAAACTCAACAGGAAATAATGATGCTTGAAGTCTAGAGCTAGCATGAGGAGACAATTTGAAGTTTATGCTTTGTTTGGCTTTTTGATGTATTAGAATTTCATTCAAGACTTGTTATGTATTTTCAATTTTGGATATTTTACTTTAAATAAATTTCAATTAAAACTTGAATACCATGTGCTACTATATACTCATTCTTACGTGACACCTCGATGTTTCCGCCATCGGTTGGGGTGTTACAGATTGGTATCAGAGCCTTGGTTATAGGGAATTAGGTTATTAGAAAAATAATCTAGACTATAACCTTAGGGATTTAAAACAGTACTTGCTTCTCTTACTTGTAACCCTAATTGCTTCCTTAATCTTATCCCTATCCTACACCTCATACAACCCTAAGCCTTACAAGTGACTGCTCTTATTCGTCTGCTGCAATCCTAATCCACCATTAGATTAATAGGACAAAATCCTCAGGTTTAGCCTGAACCACCTTGAGATCTCGTCGAAGTTCTAGATTTTAATAACGAACACGTGCAATCTGGAAGGGTGAACGCCTGTATTCTGAGTCTTCTGTCTAGGCTGGCATTGCGCATATATCCCAATCAGACGAGGGACCCGGATGCCTACCTGGGAATTCTCGGGATGAGTGTTCACTTATAGGCTAAAGCATGTCTTCACTATGTTATTAGAATCTAGAAGTTTTGATAAGTCAACGTTTTCGTTTATTCGTTTTAATTAATGAATAAATGATTACACTCACTTTCCTTAAACTAAGCTCTAAAATCTCAAAATTTTACAGCTTAAATCAATCTCATTTCATAACCATCTATGGATTTCACAATCACACTTCACCTTACCATCTTAGACACTTTTTAAATATTCAACACCCTACCCAAATCATATTATTTCATTTCTCCACATGTTACTTATTTTTAAAAACTATAACCTCATACCTTAGCACAAACTAAAGATTTCTAAATCCTGTTGTATTTTCATTACCTAGTAACTTTACAAAGTACATATTTTTGTCAAAAGATGTCCTCGAACTTAAATTCAATTGTTTATTTATTGACGTAACAAACAATTTTCTATATAATGCTTTAAACTATTAAAAATCACTTAATAGAACCTTGATCTTCAAAACCTAATGTCATGTTTGAAATCTCCAACTAACGGGAATATTTTAATCAAAAGCCCACTTAGCTTGTACTATTTAACAACTTTTGCTTTATGTATAAAACCAATTTTTAAAATAAGATTTTTTTTATCCATAGGAATAATATCTAGTCTCTAAATTCTCCATCGACACTCACTCATTTTCAACTTGTTCAAAATTTTACAATATTTGGCATATATCACAATAATGTTTTCTTATACACTTGATTATAACCTTTGATCCAAACCCCAAAATTTACACTGCTACATAATCTCCTTACTATAAAATAAACTCTTTAGCAACTATCTTCACATTCACTATCTCTCACAACCTTGATTCTGCTTCAAGATTTTTCATCATCCTCTCAAGAACTAAATTCATATCCTTCACCTTCTCAAACATGAACTAGTTACCCATGATAACCAAACTATTGAAACTTGGTTGTGTGTTGCATCAAACTTAATCCTTAGTTATACATGAGGATTCGATTATCTACCATATTTAAACATTTGATACTAGAAATCATGGAATATAAACTATTTGCTATAGACACACCTAGAGTCATTAACCTTGTCTAGGACAACACTATTACAACTCGCATGCTATGCTTGATACTTGATTGTTTATATGTACATATTATCAATTTGCAATTTATGTGTGAAATAATTGGTACACTTAATCAAACAACTGGTAGAGGATGAAGTACTTGCTCAACAGTAGGTTGAGTACCAAATAACCTACTCAACGATTGGTAGAGGTCATCATGCCTGCTCAACAGTCGGTAGAGGCCCTACAACCTGCTCAACGACTGGTAGAGGCTATCGCACCTGCTCAACAATCAGTAGAGGTTCTTACTCACTGACTGGTAGAAGTCTTTTTTTTCCTACTCAACAGTTGGACTCATTTTTGGATACATTGTAAACGATTCAATCACGAGGTTATTTTGCATTACTTACATGAGTGTTTAGAGTCATAGAAGGACACAAAACCCTAATGTAAGGTAAATTGGTGATTGCGGTCCGGAACGTAATCATGAATTTACACGTACGTTAAGGTAGTGTGAAATTCTAATAAGGTTTTAGTAGTTCATTTGGTTTTCATATAGCCAATCAATTCATACATTTCTTATAAGATTCCTAAAACATAAGTTTAGTATTTTGCTAGATTCTTATGCTTCTTGCTACTTCAGACGAACCTAATCCAATCCTTAAAACTCACATCTCAAACCTCTTATCCAAATTATTCGAAACAAATTATTCTATTACCTATAAATTCATGTCGTGCCGTAACCCAAACCACAGCTGCCTTAATTTCTACCTAATCAACCTCAAACCTGTGTTTTTAATAACTTTGGGACGAAGTTTCCAAAAGTAGGGGAGACTGTAACATCGCGAATTTCCCCTAATTTTTTTTTTGATAAAAAGAATGTATTGTTTTAAACAATATATGTTTTAAATACCTTAAACTAATAATTATTTGTATCTCGACACTTTTGTACGTTTTAAAAATATTTCGAGTCACTTTCGGGCTTATATAATCATATTATGAATTTAGAATAATATAGTTTTAGGGAAATAATTGCCAAAAAAAGATTTGTGTGGACCGGGACTCGAACCCGCGTCCACAGCCAACCAACACACAGTGACAACCAACTGAGCCAAATATCTTCTTGTGTAGTATTTCAGAAGAAAATAAACTTAACACATTCCTTAAATTGATTAGTCAAAGTCTTAGTCAAACAGTCAAAGTCTTAGTCAAACAGTCAAAGTCTTAGTCAAATAGTCAATTCATCATAAAACCTTACTTTATGGTGTTGACCAATTTTAATGGCTAATTGACTCCAAAACTAGTATAAAAACCCACCTATGACCCATTATACTTTGCAACTCTAAATCGATTGTTTCAATCCGATAAACTTTCTCTCATACCTTTCTTCTATAGTCTATTACTTCTACAATTGAAGCTTTGATTATAAGCTCTTGTAATTGGCAAATTGGAAGCTTGATATTCTTTCTTTTTCGTTTTCTTCAATTTGTACTAGCTACGTTGTTGAGTCTTTGGGATTCGCCTCGCATACATTCACAACACTTAGAGGATAATTCACCTTAGCCAATGTGAGTTTACGTAAACATGTTTATGCAATTCTTTATACTTGCAACATTATACTTAAGCAATTCTACATACATGTCTACTTGTAAACTTTAATGCCTCATGATTTAGACAACAACAACAGTTTCAACAAGTTTCAACAATACATAATCATTAGTTATGGCCAAGCTGGCGATACTCAATAATAGATCTATTGGATTGACAATCCCACCTAGATTCGTTGACCATCTTTTATGGGGAGCGCGGGTGATTGTTATCGTTCCAACATATTATTAAGGTGAACCGTGGATGACGGGATGGACCTAAACTAGTCGGAGGTTTGATTATGTCGATTCAACATTTCATGTTTATTCATGTAGACTTAAACTTACGATAGACATATGAATTGCTAAACTTTTATACTTAAACTTAATTGCTTGACATGGCTTATGTATTCTCACCAACTTCTAGTTGACCCCCCCATTTTACAAACTCAACAGGAAATAATGATGCTTGAAGTCTAGAGCTAGCATGAGGAGACAATTTGAAGTTTATGCTTTGTTTGGCTTTTTTTATGCTTTGTTTGGCTTTTTGATGTATTAGAATTTCATTCAAGACTTGTTATGTATTTTCAATTTTGGATATTTTACTTTAAATAAATTTCAATTAAAACTTGAATACCATGTGCTACTGTATACTCATTCTTACGTGAGACCTCGATGTTTCCGCCATCGGTTGGGGTGTTACAAATATGTTATGCGATAACAAACACCCACGCTACCTTTGTTGGAGGCACGTATCCGGGTGGGATTGTCAGTCCAATAGATCTATCATTGTATACCGTCGGCTGATCAATGTTAATGATTATGCTAGAATTGTGCTTACCCTAGTCATGTTCAAGACATAATGCAACATAGAAAAACACATAGACACTTTGATGATTGAATTGCATATAGAATGTTGTAACATGTTTCACCCTAAAAACGGTGATAAATAGAAAAAGGGGCTATGTAAAACTCACCTTAGCAAAATGTAATATCTCTTGAAAAATAGAATAGTGTGTTGCCCAAATATGCCAAGTATTACCCTATAAATAAGGTAATAAATATGTCTAAGTCTATCTAGTCTACAAATATACTCTAGGGCTTCGAATTCGGGATAAGTGCTCGTTTGATTAATAAATAAAATGTTTGAATAATTTTTATAAATTTTAAATTAAAGATGGTCACAATAATAAGTTTTAAGTATAAAAATAATTTTTATAAAATTATTTTCTTAAAAATAGAATATTAAATCTATTTATTTCAAATTGTCAAAATATAACTTTAATATTTAAAAAAAATACTAAAATTAAATAATTATTAAATTAAAAATTGTATTTCTGTTCAAAATAAATAGAAATAATTGATATAAAATTTTGGTGAAAAATATTGAAAAATGAATTTATTATGATTTATATATGATTAAAACTAACAAAAATTAATTAAAAATATTAAATAAATGATTTTTCAGAAATAAAAATCATTTTAGAAAAGTTTATTGTTATAAAAACTCAGAATAATTTTTGTGGAAATTTATAAAATTGTTTTGATATTTTTATAGAATTTTATAAATAAAATAGAATAAACTTGAATTATTATTATATATATTAAATAAATAAATTTTTGAAAACTATAAATTGTATGTTAAACTTTTTCATTAGATTAACATAAAATAATTTTTGTAGAATTTATAAAAGAGTTTAAGTATTTTAAAATGAATTTTTAAAAATATAAAGGAATATATATATATATATATATATATATATATATATATATATTTGTTCAATAAAAAAAATGTTGTTGATGCCGTGGTTCGAACCCGGGCCCTTGGCCGGTTCATTGGTTTTCAATCACAAGCCCACACCAACTGGTCTGGACCCTGAGAACGTTTAATCTCTGATTATTATAATTATATACAATAAGGAAAATCAACTTTATTTTCAATTAAAAATGAAAAGGATAAAACCGGTTTGGAAGGGACTCGAACCCGTGTGGCTTCGTTAAACAACATCAGACACAACCACTTGATCTAGATCAGTGGTTGTGTTTGATTTCAGTTTATTTTAAATATATAACATACGCTAATACAGTGATCTTCCCCAATTCGAATGAACGAGCCCTAGCTTTTCTAATTGGAAAAATCACACAACAATAACCCAATTAACCTTAGGGTTATTGTTGTGTGTATGCCGAAGATCAAAACCCACTGAAGAAGTGATACTTACAATTACGAATTGAATACGAATGCTCAGTCAACGCTCGAAGTCAAACACGAACAAAATGACTCAAGAACAGTGAATGATTTAGAAATTGGGGGTTGAGAAAGAGTGTTCGGCGAGTTGTGAATGTTCAGTTATGTCCAATTTATAGTGGGATGGTCTGGATCGATGAATTGGAAGGTTTGACCACAACTTAAATGAGTGACGCGTATACGAGTATAATTGGTATGATTTAAATGATAATTGTACGTGTGTTGACTCGTAATGGACCGGTAATCACGATCACATGTCAATCCAGGATCAATTACGCGTTCAAGAAAGCTAATTAAGGAAGTTTGTTGTCACAGTTGACTTCCCTAGTCAACTGTGAAGAACCAAAGTCGTGTTAAATTAATTATAAGCTGGGAATAAAACAATAAGTTGGTGTGGATCAGATGGTTATGTGTGTTGTGCTAAAGACCCGGCTTGGGGCGCGGGTTCGAGTCCCGGCCCAAGCAATGTATTTTTTTACATTTAATTTATATGTATATTATGTATAATTATTATAGTATTAGGGTTCCAAAAAATGCCACAATAATAATTAAATGCGAACAATAATCATGAAATTTGACGTTTTTATTCATGATAAAATGTAACGTACAAGTATAAATGCGTAATGTTACAGTCTCCCCTACTTTTAGGAACTTCGTCCTGAAGTTGGAGTTGGAGAGTCTGGTGGAAAGAGATGTGGGTACTTAGACTTCATCTGGTCTTTACGTTCCCAAGTGAACTCTGGACCTCGTTTAGATTCCCAACGAACCTTAACGATCGGAATGCGACTGTGCTTGAGTTTCTTGACTCCAGTATCAACAATCTCGACGGGTTTCTCGATAATGTGCATAATTTCATCAATCTGCACATCTTCAAGAGGAACATGGAGGTTCTCATCTGCTAAGCATTTCTTGAGATTCGAAACATGAAAGGTCGGGTGAACATTGCTTAGCTCAGGTGGAAGATCAAGTTTGTAAGCCACTTTTCCAACTCTGTCAAGAATTTTGAATGGGCCTACGTATCGAGGAGCTAGTTTTCCCTTTCTACCGAAACGAATCACTCCTTTCCAAGGGGATACCTTAAGAAGTACAAGGTCCCCAACTTGAAATTCCAAGGGTTTACGACGTTTATCAGCATAGCTCTTCTGACGACTTCTAGCCTTGAGAAGATTATCCTGAATGAGTTGGATTTTGTCAGTGGTTTCCTGGATTAGTTCGGGTCCAGTGATCCGGGCTTCACCAACCTCAGTCCAACAGACAGGTGAACGACATTTACAACCATAGAGTGCCTCGAAAGGAGCCATGTTAATGCTGGCGTGATAACTGTTGTTGTATGAAAACTCGACCAAAGGAAGATGAGAATCCCATGCGCCACCAAAATCGATGACACATGCCCTGAGCATATCCTCAAGTGTCTGGATGGTCCGTTCAGTCTGACCATCTGTTTGAGGGTGATAAGCAGTACTCAGGTTCAACTTGGTACCCAAAGCATCTTGTAAAGAATCCCAAAAATGAGAGGTGAAACGACCATCACGATCCGAGATAATGTCCAAAGGTATACCATGACGACATACGATTTCGCTTACGTACATCATTGCCAACCTTTCCACAGAATACTTCTCACGAATAGGTAAAAAGTGGGCTGACTTGGTCAAGCGATCGACGATTACCCAAATGCTGTCAAAACCTTTGGGTGTACGAGGGAGTTTTGTGATGAAGTCCATTGCTATGCTCTCCCATTTCCATACAGGAATTTCTTGTTGTTCGAGCATACCAGATGGTCGTTGATGTTCAGCCTTGAACTTTGAACAAGTGAGGCATTTTGCAACGAAAAGAGCAATATCTTTCTTCATACCAGGCCACCAATATGAATAACGGAGATCTTGGTACATCTTGTCAACTCCAGGATGAATAGAATAACGAGACTTATGAGCCTCGTTCATGAGAAAGGTACGAAGATCATCACGGTCAGGAATCCAAAGTTGATTAAGAAAATAGAGTAGACCATCACATTTGGTTTCAAGTTGAGTCTCAGCACCACAAGACATCTCGTCGTACATGTTACCTTGGGTGACTGAAGTATGTTGAGCGTGGAGGATACGATCCTGAAGATCAGTACGAACTCTCGCACAATGAAGTTTGATGCGCTCCTTACGACTGAGTGCGTCAGCCACAACATTCGCTTTGCCAGGATGGTAGCGAATTTCGCAATCATAGTCGTTAAGTAACTCAACCCAACGTCGTTGCCTCATGTTAAGATTTTTCTGGTCGAAGAGATGTTGGAGACTTTTGTGGTCCGTGAAAACCACACATTTAGTCCCATAAAGGTAGTGTCTCCAAATCTTAAGAGCAAAGACAACAGCGCCCAACTCATGATCATGGGTGGTATAATTCTTTTCGTGAGTCTTGAGTTGTCTAGACGCATAAGCAATAACCTTTCCTCGTTGCATGAGAACACAACCAAGACCTTGGTTTGATGCATCACAATAGACCACGAAATCATCATTGCCATCAGGTAGAGACAGGATAGGAGCTTCACAGAGTTTCAGCTTAAGAGTTTCAAATGCTTCCTCTTGCTTTGGTCCCCACTCATAGGGTTTACCCTTGTGAGTTAAGGCAGTGAGAGGAACAACGATCTTAGAGAAGTTGGCAATGAATCGACGATAATAACCAGCCAAACCAAGGAAAGAACGGACTTCTGTTGGAGTTTTAGGAACACTCCATTCCTTCACAGCTTCGATCTTTGCAGGATCAACATGAATTCCGTTCATATCAATGACATGCCCCAAAAATTGAACTTCCTTAAGCCAAAATTCACATTTCGAGAACTTGGCATACAGTTGTTCTTTCTTTAGGAGACCAAAAATGGAGTGAAGATGTTGTTCATGATCGGACTTTGATTTCGAGTAAATCAAAATGTCATCGATGAAGACGATCACGAATTTGTCGAGGTAGGGTCTACAAACTCGATTCATTAAATCCATAAACACTGCGGGAGCGTTGGTCAATCCAAAAGGCATGACCATGAATTCATAGTGACCATAACGTGTACGAAAGGCTGTCTTGGGAATATCTTCATCGTGGACTCTAAGCTGATGATAACCAGAACGAAGATCAATCTTCGAGAAGTGGGTTGCTCCTTGAAGTTGATCGAAAAGATCGTCAATCCTAGGCAATGGATAACGATTCTTGATGGTGAGTTTGTTGAGTTCGCGATAGTCGATACACATTCTAAGAGACCCATCTTTCTTCTTAACGAACAAGATAGGGGCTCCCCATGGAGAAGAACTGGGGCGAATGAAACCTTTATCAGAAAGTTCCTGTAGTTGACTGGCAAGTTCTTTCATCTCAGAGGGTGCAAGACGATAAGGAGCTTTGGCGACAGGATTAGCACCAGGAACAAGATAAATTCTAAATTCCACTTGTCGAGCAGGAGGCAAACCAGGTAAATCCTCTGGGAAGACTTCAGGATAGCCCCGAATGATTGGAATGTCTTGGATACTTTTGCCTTTGTCCTTCTTTTCTATCACGTTAGCTAAGAAGGCTGTATACCCCTTTCGTAAGTATTTTTGGGCAGTAGTACAAGACATGAGCTTAAGCTCGCTACAAGGCTTCTCACCATAGATCTTCAAAATCTCACCAGATTCGAGAGGAATGCGTATGACTTTCTCAAAACATAGAATTTCAGCACGATGGGTTGACAACCAGTCCATGCCTACTATGACATCAAAACTTCCAAGATGCATAGGGATGAGATCGATAGAGAAAGTATGATCGTCGAGGTTCAACACACAGTTACGAATAATAGAATCGATCGAGATAGACTTCCCATTAGCTACCTCTACCACTAAAGGTTCCTCTAGGTTAGTTTGGGGTAAGTTAAGTAAAGGTTCAAACTTTAGTGATACAAATGACTTATCAGCTCCCGAATCAAATAATATAGATGCATAGTGGTTATTAATGAGAAACGTACCATTCACCACCTCGTTGTTGTCACGGGCCTGGTTAGCATTGAGGTTGTAGGCGCGACCTCGAGCACCTTGGTTCTGGTTGCAGTTCTGGTTTTGGTTGCGGTTTTGGTTCTGGTTCTGGTTTTGGTTACGATTGGGGCAATTGTTGATATAGTGATCAGGGCTGCCACACTCGTAGCACTGACCACGAGCAGGCCTGTTGTTTTGTTGGTTAGGAGCTGGGGCATTGTTGTTTTGGGCAGCAGGAGGAGTTCAGCAGATGTTCACAAGGTGACCATACCTTTGACACTTGGTGCAAAAACGACATGGCACCTGTGTTGGATGATGGTATTTGCAAGTATTGCACAAGGGGTAAGGTCCGGTGTATGGTTTCTTGGCTGGGTTTTGTGTTGTAGGTGGGGTGGTAGCAACCATGTAGTTCCTAGCCTTGCGCTTCTTGTTGCTTGAGGTCTCGGGTTTAACCTCAATAGCGGGCTGAGGAGTGTCTTCTGCAGCAGTCTTCTTAGTGCCCTTGCGGAAGAGAGTACCGTTCTTCACATGATTATCAGTAAGAGTAGCCGCCAGATGTTTGGCTTCTTCCAAGGTGGCAGGATTCCTTCCCCACACCGTGTCCTGGATTTGCATGGGTAGACCACCGATATACTTCTCGATGGCTACAGGCAGGGGAGTGACTTTGTGGGGCAACAATAAGCTAAGCTCGTGAAAGCGGGTATTGTAGGCAAGGTTTTCCCCACTATCTTGAGCAAGGGTGTGGAACTCATCTTCTAGCTTCTTAACCTCTTTGCGAGGACAAAACTCATCCTTCATAACCTCCTTGACTTGATCCCATGTCATAGCAAGTGCAACTTCGGCCCCACGGGTGCGCTTTTCCTCATTCCACTAAGTGAGTGCTCGTTTGTGAAGAACACTCATGGCGTAACGAACCTTAAAGTTGTCGGGGCACTCACTGTTGATGAAGGTATTCTCAATACCCTCAAACCATTGTAGGAGTCCTGTAGCTCCTTCTTCTCCACTGAACTTTGGGGGATTACAGGAATTAAAGTGCTTAAGAGTACAGGCTGGGAGACCATTCCCGTTCCCATTGTGGTTTCCATTTCCATTACCGTTGCCATTACCGTTCCCGTTGCCGTTACCGTTCATCTGGATGACTTGAGCTAGTAAACTGGGAACCAGAGTCGCGATTTGCTGCGCCATTTGTTGAGAAATGATCGCAGCCAGTTGGGCATCGACACCATTGTTGTTGTTGTTATTGTTGTTGTTGTGGTTAGCGTCATGGTTGTTGCTATTCACTTTATCTTGATTGTCACCATTGTTAAGGCGAGTGCTGCGACGTGGAGGCATGATCTGTAAGAGACACAATGAAATGAATGAGATTATATAAGGAATGTAATCATTTATTCATTAATTAAAACGAATAAACGAAAACGTTGACTTATCAAAGATTCTAAATTCTAATAACATATGAAGACATGCTTTAGCCTATAAGTGAACACTCATCCCGAGAATTCCTAGGTAGGCATCCGGGTCCCTCGTCTGATTGGGATATATGCGCAATGCCAACCTAGACAAAAGACTCAGAATACAGGCGTTCACCCTTCCAGATTGCACGTGTTCGTTATTAAAATCTAGAACTTCGACGAGATCTCAAGGGGGTTCAGGTTAAACCTGAGGATTTTGTCCTATTAATCTAATGGTGGATCAGGATTGCAGCAGACGAATAAGAGTAGGTCACTTGTAGGCTTAGGGTTATATAGGATAGGGATAGGATTAAGGAAGCAATTAGGATTTCAAGTAAGAGAAGCAAGTACTGTTTAAGTCCCTAAGGTTATAGTCTAGATTATTTTCTAATAACCTAATTCCCTATAACCAAGGCTCTGATACCAATCTGTAACACCCCAACCGATGGCGGAAACATCAGGATGTCACGTATTGATGATTGTTTCAGTAGCACATGGTATAAATTGAATTTTAAATAATTTATTCAAAACATAAATATCCAAAATAAAGTGATGTCTAGGAATTTAAATACATGATATCAAATAAGCAACAACTTCAAATAACTTCAAACAATACTTCATGATAAATCCTCATGCAAACTCAAGCCTCAGCTTCATTGTTACCTGAAACATGTTAATTTTGAAAATATTTTTGGGTCAACAAAAGTTGGTGAGAATTACATAGGTTTTGATAATCGAATAAAAATGTTGTACAATTCAAGTGTCATGGCAAGTCTAGTCCATATGTGAAAACATACTAGAAGTAAATCGAGTGCATAATCAACCCTTGTGACTGTTATAATGTGGTACATCCCATACGCTCATGGTTCACTCGAATATGTTATGCGATAACAAACACCCACGCTACCTTTGTAGGAGGCACGTATCCGGGTGGGATTGTCAGTCCAATAGATCTATCATTGTATACCGTCGGCTGATCAATGTTAATGATTATGCTAGAATTGTGCTTACCCTAGTCATGTTCAAGACATAATGCAACATAGAAAAACACATAGACACTTTGATGATTGAATTGCATATAGAATGTTGTAACATGTTTCACCCCAAAAACGGTGATAAATAGAAAAGGGGCTATGTAAAACTCACCTTAGCAAAATGTTATATCTCTTGAAAAATAGAATAGTGTGTTGCCCAAATATGCCAAGTATTACCCTATAAATAAGGTAATAAATATGTCTAAGTCTATCTAGTCTACAAATATACTCTAAGGCTTCGAATTGTGGATAAGTGCTCGTTTGATTAATAAATAAAATGATTAAATAATTTTTGTAAATTTTAAATTAAAGATGGTCACAATAATAAGTTTTAAGTATGAAAATAATTTTTATAAAATTGTTTTCTTAAAAATAGAATATTAAATCTATTTATTTTAAATTGTCAAAATATAACTTTAATATTTAAAAAAATACTAAAATTAAAGAATTATTAAATTAAAAATTGTATTTCTGTTCAAAATAAATAGAAATAATTTATATAAAATTTTGGTGCAAAAATATTGAAAAATGAATTTATTATGATTTATATATGATTAAAACTAACAAAAATTAATTAAAAATATTAAATAAATGACTTTTCAGAAATAAAAATCATTTCAGAAAAGTTTATTGTTATAAAAACTCAGAATAATATTTGTGGAAATTTATAAAATTGTTTTGATATTTTTATAGAATTTTATAAATAAAATAGAATAAACTTGAATTATTTATTATATATATTAAATAAATAAATTTTTGAAAACTAAAAATTGTATGTTAAACTATTTCACTAGATTAACATAAAATAATTTTTGTAGAAATTATAAAAGAGTTTAAGTATTTTAAAATGAATTTTTAAAAATATAAAGGAATATATATATATATATATATATGTATATATATATGTTTAATAAAAAAAATGTTGTTGATGCCGTGGTTCGAACCCGGGCCCTTGGCCGGTTCATTGGTTTTAAAACACAAGCCCAGACCAACTGGTCTGGACCCTGAGAACGTTTAATCTCTGATTATTATAATTATATACAATAAGGAAAATCAACTTTATTTTCAATTAAAAATGAAAAGGATAAAACCGGTTTGGAAGTGACTCGAACCTGTGTGGCTTCATTAAACAACATCAGACACCACCACTTGATCTAGATCAGTGGTTGTGTTTGATTTCAGTTTATTTTAGGTATATAACATACGCTAATACAGTGATCTTCCCCAATTCGAATGAACGAGCCCTAGCTTTTCCAATTGGACAAATCACACAACAATAACCCAATTAACCTTAGGGTTATTGTTGTGTGTATGCCGAAGATCAAAACCCACTGAAGAAGTGATACTTACAATTACGAATTGAATACGAATGGTCAGTCAACGCTCGAAGTCAAACACGAAAAAAATGACTCAAGAACAGTGAATGATTTAGAAATTGGGGGTTGAGAAAGAGTGTTCGTCGAGTTGTGAATGTTCAGTGATGTCCAATTTATAGTGGGATGGTCTGGATCGATGAATTGGAAGGTTTGACCACAACTTAAATGAGTGACGCGTATACGAGTATAATTGGTATGATTTAAATGATAATTGTACGTCTGTTGACTCGTAATGGACCGGTAATCACGATCACATGTCAATCCAGGATCAATTACGCGATCAAGAAAGCTAATTAAGGAAGTTTGTTGTCACAGTTGACTTCCCTAGTCAACTGTGAAGAACCAAAGTCGTGTTAAATTAATTATAAGCTGGGAATAAAACAATAAGTTGGTGTGGATCAGATGGTTATGTGTGTTGTGCTAAAGACCCGGCTTGGGGCGCGGGTTCAAGTCCCGGCCCAAGCAATGTATTTTTTTACATTTAATTTATATGTATATTATGTATAATTATTATAGTATTAGGGTTCCAAAAAATGCCACAATAATAATTAAATGCGAACAATAATCATGAAACTTGACGTTTTTATTCATGATAAAATGTAACGTATAAGTATAAATGCGTAATGTTACAGTGGTGGCGGCGGCGGCCGTGGTGGCGGCGGTGGCGGTGCTGGCGGCGGTGGTCGTGGTAACATCAACATGACCCACGCTAAACTGAATAACTTGTTACAGCAGCAAGTGAATATGGCTATGGCTACTTTCCAGGCTGGGATTAATGCCATGGGTGGTGAGTTGATTCTGTCAACTTTACCTCATTCTTGGGTGTCATGTTCTTTCTTTTGTATTTTATTTGTGTGTCGTGTTTCAGGTATTGCTGTCAATCCACCCCCACATCAGTGCTCTTATAAGAAGTTTCGGGACTGTCAGCCCCATAACTTCGCTGGAACCGAGGGAGCGGCGGGACTGCTCTGATGGCTGAAGAAGGTAGAATCTGTGTTCGTTATGTGTAACTGTCCAGCCGGGGACCGGGTTAAGCATGCTACTGCGACATTCGAGGGGCCAGCATTGTCGTGGTGGAATGCTATTGCTCAGAACATGGGATTGGGGGAGGCTATTGCTATGCCCTGGGCGGATTTTGTGCATCTTTTGATGAGTGAGTACTGTCCAAGGGAGGAGGTACAGAAGTTGGAGCATGAGGTCTGGAGTTACAAGATGGTTGGGTCTGAGATCGAGGAGTACACTGTGAGGAGGAACGAGCTAGCGGTGTTGTGCCCTGATTTGCACACACCCGAGTATAGGAGGATTGAGCACTACGTTTCTGGGTTAGTGCCAGAGATTGCAGGGTTAGTGGTTGCTGGGAATCTTCCCACTCTTGTTGAAGTTGTTCGATCGGCTCATCGGATGACTAACCTGAAGGTGGCAGAAGGTGTTTTGCCTCCTAAGGGTACTACTGTGAAGGGTTCGGAAGGGAACAAGAGGAAGTGGGATAATGTGCGGAAGAGTTCCATGCCAGCGCCATCTCAGCGGGTGACGAAGTTTGATTCGTCTGGGTCTTCTTCGGGACAGAAGTCGGGAGGGTATATTGGGAAGCATCCCAAGTGCAACAAGTGTGGTTATCACCACACTGGGAATTGTGATCGAGCTCACTGTCATCGGTGCCATCAGTTTGGGCACCTTGCTAAGGATTGTAGGGCATCACTTGCCTCGACCCAAACTCCTGCTGCTACTCCTGCTCCTGCTGCACAGGTGACTCCAGGGAAGCAGGGGTGCTATAACTGTGGTGACACGGGACACTTCAAGCGTGAATGTACTAAGCTGAAGCAGGGCGATAATGGAAGGGGCAGGAGCGGTAACGGGAACAACGGAGGCGGAGGCAGGACTACGCGTGCTTTCGTCATTGGATCTGCAGAGGCTAGGCAGGATCCAGATACAGTTACCGGTACGTTCCTTCTTAATGATCGCTATGTTTCTGTCTTGTTTGATTCTGGTGCCGATAAGAGTTTCGTATTTGTGGACATTAGTCGATTGCTAGATATAGTACCCACACCTTTAGAGGCTAAGTACTTAATAGAATTGGCTTATGGTAAGAAAATTGAAGCGACACACACTCTTAGGGAATGTCGCTTGGAACTGTCGGGTTTGTCTTTCCCCATTGACCTTATGCCGGTACCCCTGGGTAGTTTTGATGTCGTTGGCGGCATGGATTGGTTATCGTTGTATCGTGCGGAGATCGTTTGTTTCGATAAGATTATTCGGATCCCTCTCCCTGATGGAGAGACTCTCTCGGTTCATGGCGAGAAGGGCGGTGCTCCGCTGAGCATCATTTCTAGCATGAAAGCCCGTAAGTATATACGAAAGGGTTGTTCGGCCATTCTGGCACTTGTTAATGTTTCGATTGATGATGAGAAGAAGATTAAGGATATTCCGGTGGTTCGTGATTTTCCCGATGTGTTTCCTAATGATTTACCTGGTCTCCCTCCCCATCGTCAGGTTGAGTTTGGCATTGATCTTACTCCGGGTGCAGCTCCTATTGCCCGGGCTTCGTATCGTCTTGCACCTCCCGAGATGCAAGAGTTGTCCAGCCAGTTACATGAACTCTTGGAAAAGGGTTTCATCCGACCGAGTTCTTCCCCGTGGGGAGCTCCTATCTTGTTTGTGAAGAAGAAGGACGGAAGTCTTCGCATGTGTATTGATTATCGTGAGCTGAACAAAGTGACCATCAAGAATCGTTACCCACTCCCTCGCATTGATGATCTCTTCGACCAGCTCCAGGGCTCTAGTTACTACTCAAAGATTGATTTGCGTTCTGGTTATCACAGTTGCGCGTTCAGGAAGCCGACATCCAGAAGACTGCTTTTCGCACTCGTTATGGCCATTTTGAGTACTTGGTCATGCCTTTTGGTCTCACTAACGCACCGGCGGTGTTCATGGACTTGATGAACCGCGTTTGTAAGCCTTACCTTGATAAATTCGTCATCGTGTTTATTGACGATATTCTGGTTTATTCTAAGAACATGATGGATCATGAGGAACACTTACGGTTGGTCTTGGAACTTTTGAGACGGGAGCAGTTGTATGCTAAGTTCTCAAAGTGTGATTTCTGGTTACGAGAAGTTCAATTCCTAGGGCATGTGGTTAATGAACTGGGAATTCATGTCGATCCGGCTAAGATCGAAGCTATTAAAGACTGGGAAGCACCAAAGACGCCATCTGAGGTGCGGCAATTCCTAGGTCTTGCGGGTTACTATCGTCGTTTCATTGAGGGATTTTCGAAGATCGCTCAACCCCTCACCACTCTTACCCAGAAAGACCGAAAGTTTGACTGGGGTGAACCACAGGAATCAGCATTTCAGATGCTGAAGCTTAAACTTTATTCTGCACCTATCTTATCTTTACCTGAGGGTACAGATGATTTCGTTGTGTACTGTGACGCTTCTATTCGTGGTCTCGGTTGTGTGTTAATGCAACGCGGGAAGGTTATTGCCTATGCTTCTCATCAACTCAAAGTTTATGAGAAGAACTACACTACTCATGACTTGGAATTGGGTGCGGTGATCTTTGCGTTGAAAATATGGAGACATTACTTGTACGGTACCAAATGCGAAGTATACACCGACCACAAGCGTCTCCAGCATATTTTCGACCAGAAGGTGTTAAACATGCGGCAGCGTCGCTGGGTTGAACTCCTGAACGATTACGACTGTGCTATCAAGTACCATCCTGGCAAGGCGAACGTTGTGGCGGACGCCTTGAGCAGGAAGGAGTCTGTGAAACCTCGTCGTGTTCGAGCCTTACAGCTCACCATTCATTCCTCATTGCCTGACTGAATCCGTTTTGCACAATTGGAAGTTTTGAAGGAGGAAAACCTTAAAGCTGAAACTATGCACAGTGCTGACAAGCATCTTGAACTCAGAACCGATGGCTTACACTATTTCACGGGACATGTTTGGGTTCCCTTGTTCGGGGGATTACGTGAGCTTGTCTTGGATGAAGCTCACAAATCCCGGTATTCTATTCACCCTGGCTCCGATAAGATGTATCGGGATTTGAAGATACTTTATTGGTGGCCAAACATGAAGGCTGATATAGCTTCATACGTGAGCAAATGCTTGACTTAAGCTAAAGTCAAGGTGGAGTATCAGAAGCCGTCTGGTCTCCTACAACAACCAGAGGTTCCAGAATGGAAGTGGGAGCGAATCACGATGGATTTTGTCACCAAATTACCAAAGTCACCAAGTGGTTATGATATGATCTGGTAGATTGTTGACAGGTTGACAAAATCGGCACGTTTCATACCTATTAAGGAAACCGATGAACTCGAGCGGTTAGCTCGACTTTACCTTAAGGAGGTGGTTGCTCGGCACGGGGTGCCTGTCTCTATTATCTCTGATCGTGAATATCGTTTTGCTTCGCGTTTCTGGAAGGCTCTGCACAAGGCTTTGGGTACTCAGTTGGATATGAGTACGGCTTATCATCCGCAAACTGATGGACAGAGTGAGCAGACTATTCAAACCTTGGAAGACATGCTTCGGGCATGTGTTATCGATTTTGGTAAAAGTTGGGAGATTCACCTACTGTTGGTGGAGTTCTCCTACAACAACAACTATCACTCTAGTATCAAGGCAGCTCCGTTTGAAGCTCTTTACGGACGGAAATGTCGATCACCTCTTTGTTGGGCCGAGGTGGGCGAGCGCCAGCTCACTGGTCCAGAACTGGTGTACGAAACTTCGGAGAAAATCGTACAAATTTGTAACCGTTTGGCATCTGCGCGGGATCGTCAGAAGAGTTATGCCGATCGCCGTCGCAAACCTTTGGAGTTCCAGGTTGGGGACAGGGTACTTCTAAAAGTTTCCCCATGGAAGGGCGTCATACGCTTTGGAAAGCGTGGCAAGCTTAACCCTCGTTATGTCAGACCGTTCGCAATCCTGGAACGGATTGGACCGGTGGCATACAGACTTGACTTACCGGCAGAGCTCGGTAGTGTTCACAACGCCTTCCATGTGAAAAACTTAAAGAAGTGTTTGGCTGATGAATCTCTCATTGTACCACTGGAAGAGATCAAGGTTGATGATCGTCTTCGCATTATGGAGGAACCTGTCGAGATTCTCGACTACAAGATTCGTAGCCTTCGTCGGTGTAAAATCCGCATCGTCAAAGTTCGTTGGAACTCGAATCGTGGACCGGAGTTCACGTGGGAACGGGAGGATCAGATGAAAGCTAAACATCCTCATCTTTTTCCGAAACGCGCATTCGAATCTAGGCATGTTACTGCTGAAGCTAAATGAATCTCAGGTCGAGATTCCTTTAAACGTGGGGATGATGTGACATCCGGTAAATTTTCTTTTCGTTTCTTTCTTTCCGTCTCTTTCATTTTTGGGCTTTGTGCAATTTTCGGGATGAAAATTCTTTCAACGTGGGGATGATGTGACACCCGGCATGTTCGGCTTAAACATTTCAGTAACACCTAAGTCTACCTTAGCAAGAAACATTTATAAACGGACTTAACCAGGTCAGTTGAGTCGGGTCAGGTTAGGATGTCCAGGGTTCAATGATCTGGAGGATCATTGGGAGTCATTTTGGGAATACACTAGTACCGGGTTCGGTTGTTGGTGAAATTACATAAACTAATTAAGTGTTATGTGTAGATTAATTGTTATATGGTGGATTATATGCAAAGACGTGTTTAAACGATGTAGCTGATCATCCATGCTTAAATATGTTAAACATAGATTAAGGTTGCATGTTCATATGTTAGGATGCGTTAAAATGCGTTAAACACGATAAACTGGAAAAACTAGAAAACATAGATCCAGGTTCGACCACAGCGTGGGGACGAACCTGGAAAAGGATCTTGGTTCGACCCTTGGTAAAGGGGCGAACCTGGGATACAAAAACAATAGAATTCCATTCGACCAAATAAGGCACATTCGACCTTGTGAAAGGGGCGAATGTGGGTACGTTCGACCAGGTGAAAGGGGCGAATGTGGATTAGTATAAATACCAAACTTTGTCATTTTTCACCATTTCACAAACCCTAACCGTCTCTAAACACTCTCAAACGATTTTAATCACTAAGGAAGGAGTTTTTGCTCTTATTCTTCATAATTTAACCTACCAACAACATCTAATCAAGAATCCAAGGTGTGTTCTTAATTCTAAACCTTTTTTTTCTAGCATTTTAATTCGTTTCCATCTAACCCTAAATGTCCAGATCTGTTCTAAGGATGTTTTTATCAATAAAAACCTTTTAAACATCTTTTTAAACCAAAACCCTATCATTAAATATAGGTTTTCATATCAATAAACATATGTTAATTATGTGTTGTGTGATGATTTGCTGCTGTACTAATGCTAGAAGCATGATCTAGGGCTGATATTGATGTTAATATAGGATTGTTTATGGTCACAACTAGATGATTAATAATATCATGTCTAAATTGGGGGTTTTATTAAAGCTAGGGCTTGATGCATGCTTGTATGATCAATAGAACTTTTTAAGATGTTTAAAAACATGACAAACTGAACACTATTAAGATGATTATGGATTGATTTCAAAAAGTTTCCAAATTGGGTAAGAATTCATGCATGATGTGATGTTTTCATAATTTTTGCCATTTTTGGAAAGGTCTAAAATGAACATGTTTTGCGGTAAAATTGGTGGGGTTTTGTGAGGATATGTTAATCATAATCAACTGCTGTGTTTGGTAAGGTTTCGCGATGTTTCGGATGTTTTTGAAGCGTTTTTGAGAAAAGTATTCTGCCAGGGTCGAACCTAGGCACATTCGACTGATCGGGTGGTCGAACGTGGAATCCCAGGGTCGAACCTGGACAGTTTGGTCGAATCAGATACAAAGGGTCGAAGGTGGCTTCCAAACGGTCGAATGTAGCAAAAAAGGGGCGAAGGTGGATTAAAATTTCTGGTTCGACCCTACTGATTCAAAAATGAGATTTTTGATACAAACTAAGTGTTTTGTGCTCGAACCTTGGGTGTAATCTATGTGTACTTGATTAGTTAGGGTAATGAGTCACCAACGGGATGTCGGGTCGGTCTAGTGTGTCGGTTGAACACTTAAACACGTTTTAAAACTTACTTGGTCACGATCTGGACAATCGGGGACTAGATAACCTTATGGTTATTAGTCGGAACACTTATGTGAACATTTTGATAGATCTCTGGTAGTGGGATTATCAAGGGCTTGGATTTCTATTATTACTGAAGAACGCAAACTAAGGTGAGTTCACGGCCCCACTTTTACTGCTTTAACCTTTGGGGTAGAAAACATGCGTTAAACTATTTTGGTAACATATGTCATACTATGGTTTTAACTTTGCATTTCTATACGATCTTTGAAAGTCCCGAGGAAAACCATGAATGTGCGGGGATGCACAACGGGGGAAATGTGAATAGATCTATTGGGTTTGACAGACCCCACTCGACGGCTTGGAGGGCCGGGCGGGTGCATGTTGTCTCGAACTAGTAACATTGGTAACATTGCTGAACACACGCGGGCCGAACATTGGTAACAATCTAGTAATGGTTTTCCAATCGTAGTAGTAATAAAACATACGCTAGCTAGCGTACATGGTAACATTGATATAGTATGGACATGGTAACATTTTGGCAACACTGGTAACATTTTGTACAAACCTGTTGGTATTCTGGTGAGAAGAGCGGGGTCGCTTTGAGTATCATTTTGTGTGAGAAGAGCGGGGTCCCTTTGAGTATGGTGAGAAGAGCGGGGTCCCTTTGAGTATCATTTCGTGTATGAAAGCTTATAAGTATCTTCGAAAGGGGTATTCTGCCATTCTGGCACTTGTTTCGGTTTCGTCAGAGGAAGAGAAGAAGATTGAAGATATTCCTGTCGTTCGTGATTTTCCCGACGTATTTCCTGAAGATTTACCTGGCCTTCCGCCTTATCTTCAGGTCGAATTCGGTATTGAACTTGCTCCAGGTGCGGCCCCTATTGCCCGAGCCCCATATCGTCTTGCACCTCCCTAGATGCAGGAGTTGTCTAACCAGTTGCAGGAGCTGTTGGAGAAGGGTTTCATCCGACCTAGTTCATCCCCGTGGGGAGCCCCTATTTTGTTTGTCAAGAAGAAAGACGGAAGCCTGCTTATGTGTATCAACTACCATGAATTGAACAAGGTTACCATCAAGAATCGCTATCCTCTTCCTCGCTTCGATGATTTATTTGATTAACTTCAAGGTTCTAGTTTCTATTCGAAGATTGATTTGAGATCGGGGTACCATTAGTTGAGGGTCCAAGAAGCCGATATTCCGAAGACCGCTTTTCAAACTCGTTATGGCCATTTCGAATTCTTGGTCATGCCTTTTGGTCTCACCAATGCGCCCGCCATATTCATGGATTTGATGAACCGTGTTTGTAAGCGCTATCTTGATAAATTCGTGATTGTATTCATTGATGATATTCTAGTCTATTCCAAGAACGAAGTGGACCACCGGGAACACTTGTGTCTTGTCTTGGAACTTTTGAGGCGGGAGCAGTTGTACGCCAAGTTCTCTAAGTGTAGCTTCTGGTTGCATGAAGTCCAATTCCTTGGTCATGTGGTTAATGAAAAAGGAATTCATGTTGACCCAGCTAAGATAGAAGCCATCAAAGACTGGGAAGCACCGAAGACGCCATCTGAGGTGCGGCAATTCCTGGGTCTTGCAGGTTATTATCGTCATTTCATCGAGGGATTTTCGAAGATCGCTCAGCCCCTCACCTCGCTTACCCAGAAGGACAAGAAGTTTGACTGGGGTGATTCGCAAGAGTCACCCTTTCAGATGCTAAAGGCTAAACTCTGTTCTGCTCCTATCTTGTCCTTGCCTGAAGGCACGGACGATTTTGTGGTTTATTGTGACGCTTCTATCCGGGGTCTCAGTTGTGTGTTAATGCAGCGCGAGAAGGTCATCGCCTATGCTTCTCGCCAGCTTAAGGTCCATGAGAAAAACTAACCCACCCACGATCTAGAATTGGGTGCAGTAGTCTTTGCTTTAAAGTTCTGGAGGCATTACTTGTACGGTACCAAGTGCACCATTTACACCGATCACAAGAGCCTCCAGCATATCTTTGATCAAAAGGTGTTGAACATACGACAGCGTCGCTGGGTCGAGCTTCTTAATGATTACGAGTGTGCTATTAAATACCATCATGGCAAGGCGAATGTTGTCACAGATGCCTTGAGCAGGAAGGAATCCGCTAAACCTCGTCGTGTTTGAGCTCTTCAGCTCACTATCCATTCCGGTTTACCTGACCAAATCCGTTCGGCGCAGCAAGAAGCTTTGAAGGAGGAAAACCTTAAAGCTGAAACCATGCATGGTGCTGATAGTCACCTTGAGCTCAGGTCTGATGGCCTACAGTATTTCGCTGAACGTATTTGGGTCCCTTTATTCGGGGACTTGCGGGAGCTCGTTCTTGGTGAAGCTCACAAGTCCCAGTACTCTATTCACCCTTGCTCCGATAAGATGTATCAAGACTTAAAGATACTTTATTGGTGGCCGAACATGAAGGCGGATGTAGCTATATATGTAAGCAAGTGCTTGACCTGTGCCAAGGTCAAGGTTGAATATCAAAAGCCGTCCGGCCTTCTGCAACAGCCTGAAATTCCCGAGTGGAAGTGGGAACGGATTACAATGGACTTTGTGACCAAACTCCCGAGGTCGCCCAGTGGTTGTGACATGATCTGGGTGATTGTCGATAGGTTGACAAAGTCTGCGCACTTCCTTGCTATCAAGGAAGCTGATGGCCTTGAGCGCTTGGCTCGGTTGTATCTTAAGGAAGTGGTTTCTCGGCACGGGGTGCCTGTCTCTATTATTTCTGATCGTGATCCTCGGTTTGCCTCTAATTTTTGGAAATCCTTGCATAAGGCCTTGGGTACTCAGTTAGATATGAGCACAACTTATCATCCGCAAACTGACGGTCAAAGTGAGCGGACGATTCAGACACTAGAAGACATGCTTCGGGCATGTGTGATCGACTTCGGCAAGGGGTGGGAGAGTCATCTACCATTGGTGGAATTCTCCTACAACAATAGCTATCATTCTAGTATCAAGGCGGCTCCGTTCGAGGCTCATTACGGGCGGAAATGCCGGTCTCCTCTTTGTTGGGCTGAGGTGGGTGAGAGCCAACTCACCGGTCCGAAACTTGTGTACGAGACTTCCGAGAAGATCATACAAATTCGTAACCGCATGGCAGCAGCTCGGGATCGTCAAAAGAGCTATGCCGATCGTCGTCGCAAGCCTTTAGAGTTTGAGGTTGGCGACAGGGTTTTATTGAAGGTATCTCCGTGGAAGGTCGTTATACGTTTTGGGAAGCGTGGCAAATTGAATCCTCGGTATATGGGACCGTTCGCAATTCTTGAACGGATTGGACCGGTAGCGTACAGACTTGATCTGCCAGCCGAACTCAGTAATGTTCATAATGCCTTCCATGTCTCTAACCTCAAGAAGTGTCTGGCGGATGAATCTTTGGTTGTTCCTCTCGAAGAGATCAAGGTGGATGATCGTCTGCGTATTGTGGAAGAACCGGTTGAAATTCTCGATTATAAGATCCGTAGCCTTCGCCGGAGTAAAATCCGCATTGTTAAAGTTTGTTGGAACTCAAATCGTGGACCGGAGTTCACGTGGGAACGGGAGGATCAGATGAAAGCTAAGTATCCTCATTTATTTCCTAAGCGCGCGTTCGAATCAAGACATGTCTCTGCTGAAGCTGAATGAATCTCGGGTCGAGATTCCTTTCAACGGGGGGATGATGTGGCAACCGGAAAATTTTTCTTCTCTTTCGTCTCTTCCTTTTTGGCCTTGGGCAATTTTCGGGACGAAAATTCTTTCAACAGGGGGATGATGTGACACCCGGCAAACTCAGGTTAGTAACATTGACTAAACTAGTAAGTCTACCTTAGCGATTGATGCATATTACGTACTTAACTGGGTCAGTCGAGTCGTTACGGTGATCTACGGGATCATCGGGAGTCGGTCCATAACCATGTGTACAAGGATTGGTGATTCGTGGAATCACCGGGTTTAACGCACACACACAAGTCTCGAGTCCCAGGAATTGGTGAACGCACGCGAACGTGTTAGTTATCATGCATTATATGTTTGTAATCATTATGTGACTTATCGGTATGTGAATACGTGTTTATATACGTTAAAATAGTGTTTAACGCGCCAAAAACCCAACTCGGAGTGCTATAGGCGATTAGGAACCAGGGGGGTTGCCTAATCGCCAGTATTATAGGCGAGTGGTAGGGATTAGGGGCGATTGGAGCTCCTAATCGCCAGTGTATAGGCGATTAGGACTCCTAATCGCCTGATCAGCTTCCCTACTCGCCTGACCTGCTATGCATGAGTCAAAACACCTATAAATACAACCCTTGACTCCCCAAACACCCTTAGTGCAACCCTAACAGATCCTAAGCCTCCCACACACCTTAAAACACTTTTGGAACTTGTTTTGCTTCAAAACTCACCATTTCCAGGCTAACACACCTTTCTTTTATAAAATCCAAGGTGTGTTCTTCATCCCAAACCTTTGTATTGTTATTGTTTTGGTTCCCCAAAAGTCCAGACCTTGTTTTGCTAAGTATGTGTCTTTAAAAACCTTTGAAATGAGTTCTAAAACAAGTCTACACCATAATACTTGCTATATTTGAAGTATTTATGCATATGATGATTTTTGGTGGTTATAACATGAATGTTTCTATGAAATTGATATACTTCTGATGTGGAGGAGTTATTAGGATGATTATCTAAGGGTTTGAGCTATTGTTATAGTGTTTTGATGAAAGTATGCATTTTGACCCATTTGGATGATTCTTGAAGAATTAGGATGTTATGATATGATTCATTGCTTGTTTGTTGTTAGGAATCACACTAGAATGATATTATAACATAGAGAAGATGATTTTCAAGTTGTAGGAGGTGTAACCTGGTCTTTACCATTTAAGGAAAGATTTCATAGTTAATGAAACCTAGTACTTTGCCATTTTTGGAAATAATCGCACCGAGGCCGTTAGAGCAGAGGTAAATTGGGGGTTTTTGCTTGGAATGGTTTGGTTAATGGTTTAGGTTTGATGTTGGGTGTTTTTACATGTTTTGGATCTGATTTGGAGGGTTTAACGCGCGAAAATGCGCGACAGCAGCACAGGGGGCGAATAGGGCTCTAATCGCCTGATGTATCAGGCGATTATAGCCTAATCGCCTGATGTATCAGGCGATTAGCCCCCCCATGTAACACCCCAACCGATGGCGGAAACATCGGGATGTCACGTATTGATGATTGTTCAGTAGCACATGGTAAATATAAGTTTCAATAAATGATTTAAATGAACTACATACAATTGTTCTAAAATTTGTACATCAAAATGAAAAATACTAGCTACGCATCTTCAAGCATTAACTCTAATCTTCGAATAAGCCATAACCTGAAACATGTTAAGTTTGAAAATATTTTGGGTCAACAAAAGTTGGTGAGAATTACATAGGTTTTGATAATTGAATAAAAACTTGTACAATTCGAGTGTCATGGCAAGTCTAGTCCATATGTGAAAACAAAACCATCGGGTAAATTGAGTGCATAATCAAACCTTGTGACTAGAATATTGTGGTCCATCCCATACGCTCATGGTTCACTCGATTATGTTATAAATTCGATAACAATCACCCACGCTACCAATGTAGGAGATACACGTATCCGGGTGGGATTGTCAGTCCAATAGATCTATCATTGTATACCGTCAGTTGATCAATGTTAATCATTATGCTAGAATAATGTGCTTACCCTAGTAATGTTTAAGACATAATGCAACATAGAATAACACATAGACACTTATGATTGAATTGTTAAATTGAATGTTGTAACATGTTTCACCCCAAAATAGTGAATGGAAAAAGGGCTATGTAAACTCACCTTAGGTGCATAATGAGTTCGTGAGTTTTCTTGAGCGTGCAAACACTTAGTAATAATGCCTTGGAAAACTCGCAACTAGCTAGAGGAGATAATGATGGATGAAAACTTTAGTATGTGGGAGATGGGATAATAATGTTTTTTTTTTTTTTTTTTTTAATGGTACAAAGAGTTGAATGGTAGGCTAGTGTATTTATAGTGTAAAATTTGGAGTTGTAATTAGGGGCTACTATGACTAGGCTAGAATTTAGGAACAACTTTGACTTGACTAGAAGACCATATTTACTAACACTTTGACTTGACTAGGAGACCATATTTACTAACACTTTGACTCGACTTGAATAAGAGACTACGTTTGACTTTTTAGATTTGACTAAGGGACCTTGAAAGGGTTTAAGTTTAATTGGCTTTAATTAACATCACAAAACACCAAATGGTGTAGTGGTTTGTGTGGTGTGGTTAAGGTTTAGCCCGCCAGGGACTCGGGTTCGAATCCTGGCACAAGCAAACATTTTTTTTAACGTTTTTAAAGCAGAATTTTTAATAAAATGCAATTTAATATTGATTATAAGTCATTATTTAAACAAAAAAAATTAATAAAATGGATGGGAAAGATAATGTAAACATGAATCGGATGAATAAGCGAGGGAGTTCTATATATATATAAAAAAAATTGTGTGATGTTACAGTCTCCCCTACTTTTAGGAACTTCGTCTTGAAGTTTATTAAAAACACAGGGTTAAGGATGATTAGGTAGAAATTAAGTCAACTGGGGTTTGGAAAATTTGGGTTAAGGCACGACATGAATTTATAGGTAATAGAATAATCTGTTTTGAATAATTTGGATAAAAGGTTTGATATGTGTGAGTTTTAAGGGTTAGATTAGGTTCGTCTGAAATAGCAAGGATAATAAGAATCTAGCAAAACACTAAAATTAAGTGTTAGGGAAGAAATGCATGAGTTGATTGACTATAGAAAGACTAAATGAACTACCAGGTAACTAGAGTTTATAATTGATTATCTACCGAAAACCTTGATAGAATTCCACACTACCTTAACGTACCTGTAAATTCATGATTACGTTCCGGACCGCAATCACCAATTTACCTTAAATTAGTGTTTTGTTTCCTTCTATGACTCTAAACACATATGTAAGTAATGCAAAATAACCTTGTGATTGAATCTTTGTATCAATGAGTCTAATAAATCTTTGTATCAAATTACATGTATGATGTATCCAAAAATGAGTCCAACTGTTGAGCAGGAAAAGACCTCTACCAGTCAGTGAGTAGGAACCTCTACCGATTGTTGAGCAGGTGCGATAGCCTCTACCAGTCGTTGAGCAGGTTAATAAGAACCTCTACCGACTGTTGAGCAGGCATGATGACCTTTACCAATCGTTGAGCAGGTTGTTAGGTACTCTACTAACTGTTGAGCAAGTACTTCATCCTCTACCAGTTGTTTGATTAAGTGTAACAATTGTTTTTTTTATTTAACACATAAGTTGCAAGTTCGTAATATATACATGTAAGTAAGTTTGTAAATGCATCAAGTATAGCATGCGAGTTGTAATAGAGTTGTCCTAGACAAGATTAATGACTCTAGGTGTGTTTATAGCAAATAGTTTATATTCCATGCTTTCAAGTATCATGAATAATCAAATGTTCAAGTAGATAATCAAATCCTCATGTATAACTAAGAATCAAGTTTGATGAAACGAACAATCAAGTTTTCAATAGTCTGATTATCATAGGGATCAAGTTCATGTTCCAGAAGGTGAAGAATATGAATTTAGTTCTTAAGAGGATGATGAAGAACTCAAAGCATCATCAAGGTTATGAAAGATAGTGAACGTGAAAATAGTTAATAAAGGGTTTATTTTATAGTAAGGAGATTATGTAGCAGTGTAAATCGTGGGGTTTGGATCAAAGGTTAGAATCTAGCGTATGAGAAAACATGATTGTGATAAATACCAAAAATTGTAAAAGTTCGAACAAGTTGAAAATAATTAGGTGGCAATGGAGATTAAATTTTGTTCATGAGGATGGAAAGATCTTATCATTTTTCTTTTTAAAACTGGTTTCTTATATAAAACAAAAGTTGCTAAATAGTACAAACTAAGTGGCTTTAGATCAGAATATGTTAGTTTAGTCGAAGATTTTAAACACGACGTTAGGTTTTATAGATCAAGGTGACATTATATCAAAAATCCTTTGTTATGCTAATGAATAAACATTTGGATTTAGAAATTAAGTTTGAGGATATCTTATAACAAAAATATGTATTTTCCATGGTTTATAGGTGATGAAAATTTTGACAATATTAAGAAATCTTTAGTGTTGGGCTAGGGTCTACCCAGGTTATGAGGTTACAGTTTAGAAATATGTAACATGTTGAAAAATGGAATAATATGATTTGGGGAGGGTGTTGAAAATAATCAAACATGTGGCTAAGATGGTTAGATGAAATGTGATTGTGAAATCCATATATGATTAGGAAATGAGATTGATTTAAGCTGTAAAATTTTGAGATTTTAGAGCTTAGTTTTAAGGAAAGTGAGTGTAATCATTTATTCATTAATTAAAACGAATAAACGAAAACGTTGACTTATCAAAGCTTCTAGATTCTAATAACATAGTGAAGACATGCTTTAGCCTATAAGTGAACACTCATCCCGAGAATTCCCAGGTAGGCATCCGAGTCCCTCGTCTGATTGGGATTTATGCGCAATGCCAGTCCTAGACAGAAAACTCAGAATACAGGCGTTCACCCTTCCAGATTGCACGTGTTCGTTATTAGAATATAGAGCTTTGACGAGATTTATAAGGTATTTCAGGTTAGGATCTAAGAATTTTGTTCCAGCTATGGAGAGCAAACATCTTGTAGGGACTAAAGTAGGGATAAGAAGTAGGATAGAGGTAGAGAATAGAAACAAGTAGAGTTGCAAGTAAAAGGAGCAAGTACTGGTTATAATCCTATGGTTATAGACTAGATTATTTTTCTAATAACCTGATTCCCTATAACCATGGCTCTGATACCAATCTGTAACACCCCAACCGATGGCGGAAACATCGGGATGTCACGTATTGATGATTGTTCAGTAGCACATGGTAAATAATAAGTTTCAATAAATGATTTAAATGAACTACATACAATTGTTCTAAAAATTTGTACATCAAAATGAAAAATACTAGCTACGCATCTTCAAGCATTAACTCTAATCTTCGAATAAGCCATAACCTGAAACATGTTAAGTTTGAAAATATTTTGGGTCAACAAAAGTTGGTGAGAATTACATAGGTTTTGATAATTGAATAAAAACTTATACAATTCGAGTGTCATGGCAAGTCTAGTCCATATGTGAAAACAAAACCATCGGGTAAATCGAGTGCATAATCAAACTTTTTGTGGTCCAACATCACACAAATTTTTTTATATATATATAGAACTCCCTTGTTTATTCATCCGATTCATGTTTACATTATCTTTCCCATCCATTTTATTAATTTTTTTTTGTTTAAATAATGACATATAATCAATATTAAATTGGATTTTATTAAAAATTCTGATTTAAAAACATTAAAAAAAATGTTTGCTTGTGCCAAGATTCGAACCCGAGTCCCTGGCGGGCTAAACCTTAACCACACCAGACAAACCACTACACCATTTGGTGTTTTGTGATGTTAATTAAAACCAATTAAACTTAAACCCTTTCAAGGTCCCTTAGTCAAACCTAAAAAGTCAAACGTAGTCTCTTAGTCAAGTCAAGTCAAAGTGTTAGTAAATATGGTCTCCTAGTCAAGTCAAAGTGTTAGTAAATATGGTCTTCTAGTCAAGTCAAAGTTGTTCCTAAATTCTAGCCTAGTCAAAGTAGCCCCTAATTACAACTCCAAATTTTACACTATAAATACACTAGCCTACCATTCAACTCTTTGTACCATTCAAAAAAAAAAAAACATTATTATCCCATCTCCCACATACTAAAGTTTTCATCCATCATTATCTCCTCTAGCTAGTTCTGAGTTTTCCAAGGCATTATTACTAAGTGTTTGCACGCTCAAGAAAACTCACAAACTCATTATGCACCTAAGGTGAGTTTACATAGCCCTTTTTCCATTCACTATTTTGGGGTGAAACATGTTACAACATTCAATTTACAATTCAATCATAAGTGTCTATGTGTTATTCTATGTTGCATTATGTCTTAAACATTACTAGGGTAAGCACATTATTCTAGCATAATCATTAACATTGATCAGCCGACGGTATACAATGATAGATCTATTGGACTGACAATCCCACCCGGATACGTGTACCTCCTACATAGGTAGCGTGGGTGATTGTTATCGAACTTATAACATAATTGAGTGAACCATGAGCGTATGTGATGGACCACAATATTCTAGTCACAAGGTTTGATTATGCACTCGATTTACCCGATGGTTTTGTTTTCACATATGGACTAGACTTGCCATGACACTCGAATTGTACAAGTTTTTATTCAATTATCAAAACCTATGTAATTCTCACCAACTTTTGTTGACCCAAAATATTTTCAAACTTCACATGTTTCAGGTTATGGCTTATTCGAAGATTAGAGTTAATGCTTGAAGATGCGTAGCTTGTATTTTTCATTTTGATGTACAAATTTTTAGAACAAATGTATGTAGTTCATTTAAATCATTTATTGAAACTTATTATTTACCATGTGCTACTGAACAATCATCAATACGTGACATACCGATGTTTCCGCCATCGGTTAGGGTGTTACACCCCACTCGCGTGTTGACTTTCCCCTGCTCACCAATTGACTTTTCCTAATTGCATGTTAGTTTCCTAATCCCGTGTACTGCTGTCGTAAGCGTATTTTGACATCCCGGAACATGATTTGACACCTAGGAACATGATAGGAACCCGGGGATACGTCCAATGACTTGGTATCACGTGTTCGGACTTATTTATGTGTTAATTGAGCGTTATGCTAGACTAGGTGAACTCTTGCGCGTATTTAGTGTTTAATTGCATAGGTTGCATGATGTTTTGTATTCGTTTAACACGTGAGATGTCGGGTCACCAATGGGATGTCGAGTCTTGTCTGGTACGGTCGGTTTAACAGTCAAAGGTGTTTTCAAACGTTTATGGTTATGGTCTAGACATTCGGAGACTAGTTAACCTGCGGGTTATTAGTCCGGATACTTATACACATCTTATGATAGGTCACCGCTATTTGGGGCTATCATAGAATAATTACTTAACTGTTTTCAAGTAACACAATATAAGGTGAGTGTCACAGCCCCACTTTTACTGTTTTGCTTTCGGGGGAGAAACATGCTACTTGCTTACTTATTAACGGTCATGTTATACTATGGATACTTCATGTTACTATACGGCTTTTACGGAAAGTACCAGGGGGAAACCATGAATGTGCGGGGATGCACAACGAGGGAAATGTGGATAGATCTATTGGGCCTCACAAACCCCACCCGACGGCGGGGATGCCGGACAGGTGCATATTGTCTCTAACTCTCGGGTTATCGAGGCATCGGTAACCTAGTCAATCTGGGCTGGATTCAACATTGGTACATGTTTAGTAATGGGTTCCCAACCGTAGTAGTAAAAACACTTAACGTCTAGCTAAGGTTCTTATAACCTAGTAGTAACGGGAATGATCTTTTCAAACTTATAACAACCCTTTTATTAAAGAAAACCTGTGAACTCACCAGCATTATATGTTGACATTTTTGGCATGTTTTCTCAGGTCGCTAAGGTGGCTGTTAATGGACTAGGCGCACGGAGTCTTGCACAGCGTCTAGAATTTTGAAGCATATTAAACAATGTTTTGGAAACTATAATATGTCTTTTGGTTGTAAACAAGAAATGCTTCCGCTACTGGTTTACGGCTCAAAGCATGATGTTTTGGTTTTAAAATATATATGAATGCATGTTTGTTGTTTGTTTATTGTGATCGTTGACTGGGATCCTGGTGTGTCACGCGCCTCGCGGTAAAACCCCGCATGTGGAATTTGAGGGTGTGACACTGTCCCTTCTTTGTTACCAATAACCACCATCGAATCCAACCCTTTAACTCGACACCCATACACACTGATTGTGTGTGTGGTATTATAACCTGGAACACACACACACACACACACACAGAGGGGGTGGTTAGAGAGATAGTATCGATGATGTGAAGGTGACCGGAGGTTCGGTCAACCCCCGATGTATTTCCGGCGAGTTCTCCGGCTACCAAACCCACTGATTCTCTTTCTGTTTCTGATCGATGGAAGACGGGTTTAGTGGTGATGATTAACTGAATGATGGAAGGTGGAAGATAGGTTTATGAGTTCCAGATAGGGTGGTTGTGTGAGGGTGATGGTTGGAGGCTATGGTGGTGGTGGTAATGGTGGTGTGTGATGGTGGCAGGTTTAGAGTAGAAGAAGGTGGAGGAGGTGGGTCACACTTATTATGTAAAAATATTAAAAATGAAAGGGTAGGCAAAAAGTCAGAAATACCCCCAACTTAACGTTAATATTTAACTGGGTTTAGTGTCAGGGACGAATGTGGCAAAAAAATGTAAAGTCTACGAACCCAGATTTAAAAGGTTTGGGTTTTGGACTGAAGTGGCAAAAGTGCCCAAACCTCAGGGACGATTTTGGCTATTAACTCATATTTTAAAATCCGGTAACTATCATGTTTGGGATATTAATTGCCAAAAAATAAAATAAAAATCCAGAACCCAGGCCAATTTCTTTATCGGCTACCACGACAACTACCGTCACCATCGTATACCGCCACCAACTCCATCACCCCCATTCTCATCTTTCTCTCTCTGTGCTTCTAAAATGGAACCAAACAAGAGAAGAACAAATAGATCCGGCCAACAACCAGACCATTGTCTCCTTGAATTTTCATCGTTCTAGTGAAAACCTTCTCTCCTCCTTCAATTCCCGGCCCCATCTTCCAGTGAACGAAGTGTGAAAAAGTGATGTGAGGAAGATCAATGGAGGAGATACAAACCTTGAAAGTTCTACTAGCCCCATCCCTTCGTTTGGATCGAGGCAAACTCACGCCCATCTGCACGGGCTCCTCGTCTTCGGACAGCTTCAGGCGCTTCGCAAACAATGGCTCCAGCGTGGCACGGGCGGAGAATCTAAGGACGCGTTAAAGATGGTCTTTCAGTGTCGTCTCCGTATTTAGGCATAGGTGTACCATTTGGCTTAGAGAAACAAAGTGGTTTGGGATTAGTAGTTCGAGCCACATACAAATTTTGCCACCAAAATGATTTTGCAACAATATAAGAGACCAAGTGGTGGCTAACTGATTCAACCAATTTACGCATCACAATTCTAAAGATATATAGGGATTGTGATTTAAAAAAATCGGCATCGTAACACTTCGACTGATAGTACTTTTCACAAACTAGACACTAGTGGATTGACGGGTTGCAGGTTGGTGGGTTGAAATGTGCAACCAAACCCGACCCATATTATTATTCGTGTCAAGATCACAACCTTAACCCGTACATACATAAATTTGGATCAAACCTAAATACGACCCATTTAACTTATATTTTCAAATGAGTAATACATGTTGACGAATTATAAGCAGGTTGCTAGGCTGTAAGCAAATTATCAATCACGCATTCACTGGTGAGTATGATTGTGGCAAGTATAATAATATGGTGTATCAAAACTAATATTATTGTGACTAACAATTTAAAATATAAATGGAAAAAACAAAAACACAAAGGCTTTTTTCTAATGACTTAAACGGGTTAAAGGCTAACCCAGTCTTTAATACGAGTCAACCCGAACCGGCCTATTTTTTAATACGGGTCAACCAGAACGCAACGTTTTTTAAACAGATTGTGTTAGTCGAACAAAACCTGATTTGTTTTTTGTCGGGTTCGAGTTAGATCTTAGATCGTGTCAAGAATTACTGCCCCTATGTTTAGGGTTACAATTACATCATACTTAGAGCATGTTTAGGGTTACAATTACATCATACATAGAGCACTAACATCTAGGGTAATAAATGAAACGAATGTTCAGCGAACAGTTCGTGAACCGTTTGGTGGGAAGTTCGTTATGTTTGTTCGTTTAATAAATGAACAAACATGAACAATAAATTTTGTTCAGTTAGTTAAATAAACGAACTCGAAGAGAGGTCTTGTTCTTTAACGCTCGGTAATATATTTGTGAATGTTCGTACTTATGTTTGTTTATGTTTGTTTGTTAATATTATTGTATATCCATCATTCTCCTTTCCTTCTCATTAGAATCTTCAAAATCACTTCCAATCTCATCTTCCAAAATAACTTCTTCATTTCCCGTAGACTCTGACTCTACACCACTAGCTGTTTGAATCATGAATGGAATATTCTTTTCTTTGAATTCTGATCCAAATATGTTCTCTAGCTTCTGAGCCAAATCAGCAACAATTGCCAAAACATTTCCCATATTGACTAGAAGCTCTTTAATCCGCTTAGCCTTCTCTTTAACAATTTCTTCGAGATTGATGATACTAACATCTTTAAGAATCCATTCGTGCTCCAAGAGAATTACTCTTCTTTTCATATCTACCACGTTAACGTCTTCAAAGTCATCCACCAAGTCTTCAAGAATTTGAGATTTTCCTTTCAAATCAACACCAGACGAACTTTCACCAGCTCCACTTAAACTTCCTGGTTCTGAATGCACAAATGATGAGAATGGATTTTCAGGTAAAATTGAAACATTTGTGAGATGAGGCTCAATCACCACAACCTCTTCAACACTTCATTTATCACCAGCATCAAACTCACATATCTTCTTGGTTTTGGTACCAATCAACTCAGTTGACTTGGGCATATCAACTGACACCACTTTTGTAGGTTGCATCATCACAGGTTCATTTATCAGTACACCTAGCCTGGATCTCTTCTTCTACGCTTTAACGGTCTCTCAGGCTTAGGGTCAACTTCTTCTTCAGTAGATACATTAACTGACATGAGAGGAGGATTCTCAACTGTCCTTGTCTTCTCTAAAAGTACACTCATTAGTTCAGACGACAACACTAGAATATTAGAAGTTAATGTTTCTCTTGTCATTGTTTGTTGTTCCATCTCTATTTATTCTTTTTCGATCTCTTCAGAAACCCATAACCTGATTGTCACACCTCACCTTGGTGGAAACACGGGAATGCAACTTCGAAAGGTTTTCAAGCACAAGGTTTGAGCAACACATAAGATTAATCATATTTAATACCAAAATATTTCAAATAGTCTTACACATTGAAATATAAATTGTCTGTAAATCGGGAATCATTATGATAAACATAAATTATTAAATTATTTTCATTACATGACCTAACACAGAGGTACCACATCGAGCCAACTCAAACCAGACTCCCAAATCCCCAAGCTCCATGCAATCAATTACCTGAAAACATGGTAAAATATTTGTCAACATAAAGTCGGTGAGTTCACAAGTTTAATGTACGTAAATGTAAAGTTTGTGAAATTCGTGTATGACCAATCAAATCTAGCTAAGCCAATGATTATTGTGCCAACCATGAGTCCCATAACCAAACCTCTTGATTATTGAGCCTCGCGCATTGTACAATAAAGATAACGTATAAATTGTAGAAAACTAGCACTCTTTTGTATGTAACTGGTTAGACAAACTCACCTGCTAATGGTTATAGCATATACGTAAGTACGAGGACTGTTAAGCTCATGAACCGTTTGTCTCACGTTTCACATGAATGAAATGTAACTAGTAATGCAGCATGTTTATTCCCAAAAAATGTAAAAACAATAAAATGGGGCCATGAAACTCACCTAGTGTCCAAGTAAGTGATCTAGCAAAGCAGAAGCTGGAATAACTACGTCCCGACAGAGAGTGCCCTATAATGTTAAGGAAGTCTTAAGTTATTTGTACTTTGTTATTTACCATACAAGTTATTTACCCGTCTTGTGGACCCTTGTACCATGTATACATGGGTCATTGTTCATGCACGTGACAATTACTTCATATTTTGTTTTGTACTTTTGAAAAGTGTCTAGTTTTGTGAAATCTTGGAGGTTCTCGTTTTAGAAACACATATAATATTGAAAAACCGGCTTCACAAGTTGTCATGGGTTATTAAATATTACCCAATGTTAACACGTGTGGCAATATTATGTAGAACATAGTAGTTTTAGAATAGGTTCTAGTGTTATTATCTTAAGTGTATTATTAACACATGTTGGTGCTATTTTAACATACGTTTCCTTGGAATCCGAAAACTTTATCATGTGACATTGATCAAAATCCGAACCTTGTAATACCAAACCTACTTCCAATTCTAATTCTAATTCTATGTGTGCACCTCTTGCTCAAGTGAAGTCTTTGTATAACTTTGTCACTTCCTCAAGATATTCTAGAGTTGAGATGTGAACCTGGAAAATAAAAAACCAAATTAGTATCAAATGATATGTCATGATGATGATGTGGTGATGATAGGAGATTCTGATATATAAAGTGAACATATGTGAAAGAATGACATATATATACCTGTTCAATCCTTATTATGTATATATACAATCAAATTTTGTGAGAATATGAAATTTTGTGAGAACACTAAGAACCATTTTCATCCTTAGATCATGATAAATCAAGGACTAAGATTAAATGGGTAATTAAATGAGGAGGAAACCATAAAATAAATGTAAAAGGGCAAAATTGTAAATATACTAATCAAACACCCTGCCCAATACCCACATCCCATTGTTAATCTTCTTTCTCACGTAAAACCCCAGATTACAACCTTCTAGTGATTTAGGGTTTCTACAAATCACAGGAAATTGACATTCTCCATCTTTATCTTGTTCTTCCTCATTCTCCTTCAAATTCTGCACACAATTACCATCTGATTCATATATTCACGAACATGTTTCTAAGCCTTAGGTAACTTTTTCGTAATCTGGCAACGCAATAAAATAAACACAACTGTTTGATACATAGTTCTTGTTGATGATGTAACAATGGAAACACCAATGGTATCTCAAAGTTGGTCCTGATTTTTTAGCCACTTGCATGATTAATCGTTGACATTGAGAACATACTGTACAACAATACAACATATTCAGTAGAATAAATCGATTCATCAAACGTATGCCAAGACATAAACAAAGAAAAGTGCAGCACATAATCTAACTAGCTATTATCATATTTTACTACACATAATAACCTGATGTATGCACTAATCTCACCTGTTGAAAACATAGACACATTTGTTAGTCACACTAAGGCAAAATAATTGTTAGAAAGCCACAATACATTAGCTATAACTTTGTTAGGTAACTATGGTTATATATTAATTAAGAAACTATGTTTGTTTATTTGGTTATAAATCACACATCTTGAATTTAACCCGGTTCATACTCATAGAAACCTGAAAATTTTGACAATTCTAATCACATCAACACATATAAGCAACATAAAGAAGCAAATAGTATCATATTTTGGATTAATTGCTATACCATATGATTTTGGTGCAAGGTTAGGAGCATCAAATTCATTATAACCAACCCTTGTTTATGAAACCAAATAATTATTTATCTAGAATTTCTATGTAAAATAGGCTACAACATTGCTATAATTAAACAAAACTCTCTACGATTCCCCCAATTTCACATGCCCTTAAAACCCTAAAAACAACAACTTAAGAATTTGATGGGAAAGAGAACAAGGTGATCCAACCTGGATTAAGAACACATCATAACTGAAATCGTGATATATATATTTAACAAATCCAACGTTCATTAGACATCATAATTGAACTGTTGATAGATAGAAAAAAATGATACCTGAAAATCAAATTCGTTAAAGATCATAGAATAAATCATTAAAGTGGTTCAGAATTTAATGAAGAACATATAAATCGTTGAAGAACACAAACATGATTGAAGAATTCATGACCTAATTTGGAGCATAAGAAGTCATCTTTTAATCAAGGAGATAAATGATGATGTTGTGTGATGATGGACAAGAATATTGGTATAATTACCAATTTAACCTTTTAATTAAAACATAAAGGAAAATAAATGAGTGGTTGAGATTTGTTCTCATGGTTCTCACAAAAGATTGGTGTTCTCATTTAAACCATCCCCTATATATATATATATATATAGGGGAGGGTTATCTTGAGAACGCTAAATATTGTGAGAACCGTGAGAACAAGTAAAAAAATCAATCAAGATCAATTTTTTTTAATACAAACCTCATTATAATCAAAATACAACATTAATAAATGAATTTTCTTTCCAAATAATTCATCTTTTCTTGCAAAAACACTTTCAAATTAATTTTTTACACATGTGTAAATGAAACAGTTTATACATGTATAAACAGTAAATTTACACATGTGTAAAAACAATTTATTTTCGTATACGTTTGAATTTTTACGCGTAAATTGTGTTTTTGGGATTGTATTTTAGTAATAAAGATAAGTGTAAAAAGAAATTTTGAATTTGAATGGTTTTAGATGCCGTTCTCACGGTTCGCACGAAATATAGGTGTTCTCAAATTAACTTTCCCCTATATATATATATATATATATATGTATGTATGTATGTATGTATGTATATATATGTAGTTAACTGGTTCTTATATGTAATAGGAGGCTAAAAAACATATATATTATCTTAACATGATTAGTGACTTTTCTAGATATGATTTATAAATTACCTAAACACAAACACAATGAATACCTATACAAAGCTATCCTGGCCACAACGTCAACTTTAAATAAAAATGAAATATTGGCCAAAGTAAAGTTGTATGACAAAGTGACAAAAATGGAAGCAATCATCCAAAAACCAATTAAAATAGGTATGAATTTCGATAAATTAAGTCAAAGCATAATATTAGGGTATAAAAATCCTACACTTTCGTATTTTTTCAAGTTCTCTAAATACATAAATAATATAATACGTATGAGCAACCGAAACTAAACTAACTAGTGAGTCCAAAATATGACTTTAACATAAAAACACACAAATGGAAACTCAGAAAACACAATGGACAGAACAAACACAATGCACAGTACAAAAAACACTGTATTTAGATAAATACATAAAAAAACACAATCTGCAGCAAAAAACACAATAATCAAAACTAAAAAACACAATGAACTGGACAAAAACACAATGAACAGACAAAAATAACACAATGAACAGATGAAAATAACACAATGGACAGACAAAATAACACATTATGTTTTTTCTGCAGCCGATTTGTGTATTTTACTGTACTATATATTGTGATTTTTTTCCTGCATGAACAAAAACCCACTAAAAAAGGTCATTTTTTTTCGTTTTTTGTACAACATTTTGGTATTCGTTGGAAAAATAATAAAACGCTCGTTAATTTGGTCTAATTTTTTTAATTGTTGTATTAAAAAGTTATTAACGTTTAAAAATCGTGGATGAGAGAGAAAAATAAAAATTTAATATTTAATATTTTGGAGGGAAATAAAGGGTGAGAATGATCTCAGAAGTGTCATATGTCTCACCCTTTTTATTTTATTATGGGCATGTTTGGATAAATTTATAACTTATTAGTTATCTCCTTTTTCCAAAAAGTCAAACATTCCCAACTTTTCTCCTTTTCCACCTTGTTCAAACCCAAAATGTCTTTTTTTTCTAAACCATCACCCAAACACTTATAAAATAAATTATGACTTTTTAGAAATAAGGAGAGCCAAACACCCTATGGGTAATTTTTGGCAAAACTAGCTGATGGCTGGTAGCTGGAAGCTTTTTAAATATATTTTGGTGTTTGGCAGAGTAGCTGGAGCTTTTAATAAAATGACCAAAATGGGCATAATTAAAAACTTGTAAGGAATGTTTTTATTTTATTTTTAAAATAGAATGGGTATTTGTGTCATTTACTAATTAAAAACTTGTAGCTAGTAGAGCTTTTTCTTAAACGCTAGTACTAGTAGCTTTTCACTATAAAGTTTTTTCTTCTAACCTAAAAGATTTCAGCTCCTTTAACCAAACAAGGCTTTTTATTGAGTAGGAGCTTTTTCTTATAAGCTTGAAGCTTGAAGCTCCTAAAAGCTCTTAAAAGCTCATTGCCAAACATACCCTATTTAAGAGTTTTTATAAACTTGCATTTTCAAATATGAATATTATTTTAATGTTAACTTTTATTATATGTAAAACTTTTGCTTCATCATTTATAAACTTTTTATTTATGAAGTTGTAATTTGTAAAGGTTTATGAAATTTAGCTTTATTGTGATAGTTGAATAACGAATTTAATAATAATCGTGTAATAAATGATGTGTTACAATCAGTGTTTTACCGGTGTTTTTTCTTCCACGGATTACGCAATCTGTTTGCAAAAATACTGTTTAACTTTGTTGTGACAACAGCTATTTTTACTGTCAACAGATGTTATAAAAAATCCCTAAAATAATGATTACGATTTTGAAGTTACTTTATTAACATTATTATTTTATTATTTATTGTTGTGAAGCAATTGTCTTTCATTATATAAAAAGTAAATCAAAAGTCACAAAAGTCATTTCAAAATTTAGATTTACTTTTAATCCAACTGATAAAATAAATAAAAAGTCACAAAAGTCATTTCGAAATATTCACACTATAAAAGGGGACAAATTCTCAACAGATGATTGATCTTTAGTAAACAAACATTAAAAATGTAAATGTGTTATAGTTGTTAGTAGCAACTGTTTAAGTCAACAAATGCTTGAACCAAACAGTTGAATTTACATATGTTTTAATTAACAGTCTTTTAAACACAGTCTTTAAAAAATTCTTCTATATTGACGGCTTGCTTTTAAAGATGTTACTAAATAGTGTTTTTCTTTCAACTTTACATTTACTTTTTAATTTGATCATCCTCTTTTTTGTTTTGATATGTGTTATTTCAACAGAGCTTTAATTTGTCTGTACATTTAACTGGTATTGTGAATGTATGACCCTAACCCGTAAACACGCGATTAACTTTAAAACTTACGGGCTTTGGTCTTATTGAATAACACTCCCGATTTAAAACTTTGATATTTATGAAATCCAACCCATTATGATTTCTACATTATAGGTCCCAACAAAATTTTTGTAATTAGGTTTACTAAAAACATGTACTAAATCCTACGTTTAATCGGGAACTTCAAATGCGGAAGCTTGATAAGTGCTCGAGAGTGTTCGGTTCTTCTAACAAGTCTTGATCATCATCCATCTAGTGAAACCGAGTACCTGTGGGTTAAACACGATTAATTAACCCATTAAACGTTACTAGAATCAAGTAGGATGGAAAGTATAAGAAAATGTAAGTCCCAAATACTAGATCTTGTTAAGTACAAGAGATTGTTATCACTTAGAAACACCTATGGATTAGGTGTTTTAAGTGATTAATCTTCTACAGTAAAGAAACTAGATGAATATGATAAAAACCGACACACAAGATGAATAAGAACACGATTTCATTACTGATTTGTCATTGAAACACCATGAAATACACACAAGTACGCACCGTTCAATCTTGTGCTACAAAGATAACCAAAAACCCTAACCCTAGAGCTTCACACTCACATTGCTTATATAGGTAGGCAGATGGGCCTGCACACTTAACACAAGTGCGCAGGGCCCGTCCCCTAAGTGCGCAGCCTAGGGTTTTCACCACAATACTTTGTGTTAATTACATAATTAGCCCTTTAACTATCAAACTATACAACAAGCCACCAAAAGTCTATGATCTGGTAACTGTGGTCTCAATATAACCCAACAATACTCCCCCTAGACCACAGCTACCAGTTCTTTCATCTTCAATCAATCTCAACATCGCTTTGCTCCCCCTCAACCTGTTCTGGGGGGTCTTGAATGTACAGGGCGACCGGATCTTCTTCAACCACTGGAGGAGCTTGAGTAGATTCTGTTGCAGGTCTTTCCGGATCAGCTACTGTTACAGGATCTTGTGTCTGTACCTCTGAAGTAGACTCTGCTTCAGGTTGAGTAACTTCAGCAACAGCAGCAGCAGCAGCAGCTTGGGCAGCTTTCTCCCTTTCTTCTTTTTCTTTGTCTGCTGCAATGATCCTGTCAACTATATCAAGCAACTCCCTTTTCAGATTCATAGCCCGATCCACAGCTCTCCTGAATAGCACCGCTTCTTCAAACAGGACATTCCCAGCACCTACATTGATTTGATTCGCGAAGAGTATATTCAGATCCGATAGATTAAAAGCAAACACATCTACCGGATCCAGGATCCTTATGGCCTCCGAATCGTCCTGCAATTTGATGATCGCTTCACCAGTATTGCTGTCATAAAACCACTTCTTAAAGTCAGCATAACTGGAAGCTCAGATCGAATAGGAACTCGTGTGACGACCTGAGGAGGGTCAATCACATAAGTTATCATGCCTTGTCCTGTTGCTGGATCGATTCGTCTCTTGGAGATCCGTCTCCTCGGTTTCTGCGGCTTGAAGATTTGGAAATCGGTTTCACACTCCTTCTTTATGAACCAATCAAGCATGCTCCCTGTGGTGTCATTTGTGCGGTTGATGAATGGGGCTCTACTGAGTTCCCTGATATCCCAACGGGGGAGAGACTTCAGTTCCTGTCGGCCTTTGAAGTACTGTATCACTCCCCCTCGTCTCTTCATAGCAAACAACTTTTTCTCCTCGTCATACTTCTAGGAGATAATCCTCTCCTTATGAGCTTCCCTGGTGTGATGGATGTTTTGATGCAGGGCTGGAATGGTGATGGGCCTTCTAGGAAACCAAGTTGATCTTTCAGGATCCAACTTATGGCCATCTGACGTCTCGTATACTACTTCTTCTTCCATTCCCATCTCCACAAACCTATCGGGCATCTCATCTTCACTAATCTCGTCCACCTCACTTTCATCAGCAACTCTTTCTTTCTCTTTCTCTTCCACCAAAAATTTCCCGAAATCAAATACCTCATCGAATGTTGTGCTAGGAGCACCAGTCTGCTGTTGCTTCAATTCTTGGAACATGTCAAACATTTTCATCTGAACCTGATTCTGAAACTTGATCAGGTATCGTTGATCCTTGATGATTTTCTCCATATTCCTGTTCTTGTGCTTGAGCTTCTTGACTTTCTTTCTGAGCTCTTGATTGTTATGCACATCACTTTTCAGGGTACAGATCTCCCTGGCAGCTGTCTTTCCAACCTCTTTGACTAGCTTCTCATACAGTTCCTGATGCACCGGTTTGCGACGTGGTGCAGCAGGAACTGAGGAGGATGGTTCAGCTGGCCGTTGAGCTGGTGCTTTGGGGGCTGGAGCAGCAGTTGTGGATGGCCCTGGTTGTTCTTCTGCCCCGAAGATAGATTCCAAGATCACCTCTTGCTCAATATCGTCCTCAGTCATTACACGAGGAATCTCAGACTGAGGTAACTGTTCTCTCCTTTTCTTTCTCTTGGCCCTCTTTAACTCAGCAACTTGTTGTAGGGCTGCAGTAGTTTCAAGCTGTTTAGGTGTCAGTGTTTCTCTTCCTTCTTGTAACAAACCAGCTGGCCTCTTCCTTTTGGTGAGCTTTGATGGAGCAGTTTCAGTTGCCACTCTTTTGCCCCTGGCCTTCTCTAGAGCTATCTCTTTAGCAGTTGGCTGGGCTGAAGATGGAGCAGGGTCAGATGATCCAGGTGCAGAAGCAGCAGTGGATTGTTGACAAGTTTCTGTAACATCTAGCCTTCTCTTCTTGATCTTGTTGTAAAGCTCCATGACCAAAGGATATCGCTGTGCTGCATACATGTTCTCCAGCATGGGTTCCCAGTCAGGCGTGTTGCACTTAGTAAAGAATCGTGCACCTTTGGTGAAGTTGTATTGATCACCAAGGGGCAGATTCTCGTGCTGTGCGTTAATCATCATCTGCACGAACCTTGGGTACATAGCCCATTTGCCTGAGCCAGCCTCAGCATTCTTCACCATATAATCAAAAATCATGCCCGACATGTTGAAGGCTTCATTCTTGCAAATCTTTATCATTGCGGTCGACCACTCTGTGCTGAGAGCGTTGTAGCCTCCTTTCCTATGACACAGAGACATGATGAACACATGACTGATGAGTCTCCAGTCTCTTGTCAGCTGACTTTTCTTGATATCACCTCTCTTGTCAAAATCTCCTTTGTAACCGAAGTTCTTGAACTCTTGGTGAACATCGGCTTTGGATAAAGATCTGACTGTTCCCGGCTGATCTTGAAGTCTCAATACGTTCCTGACGGTATCTTCAGTGATGACTACAGCCTTGTTTCTGACTGTAGCGTTGATTCGCTTGACTCGTCCAGCAACTTCAACTCGAGCAGACCTCCAGAAGTCTTCAATGTGAGAGCAGTAAACTGGTACAGTATGCTGCACAGCGTATCTGACTTTGCTACGTCTGATCCAGGTCACTACGTCTTTAACCTTGACATCATCGGTCTCAAGATTCATCGGCTGATTGTGCATTCCTCTTGGATCCCAGTCGAGTGCCATTTGTTTAAACCAAGTGCACGAAAAACAAATTAGATCTCTTGAATATGAATCGATGACCAAACGACTAACCTTAGACATGGACTTTGACGGACAACGTACTTAGACTTAGACTTTATTATTATTATTTTTTTTAAGTTTTGTGTTTTAACAGTCATAGGATTAAGGTTTGATGGATTTGATTTATCAGTGTCCGTGATACGTTTGATTTTCAGTTTAACATCGTTAACGTTCAGGTCTAAATACGCAGTCCGTTCAAGTGTCTGAATAGTCATGATGAAAGTCACATTTTGTTTTAATGTTTAAGTACGCATGTCCTCAAGTGCGCAGGCCAAGTCAAAGGCAATTGAGCCAAGTACTCAGTCAACAAGTGCGCAGGCCAAATCAAAGGCAATTGAGCCAAGTACTCAGTCAAGTACGCACACACTTGACTGAGCACTTAGGTTAGTACGCAGGCATTAGATGGACGAGAACTTAAGTGCGCAGTTCAGTCATGACTTGGGCATGGTAACCCCTAGTCATGACAGGCAAATCTGCGTACTAGACAAGTACGCAGATACTTAAACTGTAACATCGCGAATTTCCCCTAAATTTTTTTTTGATAAAAAGAATGTATTGTTTTAAACAATGTATGTTTTAAATACCTTAAACTAATAATTATTTGTATCTAGACACATTTGTACGTTTTAAAAATATTTCGAGTCACTTTCGGGCTTATATAATCATATTATGAATTTAGAATAATATAGTTTTAGGGAAATAATTGCCAAAAAAAGATTTGTGTGGACCGGGACTCGAACCCGCATCCACAGCCAACCAACACACAGTGACAACCAACTGAGCCAACTATCATCTTGTGTAGTATTTCAGAAGAAAATAAACTTAACACATTCCTTAAATTGATTAGTCAAAGTCTTAGTCAAACAGTCAAAGTCTTAGTCAAATAGTCAATTCATCATAAAACCTTACTTTATGGTGTTGACCAATTTTAATGGCTAATTGAATCCAAAACTAGTATAAAAACCCACCTATGACCCATTATACTTTGCACCTCTAAATCGATTGTTTCTGTGACAACTCGGGTAAATCCCTCTTTTGGTTTCTATCTTTTGTTTGTTTCCTTTTGTTATTCCTTTTGGTACTTGTGCAATTTTCGGGACGAAAATTCTTTTAACGTGGGGATGATGTGACACCCGGCAAATTCTGGTTAACAACGTTGTTTAGATGAAAGTCTACCTTAGCGAGTCACGCGTATATTGTACTTAACTGGGTTAGTTAAGTCGTGTTATGGTTCGGGAACTATCAGTTTAGTATAGAGGATCATCGGATGTTAGTCTAAAGGTTCATTAGATGTCAGTCCTTAACCAAGTGTACAAATGGTGACGATTCGTAGAATCGTCAGGGCATACGGAACATACAAGTCTCGAGTCCCGGGAATTTGGTGATCGAGTGTGAATATGTTTGTTTGCAAGTGTTATGTGTTTACAATCATTATGTGACTTGTCGGTATGTGAAAATGTGTTAACATATGTTAAAACGGGGTTTAACGCGCAAAATACATCGAACCAACCCCTATAGGCGATTAGGGGAGGCTAATCGCCTATAGGGCATGCATTTAGGGAATCATTACATGCGATTGGGGGCTACTCGCATGTAATAACAGGCGATTAGGCCCAATTGCATGTAATGTCATGCGATTAGCAACCCTAATCGCATGTAACTGCTGCACAATCGCGTGTTACGTGCTGGACGACTAAAAACGACTATAAATACAATGCTTAACCTCCTAAACTTCATAATATCAACCCTAGTCGTCCCATAACCCGCCCCAACACACACACAACCTCTGGAACGTGATTTTGGATCAAAACACAAGGTTTCAAGCTTATTTCATCAATCTAACACAATCTAAGGTGTGATTTTCATCCATGCAATCTATATTAACGTTTTTATTAAATCCCTAACGGTCCAGACCTGTTCTAAAACGAATAAGCTTTCTGAAAATCGTTAATAAGTGTTGTTAATCGGATTCTAACTATCATGCATGTGTTATGTGTGTTTATGATTAAAAGCTAGGGTTTCTATGATTCAAGATGGATGATTAACATGTTATTAGGTTAGTTTCAGATTAATAATGATATCATGTTAATGAAATCTGAGTAATTGTTCATTAGGGTTATAGTTATGCATGTTAATGTGATGTTTCATGCTATGTGTATTGTGTTTGGATTACATGGTTGCATGCAGGGCTGATAAAACGAGGCTAAATGAAGGATTTTGGTTTAAACATGTTTGGTATAGTTGTTGGATTGATATTGGATGATTACACGCGTTCTGGGTCTGATTTGGAGTGTTAAACGCGCGAAAAACCGGAACAGCTGGGTTATTGGCGATTAGCAACCCTAATCGCCTATGTTAGGGGCGATTAGGAGGCCAATCGCCTGTAAAGACTCCCTAATTGCCTATATTACATGCGATTGGGGGCTAAATGCCTCTATTACATGCAATTGTGATCCTAAATGCTAGTTAAGTCCAGAAATACATGTCTTATGAGCTAATTGCTAGTAGATGCATGTCTTATGAGCTAATTGCTAGTAGATGCATGTCTTATGAGCTAATTGCTAGTAGATACATGTCTTATGACCTAATTGCTAGTAGATACATGTCTTATGACCTAATTGTTAGTAGATACATGTCTTATGACCTAATTGCTAGTAGATACATGTCTTATGACCTAATTGCTAGTAAATGCATGTCTTATGACCTAATTGCCTATAAACTCCTGAAATGCATGTCTTATGACCTAATTGCCTATATTATAGGCGATAAGCCTTCCTAAATGCCTGTTGACCAACCTAAATGCTAGTTGACTTTTCCTAATCGCGTGTACTGCTGCTGTAAGTGTAAATTAGCATTCCGAGACCCGATTTGACATCTAGGAACATGCTAGGAACCCCGTAACATATCCAATAACTTGGTAACATATGTTCGGACTTAATTATGTGGTACTTGAACTACGTGCTATAACTTGTTGGTCGTTAACGTATGTTAAGTGTGATTGCATGATTGTATGTTTGAGAGCGTAAACATAACACGGGGAGTCTCGGGTCACCAATGGGATGTCGAGTCTTGTACATTGGGTCAGTTAAACAGTCACGGTGTTTTCAAACGAACTTGGTTATGGTCTCGACATCTAGGGACTAACTAACCTGCGGGTTATTAGTCTAAGTACTTGTAACTGTCATATGTTAGGTCGCCGCTTTACGGGACTAGCATAGCTGCTGAGTTTATTCGTATTACGAAGTAACGCAACTTAAGGTGAGTTTACGGCCCCTCTTTTAACTGGTTTCACTTTTCGGGGGAGAAAACATGTGTTAAAACTTATGTTTGGTAACTACTGTCATACTATGGGTTTCTATGGTTTACTATACGATCTTTGGAAGTCCCGGGGGGAACCATGAATGTGCGGGTTTGCACAACGGGGAAATGTGAATAGCGCTATTGGGAGTGACCAACCCCACTCGTCGACTTGGAGGGTCGGCGGGTGCATATTGTCTCAAACAGGAACAACAGGTTTACTACATCGGGCACGACATCTGGTTTACGAGTTAGTAATGGTTTTCCAATCGTGATAGTAACAAAACATACGCCTAGCTAGCGTACTTTGGTTTTCGATTTGTTATAGTATGGACAGGTTGAACTTGGTACTGTGATTACAAAACCTGTAAACTCACCAGCATTTTTGTGCTGACGTAAACTTTTACATGTTTTCTCAGGTCGCTAAAGTAGCACAATGGAACTAGGGCGCACGCGTCTGCACGGCGTCTAGTTAGGATTGCATGGTTTTCAAACGTTGAACACTTGGTTTATTTTGGATTATGTTTTGAATAAGCTTCCGCTGTATTTGGGGAATTTTAAACTATGTTTTTGAAATTGCATATGTTCATTTAGACTTGTTTATTGTGTCGTTGGTTTGGATCCTGGTTTGTCATGCGCCTCGCGGTAAAACTCCGCAAGTGGATTTTGAGGGTGTGACAGATTGGTATCAGAGCCAATGGTTATAGTGAACTAGGACTGCATGTAGAGTCTAGTCTATAGCCGAGTCGCACACACTAGACGATCACATAGTACTAAACGTTATGGTGGTTTACGTATGGTCTTGTCGGGGTGTCTCTAAATCATTTGATCTTCCTATGTTACATCATCCGTTCTATCTTAGGTCGGGTTACTTACTTTCTAGGCAGTGTAGTATATTGGAGTAAGTCGTGTACTCTTGAGATTTGTCCAAGGCTTGGGCATCTCCCTTTCATACTCCAATAGAAACACTTGCCATAAACTACCGTAGCATTACGGTGTATAGCTAAGAGTCTATGTCTGGTGATTTGAACTTTGAACTAGGAGAACACTTGGAGGACCATGTAGAGCGGTTTATCATTTTGGGTGCACACAAAATCATAAACCGAAATGCATGGAAGCTCTAGTGAGCTCTGGGTTTGAAGGGATAGTCCTGGATTGGATCTAGCTTTGATCTTGTGAACGCTAGTGGTTATCATTAGCTGCGAGACTAAATCTTCTCGTTCTTTTTGTCAGAATCATGTCTGGAGTACGAGGAGGACGTGGAGGTGGCCGCAATGGTGGGCGTGGTGGTGGTCGCGGTGGTGGTGGTGGTCGTGGAGGTGTGAACCTAACGCAAGACGATCTGAACAACTTGCTGCAAGCTGCCTTTCAGCTAGGGCACAATGGTGGCGGTAAGTTGATTTATCCGCTTTTGCCTTGTTGGCAAACTTCGTTTACATCCTTCGTAGTTTCTCATGTGTTTCATTTCAGGTGGTCCTGTTAACCCACCCTCACCTATGTGTACCTACAAGATGTTTCGGGACTGTAAGCCCCAGGAATTCTCTGGCACTGAGGGTGCGGTGAGCTTGCTCAGGTGGCTGGAAAAGGTGGAGCCAGTGTTTCTGATGTGTAACTGTCTCCCAGAGGATCGAGTCAAGTATGCTGCTGCGTTATTCCAGGATGTTGCTTTGACCTGGTGGAATAACATCACTCAGAACATGGGTATTGGGGAGGCTTATGCTATGCCTTGGGAGAATTTCGTCCAACTGCTGAAGCGAGAATACTGTACAAGGGAAGAGGTGCAGAAGTTAGAGCACGAGGTGTGGAACCTCAAGATGACTGGGTCTGAAATTGAAAAGTATACTGTAAGGCGTAATGAGTTGGCAGTGCTGTGTCCTGATCTGCATGTGCCAGAGTACAGGAGGATCGAACACTATATTTCGGGGCTAGTACCAGAGATCGCAGGGTTGGTAGCTGCGGGAAATCATCCTACATACTCAGAGGTGGTCCGATCGGCTCATAGGATGACCAACTTGAAGGTGAATGAGGGTATTTTGCCTGCTAAGGGTTCGACTGTCAAGGCCCCGGAGAATAACAAGCGTAAGTGGGAAAACGAGGGGAAAGGATCTGGGTCAGCACAGCAGGGTAAGAGGTTCGATAACGGGGGTTCTTCTTCTTCTGGAAACAAGCAGGGTGGTTATGCGGGGAAATTGCCTAAATGCAACAAGTGTGGGCGTCATCATCAGGGGGACTGCGACCGTAATCGCTGCCATCGCTGTCAGCGATTTGGGCATTTTGCTAAAGACTGTCGGGCGACACTTCCATCAACCCAGGCTCCGACTACTAACTCGGCTCCTACCACTCAAGGAACTACGGGAAGACAGGGATGTTACAACTGTGGAGAGACTGGTCATTACAAGAAGGATTGCCCGAAACTGAAGCAGGGAGGGAACAACGGGGGCGGTGGCAGAAATGCACGTGCCTTCGTCATTGGAGCCGCTGAGGCTAGACAGGATCCTGACACAGTTACCGGTACGTTCCTTCTCAATAATCGCTCTGTTAGTGTTTTATTTGATTCTGGTGCCGACAAGAGTTTTATATCTGTGGAAGTTAGTCGACTGCTAGATGTAGTACCTGTACCATTAGAGGCTAAGTATATTATTGAGTTGGCTGACGGTAAAAAGATTGAAGCTACTTGTATTCTTCGGGAGTGTCAACTAGAGTTGTCGGGTTTGTCGTTCCCCATTGACCTTATGCCGGTACCTTTGGGTAGTTTTGACGTTGTGGTAGGTATGGATTGGTTGTCTTTGTATCGCGCGGAGATCGTTTGTTACGACAAGATTATTCGGATTCCCCTTCCTGATGGAGAATTCCTTTCTGTGTACGGTATCAAGGGCGGTGCTCCGCTAAATCTCATTTCCAGCATGAAAGCCCTTAAGTATCTTCGAAAGGGTTATTCGGCCGTTTTGGCACTTTTATCTGTTTCCTCTAGCGATGAGAAGAAGATCGACGATATTCCTGTTGTACGCGAGTTTCCTGATGTATTTCCTGATGATTTATCTGGTCTTCCTCCCCATCGTCAGGTCGAGTTCGGTATTGATCTTGTACCAGGGGCTGCTCCTATTGCTCGGGCCCCCTACCGTCTTGCACCTCCCGAGATGCAGGAATTGTCTAGTCAGTTACAGGAACTCTTGGACAAGGGTTTCATCAGACCAAGTTCTTCCCCTTGGGGAGCCCCGATTCTATTCGTCAAGAAGAAGGATGGAAGTTTCCGATTGTGTGTGGATTACAGAGAACTGAACAAATTGACCGTCAAGAACCGTTATCCTCTTCCACGTATTGATGATCTATTCGACCAACTCCAGGGTTCTAGTTACTACTCCAAGATTGATTTGAGGTCCGGTTATCACCAGTTGCGCGTAAGGGAAGCTGACGTTGCAAAGACTGCCTTTCGTACACGTTATGGCCATTTCGAATTCTTGGTCATGCCTTTCGGTCTCACGAACGCACCGGCGCTTTTCATGGATTTGATGAACCGCGTTTGCAAACCATATCTTGACAAGTTCGTCATTGTGTTTATTGATGACATTCTGATTTACTCCAAGAACAAAACCGAACACGAGGAACACCTGCGTTTGGTTTTGGAACTCTTGCGACGGGAACAACTTTACGCTAAATTCTCAAAGTGTGACTTTTGGTTACGCGAAGTTCAGTTCCTAGGACATGTGGTTAATGAACTAGGAATTCATGTCGATCCAGCTAAGATCGAAGCGATTAAGAACTGGGAAGCACCAAAGACGCCAACTGAGGTGCGGCAATTCCTAGGCCTTGCGGGCTATTATCGTCGTTTCATTCAGGGGTTCTCGAAGATCGCTCAACCCCTCACCACTCTCACGCAGAAGGATAGGAAATTCTCCTGGGGTGAACCACAAGAGTCAGCGTTTGAAGAACTGAAGTCCAAACTGTGTTCTGCTCCTATTTTGTCTTTACCTGAAAGCCCTGATGATTTCGTTGTTTACTGTGATGCTTCTATTCATGGTCTCGGTTGCGTGTTGATGCAACGCGAGAAAGTGATTGCGTATGCTTCTCGTCAACTCAAGGTGCACGAGAAGAACTACACCACCCATGACTTGGAGTTGGGTGCAGTGGTATTCGCGTTGAAAATTTGGAGACATTACTTGTACGGTACCAAATGCACCATCTACACCGACCACAAGAGTCTTCAACATATTTTCGACCAACAACATTTGAACATACGACAGCGTCGTTGGATTGAACTCCTTAACGACTATGATTGCGCCATTAAGTACCATCCTGGCAAGGCGAATGTAGTGGCAGACGCCTTGAGCAGGAAGGAATCAGTTAATCCTCGTCGCGTGCGGGCGTTGCAGCTCACCATACATTCCTCTCTACCTGACCAACTCCGTTCTGCCCAGTTAGAAGCTTTGAAGGAGGAAAACCTTAAAGCTGAAACCATGCACGGTGCCGGCAAGCACCTCGAGCGAAGGCCTGATGGCCTGCACTACTTCGCAGAACGCATATGGGTTCCTTTATTCGGGGGACTTCGGGAGCTTGTCTTAGATGAGGCTCACAAGTCCCGATATTCTATTCATCCTGGTTCGGATAAGATGTACCAAGATCTGAAGGCGCTTTACTGGTGGCCAAACATGAGGTCGGATATAGCCTCATACGTGAGCAAATGCTTGACCTGTGCTAAGGTCAAGGTAGAATACCAGAAACCGTCGGGTCTCTTGCAACAACCTGAAATTCCGGAGTGGAAATGGGAACGGATTACAATGGATTTTGTCACGCAACTTCCTAAGTCACCGAGCGGGAATGATAAGATATGGGTGATTGTTGACCGATTGACGAAATCAGCCCATTTTCTCGCTATTAAAGAGACTGACACCATGGATCGTTTGGCTCGTCTTTATCTGAAGGAAGTTGTTTCTAAGCACGGGGTGCCGGTTTCTATTATCTCGGATCGTGACTCCCACTTTACTTCTCACTTCTGGAAGTCTTTGCACAAGGCTTTGGGTACCCAACTAGACATGAGTACAGCTTATCACCCACAGACTGACGGTCAGAGTGAGCGCACGATTCAAACTTTGGAAGACATGCTGCGGGCATGTGTGATCGATTTTGGCAAAGGTTGGGAAGCTCATCTACCGTTAGTAGAATTCTCTTACAACAACAGTTATCACACGAGCATCAAGGCGGCTCCGTTCGAGGCACTGTACGGGCGGAAATGCCGTTCTCCTCTTTGTTGGGCTGAGGTGGGTGAGAGTCAACTCACTTGGCCTGAGCTAGTGTACGAAACTTCGGAAAAGATCGTACAGATTCGTGACCGGTTGGCAGCGGCACGGGATCGGCAAAAGAGTTATGCTGATCAACGTCGCAAACCATTGGAATTCCAAGTTGATGACAAGGTACTTCTGAAAGTTTCACCGTGGAAGGACGTCATACGCTTTGGGAAGCGTGGCAAACAACCCTCGGTATGTCGGTCCATTTACGATCCTGGAACGGATTGGACCGGTGGCATATCGTCTTGATTTACCGACGGAGCTCGGTAACGTACATAACGTCTTCCATGTGTCCAACCTGAAGAAGTGTCTGGCTGACGAGTCTTTCATAGTTCCACTGGAAGAGATCAAGGTTGATGATCGTCTTCGGATTGTGGAAGAACCTGTGGAGATTCTGGATTACAAGATTCGTAGCCTACGTCATAGCAAGATTCGCATTGTTAAGGTTCGCTGGAACTTGAACCGGGGACCAGAGTACACTTGGGAACGGGAGGATCAGATGAAGTCTAAGTATCCTCATCTCTTTCCTAAAGAAGCGTTCTAATCGAGATATGTCTCTACTGCAGCTAAATGAATCTCGGGGCGAGATTCCTTTTAACGTGGGGATGATGTGACAACTCGGGTAAATCCCTCTTTTGGTTTCTATCTTTTGTTTGTTTCCTTTTGTTATTCCTTTTGGTACTTGTGCAATTTTCGGGACGAAAATTCTTTTAACGTGGGGATGATGTGACACCCGGCAAATTCTGGTTAACAACGTTGTTTAGATGAAAGTCTACCTTAGCGAGTCACGCGTATATTGTACTTAATTGGGTTAGTTAAGTCGTGTTATGGTTCGGGAACTATCAGTTTAGTATAGAGGATCATCGGATGTTAGTCTAAAGGTTCATTAGATGTCAGTCCTTAACCAAGTGTACAAATGGTGACGATTCGTAGAATCGTCAGGGCATACGGAACATACAAGTCTCGAGTCCCGGGAATTTGGTGATCGAGTGTGAATATGTTTGTTTGCAAGTGTTATGTGTTTACAATCATTATGTGACTTGTCGGTATGTGAAAATGTGTTAACATATGTTAAAACGGGGTTTAACGCGCAAAATACATCGAACCAACCCCTATAGGCGATTAGGGGAGGCTAATCGCCTATAGGGCATGCATTTAGGGAATCATTACATGCGATTGGGGGCTACTCGCATGTAATAACAGGCGATTAGGCCCAATTGCATGTAATGTCATGCGATTAGCAACCCTAATCGCATGTAACTGCTGCACAATCGCGTGTTACGTGCTGGACGACTAAAAACGACTATAAATACAATGCTTAACCTCCTAAACTTCATAATATCAACCCTAGTCGTCCCATAACCCGCCCCAACACACACACAACCTCTGGAACGTGATTTTGGATCAAAACACAAGGTTTCAAGCTTATTTCATCAATCTAACACAATCTAAGGTGTGATTTTCATCCATGCAATCTTTATTAACGTTTTTATTAAATCCCTAACGGTCCAGACCTGTTCTAAAACGAATAAGCTTTCTGAAAATCGTTAATAAGTGTTGTTAATCGGATTCTAACTATCATGCATGTGTTATGTGTGTTTATGATTAAAAGCTAGGGTTTCTATGATTCACGATGGATGATTAACATGTTATTAGGTTAGTTTCAGATTAATAATGATATCATGTTAATGAAATCTGAGTAATTGTTCATTAGGGTTATAGTTATGCATGTTAATGTGATGTTTCATGCTATGTGTATTGTGTTTGGATTACATGGTTGCAAGCAGGGCTGATAAAACGAGGCTAAACGAAGGATTTTGGTTTAAACATGTTTGGTATAGTTGTTGGATTGATATTGGATGATTACACGCGTTCTGGATCTGATTTGGAGTCTTAAACGCGCGAAAAACCGGAACAGCTGGGTTACTGGCGATTAGCAACCCTAATCGCCTATGTTAGGGGCGATTAGGAGGCCAATCGCCTGTAAAGACTCCCTAATCGCCTATATTACATGCGATTGGGGGCTAAATGCCTCTATTACATGCAATTGTGATCCTAAATGCTAGTTAAGTCCTGAAATACATGTCTTATGAGCTAATTGCTAGTAGATGCATGTCTTATGAGCTAATTGCTAGTAGATGCATGTCTTATGAGCTAATTGCTAGTAGATACATGTCTTATGACCTAATTGCTAGTAGATACATGTCTTATGACCTAATTGCTAGTAGATACATGTCTTATGACCTAATTGCTAGTAGATACATGTCTTATGACCTAATTGCTAGTAAATGCATGTCTTATGACCTAATTGCCTATAAACTCCTGAAATGCATGTCTTATGACCTAATTGCCTATATTATAGGCGATTAGCCTTCCTAAATGCCTGTTGACCAACCTAAATGCTAGTTGACTTTTCCTAATCGCGTGTACTGCTGCTGTAAGTGTAAATTAGCATTCCGAGACCCGATTTGACATCTAGGAACATGCTAGGAACCCCGTAACATATCCAATAACTTGGTAACATATGTTCGGACTTAATTATGTGGTACTTGAACTACGTGCTATAACTTGTTGGTCGTTAACGTATGTTAAGTGTGATTGCATGATTGTATGTTTGAGAGCGTAAACATAACACGGGGAGTCTCGGGTCACCAATGGGATGTCGAGTCTTGTACATTGGGTCAGTTAAACAGTCACGGTGTTTTCAAACGAACTTGGTTATGGTCTCGACATCTAGGGACTAACTAACCTGCGGGTTATTAGTCTAAGTACTTGTAACTGTCATATGTTAGGTCGCCGCTTTACGGGACTAGCATAGCTGCTGAGTTTATTCGTATTACGAAGTAACGCAACTTAAGGTGAGTTTACGGCCCCTCTTTTAACTGGTTTCACTTTTCGGGGGAGAAAACATGTGTTAAAACTTATGTTTGGTAACTACTGTCATACTATGGGTTTCTATGGTTTACTATACGATCTTTGGAAGTCCCGGGGGGAACCATGAATGTGCGGGTTTGCACAACGGGGAAATGTGAATAGCGCTATTGGGAGTGACCAACCCCACTCGTCGACTTGGAGGGTCGGCGGGTGCATATTGTCTCAAACAGGAACAACAGGTTTACTACATCGGGCACGACATCTGGTTTACGAGTTAGTAATGGTTTTCCAATCGTGATAGTAACAAAACATACGCCTAGCTAGCGTACTTTGGTTTTCGATTTGTTATAGTATGGACAGGTTGAACTTAGTACTGTGATTACAAAACCTGTAAACTCACCAGCATTTTTGTGCTGACGTAAACTTTTACATGTTTTCTCAGGTCGCTAAGGTAGCACAATGGAACTAGGGCGCACGCGTCTGCACGGCGTCTAGTTAGGATTGCATGGTTTTCAAACGTTGAACACTTGGTTTATTTTGGATTATGTTTTGAATAAGCTTCCGCTGTATTTGGGGAATTTTAAACTATGTTTTTGAAATTGCATATGTTCATTTAGACTTGTTTATTGTGATCGTTGGTTTGGATCCTGGTTTGTCATGCGCCTCGCGGTAAAACTCCGCAAGTGGATTTTGAGGGTGTGACAGTTTCAATCCGATTAAACTTTCCCTCATACCTTTCTTCTATAGTCTATTACTTCTACAATTGAAGCTTTGATTATAAGCTCTTGTAATTGGCAAATTGGAAGCTTGATATTCTTTCTTTTTCGTTTTCTTCAATTTGGACTAGCTACGTTGTTAAGTCTTTGGGATTCGCCTCGCATACATTCACAACACTTAGAGGATAATTCACCTTAGCCAATGTGAGTGTTACATAGCCCCTTTTCTATTTATCACTATTTTTGGGGTGAAACATGTTACAACATTCTATATGCAATTCAATCATAAAGTGTCTATGTGTTTCTCTATGTTGCATTATGTCTTAAACATGACTAGGGTAAGCACAATATTCTAGCATAATCATTAACATTGATCAGCCGACGGTATACAATGATAGATCTATTGGACTGACAATCCCACCCGGATACATGCCTCCTACGTAGGTAGCGTGGGTGATTGTTATCGCATAACATAATCGAGTGAACCATGAGCGTATGGGATGGACCACAATATAACAGTCACAAGGGTTGATTATGCACTCGATTTACTTCTAGTATGTTTTCACATATGGACTAGACTTGCCATGACACTTGAATTGTACAAGCTTTATTCGATTATCAAAACCTATGTAATTCTCACCAACTTTTGTTGACCCAAAATATTTTCAAACTTAACATGTTTCAGGATATAGCTTGCTTGAAGATTAGAGTTAATGCTTGAAGATGTGTATCTAGTATTTTTTTTTCATTTTGATGTACAAATTCTTTTAGAACAATTGTATGTAATTTATTTAATCAATTAATGAAATTTATTATTTACCATGAGCTACTGAACAATCATCAATACGTGACATCCCGATGTTTCCGCCATCGGTTGGGGTGTTACAGATTGGTATCAGAGCCATGGTTATAGGGAATTAGGTTATTAGAAAAAAAAAATTAACCTAGTCTATAACCATAGGATTTTAATCAGTACTTGCTTCTTTTACTTGCAACCTTACTTGTTTATATTCTCTATTTTACTTCTTATCCTTACTTTAGTCCCTACAAGAAGAGTGCTCTCCATCACAAGATCTACTCTTAGACTAATAGGACAAATCCTCAGGTTTAGCCTGAACCACCTTGAAGATCTCGTCGAAGTTCTAGATTTTAATAACGAACACGTGCAATCTGGAAGGGTGAACGCCTGTATTCTGAGTTTTCTGTCTAGGACTGGCATTGCGCATAAATCCCAATCAAATGAGGGACCCAAATGCCTACCTGGGAATTCTCGGGATGAGTGTTCACTTATAGGCTAAAGCATGTCTTCACTATGTTATTAGAATCTAGAAGCTTTGATAAGTCAACGTTTTCATTTATTCGTTTTAATTAATGAATAGATGATTACACTCACTTCCCTTAAAACTAAGCTCTAAAATCTCAAAATTTTACAGCTTAAATCAATCTCATATCATAACCATCTATGGATTTCACAATCACACTTCACCTTACCATCTTAGCCACTTTTTAAATATTCAACACCCTACCCAAATCATATTATTTCATTTCTCCACATGTTACTTATTTTTAAAAACTATAACCTCATACCTTAGCACAAACTAAAGATTTCTAAATCCTGTTGTATTTTCATTACCTAGTAACTTTACAAAGTACATATTTTTGTCAAAAGATGTCCTCGAACTTAAATTCAATTGTTTATTTATTGACGTAACAAACAATTTTCTATATAATGCTTTAAACTATTAAAAATCACTTAATAAAACCTTGATCTTCAAAACCTAATGTCATGTTTGAAATCTCCAACTAACGGGAATATTTTAATCAAAAGCCCACTTAGCTTGTAGTATTTAACAACTTTTGCTTTATGTATAAAACCAATTTTTGAAAATAAGATTTTTTTTTTCCATAGGAATAATATCTAGTCTCTAAATTCTCCATCGACACTCACTCATTTTCAACTTGTTCAAATTTTTACAATATTTGGCATATACCACAATCATGTTTTCTTATACACTTGATTATAACCTTTGATCCAAACCCCAAAATTTACATTGCTACATAATCTCCTTACTATAAAATAAACTCTTTATAAACTATCTTCACATTCGCTATCTCTCACAACCTTGATTCTGCTTCAAGATTTTTCATCATCGTCTCAAGAACTAAATTCATATCCTTCACCTTCTCACACATGAGCTAGTTACCCATGATAACCAAACTATTGAAACTTGATTGTGTGTTGCATCAAACATAATCCTTAGTTATACATGAGGATTCGATTATCTACCATATTTAAACATTTGATACTAGAAATCATGGAATATAAACTATTTGCTATAGACACACCTAGAGTCATTAACCTTGTCTAGGACAACACTATTACAACTCGCATGCTATGCTTGATACTTGATTGTTTATATGTACATATTATCAATTTGCAATTTATGTGTGAAATAATTGGTACACTTAATCAAACAACTGGTAGAGGATGAAGTACTTGCTCAACAGTTAGTTGAGTACCAAATAACCTACTCAACGATTGGTAGAGGTCATCATGCCTCCTCAACAGTCAGTAGAGGCCCTACAACCTGCTCAACGACTGGTAGAGGCTATCGCACCTGCTCAACAATCGGTAGAGGTTCTTACTCACTGACTGGTAGAAGTCTTTTTCCTACTCAACAGTTGGACTCATTTTTGGATACATTGTAAACGATTCATTCACAAGGTTATTTTGCATTACTTACATGTGTGTTTAGAGTCATAGAAGGACACAAAACCCTAATGTAAGGTAAATTGGTGATTGCGGTCCGGAACGTAATCATGAATTTACAGGTACATTAAGGTAGTGTGAAATTCTAATAAGGTTTTAGTAGTTCATTTGGTTTTCATATAGCCAATCAATTCATGCATTTCTTATAAGATTCCTAAAACATAAGTTTAGTATTTTGCTATATTCTTATGCTTCTTGCTACTTCAGACGAACCTAATCCAATCCTTAAAACTCACATCTCAAACCTCTTATCCAAATTATTCGAAACAAATTATTCTATTACCTATAAATTCATGTCGTGCCTTAACCCAAACCACAGCTGCCTTAATTTCTACCTAATCAACCTCAAACCTGTGTTTTTAATAACTTCGGGACGAAGTTTCCAAAAGTAGGGGAGACTGTAACATCGCGAATTTCCCCTAATTTTTTTTTGATAAAAAGAATGTATTGTTTCAAACAATGTATGTTTTAAATACCTTAAACTAATAATTATTTGTATCTAGACACTTTTGTACGTTTTAAAAATATTTCGAGTCACTTTCGGGCTTATATAATCATATTATGAATTTAGAATAATATAGTTTTAGGGAAATAATTGCCAAAAAAAGATTTGTGTGGACCGGGACTCGAACCCGCGTCCACAGCCAACCAACACACAGTGACAACCAACTGAGCCAACTATCATCTTGTGTAGTATTTCAGAAGAAAATAAACTTAACACATTCCTTAAATTGATTAGTCAAAGTCTTAGTCAAACAGTCAAAGTCTTAGTCAAACAGTCAAAGTCTTAGTCAAATAGTCAATTCATCATAAAACCTTACTTTATGGTGTTGACCAATTTTAATGGCTAATTGAATCCAAAACTAGTATAAAAACCCACCTATGACCCATTATACTTTGCACCTCTAAATCGATTGTTTCAATCCGATTAAACTTTCCCTCATACCTTTCTTCTATAGTCTATTACTTCTACAATTGAAGCTTTGATTATAAGCTCTTGTAATTGGCGAATTGGAAGCTTGATATTCTTTCTTTTTCGTTTTCTTCAATTTGGACTAGCTACGTTGTTGAGTCTTTGGGATTCGCCTCGCATACATTCACAAAACTTAGAGGATAATTCACCTTAGCCAATGTGAGTTTTACATAGCCCCTTTTCTATTTATCACTATTTTTGGGGTGAAACATGTTACAACATTCTATATGCAATTCAATCATAAAGTGTCTATGTGTTTCTCTATGTTGCATTATGTCTTAAACATGACTAGGGTAAGCACAATATTCTAGCATAATCATTAACATTGATCAGCCGACGGTATACAATGATAGATCTATTGGACTGACAATCCCACCCGAATACGTGCCTCCTACATAGGTAGCGTGGGTGATTGTTATCGCATAACATAATCAAGTGAACCATGAGCGTATGGGATGGGCCACAATATATCAGTCACAAGGGTTGATTATGCACTCGATTTACTTCTAGTATGTTTTCACATATGGACTAGACTTGCCATGACACTTGAATTGTACAAGCTTTATTCGATTATCAAAACCTATGTAATTCTCACCAACTTTTGTTGACCCAAAATATTTTCAAACTTAACATGTTTCAGGATATAGCTTGCTTGAAGATTAGAGTTAATGCTTGAAGATGTGTATCTAGTATTTTTTTCATTTTGATGTACAAATTCTTTTAGAACAATTGTATGTAATTTATTTAATCAATTAATGAAATTTATTATTTACCATGAGCTACTGAACAATCATCAATACGTGACATCCCGATGTTTCCGCCATCGGTTGGGGTGTTACATAAACCTTCGTTTAAGATTTTAAGTTCACAGCTCAAGTACGCAAAGCATTAGGGTTTCAGATGTTTGAATAGGTATGAAGCAAGTGCGCAGTCTCTATGAGACAAGTGCGCACTATTCATCACTAAGTGCGCATCCTTCAAAAATTCAAACCCAAAGACCCAATAAAACCCACAACTGAATCCTTTAATCGTGCTTTTAGTTCCTGTAATCCCAAGCAAGAGACAATCAGTACATATCAACTACCTTAATCAGTGGTGAGGATCAATAAAATGAAAAGAATGAAACTGATTGAGGTTGATAAGGTGTGATTAGATGAGATTAATGGGTTAATTTGAGAATATGAACGGTGAAGATGATGATGATGATATGTTTTGTGTAAAAGAGATTAGGGTTTGCAACAGTTAATGACATGTTAAAAAATTTCACTGTATATATATATATATATATATATATATATATATATATATATATATATATACAAGATATATGGGCCTGCGCACTTGGGTTAAGTGCGCACAGCCCATTAAGTACGCAATGGTTAATTTTCAGCCCAATAAGAGTTCAAAAGGCCCATTTCATTTTAATAAGTGGGGATTCACCAAATCTCACCTTCTGCATTCAAGATCATACTAACCATACCTGCCAGAACCCGTTTCAACTTCATGTTGGATAGTTGCAGCCTAAGAACAATTGTCGGTATGCTTGTCCACTTAAATCCATGCCTTTTCTCTTTCAACATGTGTTTGGTGATGCTGTTTATCATGTTCTTCGGTAATATTGACGAAAATTTTATGGACCCCACAGTGTGCTAGGTATTGGCCTACCGATCCTCAAGGTTTATTGAAAAATAATGATGAGAGCTTCAGGTCTATGTTACCATAAGCAAAGAAGATGATCATTATCTTGATCAGATGATGAGAGCTTCAGGTCTATGTTACCATAAGCAGAGAAGATGATCATCTGATCGTTTGGTGAGCTATCTAAATATGTTTGCACGTCACTAACATTGCGTGTCTTTTGCTGCTCATCTGATTAATTTTCTTAGCTCCGCATTGATAGCTTGCACTCTTAGGTGTCTTTTGATTTACCTATGCACAAAATTTTCTGTGTCTTTTAGTTTCTCAACTTGTGTATGACCGGACTCAGCTTGTGCAGACCTATAGCACAGTGGGAATCCAGCTTTTCGTGTAGATCTTTACTGTTAATCACCTATTAGCAGTTTACTTGATTCCTGGTTGAATCTACCGACACATCGTTGCTTGAGGCCACAACATCCTCTGGGTCCTATTCACATGCTAACGAAATATGATTAGTTTCTATCATTTCTTGAAGTAATTCTTTTGAAATTTTGCAGTAGAGGTGAAACGGTTTTACTTTCTCCCCCAAAAATCTTTGTTTGAATAAAAAGAAGATTTTTCTATTATTTATTATGCACAAGTAAAGTTTTTTTTTTTAATCATTCAAAATTTATCATCTCAAGCCATGTAACCAACTGATGAAAACGGGTTTTGTCAAAAGCTTTTATGAAGATATCTGCCTTTTGTTCAGCAGTATCTATTGGCAACACCTGTATATATCCTTTGTCGTGAGCATCGCGAATGGAGTGAATCCGAATTTCAATATGTTTGGATTTAGAATGATCAATTGGATTCTTCACAATGTCACGATAGGCATCATTATCAATGAAAATAGGTGTATGCATGACATTCAAACCGTAGTCCAAAAGCTGATTTTGGATCCATAACACCTGACAACAACAACTGGATGCAGCTGTGTATTCAGCTTGAGCAGTGGAGATTGACACTGTAGTCTACTTCTTGCTCTGCCAAGACACTAGCCTGTTACCCAGAAATTGACAACCACCAGAGACAGATTTTCTATCAATCCTACAACCTGGATGATCACTATTAGAGTATGCGATTAAATCAAAATTATCACTCTTAGGATACCATAAACCAAGTTTTGGTGTCCCTTTGAGGTAGCGGAAGACTCTTTTTACTGCAATTTCATGCGATTGCTTGGGATTGGACTAAAAACGTGCACAGCATCCAACTGCCCACATAATATCTGGTTTGCTGGCTGTTAGATACATCAGTGAGCCAATCATTGATCGATAAGTGTGAGGATTCACTGAAAGGCCTTGAAGATCTGGTACAAGTGTTGTTTGGGCCGCAAAAGGAGTATTGGACGGCTTGCAGTCGGTCATGTTGTATTTTGCCAGAATGTCTCTTGTATACTTGGCTTGATGGATGAGAATTCCGTCTTCTTTCTGCTGAACTTCCAAGCCTAAGAAAAATGATAATTCTCCCATCATGCTCATTTCAAATTGAGACTTCATAATGCTTTCAAATTCCCTGCACAAATTTTCATCAGTGGAGCCAAAGATAATATCGTCAACATAAATTTGAACAAGGATAGAATGTTTGTTGACTTCTTTGGTGAACAGAGTCATGTCAATCTTCCCTCTGGTGTACCCATTCTGCAGCAAATATGAAGATAAGGTCTCATACCAAGCTCGAGGAGCTTGATGAAGTCCATAGAGAGCCTTATCCAATTTGTAGTATTTGTTGGGATGATGAGGGTCTTCAAAGCCCGGCGGTTGACAGGCGTAGACTTCTTCCTTGATTTTCCCGTACAGGAATGCACTTTTCACATCCATTTGAAAGACTTTGAAGTTCTTGTATGAGGCGTATGCCAAGAAGATACGGATGGCTTCAAGTCGAGCAACTGGAACGAACACTTCCTCATAATCAATACCTTCCTGCTGACGAAAGCCCTGAACTACCAGACGAGCTTTGTTCTTGATCACCACACCACGTTCATCCATTTTGTTGCGAAACACCCACCTTGTTCCGATAGGATACTTCCCTTCAGGTAGATCCACAAGTTTCCAAACTTTGAGCTTTCTAAACTGAGACAGCTCATCCTGTATGGCTTCAACCTAGCTTGCATCACTGACAGCATCTTCAATGCTGAAGGGTACCGTCTGAGATAAGAAGGCTGATAGTACAATATTAAGCTTATCTGCCTGATTTCTAGTGAGAACACCCTCAGAGATTGGTCCAATGATGTTCTCCACAGGATGATTCTTAGATGACTTAAATCCCATGTTTGGTTCTTCTTGAATTTGGGAAGGCAGATTAGAAAGGTGATCGATAGGGATTGATGAGCTGGATGGATCATTTGCAGACTGTTGTGCTGAAGATGTTTCTTCTGAAACTGGAGTACTTTCAGGAGATGGTGTAGTTTCAACAGTTGCATCACCATTTGTGGACTGAAGAGGAACAATTGGATCAGCTACGAGTGGAGAGAATCGGGTGGTGAAAGGTGCAGCATCGTCATCAGAAGAGTAAAGAGTATCTTCAAGAGGAGAAGGATTGGCTGCTTGATTGTCAGATGATTGTTCTTCAATGATACTGAAATTGTTGAAAACAACATCCACGTCAAAGAACCAGTCAGGACCGGCTCCTGTGTTAGTAGAGTTGGATTCCTGCCAATCAACATAGAAAGATTCGAGAACCATTTTGGTTCATTTGTTGTATACTCTATAAGCCTTTTGACTTGAAGAGTATCCAACAAAGAAGCACTCATCACCAACTGCATCAAACTTCATTATGTTCTCGTAGTTGTTAAGCAGCGTACATGAGCATCCAAACGGCCTGAAGTAGTCAATCAGAGGTTTTCTTTTAAAAAGCAATTCATAACCCGTTTTCCCGCGCGTCTTCACAATTAAGACTCTGTTAAGAACATAACAGGCGGTATTCACAGCTTCAGCCCAAAAGATGATCGGCAGTTTGGAGTCGATTAGCATGGTTCTGGCCGCTTCAATAAGTGTACGATTCTTCCTTTCAGCAACTCCATTCTGTTGAATTCCTTTTTTGTTGCAGAAAGGCACGAAGCTTTGATTTTTGAATTCAGTTTCGTGATCGCTTCTGATTGATCTAACTTTTGTCTTCACTACGTTCTCAATGAGAGGAATAAACAGCATCAATATCTCGGCAGCTTCACTTTTGTATTCTAAGAAGTACACCCATGTAAAGCGAGAAAAATCCTCTGTTATCACCAAACAATAAGACTTTTTAGCTAAACTTTTAACACTAATAGGACCGAAAACATCCATATGCAATAGTTGAAGAGGTGAGTCTATAGAGTTCACTGTTTTGGACTTGTGCGATTTCTTGTGTGGTTTTCCTTTGGCACATGCTAAACATTTTTCAGAAAAGGGGAATTCCTTGGAAGGAAGACCTCTAACAAGATTTAATTTAGAAAGTTTGTTAATGTTTTTAAAGTTAACATGTCCTAATCACCTGTGCCATAACAGTGACTCTGACTCGGATGCCTTCGAAAGTAAGCCTGTCATTTGACACTCTGACTTAGCATCTCTTATATTTATCACATATGTGTTATTCTGTCTAGGAGATTTTAGCATGATCATATTAGTGGGCGGTATGAATCCAGGCTTCAGAAAGATGCACTCCATGTCATTGAATAAAACTGATATTCCTTTGTCACAGACTTGTGATACGCTCAACAGGTTGTAGCACAATTCTGGAACATAGTTCACATCTTCTAAAGTCAGTGCGTCAGAGACCACATCTCCTATTCCTACTATCTTCCCGCCCTTTTCATTTCCGGTGAAGGCAACGAACTCTCCATCAATAAATCTATAGTTCTTGAGAAGTTCCTTTAGACCAGTCATGTGTCTAGAAGCCCCGGTATCAACATGCCATAGATATCTCATCAGTGCGATCAGCCATTTCAGTAACTCATTCTGAAATACAAAAGAAAAACACAAGAAATACACATATAAATACAAGAAACTCTATGTAAAATCACGACTCAAACCTTTACTTAGTTGACTTTGGGAATCCAGGTTTGGTTTAGTTTTGATCTATCGTGATTTTCACCCACAACTGACTCTTGTCTTTTCAAAATTTTTGTGGTTTTATCAAATATTTTTACTATTTCTTGAAGGTTTTTAATCTGATCAGAAAGACAGTTTAGTGCTTTGACATCACTGAATTTTAAATGACATATTTTAACCACATGACCCTCATTTCCACATCTAAAGCATTTTGAGTGCTTTGGCTTGATCTTTGGAGAGGGTCTGGATGATGATGGTTGTGATGCTCTTCTCTTGATCTTGCTTGAGCATGAGCTTTCACTGGAACATGGTTCATCAATGTTTTTGTTGCTTGATTCCTCATTTGTGTTGTAGTCTGGCTCGCTAATGTCACTTTCTGTATCACTCTGTGATTCTTCAGGAATTGTGTTATCTGTTTCACTTTGTGATTCTTCAGAACATGACATATCTGTTGATGATGGAGTAAACTCTGGAATTTCTTCAGTAAGAAATTTCCCGAACCTGTTTCTTTTTAGTTATGGTACAAATAGAGATGGTCTATATACATTTTCATTATCAGAGAATACATCATTAAGATCAACACAAACTGGCATAACATTGTCAACACAAATATCTGAGCGTTTGATAGGATTCTTCCTATCATCAGGGTCCACAACGCCCTTTAAATCAAGTTTAGAAGTTAATGTAGTACAGTCATCCGGCCTAGATAAACTATTACAGTTATCCATCCTAGATAAACTATTACAATCATCCAGTTTAGTTAAGTTATTACATTCATCCGAATTCAAAATAGTTTTAGACTTGTCATGACTCCAGATGAACCAATTCACTGTAGAGTAATTGGCACCTGGGTGACCTAACCCCATCGTTTGTCCACCACAACTCTCATCATCGTCCACCTGATCCTGTTAGGTCATATCTGCACTGCTTTTACTTATATTAGAGTTTGACTCAGATTTGACACATTCTTTTTCAAAAAGATCATTTTTTGGATGTGCTTTTGGAATGGGTATATATTCACTTTTGCTCAAAGGTAAAAACAGAGATTTTACAATTCTCTTTTTATCCTTATACCCAATTCCATCTTTGACGAAAGATTTCCTTGAACAATCAAGGATATCTGTATGAGCATGCTTGCTTACATTCCATTTGTCCACAACAATTTGGAGATGATTTGTTTCATTTCTAGATTTTTCTAGTTTTTCTGTTAAGTCATTTATTAAAAAATCTTTTCTCAAAACAAATTCTTTTAGAGTTTGCATTTCAGCTATAGTTGCATTTAACTTTCGCTGATATGCTAACTCATTTTCTTTCATTTCAGTGTTGATTTTTCGGATGTCATCCATTTCTCTTAAAATTTTCCTATTGTGGGACAAACAGTAAGCAACAGTTGTAACACACCTTGGTGAGCACAGCTTTGATTTTATTTCAAGAGGAATACTTACCAAATCTCTCTCCTCAACTGTCTTAGGCACGTTCTGCAGCTTCTCATTTGCTTTGCTGGTGGAGGTCTTCTCAGCTACGAGTGCTTCCTCAGACGCGGCTTCTTTTCCTTTATCAGCCACTAGCACTCCTCTCAAACCTGCATTCTCCAGAGTTCCACTCTTTGGCATCTCCGCCGACGGCCCTTCCAGAGAGTTCACGCCGTGTGTGGATTTGGTGCAGATTTTGGCCATCAAAGCCTTGTTTACATCAGCTTCAACCGCAGCAGCCTCCTCTCCCCAATCAAAGTCCTCAACCACCAATGCCTTTTGCTGATTCGCTTCCCTTCCATCAGTTATGGCCACCATCCTTTTTGCCGGCTTGATTTCTACTTGACTTAGAGTGGGGCACTCATACTTGAAGTGCCCAAGAGTCTTGCAGTTGTAGCATCTGATCTTAGACTTATCAAAGCCTGCTTTTCCCATACCAACTCTTTGACCAGTTCTATCTTGAAACCTCTTCACCCTCAAAGTAATCATGGCCATCTGCCATTTCAAATCCATTTCCTCCATATCATCTGGGTCAACCTGATACATGTCTTCAGGATTCATCATCTCACTCTTAATTTCACCTGTCTTTAAAGCCTCAAAGCTAGACATGAAAGTGTTGAAGAGCTCAACATGTTCGTTTGCAAGCTTTGTGAGCTGTGGGTTAAGTGTCTTAGCAGCTGTGTCAGAGTATGAGATTGTCTTTCCCGAACTTGAACTACCACCACCTATTGCATCCACATATGCATGTGACGAGCTTGAACCCATGTTTCCAACAGGAGTCATTAATGCCAGATTCTTCATAGCCGTGGTGGGCACAGCTTTTGGAGCAGTCTGGTTCATCTCTCTTTTCGTGATGTCCATTTCGAAAGACTTTAGAGTGTTGATGAGATCAGCCAATGTAGATTGAGCATCTAGATACTCTTTTCTGATCAACATGCATTGTATGCTCCATTCTTTGGGCAGGGAGTCGAGCAGTTTCTTGATGGAATTTCGGTTGTTAACGGGAATTCCTGCCTTCTTCATCTTGGTTAACATACACATGAATCTTTCGATATGTGAGCTCAAGCTTTCACCACGAATGCTACCGAACATGTCATATTCTTTCTGCACCATATCTTGCTTATATTGGCGCATCTCTTCATTCCCTTCATAGTACTCATTTAACGCAAACCACAGATCGTGCGCAGTGCCATACTCCTCAAACATGTTATAAACATCCTTTGATAAGGCCATGGTAAGGGCACCATAAGTCTTATGATCTCTCTGAAGTAGCTGTTTATCGACATCAGTGTAAGTGGTTGGATAAGGGTTAAACTCTTCTCCTGTGGCAGTGGTTCTCATTGGAATGTGTGGACCCAACTGGATAGAATTCCATTGGGTGAAGTCTATGACATAGAAGAACGACCTCATTTGATTCTTCCAAGTTCCATAATCTTCAACACCTTTTAACTTAGGAACTCTAGTTGTTGTTCCGGTTTCAAGTTCTTGTTGAGTGATAGGATTTACAGTTGAGTGATTATCGTTACCGGCCATGATTTAAGTTAATTTTAATAGTTTGGTTTATCAGATTTTATAGTGAACAGTCCAGAAAAATGTCCAAAGTCCTTAAGTACGCAGCTAAGTACGCAGATGTAACCTCACGAATTTTCCCATTTATTTTGCATTAAAGTATTTCCCGATCCATGATATAAAGTCTAATTTATTTCTAAGTATTCTTATCTTTTTCCGTGCACTCTATTTTTCTATGTTCCTTTTATCATTGTACTTGAAAAAAAAATCTTCAATCATGACATATGTCCTATCCTAATTCTATTTATAAAATCGTCATTTTATAAGACGGTGTTTTTTTTTATTTTCTAATTCAAACTAATGATTTTTTTTTCATAAATAAAGCCTTGAGTCAAATAGTCAAAGTCCTGGTCAAAGTCCTAGTCAAAGTCTTAGTTAAACAGTCAAAGTCCTAGTCAAATAGTCAATTCATCATAAAACCTTACTTTATGGTGTTGACCAATTTTAATGGCTAATTGAATCCAAAACTAGTATAAAAACCCACCTATGAACCATTACACTTGCCACCTCTAAATCGATTGTTTCAATCCGATTAAACTTTCCCTCATACTTTTCTTCTATAGTCTATTACTTCTACAAATGAAGCTTTGATTATAAGCTCTTGTAATTGGCAACTTTGGGGCTACACATATTTTTTTCTCGAGACTTAATACTTTACTAAGGTGAGTTTACATAACCATGTTTATGCAATTCTTCATACTTGCAACATTATACTTAAGCAATTCTACATGCATGTCTAGTTGTAAACTTTAATGCCTCATGAATTAGACAACAACAACAGTTTCAACGAGTTTCAACGAGTTTCAACATTACATAATCATTAGCTATGGCCAAGCCGGCGATACTCAATAATAGATCTATTGGATTGACAATCCCACCCGGATACGTGTACCTCCTACATAGGTAGCGTGGGTGATTGTTATCGTTCCAACATATTATTAAGGTGAATCGTGGATGACGGGATGGACCTAAACTAGTCGGAGGTTTGATTATGTCGATTCAACATTTCATGTTTATTCATGTAGACTTAAACTTACGATAGACATATGAATTGCTAAACTTTTATACTTAAACTATTTGCTTGGCATGGCTTATGTATTCTCACCAACTTCTAGTTGACCCCCCCCCCCATTTTTACAATTCAACAGGAAATAATGATGCATGAAGACTAGAGTATTTACATGAGAAGGCAAACTAAAGTCTATGCTTGTTTGGTTTTTTTTTTTTTTTTTTTTTTTTGTGATGTATTAGATTTCCACTTAAAACTCATAATGTATTTCCATTTTTGGATATTTGCACTTTAAATTAATTTCAATTAAAATTTGGTTACCATGTGCTACTGTATACTCATTCTTACGTGATACCTCGATGTTTCCGCCATCGGTTGGGGTGTTACAGATTGGTATCAGAGCCATGGTTATAGGGAATTAGGTTATTAGAAAAATAATCTAGTCTATAACCATAGGATTATAACCAGTATTTGTTCCTTTTACTTGTTTCTACACTCTATCTCTCTCCTACTTCTTATCCCTACTTTAATCCTTACAAGAAGGTTGCTCTCCATCACTGGATCTACTCTTAGACTAATAGGACAAAATCCCCAGGTTTAGCTTGAACCACCTTGAGATCTCGTCGAAGTTCTAGAATTTTAATAACGAACACGTGCAATCTGGAAGGGTGAACGCCTGTATTCTGAGTCTTCTGTCTAGGCTGGCATTGCGCATATATCCTAATCAGACGAGGGACCCAGATGCCTACCTGGGAATTCTCAGGATGAGTGTTCACTTATAGGCTAAAGCATGTCTTCATTATGTTATTAGAATCTAGAATCTTTGATAAGTCAACGTTTTCATTTATTCGTTTTAATTAATGAATAAATGATTACACTCACTTCCCTTAAACTAAGCTCTAAAATCTCAAAATTTTACAGCTTAAATCAATCTCATTTGATAACCATCTATGGATTTCACAATCACACTTCACTTTACCATCTTAGTCACTTTTTAAATATTCAACACCCTACCCAAATCATATTATTTCATTTCTCCACATGTTACTTATTTTTAAAAACTATAACCTTATACCTTAGCACAAACTAAAGATTTCTAAATCCTGTTGTATTTTCATTACCTAGTAACTTTACAAAGTACATATTTTTTTGTCAAAAGATGTCCTCGAACTTAAATTCAATTGTTTATTTATTGACGTAACAAACAATTTTTTATATAATGCTTTAAACTATTAAAAATCACTTAATAGAACCTTGATCTTCAAAACCTAATGTCATGTTTGAAATCTCCAACTAACGGGAATATTTTAATCAAAGCCCACTTAGCTTGTACTATTTAACAACTTTTGCTTTATGTATAAAACCAATTTTGAAAATAAGATTTTTTTTTTATCCATAGGAATAATATCTAGCCTCTAAATTCTCCATCGACACTCACTCACTTTCAACTTGTTCCAATTTTTACAATATTTGGCATATACCACAATCATGTTTTCTTATACACTTGATTATAACCTTTGATCCAAACCCCAAAATTTACACTGCTACATAATCTCCTTACTATAAAATAAACTCTTTATCAACTATCTTCACATTCACTATCTCTCACAACCTTGATTCTGCTTCAAGATTTTTCATCATCCTCTCAAGAACTAAATTCATATCTTTCACCTTCTCACACATGAGCTAGTTACCCATGATAACCAAACTATTGAAACTTGATTGTATGTTGCATCAAACATAATCCGTAGTTACATGAGGATTCGACTATCTACCATATTCGAACATTTGAAACTAGAATTCATGAAATATAAACTATTTACTATAGACACACCTAGAGTCATTAACCTTGTCTAGGGCAACTCTATTACAACTCACATGCTATACTTGATACTTGATTGCTTACATGTACATATTATCAATTTGCAATTTATGTGTGTGTGTGTGTAAATTGGTACACTTAATCAAACAACTGATAGAGGATGAAGTACTTGCTCAACAGTTAGTTGAGTACCAAATAACCTACTCAACGATTGGTAGAGGTCATCATGCCTGCTCAACAGTCGGTAGAGGCCCTACAACCTGCTCAGCGACTGGTAGAGGCTATCGCACCTGCTCAACAATCGGTAGAGGTTCTTACTCACTGACTGGTAGAAGTCTTTTTCTAGCTCAATAGTTGGACTTATTTTTGGATACATTGTATACAATTCAATCACAAGGTTATTTTGCATTACTTACATGTGTGTTTAGAGTCATAGAAGAACACAAAACCCTAATGTAAGGTAAATTGGTGATTGCGGTCCGGAACGTAATCATGAATTTACAGGTACGTTAAGGTGGTGTGAAATTCTATCAAGGTTTTCGGTAGAGAAACTAATTATAAACTCTAGTTACCTGGTAGTTCATTTAGCCTTTCTATAGTCCATCAACTCATGCATTTCTTTTAGGATTTCTAAAACTTAAGATTCTTATTCGCCTTGCGATTCCAAGACACACCTAATCCTACCCTTAAAACTCATAGATAACAAACTTCTTATCCAAATTATTCGAAAGCAGATTATTCTATAAATTCATGTCGTGCCTTAACCCAAAATTTTCAAAACCACGGCTGCCTTAATTTCTACCCAACCATCCTCAAACCTGTGTTTTTAAATAACTTCGGGACAAAGTTTCCAAAAGTAGGGGAGACTGTAACCTCACGAATTTTCCCATATATTTTGCATTAAAGTATTTCCCGATCCATGATATAAAGTCTAATTTATTTCTAAGTATTCTTATCTTTTTCCGTGCACTCTATTTTTCTAAGTTCCTTTTATCATTGTACTTGAAAAAAAATCTTCAATCATGACATATGTCCTATCCTAATTCTATTTATAAAATCGTCATTTTATAAGATGGTGTTTTTTTTTTTTTATTTTCTAATTCAAACTAATGATTTTTTTTTCTTAAATAAAGCCTTGAGTCAAATAGTCAAAGTCCTGGTCAAAGTCCTAGTCAAAGTCTTAGTCAAACAGTCAAAGTCCTAGTCAAATAGTCAATTCATCATAAAACCTTACTTTATGGTGTTGACCAATTTTAATGGCTAATTGAATCCAAAACTAGTATAAAAACCCACCTATGAACCATTACACTTGCCACCTCTAAATCGATTGTTTCAATCCGATTAAACTTTCCCTCATACTTTTCTTCTATAGTCTATTACTTCTACAAATGAAGCTTTGATTATAAGTCTTGTAATTGGCAACTTTGGGGCTACATATATTTTTTTCTCGAGACTTAATACTTTACTAAGGTGAGTTTACGTAACCATGTTTATGCAATTCTTCATACTTGCAACATTATACTTAAGCAATTCTACATGCATGTCTAGTTGTAAACTTTAATGCCTCATGAATTAGACAACAACAACAGTTTCAACGAGTTTCAACATTACATAATCATTAGCTATGGCCAAGCCGGCGATACTCAATAATAGATCTATTGGATTGACAATCCCACCCGGATACGTGTACCTCCTACATAGGTAGCGTGGGTGATTGTTATCGTTCCAACATATTATTAAGGTGAATCGTGGATGACGGGATGGACCTAAACTAGTCGGAGGTTTGATTATGTCGATTCAACATTTCATGTTTATTCATGTAGACTTAAACTTATGATAGACATATGAATTGCTAAACTTTTATACTTAAACTATTTGCTTGGCATGGCTTATGTATTCTCACCAACTTCTAGTTGACCCCCCCCCCCCATTTTTACAATTCAACAGGAAATAATGATGCATGAAGACTAGAGTATTTACATGAGAAGGCAAACTGAAGTCTATGCTTGTTTGGCTTTTTTTTTTTTTTTTGTGATGTATTAGATTTCCACTTAAAACTCATAATGTATTTCCATTTTTGGATATTTGCACTTTAAATTAATTTCAATTAAAATTTGGTTACCATGTGCTATTGTATACTCATTCTTACGTGACACCTCGATGTTTCTGCCATCGGTTGGGGTGTTACAGCAGAAGTCCATGTCAAGTACGCAGCAGCCTGTAAGAATGTAAACAGCCTTGTCAAGATGTGGTCTTTTGATTAGTACGCAGTCCTGCAAGTACACGTGTAGCTGTGTTTCTTGATAAGTGCGCAGATAAGTCAACACTTGGGCATGGTAAGTGCTCAGTCTTGACTGATCAGTCTGCGTACTAAATGAAGTACGCAGACACTTAAACTCTCGTTTAAGATTTAAGTGCGCAGAAACCCTAGCCAAGTACTCAAAACTACACTACTCAATAAGTGCGCACAAAAACAAGGATTTTTGTTTAAGTGCGTAGAAACCCTAGTTAAGTGCTCAAGACGATTAAAAGCAATAAGTACGCACAAACTTGTTTGCGTACTAAAACAAGAGATTTAAGTACTCAAATCAAGAAACAAGTGCTCAAAGTATGAAATAAGTGCGCAAAACGTATGAAATAAGTGCGCAAAACGGGTTGTGAAAAACACAAAAACTCAGCTGAATTCTATCCAAAACTTTTTCATTCCATTCTGAAGTGCATGGATTAAATTTCTACTTAAAATGAACCACTTTTAGCTTTCAGAAACACAATTTCCATGAAATTTGAAGCAAAAATGTAAGAAAAACACCTAAATTTAAAAGTTCATAGAAAAATAATCTTGATAATAAAAACTAACAAGATGAGGGTTTTGGTATCTTAAAATAGATACAATCTAGAGCACAAAGGCTCTGATACCAAATTGTAAGTCCCAAATACTAGATCTTGTTATGTGCAAGAGATTGTTATCACTTAGAAACACCTATGGATTAGGTGTTTTAAGTGATTAATCTTCTACAGTAAAGAAACTAGATGAATATGATAAAAAACGACACACAAGATGAATAAGAACACGATTTCATTACTGATTTGTCATTGAAACACCATGAAATACACACAAGTACGCACCATTCAATCTTGTGCTACAAAGATAACCAAAAACCCTAACCCTAGAGCTGCACACTCACATTGCTTATATAGGCAGGCAGATGGGCCTGCGCACTTAACACAAGTGCACAGGGCCCGTCCCCTAAGTGCGCAGCCTAGGGTTTTCACCACAATACTTTATGTTAATTACATAATTAGCCCTTTAACTATCAAACTATACAACAAGCCACCAAAATTCTATGATCTGGTAACTGTGGTCTCAATATAACCCAACAGAAAAAGAGTTTTGCTACTATAATTTCTAGCATTAATCCCCCTTGAGGTTCTGGATCCCCTTTTTAGGTTCTGGATCCTCTTGAGGTTCTGTATCCCCTTTTAGGTCCTGGATCCCCCCCCCCCCTTTTAGGTTCTGGATCCCCTTTTTGGTTCTGGATCATTTCCAAAAAGGGGAACCACGACTCGTTAAGGCCATAGGTTTTACAAAACCTCATTAGACCATTCAAAAGGCATAATAATCACTTTGTGAACTCATTGGACTCTTTTTTTTAACTAAAAACATCATTCGGTTTATGTCATTAAGACCCGGTTCCCAGTTTTAAATGTTTATGTCGATTTTTACCCAAATCGACCCGTTAAGACCTTGGACTATACAAGACACTTATTAAGCACACCCAAGGCATAGAAATCATATTGTCATATCATTAGACACATTTTCAACTAAAAGCATTGCTCGTTTTGTTTCATTATGAGTCATTTCTTAGAATCAACTTTTAGTAATCTTTTAAATTCCCAAAATGCCCCTTATAGCCAAATCTTTCAATTTGGCCATTTATGGCGACACTTCTTGTCTCAAATCCATTGTCTTTGACTCAATAACTTGTTTAAAAACCTCTAAGTCCTTCCGGACTTAGATTTCCACCTTTTCTCAAGATTTCTCCTATTTAATCACTTCTAAGCGCATTAGCGCGCATTAGACATAATTATGGAAATAACTTACTTGGTTGACACCCATACTTCATGTGAGTAGCTTTAGTACCCATGTTGCTTCGCCCGAAGGCGTTTATTTAGCTACGGACTTACCAGGTGGCATTGGCCCATACCTTGCACCCATATGGATTACTTAGGCAATGGGTGCCCAATTTCCAAGTGTCCTCCTGCATACACTCTAGATTGACCACATTAGTCTCTTGGGACTCAATGGTAATGCATTTACCATTTGACCCGTTATCCACAAGTTTCTTAAAGCTTAGATAACCGGCTTTTAATGTCGGGTTCGAATGGTGAGGGAATCACCCATTCAACCCGTTAAGACTCATGATTACATGACTTCCTTTTCATGTGATTTTTATCTAAAACTTGAGTTTAGACTCTTATTTACCACATGGCTTTATTGGTTGACCCAATTGATGATTTCCATCATTTGATCAACACTATATGACTCATTTATGACTATGAATTTTGTTTTGACATGAATTTGCATAAATCACCCGATTAATAGGTTTCACCCTTTGAGGTCATACCTTTGTCCCACTTCAAAGTTTAAACACTTATATTAATACAAGAATTGTATTTGTAGACTAGTAGTGTAAGTATTACTTACCTTGCATCCATTCTTGTTTCCATAAGTATCCACCTTGTATCTGTTTGACCCGTTTGCTCCCCCGTTGTACCTAACTTGGGAATGAGCCAAACTTGTTCTTGTTAGAATACATAATATATGATCCTTTCACTATCCATGGCATCATGTATTCATTATCAATTCTAGCTAAATCCATAGCCATCCTCTCATATCAAGTATGCGATTAATTTAGCATATTGCTAACCAACATTACATATAAATGATAACATTCACATGATTCTAATTTCTTAGTTTCACTAGTTCTCACCTAATTGGCATTTCATCAAACACCTTGTATGCACCACAAGGTGTCCAAAGCTTCCTCGATTTTACCATGGCTTAATTAACCATTTGCACATGATCATCTCATCAATTAGCACACATACATGATATCAATCACATAGAAATTGCAAGATTAACCACATACTTGTGTAATTCATGCTTAGGATGAAAACCCACTACTCATACATAACACACATGTGGATTAACAAAATATAACACATTATCACGTTTTTATAGCTTCTTTGATGTCTACTAACACATAGCAACCTATAGAAGCTCATCAATCACGTTTTTATAAAGACCCTAGAATCATCATCTTTCATAATCCATGGATTTTAATGAATCAAAAGAGTTCTAGAGTTAACTTAGGATGTTTAGAAGACTAGATGATCATAATTCCCATCATGCATTGACAAGAACTCTTGATCTTAGCATGTTTTGGGGCTGATTTGGATGAACTTCTTATGTGTGTGTTTTTGAAGGTGTTTTGGTCGATCAAAATAATGATCAGTTTTACTAAGTTTTGTTTATATTATTCTCATATCTCTACTTTGCCCAAATGACACATTAGGTCCCTCAAGTTCTAATTTCTTTGATTGCTAGATTAAATGACTAGTTTGTTAATCATGCTATATGGCATATTTAAACGAAACCGATTTTCGTGGTGTTACAGTGAATGTAACGGACCTTACAAAATACTGTTTTTATTTTAACAGTAGGTTGACTCTTTAATTTGGTTTTTATCAAACAAAGCATAACAGTTGGTGTGTTTATTTTTTTTATATATTTGTTAGTAATTGTTTTAAAGAAAGAAACAGATGTTACTACACAGGTTTACTTTAACGATTGGCTTCATAATGTTAGTATAAGTAAACAGACCTTAAATAATTGTTTTAAAGAATCAATCAGATGGTAATAAACAGATGTTGTCAAACAACAGACGATGGGGTTCATAATGTCTTTTTTACTAAATAGAGCTTAACATTTAAAATTAAAACGTACATAATAAAAATCATATATACTATACAAACTACTTAATTAAAATTTCAAAAATCCTTTGTTTCTTTTTCAGAATCTCGCTTGAAAGATCCTTTTTTAATTCCGTCAATCCTTCATGGATGTTGTTGTCGATTCGTAGTTGTTGAGTCAAATAGTCTTCTATCTTGTCTCTTAAACCACTTCTTGGTTGATGCAACACCATATCTAGCAGGGCAATGTTTGTCCATGATTGTTCCTTAACTGTTTCTTCGATCCTCTCAACTTCATTGCAAATATCTTAATCTTTTCTCTTTTCTTTTAGCGACCAAGCGCTGGATAAAGACTTAACATCTGATGTATCAGCAAAATGATAGTATGATCTGTTTGCCATTTTTGTAGATAAAGTTTAGAATATGTACTGTGTGTAATTTATAGATAAATTTTAGGTTGAATGTTAACATATTTATAGTAATAATTTCGAAATATAATTAATTTCATGCAATATTTGGTGTAATTATTTAAGCGGGTTCATTTGTTAAATTCATAGTTGATTATTTTGTCTATTCGTTTTCCAAAGCATTCGTTCATTTATGTTTCACAAGTTGTATCGACTTTTTAGATACTATAAACGTTTTGAAATTAATTAAATAATCATTATAAGAAAACCTTTCGTTTAATACGTTAACCCAAATATAATAACTATTCTACCGTATGACCTTTCATCTTCACGCGTTGTCAGTCTATAAAAATACTAAAGACATCCGGAAGTTCATCATAAACGATTTTAATTAATATTAACATTTACATTTCAGTCTTCACCAATTGCATCAATGGCAGCCCCAAGTGATAACCGTGAAGATGAAATGAAGGAATTTGTTCTTAATCAAATTACAGGACAATACTATCAAGATTTGAAGACTACAAGAGACTTGAAGATTTGTTTTGACCGTTTGCACTTGGGCACATTTGAGCGAGACGATGTTCAACGGATTTTGAAGTCAATGTCTTCGACTGTTGTTCGTGATTTTTCGGTGTTGTGCAATTCAGAGTCCGATATTAAAGATGTAGAACTTTTGGCAAGATTCAAAGATCTACACGCATAGCTTGAAGCTTCAATGGAATTGAAGCTTAAGTTTATTAATTCCTTTAACTAGTCGTAGATACCATCCATCGCATATCAATGAGTTAATACGCATATTGAGTTTCATATGCCTAAAGTGCTTAAAGTTCAAGAATAAAAGGAATTGTACCTTCAAAGGAATTGAAGCTTAAGTTTATTAATTTCTAATGTATATTCATATATATATAAACAGATGTTATGAAGATGGAATTCATAATGTATATTGATGTTTAAAATTGATTATATTTGTTTTGTTTAACGTTGATTATATATGGTTTTTTAAATAAGGCTACATATTGACTACAACTTTTTAATCCGTCTGTAGACTTTTTGTTCCTTGGTTGTAACCTTTCAGCTATTAAACATCTGATCAGTGTTAAAAGATATAAACAGACGTTGTCAAAAAGTGGTTCTTGGCAGCAGACGTTTGGTCTGTTGATGTGTCGATGCTTACCAAACAGCGGATAAGGCTGGGCTGACTCGTCCCGTGTGTTTCCACACGGGATCACCCCTAGTAACAATAATAACAATAGTGCAATATCTTCGGCTAATAGTATATCCACCACAATCATGTCACACCAAATATTATTCGAATAAGAAATGAATATCACAAGGCAAACTGGCAAAGTGTTGCTCGTAGGGCTGGCATAACAGGTTACACGAACCTGTTAAGACACGAACCTGCTAAGACACGAACACGAAACTTGTAAACACGAACACGACACGAAATCTAATCGTGTCATTTTTTTCAAACACGAACACGAACCTGTGTATAACAGGTTAACACGATAAAACACGATAAGGAACACCTAGTAAAATAAGTTAACACGACAAGACACGATAAGACACGACAAGACACCATAAGACACAATAAGACACGACAAGACACGATAAAAAACACGATAAGACACGATAAGACCTGTTAAGACACGTACACGATAAGACACGAACACGAAACATGTAAACATGAACACGACATGAAAATAAACAGGTCTTAACGTGTCGACCTGTTATAGACACGAAACCTGTTAAGGCCAAACACGAAACCTGTTAAAATCGTGTAGGTTCGTGTCAGGTTATCGTGTTCGTGTCTAAATTGCCAGCCCTAGTTGCTCGTACCGTATTGCGCGGTTTCCTACTATTATACATGTGTAGATACTAGATATAGATTACTCGCCTTTTTTTATGGTAGTCAACATTGAAGGCTAAGTTAAGTAAATCCAAGAAAGAAAGAAAGAAAAAAAAAAAAAAAAAAAAAAAGCTAACTTGAGAGAACAAACAAAGCAAGCCATTTTCCAACAAATTCAGCCACTGCCTTGTGCCTACCCCCTTTCAAATAGCTTTTTCCACAAAAGAAAACCATTAACCAATTTTCTAGCTCATAGTTATTACCGCCAGTAATCTCTGGATCAGATCTATCGAAATCAATGGACAGTACACCAAATTCAGAGACCGATGTAAACAAAACAGAGCTGCTCAAAGAAGAAGAAGAAGAAGAAGAAGTGAAGGTGAAATACAAAGGAGTAAGGCGAAGGAAGTCAGGAAAATTCGCAGCAGAAATCGGTGATCCGAAAAAACGCGGGAATGTTTGGTTAGGGACGTTTGGGTCTGCAACTGAAGCTGCAAAAGCGTATGATAAAGCTGCTTATAAAATGCGTGGGGACAAAGCCAGCCTTAATTTTCCTATTGACTTTGGGATTGAAGAGGTCACCGCTAAGACTGGCCGGAAAAGAACCAACGATGTTAGTCAGCCGCAGACGGAGACGGAGACGCTGGAAGGAAAACATAACGGAGATGATGATGACTCGCCACTTGTCGTTATCAACGGTTCAGGGTATGGTTAACGGTCAACGTTAAGTAGTTTTTTTTAAGAGTGTTTAATATTATTTGCTATTTATTTGAAGACCTTATTTTCTTTTTTTAGTTTTTTAGAAGACGACTCTAAGTATAACAATAATAATAATTCACCACCGGCCAATTATAATTTACGCCACCGATATTAATCTTGACTTTAGTTTATATTCAATCTCACCTTGCATAATCATTACAGATTTAAATCTTATTTACACATGATGATTACAATTATTTTTTACACAGTTTCGTTAATAAGCGAATTGGAGTGAAAATTAATGTTGATTATGCTTGTGGGATAGCTCTTTGACTGTGTAACGACTGACTGATTATTCATTTGTTATATTATTAATATTCAATATTCAATTTGCGTTTAGTAAATGCAAAATTTTATTCTTACCCTTAAAACAATGGGTCAACTGCGTATGTATATCCTCTTCAAACCTTGTAAGAGCAATGCATTGAAAATTTGTATGAAAGCAGCAAATATACAAATTTTAAGTTTAGAGAGGATATACCCAATTCTCCTTCTAGTAATTCAATTGTCGTTCGTTATATTTACTCTGGTGGTTGCCAATGCAATGTAGACCATCATCCCCTCAGTCTGCACATGATCCAGGTGGTTCGGACTCTCCACAGTCGCCCTCTCCTCTACGTCAATCACTGCCGGTAACACTATCATCAACAATTTGTGTGCTTTGAATCAAACTATTTGCTTACTTGTTAAAAATTCAGATTAACTGTTTTTATTAATATATACTGTTGCCAGATTGGTGTAAGTACCGATGATAGTAAGAGAGATTATTTCAAGTGGACGGATCAGTATCTGGTGGCTATGTGTGATATCTTAAACAAGCACATTACCGTCAACGGCCGAAACTGTCCTTTTAAATGGGCTGATCATCAGCTGGAGTTTGAAAAAGTTAGTCACCATAAGTTTAAAAGTTTTACAGCTTTAAGAAGCAAGTATGACGCGATGCGAGCGAGATATAATCTTTGGAAGTCTTTGAAGAACGGCGAAACCGGTCTCCGTTGGAATGAAAGTACAGGGAGGCTGGATTGTTCAGATGATTGGTGGGAAAAGAAAATTAAGGTAATATTGTTTTAGTTAGTTTTTTATTAGTTTGAAATGTAACCGATTCGTTGTCCAGGAAAACCCGGAGTTTAAATTAGTTCGGAAAAAACAACCGTCTAGAGAGTTGCAGGAGGCATGGGATCAGTTATTTGAGGATGCAGTTGCCGATGGAATAGATTGTGTGGCAGCAACTGTAGACCTGACTAAGCCGAATCAGGCACATCTTGTAGGTAACGTGCAACCAACTGGAGACCCGACTAAGTCGAATCAGACGCATCTTATAGATAGTGTGGCGCTCTCTGTAGACCTAAATAAGTCGAATCAGGTACTAGTGGTGTGCATGAGTCAGTTTTTATCGGTTTGCGCAAAATCAAAGTTTCAGTTTTTCTGTTGTAGAAAGTCGTTTGTTTTCTGTATTTCTGTTTTTGGTTTTCCGTCTGGTTTCAGTTCGGTTATGAGTCAGTTTGCGGATTTAATTGTGGGCTTCAAATGTTTGTGACTAAAAAGTCTGCCCCAAATTAACTAATTTGGGTCTTTTAAACGTTTGTTAACTGCATATTAATCAATTTGGGCATGAAACTTCTGATAGAAAAATAATGAATTTGAGCCAGAAATCCAACAACAAGCATTCAAGCAACTTCGTTGTGGTTCAGTTTTAGAGTTGGATCGGTTTTGGAGCTCAGTTTGATGCGGTTCAGTTTTGAAGAGAGGCATAGCTGAAACGAAATCGTGATTTTTGGTTTCCAAAGAAAACAAAACCGAAATGTTGGTTATTAGTTTGGGTCGGTTATATTGGTGGTTGTCGATTTTTCGGTTTCCGTTTTGCTTCTGGTTCGGTTAATCAGTTTTTATCAACCGTGTCAGGGACATCATATGAATCATGAGGATGCACATGAAGATGAGGATGGGGATGAGGATGATCTTGTACATGATTGTTCAGAACACGCACTAAAGTCTTCTCAATTTGGGAACATGGAAACTGAAGAGGCGACTTCCTTTTCAAATTTTGCAAATGAGGTGAGACGAGAAGAGCGTTTAGCACCAAACCAAGGTGACGGATGTACACCGTCTCAAAAGATTGTCAAGGCAAGTAATAAGCCTAAACCTACCCTGATGAAGTGTAAAACAACTGAGTCGGAGAGAGCTAAAATGTTTAAGGAGTTTATGACCCGACAAAATGCTACTCAACAACGCGCTTTGAAGGTACTAAAGACTTCCAATGTTAGTCAAGTGTGTAATTCTAGCATTAGCGCGTCGATAGGAGTGATTAACCGTATGGTTGAAGAAGGACTAATGACATCATGTAGCCAGTTGTGGTGCTTTGCAGTGAATTTGTTTGAAGATGATGTGAAAAGAGAATTGTTTATGAGTTTGCCTGATGACGTTGGTAGGCTGGCTTGGCTGCAGTACAAGCATAATCTAGCCTAGTTTCTTTTTATGTAGCATATGCAGTAACCTTGACTTTATTCTGGTTTTAGTTTGGATGCTTAACTTTTTTTGATTTTAATGTTTAGTATTTTAATTTTTAACTAGCAAACGCCCAAAAAGGGGCTTATCTACAACCAGAACAAGCAACATTCAGATCAAGTTGGAGAAGATACCCACATTAAGTCATTGGGTATACTCTCATGCCCATTTATTTCATTTATCTTCTTAAAGTTTCATCAAAATCACAACTCTCGAATACTGTGCATGGATGCCTGTCATTATGATTGTCACAAAATTTACAATATATTTCTTCATTTTTTTTTTCTGATGTGTTTATGACATGTGACTAGTTAATTATACGCGTAACAGGCAACTATGATAAAATAAGATTGTAAGAGCATTCGCAACCCGTCCCCCATCCTTAACCATATAATTTAAGGAAAAATCATAGTTTTCTAAATTTGTTTCTCACTTTTTTCAAATTCTCTCACATCCCATCTTTAACCTTATGTATGCTCTAGTTTGTACTTGCCCAAATATCGCTTATATTACTGGAATGTTAGGCCGTTATCAAACTAATCCTGACCTAGATCATTAGAAAGTAACTAAGAAAGTACTTCGATATCTGAAAGGGACAAATGACTACAAGTTGACCTACAGAAGAAGTGATAGTTTGGAAGTGGTTGGTTATTCTGATTCTAATTTTGCCAAGTGCAAAGATGACAAGAAATCCACTTCGGGGTATCTTTATGTTAGCTGGTCGACCAATCTCATGGAAGAGTCATAAACAACAGTTGACTACATCCATAATGATGGCAGAATACATTGCGGTATATAACGCTACGTGTCATGGAGTGTTACTTAGAAACCTTATTACTGGACTCTAAATTGTTAATTCCATATATAGACCATTGAAGTTGTACTGTGATAACTCAGTTGCCGTTAGTTTCTTGAACAGTAACAGTTCGACTGGCGCTGGATTATATCTTGATACAAAGTATTTGTTCGTACATGAACGAGTTGAGGAAAATAACCTTTGTATTGAGTATATAAGTACTAAGAATATGATTGCGGATCCGATGACTAAAGGTCTCCCACCTAAAGTATTTGAAGAACTTATTTTGAAGACGAACTTTACTAAAAACCTTATTTAAGAGCATATTGTGCTTACTTACGTTTATTAATTAATGAAAATTTCCTCCCTCACTTGATTTTGTTTGTCTCTAAATATATGTAATGCTAGCCTTATTGCATATAGACAATAATTATACAAATCAATCATTAAGGGCTTAATTATCATGATATTAATGTTAAGTTTTAAATTTGAGGTGTAGTATGATTAATGGGGGTCCTGAGTTGAATAACTGACTTAACGATTGATTTCTCTGCTACATTTTTGGGTTTAGAACTAAAATGAGTATCAACTCCTGAAGGGGTAGGGTACCAACTCTAGCGCGCAGGCGCACCCTACCCACAACATCGCTATCATAGCACATCTCTGCAGAGTTCAGCTTCTATGAGCATCACATGTGGAGTGCAATTCATCCGCGTGACACCATGCGCTAGTCCTGGCGATGGTCTCCCGCAAAAAGATAACAAGCAAGACGCACCTTAGGCCCGCTACGCCTTTTCCGGCGCTCTAGCAGAAAAGATGCGGCTCCCCTGAGCCCCACTTGCTGCATAGGCTCCTAGGTGTGAGGGGTCACATCAGTTAATCTTCCAGAGGAAGCTGAACTGCCTGACACAACCTGACACACTCTGGCAACAGCAAGAAAAGGAGGTCCTTACAGTCAACTACAACGTGCCACGTGTACCGGTAGCAGGGCGTCGCCCCTGATGACCAACCACAACGTGCCACGTGGGCTAATGGCGGGACGTCGTTTTCACCCGATTTGCTTTATGCAAACCTTTGGTCCAAACCCAATTGGATGGGCTTCTCGAAGGCAGGCCTAGTTCCTGGGCCTAAGCCCGCCAGGCCTGTTTTGGGCCACAACACCTGGTTCGTGCATCCTCTATTAAAGGGAGACTTCACCTCCTTTGTAGAGGTCTATCAATTCACCACTCGAACACATACACTTGTACTTAATCTTTACACTTGTACCATTCAAAGTAGTAAAGATTATACCCCCTTTTCAGTGGATGTAGGTCAACGAGACCGAACTACTTATATCTTGTGTATTTATGTATCACTTCTTCACTCTCTCTCTCTCTCTTTATCTTACGGGCCATGGATCTAGTCTCGGTGTGAGCAAAGGATTATATCCTGTAGTGAGAACGAGTAACGACCCCTCATTATACCCCAAGTTATACTCGTTATTTCTTCAACTATTGATCAGGTTTATCTAATACTCATAATAAGTGATTATCCGGCCAAGTGGGAGAATGTAAGAATATATTTTTATATATATTCTATTATGTGGCCCTTATAATCATTTATCTAATTAATGATTAATTACCTAAATACCCCTATTGGTTTAACTGGTCTTTATATGATTGACATAATTACCCTTACTTAACCATAAAATAGGGTTTCCCCTCGGGTGTATAAATAGAGATAATTAGGAGAGATTAGAGGCTAATGAACACCTTTACTTACACACACAAAACCATCCTTCTCTCCCCTCTATAATTGAGATCTCTGATCTCCTTAAGCCATCCTAACTATACACCCTAAACGGGAACCCGATCAGCGATTCCCTATCATCCTTGACGTTGTTGTTGTTGTTAGTAGTGTAACATCACATATTTTCCCCAAATTTATATATAAAAAAAAAAAGAAAGCCCTATTATCATTAATACGAAAATACCCATGTCTTTATTTGCTTTAACTCACAATATATATATTACTTGGTTTTAATAATAATAATAATAATAATAATAATAATATTAATAAATGAAATCAGATTTTGTTTTTAGAAGATAGTTATATATCTTTAACCAAACCAAAACATATGCAAAACCCAACCATTTTCGGAGCCCAACAGAGCAGCCCAACTGCTGGCCCACACTCCCTCCTCCTCAAATCTGTTTAAAAAAAAAATATGTTGGAGCCGGGACTCGAACCCGAATCTAAACCGGTCCAACCTGTTTAACACAGAACCAACAACCAACCGAGCCATGCTGTTTTCTTGGTTTAAACACCATACAAAATCAATAAAACACCTCCCTCGCTCCATCCCCTTCACCCAGCTAAACCAGGACCCGCCAAACGCAAACCCGACCCACCGTGTGACAACCTACACCTTCCGCTTTTCATAAATGAATCAACCGGTCCCTCAACTATTTCAAAATCTTCATTTTTTAACCCTCGTATTTGAGCATTTATAAATTGTTGTTTACCTAGAATTAATGGATTTTTTTAGTAATTCTAAACAACTTTCTTCAAAGAAGAGTTAAGATTTAGACACATTAAATATTTAAAGTTTGCAAGATATAAAAGTTTAAGTGTTTATTATAGTGTTAATTAACAAATTATTTTTTACTAGAACTTAACATTTAGTTATAACATACAATATTGAAGTGTAGTAATTGTGAGTGGAGTTTAAATAGTTTTCTACTACATAACATTTCCTAACCCTCCAAATGAAACTTCATGTGACCATAATTAAAAATTGATGGAATGAATCAATGGAATTTGTTTAGTAATTGATTGACTTTTATGAGCAATAACCCACAATTATCAAGCCACATTAATGTGACATACATGAAACCCCTAGTAGACAAACATAAATACTAGCTTAAGCCTTGATCATATGAAGCTTGTGGGAATTACAAAACATACAAATTTATAACCCTTTCCCATGATAAATTTTTATCATTATACATTCATATGTTTCCTAGCGCTTTAGCTCTCAAGATCTGTAATGCAATCTGACCAATCATCCTGCTCAATTTGAGGTATAGGCTGATAGCCCTCTGTTAATTTCCTATTTCACTTCAGTAGTTGGGTTCGATTTTGGATTCGGGGAAACCAGAGTTTTAGATAATGATTTGGGATTAGGGATACGATCAGAAACAAGTTTTATTAACTTTCTTTTTATCTTCTAATAAGAGTAGCTCAGTTGGGTTGCCTACGTGTGCAAGGGTAATGACCCTTATGAAACTTTTTTTTTTTGTTTATTTGTTTATTTAATTTTTTTTTCTTTTCTTTTTCCTTAATTCTCTTATCTAATTATTTCTTATTGGGTTAAAATTTTATATATATATATATATATATATATATATATATATATATATATAAAGACTTGTTTCATGGTTTAGACAAACTCGTTTCTAGCTATTTAAGATCATCAAATGGTACAATTACTATTTTACAACTCTATTATAAATCGATCCATATATTTAAAACTTTATTGGAGTTATCTCATTTGAAATTATTAAACTTATCTAATAGCTTTCATTAGATAATTTTCTTTATATAAAGTACGTTTATATACATATATACCAAGTAGACTATTTTAAGGCAAAATTCTTTCGTAGATGAATACATTTACAAACTAAATTATTAATTTGGTACTTTCAATTTAATCAAAGTTTGCTAATTATCTATTTAAATATTTGCATTAACAGTTATTCGTAATACATTTAAATCGTATCGTTTAGATTGTTATATATATACATATTTTATCATGGCGCGTCGTACATTAGTAGTTTATTTTCCATTATTTTCTTTTCAGTATCAAAAAAAATAAATAAATAAAAGTCTCTAGTACTCTAAATTCCCAAATTAAGGTCTAAAATCCCTAATCGTCTATAGTCCTAGAACCCTAGGCTTTAATTTAAGATCGTTGACTCACGAATTTACTCAAACAATTTAGGGTAAATTCCTCGGGATCCTCCTTGCCCACTCTCACCGCTTTAGTAGAGTTACCTTACTTCGCAAACTGTGAGTATATCTTTCCCCTTTTTACTGTTTTACTATTCTGGGGTGACTCATGTACTTACTATCAAGTTTCTAATTCTTTTACTAAATGTTACTCTTTCACTAAATGCAATTCTCATGTGTGTTTGCTTTATGTTAATTGGTGTGTCTATGACTTGTCAAAATCATTAACCGCTGGGCGGCCTAGCTTTTCAATGAATAGTACTATGGTATACCCCCTTGAGACTCTGTTAAGAGAATCTTGGTCATTGTCTTGTTAATTCATTATTCAGTTGGTTAGTCATGTGTTAGTCATTATTCTCAGGTTTGGTTTTGAACGGATATTACTTATTACGTAACTGCAAACAGTATACAACACGTGAATTGCGAAACTCTTTTTCTACTATATATATTCAAAACAGGGTATGCTCACCAATACATTTTTGTATTGACATATACTATTTTCGTACATGTTTCAGGTTACTTTGAGACACTTCTTTTAAGCTTTTGGATTTATAATTAAGCTTTAACTTTATTGTATTTTAGTTAGACTTTATGCTTTAGAATCATTGTATCATTGTATTTCATTTCAATGTAATAATGTATTTAATCAATGTATTCAAATTTACACTTTAGTGCCATGAGCTTTTGAGCAATCGTCACTACGTGACACCTCGATGTTTCCGCCATCGGTTGGGGTGTTACAGATTGGTATCAGAGCCATGGTTATAGGGAATTAGGTTATTAGAATGCCTTTTAGTCTAGTCTATAACTAAGCTTACTTTTACGAGTCCTCTCGTGTATATTTCTCTTTATCCTTATATTTCTTGCAAGATATTTTTGCTATGATTTATTCTCATTACTCTTTTCGATGTTTATGACGCTCGTATTTCACAAACGAAACGATAACACCAAGTTAGGAGTGACATCCATACCTTGGTGATTAGTTTCACTCCTCTATATGCTATATATCTTTGGAATATATCTTTGGGATAGGAGTGATATCCACACCTCAAAGAGTATTTCCTCTGAAAAGAAACTTAATCACTAAGCTAGGAGTGATATCCTTAACTTAGTGACTGGTTTCACTCCACCATAGGTTTCAAATTTTGAAATACATCTTTGAGTTAGGAGTGAAATCCACATCTCAAGGATCTATTTCTGCAACTCGTTTTAAATCTCTATGAAAACAATCTCAATGTTTTATGATATTGATATTTATGTTTTGTTGAATTTACATACATTGATTTTATCATTCACGTCATTTTAAATCTTGGCCTTTTAAAACACATTAGATTCACAAATACTTCATGAAATGGTTTCATTTTGCATTTTGCAAACTTGTATTGCATATTTTAAACTTTTGTTCTCATATGACGTATCCAATATATGTTTTCGGAAGAAACTTGCCACTAATAATAAGCCTTATAACATTTTTCAAACTCGACTTCTCGTAAACACATATCTACGAAGATTTTTCAAATGAACCTTGTTTTAAATCTAAAACACACTTCAATTTCTAAAAAAGTTAAACCTCATGCATTACTACTATCCTTTCAACTATATCACAAAGTTTGAGCAAACTACGTTTTTGATAAACGAAAAATTTATCCTATTACACTCGCACACTTTCAGTCACAAAATTTTTGGTCTAACAAAATATTGGGCATATCCTTATCAGAATGTTACTAATTGTCTTTTATCATATAGTGCATATATGTAAAACTAACTAAATTTAAACCCCTATGACAGTAGACTATACGTCTGTTCTGCGTACTCTCACTTATCGTAAATTTCATTATACTATTCTTGCACCATTTTATTCATAGTTATTTCTAAAACGTTATTTGTGATTATTTTCACACTGTTTATTTGCAAGAGTTCAACTCGTTTACTTTCATTTTGTGCAAATTTTGCGATTTACTCGATTTAAGTTATACTATTCTTTCAATCGAAATTTTATGCTATACTTATATACTTACTTGAACGCATATTTGGTATGCATATTTTCTTTCCTGTTTTGAGCAAAACCCTGTTATACTTTACATTATTTTGTTCATCATCATGGTCAATGAACATACTAGTTGATAACTCGTATGAGATCTAAGCCAGTGCCCACGTACGACTCGGATTATAGTATTTCTTTAATACGAGGGGAACGGTGTAAACCTCCGAGTCTATTAATATGAGTGTTTAGAGCTAACGATATGAACAGAAGTTACCGGTTAAGGGTGAACCCGAAAGGGAAGAACCTCTAACCATGTCTTATACTTACATGTTATTCACATTACGGTTAAAGGGAAAAACCCGGAAGGGAAGGACCTCTAACCATGTCATGATTGAACATTATTCATTACAGTGGCTATTACATATTGGTTGCACGCATTTATTTCTTGTTAAGGTTATGGAAAAGCATAACACCTTAGTGTAAGGTAAATCGGTGATTACGGTCCGGAACGCAATCATGGGTTTACAGGTACACGAGGGTGGTGTGTAATTCTATTTAGGCTGTTGGTAGACAATCAGTACGAGTCCAAAGTATCGGGAGTGTGGTGGGTCAGCTGCGGTACACCCTATATATAAGCATAAATGATACTGCGGGAGCGGACTAGGAGTCTAACCAAGAACCTACCCATAATTACCTCTTCATTAGATAGTTAACTAATAGTTAGCATTTTCGATAAGAAAGTCCTTACACGAGTTTCAATTCGTCTTCCTAGCTAGAGTCTTTCTCTTGACCACCCACATAGAAAACTAAAACCTTGTCTACTCGTACATCCTCGGTTGTTTGGATACTTGTTACGTATCCTAATAGAGTTCAGTTAGAAACCTTTCTAAAGTAGGGGAGACTACCTTCATCAGTGCCTTTTCCCTCACCAGTTACACATCCTTAAAACCTTTCTCATTTAAATACTCAACTTCTTAACCTCGGGTCAACTTTCAAAGATTTTGAAATTTTTATGTTGGATATTAGAAAACTACTTTAATTTTTTTTTTAAACATGACGAATGCAATTATTATTATTATTATTATTATTATTATTATTATTATTATTATTATTATTATTATTATTATTTTTTACAACATCTTTTGTTTCATAAAAACCCCCACTTGAAAGGAATTTCGGGACGAAATTTTCTAAAGTAGGGGAGACTGTGACAACCTACACCTTCCGCTTTTCATAAATGAATCAACCGGTCCCTCAACTATTTCAAAATCTTCATTTTTTAACCCTTGTATTTGAGCATTTATAAATTGTTGTTTACCTAGAATTAATGGATTTTTTTAGTAATTCTAAACAACTTTCTTCAAAGAAGAGTTAAGATTTAGACACATTAAATATTTAAAGTTTGCAAGATATAAAAGTTTAAATGTTTATTATAGTGTTAATTAACAAATTATTTTTTACTAGAACTTAACATTTAGTTATAACATACAATATTGAAGTGTAGTAATTGTGAGTGGAGTTTAAATAGTTTTCTACTACATAACATTTCCTAACCCTCCAAATGAAACTTCATGTGACCATAATTAAAAATTGATGGAATGAATCAATGGAATTTGTTTAGTAATTGATTGACTTTTATGAGCAATAACCCACAATTATCAAGCCACATTAATGTGACATACATGAAACCCCTAGTAGACAAACATAAATACTAGCTTAAGCCTTGATCATATGAAGCTTGTGGGAATTACAAAACATACAAATTTATAACCCTTTCCCATGATAAATTTTTATCATTATACATTCATATGTTTCCTAGCGCTTTAGCTCTCAAGATCTGTAATGCAATCTGACCAATCATCTTGCTCAATTTGAGGTATAGGCTGATAGCCCTCTGTTAATTTCCTATTTCACTTCAGTAGTTGGGTTCGATTTTGGATTCGGGGAAACCAGAGTTTTAGATATTGATTTGGGATTAGGGATACGATCAGAAACAAGTTTTATTAACTTTCTTTTTATCTTCTAATAAGAGTAGCTCAGTTGGGTTGCCTACGTGTGCAAGGGTAATGACCCTTATGAAACTTTTTTTTTTTTGTTTATATGTTTATTTAATTTTTTTTCTTTTCTTTTTCCTTAATTCTCTTATCTAATTATTTCTTATTGGGTTAAAATTTTATATATATATATATATATATATATATATATATATATATATAGGATTTGGTTCAAATGAGAACCTTTTCCCAAATTGAGAACTAGAGAACTATTCTGGGCCACACATTTCTCTAAGGCAAAAAAAAAATTTTTTTTTTTTTTTTTTTTTTTTTGCAAAAATCGCTGCTTTATATGTAAGGAAAAAATTTTTTTTTATTTTTTTTGTATTTTTTTTTTCAGTATACACATATGTATAATTGCATTATACACATGTGTATAATGCTATATACACATATGTATAACTAAAATATACACATATGTATAGCTGAAAAATGCTATATACACATATGTATAATTGCTATATACACATATGTATAATTGTCATATACACATATGTATAAATGAAAAAAAAAATTCAAAAAAAATAAAAAAAAAAATTTCCTTGCATAAAAATGTGCGATTAAAGCAAAAAAAAAAAAAAAAAAAAAAAAAAAAAAAAATTTTTTTTTTTTTTTTTTTTTTTGCCTTTATATGAAATGTGTGGCTCAGAATGGTTCTCTCAGTTCTCAAATAGGGGTTGGTTCTCTTAGGATCCCTACCCTATATATATAAAGACTTGTTTCATGGTTTAGACAAACTCGTTTCTAGCTATTTAAGATCATCAAATAGTACAATTATTATTTTACAACTCTATTATAAATCGATCCATATATTTAAAACTTTATTGGAGTTATCTCATTTGAAATTATTAAACTTATCTAATAGCTTTCATTAGATAATTTTCTTTATATAAAGTACGTTTATATACATATATACCAAGTAGACTATTTTAAGGCAAAATTCTTTCGTAGATGAATACATTTACAAACTAAATTATTAATTTGGTACTTTCAATTTAATCAAAGTTTGCTAATTATCTATTTAAATATTTGCATTAACAGTTATTCGTAATACATTTAAATCGTATCGTTTAGATTGTTATATATATACATATTTTATCATGGTGCGTCGTACATTAGTAGTTTATTTTCCATTATTTTCTTTTCAATATCAAAAAAAATAAATAAATAAAAGTCTCTAGTACTCTAAATTCCCAAATTAAGGTCTAAAATCCCTAATCGTCTATAGTCCTAGAACCCTAGGCTTTAATTTAAGATCGTTGACTCACGAATTTACTCAAACAATTTAGGGTAAATTCCTCGGGATCCTCCTTGCTCACTCTCACCGCTTTAGTAGAATTACCTTACTTCGCAAACTGTGAGTATATCTTTCCCCTTTTTACTGTTTTACTATTCTGGGGTGACTCATGTACTTACTATCAAGTTTCTAATTCTTTTACTAAATGTTACTCTTTCACTAAATGCAATTCTCATGTGTGTTTGCTTTATGTTAATTGGTGTGTCTATGACTTGTCAAAATCATTAACCGCTGGGCGGCCTAGCTTTTCAATGAATAGTACTATGGTATACCCCCTTGAGACTCTGTTAAGAGAATCTTGGTCATTGTCTTGTTAATTCATTATTCAGTTGGTTAGTCATGTGTTAGTCATTATTCTCAGGTTTGGTTTTGAACGGATATTACTTATTACGTAACTGCAAACAGTATACAACACGTGAATTGCGAAACTCTTTTTCTACTATATATATTCAAAACAGGGTATGCTCACCAATACATTTTTGTATTGACATATACTATTTTCGTACATGTTTCAGGTTACTTTGAGACACTTTTTTTAAGCTTTTGGATTTATAATTAAGCTTTAACTTTATTGTATTTTAGTTAGACTTCATGCTTTAGAATCATTGTATCATTGTATTTCATTTCAATGTAATAAAGTATTTAATCAATGTATTCAAATTTACACTTTAGTGCCATGAGCTTTTGAGCAATCGTCACTACGTGACACCTCGATGTTTCCACCATCGGTTGGGGTGTTACACACCGACAATCCTTTTTTTTTTCAATTTTGACGCGCCTAGGAACTGTTTTTAGAAACAATGATCAGCCCTTAATGACGAACACATTAACTTCGCTTCAAATCAACGCATAATTGACGCGTTTACAGCTCGTTTTCGAGCTTGATTGACACGGTTTGACCAACCTTCGGTCAAAATTCAAAACTTACCAAAACGATCGCGTCTCTATAAATTGAAGCCTACCCTACAACCTAAAATTGCCGAAAATCACTAACCCCACATCATAATTCACATACTGTCTCTCAAATCTTCGAATTTTGAAGCTTTTTGTCGAGCACTTGATTAGCTTGCTCTTCGTTGTTATCCACTGGTACGAATCAATTACTCACTTCTATATGTTAATCGGCACTTGCCCTTAAAAAGCCCCATGACAATTCTGCAATCGGGGCTTGATTAGATCGATTAGAAATTTTAGAGTTCTTATATATTATTTGGGGAAGATGACTCGCAACTGTTATATGATAAAAACAATTTGAAACAGAATAAAACACAAAAACTGATGTGGATCATATGGGTTTTAATTGTGTCTTAAGGCTTGGGGACGGGTTTGACCCGGGTTCGATCCCCATGCCTTGCATATTTTTTTTGTTACAAAAACGATTTATTATATGTCTTATATATATTTTTGCATATTATTTCTAATATGTGTTTAAAATACTAAACATGGTTTAAATATTCTACAAAATTTATTTTAAGTCAGTCTTATGATAAAGTTTAATACCCAACTTTTAGTTTTTCAAAAATTATTTATTTATTATATATTATTAATATTACAAATTTATTCATTCAAAACTTCAAAATTCTATAAAAATATCAAAACGATTTTATAAAAATTCCACAAAAATTATCCTAAACTTATAAAACAATAAACATTCCAGAAATGATTTTTATTTCTGAAAAATCATTTATTTAATAGTTTTAATCGATTTTTGTTATTTTAATCATAAATAAATCATAATAAATTCATTTTTCATTATTTTTGCATCAAAATTTCACATAAATTATTATTAATCATTTAGATCAGAAATATAAATTTTTGATTTGAAATTTATAAATTTTAATATTTTTTTTAATACTAAGTCTATATTTTGTCAAATAAGTAATAATATATATATATATATATTCATTAATTAAGGAAATAATTTTATAAAAATTATTTTCACATTTATTACATTTTAATTCAACTACTTTTAGTTAATATTGGACAGAAATATTTTTATTAATTATTTCTTTATTTATTAAAGTTATTTAACAATTATTCAAATTTAATCATAAATCAATTAATAATCCCCAAATTAGGAACCCTAGCGCATTTTAGACTAGAAAACTTAGACTTATTAAGTTTTCCCCAACACTTATTTATTACCTTGAAATAGGGTGATATTTGGATACACACGAGCCACATTTACTTATATAACAAGGGTCTCCATTTTAACACTAAGGTGAGTTTTACATAGCCCCTTTTCTATTTCACTATTTTGGGGTGAAACATGTTACAACATTCTATCTACAATTCAATCATAAGTGTCTATGTGTTATTCTATGTTGCATTATGTCTTAAACATGACTAGGGTAAGCACAATATTCTAGCATAATCATTAACATTGATCAGCCGACGGTATACAATGATAGATCTATTGGACTGACAATCCCACCCGGATACGTGTACCTCCTACATAGGTAGCGTGGGTGATTGTTATCGAATTTATAACATAATCGAGTGAACCATGAGCGTATGGGATGGACCACAATATTCTAGTCACAAGGTTTGATTATGCACTCGATTTACCTGATAGTATGTTTTCACATATGGACTAGACTTGCCATGACACTTGAATTGTACAAGTTTTATTCAATTATCAAAACCTATGTAATTCTCACCAACTTTTGTTGACCCAAAATATTTTCAAACTTAACATGTTTCAGGTTATAGCTTTGCTTGAAGATTAGAGTTAATGCTCGAAGATGTGTATCTAGTATTTTTCATTTTGATGTAAAAATGCTTGTAGAACAATTGTATGTAATGTATTTAAATCAATTATTGAAATTTATTATTTACCATGAGCTACTGAACAATCATCAATACGTGACATCCTGATGTTTCCGTCATCGGTTGGGGTGTTACATGTAGGCCGAGTGTAAACATTTATTCGAGCACACGTATCATTTGAAAACTACTTTAGATGATAAGGATGCCGAGATGGATGAGGTCATGACGCAAAGGTGGGGTAAGAGAAGGCAAGATTGTCGGCTGGGATAGAGTAGTTGGAGGGTGATCTGAAGTACTTTCAGAATGGATTTAAGGACACTTCTAAAGAAATATAGGATCTTCATGTTGAGATGGTACGATCACTGTTGATAACGACAAGCACGCTACAGACCATCATTATTTAATGTCCCAAGGTTTCACAAAGGTTCATGACTGGGTTAAGAACAACAACGAGTATTTGAGCCAGTAGGCAATTTTTATAAGGCTTGTGTTACCTTTGGATATCATATAGGTTTAAAGGCTGGATATAAGTATCATGGTCAAGGGATTCCCTGGGAGGCCACTCCCGATTTTCAGCCTGCAGCTAAGGAGTTGCTGGAGGGGGTGATGGGAGCCTCTGACCATGTTGTTCTTAATATTGTTACCCAACTTTCCTCTAACCTTGATCTGCCTATCTCAGAAGTTGAAGCCTTGGTTGTTGTTGTTGATCCCAACACACCTTGACCTTCTCCTTTAGCTTGACTTGATGGTTGATTTGTGGTTAAAACAATATTATGCTCGATATGATTTAACTTAAGTGACTCTTTGTGAGACCATACATCTTTATTCTTTGTTATCATGCCTTTGTGTCGGGGTAGGAAATGATATGGTTTATAACTTAACCTTTTTACCGGTGAACCTTGGTCTGTTATTATGTATCTTCTTGGTTCCCCTCTTTGATATTGCCTTTTGTGTTTATACTTTTGATTTCAATTGTTGGATACTAGAAGGCATCCTCGACTATCTGGCGTAGGGCCTCGTGGATATTGTAACTTATTAGGTCATCCAGGTTCTCGACGTTTAGACACGCATGCTCATGGATTGACTCATCCCGTTTTTAAGTGTTTGTAAAATTTCTAGCCTTTAATGGTTAATGTCCAAAATTGTAATATGGGATGAGGTTTTGTTAAACCCACTTGATCTTGAGGGGAATTAACACTTGTAAGAACTAATATTTAGGTCTTTTGTTGAACTTCTTTACTATGAGAGTGTTACTCATTTCTGTAATAAGACGGACACATGGGTAACAGGAAACCATTCGAGGTAGGTCCTCGCTGTTTACTGTAACCATTAATTCATGTGAATGAAACCAAAGGAATATATGAATAGTACTATTGGTGCCTGACGAGACCCACTCCAATTCTGATAGCGTCAGTCCCATATTTACACGAGGGGGTGCATGATAGACTGAAATCAAGTTGTTGATTCTGAGAAATAACTTTGTGGGACAAACAAGAAGTCTTGGTTTGGTTATGGGCCCAAGCGATGGCGCTTTCGACATTGGGAACGCGCAATCCCTCAAATGTCATACTTATTCTTATTTTGTTACATGCATGGTTTTATAACAAGTTATGATGTGAATTAAAACCTATAAACTCACCAATATGTACATATTGATGTCTTTTTAAAACGTATCTTTCAGGTAATTGAAGTGGATGACGTTACCATGCCTAGAGTGGGGATTCATGTTTTTGATGTTGGTTTTTGTTAAGGGTTTTACGAATATTTTCCAAGAGCTTAGGATATAGTTGAAAAACCTTCATTTTCGAATTTATAACATTTGGATATGTATTTCCTATAACAACAATATACGTTTTCGACATCTAATGGAATGATCTTTTCTAATTAAATGTGTTTGTGTTAATCTTGACTTTGATTTCTAGGGGTGTAAACAAGCCAAGCCGAGCCCAAGCTTGACTGGGCTCGAGCCCGGCTCGGTTCGAGCCTAATACTTTGAGCTCGAGCTCGACTCTAATGTAAAACCCAAGAGCTTGAGCTCAGCTCAAAATAAGTTTAGAACAATTTTAAAGGAGCTAAATGCTCGACTCGAGCTCGCCTCGATAGCTTAAACAAGTCAAAGCTCGGCTAGAGCTCGGTTCGCCAATATTAATTAGTAGATATACTATAAATAAAATAATAATAATAATAATAATAATAATAATAATAATAATAATAATAATAATAATATAAGATTTGTTTGGGCTCGTTTAGGCTCGTGAGCCTAAAAGATTTTTGTATGAAAAGCTTGAGCTCGGACTCGATAACAAAACGAGTCATTTTTCAAGCTCGAGCTCGGGCTCGTTAAAGCTCGGCTCGTTCGAACTTTTTACCGATCCGATCTCGAGTAGCTCTCGAGCCGTTACGCATCATTTACATCCCTATTGATTTCCTTTCTAGTTAGATTGTTGGGTCTAATTTAGACCGTTGCATATCGATACAAAAGCGGGTTGATGAAGAGTTTCAAGATTCAAGTCACAAGTTCTATTAGTTTCTATATAATTATGCGACACTAAGGTGTCGCCCGTAGTTTTGATTAAGTGTTAATAACTGCTATTTGATGTTTATTGTTGATATAACAATTTAGTCAACAGTCATGTGTCAACTGAATGAGTGAGTTTAGTAAGTACCAGTCGACAGCCTGAGTATTGACTGGTTGACTTTGGCAGTCGATAGTTGGTTGTCAACTACCTTGGAGTGTCGACAATGAGCTTGGATGATGTGCATTTGGCGAGGCTTGGAGTGTCGACAATGCACATGTTGACACTCTCAGACTGTTTATAAATACCAAGCCTGGTACGAAAGACCCCGGTATAAAGGGAAAATAGTATCAAGTTCATATTGCCACCAAAAAACGGTATACCAGTTTGAACATGTATACTGGTACCGACACAAGGTAAAGTTTTGGGTTTTAAAATATGGAATTTTTGGGTGGTTGAAGAAGAGCCAGAAAGAGAACCTTAAAATGATAATATAGATAACATGTTTGGTTAGGAAGAGTATGAATCAGTTCGTCAAACACAAGGCTAACTTTTATATATGTTACTTATCTTACGTAATTTTAATATGTTATGATTATTATTCTAACTAAAACTTCTTATATAATAATAGAGAAGATGAAAAAAGTTATGCTCTAGATGTTGAGGAAGGCGTTGATAGTGAATTTAATCTTTTAAACGATCGCAAACTTAATGCATTTAACACTCAAACAGCTTAGGCATATCGTACAGTTTTATTTAAAAGAACTTTGTTAAAAAATTAAATACTTTTTGATTTTTTTTTATTATGGGTTAATTTTTGGATTATCTTTTAATATTTCATCACCCACTTTCAGATTGTATTTTAAATTGATGTTGTAATTTATGGATTTGCAGAGTTAACTAGTCAACCTGGTTGAGTTAAGCAGTCAATCCGATTAGACTACCCAATACAACCTGATTAAACCATTTTTTTAACCAATGTAATTTTTTTGAACGTACAACTAAATAGAAGCTGGGTACTCTGTACGCAGCTACCAATGGCCAAAGGAGCCCTAGCCCTTCGTTACCCCGACGGACGAAGCCCCTGGCGCATCAGCCACCAGTTCCGGGAAAAACCCGACCATCTACCTGCTCGAAGGCACGACAATGTAATAATCAGTAAAACCCGGCGTTCTCAAGAATCGAACCCATAACCTTTCAGCCATAGGTCTTCTATCAGTGAGTCTGTATACCACTCCACCGTAAGGTAAGGTAAGGTGGGTAGTCAAATGTGTAATTTTAAAACCGGTTTTTAAAAGACTCGCGTGTTTATAATATTTACAAAAAATCGTACCACGGATTGTATCGAACGTGGGCTTTTTATAATAATAATAATAAAAAAAAAAAAAAAAAGAATGAAAATTAGAGTTGTCGTAGACGTAGACAATATTTTGTACTTGATTCGTTTCAAATTATTTAAACAGAGATTTGGAGCCGAGTGTGCCTGCAGGGTGGCCATATTGCCAAAAGAGGTCGTTTACAAACTCTATATATACTATAGTATTACAACAGTACACAACACAAGTAAAAATCTTGTTATAGCTGGAGGCGGATCATTCAAAATCTTGTTTTTATCCTCTTCCTACAAACCAACAGAAATCCACATTTTCATCTATTTCTCTACGTACTTTGGATTCTCTCTCTTCTGTCCCTTCGTGTTCTCCAATCGTGGTGATCGATACAATGTCTCTATCTGTCTTGCTATATATTATGCCCACTTCTCACACCCTTGTCCTCCTCCTCATTTCATTCTTCTTAATCTCCAATATTATTTGCTCCTTCGCCTTCGAAAAATGGCATCCATGGAGGAGGATAAGGCAAATGCTCTTGAAGCAATTATTAAAGAAGCCGTTGATTTGGTACACTTTCTTCCTTTTCTTAGTTAGTTAGTTGAGTTTAGCAACTTAAATTCTATTGCATGGTGACGTTCACAATACAACACTAGAAAAAAAAACACACAAACCTAAATCGTTAACTTTTTTTTATCAGTGGTTCGTATTTTTAGATTTTGTACTTTTACATAAAAAATGCATATGTTTATGTACATAAAACAACTATCAAACTAATTTCTTATGTTTTTAAATTCTTAACCGTTTACCTACATATGACTTACACATGTATAGCAGCAGGTTATGTACATAAACGAAATTTGTTAAGATTTTGTTTTTGAATTTCAGGTGAGATCGATGAATAACATTGCATTTTTATCAGTTTCTTGTATTTTAAATTTTTTTAGGATTGAAAAGATGAATGATAATTCATTTTGTTCTCGCAATATTTGGTGTTCAGCATATATAGATCCTTACGTAATTGGTTTTCAGAAGATATTTTGCATGGGCATGGGGGTTAATTTATGTTAGCTAAATTCAAAAGTTTCTTAAAATATCTTCCTTGATCATATGATCTTAGAAACTTCTTGAGGGACGGTTACAAAACTACTGGCTGTCTTTAGACTAAATATGATAATTAATTAATTGATACTATTTGTAGTTTGTTTGATAAATATAGCTCCTTTTTGCAGGAAAATATACCAATGGAAGAAGTTTTTGAGAATTTAAAATGCACGAAAGAAGGACTTAACTCTGATGAGGTCGAAAAGCGTTTGAATATGTTTGGCTACAATAAGTTGGAAGAGAAAAAGGTTTGGTCGTAATTTGGCTTACATATGAATGATTTTTTCTATTTATTTATCTTTGGTTTTTTAAATTTTAAGTATATAATTAATTAAACATGAAATTTGCAGGAAAATAAAATTCTCAAGTTTTTGGGGTTTATGTGGAATCCTCTGTCTTGGGTAATGGAAGCAGCAGCAGCCATGGCAATTATTATGGCACGCGGAGGGGTTAGTCCATTTTTGTATCTTTTTAAAAAAAAAAATTAAGTTATAGTTGTTATGATTGTGTACAAAACTATATATTTTTGTTCTGATTCTTGCACTCGGAGTTATTGCTTCCAGAAACATGGCGAACCTGCTGACTATCATGATTTTGGTGGCATAGTGGTACTTCTGCTTATTAATTCAACCATAAGTTTTGTAGAAGAGAATAACGCTGGAAACGCAGCTGCAGCCCTCATGGCTCGTTTGGCTCCAAAAGCTAAGGTGCACCATAATTAACGTCAACGTATAAATAAGAAAACAGCAAATAAACATGATTAGTTATTGTACTAGTATTATACGAACGGGTCTGGTCAGATTAGTTTGACCCTTAACCACCTCTTTTAGTCTTTTTTTTTATATATATAAAAGGAGTTACAATTACTTGTGTGTTTATTATGGAACACGGTCATTACAATAATTTTATAAATTTCCATGTAAAACAATTTAGATGGTTTTATATATTGTATGCAGAGTTTAGATATTCGTTAAATAATGTCATTTTGATATAAAATATGGCCTCAATAGGTTTTACGCAATGGAAAATGGAATGAAGAGGATGCATCTGTACTAGTACCTGGAGACATCATCAGTATAAAGCTAGGTGACATTATTCCTGCTGATGCGCGTCTGCTTCAAGGAGATCCCTTAAAGATTGATCAAGTAAGATCTTCAAGTTAATTATTTATTAAACACTGCACGAATCATATAGTTATTCACTTTACATACGTTTTGCAGTCAGCTCTTACAGGAGAATCTCTCCCGGTAACCAAGAATCCAGGTGACGGGGTATACTCAGGCTCGACGTGTAAACAAGGTGAAATTGAGGCAGTAGTTATTGCGACAGGCGTCCATACGTTCTTTGGGAAAGCAGCTCATCTTGTGGACAGCACTACACACATTGGTCACTTTCAGCAGGTTTTGACTGCGATTGGGAACTTCTGCATATGCTCAATTGCGATAGGCATGGTTATTGAACTAATCGTGATATATGGTCTTCAAAAGAGGCATTATCGTGAAGGAATCGACAACCTTCTCGTGATACTCATTGGTGGTATCCCAATTGCAATGCCAACTGTTTTGTCTGTTACAATGGCCATCGGCTCCCATAAATTAGCTCAACAGGGAGCTATTACAAAGAGAATGACCGCGATTGAAGAAATGGCTGGAATGGATGTATTGTGTAGTGATAAAACTGGAACTTTAACCCTCAACAAACTTACTGTTGACAAAAATTTGATCGAGGTTTTTGCAAGTGGTGTTGATAAAGACACGGTTGTGTTAATGGCTGCTAGAGCATCAAGGTTGGAAAACCAAGATGCCATTGATACTTGTATAGTATCAATGCTGGCTGATCCTAAGGAGGTATTCATAGTTTCATACTATCTTTTTCTGTTGGATTTAAACTACAATGTTTTATAATATTATTGTGACTTTTGCAAGGCACGATCTGGAATTACAGAAGTGCACTTCCTTCCGTTTAATCCAACAGATAAGAGGACAGCTTTGACATACATTGATGGTGCTGGTAAGATGCATAGAGTTAGCAAAGGTGCACCAGAACAGGTATCCACAAAAATCTACAAGTCATATATATGCCAAAATATATATATATTATGTTGCTTGTTTAATGTCCTGTCTACTGTTAGATTTTGAATCTGGCAAAGAACAGATCTGAGATTGAAAATAGGGTACACGCAGTCATTGATAATTTCGCTGAACGTGGACTTCGTTCTCTTGGCGTTGCTCGCCAGGTACAAACCGCTTTTGAAAACATAAGTAGTTCATTATTTAACTTTTTACTTATCTGTTATTTGTTTAATTAATACAGGAAGTACCTGATAAGAGTAAAGATAGTCCTGGTGGTCCTTGGGAATTTGTGGGCCTTCTTCCTCTATTCGATCCACCTCGCCATGATAGTGCTGAGACAATTAGAAGAGCTTTAGACCTTGGAGTTAGTGTTAAGATGATCACAGGTTTGTTTTCAGATCCAGTACTAATAGTGTACTAGCTTTTATCCCGGGAGCGTCCCGGGGTTAAAAAATATAACAATTCTAATAATATTAATACTAATAGTAATAATTATTACTCTTGTAATTAAATAAATAAAAAAATAACCTTGCTATCAGGTGACACCATGTGTTGCAGTGTTGCGCGATTCTTTCTCTTAGCTTCTCTTGATGAAGTATACATATGCATCTTTAAAAGAGTAAAATTCCAATGAAAGCATGACGATTGGGCTGAATTTCAACATCGTAGATAAGAACCTGGTTTAAAAGAAAAAACATTATTAATGAATAACCTGAACACTTTGTGTTTTTTTTTTCCTGTATGAACGAAACCCCACAAAAAATAGTCATTTTTTTTCTCCGTTTTTTATATAGCATTGTGGTACTCGTTGGAAAGATAATAAAACGCTCGCTAATTTGGTGTAATTTTTTTTCTTTAAAAAATCTCTTATATAAAAGATATTAACGTTTAAAAATTATGGGAGGAAACATAAGAGAGAAAAAATTTTAATTTGTTTTTAAATTCTTTTTTCGTAAAATAACTCAATTTAAATTTAGTAGATTAGGTTTTATATTATTATTTTTTTATATGTCACATGGCATGGCACATGGCACACTCAAAGAGGAGAATGCCTCCTTGAATGACAACTCATCAATCTACAATTCTTTTATTATAAGTTATAGATTTGTAGATTTTATTCATTTATGGCCCATGGGCCTAATTGTTGTTACATAGGTGACCAACTGGCCATTGCTAAGGAGACCGGGAGACGACTAGGAATGGGTGTTAACATGTATCCATCATCATCCTTACTTGGTGATCATAAGGATCAACTAGTTGCAGCTTTACCCGTTGACGAACTTATTGAAAAAGCTGATGGTTTTGCTGGTGTTTTTCCAGGTATCCATTTTTAGCTAAAGAAAGTATTTAATCCTGTTTAGTTTTAATTGGTTGTCTTTTTATCTCAAGCTGAATCAAATTTAAAAGAAAAAAAAAAGTTAAAAAGGGAACAGGTCAAACGGGCTGAAAGTAGCCTGACGTTTTATTTTTGATGCATACATAGATTCAGATTATAATATTGTTCTGTTTTAATGCATTAGGTTACGCCCAACACTGTTATATTTATATGGAATTTTATTTAGTGGACAAAGGTTTTCTGTTGGTAATGACAACCTGTCGGGGCACATTATTTTGACCCATTACCCTACCTGCAAGTCATATTGATATTGCCACCTTTAGATATAGAAAGTACGAAATGAAATCATCTTTCATGGTAAACCGTTGAATTCTTTTACAGAGCACAAGTATGAAATTGTGAAGATTCTTCAAAGTAAAAAGCACATTTGTGGGATGACCGGTGATGGTGTAAACGATGCACCTGCACTAAAGATAGCAGACATTGGAATTGCAGTGGATGATGCCACTGATGCAGCCCGAAGCGCGTCTGACATTGTTCTCACTGAGCCCGGGCTCAGTGTCATCATTAGCGCGGTGTTAACAAGCAGAGCCATCTTCCAAAGAATGAAAAACTATACAGTAAAAACCTCAACTATTATCTTTTATTATTATTTTTTTACTTTCAATTTCTTGGGTTCAAATTTAAAACTTTACCTATTTTTTTATTCTCCAGATTTATGCTGTTTCGATCACCATACGTATTGTGGTAAGTTTTAATTTTTTACTTGTTAATAAGTTCTTCAAGTCACCGTCATTGTTTGTAATCTTTAGTCTTGTTCTGTTGCAGTTAGGGTTCATGTTGCTGACTTCATTTTACGAATTTAATTTCCCTCCAATTCTTGTTCTTGTCATAGCTATTCTGAACGACGGTATGATTATTTGACATTTTACAAGTATTTCCAATTCTTTTGAAATCGATTTTAACCCAAGATGCATCTAGGTACAATCATGACTATTTCTAAAGATAGAGTGAAACCATCTCCCAGCCCAGACAGCTGGAAGCTCAGTGAAATATTTGCAACTGGAATAGTCATAGGCACCTACCTTGCTCTAATGACTGTCATATTCTTTCATTTGGCTAGCCAAACCAGCTTTTTTGCGGTACAAATTTCTCGTTTCATGTTTAAGGGATTATGTAATAATAACATTTACACAGGACCACGTTTTTTTTTATAAAGTTGTTGCGCACAGACATTTTTAACATTCTTTCACTCTATTATCCTTTCAGGATACCTTCCATGTGTTTGATTTAAATAAGCATAAAGGCCCATTCGATGAAGATGTTTGGAAAGCAAAGCTAGCATCAGCTGTATACCTCCAAGTCAGCACAATTAGCCAGGCGCTAATATTTGTCACACGCTCGAGGGGTTGGTCTTTCATGGAAAGACCAGGTCTTCTGTTGCTTGCTGCGTTCATTCTAGCTCAATTGGTAAGCTTCTATATTTTTGGCTAGTTTTCCTTCCATTTAGTTATCATTTTTTTTTCTTTTTTGTAATGTGGATGTTATATCTTTGCAGTTTGCCACTGTGATGTCAGCATATTTGTCATGGGGTTTTGCTAACGTCCATGCAATTGGCTGGGGTTGGACTGGAGTTATATGGTTATATAACATCTTAAGTTACATGTTGCTTGACCCTATCAAATTTGCGGTTAGATATGCACTTAGCGGGAGAGCATGGGGCCATGTTATCGACCGTAAAGTGAGTAAAACTTTCATTCACTTGTATTAATTACATTTCATATTTAAAAAAATAAGACTCGGAAAATGAAAGTCATAGATTATTGAATTTGGTGTTCCAACTTGTGATTTTGCAGACGGCATTTAGCACACAAAAGGACTTTGGTAGGGAAGCCCGCGAAGCAGCATGGGCAAAGGAACAAAGAACACTTCATGGGCTTGATACTTCTGAAGCAAAGAAATTTACTGAAAACTACACTTTCAGAGACATAAACATGATGGCGGAAGAAGCAAAACGTCGTGCAGAGATTGCAAGGTCAATATTTACTTTTTTATTTACGATTTTTACATTACAAGTGACAAAGTGGGGACGGGTTTGGCAAGCCTCCAAGTAGATTCTTCTTTTGTACATGTCTCGTTAAGATACCGCTAACCATTTTTTAAAAATTATTAATTGTTTGTTTCAAATAAGACTACAAAAAATGATGTAACATGATTTAGGAGGCTTTATGAATACATTTTTGGTAAATAAACTCACGGGACCCTATTACCAATATTTTATGTTGACCTGTTTGACCTATTAGAAATAAACATACCGAGTTAAAAAGAAAAAAGAAACCTGCCTACATGATCTCTAACATCATCCATTGTTACCCTACAGATTAAGGGAACTCCATACGCTAAAGGGAAAGGTAGAGTCTTTTGCGAAGCTAAGAGGATTAGACATCGATGTGAACCCACACTACACTGTGTGATCGAAGTCATGGGCATAGGCACGTTTTTATGTAATTGCATTTATTGTAATTCTTCTACTCGAATTCGATCGTGCAAATCTTGCTCGAATGCACAAAATCACCAATAAAAGCAGTTTCCTTGTTCTGTTTCATAAATCAAATGTCAAACTATTTGTTCTAAAGGATGTTTTTTAATGTATCATTCAGTGAGTAATGATTCCACAATTTGGTTATATGTCTATAAAAAATAATGAAATTTTCCATTACAAAAAACTAATAAAAAATTTATTCCGTTGCCGGGACTTGAACCCGGGTCTCTCGGGTGAGAGCCGAGTATCCTAACCAACTAGACTACAACGAATTGCAGTTATGGTTACATCAATATTTTTAAAATTAGTACAAATTAGCTTTAATTAAGGTTAAAAAAAAACCCTAATATAAAAAGGTCAGCTAACAACGTAAAAGTTGAACAAAAACATATGTTATGGAGCATATTTTCATTTTCTATGAACTTAAAGGGGGAAATGGTTATTCTTTTTATTTTCCTGGCATAAAAACTCCAAAATAATGAAACATGTTTGTTTCCCAACAATTTTTGTTACACGTCAAAATGTAATATAGGTTGGTGTACTTTTAGAGAAAATTGCAATTTTCGTTCCTGTGGTTTGCCTAAACTAACAGGTTCAGCACACGTATAACACCATGAGTACCTGAGGTTTGTTTTTCTAACACTTTACGTCCCTGAGACTAACAGCCATTAGGCTTGTCTGTTAGTTTGTAGTGAAATGACTATTATACCCTTCAGTTTGTGGGTGAAATGGCTTTTATACCCTTCCATCATCTTCTCCAACCACCCCACCCCACCCACCCACCACCACCACCATCTCCACAGCCACCCTCCCCCATCTTCTCCAACCAACACACCCACCACCACCTGCAACACTACCATCGCCACCATCTCCACCGTCACCCTCCCCCATCTTCTCCAACCAACCCACCCACCACCACCTGCAACACCACCACCACCACCCAACCGACTCCAATCTCCGGTCTTCTTCTCCAGCCAGTCCCCTCTGCAACTAACTGATGTAAACCCCAAATAATAAGACATGACTACCCTCACCACACTTCCAGTCACCTCCTCCGACCAACCATCCCTCCCTCCAAACAACCGGTAACTGTTAAAGATGTCTAGCCACGCTGGTGATTGGTTTAAAACAAGTTGCATACATACCCATAACGTAGTCAAACATAAAATCCTTTGAGCTCTTCCGCTTTTCTACATTTTCCATGTCTTCAGGCCACTCTTCAAAATCTGCGACAATGATGAGAAGTGCTAAAAGCTCTTTAAAACTTCATAAAGAACAATTTTTGCACACCCTGCGTTCCACAACAACCAAGGGGCATTGCAAAACGATGACTTGTTTGTTGCGAGTTGTGAAACGCTTCTTGAATGCTAATGATGTCAAAAGGAGGTGGTGTTTCAAATGCTACACGCAGTACTAGAAAAAAAAAAACCTTTCTTGACACGCATTGCGTGTCAAGAAAGGGGTCTGATGACAGGGAAAAGAATGTCAAGGATGGCGGTGTCATAAATTTAACATGACATATTTTCGCGTGTCATCTGTTTATGACACACATTTATGACAACATTTAATGACACGTGTTATGACACTTTTTAATGACACATTTTTATGACAGTTTTTAGACACATTTTATGACAGAATTTTATGACGTTCTTTGCGTGTCATAATGTTTTAATCTAAAAAAAATCCTGTAAAATTACGTATTTACCCTCCTGGATTTATTCCCATTTTATTATATGAAAAATAATTAGCAAACTAATAACAAAAACATCATTTCATTATATAATCCATATTTATCTAATTACAAACTAATCCGAGACAACGTTTAACTTTTACAAAAATATATTGTATGGACATTACATTGCCAAATTTCCATCATTTGAAAATAAATGTCGTGGCATAGCCTAACCATTCTTCGCGTACGACATCCATGTCCTCATCCCCGTAATGATCCGCTCCTCCCCCAACCTGAGACAAGAATAAAATTAATACATTAGTCGAGGCCGGCCAATTATTTTACATAAATCATAACGCATTGCTACGTTTATTTTGCCTTAACTTACATTATACATGTGTACTTAAAACATTCTTTGATTAAGGTTAACTAAAGTACTAATTACAAAACATGTTTGGGTGAAGACAGCAAGACAGGCAGGTGGTTTGATCAAAGTGCTTTTTGAACATGCATTTGGGTTTGTGATTTTGGTCTTATTATACTCAACTGAGATGTTGAAAAGGCTTAGAAATCTAATGACACTCAAAGTTGCACATAATAGACAAACTCAAACCATATATTTAAGTCAATACCTACTATTATTGCTTATTTTAATTGATAAGCATAATTATATAATATGTTTTAGTAACTATCTAACTTTAATCAAAGTAGTGGTCGTTACTCGAAATAATTCAAATTTAATCGATGCCTTTTATTTGTTGCTTTTACAATCATAGGTAAAACAACTACTGTGAAAACCAGATAAACAAAAGAGAAGGCGTACCAGCAGTCTGAAAGGCTTCGCTTGCATAGAATCCTATTCCATTGATTCCTCTAGATTGTTGACATAACATTAATCCGTCTAGGGGACTCTGGAATGAACAACATGCCAACAAGCAGAAGAACGCATGGAACGAGTCCTGCAGATCAATAATTATTAAGTTTTTGGTTTTGTAGTAGAAATTTGTTTGATTTTTTATATTTGTACATACCGGTTAAAGCTAATGTTCTCCATGAAACAACAGTTCCCAACAAGAATGATATAGATGAACCAGTAACAAACTAACAATCATGAGCTGCACATATCAACATTAAAATCAAATCTTTTTATATAAACGCGATAACCAAAATCACAGGCCCCACCAATACCCCTGCTAACACAACTCGATTTTTATGATAAATATGCCATGATTCTAACCTGATTAACAGTGGTGAGCCCTCCGCGTAGATTTTTTGGAGCTATTTCAGCAATATATATTGGAACCTATTTATAAATGTCCAATATAAACATTCTTGCAAGTTGTGTATAAATAATTCATCAAGTTTGATACAATCTTGGACATTTACCACAAAAGAGAAAATCCCTATGCCATATCCAGTGAAGAACTGACCCGTATCAAGTAAAAGAGATCCCTAAATGAAACATTTTACCAACAAAAGTTAAGTTATAACCTAAACAACACCAAAGTATGTGTAATTGTTGATGTTTAGGACAGTCGTGTGTATATGATCATGATCTAGTAAAGTGACTTGACACAGATAGAAAAAAAAATCCAAGGTCCGCCCCTCTTTGTATACCTGGGTGAATGCATACGGAAGTGAGGAATACATCCCTTCAGCTTTTTCACGGCAGTAAACAGTCCTCTCTATTGACACTACAGTCTGAACCGATTGTGTATTTGTTCCTCTAAGAAACATGACAGCAGCATACATAGCACCGAGCATGTTCATTGTAACATTTCGCATTTAATTTTGTGTACGTTACGATTATTTTCAAATAAAACGTCAATTTTTATCATTATCGCACTTTTTAAAAAAATATTTCGTGACGCATTTGGACCCCTAGTACTATACTATATACATATAACATCTTTATATTGTGGATATAATTGACAAAAAAAGATTGCCTGGGCCGGGATTTAAACCCGAGCCCATGGCCGGTTCAACATACACAAGCCACAAACCAGCTGGTCTACAACTTCATTTGGTCTAAACCTGCGTTATATTAATTATATACCAAGTTTAATGGTGCAGTTGACTTGAGAAAAGTCAACTGCAACGAGATCCATTCCAAGCATTCAAATCATACCGCGTAATTTACCTCTAACATGGTAAATTATGTAAATCATTGACTAACTCGTAGCCATTACACGACCAATCATCATCAAAACATTCCAAATTTGTGTCAATTAACGCGTCAAAGATTTTAATCGAGTCAAACATACCAATTCGTAACACTAGCACCCCACACTATAAATTGAACCCTCCATTATACTCTCAACTCGCCGATTACTCTTTCTCCATCTCCAATTTCTGATAAATAATCATCATTTCAAGCTTTTTGTTTTGCGTTTGACTTTTCTGTTGACCGCACAATTATCACGAAATCGTTTTGTAAGTTTCAATTTTTTGTTAGGCTTTGTTCATCGGCCATCTACAAACAATAACCCTATGTTTAATCGGGTTATTGTTTGTTAGATTTGATTATTATTAAATCTAGGGTTCGTTAGTTTTAAATTGGGGAAGAACTTGCTGCAGACATGAATATATAATTAAAACAGATACAAGACAAACACAACCACTGATCTAGATCAAGTGGTTGTGTCTGTCTGTTTGTCAACCAAGGAACACGGGTTCGAGTCCCACACTTCACAGCTTTTATTCTTTTCTTTTATAAAGGTTTTAAATGTGTTTCAAACATAACTATATAAATATTTCAAACCTAGTTTATTCGTTCTCAGGGTCCAGCCCAGTTGGTGGCTGGGCTTGTGATAAAAACACGAACCGGTCCCAGACCCGGGTTCGATTCCCAGCTTCAACAAAACATTTTTTTACCTTTTAAGCTTTATATATATTCACTTATATTTTTAAAATTGGTTTTAAAATACTAAAACTCCTTTATAAATTCTACAAAAATTATTTTATGTTATTCAAGTAGAAAAGTTTAACATACAATTTTTAGTTTTCTAAAAATTATTTATTTAATATATATAATAAATATTTCAAATTTATTCTATTTTAATTATAAAATTCAATAAAAATATCAAAACGATTATATAAATTCTCACAAAAATTATTCTGAGTTTATATAACATTAAACATTTCTGAAATGATTTTTATTTCTGAAAAATCATTTATTTAATATTTTTAATCAATTTTTGTTAGTTTTAATCATAAATAAATCATAATAAATTCAATTTTCAATATTTTGCACCAAAATTTTATATAAATTATTTCTATCCATTTAGAACAGAAATAAAATTTTAATTTAAAAATTCTTTAATTTTAATATTTTTAAATATTAAAGTTATATTTTGACAATTTGAAATAAATAGATTAAATATTCTATTTTTAAGAAAATAATTTTATAAAAGTTATTTTCATACTTAAAACCTTATAATGTGACCATTTTTTTATTTAAAGTTTACACAAAGACTTTTGTTTATTTATGTATTGAATTTCTTATATTTAATAAACAATTTGATTATTAATCAAACAAATACTTATCCCCAATTCGAAACCCTAGAAAATACTTGTAGACTAGAAAGACTTAGACTTATTTGTTACCTTATACATAGGGTAATACTTGGCAACTTTGGGACTACACATATTCTATTTCTCGAGACTTAATACTTTGCTAAAGTGAGTTTACGTAACCATGTTTATGCAATTCTTTATACTTGCAACATTATACTTAAGCAATTCTACATACATGTCTAGTTGTAAACTTTAATGCCTCATGATTTAGACAACAACAACAGTTAGACTTACGCTTCAACATACATAATCATTAGCTATGGCCAAGCCGGCGATACTCAATAATAGATCTATTGGATTGACGATCCCACCTAGATTCGTTGACCATCTTTTATGGGGAGCGCGGGTGATTGTTATCGTTCCAACATAATATTAAGGTGAACCGTGGATGATGGGATGGACCTAAACTAGTCGGAGGTTTGATTATGTGCATTCAACATTTCATGTTTATTCATGTAGACTTAAACTTACGATAGACATATGAATTGCTAAACTTTTATTCTTAAACTTAATTGCGTGACATGGCTTATGTATTCTCACCAACTTCTAGTTGACCCCCCCCCCCATTTTTCCAAACTCAACAGGAATTACTGATGCTTGAAGTCTAGAGCTAGCATGAGAAGATATTTGAAGTCTTAAGCTTTGTTTGATTATTGGATGTACTAGATTTCATTCAAGACATTTAATGTAATTCAATATTGTAATAAAGGATTATGTAAACATGTGTATTACCATGAGCTACTGAACAATCATTCATACGTGACACCTCGATGTTTCCGCCATCGGTTGGGGTGTTACAGATTGGTATCAGAGCCTTGGTTATAGGGAATTAGGTTATTAGAAAAATAATCTAGTCTGTAACCATAGGATTATAACCAGTATTTGCTCCTTTTACTTGCTATTCTCTATCTCCCTCCTACTTCTTATCCCTACTTTCATCCCTACAAAGAAGATTGCTCTCCATCACTGGATCTACTCTTAGACTAATAGGACAAAATCCTCAGGTTTAGCCTGAACCACCTTGAGATCTCGTCGAAGTTCTAGAATTTTAATAACGAACACGTGCAATCTGGAAGGGTGAACGCATGTATTCTGAGTCTTCTGTCTAGGCTGGCATTGCGCATATATCCCAATCAGACGAGGGACTCGGATGCCTACCTGGGAATTCTCGGGATGAGTGTTCACTTATAGGCTAAAGCATGTCTTCACTATGTTATTAGAATCTAGAATCTTTGATAAGTCAAACGTTTTCGTTTATTCGTTTTAATTAATGAATAAATGATTACATTCCTTATATAACCTCATTCATTTCATTGTGTCTCTTACAGATCATGCCTCCACGTCGAAGTACTCTCAATAGCAATGGTGAGAACCATGAGGAAGGTGGTGACAACCATAACCATAACCACGACGCTAACCACAACAACAACAATAACAACAACAACAATGGCGTTGATGCTCAACTGGCTGCGATCATCTCTCAACAAATGGCACAACAGATCGCGACTCTGGTTCTTAACTTACTGGCTCAAGTCATCCAGATGAACGGAAACGGCAATGGAAACGGAAACGGCAACGGAAACGGCAATGGAAACCACAATGGAAACGGGGATAGAAACGGGAATGGTCTCCCAGCCTGCACTCTAAAACACTTTAATACTTGTAATCCTCCTAAGTTTAGTGGGGATGAAGGAGCTACTGGACTCCTTGTAACACCCCAACCGATGGCGGAAACATCGAGGTGTCACGTAGTGACGATTGCTCAATAGCTCATGGTACTAAAGTGTAAATTTGAATACATTGAATTAAATAGTTTATTACATTGAAAGGAAAAAAATACAAAGTACAATGATTCTAAAGCGTCAAGTCTAACTAGATTACAATGAAATCAAAGCTTAAATATAAATCCAAAAGCTTAAAAGAAACGTCTCAATAATAACCTGAAACATGTACGAAAATAGTATATGTCAATACAAAAATGTATTGGTGAGCATACCCTGTTTTGAATACATATAGTAGAAAAATGTTTCGCAATTCACGTGTTATACTGTCTACAATTTAGTGTTCAAGCTATGTACAAATGCTACCCAAAATCAAACCTTTCGTTCAATGAATCAAGAGTCACATATATATAGTATTCGCTCATAGTAGGCGATGAATAATCGTTCACACATAACAATAATTAAGTACTATTTATTGCTATGCTAGGCCGCCCAGCGGTTAATGATTCAGGTCATAAGTACACACTATCAGCGAATCAACAAGTAAAACACATACAAGAATTGCGATTGTGAATATAGAATAAACCATGATTAAGTGAATGAAGTAATAAGCGTACATGAGTCACCCCAAAAGTGTAAAACATGAAAAAGGGGAAAGATATACTCACCTTAAGGCTTGCATAGATTCTAGAGTTCTTGATTTAAGTATGGGTGCTTAATGTTGTGACCCTTAAGACGGTCGGTCCGGAATTGGCAAAGTGTTATAATGTCTTTCTCAAAATTAGGACAACCTATATATAGATATTATTCGAGATTAGGATTGCGAAAATGAGTTGAGATGATTTGTGTTTATGGTATATTTTGTTTTAAGCACAAATACTAACTTCATATGATATAGTATAAACGTAAATTCTAAAAAGAATTATTTATAATAGTAATTCAAATTGATTAGTTATGTAAACAAAATAACAATATTAGCTAAAATTAAGTGACTTGCTCGTAAAGTTCCGAATAGGTGATTACAACAAACAAATATTTATTTATACATTAGTATGTAAAATAACATTAGTATAGTTTTGTGTCAATATAAAACTTAATATTTTATTTATACCAAAATAATAATAATAATAATAATAATAATATTTTTAACTTCTCAAACTTTGTATAAATAGATCTAGGATTACAATACTTGAGATATGATACAATTCATTTGCACAAACTATCATTTTAAACAATTTGTTAATATATGAATATGTGGTTCGTTTAACAAAAGTGCAAATACTTTTACTAAAAAAAACTAGCAAAACTGTAAATTTTTTAGGTGGCTCTTCCGAAGTCACCGTCTTTGTGTATTGGTTTAGTAAAAAAAACGACTTAAAACGGAACCACAATTATTTTGGAATAATAAGAGAACATATTATCTTACTAACGACGAGTAACAATTATGCAATAAAGCAAATCTTAAGCTTGTACAAAGTTTCATGAATACCTTCAATCCAAGCAAGAAAAAGTGACCAAGATTCAAAGCGATTGTTGGACTTTCTAATATGATGATTCAAAGTCAAATAAATTGAAGCTTGGTAATGTACAAAGGATTTATATTTTTTTTTGTATGACTACACAAAACATAGGAGTCATTTATAGGGTATATATTTACATAAAAGATGTTTCAAGTATCCTCAATTTATTTCATTTCTTTAACTCTTTTTTATTAATATCATTCATGTTTTCATTAAATATATTAACATTCAAAGTTACTAATGTAACTTATAAGTAATTTAAATATTTTGTATTAATCCATTTTTTTTAAAAAAATATGAACATCATTCATAGCCCTTTTGTAATATATATACATACTAACAAAAAGATTAGTATAGTTTTATTGTTATATTTTTTTTTGTCATATTAGGTCTTAAAGTTGTAATTAAAATAAAAATCACGAATGTTACAGAATACAAGACTGTAAATGTAGATGTAAGAAATAAGGGGACTAAAGTTGTAAAATGATAAAAGTGAAAGGGGCGGATGTCACAGTCTCCCCTACTTTAGAAAATTTCGTCTCGAAATTTCTTTTAAGTGGAGGTTACTATGAAACAAAAGGCGTTGTAAAAGTCAAGTAGTTTTTTTTTAAATATTGCATGAGTCATGTTTTGACAAAATTCAAGGTAGTTGTCTAATATCCAAAGTAAAAAAGTTTCAAAATCCTTGGCAGTTGACCCAAAGTTAGAAAGTTGAGAGTTTAAATGAGAAAACTTTTGGGAATGTCTAACTGGTGAGGGCAGAGGTACTAATGAAGCAGTCTCCCCTACTTTAGAAAGGTTTCTGACTAAATGTTATTAAGGTCATGCAACAGAATTTCGACTAACAGAAGTGTAAGAGTTTACAAGGTTTAAGGTTTTCAGTAGAGATGGTCAACAAGGAAGGCTCCAACTAATTGAAACTCACGTAAGAACGTTCTTATCGAAAATTCTAGCTATTAGTCAACGGTCTATCGAAGAGGTAATCATAAAGTAATGGGTAGATTCTTGGTCAGACTCCTAGTCCGTTCCCGCAGCATCGTTTATGCTTATATATAGGGTGTACCGCAGCTAACCCACCACACTCCCGATACTTTGGACTCGTACTGATTGCCTACCAACAACCTAAATAGAATTACACACCACCCCCATGTACCTGTAAACCCATGATTGCGTTCCAGACCGTAATCACCGATTTACCTTACACTAAGGTGTTATGCTTTTCCATAACCTTAACATGAAATAAATGTGTGCAACCAATATGTAATAGCCACTGTAATGAAATAATGTTTAATCATGTCATGGTTAGAGGTCCTTCCCTTTCGGGTTTTTCCTTTAACCGTAACTTCTGTTCACATCGTTGGGCTCAAAACACCTATACTGGTAAATTCCGAGATTTACACTGTTCCCCTCGGATTAAAGAAATACTCTAATCCGAGTCGTACGTGGGCACTGGCTTAGATCTCATACGAGTTATCAGCTAGTATGTTCCTTGGCCATGATGAAGAACAAAAATAAAGTATGTATAACAGGGTTTTGCTCAAAACAGGAAAGAAAATGTGCATACCAAATATGCGTTCAAGTAAGTATATAAGTATATCATAAAATTCCGACTGAAAGAATTGTATAACATAAATTGAGTAAATCGCACAATTGCACAAAATGAAAGTAAACGAGTTGAATTAATGCAAATACGCAATGTGAAAATAATCACAAATAATTTGTTAAAAATAACTATGAATAAAATGGTGTAAGAATAAAATGATGAATTTTACGATAAGTGAGAGTATGCAAAACAGACGTATAGTCTACTGATATAAGGGTTTAAATTTAGTTAGTTTTACATATATGCACTATGTGATAAAAGACAATTAGTGACATTTTGATAAGGATATGTCCAATATTTTGTTAGGCCAAAAGTTTTGCGACTGAAAGAGTGCGAGTGTAATAAGATAAATTTCCGTTTATCAAAAACGTAGTTTGCTCGAACTTTGTGATATAGTTGAAAGGATAATAGTAATGCATGGGGATAACTTTTTAGAAGTCGATGTGTGTTTTAGATTCAAAACAAGTTCATTTGAAAAAAAATCTTCGCGAATACACATTTTCATGTGTATACGAGACGTCAAGTTTGAAAAATGTTATAAGGCTTATTATTAGTTGCTAGTTTCTTTCGAAAGTATATATTGGTTATGTCATATGAAAACAAAGGGTTACATTTGTCCTTTAAAATATGCGGTACAAGTTTGTAAAATGCAAAATGAAACCATTTCATGAACTATGTGTAATTCTAATGTGCTCTAAAAGACCATGATTTAAAATGACGTGAATGATAAGATTATAGTATGTAATAGATTACCAACATTTAAGAAAATTCATAATCAACGAGATGTAGAAATAAATCATTGAGATGTGGATTTCACTCCTAACTCCAAGATGTATTTCAAATTTGAAAACGATTGTGGAATGAAACCAATCACTAAGTTAAGGATATCACTCCCAGCTTAGTGGTTAAGTTTTTTTTTTTTTTTTTTTTGAAGGAAATACTCTTTGAGGTGTAGATGTCACTCCTATCTCAAAGACACATTCCTAAGATAAATAACATATAGAGGAGTGAAACTAATCACCAAGGTATGGATGTCACTCCTAACTTGGCGCTATCGTTTCGTTTGTGAAATACGAGCGTATTCTTTTCTAAGCAAAATACCGAAAGAATAACGAGATAAATATCATAGCAAAAATACCTAAAAGGAAAATATAAGAATAAAGAGGAATATACACGAGAGGACTCGTGAATGTAAGCTTGGTTATAGACTAGGCTAAAAGGCATTCTAATAACCTAATTCCCTATAACCATGGCTCTGATACCAATCTGTAACACCCCAACCGATGGCGGAAACATCGAGGTGTCACGTAGTGACGATTGCTCAATAGCTCATGGTACTAAAGTGTAAATTTGAATACATTGAATTAAATAGTTTATTACATTGAAAGGAAAAAAAATACAAAGTACAATGATTCTAAAGCGTCAAGTCTAACTAGATTACAATGAAATCAAAGCTTAAATATAAATCCAAAAGCTTAAAAGAAACGTCTCAATAATAACCTGAAACATGTACGAAAATAGTATATGTCAATACAAAAATGTATTGGTGAGCATACCCTGTTTTGAATACATATAGTAGAAAAATGTTTCGCAATTCACGTGTTATACTGTCTACAATTTAGTGTTCAAGCTATGTACAAATGCTACCCAAAATCAAACCTTTCGTTCAATGAATCAAGAGTCACATATATATAGTATTCGCTCATAGTAGGCGATGAATAATCGTTCACACATAACAATAATTAAGTACTATTTATTGCTATGCTAGGCCGCCCAGCGGTTAATGATTCAGGTCATAAGTACACACTATCAGCGAATCAACAAGTAAAACACATACAAGAATTGCGATTGTGAATATAGAATAAACCATGATTAAGTGAATGAAGTAATAAGCGTACATGAGTCACCCCAAAAGTGTAAAACATGAAAAAGGGGAAAGATATACTCACCTTAAGGCTTGCATAGATTCTAGAGTTCTTGATTTAAGTATGGGTGCTTAATGTTGTGACCCTTAAGACGGTCGGTCCGGAATTGGCAAAGTGTTATAATGTCTTTCTCAAAATTAGGACAACCTATATATAGATATTATTCGAGATTAGGATTGCGAAAATGAGTTGAGATGATTTGTGTTTATGGTATATTTTGTTTTAAGCACAAATACTAACTTCATATGATATAGTATAAACGTAAATTCTAAAAAGAATTATTTATAATAGTAATTCAAATTGATTAGTTATGTAAACAAAATAACAATATTAGCTAAAATTAAGTGACTTGCTCGTAAAGTTCCGAATAGGTGATTACAACAAACAAATATTTATTTATACATTAGTATGTAAAATAACATTAGTATAGTTTTGTGTCAATATAAAACTTAATATTTTATTTATACCAAAATAATAATAATAATAATAATAATAATATTTTTAACTTCTCAAACTTTGTATAAATAGATCTAGGATTACAATACTTGAGATATGATACAATTCATTTGCACAAACTATCATTTTAAACAATTTGTTAATATATGAATCTGTGGTTCGTTTAACAAAAGTGCAAATACTTTTACTAAAAAAAACTAGCAAAACTGTAAATTTTTTAGGTGGCTCTTCCGAAGTCACCGTCTTTGTGTATTGGTTTAGTAAAAAAAACGACTTAAAACGGAACCACAATTATTTTGGAATAATAAGAGAACATATTATCTTACTAACGACGAGTAACAATTATGCAATAAAGAAAATCTTAAGCTTGTACAAAGTTTCATGAATACCTTCAATCCAAGCAAGAAAAAGTGACCAAGATTCAAAGCGATTGTTGGACTTTCTAATATGATGATTCAAAGTCAAATAAATTGAAGCTTGGTAATGTACAAAGGATTTATATTTTTTTTTGTATGACTACACAAAACATAGGAGTCATTTATAGGGTATATATTTACATAAAAGATGTTTCAAGTATCCTCAATTTATTTCATTTCTTTAACTCTTTTTTATTAATATCATTCATGTTTTCATTAAATATATTAACATTCAAAGTTACTAATGTAACTTATAAGTAATTTAAATATTTTGTATTAATCCATTTTTTTAAAAAAAATATGAACATCATTCATAGCCCTTTTGTAATATATATACATACTAACAAAAAGATTAGTATAGTTTTATTGTTATATTTTTTTTGTCATATTAGGTCTTAAAGTTGTAATTAAAATAAAAATCACGAATGTTACAGAATACAAGACTGTAAATGTAGATGTAAGAAATAAGGGGACTAAAGTTGTAAAATGATAAAAGTGAAAGGGGCGGATGTCACACTCCTACAATGGTTCGAGGGTATCGAGAATACGTTCATAAATAGTGAGTGTCCCGATAACCTCAAGGTCCATTATGCTATGAGTGTTCTTCACAAACGAGCACTCACTTGGCGGAATGAGGAAAAGCGCACCCGTGGAGCTGAAGTCGCACTGGCCTTAACTTGGGATCAAGCTAAAGACATTATGAAGGCAGAGTTCTGCCCTCATAATGAAATCAAGAAGTTGGAAGATGAGTTTCATGATCTTGCCCAAGATAGTGGAGAAAACCTTGCCTACAACACTCGTTTTCACGAACTTAGTCTACTGCTACCACACAAGGTCACCCCTTTGCCTATTGCGATCGAAAAATACATTGGTGGCTTACCCATGCAGATTCAGGACACGGTGTGGGGAAGGAACCATGCTACTCTGGAGGAAGCAAAGTGTTTGGAGGCCACCCTAACAGATAACCATGTGAAGGCAGGAACCCTGACTCGAAAAGGGGAAAAGAAAACTGTTGCGAAGGATACTCCCCAACCTGCCGTTGAAATTAAAATTGAGGCCTCAACCAATGGAAGGCGCAAGGTCAGGAATTTTGCAATAGACGCCACTGTCCCACCCAACAAGAAACAATATAACGGGAACCAACCTAAGTGTGACACCTGTCAGTATCACCACCCAACCCAAGTGCCCTGCCGTCAGTGTACCAATTGTCAAAGGTATGGGCATCTTGCAGATGCTTGTCGAATTCCTGCTGCAAATGCCCTTGCTGCTCCGAATTACCCTGCTAGGGACCCTCCAGCTACTTAACAACAAGCTCCACCGTTTGAATGTTATTTTTCATTTAAAATTCTATGTGTTGACACTTTGATTCAAGTATTGGAATTTTTGTCTTTTACATGAGAGTCATTTATCTAGTATGATCACAACACTTGGATGCATACTTGTTTGAATGTGAACTAATTGCTATATCAATATCTAAACCATACTCGTTATACTTATAAACTTGCTTACATAAACATACTATCAATTGGCAATAAATGCTACACTGATAGAGGATGAAGTACTTGTTCAACAGTTAGTTGACTACCAAATAACCTACTCAACGATTGGTAGAGGTCATCATGTCTTTTCAACAGTCGGGAGAGGCCCTACAATCTGTTCAACGACTGGTGGAGGCTAACGAACCTGCTCAACAATCGGTAGAGACATAGAAGGACACAAAACCCTAATGTAAGGTAAATTGGTGATTGCGGTCCGGAACGTAATCATGAATTTACAGGTACGTTAAGGTAGTGTGAAATTCTATCAAGGTTTTCGGTAGTTGACCAATTATAAAACTTAGTTACCTGGTAGTTCATTTAGTCTTTCAACCCATTCCTTTTAGGACTCCTAAAACTTAAGATTCTTATTCTCCTTGCGATTTCAAGACACACCTAATCCTACCCTCCTATCCAAATTATTTGAAACAAGATTTTTCTATTCATGTCGTGTCCTAACACAAAACTTCCAGACCACACTTATCCTGATTTCTACCCAATCACCTTCAACCCTGTGTTTTCAATAAACTTCGGGACGAAGTTCCTAAAAGTAGGGGAGACTGTAACATTTCGCATTTAATTTTTTGTACGTTACGATTATTTTCGAATAAAACGTCAATTTTTATCATTATCGCACTTTTTAAAAAAATATTTCGTGACGCATTTGGACCCCTAGTATTATACTATATACATATAACATCTTTATATTGTGGATATAATTGACAAAAAAAGATTGCCTGGGCCGGGATTTAAACCCGAGCCCATGGCCGGTTCAACATACACAAGCCACAAACCAGCTGGTCTACAACTTCATTTGGTCTAAACCTGCGTTATATTAATTATATACCAAGTTTAATGGTGCAGTTGACTTGAGAAAAGTCAACTGCAACGAGATCCATTCCAAGCATTCAAATCATACCGCGTAATTTACCTCTAACATGGTAAATTATGTAAATCATTGACTAACTCGTAGCCATTACACGACCAATCATCATCAAAACATTCCCAATTTGTGTCAATTAACGCGTCAAAGATTTTAATCGAGTCAAACATACCAATTCGTAACACTAGCACCCCACACTATAAATTGAACCCTCCATTATACTCTCAACTCGCCGATTACTCTTTCTCCATCTCCAATTTCTGATAAATAATCATCATTTCAAGCTTTTTGCTTCGCGTTTGACTTTTCTATTGACCGCACAATTATCACGAAATCGTTTTTGTAAGTTTCAATTTTTTGTTAGGCTTTGTTCATCGGCCATCTACAAACAATAACCCTATGTTTAATCGGGTTATTGTTTGTTAGATTTGATTATTATTAAATCTAGGGTTCGTTAGTTTTAAATTGGGGAAGAACTTGCTGCAGACATGAATATATAATTAAAACAGATACAAGACAAACACAACCACTGATCTAGATCAAGTGGTTGTGTCTGTCTGTTTGTCAACCAAGGAACACGGGTTCGAGTCCCACACTTCACAGCTTTTATTCTTTTCTTTTATAAAGGTTTTAAATGTGTTTCAAACATAACTATATAAATATTTCAAACCTAGTTTATTCGTTTTCAGGGTCCAGCCCAGTTGGTGGCTGGGCTTGTGATAAAAACACGAACCGGTCCCATACCCAGGTTCGATTCCTAGCTTCAACAAAACATTTTTTTTACCTTTTAAGCTTTATAGATATTCACTTATATTTTTAAAATTGGTTTTAAAATACTAAAACTCCTTTATAAATTCTACAAAAATTATTTTATGTTATTCGAGTAGAAAAGTTTAACATACAATTTTTAGTTTTCCAAAAATTATTTATTTAATATATATAATAAATATTTCAAGTTTATTCTATTTTAATTATAAAATTCTATAAAAATATCAAAACGATTATATAAATTCTCACAAAAATTATTCTGAGTTTATATAACATTAAACATTTCTGAAATGATTTTTATTTCTGAAAAATCATTTATTTAATATTTTTAATCAATTTTTGTTAGTTTTAATCATAAATAAATCATAATAAATTCATTTTTCAATATTTTTGCACCAAAATTTTATAAAATTATTTCTATCCATTTAGAACAGAAATACAATTTTTAATTTAAAAATTCTTTAATATTAATATTTTTAAATATTAAAGTTATATTTTGACAATTTGAAATAAATAGATTAAATATTCTATTTTTAAGAAAATAATTTTATAAAAATTATTGTCATACTTAAAACCTTATAATGTGACCATTTTTTTTATCTAAAGTTTACACAAAGACTTTTGTTTATTTATTTATTGAATTTCTTTTATTTAATAAACAATTTGATTATTAATCAAACAAATACTTATCCCCAATTCGAAACCCTAGAAAATACTTGTAGACTAGAAAGACTTAGACTTATTTGTTACCTTATACATAGGGTAATACTTGGCAACTTTGGGACTACACATATTCTATTTCTCGAGACTTAATACTTTGCTAAGGTGAGTTTACGTAACCATGTTTATGCAATTCTTTATACTTGCAACATTATACTTAAGCAATTCTACATACATGTCTAGTTGTAAACTTTAATGCCTCATGATTTAGACAACAACAACAGTTAGACTTACGCTTCAACATACATAATATTTAGGTATGGCCAAGCCGGCGATACTCAATAATAGATCTATTGGATTGACGATCCCACCTAGATTCGTTGACCATCTTTTATGGGGAGCGCGGGTGATTGTTATCGTTCCAACATAATATTAAGGTGAACCGTGGATGATGGGATGGACCTAAACTAGTCGGAGGTTTGATTATGTGCATTCAACATTTCATGTTTATTCATGTAGACTTAAACTTACGATAGACATATGAATTGCTAAACTTTTATTCTTAAACTTAATTGCGTGACATGGCTTATGTATTCTCACCAACTTCTAGTTGACCCCCCCCCCCCATTTTTCCAAACTCAACAGGAATTACTGATGCTTGAAGTCTAGAGCTAGCATGAGAAGATATTTGAAGTCTTAAGCTTTGTTTGATTATTGAATGTACTAGATTTCATTCAAGACATTTAATGTAATTCAATATTGTAATAAAGGATTACGTAAACATATGTATTACCATGAGCTACTGAACAATCATTCATACGTGACACCTCGATGTTTCCGCCATCGGTTGGGGTGTTACATTCATCAAGTCTTGTTGTTTACTCCTGTAACAAAAAGCCTATCAAAATAACATACGAAATTACATTTCTTGATATGTGTTTAATTCTTGCGTTTTTTGGCCTTTGTCCCAGAATATTATTCCAAACATAACCTCGCTTCTAACAGACCCCATTTGCACAAAAAAAAATGGTACTGTAGCACCATTTCATCAAAAAAAATCCCAAGAAGAATGTTGTTTTTGTCGTGTGGATCCAATGTTTTATTCAAGGAATGAGAAAAGCATGAATTCACAACATAATCCAGAATACTGAACTATATATATATATATATATATATATATATATATATCCAAAACCTTATATATTACAACTAGGTAGATATATAATTTGATACATTCATCAAGCATCTAACTTAGAAAGCAAGCTTCTAGTTATTTAAGGCCATGTACAATACAAGTTTAACTGTGGAGATGCACCTCTAACTAAGAAAGGGCAAAATCTAGCTACATGATGACCACCGTGCACATATTATGCAACTTATTTAAATTTACTATTGGAAGGAACTTTTTCCTTACAATGCTATAATATATAAAACTTAATTAAGATCATATGGTAGATGAAGTGTGTTCATCTCATAACTGCAAGACATTTTAATGGCCTTTTCAGCTCGAGAGATAGTTTTAGGCACTCTGAGAGGTCTACCTTTGTGGATGGAAGCCTATGCTCGCCTACGAGCTCCTTAATTTCATCTTGAGCCTTTGCTTGAATGTCTTGGTGCAGAACCATTCTTGCCATGATCCATTCCAGAAGGATGGCAAGTGTATCCGTTCCCCGAAATATCATCTCCTATGCATATCAATACAAGTTTGATTAAACCAGAGATATCTTACTGTAACACCCCAACCGATGGCGGAATCATCGAGGTGTCACGTAGTGACGATTGTTCAAAAGCACATGGTATTAAATGTAAATATATTATTGAATAATTTAAATTGTCTTACATAGATGAAATGGGAAAAATACAAAAGTCTGAACGAAACATGAAATTTGAAATAACTTATTAAAAGCAAACACTAAAGTCAAATGCTATAGTACTAAGATCAAACTGCACCTGAAACATGTACAAAATAAGTTTTGTCAACATATGAAATGTTGGTGAGCATTCCTAGATTTAATACATATAGTAAGTTGGAAAATGTTATACAATTCAAGTGCAAGGCTACAGTGCAATTATGTAAACTATATATCATACAAATGAGCGAAATCAATCCTGTGACTGTATAATGTACTAAATGAACGGCGGTGTACTTATCCAATAAATGGATAATAACTTAACAATGACCACGGATTCTCAGATGAAAAAGGGGGAGAATCAACCTAGGCGGGTTGTCAATCCAATAGCGCTATCCAATGTTAAGGTCGGCTTGTACAATGTTAATGATTTCACTAAGTACAAATGTATTCTACATGTAATGTCTAAGCATAAGGCACGTTTGTAAGCAAATGCACATAGTACTAGAATTGTATTGTAAAAATGTGAACTTGTATTTGTAATTTGTATAAGTGTACATGTAACACCCCAAAAATGAATAAAAGCAAAAAGGGGATAGGAAATACTCACTTTCGCCAAATGACTAAGCGAGCGTGAAAATACGAGCAATCCAAAGATTCCACAACGAAACCAGTCCAATTTAGAAGAAAAGAAACCGAATAGGAAAAATGTCGAGCTTCCAATTCGCTAATTACAAGAGATTATAAGCAAAGCTTCAAATGTAGAAGTAATATACTCTAGAAGAAAGGTATGAGGGAGAGTTTAATCGAATTGAAACAATTGAATTAGAGGTGCAAAGTGTAATGGGTCATTGGTAGGTTTTTATACTAGTTTTGGATTCAATTAGCCATTAAAATTGGTCAACACCATAAAGTAAGGTTTTATGATGAATTGAATATTTAACTAGGACTTTGACTAGGAATTTGACTAGGACTTTGACTAGGAATTTGACTAGGACTTTGACTGGGACTTTGACTGATTGACTGTCTCCGCAGACCGCAAGAGCTAAAAAATATTTTTTTTCCTAATTTAATCAATTTTTATGTTCTGGACTTGTTTCCTTCGGTTTCTAAGTTGTTTTAGGACCAAAAATTAAGGGCTTTGAGTATCAAGGTCTAAAACATACGTGCTCGGGTGTAGATGTGAGTATAAAACGTGCATACTTTTACTTATAAAAATTATAAGTTTTATTAAATTGTGAATTTTGGTCCTATTAAAATACGAGCATTAAAAATGAAAATTTTGAAATAGTTGAGGAACCAATTATGCACATTTATGAAGAGTGAAGGGTGCAGGTTGTCACAGTCTCCGCTACTTTAGAAAATTTCATCCCGAAATTACTTTCAAATGAAGGTTTCCATGAAACAAAAGACATTTGTAAAAAGGCAAGTAGATTTTAAGAAATGCATCAGCCATGATTTGACAAAGTTTGAAGTAGTTGTTTAATACCCAAAATAAGAGTTTGAAAATCCTTAAAGTTTGACCCAAGGTTAGAGAATTAAGAATTTATAATGAGCAAGGTTTGGGAAAAAGTATGTAACTGGTTAGAGCAGGGCAGTGTTATAGTAGCTTGCCTTACTTTAGAGAAGTTTCTGACCGAACTTTATTAAGGACGTGCAACAGGATTTCGACTAACAGAGAGTGTAAGAGTATAAAAAGTTTGTGTTTTCTGTGTGGATGGTCCAGAGAAAGACTCTAAGAAGTCGAATTGAAGCTCGTGTAAGAACATTCTTATAAAAAATGCTAGCTATTAGTCAACGATCTAATAAAGAGATAGTAATGGGTAGGTTCTTGGTCAGACTCCTAGTCCACTCCCGCAGTATCGCTCGTGCTTATATATAGGGTGTACCGCAGCTAACCCACCACACTACTGATACTTTGGAATCATACTGATTGTCTACCAATAGCCTAAGTAGAATCACACACCACCCCCATGTACCTGTAAATCCATGATTGCGTTCCGGACCGAAATCATCGATTTACCTTACACTAGGGTGCTATGCTTTTCCATAACACTAACATAAGTAATACAAGAAACAATGCGTGCAACCAAAATGTGTTAAGTAGTAGATACTGCTCAAGTATAAGATGCGGTTAGAGGTTCTTCCCCTTTCAGGTTCACCCTTTAACCATAATGAGATTAATGTGTAAGTATAAGACATGATTAGGGGTTCTTCACCTTTCGGGTTCACCCTTAACCGGTAAATTTCTGTTCACATCATTGTACTCTAAACAACCATATAGATAAACTCTGAGGATTACACCGTTCCCCTCGTGTTAGAGGAATACTCTAAACCGAGTTGTACATGGGAACTGGCTTAGATCTCATACGAGCTATCAATTAGTATGTTCGTTGGCCATGATGATGAACAAAATAATGTAAAGTATAACAGGGTTTTGCTCACAAAAAAAAATATGCATACCAAATATGCGTTCATGTAAGTATATAAGTATAGCATAAAATTTCGATTGAAAGAATAGCATAACGTAAATAGAGTAAATCGCACAATTTGCACAAAATGAAAGTAGACGAGTAAATTAATGCTCAAAACTAGTGTTGTAAGAATAACTACTAATAACTAGTGTGAGAATAGTTGCGAATAACGCGTGAAAATAACTACCAACAAAAGAATAATACAAAAATAATAAGATAATATACGAACGTAACTATAAATAGAATGGTGTAAAAAAATAATGAAATTTACTGTAAATGAAAGTGCGCAGAACAGACGTATAGTCTACTGGTATGAGGATAACTTTTTGGAAACCGAAGAATGTTTTAAGTTCAAAACAGGTTCACTTGAAAAGATTTCGTAGGTACACATTTTCATGTGTTTACGAGAAGTCGAGTTTGAAAAGTGTTATAAGGTATATTATTAGTTGCAAATTCCTCCCGAAAACATATATTGGATACGTTATATGAAAACATGCAGATTTACATTTGATTTGTAAAATATGTAATGCAAGTTTATAAAATGCAAGATGAAATCATTTCATGAAGTGTGTGTAAATCTAATGTGTTTCGAAAGACCAAGATTTAAAATGATGTGAAGGTTGTGAATGATCCCAGATACCCTGACGAATTTTGGAAAATAAAATTTTCTGTATTTAAACATTTCTTTAACTTGTGGGTTGAAAAGTCGGAAATTTTTAATTGTTATGAAATGTTGAGAAAATCGAAGTGTTACCCGTTAAGACTGGGTAAACTTGAAACCTTTTAAATTTTCAAACTTTTACGAAATTTATACATTGAAAGATGATTTATTTGCAGGATCGTTAAGGCATCTCTTTGGGCTCATAGCGGGCTATTTGTTTCAAGGCACAAGGTGTATGAAAAGTGTGTTCTAATTTGGCGAATAGGCTTTGTGAAAAGACTTATAGAATAAGTTGTCAAATTAATCGTTTTAGAGAGTAGTGTACTAGTGCGTATCGTGTAGGTAGGCATTTATGTATGAGTTTAGTCTGACTAAGAAGTTCTAACTAATGGTAGTGGGCTATAGCTTAGGAGATTGGGTGCAGCAATATTAGTATTAGGTATATGAGGATATACTGTGACTTCGATCAAGTAAGTTTGTAAACATTGTAGGTGCATATGTGCGACTAATGCTTTGGATTGGATAAATCATATGTTTTGTTTCCTGTCGTTGGTGCGAAGGAAGAATTTTGATGGTGCGAAGGAGAGTTTTCAAGGGTGCGAAGGAAGCTTTTGGGCGAATGAAGAATGTTTATTATAGAGTTTGGTTCGACCACTCAAAATGGGCGAACCTGCACATTCGCACGAACAAAGTGGGCGAATGTGCAGTCTATAAATAGGCAAACTCAGTTTTTGCAGCTAATTTTTGAGTCATTTATTTCCCGCCACTTTCTGAATTCTCTCTGTAACTTTTATAAACTTGTTTTGCGTCAAGTCCTTGATTGTAATTACTTTTCTACGTGTATTCAAGTTTGATTATTAATGAAAACGTTTGAAAATGATGATTTGTGTGTGTTTATCTGATTAGTTATCATTTTGTGCTGGTTTTGGGAATTCCGCACCCAAAACTAAATTGTTTGATTGTCTTTGTAGCTTACCGATCCTTTCACGCGCATACAAAGTGGTATCAGAGCCATTCTGAATCAAACAACCACAAATTGATAGTTTCTCAGTTGATTTTGACCCAAAATTGATCAAAAATTTTCTGTTTTAAGTGTACAAACTGAAATGATGTGTTTTTGATTGATTTCATCTTGATTTCGAGTTTGAATTGGATAATTCACTTTATTAAAGTTGTTCCAAATCTTATCCGATTCAAAACCTGATAAAGATCATCAAAATCCATCAACTTTTGATAAACATGATCAAATCTAACTGATTTTCAAAGAATAACCGTTTTTGAAATCACAGGGGTCGAACGAGAGAATTCGGTCGAAAGTGGGAGTGTATTAGGTCGAAAGAGTGTTTTTGTGGTCGAAAGAGTGATTTTAGTGGTCGAAAGTGAACTTTGATTGCTTATATTTTTTCATTCGCACTATTGTGTCTCATTCGTATAATCGTTCGGTCGAAGGAGAAAAGTAGAACGGTCGAAGGAAGACTAAAGCGGTCGAAGGAGATTTGATATTTGTTTTCCACATTCGTATCAGATTATTCGGTCGAAAGAGAAGATTTTTCTCATTCGCACCTCCGTTCATACGAAGGAGTATTCTGTTTTTGAAAATTTTTAATCGTTTCGTGTTTGTTTGTTTGATTGTTTGCAGGATACAATGTGGAACTTTCCAACAACCCCTAGACCAACTCAAGCACCACAACAACAACAGATTCAAGATCCGTGGACAGTAGCGGCACAAAAGACTAGTCAATCATCACAGCCGATCAATTATATGGCTATGACTAGTTCGGCACCACAACAAGTTGTTCAATCAGTACCACAACCGATTGATAACTATTGGGGAGTCGCAGCAGCAGCAGTCCATTCCCAGACGACCAACGCTATTTCTACTCTTATTCATGATCTATCTTCTGGAAGCGGCAATCGTCCACCGAAGTTAATGGACATGAAGGAGTATAATACTTGGAAGACGAAGTTTAAAATTCACGTTGAGGGACAAGGACTTGAAGGAGCAGAAGCATGGCAAATGATTGTGAAGGGTTACGTTGCTCCTATTCTAGAGAATACTGGAGAACCAATCCCTTTGGAGAATTTGGCGGATGACGAGAAGAAAAGGTTTGCTATAGAGAAGAAAGCATTTTCTCAGCTATCTCAGGTGATCAACACTGATCTATTACATCAGTTTGGATCGTGCACTACATCCAAACAACTTTGGGATGTGCTGAGAAATCGTCATGATGGAAATGAGAAGACCAGGAAGCTTAGGATGGAGGAGCTTCGAAAGGAGTTTGAAAACTTCAGTTATATGGGTAATGAGACCCTAAAAGAGTTGGTTCCAAGGTACTGCCATTTGCTCACTGAATTGTCGAGCTATGAAATCAGCATTCCAATGACAGAATTAGTTGATAAATTTGCTGATGCATTACCACCCTATTGGAATCAACACATTGAAGTGTTAAAGGAGAAGGATGCTTACCAGTATTGGACCATTAATGAGTTCATCCAAAAGCTGGAAAACAAAGAGATGGAGGAAAAGAGAAAAGCTAAGAGAGCTCAGATTCCACAGAATCCTGATTTATATGTGAGTGGAACATCTAACTCTCTTTCTGCTTCAAGCACCACATCTACTGTTGCACCTCACATAGCATGTGTGTCTAACATTGTTGAACCAACAAAAGCACCCATTAACTACCTTGCTCAAACTTCATCTTACACACCATCATACACACAACAACCATATCAAACACAAAACTTTATTCCACCATTTTCACCATTACAACAAGCTGCATGCTATACTTCAAGTCAACAGCAACAACAACAACAATATCCTCAAGTGAACCAGATGCAGATTACTCAAGCACAATCAAGTCAAAACCCGATTGTGTTAGAGACATCAAACCTTAACAATGTGACTGTTGAAATTGCTCAACAGCATGTTGCTCTAGTATCTGCCATGGTTGCTTCTTACAACGGTTTGGTAGCAAGTCAAATTGGTAACAATAATCTTACCAATGAGGACTATGCTCAAATCGATAAAGAGGAAATGGAGTTGATGGACATTCAGTAGGCTTTTGCAAGCATTATGAGGAGAGCCACTGATTTCATTCAGAAGACAGGTAGGACTGATCTCTCAACCTCTCCCAATACCACATATGGATTCAACAAAGCAAAGGTTACTTGCTTTAACTGTGGTGAAAAGGGACATTTTAAAAGGTAGTGCACACAACCAGCACAACAAGGTAACCGAAATCCTTTCAATTCTTCATACCAAAACCGACAAAACCAAAACCAGAATCAAGTGTCTTACAACAGTCCAAACATATCAAGCTTTCAACCACAAAATCAAAACACTTACCAGAACCGTCAACAAAACAACAACACCAGACAATCCACAACACAAAACCAACCTCAACAAAACCCAAACCGAACTATTGTTCCTATTTCTACACCTAACACACAAAACCAAAACCAAACTGATACTCAAAACCAAGCACTTGTCATCCAAAAGGATGAAGGTTTTGACTGGACTGGTATGCAATTGGGGGTAGAGGAAATCACTGCTGGGAATGTTGCGTGTGTGGCACAGCGGATGAAGTTGGATGAGAATGAGGAAGTAGAAGAAGAGGTTGTGATGGAAAAGATGTCAGAGTTGAAGATTGAAGAAGTGAATGATGATGTGATTGCTGAAGGTGAAAACAAGAGATCGGGGATGATTCTTGATTCTGTCACCGATGTTGGAGATCAATATGACTCAGCTTACTCGGACATGGAGAGCGAATCTGATTCAGAGACTAGTGTGAATTCACTAGATGATGATATTGACCAACTGCTAGCTGAAGCTGACTTCCTGATGACTCGCAAGTCATGTATGGTGGATGATGCATGCACCAAGATTGACTATTCCAAATTTTTTGCAGGAAAGGAAGCTCACTTTGCTCTAATGGCCATGACAGAACCTCCTAAGCCGGTAAGTTCTGAAACTCAATCTTGTGTTAAATGTGAAAAGTGTGCTGATTTTGAAAAACTGATTGATGAAAATAAGCTTCTCAAGGTTCAACTTGAGAGTGCAAAACTCAACTGTCAGATTTATCAAAAGGACTTAAAAGATTTCAACAAAGTTCTTGATGGTTATAAAAAGGATGTGTCAGAATTGAAAAAGACATTATCTATTAAACAACTTGCCATTAATAATTACATCAATGAAATGGAAAACACTAAATTAGAAATGGCAACCATCAAGTGCTTTGCGAAAAAAGTTAACAAGAAACTAGAAAGTTACAAGCACATTGCATACGTAGTTGATCATATCATTGAAGAACCCTCCCAGACGAATAGTGCAAACTATAAGTCAGTTCCATCTCCGGTGTTGTTTGAGAATCACACTTTACATGCAATACCACCGGAGACTTTAATTCATCCTGATCCCACACCAGAAAATGAACCTAACACTTCCAGTGTCGGGGATCCATATTCTGATGTGAGACCAGTATTGGGAAATAGTGAGGGTGTGGTCGCTACTGATGATTCAGATGAAGAAGATGAATCATCTGAGACGGTTGAAAGTGATAGTGATATCCCTGATGAAAATCATATAATCACTACTGAGCCAGTCTCACCGTCTCAGATAATTCATCCAATGGCAAATGCTCATCGCAAACATGAGGGTAAGAAAAATGATAAGTTTGTTGGTAAAAGTTTTGAAAAGGAAAAGGTTAAAAAAGTTGAGAAAAACGTGAGAAAACCGGTTGAAAAGAAAGTTGAAATTAAAACTGAGAAAAATGTGGTAAAACCGGTTGAGAAGAAAAATGGATTAAAATCTGAGAAAAACAATGATGTGAGCAATGAAGTGTGTGATAAACCTGTCAAAATCTTCTATCGGATGCAAGGCTCCGATAAGATTTTATCTGATGATGAGTTTCCGATTAAGTTTGTCAATTCCACAAAAATCGAAAAGATCTGGCAGGAAAGTACGATTTGGTTCCCAAAATTTGAAAGGACCAACGACATTCCTCAAGAGATTTTAGACAAAATTTATTCGGAAAAAGAAGCAAAGGTCAATGTCACACAGTTTGTTTTGCCTGTGCATAAAGAAAATAGTTTTATTGAACCGACTTACTCGAAGGACCCAGCTCCTGAGAGTTTAAGGAAACAATGCATGGTCGATCGATATCCCATTGCTAGTTTTTCCAAGTCGCCGATCAAGGAAAACTACGAGGAATACCGTGCGTGTTATAAGTGCGGGGAACGGGGACATTTACTTGCCGCCTGCCCGTACGTACGACACAAAAGGCACGAGGTGGAAATGAGGCAATATCATGAGTATCCGGTTGACAATTATGGCTATCAACAGAGACGGCATTTTCCCCAACAACATTTTTATAATCAAAACAATTTTTACAACAAGGGGGAAAATCGTTTGATGACGTATGATAAGCACAACCGGATGATCACTGATAAATCTGGTAAGAAACCTCAGATGAACTCAACTGCTGATACCAAAAAGGTCACTTCTAAACCTAATGGTAAACAATCAGTTGGACCTGTCTCTGTTAAATCAGAGAAGGTAACCAAGAAGGTTGCTTTTAAGGAAGAAGTAAAGAAACCGACTGAGACTTCAAAATCTCAGATTCGGATCTTGAAAAGATCTGAGCAATCTTGGTCATCTAAGGAATCTGAAGGAGCCTCTACTTCACAAAGCAAGAAGAATGAGAAAGAGAAAGTTGTTAGTAAGGAGAAAGGGGTTGAAGTAACCCAAGTTGTTTGTGATTCAAAAGACTCTTTGAAACAACCTGTTCAAAGACCCAAGACCAAACAGGCTTGGGTCCCCCGAAAGAACTAATTGATCTACTTTAAATGTGCAGGGAGCTTGATGCGCGGTTGCACGCACCATGTTTATTTGCCAGTTTTGTATATTTTTGAGTCGTTTAGATAGTATTTTTATTAGTTTAGGTTTGTACTCTATTATTTTAGTATTGTATATATTTTATTACTTTTTGGTTGTTTTTACTATTAATTTATTTATTTTATATTTTTGGTAGGTGATCGCATGGAGCGGGGCTAAAACAGTACAAAGTATATTTAAGACCCGAACACCCGAGTCTAGAGCACGGGGTCATAATACCATTAATAATAATAATAATAACAATAATAATAATAATAATAATGTTAAAAAGAAAAGGAAATATGACAAAATGGCCTAAGGCCCAATTTGTGACAGAGGTCACGCACAAACCTATGACATTCTTGGACGGCAATTTATTGAGAAAGATATTAATTTGGACGTCATTCCAATTTGGAAGTCGGTGAGAATTTTTTGGAAGGTTTATTATTTTTAGACGGCATTTTCTTATTAGGAAGCAGAGGGGGCGACATCATTATTGAGGGGAGAGTTATTTTCTTGGACAAGGGGAATCATATTATATTTAGGAGAGAGGTCACGCACAAGCAGGGGAGAACAATATTTTTTTGAAGCAGAGAAGGTCACGCAGAAGATCCATTATTTTTTAGAAGAAGCAAGCTCTATGGCCATGAGTGGCTAATCTCTTTGTATTACACTGAGGATGTAGGCCTTTGATATCTAGGGTTAAAACACATTGGGTATTGTTCTTAAACTTTTGATTATGTTTTTGTGTGCTTGAATTAAATGTGTTGAATGGTGATTAATCTGATGCTAAACTCATTTTAGTTAATTGATCTTTTGCCAATTTCTAGTGAGATAAGCATGATTCCTTACGTTAACACAAACATAGGATTGTATGTTCTAGGTAATGAAGTATAGTTTAATCTATCTTGATATTGATAAAACTTGATACCTAAGCCTATTGAACAATCACTCCGTTAGCGCCAATTACATTATTATTATTTACCCAATTGTTGAAACCCTAGTATTCAATTGCCGAATCCTTAGTGTAATCATTTTTAATCCAATTATTTACAAACATCACTATTTTTTATTCTTATAATTTCAATTAATTTTTTTTAGTATAATAAACAACAACTTTAAATCAAAAACCTTAAATGAACAAAGTGCAATCTTCATAAGTCACCTAGCATCTTCATAAGCACCGCTGTTTAATCAACTAAATAATATTCACTAACCACACGCTCCTTGGATTGATACCCTACTTACCCTAGCTACCTAGGTTATTTAGGTTTTGCATGACCCGTAACGACCGGTTCATCAAATGGCGCCGTTGCCGGGGAGCTAGTGCGCTTAGTGTTTAGATTTTAGTTAAAAAAAAAAAAAAAAAAAAAGTTTTTTTATTTTTAAGTGTTTGTTTGGTTTATTCTCTATTTTCTTCTTTATTACGCGGGTGTGTTACTTGTGCAGTTTACAGGTAGTGCATGCGTACAAGACATTCGGGGAGGACATCTCCTTTAGTGTTTGAACCAGAAATCGAAAGAGTAGCAAGAAGAAACCGACAACACCGGTTAGAGGAGCCGATTCCTTCTAACCCTCAATCACCACTTACACACCAAACCCTGTCTTTTGGAACCGTCCAAATGGCCACTTCAAATCAAAACCGCCGTTCGGGTGAAAACCGTATACCACCCACTCCACCACATCCAAACCGAACCCAACACCCACAACAACACCCACCTCCTCAATCAAACTATAATCAAATTCCCAACACCCGAAATGTCAATCAAGGCCCCTCTGTATCAAACCGTGGCAATCCCACATTCGACCCTGTGAACAGATTTAATGAAGCAAGATATGATGACCTTGAGGATAATATTGAAGAACTGAGAGGAAATATCAACGATGATGAACCATTTAGTGTTCCAAGTTATCAGTCATCAGAGCGAGTCAGCGTTCACACATACCATTCGGGGGAAGATGAACAGTCGGAAAGGGAGTTTACTGAAGAAGAAGATGGTTGGGGATATGGCAATGGTAATGGTAGGCATGAAGATGAAGAAGACTACCAAAGTGATCATCACTCCAATGTGGGTGCACACCAGAATGTGGGAAATGCAGGGTACTATAATCATGACTTTGTCAATCGACCGAGGCAAAACCCAAGAGGGCACCGAAATCATCAGGGTAATTATTATCGGGATGCACATTATGTTGGTCAAGCAAATAGAAGACCCCCTGTGAGAAGGCAACAGAGAGAAGAAGAGGTTGATGCACCGCGAAGAAGGCCTCATGTTCCAATGCAAGGGGTTAATAGTCGGTTTAGACCACTTGCCTCCGAGAATGAATCACCCATTGTACCTCCACCTGCAGGAAGAAGATCTTTCGATTGTAAACCGAACTATATCAACATTCTTCCTCATTTTCATGGGATGGCTACTGAAGACCCATACGATCATCTTTCTGAATTCAAAGCAATGTGCGGTACTATGGGAGGTCACAATTTCTCCTTAGATGAAGTTCAGTTAAGGTTGTTCCGGTTCTCCCTCAAGGATAAGGCAAAGACTTGGTTTCTCACTTTGCCTGCACACAGCATCTATACTTGGGGAGATATGCAACAGGTATTCTTGGATGAGTATTACCCTAGTTTCAAGACGGATGGGGCTCGATTAGAGATTCGTTCCTTTCAACAATTACAAGGGGAACCACTTCATGAAGCCTTCACTCGTTTTAAAGAATTGATTCGGAAATGCCCACATCACAACATCGAATTATGGGAATTGGTTAATAGTTTTGTGAATGGGTTGAGCAAAGAGGAAAGGAAATACCTAAAGTCCACTAGCAATGGGACTTTATTATCTAACCCGGAGCAAGAAGATTGGGATTTTTTGGAGAGAATGAGTAAGAACTCCAAAGCTGAAGAATCCGCAGACAGAAGAACCAAACACCCCATTTCAAAGTCTCTTTCAGATGTGGATACCAATGCAAAAGACCGAATTGCTACTTTGGAAAGAGAATTGGCTCGTATGAAGAAAAGGGAAGTATCATCGGGGCCATATGCGGTGTGTGGAGTATGTAACGAAATGGGTCATAAAACTGATGAGTGCCCGGAAAATTCAGTTCAAGAAACTGCTGATGTAAATCAAGTGTATGGAGGGGAAAAGAAATATGACATGAACTCCAACACTTATCATCCAGGTTTAAGGAACCATCCTAATTTCAGGTATGGTAATGCTTCAAATCAGATGAATCCGAATTTTCAATCAAACACTCAAGGGGGTAACCAAGGTGGATCATATCAGAACCGCCAAGGTAACTATAATCAAGGTGGTGGTTATCAAAGAAACTATAATCAAGGTGGTAATTATCAAAGAGGGTTTAATCAAGGTGGTTCGTCAAGCAATCAAGGTGGAGGTGATGAATCTTTGAGTTCAAAGATGGATGCTTTAATGAACATGATGAAAGAGAACAACAAGGCAAATGAGGTGAGAGACAAGTCTCACGAGGCTCTAGCGAAACAAGTGGGACAACTTGCAGAAGAAATGGCTCAATTGAGAGGAAGCACGGGGAAGCTTCCTAGCGATACCACTATCAACCCGCAACATCAAGGTTCGAGCTCGAAGAACAATCACAATGCTCCAATTAATAAGGTAACTGTTCTTCGTAGTGGTAAAACTGTTAATAATAAAATTGATGATAAAAGTGAGCCACCACCACCCCAATTTGTCGAAGGGGTGGTGGAAGATGTGAGTGATGAAAGTGAAAGTGAGGAGGAAACGGGTAAAAATAAAAGTAAAAAGTTTTTTGATAAACCAAAACCCGTTGAAAATGAACAAAGTGCAATCTTCATAAGTCACCTAGCATCTTCATAAGCACCGCTGTTTAATCAACTAAATAATATTCACTAACCACACGCTCCTTGGATTGATACCCTACTTACCCTAGCTACCTAGGTTATTTAGGTTTTGCATGACCCGTAACGACCGGTTCATCAGAGCTCCAGCTGGCCCTGTTAGCAGTCTATGGATTGTTGACAGTGGAGCTTCTGGTCACATGACAGGGGACCTCGCGCTACTCTTTGACATCATAAACATTAACGGAGGTTATGTGGCATTTGCTGGAAATAAGGGAGGCTACATTACTATGGAGGGTAGTGTGAGCAATGGGGTCGTAACATTTGAGCGGATTTCTTATGTGAAACAAATAGACTATAATTTGCTCAGTGTTAGTCAGATTTGTGATAAACAATTTTCAGTGTATTTTGATGACAAATCCTGTTATATCTTGAAACCTGGGTTTGAGTTACCAAAAGAGTGGGTGATGCTGAAGGCACCGAGAGTTAACAACTTGTATATTCTCGACATGTCTAAAGCAATGACCACCCATGGCCAAGTCACGTGTTTCCTCTCCAAGGCTACAGAAAAAGAATCCATTATGTGGCATAGGAGAATGGGACATATCCATTTGAGAAAGATGAATCAGCTTGTGAAGAATGAACTTGTCACGGGAGTTAATGTCAAACACTTCCATCTGAATGACAAGTGTATCAGTTGCAAGAAGGGCAAGCAGCACAAACAATCCCATAGACCAAAGAAAGTTAATTCTGTTGAGCTGCCACTTGAACGTTTGCATATGGATTTATTCGGTCCAGTCAGACGTAAAAGTCATGCCGGAGAGTTATACTGTCTTGTGGTGACTGATGATTATTCTAGATTTTCATGGGTAATGTGTTTGCATCAGAAAAGCGACACTTTTGACAACTTGAAGGTTCCGTTTACACGTCTGGAGAATTTATATGATCTGAAGATCAAAAGAATCCGGAGTGACAATGGGACGGAGTTTAAAAATGCTCAGATGGAGGATCTTTGTGCAAACAAAGGAATTCATCATGAATATAGTGCTCCGTACACACCCCAACAGAACGGTGTCGCAGAGAGAAAGAACAGGACTCTTATAGAGACGGCGAGAACTATGCTTGCGGATTCAAATCTTCCAGTCATGTTCTGGAACGAAGCTATTTACGCGGCATGCTATACTCTTAACCGTGTTTTGACAGTGAAGAAGTTTGGCAAGACTTCTTATGAGCTGTTGAACCATCGCAAGCCGAATCTTGAGTATCTAGAACCATTTGGTGCCCCATGTACAATGCTGAATCCTTCGGAAAAGTTTGCACCAAAGGCTGAAGAAGGTTATTTTGTTGGATATGCAACCCCATTAAAACGGGTATTCAACAAAAGAACTAGAAAAGTCGAGGAGTGGGCTAATGTCGAAGTTCAAAGATATACACAAAATGTACAAGGTGGAGGACCAGATTGGATGTTTGATTACAAAGATTTCTTTGAATCATTCAATCTAGACAGCATGGTTGAAGAAGCTGTACTTCGATTATACTACGAGGTCGAAAATGCTGTAACTTCACCGTTAGTGCGTCCGATCACGGTAAACTCCCAAGCAGCTTCTAATGATGCCACTGCTCCTGTATTGGAAGAAGAGGTGTTCCAAGAAGCTTCTACATCGCTTAATTCATCCGAATCAGAATACGAAGACGATGATGCAACAAGTGAAGCTATTCTGGACAATGCTACAGTGACACCACCAGTGAACCCATCTACTACTGATGCTTCAACATCAAATGTGGGTAATGATCTGGATTTTACAGAGAATTTGACAACTCAGACGGGAGTACAAGTACCTGATTATCCGGAATCTCGGATACATCGGATACACCCGCTTGAACAAGTCATTGGTGATCCTGGTAGCAGTGTGATGACAAGAGGACAGCTGAAGAATGCTCAAGCACCAGAAAACATTGGCAATCTTGCTTTATATGCCAAAATTCAGAAATCTGGTTTTCAGAATGACTGGTCATTTGCTTGTTATGTTTCGCAGGTCGAGCCGCGGACATACAAGGATGCTCTTTTGGATGACGCCTGGGTGGAAGCAATGCAGGAAGAGTTATTACAATTCCAGAAACTTGGTGTATGGACCCTGACTGATTTACCTCCTGGAAGGAAGAAGATAGGCACTAAATGGGTGTTTAAGTGCAAGAAAGATGATAGAGGAGTCATTGTGCGAAACAAAGCTCGTTTGGTGGTTCAAGGTTTCCATCAGGTTGAAGGAATCGATTATAATGAAATCTATGCACCGGTTGCACGCTTAGAGGCTATTCGCATGTTTCTAGCGTTTGCATCATGGAAAAAGTTTAAGGTGTATCAGATGGATGTAAAGAGCGCTTTTCTTTACGGTGTGGTCAAAGAGGAAGTTTACGTTGGTCAACCACCGGGCTTTGAAGACCCAATCCACCGGGATAAGGTTTATGTTTTAAACAAAGCACTGTATGGTTTGCACCAAGCTCCGAGGCAATGGTATGAGGAGCTGAGCACGTATCTTCTCTCGAAAGGATTCAAACGCGGATTGGTTGACTGCACCTTGTTTACGAAAAGATCAGGAGATGACTTGCTTCTAGTACAAATTTATGTTGATGACATTATTTTCGGGTCTACTAACGAACTTCTGTGCAGGGAATTGGAACAAGTTATGCAGGAGAAGTTCGAGATGAGCGCTATGGGGGAAATGCAGTTTTTCCTCGGCTTGCAGGTGGAGCAAAGACCAACGGGGATCTTTATTCACCAAACCAAATACGTATCTGAAGTCTTGAGCCGGTTCCAGATGGACGATTCCAAGCCGATGGATACCCCGATACAACCTAATCACGGGATTGGAGTTGACCTTAAGGGGGAGCTGATAGACCCATTTACATTCAGAGCAATCATCGGATCTCTGATGTACCTAACAGCGTCTAGGCTTGATATAATGTTCGCGACATGTCTTTGTGCTCGTTACCAATCGAAGCCGAAACAAAGTCATTTAGCAGCCGTGAAGCGTATCCTTAGATATCTGAAGGGTTGTCCATCAAAAGGACTATGGTACCCTCATGATGATAATTTTGACCTAATCGCTTTTAGTGATGCAGATTGGGGCGGCTGTGACAAAGACAGCAAATCCACAACGGCTGGATGTCAGTTTATGGGGAGCAGGCTCGTGACCTGGCAATGCAAGAAACAAACCGCAGTTGCACTATCCACATGTGAAGCAGAATACGTTTCAGCATCAAGCTGCTGCTCACAGGTTCTTTGGATCCAACAACAGATGGTGGATTACGGTTTGCAATTTCTTAAAACCCCTATTTACTGTGATAATGAGGCCGCAATCGCATTAACAAAAGACTTAGTAAATCACTCAAAGGCTAAACATATCCGGATTAAATATCATTTTATCCGTGATTGTTATGCTAAAGAGTTGATCGATATGGTCAAAATCCACACTGATTACCAACGCGCAGATCTTTTTACCAAAGCTTTTGACAAATCCAGATTTGATTATCTTTTAAAAGCTAATGGTATTAAAGAAAAACAGGACTGATCACCACCTCAGTCTATCATTTTTTTGTTTAAATTTTTACTGCTTTTCAGAAAAATTTCGAAAATCCAAAAAACATTGAAAAATTTTAAAATCCATAAAAATTAGAAAATTTCTTTGCTGACTGCTATATCTTCTTCCCTTAGATTAATGCCGTCAGATTTCTGTGAACAAACGATATCTGGGCAGTCACATATTTGAAATGCTCCAGCTTATCCTTGGGAACAGTAAATTCGAAAATCTATAAAAATCAGAAAATTCTAAAATGATTTCCTGGAGTATAAAGGGAAATGATAGTACATCAGTGGGGATCTGACACATTCTAAATAATGTAATGCTATATAGGGCGTGTGTCTGAGTCTGTGCGATGTGCTGATAGGCTTCGTAGACCTATTACTGCGTGCCTGATACATACATATCAAACGATTTGTTGTGTGGATGAACTCCTCATGGGCATATGGTCTTAGTACCGTAATTTCGTTTGATAGGGTATTTGTACAAAACTCGGAGGTTTAGGGTCGTTATGTTATTAGTTGTCTGGGGATAGCCTCTCTGATCTTCTGCTGTAAGTCATTACGGACCTAGATCAGACAGGGTGTCTTTATAAAAGAGCTATATGCCAAATCCTAAAGTTACCGAATTGAGGAACTTTCCATGTTATATGATAATCAAAGATTATCTATTACATCGTATTGATCATTGATGCAAATCATGATTAATATCAGTACTCAACCTGGTATAGTGCATATGTTACTCTGCTGCATTAATTTGCTGACCTGTATACCTCTATGCATTATATCTTGTACAATTACAGACAACGAAAGCATAATCACGCTTTACAATGAGTCTTTATGCATTTACTTCTTGATACGGGAGTATGTCGTGTGCGTGGGAACCATAGACAATTGAGTTTATACTATAAATATCAGTATCAGTATAAAGCAATGCACAAAAGTCTGCATGTGAGCTTATGTGGATCACAATATCAGCAATTGCCAGATCACACATTGTCTTTAATGATAATAATTTCAAAAAGATCAACGGTGTGATCAGATTTCTCATAAACTGATATGATCCTTTTACCGGAATCACAAAAACATTTACAGTTTTTCATTTACATTTCTGCATTTTATTTTCTCGTCAAAAATTACAAAACTCAAAAAGATTTTAGGTGTGTTTTAGCATAAACTTTAGAAAATCCAAAAAGATTTTTATTTTTCATCTTATTTTTGATAACTGATGGTGGTTGATGTCGATTTTCTAAAACCTGGTACACCAATTGAGTTTTGTGATCTTTAAAATGTGAAAATATGATGATTGGATGTTTAAAAGTTGAGAAATAATTGAACTGGGATTCGTTTTTGAGATTTGGAAAATTTTCAAAAATTCCATTTTACATTCGCCCATTCGTTTGGTCGAATGAGGAATTTTTCCAGCTCTTTCGAATGAATTGGACGGGCGAAGGAGAGAGTTCTTGAACTGATGTTCATTCGAACCCTTTTGCCTCATTCGAACCCTTTCAGTAGGGTCGAAGGAGCCAAAAGCTTCTCCTTCGCATGAACAAAACGGGCGAAGGAGACTGTCTATATAAGGGTTTCCAGCTCATTCGACCCTCACTTATTTTCTCTCAGATTTTTCTCATAAAGTCACTTTGTTGCCTGATTGTTTTGCAATATACCATTGTGTTCGCCTTCATCTACTGATCATTTTGCTATATTTGTTTCAGGTTAACATCCATTTTACAAGGATTAATCGCTGTTTTTTCGATTCGAGCCCTAAATTTCTAAAATCTGCTTTAAACATCTTTATTGTTTCAATTGTTGATTTAGATTCATAATATGTGTGTTTTAGGGGGAGAAGAACTGAAAATCTAGGCTTAACAAACATCAGATTGATGTCTATGATCAATACCTAGTTCGAACCATAGTTTTCAAATTAAAACACACATATAATGAACTTTGAATGATTTTGTTTGTTTTAAAAGCTTAATCGGCATGTGTAGGATCTGTTGCAATCAAATAAACATGTTCAGATCATGTTAATTTCATTATTGAAATTTTGAATTTTGATCAGTTACCTTCACCCCCAATCGAATGTGCGAAGGAAATAAATATTGGTCGAAGGAGATTTATACTGGTCGAATGAAACATTTTATCAAAATTTCTACATTCGAACCACTAAATTTTACATTCGTACCTTGCTATTTTCTCATTCGCACTTCCGACTGGGCGAATGAGAATATGTGTTACAAAATTTTTCAATTTTGATATTTTATGATTTCTAACATGTGTTTTTGATTTGTTTTGCAGATTTTAAACATGTCCGAGCCAGAGAAAACTACCGAACAAGCAGGATCATCTTCACAACCTGCTAAGACGGTACCACCAAAGCAGCTAGATTTCGAGAACGCACACAACTGTTGTGCTTATCTGGGTGATGTCAAGAAGCACACTGAATTTGCTGATATTATAGAGTTTTTGAAGAGATGTAGAGTAATTGACGCAATTGCTACACCAACCGTCATTTACCGTGACATTATGCAGGAGTTTTGGTCAAACGCGAAGCTGGATTTTTGGAATTGTGTGTCATGTTTGACAAGCAAGGTTCAAGGACAGAGAATAATTGTTTGTGAACAAGATTTACGAGAGGCGTTGAACTTGAATGATGAAAAGACGGACCCTAAAGAGTTGGGATTCATGGAACAGCGTAAGTGTTTCTTGAGGATGAAATATAATGGACCTATCACCGATGGTTCTCTACATAAAGGAAAACTGTGTCCTCAGTTTAAATATTTGGCACATGTTTTGATTCATGTATTTGGATCGGCTGCGGGTGGATATGACTTGATGAGGAAAAGCATAAGCTCTATGATGGTTGCATTAATATTGAACAAACCGTTCAATGTTTCTGGCATGCTTATGGATCATTTACTTGAGCCGGTTAATGGCACAAGAACACTGAAGTTTTTGCTATATCCTCGCTTTTTACAAATGGTGTTCGACAATAAATATAAAGACTTGAAAAAGGATCCCACACATATTGTTGTTCAAGAGCACATGACATTGAACACACTTGCCAGAATGAAAGCTTACAAAGGCTTATCAGCTAATGAACGTCCTCCTGTTAGGCGTTTATTTGGACACTTAGCAAGACTTGATTATGAAGATCCAGGAAAAGGGTTAGTGAGACATGATGATAGCAATTCTGAATCTGATGATCCTTTACATCATATTGATCCTGATGCAAAGCGAAAGAGACAGATAGTGAATGTGGGTGCAAAAGGTGGTAAAATGAAGAAGAAAGAGGTGATAATGCAGGTTGTTGAACCTGAAAAAGAGAAACCGAAGTCTGCACCGAGGAGGCAGAAGAGTAAAGCTCAGAAAGGTATGCATTTGGTTGATGAGGTGTCTATTGATTCCGAAGAGACACAAGAAGATGAGAGATGGAATTCTGAAGCTGAAACCGTTGAGACCACTTTGCCCAAGGCCACTGAGGCTGGTGCGTCTGCTGATGCTGAAGTTCAAGGAGATAAGAGTCCAATTCAGGACGAGGTAATTGAAGTTATTCTGAATATGGATGATATTGAAGCTGGTTCTCCTGTTCAAGCAAAGAAAAAGAAGAAACAGGAGAAACCAAGTTTGAAGAGAAAGAAAGAGCTAGAAATGTTAATGGCTGGAAAGAATTTACCACCAGCTACTAGTTCAAAGTCACCGGTTGCTGAGCAGGTACAGAAGAAACAGAAAACTTCAAGCACACCACAAACAGAAGGAATTCCAATGGATGATGTGAATGAAGCATTGGATAATGTGCTGAAGAAAATGAGAAAAGGCAAAATGCAAGAAGTTGTTGAACAACCTGCTAAGAAAAAGGTTTCTGTTGATAGTGATATTATGGATGCTGTTAATCAAAGACTGACTAAAATGATGAATATCATTAACAAGCAGCAGAGTGAGATTGAACAGTTAAAATCGAATGACAAGAAGATGTTAGAGGTTGTAGTCACATCAGCGGATGATAGTGCATTGATGAAGAAAACCATCAAGAGGTTGAAGAGGGAAAACAGAAAGTTGCTAAAGCATGAGCAACGAAATACTAGAAGGATAATGGCTTTGAAGGAGGAGAACAAAGAACTGAAGAAGAATAACAAGAAAATGGATAATCTGATTCATGACTTGTACAATCGGGCTCCTCAACTTCAAGCTGGTGAGGAAGACAAAGAGTTAGATGAACAACAGGTTGATTATGAACCATCAGATGAAGATGAAGATGATGAGTTAGATGAAGATGCTGGTAATGATACTAAGAAAAAGAAGAAAGACGATAATGATGGTGATGATGGTTCGAGTGATGGTTCAGGTGAAAGCGGCTCTGCTTCTGATGATAGTGATGATGATAATGATGACGCTGAACAGTTTTCATATGAAAAGCGTGAAACAGGTAAGGGTGGAGAATCAAGTTCTAAAGCTCCGGGTGAGAATGTTGATGATGAAGATATTTTCTGGAACGAAAGATTAAAGTCATTGTCTGAAGAAGATAAGACTAAGTATCGTCAGATGTTAACCGATCGAGTCTGGACGATAGACATGACTAGCAGGTTTCCTGAAATATTTGAATCTGATAATAAACTCTTCAAATTGGAATATAATGACCCTGATCTTGAGGATGGGGAAGTGTCTGCAGCTATTTCAAAAGAAATTTTGGAAGGTTTAGCAAAGCAAGTGGGTAAAACGTTAGAAGAATTACTTGCTGATAATTTTATTCCTAAGATTCCTGAGAAAGAAGCTGGAAATCACTCGGATGATCGTGATGTTCCCGCATTCGAGGAAGTCGAGATGGAAGATATTACGAGCGATGAATATCCACAATATTTCAGAACAAATCAAGAATGTGGATTTTCTTTCTCAGACGAATTGCTAAATCATGCTGAGAAAATAGCCAAAGAGAAGAGTAAGATATTTGAAGAACACATCTTTGAAGGGCATGAAAAGCCTCGGTTCGAACAAACAGACAGTTTGAAGGAGTTGTTGAGGGAGCTAAAGGAGAAGGAGAATAACCGCCCTAAAGCTGATATTCAGGGAAGCTTCTACAAACTTCATAGCAGTATGTTCAAAGGCCGTGCCTTGGCCTGGAAGTTTGTCAAAGAGCTTAGGTGTTTTGCAGTGAAATGGGAGAAAGGTATTCTATACTTTGAGAAGTTTCATCACTTAAAGACTCTTCCTTACTGGGCAATCAGGGATATTTGTCGTCACCGTCTAACGGGAGTGCCAAATAGCCAGATTGATTATTTTGCTGAGAAGATGACCCGTGAGAGTCGAACCGAGTGGAATCTGTTTAGACCCCAGTATCCAAAGAGGATTGAACACAAGAAGGAAATTAACGAGATAACTGGGTTGCCCAAGGTTACTTTGAAGTATAAACCACCGCGGGTGCTGAAGAAAATTCCGTTGTTGCATATTCCTCAGCATTTCGCTAAAGACTTTATATGGTGGTACTATGATTGGAAGAGAGCAGAGGTCGTGATTGTGTTAAAAGACGGTGAGAAGGATTATAAGAAGGTGCTTATTTTTGATCCTATGTGGCTAATCAATTGCTCACATGAGGATATCATCATGTTATTCTATAATCCGATCTACTCAGACGCAAAAGATGCTGAGCAAGCAGGAAAATACCAACGTGTGGTATTTATGTGCTTTGCATATGACATCAACGCTGGATGTGATTATGAACAGAAGTTGGGTAAAACTGTTGAGAAGGCTGTGCCTGTGAAGAAAACAAAGAAGAAGACATTTCAGGAACCGGAACTGACTAGAGAACAAAAGATTATACGACACATCAGAATAATGAACAAGCACATGGATGAACAGAGAAGACAACAATCCAAGCAATAGTCGAGGGGGAGTTTGTAGGTGCATATGTGCGACTAATGCTTTGGATTGGATAAATCATATGTTTTGTTTCCTGTCGTTGGTGCGAAGGAAGAATTTTGATGGTGCGAAGGAGAGTTTTCAAGGGTGCGAAGGAAGCTTTTGGGCGAATGAAGAATGTTTATTATAGAGTTTGGTTCGACCACTCAAAATGGGCGAACCTGCACATTCGCACGAACAAAGTGGGCGAATGTGCAGTCTATAAATAGGCAAACTCAGTTTTTGCAGCTAATTTTTGAGTCATTTATTTCCCGCCACTTTCTGAATTCTCTCTGTAACTTTTATAAACTTGTTTTGCGTCAAGTCCTTGATTGTAATTACTTTTCTACGTGTATTCAAGTTTGATTATTAATGAAAACGTTTGAAAATGATGATTTGTGTGTGTTTATCTGATTAGTTATCATTTTGTGCTGGTTTTGGGGATTCCGCACCCAAAACTAAATTGTTTGATTGTCTTTGTAGCTTACCGATCCTTTCACGCGCATACAAACATGAAGGTATAAAACAGGTTGAAATAATAAGTTTGGAAAAACCATGTTCATTTTTAACTGTATGATGACGCAACATTCCTAAAATTAGGATGTGATCAAAGTTAAACACAGAGTTTAAAACTTAAGTCGTGGGTAAAAATGTTTTAACGCAAAACGAGTAATACCTTATAGTGTAAAAATCATGAGCATAAGTGAAATAGTGTAAGCTTTAATGCGATAATATATCGAACAAAAGTTTTAGTAATGATGATAAGGGATTCAAAAGCGAATGATTAATGAATAATGGCATATGAAACATCAAGTGATTAAATGGAATCTTCAAATGATAAACAAACATAAATATCAATGATATAAAACATTGGAATTGTTTCTATAGGAAACTTTGACCAACTCAAGTATTTGAAATTTCCTAGTGACTTGGCGGGGCGTACTTTAGCCTATAAGTGAATGCTCATCCCAAGAGTTCCCAGGTAGGTATACGGGTCCCTCGTCTAATTGGGATTTATACGAAATACCAGGTCTAGACAGAAAACTCAGGATACAGGCGCTCACCCTTCCAGATTGCACGTGCCCCATCACTAGTGAATTCCAAAACTTTAGCGAGATTAAAAACGAGATGCAAAAATAGATCCTTGATATTTGGATTTCACTCCTAACTCAAAGATGTATTTCAAAATTGAAAACGATTGTGGAATGAAACCAATCACTAAGTTAAGGATATCACTCCCAGCTTAGTGGTTAAGTTTCTTTTTGAAAGAAATACTCTTTGAGGTGTGGATGTCACTCCTATCTAAAAGATATATTCCTAAGATAAATAACATATAGAGGAGTGAAACTAATCACCAAGGTATGGATGTCACTCCTAACTTAGTGATATCGTTTCGTTTGTGAAATACGAGTATCTCCTTCTCTAAACAAAACACCGAAAGAATAACGAGAAAGCATCATAGCGAAAATATCTTGAAAGAAAATAATAGGATAAAGAGAAATAAACACGAGAGGACTCGTGAATGTAAGCTTGGTTATAGACTAGGCTAAAAGGCATTCTAATAACCTAATTCCCTATAACCATGGCTCTGATACCAATCTGTAACACCCCAACCGATGGCGGAATCATCGAGGTGTCACGTAGTGACGATTGTTCAAAAGCACATGGTATTAAATGTAAATATATTATTGAATAATTTAAATTGTCTTACATAGATGAAATGGGAAAAATACAAAAAGTCTGAACGAAACATGAAATTTGAAATAACTTATTAAAAGCAAACACTAAAGTCCAATGCTATAGTACTAAGATCAAACTGCACCTGAAACATGTACAAAATAAGTTTTGTCAACATATGAAATGTTGGTGAGCATTCCTAGATTTAATACATATAGTAAGTTGGAAAATGTTATACAATTCAAGTGCAAGGCTACAGTGCAATTATGTAAACTATGTATCATACAAATGAGCGAAATCAATCCTGTGACTGTATAATGTACTAAATGAACGGCGGTGTACTTATCCAATAAATGGATAATAACTTAACAATGACCACGGCTTCTCCGATGAAAAAGGGGGAGAATCAACCTAGGCGGGTTGTCAATCCAATAGCGCTATCCAATGTTAAGGTCGGCTTGTACAATGTTAATGATTTCACTAAGTACAAATGTATTCTACATGTAATGTCTAAGCATAAGGCACGTTTGTAAGCAAATGCACATAGTACTAGAATTGTATTGTAAAAATGTGAACTTGTATTTGTAATTTGTATAAGTGTACATGTAACACCCCAAAAATGAATAAAAGCAAAAAGGGGATAGGCAATACTCACTTTCGCCAAATGACTAAGCGAGCGTGAAAATGCGAGCAATCCAAAGATTCCACAACGAAACCAGTCCAATTTAGAAGAAAAGAAACCGAATAGGAAAAATGTCGAGCTTCCAATTCGCTAATTACAAGAGATTATAAGCAAAGCTTCAAATGTAGAAGTAATATACTCTAGAAGAAAGGTATGAGGGAGAGTTTAATCGAATTGAAACAATTGAATTAGAGGTGCAAAGTGTAATGGGTCATAGGTAGGTTTTTATACTAGTTTTGGATTCAATTAGCCATTAAAATTGGTCAACACCATAAAGTAAGGTTTTATGATGAATTGAATATTTAACTAGGACTTTGACTAGGAATTTGACTAGGACTTTGACTAGGAATTTGACTAGGACTTTGACTGGGACTTTGACTGATTGACTGTCTCCGCGGACCGCAAGAGCTAAAAAATATTTTTTTCCTAATTTAATCAATTTTTATGTTCTGGACTTGTTTCCTTCGGTTTCTAAGTTGTTTTAGGACCAAAAATTAAGGGCTTTGAGTATCAAGGTCTAAAACATACGTGCTTGGGTGTAGATGTGAGTATAAAACGTGCATACTTTTACTTATAAAAATTATAAGTTTTATTAAATTGTGAATTTTGGTCCTATTAAAATACGAGCATTAAAAATGAAAATTTTGAAATAGTTGAGGAACCAATTATGCACATTTATGAAGAGTGAAGGGTGCAGGTTGTCACACTTACATAGCGAATATTACAGCGCCAAGACCCAAAACCGGAAGAGTGAGCGATTTCAGTTCGTATATACACACAAACAAAGAAACATATTGTAACACCCCAACCGATGGCTGAAACATCGAGGTGTCAAGTAAGAATGAGTATACAGTAGCACATGGTAATCAAATTTTAATTGAAATTAATTTAAAGTGCAAATATCCAAAAATGAAAATACATAATGAGTTTTAAGTGGAAATCTAATACATCACAAAAACCAAACAAGCATAGACTTCAGTTTGTCTTCTCATGTTAATACTCTAGTCTTCATGCATCATTATTTCCTGTTGAGTTGTAAAAATGGGGGGTCAACTAGAAGTTGGTGAGAATACATAAGCCATGTCAAGCAAATAGTTTAAGTATAAAAGTTTAGCAATTCATATGTCTATCGTAAGTTTAAGTCTACATGAATAAACATAATATGTTGAATCGACATAATCAAACCTCCGACTAGTTTAGGTCCATCCCGTCATCCACGGTTCACCTTAATAATATGTTGGAACGATAACAATCACCCACGCTACCTATGTAGGAGGTACACGTATCCGGGTGGGATTGTCAATCCAATAGATCTATTATTGAGTATCGCCGGCTTGGCCATAGCTAATGATTATGTAATGTTGAAACTCGTTGAAACTGTTGTTGTTGTCTAATTCATGAGGCATTAAAGTTTACAACTAGACATGCATGTAGAATTGCTTAAGTATAATGTTGCAAGTATGAAGAATTGCATAAACATGGTTACGTAAACTCACATTGGCTAAGGTGAATTATCCTCTAAGTGTTGTGAATGTATGCGAGGCGAATCCCAAAGACTCAACAACGTAGCTAGTCCAAATTGAAGAAAACGAAAAAAAAGAATATCAAGCTTCCAATTCGCCAATTACAAGAGCTTATAATCAAAGCTTCAATTGTAGAAGTAATAGACTATAGAAGAAAGGTATGAGGGAAAGTTTAATCGGATTGAAACAATCGATTTAGAGGTGCAAAGTATAATGGGTCATAGGTGGGTTTTTATACTAGTTTTGGATTCAATTAGCCATTAAAATTGGTCAACACCATAAAGTAAGGTTTTATGATGAATTGACTATTTGACTAAGACTTTGACTGTTTGACTAAGACTTTGACTAGGACTTTGACCAGGACTTTGACTGTTTGACTCCAAGAATTATGTTGTCAAGACTTTGACTCTTGACTCAAGGCTTTATTTTGAAATGAATTTATATCTTCCTTGTTTGAGATTATAAATGTAATTGGAAAAATGATTAGCTTTAAATAAGAAATAAATAAAAAAAATCATTAATTTGAATTAAAAAAAAAAAACACCGTCTTATAAAATCGTCATTTTATAAATAGAATTAGGATAGGACATATGTCATGATTGAATATATTTTTTTTTAAGTACAATGATAAAAGGAACTTAGAAAAATAGAGTGCACGGATAAAGATAAGAATACTTAGAAATAAATTAGACTTTATATCATGGATTGGGAAATACTTTAATGCAAAGTAAATGGGAAAATTCGTGAGGTTACACATATAACCGTTGACCAGTGAACCTCAAATTTGTGTTTCGGGATCGGAAACAAACAATTGCACTTCATTCAATTCGTACAAACAAGCAAACAAAGAATCAGATCAGAATCACGTTCAATTCACATTCGACGAAAGAAATTTCAGTAGAACAGGCGTAACCATAAATTTGTGTTTTCGGATCAAAACCAAACAATCGAGCTTCGTTCAAACTCATATAAACATAAACCTTCAGTAGAAAACATAACAAACAGATCACAATTATGCTCTATATACTTTCAGATACAAAAATCACGATAGAAAAAACAATTGAGCTGCATTTCAACTCGAATTCACAATCGAACAAACAAACAATACATAATTACACTCAATTCACGTTCAGAAACATAAATTATAACCCTAAACTTGTGCTTTGTAATAAGAAACAAACAATTGAATATAAACATATCATAATCATCATAAACAAATGAACCAGAAATGAAAAGATATTAATAAAGAAGAACCTAACGGCGAGAGGAGATGACGACTGAGGCGCCTTCTAAACCTAACCGGTGACCCAAAACTTGAATATGGAATATCAAGTGTGAAGCTTTTCTATTATCATGATTGAGAGCAAGTGGAATACGATGATCTGCTAGAAATTTATGTTTAGGGTTTTATTCTTGAAGGATTTGTGTTTAGGGAGAGAGAGGCACTCTGCAGATCTTTGTGTGTTGTCAAGAGAGAGAGAGAGAGAGAGGGGGAGAGAGAGAGAGCGAGAGAGGGAGGGGGGTTTATGGGGAGGCGTGCAGGAGAGTGGAGGGAATTCAAATTTTCGTGACATAAAATTATGACAGTCATTTGTGTTTACCGTCATGCTTTTTTAGTTTATGACGGAAAATTATTGACACGCAGAGAAAAACGTCAAGAATTTAATAGTTTTTATCAAAGATGACACTTTTTTTATGACATACACTTTTTTATGTCATTAAATACATGTATGTCATAAAATGAATGTCAAAGAAGGTTGTTTTTCTAGCAGTGACGAAGTTCCAAAGCACATAAGGCTTTTAATCAATCTATTCCTACGGCATGTCACATATCATGTCATCAATGTAGCATGTATTCTTAAGGTGATTACGAGACAATTCTCACATATCTACTCAATTCTAAGCATGTAAAATATGTAATGGTCAGTAACATGTAACCTTTTGTTAATCACACATTAAATACCTGTGTTTTTTTTATTAATGAGAGATAACTAACTTTAAGTTTTAGTTTTTAGAAATTGTAAAGAAATGAATGACCCAAACTATGATTATTCAAGTTCTCATAATATTTAAGGTTTTGAATTAAGCCTTGTCCTACATCAATGATATAATACTGACATATAAAAAATATCTAAACATTTATTAATACAATACATTGTATTTAATTGTAAAAACCAACTACATTAGCACTATTTTACAACTTTTTAAAGAGGTAAAAAAGTACAAGCCCAAAGCTATGCATAGGGATGAGTTAAAATGATAACTAAGTTGAGTTGTGAGAACCATAAGAACTCATTTATTAGCTACAAGTTTAGTTCATTGTCAAACGAATTTGTTGTTGTGATTAAAACACAATAAGAAAATAAATAAAATATTAATTGTGTTACACCGGTGTAGTCATTTTGTTACACCGGTGTAAGGACGACGTAAATTATTATTATTTTTTCTTCAATTTTTGTATATTTTTTAGTTAGCCATTTTTACATCACTGGGTAATTTTTTAAGATGAGTATATAGAATGAAGCATAGTTATCAAGATTGGTCGTTTTGTAAGCCGCCTCCAGGCTTTGTGATCAAGTAGTTAATACCAAATTTCCCTATGTATAGCTGCATTAAGCACAATTGACACGAGTCATTCCAGCACCAATAACCAATATAGAGCACACTTATACGAACACAAAACTAATAGAAACGAGTACGCGTTTCATAAATGTATCTGATGTCAGCCGGGACACCCGTCGTAACGCCCCAAATTCCTAAAACGCATCTTATACTAGTATAAATGCTTTGAGTTTAATTACTCCAATCGAATAACAAATAATATGAAATTTGCTAACCTATGGAATTAACCCCCGTTAGCCTTGTTAGCTAAGCAAGGCTTAAACACTAAAATGAAACTAACTTGGTTAGTGGCTTTAGCCAAAGCAAATACTTGTGGGTATTAGAGGGACCAAATATGCCAATGTGTAATAGTAGCACATTTTAATAAAAAAGGGGGTTATTGTGATCATCTTCATTTTTTCATTTCCCTGGAGATCAACACACACATTAAAACACACACTTAACCCTAACTCAAGAATCAAGCTCAATCAAGGCCAAATCAAAAGGGTTTTTCATGCATTAGCCCAAAAACGAATCATCCAAGCTTAATACACGCAAAAGTAACATCTATTTTCATTCTAATCAAGGTTTTATACTAGTTAGAGGATCATAAACTTGTTGGGCTGATTGTTGAATGAAATAAGTGGCCATAAAGTTTCAATTTGTTTTTGGTAGTTTATGTCCTTGAAACGCAGGTGTAGTCTAGATCCGTTTCCCGGAGATCCGACCGTTAAAACACTTTGATTTTCGAGTTGTGGCTTTGAAACATATATATAATTATTTTTGCAAAAGGAATTTCCGATCAGAAGTCGGATGATATGATTTTCTAATTGATTTTCATAACAGTAAGTATTTATGGATTAGAAAACTGGGTCTCAAAGATTGGGCTATTACCGGAGATCCGGCCGTTGAATCACTTTGATTTTTGAGCTGTAGCTTTCATACTTATAGATAATCAATTTTACAAAAGGAATTTCCAATCAGAAGTCAGATTGTATGATTTTTAATTTGATTTTTATAACACTAAGTATTTTCGGATTAGAAAACTGGGTCTCAAAGATTGGGCTATTCCCGGAGATCTGACCGTTGGATCACTTTGATTTTCTAGGTGTAGCTTTAAAACATACAGATGATCGCTTTTAGAAAAGGAAATTCTGATCAGAGTTTGGATGATATGATTTTTAATTCAGAACAGTTTGTATCAGATTTTGTAAAAAAAAAAGGGGGTTTGGATTTATTTGGGAACCACAATCTATTTAAAGAAACCCCTAATCATGTGTGTGCTAAACACTTGATAAGTTTAGGCTAAAAGGTTTAAATGTAATGATATGTTGATAACTTATAAAGTGGCTAAACTAAGGATGTTCATGAGTATTAAAAACAACGCTAAAGTGGGTTCACACCAAGTGTTTGATAAAATGTCTAGGTGAGATTCTAGGCATCTAGACATTTAGATAATGGTTAATCTTGTAAATAATTAGGCTAAGAAACTTGACTAAAGGAAAACATATCCTAAGAGTGTGTAAACATGTTAAGAAAAGGTTTATAACGGCCTAAGTGAATATTCACTTATTAGGTGTAAATAAACGAGGTTTCAAGTAGACATGGAGCCATGGATTTAAGAATAAAGGGAGCACGCTTAAGGTAAGTCACTCGATGACTTAAATCTCATTTAGATACCAAATATATATACACACACACACACACACACACACAGCCGGCCCAAGACTTTTAGAGGCCCTAAGCAAAATGTAAAATTAAGGCCCTCGAGCCTTACTTTCTTTTTACCTTCTAAATGACCTGTGTAACTTTTGATTTTAATTTGAGATGATACGACCGTACTAACAATTATAGAAAGATCAATATTTCAATATAAACATCTAATTAATAAAGAAGTCTTAGGGGGTGTTTGGGATTGATTATCAAAACAGATTCTGCGTTTTGGAAAAGCAGGGGTAGAGCTGCTTATAGATTATTGCGTTTTGATAGCTTAAAAACTGATTATCTGCGTTTTCAAAACGCAATCCAAACACTAAAAACTGATTATCTGAGTTTTCAAAACGCAATAATCTAAAAATCAGATTCAAAACGCAATCCCAAACACCCTCTAATACAACCAATCAAAAAGTTATATATATTTATGAGTTTGCTTTGCATTTTTACCAGATTATTTTTAATTCAGAATATCTTGTCCAAATAAAATAAGCAAACTACATGAACTATTCATTTACAATTTTTTTTATTTTACTAAGATTACAGTATAAATTAGTTTATAACAATTCAAAAAACAAACCTTTTTTAGAGTTGGAATTCTAGAAAAGAATTGAAAGAGAAAAAATAGACTGGGCTTTAATTATAAAAAAAATGATTTAATGATCTAATGTAAATTCATTGAAACAATCTTTTAGAAAGAACGCCTTTTAGGCATAAAGTAGATTTACCGAAGAAACACAAAAATAAAATAAGAAAAGTAACAGTCCTGAAGTTCGAACTCGAGTATTCAAAATAAAATTATAGAGGAGTGACTTGTAAACCACAAGAGCATAGTGTTTATTAGCGCTAAAAGTTCCCCAGATATCCTGATAACATAATACTGACGCCTAGGTTGAATATGAAGATGGGCCGGCTTTGAACACACACATGCTTGTATAAACATATACATGTTTAAAATTAGTCATAGAAGCTTCATATTAGGAAGCTTGAATTAGAACTTGAACTTGGATAGAAAATGACCTTAGTTGAAGAACGTTGATATACCAATTAGGCTAACAGGTCAATTGGTGAATAATAGATAGCTTCGACCCTATTCGGGGGTGAAACATTACTTAAACACAAGTTAAAGGGTCAAGAAGCCCATATATACTTAATCAAGAAAACTCGAATAATCAATCTATGCATAAAGTCTTGGAATCCTTGAAGGATTAAATGTAACATCCCGTTTTTGTTATATAAATAAAATGTGTTGGTTCATATTTATTAGTGAACTAGGTTAGAGTCCCGTGGGGACCCACGGTGCATCTACAAGTAAAATAAAAATAAAATCTATAAAGATTGTAATTTGCAAGTTCTTTTATTTATTTAAAGTTACGTAATACAATTCGTATGGATTTTGGTTGCATGCAAAATACCATCAAAAAGAATGTAACGCAACAATGGATATATCAATTTACAACTGTTTGATTTGACGTGTTAAAAACAAATAATGAAATGAATAATAACATAAGCGGAATAAAATTGAACTTTAACATTTAAAGTAATTAAATATAATTTAAAAAAAACATAAAACTGCCCCTAGGTAAATATAATAACACATTTATTGTACATATAACTGTCCATGTGTAAAAGCAGGATTCTTCAAATACAGGCCAACTCTAGATAGAGATTTTCCTTGACTTGTTTATTCACTTTGTCCGTGTTGGCATGAAAAGTTATAGTTATTATTCACAAATCTCCAAATACAACTGTACCTTCTTTATCTAACATTAGGAAAAGTCTATCATCTCTATTAATTATAAATATGTACGATCAAATGTGATCAAGAAAATATAATTAGGAGCATTTAGATCAAAAAAAGGTCAAATACTTATGAACATTGTGATCAAAAGGACCTAAATTGTTAAATTATCAACAGGCTCCCCAAACACGTTGAAAATTTGTTCAATAAAACATTGCATCCTCCTCAAGCTTTTGTGATCCTACATATATGGCCAATTTTTAGTTGAAGGTGCCAAGGTGCTTATAAATAATTTCAAATGTGATCCCCGCGCGCGCTTCGCGACGTGCTCCCGGTTCGTTATTGGTTTGGTTCAATTTAACTACATATATGTAGCAGCCCTGCTAGAATATCTGCTTGGTGCCTCGGTTTGGGTTCGATTCATTATAGTAACACGACCTATTACTAACCATTATGTAAACATGTTCACCTGTTACAACCCCTACTGCTTCATGTGCACACATATTAGATACTTTACAAACAATTGTTTAAATTATAGAAAACCAAATGTCTTCAATGAGGCATCTTCAAGACTTCAACATCTCATTCTTTCTCTACACTTTAATGGCAAAAAATAAGAATGTTAGCAATTTTTATAGGCAAATAAGCATCACAACAAATAATCATTTAAACTCCCTGTTGAGGAAAAGAATATCACCACACTATTAATAAGATACGCATTCAAATCTTCGTCCGACATGCGCAAGAGCCATTTGCTTTCCTAGGATCAGCCACCGTAAACCAAAGCGCGACCAGCAAAGTATGGAAGCAACTCTAGACAAAATCAACTAAAACAATAATTAAATTAGAGATTGTCGTATTTAAAAAAAAATATGTTTATTCAATTAAATATATGTATGCTTTCAAACTAAAAGATATCAAAATATCTACACCTGTACGTCTTGTTACCCTCACCTCAACTCTCAATTCAAGTCTCAACCATAGAAGATCAAATATGTCATATATATTTTTTTTGCAACTTTTAATGTAGAAGTAAAAGATGTTTGAAGAACATTCTTACCTTCAAATATCAATTTAAAAAGCAAAACCACAGGCCACAGCTTCCTGCTAAAGTTCTATGGTTACAAACATCCGGGTTTTAGCTTTTAACCATGGCAGTGTCCATTATTAAAGATACCAAATTTGATCTCGAAGTGTGCACTGAAACATAAGTTTCATGTTAAGTCCCCATGTTGTATCTGGTGCTTGTTCCTGCAATAATGTATCACATAAATCAATGTATCAATCATGATTTGGACCCATACACATCACACTGAAGCAACTAAACAACAAATAGAAAAAGATTAAGTCAATGAAGCAAAATAAATGTTCTTCCTCATTGTTTTCAGGCTGTTGATGAACAAAAAATTACTATTGATGAACAAAATAAAAGATGTTTGAAGAACATTCTTTTACAAAAGGAATTCCAAAAGAAAATTAAAAAAATGTCACTATAAAGGAATCCGGTTGTCACGTAAAGAGACGAAGCGCACATATCATAGTTGCACTACAACCGGTTGCCACGTGATATCAAATGCTAACGGTTGTGCCACCAACTCATGTTAAAACCTTGTCTCATAATTGCGTCACTGATACAAAGCAAAAGCAACACACAATAATAGGTTTGTTACCATCTTAAACAACTAAGCGCACAAACCAAAAATGGTACCAACCACTGTAAGCTGACACAAAGAGGAGGGACTGCACACAACATCCAATAAATGTGTATAATCATATTCCCCATGAAGATTCAGATTCATTTGTTGTTCTAAAAAATGGAGCAGAACTTCATTATATTAGTTTCACGCCGCTAGTAAAGAGCTCATTTCACCGTTCCTTACACATCAAAACAAAAGTGGGACACATAGGGTCAGACATGTTCAAACACATCATCATAGCATGAAAACAGGGACAATCGTTTATATCATTTGCTAAAAAAAAAGAACAGAAAAAGCTTTCTTCATGCATCACAACCAATGAAGTAAGATTTATGTGACAACCAAAAGGTGAGTGTCTCCCGTCTCTTTTACATTTCAACCTACTTTAGCAGGCAAACCATTCATAAACTCTCCTATCAATTTGGTCTTTTTTGCATACCAGCCTCCTAAAGGTTGTTATTTTCAAAATTTTCAAAGCAACGGTCCTAATTTTAACCTACAAGTGCAATAGGCGCAACCTCCATACCTGGAGCGTTTCTGCTGCCTCCATCACCACGTGCCTGAGCCGTGCTTTTTAAACCAAGATTACTATACCAAAATAGAAAGTAATATACCTCTGGAGGAAGCCTTTTGAGGAGGACCATTAATGTCTGAGATATTAAGTTTGAAAACCGACGACCAATGGCAACATATTCCAGTAGTCTATTAGTGAAAATAAAAAAAAATTAACCAGCAATCAATACAGATTTCATTTTTATGCCATAATCAAGTGAAATTACCTTTCAATTATATCAAGAACAATAATGCTCAAAGTTGACTTATAATCATCCTCAAATACCTATAAAAAGTGTTCCCATTAAAAGAACCTCATAAAATCCATCATAAACTGTCATGAGTTGGAAGAAGTATAAAACCTGACAATTTAGGCGCATTTACTGGGTTCACTTAGCCCAATCTTCGATTCAGCCGAAATCTACAATTATGGAAAACATGTGATTTTACACAATAATATGCAACAAATAGATTATCTTGAATTTGAGACACTTTTATATATACCTCTGAAAACTTGTGCATAATATCATATTTACAAAGCAAAAAAAAAATGATTTCATATATTACCTTTCAAAATATCTAAAAGTTCATATACAATTTATAATATGACCATTATAGTATTATACCCTTCTCCTTACACTCCAAACTTGCATATCCTAATGTATGTATTAAGGGAAGGGTATAAAGTCACGGAAATGAAAATCAGTATATTTGATATTATGATTTTTTTTTGTTGGACAAATATGATATTATGCCAAGTATTGAAGAGTATACATGGAATTGTCCAACAGTTTAAATAAAAAAAGATCTTATAATCTTCACATACGGGAAATCGCTACCGATACCAACAGTAGCTGCCATTGCAGTTTTACCAATGCCAAAGATGATTAAAAAAGTTGTGAGCCGGGAGAAATAGCTATATTAACATTAATTAAACTATTAATCAAAACCACAATTTACGTGCCACTTAGACCTTCTAAAAGAGCTGTGAGAAGTGGACTACCTCTGCTAACCTTAACTTGCTCTGCTAATAGCGTAGTTCGCTTAAAGATGTGATCACGTCGCTGACCACAATCAGCTATTCTATTCTATCTGCATCAACTTATAAAAATTCACAAAGTATTACAAAACTATTAATTAAAAGAAAGACAGCTTGAGAAAATATTTACCTGCAACGTTTTAGGTCGTCTGTTGAAGCACCAAATGCCGGAATAACTTCATGAAGAGCATTCAAAAAATCTTTGTGAAAAATAGGAGAATAACATCACCTTCTCTTCCTCTGGCCACAAAGGATGGTAGTTGTTTAAACAATAGCTTTGGTTTGAAGGTGCTACATCTGAAAATATAGAACATACAATGATAATGCATTTAATCCAATTTAACTATGTGGAATCTTATAGCCATCGACTAACTGTGTGTCAGGAAATGATAAAGGGCAAACGTTAGACTTGTTGTAGGGCTTCTGATTCATTCTCAACTTCCAAAACTGATTCAACAATCCCTAACTATGTAGAGTTAGGTCACTTACAACATCATAACCACTCCTATAATGGCATAATAAATACAAACCTATGAGCCCTATAATTTAATCAGCAAATTAAACAGATTCATTGAAAACAAACAATTTCTTTCGTTGATTTAATTAGCAAATAAAAAAAATCTCACTCCATTTGGCTCCCATCTCTCTTTACACACTATTGTGACCACTTGATTAAATGCAATAGTCAAAGAGCCTGAAAGTATATTGACCCTTGGTTAAATATACAGAGAATATATGCATAAAAATCACATAATAAGGCAGAAAAGACTAACCACAGTGGAAAATGTAGCAATCTTAGGCTCCATGCTCATAAAAATACATTTGTTTCCCATCTGCGATACGCATAAAATAGTCATATAACCGCAATTAGAAAAATAAGACATTAGATTGTTGTGCGTAAAAATGTCGGATGATGGGTGTTGAATAGTGATATAAAGTTGTGCTTAAAGCAATGTTTGCTAACCATCGATTAGAAAGGTCGGATGTAGAAGTAGCAGTTTTCGTCTTTTATAAAGGTTGTTGTTTTTTTTCTTTGGCTTGCTTTGATTCATCAATATCCCTATATAGATTTTCGTGAGAACACCATCGGCAAACACCTCTATATCTAACTAAATTGTTTCGTCTTGAGACCAGACCCGACGCAAGCCCAAAACTTAACTAACATAGCAGCCGTCAACAATATTAAGCGTATACATGATAACTTTCAATTACCAGCATAATCATCTCAAATTACCACAAAGTATCTTAATAACGTCATAAAACAATGACTTTAAAAGTAACTAATCAATAACCTCTAAGCAAACAAACACAAATGTCAATATGGTGTAAATGGCTAAAGCGTATATGTGTACTGGTTACCTGTGTACTTTGCGGATTAAGCGCAACAACAATCTGGAATTTAATTGAGATCATGCTATGGTGTTAATGACTAAATAAACCTACTTTGAGGTTCCATTATGCTCCGTCTTTGGTTACCGCTGCAACGGAATAGCTTGAGCGACTGCAATCGTAAAAGAACCTGCTATAACCAAAATAAATAATGGTGGATCTAGAATCATCGATGGTAAAAGAAAACTGAAAAAAGTTACCAAGTTCGACGCAGCCCTTCAGCCTTCTTTCGGTTATGAGAAAACCATACCTCTTAGCCATTTTGCGTTTTAGGGTTTCAAATCGGGAATCCTTCAAGATCTGACCCATTTTGCGAAAGCTAACTCTCTGTTGTATAATTGTTATATCCTCTATCATGTTTTCATCAGCATTAGTAGCTTTAGTAGTCTATGTTTAAGAGCTTGCTTTGTGGAAGTAATACTTGATGTGGAAGTAGCTCATATCACCTATTGAAATCTGCATGCACGAAGATATATCATATAATTACATACAAATAGCAACACTTCATGACATGAAACACGACAATGTATTAGTATGCTGTAAAACTTGACTATTTATTTAAGGGAAATACACAACGTCTAGAAATTCTAACAAATCCAAGTGCATTACATAACGACAAAAGATATATACCTGCATATTGTTTTCTTGCATTAGGATCTCCTTTTTATTGTCACAAATTGACCAAACCTATAATTATAGAAGTAAAACATTAAGAAACATTGTTATACAATAGTTAGTTGAAGGACAATTTCATTTAAAAAAAATTGCAGCTAATGATATTAATGAATACTTACCAATGCGGGTATATCTGTGCTGCAAATAGCATATTCCAAACAAAAAGGAACCTAGTTAATGACTATCACAGGTCGCCATAGTATAACACATGTGGATCCAAAATGATTTTTTTGGATGATGTTAAATCTTGAAAATAAATCAAACAATACATGCTATAAACTTCAAACTGACAATCTAATTGTACCATTGTTTTTATTTCGAAAGATAGTGAATGATTTTGGGATTGGTCACCAAAACATATGTATAGTCTACAATTATATAAATATCAAGAATCATGTGAAAACCTTCAAATAAAATACACAAAAAATTAACGCTTACGACGATGATGACGATAAGAAAGCCCAAGTTTTGGAATAATTTAGCATTAGGTCAAAACAACAACCCTAAATAGTCTAACTACAACTCTAAAATTATACATATAGCAAGGATTACCAGAATTGTCCACTCCAATCTGTAATATCTGTGATAGGAGACAACTGTGATTGACCTGAAATTTAATCAACATCCTTCGAACTGTCGTTCAAAGAAACCAACAAATCTCAAAACCCTAATATAAAATCAGTTTCAGAGCAAAATCCTTTTACTTGATTATTATGATAACCTTAAAAATCAAATAAAATAACAAAACCTAGCAAATAATCTAATATTGATGATGATCGAAATAATCCTTACCGGTTATCTCGTCATAGACGTTGTTATTAATGCTGCAACTATAAATCAAATCAAGAGCCAAATCCTTTCCCAATCTGTAAAATACGCACAAATCAGAAAAACTCCAAAACCGATTAAGATAACAAAGAATCCCTATCAAACCAAATAATTGTACCTGGAAAGGGGATGGAATTCATGAGATATCCATGTCTGGCAGATTTGAATCGGTAATAGCAGAAAAAGAGGAGAGTGGATGGATTAGGGTTTGAGACGGGTATTATTCAGATTTGACCAAGAGACACAGATGTGAATGAGGAGGCGATTAGGGTTGAAGAGATAGAGAGGAGCGGCATGTTTGAAGGGAAGATTGCATATGAGGAAGAAGACCTTAGCGGCGATCAGAATCAGGAGGAGGAACTTCGTCGATTAGAAAGCTGGAAGAGGAAGGCTCTAGGGGCGGCGGTTTTAGGGTAAAAAATGGTTTTTATAGGATACTTATTGGATGTAATATGGAGCTCCATATTCAATTGGAGCATATGTAGACACTCTAAGAAGGCTCCTTTCGACCCGAGTGTATTCATTTATTATATAGATAGAATAGATGAAACGGGTCCTTGAACGATAAAATGAATTAATGACATGTGAGTTGAATACTCGTGTATTTAAAATTAGTTAACAAGTAAGTGACGGATAACATGATTATTTGAGATGTGAGATCTGTTGGGAATTAACCGTAACAAACGAACAATAACGGATAACAGAAATCTCTGAAGGCACGTGATCGCTTTCAGATTGAATCAATTCGACGGTTCTATCAAATATTCAATCGGATACAATCAGAGATTGAGAATTTTCTGTATGTTTTGATTGAGATTTTGAGAACCAGAGAGATAATGACCAATAAGAAGAATTCGTGAATGAAACAATTGGGCCATTAACTGCCTTTTAGGCAGTTTTTCAAGGTTTTCGAACTTGCCAAAATAGTCCCTCTATTTCTGAAATTTAATTTTCGGAGATATTTTTACCAGCCAGGGGCTCTGCCCCTTGGACCCCGCCAGGGGCTGCCGCCCCTTGGACCCTGCTCCCAGGGGCGCTGCCCCCGGACCCCCGTTCCTTAGGGGCTTCGCCCCTAAGTTCATAATAAATTCAAATAGGCGTGCGCTCCGTACCACCATACCTATATGATGTATTATTATGAACATATTGGTCAAACAGTCAATCCAATTACACTAAAATATCCAACAAAGATCTAGGCGATTAATTACTATTATAGGAGACCGTTTAGTAACAATATAATATATTATGTTATATTTGATCCTACTCTGTTTTTAATGAAATTTAGGTCAATACGTAGATAAAACTTAGCTCGTAATAAGAATATGCTCGAAAGTTCGTAAAGCATTATAGTTTAAAAGTTATACCAGAAAAACGAGGTAAGCAGCTGAATTAATTATTAATTATAATATATAATAATAATAATAATAAAACTTAATTCCTAAGAATTCAATTGGGATGGCAGAATTACGCATGAAATATATGGCATAAAATATATATGTATTGACTAGTTTTTATCCCGGGAGCATCCCGGGTTGAAATATCTAATATGACAACATAATTAATGACTTGCATGATTAATGAATATTATTATTATTATTATTATTATTATTTATTTTAAACAAATCTCTACCATAAGCTATCATATTCTAATATAAAAAAAACGAATCTCTGCGCTGGGTATAATGTCAAATGAATTCGGAAGTTTGTAATCGATTATTCTAAAAAGAACTAACATGAAATAAGGAAAAAAAGTTATTTATTGAAATATCGACCGCATTAGTCTAAGGGTTATGTGATGCGTTAAAAAATTCATGGGTATATGATCGGGTATATAGTTCGGGTATTTGGGTATGTGGTTTCGGGTAATTGGGTCGGGTATCACCTAATCTTAGGCCCGACCCAAACCCACAATTTTTTTTAAACTAATCCCAAACCTGACACAATACCTGTCGGGTTACAAAAAATAGTCGTTTTTTTCTCCGTTTTTATATAGCACTATGGTACTCGTTGGAAAGATAATAAAACGCTCGTTAATTTGGCGTAATTTTTTTCTTTAAAAAATCTCGTATATAAAAGATATTAACGTTTAAAAGTTATGGGAGGAAATATGAGAGATAAAATAATAAAGGTTTAATATTTACATGACTTGCATGATTAATGAATATTATTATTATTATTATTTATTTTAAACAAATCTCTACCATAAGCTATCATATTCTAATATAAAAAAAAACGAATCTCTGCGCTGGGTATAATGTCAAATGAATTCGGAAGTTTGTAATCGATTATTCTAAAAAGAACTAACATGAAATAAGGAAAAAAAGTTATTTATTGAAATATCGACCGCATTAGTCTAAGGGTTATGTGATGCGTTAAAAAATTCATGGGTATATGATCGGGTATATAGTTCGGGTATTTGGGTATGTGGTTTCGGGTAATTGGGTCGGGTATCACCTAATCTTAGGCCCGACCCAAACCCACAATTTTTTTTAAACTAATCCCAAACCTGACACAATACCTGTCGGGTTACAAAAAATAGTCATTTTTTTCTCTGTTTTTATATACCACTATGGTACTCGTTGGAAAGATAATAAAACGCTCGTTAATTTGGTGTAATTTTTTTCTTTAAAAAATCTCGTATATAAAAGATATTAACGTTTAAAAGTTATGGGAGGAAATATGAGAGAGAAAATAATAAAGGTTTAATATTTACATGACTTGCATGATTAATGAATATTATTATTATTATTATTTATTTTAAACAAATCTCTACCATAACCTATCATATTCTAATATAAAAAAAAAAAACGAATCTCTGCGCTGGGTATAATGTCAAATGAATTCGGAAGTTTGTAATCGATTATTCTAAAAAGAACTAACATGAAATAAGGAAAAAAAGTTATTTATTGAAATATCGACCGCATTAGTCTAAGGGTTATTTGATGCGTTAAAAAATTCATGGGTATATGATCGGGTATATAGTTCGGGTATTTGGGTATGTGGTTTCGGGTAATTGGGTCGGGTATCACCTAATCTTAGGCCCGACCCAAACCCACAATTTTTTTTAAACTAATCCCAAACCTGACACAATACCTGTCGGGTTACAAAAAATAGTCGTTTTTTTCTCCGTTTTTATATAGCACTATGCTACTCGTTGGAAAGATAATAAAACGCTCGTTAATTTGGTGTAATTTTTTTCTTTAAAAAATCTCGTATATAAAAGATATTAACGTTTAAAAGTTATGGGAGGAAATATGAGAGAGAAAATAATAAAGGTTTAATATTTACATTTAGTAGATTATGTATTTAATAGATTAAGTTAAACCATATTTAATCCTTTTTTTAATTAGTCTAGAGTTGCCACATCACATCCTATGTGGCATCTCTCAAAGGAGAGATTGCATAAGAGTATGACATGTAGGATTAACCCCTTTGCAATATATATATATATATATATATATAGATATAGATATAGATATAGATAGATAGATATAGATATAGATTCTATTAACACTCAGTTACACTATTAGCATAACGGATCAGTACAAGTCTTACACATGAAGAATTCTTCCACTTGAAGATATTTTCAAACGAAATTAGCATAATATCTTCAAATATATGTACGTACTAGTTTTTATCCCGAGAGTGTCCCGGGTTGAAATATCTAATATAACATAACAAATTATATTATTATTATTATTATTATTATTATTATTTTAAACAAATCTCTATCATAAGTTATCATATTCAAATATAAAAAAAACAAATCTCTGCGCCAAGGTGTAAATCTAGTGCCATTACAAATGAATTCGGAAGTTTGTAATCGATCATTCTAAAAATAACTAAAATGAAATACGAAAAAAAAAGTTAATTATTGAAATATCGAACGCATTAGTCTAAGGGTTATGTGATGCGTTAAAAAATTCATGGGTATATAATCGGGTATGTAGTTCGGGTATTTGGGTATGTTGTTTCGGGTAATCGGGTCGGGTATCTCCTAATCCCAGACCCGACCCAAACCCACAATTTTTTTAAACTAATCCCAAACCCGACACAATACCTGTCGGGTTACAAAAAAATAGTCATTTTTTCCTCCGATTTTTATATAACACTATGGTACTCGATGGAAAGATAATAAAACGCTCGTTAATTTGGTGTAATTTTTTTTTTAAATCTCGTATATAAAAGATATTAACGTTTAAAAGTTATGAGAGGAAACACGAGAGATAAAATAATAAAGGTTTAATATTTAGATTTATTAGATTAGGTATTTAATAGATTAGGTTAAAGATTATAATAGATTAGGTTAAATCATATTTATTTCTTTTTTTTAATTGGTTTAGAGTTGACACATCACATCCTATGTGGCATCTTTTAAAGAAGAGATTGTTTAAGAGTATGACATGTAGGATTAATCCCTTTGCAATATATATATACTAGCTGATTACCCCGGGAAGGTCCCGGGGTTGAAAAAATTAATATGATTTAATAAAAAATGATAAAAGAAGAAAACTCAAATCACGAAAAGCGTAAATAATTTGAACATAATCAATCTTAGTTAAAAAAACATTTATTTAAAAAGTTAAAAAAAAAATAAAAAGCATAAACCATATTAAACATAATACAACATTAAAAAGATAACCTTCAACATATAATCATTTTCACGTAATTTAAAATATCTTATAATTTGACTTTGACTTATATAGATGTAGAATTCATGATGGGGGTTGAAAAATATAACAATTCTAATAATATTAATACTAATAGTAATAATTATTACTCTTGTAATTAAATAAATAAAAAAAATAACCTTGTTATAAGGTGACACCATGTGTTGCAGTGTTGCGTGATTCGTTCACCTAACTTCTCTTGATGAAGTATACCTATCCATCTTTAGAAGAGTAAAATTCCAATGATAGCATGGCGATTGGGCTGAATTTCAACATCGTAGATAAGAACCTGGTTTAAAAGAAAAAACATGATTAATGAATAACCTGAACACTTTGTGTTTTTTTTTTTCTGTATGAACATAACCCCACAAAAAATAGTCGTTTTTTTCTCCGTTTTTTATATAGCACTATGGTACTTGTTGAAAAGATAATAAAACGCTCGTTAATTTGGTGTAATTTTTTTATTTAAAAAATCTCGAATATAAAAGAAATTAACGTTTAAAAATTATGGGAGGAACATAAGAGAGAAAAATTTAAATTTGTTTTTAAATTCTTTTTTCTTAAAATAACTCAATTTAATTTTAGTAATTGAGAATTGAGAGATAGAGAGATAAATTTAGGGTTTTATGTTTATTTTTTTTAATTAAAAAAGGAAATAATTCAAAAAACATTAAAATCTTTCAATTATGATGCCACGTGGCAGTTTCATGGAGAGGATGAAGGCACCATTGCACGCCACGTCAGCAATGTTCAATTCTTTTATATATATACTAGCTGATTACCCCGGGAGGGTCCCGGGGTTGAAAAATCTAATTTTACGTAATAACCTATTGCAAATGGCTCAAGTTAACTAACCACAAAATCTCTCAATCATTGCATATTCATAGTATTCTAATCAGTAATAACTCATATTACTTAATCTAAAACCTAATCAGTAATCATCTAAAGAATCACTTATGTAAGCTACAACTATTCAAAAACTCATCACATCTCTTTAATTTCTCACATTCTAATGGCTCTTATAATTCTTAACCTAATCAACTAAGCAAACACTTAAGTTGGAAGTTGTAACCATTGCATCTCATTATGCCACGTGGCATAATCAAGAGATGGTTGAGACCACCATTGAACGCCACATCAGCAACTATCAATTCTTCCTGGGAGCGTCCCGGGATTGAAAAATATAACCATTCTAATAATACTAATACTAATAGTAATAATTATTACTCTTGTAATTAAATAAATAAAAAAAATAACCTTGCTATAAGGTGACACCATGTGTTGCAGTGTTGCGCGATTCTTTCTTCTAGCCTCTCTTGATGAAGTATACCTAGTAAAATTCCAATGATAACATGGCGATTGGGTTGATTTTAAACATCGTAGATAAGAACCTGGTTTAAAAGAAAAAAACATGATTAATGAATAACATGAACACTTTGTGTGTTTTTTTCCTATATGAACGAAACCCCACAAAAAATAGTTGATTTTTTCTCCGTTTTTTATATAGCACTATGGTACTCGTTGGAAAGATAACAAAACGCTCGTTAATTTGGTGTAATTTTTTTCTTTAAAAAATCTCGTATATAAAAGATATAAACGTTTAAAAATCGTTAATTTGGTGTAATTTTTTTCTTTAAAAAATCTCGTATATAAAAGATATAAACGTTTAAAAATTAAGGTGACACCATGTGTTGCAGTGTTGTGCGATTCTTTCTTCTAGCCTCTCTTGATGAAGTATACCTAGTAAAATTCCAATGATAACATGGCGATTGGGTTGATTTTAAACATCGTAGATAAGAACCTGGTTTAAAAGAAAAAAACATGATTAATGAATAACATAAACACTTTGTGTGTTTTTTTCCTATATGAACGAAACCCCACAAAAAATAGTTGATTTTTTCTCCGTTTTTTATATAGCACTATGGTACTCGTTGGAAAGATAACAAAACGCTCGTTAATTTGGTGTAATTTTTTTCTTTAAAAAATCTCGTATATAAAAGATATAAACGTTTAAAAATTATGGGAGGAAACATGAGAGAGAAAATTTTAAATTTATTTTTAAATTATTTTTTCATAAAATAACTCAATTTAATTAAAAAAGAAAATAATTCAAAAACACTAAAATCTTTCAATTATGATGCCACGTGACAGTTTTATGGAAAGGTTGAAGGCACCATTGCACGCCACGTCAGCAATGCTCAATTCTTTTATATATATTAATAGATTAATAGATTAATAGATTAATAGATATATATATATAGATATAGATGATGTGTGTATATCAAAATCTTCATGTTTAAGAAAATAAACCGACTTGAACGTGGTCGGTCAAAATGACGGCCACATAATTTCTATAAATAGAAACCAACTTCATACAACTAATTCACAATTCAAGCTTTCAGGTGTAGCACTAAGACTGGGGGTGTGGCTCGGGAAAGGGGTCGGGGAAGATGAGGTGGAGCCTTTCCCGATGGGGAACACCCCCCCCCCCCCCCCGTTTTTCAATCGGTGAGCTCGGGGGAATCATCCCGTCCTTCCCGATCACTTTTTCTTTTAATTGTTTAATTATTTTTTTGTCTTTTCTTCTTATTTTGTCTTTTTCCCATATGAAAAATATTAAAATAAAGGAAAGGGGAAGGGGAAAGAAGGGGGAACCATTTCCCTGGTTTGGGGAGGGGAAGGGGGAAGATGACGTGGCGCTGATGTGGAGAAGGGGAAGGGAAGGGGGAAGGGGACCATACCCCATAGTCTAACAGGTTAGTGTAACCATTTATTTTAAATACTAGTTTCCTTCAGATTTTAATATTAAAATTCTTATTAGAGTAAATTAATTATAGTATAATATAATATTAAGAGTAAGGTTATGGGTTTTAACCATGACAGGTGTTGGGTGACTTAATTCTAAATTAGGTATGGGCTAATCACCCATGTTTAATTTAGATAGTGTTACCCAACGCCGACCACGATAATGACTAGTTAGCACCCACTTTTTATTTAAGTAGTGTCTAAGATTGTCTTGGTATGGATCAGGGAATCAAGTTCGGATTGATTAGAATAAACATCTGTAAAGCAAAAGGTGAGTTAATTAAACTATTTTCAAAACGTGATACTTACTCATAAAATTGTTTAGATGGTGATTGATCATGTATATGCATCGAACCATAGGTGGCGGCATCCAATGTGTTATATATATATTATGATGATCATTATATTTTCCCATGGGGGGACATACAGTTCCTGCTGGGGAATTGGTAGGCTGTATGAATATATGACCGGATTATGATTATGGTGACATGCATTGAGCTCATACTTGATCAATAAAATGTTTATGTGGGTGTTTTACTGATGAGTCAGTTTATGTGACTCACCAACTGTGTGCTGACGTATTTTTATTACTCGAGCATGTATCACAGGTTGGTGGTGTAAGGAATGGGAGTTCCTAGCTGAGAGTTGGAATACTTTAGACGGTTCATCTTATTATAGTTAAGCTTGGTTTAGCTTGGTGGTACTTGGATCGCACTGGCTTGTAATAAATGCTCAAGTTATGTAATGAGATTACGTTTCCGCTTTAAGTTTGCGCCGACTGATCACTTTAAGTGCCCCGGCCTAGGAGGGGTGTGACATTAAATGACTCGAAAACCGATGCATAAACGACCGCGAGTCGTAGAAGCAAAGGAAAAGTCGTATACACAAGTTCACCCTGATAAGGGATCAAAAACTTTTGCACATTAAACATTGTAATTGAGTTAAAAGCCCAAATTCTAGTAAACTTGTCTTTAACGGGTCATTAGACCCGTGCCGAATAAAACACGTAAAAATGAATTGGAAACCAAAATAGGACCTAACCACGAGTTAGGTGATGTTTAGATGGTCCTAAGTTAGTACGAATAGGGCCTCGAATGTCCCTAGGTACATGACTTAATATTTTTTATATATAGTTCATGATTATTGATACAAGCTTAAGAAATACACCCATATGTAAATCAGCCAGACTTGGATTCTCATTCCGTTTTAAAACTTATGACATGTCTAACTGTGTAAAGGGTTGTTTGTTGATGTTCAACCCTAGGTATGAGCTATTTTGGAGCCAGATGGAGGATCAAGCTATTCTGAAGAACCAAACGCGTAAATCTCATAAAACGCTTCCGCAAAAATCTTGTTTAAAACGTTGTAATGTATTGGGGTTAGAATTCAAGTTGTAAACACTTTGTAAGCACCGGCATATGGTCGTAAACTTTGTTTTATTATGAACATCGTGCGAGATCATTTTTAATTCCCAAAAGTTTTAAGTAAATCCCAAATTTTACAACATAAATCACGTGTTTATGGCATAAAACCTTATTTATTCTAGTTGGGTCTTACACGGACATTCTCACTAGTTCTAACTAAGGATCCTTGTGGTTCCGGAGAATCCATCTACAGAAGAACCAAGAATGGAGGGCTTTCCCCCCCAAACTACGAAACCCCAACAAACAATACAAGCGAAGTGGAAAAAGAGATAAATTAGGTTCTCAATTTTCGTGAACAAATTTATTTGGAAAACAAAGAAGTAAGTTTCCAAAAATTGAAGATACAAATCAAGAAATTGACTTTGAATTATTTTTGGAAAGATATCAATTGGTAGAACCATTGACAAAGGAAAGAGATATCGCATATTCTTCTGAATTATATGTATCCGACCCTTCCTTTAAGAGGTTGTTGTGTAAGACGTGAGTAACGCCCGTTGGAACGCACACAAATTTTATCATCAACTTTAGAGGTGAGCAAAATTAACCGTCATAACCAATAACCGAATCATAACCAAAATAACCAAACCGGTTTTAACCGATAACCAACATAACCAATGGATATGGTTATGAAATTTCTTTAACCGGCCGAGCGATTATGGTCATGGTTATGAAACTTTGGTTAACCGATATAACCAAAACCGAACCGACCTTCTAGTTTTAAGTCTACATAATAGGTTTGTGTTTTACACTAACCATGTAGAGGTTTTCTACAAAGATAAAAGTATGCTAGTAACAAAACGATCTTGATGTAGGTGACCTTTATTTTAATAAAGAATTAAACTTAGGCTTAGGTACGTTTTTTTATTGTCTAGAAATATCTTATTAACAAGGATCATCCATTGGTAGTTTAACAAAAAAATGTAATCTCGTTAGTCTTATAAAAAAAACATAAGCTAAGTCTACCATTGTAGGTTCTATTTTTTATTTTGTAGACCTACGCAATTTTAATTTTTGAACTTTAGTAAAAAATTAGTTTTAGTTGAAGTTTGTTGTTAATAACCGAAATAACCATAACCGAAGTTTGGTTATGGTTGTGGTTATGGTTAATGGTAAGAGTATCCAGAGTGGGGCGGGAAATGGGCTGGGGGGGGGGGGGGGGGGGGGGCACCGCCGCCAAGGGGCTTGAAAGAGGGGTGGGAAGGGGAAGGAGGGGAAGAAGCAACTGGCGTGGGGCAGTTTCTTTTTGTTATGATTGGTTGATTTTTTTTATTTTTTTTTAACTTTAACACACACATAATATTAATAATAATATTCCTTCCCCCCTTCATGCCCCACTTTCACTCTCCACAATTTTCATCCCCTCCACGTGAGACCCAAAAGTGGCACATGACGCTTAATCCCTCTCTTTCGCCCCCACCACTCCTTATAGTTTAAAAACCGACTCATACACACCCTTAATCAACTTGATAATCTTATTATTTTGAATATAAAATGTGAGAATTTACTACGAGAAAGTGGAGATAAATATAGATTTAGTTTTTTGTTATTTTACAAATAAATACTTACGTTACATGATGCCAGGGGTGAACTAACTCATCACCATTTCCAATAGGTTTGAAGAAGATGGAAGGTTTCAACAACTCAAGAACAAACAGATCCAGAAAAAAACCCAACAGATCTAACCACCTAATCTCCATCTCCATACTCTTCTTAATCTTCTTCCTCCTCCTCGTTTTCATCTTCAACAACTCCACCTTCACCTTCAACTTCTTCCTCAATAATCCAACAACTACCCCTCAATGCCTCCTCAATCTTCAAAAAACCCTATGGTACGCCCCACACAGCGGATTCAGCAACCAGCTTTCAGAATTCAAAAACGCTCTAATAATGGCGGCTATACTTAACCGTACACTCATTCTTCCTCCTGTTCTGGATCACCATGCCGTTGTTCTTGGCTCCTGCCCCAAATTTAGGGTGTCTGATCCTAACGAGCTTCGGTTTTCGGTGTGGAACCATGCGATTCAGCTTATTCAAACCCACAGGTGAACTGACTTTTAGCTTTTTCTTAAATTGGATTAATGTTTATCATACAAATCACTTTTACATCGGTCCGGTCTAGATATGATCAAGTATTAGCTCCATCATTATTAGGTTAAATTGAATTGCCCATTTCAAACCCTCACACTGATAACCGTGTGGCGGTTACATATCCATCTTATTCAAAGTATTATGTGGTTCTCAACATATTGTTGGTTCTGAAATGAACGCTCCTCGTGTATCATTAGCTTCTATGTGTCACTAATCTCTCATCATACATTCTTGCAGATACGTATCAATGGCAGATGTAATTGATCTTTCGTCATTGGTTTCTGATTCTGCAGTTCGAGTTATTGATTTTCGTTATTTTGCATCTCTGTTTTGTGATATAGACGTTAATGATTTCTGTGTTAAAGATTCAAGGATGGAAGATTCATTGTTGGAAAAACTAAAACAATGTGGATCCCTACTATCTGGGTACCACAGTGATGTAAATGACTGTGTATACGCCGTTCAAGAGGATTGCAGGACAACGGTTTGGACATACCGAAAAAATGGTGAAGACGGATCATTGGATTCTTTTCAACCCGATGAGCAACTCAAAAAGAAAAAGAAGATTTCGTTTGTTAGGCGAAGGAAGGATGTATATGCTACCCTTGGTCCTCGTTCTAGAGCAGACTTAGCCACTATTTTATCATTTGGTTCGCTTTTTACAAGCCCATATAAGGGCTCAGAGTCATACATTGATATTCATGAAGCTCATGGAGATCAAAGGATTCAATCTTTGATAAAAAGGGTCGAGTTTCTTCCATTTGTAAATGAGATTTTGGATGCAGGGAAAGCATATGCTCTTCACACAGTAATGTCACCTTTTCTGTGTGCACAACTTAGATTATTAGATGGGCAATTCAAGAACCACCGAACGGCTACTTTCCAGGGGTTAAAACAGAAACTAGAGTCTTTAAAACAAAAAGAGAGTCTCCCGGTTCATATTTTTGTAATGACGGATTTGCCCCGGAGTAACTGGAGTGGAACTTATTTAGGGGATCTTGAAAATGATCCAGATTCTTTTAAGTTATTTATTCTTTCTGAAAATGATGATTTGATTAAAGAAACTGCCAAGAAAGTTGTAGATAAAGGTCATAGTTTGAGGTTTGGAGCTTCTTTGAATAACAGGATCGAGACAGAATGCCATAGGGGTCAAGTGTTACCTGATATTCTTCTACATGTTGAAGAAACTGTTTGTAGCTGTGCTTCTCTTGGTTTTGTTGGGACTTCTGGATCTACAATTGCAGATAGCGTTGAGGTGATGCGAAAGAAACAAATATGTTCCCACTGAAGTTTGACGTTTTTGTTAGTCACGGTGTTTGATTGGGTGAAACTACACAAAATGAACCCTGTTTCACACATAACCTTTGAGAATCGGAAGTTTTTACGTCGGGTGCAAAAGCATGAAGTCAGGCACATTTCAAATGTTGGGATTGCTGGGAAATACCTCAGGTTTCTATAAGATTTGGCATCTCAACAAAGTATGTCTTTAAAGTCTTGCTTGAAATGAAAACTTTAGGCCGATGTAAGTGATCTTGAATTTATACATCTATAGGAAACAAAACAAGTCAAACTGTAATTGAAATCCGAATTTCCCCATGTCATGATCATTAATGAGAAAGAAAAGGGAAGCAATCTTTTATGTTAAAACGTATGATTTTCTCTTGTTAGATGGTATAGCATTTTGCATGTTATCACCTTATTTATATACTACTTAAATACAAACGTCGGTGGAAAAGATGTCATCCCGGCTTCGCTACTTACTCCCGCCGCGTGTCCCTCCTCTTTCTTTCCAGCCACGTGTTTGTTCACATCACCATACCTTTCTGTTTTCTTATGCCACGTATCTTTGTTCCCTCCTTTAGTTGGCCTAATCGAAGGTCTCTTCTTATCTGTGTCTTCATCCATGGCCTAATCGAAGGTTTCTTCTTCATCGTGCCTTCTCTGTGTCTTCTTCTCGAAGGTTTCTTTTTCTCCGCGTTACCTTCATGTATGCTTTTTTTTTTTTTTTTTTTTATTTTTTTTTATTGGTGTGATTTTCTGTTTGGTTTATGTTGCATTGGAAGTGTTTGGTTGTGGTTTTTCTTCTGCAATTTTGGTTACCTGGCTGCTATGTTGTTGCGTGTTTCTGGATTTCAGATCATTGAGATGTACACGCCAGGTGTTTATGGTATTTCCATGACGTTTTTTGGTGCTATTTTATTAGTTGTTAAGTACGATCTTTTGTAGAGAGAATCATGATCAAATTCAAACACCCACAGCAAATCATCAACTGATAACCAAAAAGACGATAGATGTGTGCATTCTTCGTCAAGACCTGTGAGATTCCTGTCCCTTACATGTATTATTAAATGTTCTTGATAGTTACAGATGTTATAGGGTACTGTTAATCTGTTATGCAGGTATGATTCATGCCTATCAGATGTCTAAGTGAAAGATAATGGTTTATTTTGTATATAGTCAAAGTTTATTATAACTATTGTTTGCTGGCTCATTTAAAAGAAGTACTGAAGTAGAATTAGCAATATTTTGATTTGTTAAAAAATTTGCAGGCCAATGATCATGCCAACCAAAGGGAATCCAGGTGACAGTAGAAGTAGTAGATCTTTTTCGATATATATTTATGATATTTGAATTGGTTTATATTGTGTTTATCTTGGGTGCATGGCGGGAAGCCGGGGATAAATGTTGTGGTCGGTCTTCGAATTTTACGCCGGTTGATACACGTGTTCTAGACAGGCAGGTAAGTCGACCAACATATGTTCTCCCTTTTATTCAAAATGTTTCTCATTTGAATCCTCTATTTCTTTGCCGAAGACTTTCTTCTTTGACAGAGGCGATTGGAGTTATGAACATGTATGCTGTTTCGGTGACCTCTCCTGCATTTGCCTTCTCATTTGGTCTTCTGTATGATATTTTTCCCATGATTTTTTTTTTCTTTCGTATGCAATTTTGCATGTATGTTGTCTTTTTTGATTTAGGTGTTAATGATATGGTTCTTATTTGGTTAATAAAGGCTTCTTACGTACTCATAAGACTGTGTGTAATGAATTGAGATTTAACATCAATATGTAACTATTATAGCCTATCATAACCACTGAAAATTGTGATACTTTTTAGTATATTTTTCTTCATGGTATCTGTCACATTTCTCGGGTTAACAATGCTGATTGTTCGGGTCATTGCATTTTTTTTCCTTGATGAAAATTATCTGGAATATCTAACTATCCGTTTCCAAAAAGCTAAGAGTATTTGCTTTGCTATACCATGTAGTAGAGCCTGTGACAGCGTATTTCTCTAGGTGAGCTAGGCACTTGAAATATATGTACAAAGTAGAGCCTGTGATAATTTAGATTATATAGAAATGTCAGTTCCAAGTTGTGTAGGGTGTATTGTTTTCGATGAAGTTTGAAGGAGTCATCGAAGAGTGCGAATATTTAAGTAGTCAAATTGTAAAACTGATGAACTGTATTTGTTTCTTTATGTAGAAAACATTTCGGACCTATTTATATGTCGTTTTCTTTTTCATCTTACACGCAGTTTTGATACTTCATTGGATTAGTCGTCGTGTAGTTGGCCGAATTAGATTAGTATCAACATGCCAACTTTGATCACATTTACTTTGTCAGTTATCATGCCTACAAAAAGAGTGTCCCAGGTGGAGCCAGAAGACCCACCAGAATCCCTTGAAGTGAGAATTCTAAAAGACGGATCCCATACGCAAAACAAAAGGAGAAGATGACTTGAGCTATGCTACCAGTTAGTTGATAAACATGTAAGTTACCATACACAAAACTAATGTACCTGTTGGATTTATATGTACGGTCTCGATAACTTAACGCTACTAACTGAGCTATGACCCGTAAGAGTTACACCTTGGGCAACGAACATATAATCCACTTAACTAGATTAACTGGTAATCACGAACAATTAGCAAAATAAACGGTTTTTATTATTTATACTAATTATAAATAATATGACGTTTATTGGTTACGGGTTTCAGGCTTTATATCACGTCTTGGACCTGATCTAGGTGTATTGGATTTAGGGACCCGATAGAGATTAAACAAGTGATTAGATAATGATCAACCTTATTATTTATATTATAATTAACTTCATCATTATCTAATCAGAGGTTATGGTTATCTAATAACAACTTCCTTATCATTATATAATAATGACACCAATCATTATATATACATATGATCACAACAAAATATTGTTTTGTTATATACATCTAATCCCACTAAATAAATATTGTCGCAAGAAACAAAACTAATCACCCCTTTATTAGTTTTGTGACTTTCGAAGCCCATATAGCCGCTGATCAGCCAAGGCTGCCATTGGCCTATAGGACGCCACCGGTCACTGCCGCAAGTCACACCTGGCTCGTTTCGTGTTAGTTTCTAGCACTCGTTCGTTGTACCTCGGTGTCTCAAACGGTTAATTATTAACCACTCAGGCAGATCTATCTCATAAATACTGTTTCGAGGTTTAGCCTCAAAAATAAAAGACATCATCCAAGTAAGTAGAAATAGCAATACCATTAAAAACTTACTTGAAACCTTGTTCAAACAATAAAGAAACTGAAATAATGTTTCTGGTTAAACCAGGTGCAAACAAACAATTATTTAAAGTAACTACAAGGCCAGAAGGACATGAAAGATGATACGTTCCAGTTGCAAGAACTGGTACTCTCTTCCCTTCACCAACGATGAGCTCCATGTCGCCTTGTTTTAGCTTCTTCCACTTTTCAGGCTCCTGCAAGACATTAATGATGTGGTAACCACATCCGGTATCAAAAACCCATGTGTTGCTAGAAACAGTGAAAAGTTCAATAACATAAATTAGAATACCTGAAGAAGCGCCAACACCGTTGGCCTTGTTCAATTTCAGCTTAGCCAGATATTCAGGGCAGTTGTGTTTCTAGTGCCCCGTCTTGTTGCATTCATAACAATGACGCTCTTCAGGATGTGGTGCTTTTGCAACTTGCTTATTATTGTTGGTGGCAGGTTTGGCAGCAACATTAACTTTCTTCTTGCCTTTGCCATTATAACCCCTTTTCTTGTTGTTGGGCTTTTTGACACCAGTAGATTTGACCATCAAAACTTGATTAGTTTTTTAGGTATATTCATCTTAGCCGTTTTGAGCATTCCATGAAGCTCAATCACTGTCTTTTCCTAGGCATTTATATTGAAATTCATAACGAACTGGTCGTAAGAGCTGGGGAGAGAGTTCAAGATGAAATCCGCTGTCATTTCATTTTACAGGGGATAACCAAGTTTATTGAGTTGGTCAATGTACCCTTTCATCTTAAGCACATGAGTACTAACAGATGAGCCCTCTTGCATTTTATAGCTTATGAGCTGTTTCATGGCGTCATAGCGTTCTTGTCGGGCTTGTTTCTGGAACATGTCCTTAAGTTGCTCGATCATGTCAAATGCATTCTTGTCTTCCATGTTCTTCTGGAGATCAGGAGACATAGTGGCTTGCATAAGGCAGGCTACCTCAACGGCATCCTCGTTATGCTTTTCTAGTGCCCTACGAGCAGCAGTGTTATTTTCAGGCTCGTTGGGGGGACTGGGCCATCTAGAACGTAGAGCTTCTTTGCCATCTTGAGAACGATTCTCAGATTGCGGTGCCATTAGAGAAAGTTAGTGTCATTTAGTTTTTATTTCTCAAGTATAGACTTGAGAGCAAAGGTGGAGTTGTTTTCATTAGCCATCTGTTAAATAAGCAAAATAATTTTTAATTAGTATTATCGATGTTTAATTTCCTTATTAATTAATGACCCATTTACAGTAATTATAGGGAATGAGAATCTAACTATATCAGTTACTAAAGGCAGCTGTGGCATGCAACATTAGTAAGTGGTTAGGCAGACAGACAACAAGTGTCAATTGTGAGAAATGCACAACTCTCGAGTATGAGGCGTGCTATGACAACGATTGTCTAAGCATTGATACGTTTAGCCTCATCTATGCCCACTTTCACTCTCCAGGCCGCTGTGGCATGCCAAGAGGGAAAAGTAATAGTCACCCTAAAATAGGTACGTGTGGAAGGGTCGGATGTGTCTACGAAACCCTTGCACCTTGGAGGATAAACTAGACATCAAGTGTGGTGCTGTGGCTCCCAACACTTGGAGCATAATGCGAACCATCAGTGTTGGGAGCCACAGCACCACACTTGATGTCTAGTTTATCCTCCAAGGTGCAAGGGTTTCGTAGACACATCCAACCCTTCCACACGTATCTATTTTAGGGCGACTATTACTTTTCCCTCTTGGCATGCCACAGCGGCCTGGAGAGTGAAAGTGGGCATAGATGAGACTAAACGTATCAATGCTTAGACAATCGTTGTCATAGCAGGCCTCATACTCGAGAGTTGTGTATTTCTCACAATTGACACTCGTTGTCTGTCTGCCTAACCACTTACCAATGTTGCATGCCACAGCTGCCTTTAGTAATTGATATAGTCAGATTCTCATTCCCTATAATTACTGTAAATGGGTCATTAATTAATAAGGAAATTAAACATCGATAATACTAATTAAAAATTATTTTGCTTATTTAACAGATGGCTAATGAAAACAATTCCACCTTTGCTCTCATGTCTATACTTGAGAAATAAAAACTAAATGACACTAACTTTCTCGAATGGCACCGCAATCTGAGAATTGTTCTCAAGATGGCAAAGAAGCTCTACATTCTAGATGGCCCAGTCCCCAACGAGCCTGAAAATAACACTGCTGCTGCTCGTAGGGCACTAGAAAAGCATAATGAGGATGCCGTTGAGGTAGCCTGCCTTATGCAAGCCACTATGTCTCCTGATCTCCAGAAGAACATGGAAGACAAGAATGCATTTGACATGATCGAGCAACTTAAGGACATGTTCCAGAAACAAGCCCGACAAGAACGCTATGACACCATGAAACAACTCATAAGCTGTAAAATGCAAGAGGGCACATCTGTTAGTACTCATGCGCTTAAGATGAAAGGGTACATTGACCAACTCAATAAACTTGGTTATCCCCTGCAAAATGAAATGGCAGCGGATTTCATCTTGAACTCTCTCCCCAGCTCTTACGACCAGTTCGTTATGAATTTCAATATGTATGCCTGGGAAAGACAGTGACTGAGCTTCATGGAATGCTCAAAACGGCTGAGATGAATATACCTAAAAAAACTAATCAAGTTTTGATGGTTAAATCTACTGGTGTCAAAAGGCCCAACAACAAGAAAAGGGGTTATAATGGCAAAGGCAAGAAGAAGGTTAATGTTGCTGCCAAACCTGCCACCAACAATAACAAGGAAGTTGCAAAAGCACCACCTCCTGAAGAGCGTCAGTGTTATGAATGCAACAAGATGGGGCACTGGAAATGCAACTGCCCTGAATATCTGGCTAAGCTGAAATTGAACAAGGCCAACGGTGTTGGCACTTCATTAGGTATTCTAATTTATGTTATTGAAGTTTTCACTGTTTCTAGCAACACATGGGTTTTTGATACCGGATGTGGTTACCACATCATTAATGTCTTGCAGGAGCCTGAAAAGTGGAAGAAACTAAAACAAGGCGACATGGAGCTCATCGTTTTTGATGGGAAGAGAGTACCAGTTCTTGCAACTGGAACGCATCATATTTCATGTTCTTCTTGCCTTGTAGTTACTTTAAATAATTGTTTGTTTGCACCTGGTTTAACCAGAAAAATTATTTCAGTTTCTTTATTGTTTGAACAAGGCTTCATGTATGTTTTTAATGGTATTGCTATTTCTACTTACTTGGATGATGTCTTTTTTTTTTTAGGCTAAACCTCGAAACGGTATATATGAGATAGATCTTCAAACAGACAATAACATTGATGTGCTCAAAGTGGTTTAGTAAAAACTAACTAAATTAACCTAAACTAGACACTCTAAGTTTTAAATTTATAATCTAAGACTCTCTAAACCTAAACCACACAACCGGCAAGTGTACCGGTCAGTGCAGTACAGCTAAAGTAAGTCCGAGTATCGAACCCACGAGACTCTACTGGAAAACGTAAACTAGACTCGATTACTTATCCTAAATACTGACTTAATAACGTTTTATTGCTTAAAGGGGGGCTTTTCTAATGAACTAATGCAAATAAGTAAAATAAAACTTAAAATAACTAAAGATACAAGCTGGAAACTGGAGTTCGGATCAGGTGATGGGTAGGCACTACCTAGGCTAGAATCCTACACATGAATGATAAAGCTTCTAATGGCTATGGAACTGGTGTGGAACCGGGATCTTAAAATACTAAACATCAAGAATAAACTAGACACCCTCGACCCTTCTCAAGGGGAAACCCTAGAATATTGTTGTGCTGTTAAACCACCGGTTGAGAGGTTACCCTCACAGGCTTACCTACTCGAATCTTAAAGTACCCGCTAGACAGTCTACCTCACAGCGCGAAAGTCACAGTACACCCTAAAGTGCAAGGGGTAACTACAATATTTCTGATAAGACTTGGCCTACAAGGAATGCTAGGGAAACTAGGAAGATCTTCTCACAAAGCCTCTAGAACTAGCAATTTAACACCCTAGACAGACCAACAATCTCGCACCTCACAGCTATTGAGAATTGGTAGAACACTTAGAATTATCTAACTAACAATTACAACTCCTATGGATAACCTGCAGAATTAACCATAAACTAGTCGCTAACACTCAGTCCGCAACCTAACCCGCATTCATACATGAAAGACATTCACAAAAACGCAAGTGGAGTTTATAAAAATTAATTAAATAAAACTAAATACGCATACACATCAAACCAGAAAATAAAAAGTTCTTTACTTTAAAATTCAACCCACAACCAAAAGTTCCAAGACCAAAAGAAAATAAATCAAACATGTGCAATCATCTTTAACCTAGGTAGCGAAAAGGTCTAGCCAATAAAAGTCATGATAAAATCAAAACAATAAAAGCCAGTTAAATTCATGGTGTTCACTACGGGTTTGAATAAAATAAATAATAATAAATAAATTAGAACCGACCCGTGCTGACACCTATGCTTCAATCCTTGAGCTTCAAAATAATATTGCTTCTTTCAAAAATCTTCGGCTCCCCCACCAAGAAATAATGATCACTGATGTCTTGATATAATTGTGACGCCTCCAAAGATAAATTCGCTACTCTCTGTTCAATCCCCTCTAATGTGCCGCTCGTCCCTTCATTTATAATTGTTCTCATATTAATAATGGAGCCCTCCATAATATTGGGTTTGGGCCCAAAAGGCTCGTGACTTTTCTAAGTCACCTTTTCATATTGTTTTTCTTGACTTTATTATTATTATTATTATTATTATTATTATTATTATTATTATTATTATTATTATTATTATTATATATATAGTACTACAACCTTCTATTCTCGTCTTGATCAAAGTTGCTCGTTTACGCTCCAACGTCTACACGAAAACCTACCAAATAAAAATAAAATAGATAAATACTAAAAAAGACCCAAAACTAATACAAATCTACAAAAACCTATACTAAATAAAATAGACCGGTACAAGCCTAAAACTAATAAAAACACTATCTAAACGACTCAAAAATTACACAAACTTTACACTGGAAATAGATGTATTTTACAATACATCAAATATCCCCACACTTATCTCTTTTTCATCCCTGAAAAAGAATTATGCTATGGAATCACAGTTAGGTTTACATCCAGTTTCAAAACATAGGTTACTTAATTAATAATCTACTAACGTGTTGATTGCGATTGCAGGTATATTGATCCTCTTAAACCCACACCGGTTTCTAAGCCCCTTTTTATTTATGTCTAGTTCATGTTGATTGGTCTATCTAGGGTCTCACTCGAAGGAAGCCACGGTTCCTCCTAATCGCGCCTCAAGCTTATGAAACTAAAGGAACGACCAATTGACCATTTCCCAACCGTCTTATGTAGAAAACCAAGAGAATTTAAAATCACTTTTTTTTTTGGCATACTTAACTCAGAGGGTGTGACCAATCCAAGTCGCTATCCCAGTGGCCAGACACCTTAAGCTTCAGCATTTTTTTTTCATCTCAGCATACTTAACTCAGAGGGTGTGACCAATCCAAGTCGCTATCCCAGTGGCCAGGCACCTTAAGCTTCAGCATTTTTGCTTTGATTTCTAATTTTTTTATAGTGATTAGAAATTCTAACGGTTTTCTACTTATAACGGTGCTTCTTATACTATTTTTGACGGTTTCGGTCTCCCCGTTTCTCCTAGATGAGAACCCACAAAATAGCCTAACATAATTAATTTATTACTTTTCAAAGGAAACCTTTCTACCGGCCGAGCCTACCCACATATCCCAAATCAGACACGTTTTCAATCAATTTTAATCTCTTATTATACATACTATTTGAAAACCGGACACCTAACTTTACCTATCATTTTCCATATTTTATATAATGCAAACTTCAAAATCAGGGACATTTTTTTTATTTTATTTTTTTTCGATTTTTTTATTTTTTATTTTTTTGATTTTTTTTTTGGACTCAAAACGACTCTATATACAGACTAGACAACAGTTTCCCATCCCCACACTTAAACTCTACATTGCCCTCAATGTAGGAATAGAAAACGACTCAAAACAAAAAAATAAGTTCCGAATACAAAAATAAAAAGATAAGGGCAGATTGGAAAGGACTTAGCTGGTTAAATAATGCGTAAGCTCCAAAAACTCTAGTCCAATCCAGCTCGATCGTATATCATTTCATTCGCGATCGGCTCTGACACAATGGTAAACTCTGGGCTTGCCTTGACAAATGTTAAACAGCTCCGGAATCACCCGAATGGAGATTGAGTACGGGCGGTGCAATCCAATCCTGCGCAAAAAGAAACAAACAAAACCCGAGCATAATACCGACTCATACATAAATAAACGACTCAATACAAAAATAAAAACCGACGACAAAGAAAAGAAAAAAAACTCATAAATAAATAGATAAATATTTACAAACTCTACAAAGCCTCCCCACACTTAAACTTAATCAGGGGGCTTCTCTTTTATCTGGACCCGATCCAACCCGTTTAATTCCACCCGGTCCTTATTAATTAACAAAATTATATCAGTGGAATTGAGAAAGATTTTATCGAATTTAAACGGGTCGGGCCACCAATATTTAAATTTACCTGGACCAAACCTGATTCTTGGCATGTAATGCGGGGACTTGTTGTTCCTACAACACCTAGCTCTCAGCTTGTGCCGGTCCACGTGCCTCTTCGCCTTCTCCCGTGATTTTGGGTGATCAAGTGGCACTCTATCTTCTAAAGTCTTCACGGGCCAGCAGTGGTGCTCTTCCTCTTCAACCACTTCTTCTTCAACTTCCTTTGGTGAATCTTTGATTTTCATAGTTGGGTCCCCTTCCAATAACGCCTCTAAGATGTCGAGGTCACTTACTGGGTCAAAATCTCTATCTGCTTCTGGAATCGGCAAATCACCCAACTCGTCACCAAACTCTGCCTCCCATGATGGTTCATTACTTACCTCATCTTCAGCCATCACTACTTCCTCATCTGTTTCTTCTCCATCAGAGTCACTCCCGAAATCATATATAGTAACTTGTGGCACCGGAGGTGGGACTTCAACGTCCATTTTCGTCTCCGGCACTAATTGTGATTCAGGGGGAGCGCTACAAACTGGGTGCAGATAAACTGTTTCCATCTCCACGGGAGGCGGCTTTGTTCCTGGGGGAAGTGGGATTAACGGGCCGGAGCCAACATGATGACCAACTAAGTTCCCATTTTTATCATAGCAAGGAACCTTTAGAACTATGAGACTTGGTCTATTTAGACGCTCGATTATGGCCTTACGTTCCCTATCTCGCTCTTCCCTGTATGATCTAAGCCATTCATCAAATTCCACTTTTGTGTTCAGTTCAGTCCAATGATGCTGCAGGAAATATGGCGTGGTATACGTATTCGCACGATAACCTGGGGAATAACTTGATGCATTTGGGCATTTCACGGTAAAATGGGGTCCTCCACAGATCTCGCACATGATTAATACAAAAAATATTAATATAATTATATAACAAAAATAAAAGACAGACTCAAAACAAACAAGTAGCACGGATATAGCAGATAAGTGTAATCGAAGCTAATAAACGCAATCGCCTAAGAGTCCCCGGCAACGGCGCCAAAAACTTGATGTGCTCAAAGTGGTTTAGTAAAAACTAACTAAATTAACCTAAACTAGACACTCTAAGTTTTAAATTTATAATCTAAGACTCTCTAAACCTAAACCACACAACCGGCAAGTGTACCGGTCAGTGCAGTACAGCTAAAGTAAGTCCGAGTATCGAACCCACGAGACTCTACTGGAAAACGTAAACTAGACTCGATTACTTATCCTAAATACTGACTTAATAACGTTTTATTGCTTAAAGGGGGGCTTTTCTAATGAACTAATGCAAATAAGTAAAATAAAACTTAAAATAACTAAAGATACAAGCTGGAAACTGGAGTTCGGATCAGGTGATGGGTAGGCACTACCTAGGCTAGAATCCTACACATGAATGATAAAGCTTCTAATGGCTATGGAACTGGTGTGGAACCGGGATCTTAAAATACTAAACATCAAGAATAAACTAGACACCCTCGACCCTTCTCAAGGGGAAACCCTAGAATATTGTTGTGCTGTTAAACCACCGGTTGAGAGGTTACCCTCACAGGCTTACCTACTCGAATCTTAAAGTACCCGCTAGACAGTCTACCTCACAGCGCGAAAGTCACAGTACACCCTAAAGTGCAAGGGGTAACTACAATATTTCTGATAAGACTTGGCCTACAAGGAATGCTAGGGAAACTAGGAAGATCTTCTCACAAAGCCTCTAGAACTAGCAATTTAACACCCTAGACAGACCAACAATCTCGCACCTCACAGCTATTGAGAATTGGTAGAACACTTAGAATTATCTAACTAACAATTACAACTCCTATGGATAACCTGCAGAATTAACCATAAACTAGTCGCTAACACTCAGTCCGCAACCTAACCCGCATTCATACATGAAAGACATTCACAAAAACGCAAGTGGAGTTTATAAAAATTAATTAAATAAAACTAAATACGCATACACATCAAACCAGAAAATAAAAAGTTCTTTACTTTAAAATTCAACCCATAACCAAAAGTTCCAAGACCAAAAGAAAATAAATCAAACATGTGCAATCATCTTTAACCTAGGTAGCGAAAAGGTCTAGCCAATAAAAGTCATGATAAAATCAAAACAATAAAAGCCAGTTAAATTCATGGTGTTCACTACGGGTTTGAATAAAATAAATAATAATAAATAAATTAGAACCGACCCGTGCTGACACCTATGCTTCAATCCTTGAGCTTCAAAATAATATTGCTTCTTTCAAAAATCTTCGGCTCCCCCACCAAGAAATAATGATCACTGATGTCTTGATATAATTGTGACGCCTCCAAAGATAAATTCGCTACTCTCTGTTCAATCCCCTCTAATGTGCCGCTCGTCCCTTCATTTATAATTGTTCTCATATTAATAATGGAGCCCTCCATAATATTGGGTTTGGGCCCAAAAGGCTCGTGACTTTTCTAAGTCACCTTTTCATATTGTTTTTCTTGACTTTATTATTATTATTATTATTATTATTATTATTATTATTATTATTATTATTATTATTATTATTATATAGTACTAGAACCTTCTATTCTCGTCTTGATCAAAGTTGCTCGTTTACGCTCCAACGTCTACACGAAAACATACCAAATAAAAATAAAATAGATAAATACTAAAAAAGACCCAAAACTAATACAAATCTATAAAAACCTATACTAAATAAAATAGACCGGTACAAGCCTAAAACTAATAAAAACACTATCTAAACGACTCAAAAATTACACAAACTTTACACTGGAAATAGATGTATTTTACAATACATCAAACATATATAATCTTTCTAAACGTAACAAAGCTGGCAGTAATGAAACATTTCTATGGCATTGTAGACTTGGCCACATAAGTAAGGCACACATAAAATGGCTCCAATCCGAGGGGATTCTTGAATCCACTGGACAGGACTCCTTTAATGATTGCGAGTCTTGCTTTGCTGGCAAACTCACCAAAGATTCCTTCACCCATGTTGGTGAACGAGCCAATGGTCTACTAGGACTCATACACACTGATGTATGTGGCCCTTTTAAAACTATGACTAGAAATCATGAAAGATACTTCGTCACATTTATCGACGATTATAGTCGATATGCTTATGTCTATCTCATGAAGCATAAGCATGAAACTTTTGACAAGTTCAAAGAGTTTCAAAACGAAGTTGAAGACCAGCTCAGTAGAACGATAAAGATACTTAGATCAGATAGAGGTGGAGAATACCTCAACTTAGAGTTCCTTAATCATCTAAAAGAGCGTGGAATAATTTCACAGCCCACTCCACCTAGCTTAATGGCGTGAGTGAGAGGAGAAATCGAACCCTACTTAATATGGTTCGATTGATGATGTGTAGGACTAACCTGCCTCATTCCTTTTGGGGTCATGCTCTTATGACCGCCGCCCGCCTAGTTAATTTGGCTCCGACTAAGAAGGTAAACAAAACTCCATATGAGATATGGCATGGGCGTGAACCCAATTTGGAATACCTAAGAGTATGGGGATCTAATGCTTATATCACCAGCGATTCTGATGATAAGATCGATCCTCGAGGCGAAAAAGTTATTTTCGTCGGATACTATAATAGAAGCGGATATCTTTTCTAACATCCTGATGCAAATACTATTTCCATCAAAAGGAATGGAAAGTTTCTCGAGGAAGAACTTCTTAATCGAGGAACTGGAAACAATATTGTGGATCTTGAAGAAATTCGAGAACCACAAACAACCGCTGATGAAGTCGGAACGTCTGATCAACAAGAAATTGTTGCTGATGAATCAGACATAAATACAAGCATTCGCAGAAGTAGCAGGATTCGAAAAGAGCCTGAAAGATACCTCTGGCATCTTGATAGTTCCGAAGTCCTGGTAGTAGCTGAGTCTAATGATGAACCTACTAGCTACAAATCTGCTATCTCAGATCCCGAATCTGCGAAATGGCTGGAAGCCATGAATGCTGAGATGCAATCTATGCGTGACAATCAAGTCTGGGACTTGGTTGAGCTACCCCCGAATCTCGGGCAGTAGGGAGCAAATGGGTTTTCAAGAAGAAAACGACATGCATGGAAATATACACACATATAAAGCACGACTAGTTGCGAAAGGTTTCACTCAAACTCAGGGTATTGACTATGATGAGACCTTCTTGCCCGTTGCTATGATCAAATCGATCAGGTTATTGCTTGCCATAGCCGCGTACTATCAAAGTTTAAAAGAACGGAAACGCGCCTCGAGGCGTTTTCCCTTCGCCTCACGAGGCGTAAGCCTCGAGGTGAACCGAGGCGTAAGCCCGGGGCGGAATTAAAAAATTAAATAAATAATTATATATCTTTCAAAAAATAAAATGCTAACTAATTTCATCATCAAATTCATCAAAAACATAAAAAACACACATAAAACAGACATAAAATGTCACAAAAAATCGAAAACATAAAAAATATACCTGAAAACCCCCTGAGGTGCATCTGAGGCGCATCTGAGGCGCAACTTTTCATAACGCCTCAGTTTTGTGAGGCGCATACTACTGTTCAAACACCTGAGGCGCCGCCTCAGAAGCGTTTTCAGACCAAATCGCATTGAGGCGCGCCTCGAGGCGCACGCCTCAAGCGTTTTTTTAAACCATGCGTACTATGACTACGAGATATGGCAAATGGATGTCAAAACCGCTTTTCTTAATGGACATCTCTCTGAAGATGTTTATATGGTTTAGCCTGACGGTTTTGTTGATCCAAAATATCCTAATAGGGTGTGCAAACTAAATAAGTCCATTTATGGACTTAAACAGGCATCTCGTAGCTGGAGTCTTCATTTTGACCAAAAGATCAAAGAATTTGGTTTTCTCAAAAATGAAGATGAGCCTTGTGTTTACAGAAAGGCTAGTGGAAGCACTATATCATTCCTCATCCTGTATGTTGATGATATACTGATAATTGGAAACAACATCCTATGCTTAATGAAGTTAAACACTATTTGGGAAATTGTTTCGCAATGAAAGATCTTGGAGAAGCAGCTTACATTCTAGGAATCAAGATCTATAGGGATAGATCTAAGCGGCTTCTAGGGCTAAGTCAAAGTACATATATAGACAAAATGATGACACGCTTTAAGTTGGAAAACTCCAAGAAAGGATGTGTTCCTATGACTAAAGGTACTATCTTGAACAAATCGCAATCTCCTTCAACGGACATTGATATTAAGCGAATGGAAGCAATTCCATATGCTTCTGCGATTGGTTCTATCATGTATACTATGTTATGCACTAGACCTGACGTCTCGTATGCTTTAAGCATGACTAGTCGTTATCAGCAAAGTCCTGGCATAGCCCATTGGACTGCAGTCAAGACCATTCTAAAGTATCTGAGAAGAACTAAAGATATGTTCTCAGTATTTGGAGGAGTGGTAGAAGAGCTCACTGTAAGATGTTACACTGACACCAGTTTTCAAAGTGACCGAGATGATTCTCGCTCACAATCAGGTTTTGTATTCACTCTTAATGGAGGAGCTATCTCATGGAAAAGCTCCAAACATAGTGTTGTGGCGGATTCAACTACCGAATCCGAGTATATAGCCGCATCAGATGCTGCAAAGGAAGCTGCTTGGATGAAGAAATTCGTAGCCGACCTCGATGTGGTTCCAAGCATTCGGAAACCCATCGAGATATTTTGTGATAACACAGGTGCTATAGCTCAAGCCAAAGAGCCCATTCTAAGAAAATTCCACTATATAAGGGAAATTGTGGAACGTGGAGACATCGTGATAAGCAAAGTAAACACAAATCAAAACCTAGCAGACCCGTTTACTAAGCCCATGACTCAGGACAAGCATGATCAGCACAGGGATGCTATTGGGCTTAGATTAGCTAGCCATATGTTTTGATTTAGTATTTGGATGTACGAACGTTTAAACAGTTATACTTTTGAATTCGTTTTATTTACTAGTTAAATATAATTCTGAATCTTATAACTGTGTTCGATTTTAATACGTTTAATCCATGAATATATATTCTAAATTATCCGTAGTCGATCAGACTCGTGGGAGCGACTCTGAATTAAGACTATTCTGAATTTGGACTCAAGTAGTTAACTTCAAGTTCACAGACCTCATTGTGAATGACGTTGGATGTAACTCGCTTCAAATCATCTTCATGGATCTTTGTCATCAGATGTTTTGATATTGGTATACTCATTTAGTATCCTCTGACCTGAAATGCATATTAGAACTTTCGTTTACCAAGGATTATTCTTTGATTACTGTCAACCGCTGTCGCGTAACTGCCAGTCATAACGGCTTTAATTGGGAATAGTTCTGAAGTTCAGTGGGAGTTGTATGTAGTCGATAAGGGATTCTGTACTCTTACATAATATATGTAACAGTTAGACATCGTGGCACCCTCGTTGATTCAAACAGGTGATGTGTAAGGCCTTACCCAAACTAACTGTGTGTGTGATTGGATCACTATGAATCTTGATCGAGAACAATAATAATTGAACACCATATGAGAATGAACTTAATCCATGTCTCATTGATTCAATTGATGTCTTTTACGGAAAGGATGGATGACAACGATTGCCATAAGTCTATTGTCTTGTCTAAAACAAGATGTTTTGGTTAATGAATTTAAAGTGTCATACCTTGTTGGGGGCAACCATGTGCAGCTAGAGCACCGCTGACTGTCTGCGTTGAGAATTTTATCGAAGGCCGTCCAAGTGGGAGATTGTTGGATTTATATGTACGGTCTCGATAACTTAACGCTACTAACTGAGCTGTGACCCGTAAGAGTTACACCTTGGGCAACGGACATATAATCCACTTAACTAGATTAACTGGTAATCATGAACAATTAGCGAAATAAACGGTTTTTATTATTTATACTAATTATAAATAATATGACGTTTATTGGTTACGGGTTTCGGGCTTTATATCACGTCTTGGACTTGATCTAGGTGTATTGGATTTAAGGACCCGATAGAGATTAAACAAGTGATTAGATAATGATCAACCTGGGTTGGGTTATTCTACAAAGGCTACAAAAAATGAGAAGGGTGAGAAGCCACTAGAAAATGACATGTGTCCAAAGGATTAACAAGTGGGAGGGGTAATTTTGTCAAAAACATATGCATATGCAAGTCACATGCCATTTTCACATTCATTTTTAAATGCCCATAACTTTTTTATACGTCATCTTTTTTTAAAAAAAAATTACACCATAAAATTGAGCGTCTTTTTATCTTTAATATGAGTACCACATTGTTATACTTTTGAAAAAAAAAATTCAAAACCCACTTGTGTAAGACACAATAGGGTGTAAAACACAATGAACACCAATTAAATATAAGGTATAAAACACAATCAAGAGTCTAGTAAAACACAATGGACGACATACTAAAGACACAATGAATAGAAGACTAAAACACAATGAATACTTTTGAAAAAAAAATTGAAAACCCAGTTGCGTAAGACACAATGGATGACATACGAAAGACACAATGAATAGAAGACTAAAACACAATGAATAGTTTTGAAAAAAAAAGTTAAAAACACAATCGTGTAAAACACAATGGACGACATAATAATGATACAATGAACAGAAGATTAAAACACAATGAATACTTTTGGAAAAAAAAGTTGAAAACCCAGTTGCGTAAGACACAATGGAGATAACGTAAAACACAATGAGTACCAATTAAATATGCAATGAACAATAGGGTATAAAACACAATGAACAGAAGACTAAAACATAATGAATAATAGACTTAAACATAATGAACAACATAGTAAAACACAATGTACACCTAAATACAAACCTCATTTACGTAAAACACAATGAAAAGCATACTAAAAACACAATGGACAAAGTTAAATCATGTGTACACTAAAAAAACATAAATAACATATTTATAAAGCACACATGCATACTATAACACAATGAACGAGCAGAAGACACAACGGAGAAGAAAACCCATTTAGCATGAATTTTTTTTTTCAGTTTTAATATAGCAATGTGGTACTCATATTAAAGATAAAAAAATGCTCGTTAATACGGTGAAATTTTTTTGAAAAAAAAATGTCGTATGAAAAAGTTATAGATGTTTTAAAATGATGGGGGGAATTGACATGTACATTGCATGTGGAGAGAGAAAGTCAACAAATGTGGTTTTCCTTTTATGCCCTTCCTCTAATTCATTATTTATTTTTTTCAAACAAACTAATCTCAACCCTTCAAATATATGATCAATGGATCACAATCCTTCTCACCCTTCCTAGAAAAAGTGTCTTGTGTATTTGATTCTAACCCTGATCAACCTTATTATTTATATTATAATTAACTTCATCATAAACTAATCAGAGGTTATGGTTATCTAATAACAACTTCCTTATCATTATATAATAATGACACCAATCATTATATATACATATTATCACAGCAAAATATTGTTTTGTTATATACATCTAATCCCACTAAATAATATTGTCGCAAGAAACAAAACTAATCACCCCTTAATTAGTTTTGTGACTTTCGAAGCCCATATAGCCGCTGATCAGCCAAGGCTGCCACCGGCTTATCGGACGCCACCGGTCACTGCCGCAAGTCACACCTGGCTTGTTTCGTGTTAATTTCTAGCACTCATTTGTTGTACCTCGGTGTCTCAAACGGTTAATTATTAACCACCCAGGTATATCTATCTCATTGGTAGGTTAATAATATTTAGTACCGTGTTTGTATGTTTTGTAACCAGATCCTGTTCGGTTAGTTTTGGTGTTAAAATTTTATAAATATTCCGCTGCGTTTGTTAATTATATGTTTAATTAATAACAAATATATCAAACCCGTTTTGATAAAAAGTAAAGTTGACACCACTGAATCCCAACAGTACCACCGTAATGTTAACAAACAAACTCATGTTTTTATTGACCGAAAAGTTGCTGAATCCAGCCCACACCCACCCCGTTTCATGCCCGGTAGTATACTGTTTTTGGATATTTTGTCACATTGCTGGAATGTTACTACTGTATTATTTATGATTAAGTTTGGGGGAATGTTTCAATGTAACATCAAACAGTTGCTTCTTAGTTACTCTCCCATAGCTCTTAAGGTTAAGATCTCATAGATTTTAAACATGCTCCATAAAATTGTAGATTATTAATTTATAGATAGTTAATAGCACTCTAAATTAATAATAGAGCGAGCTTCAATATGCTTTTACATGGGGTCAAAATTATTTAAGGATTTTGTGGTCCTTATAGTTTATCTATTAAGTAAAATCAAGTCAACATCTCAAAAGAAGAGACCTAAAGAAATAAGTAAATAAATTTTTTACTAATTTACCATTTTAATTTAGTAATCATTATAGAACCAGATTAGAGTTGATAAACCTTCACCAGTTAGTGTTCATGTTGTAAGATGCTTTAACTGTGTTTGCATCAGGGAGGCCGCAATGAAGCAGTTGTAGATGATAATAGAAGGAAGACTAACAAACGCATTTTGCTGATGCATAGAAATATAGGCTCAACAGGGAAACACAAGAACCAAACGTGGCTTTTTGTGATAGAGCCTTTTATGGAATGTGTAAATCATGAAGCCTGTGACAAAATGTTACTAAAAATGCTTTACATATATGTATTGTATGGCTTGAAAATATAGAGATCTATAATGCCACCGGCTATAAGCAAAAGCACAAACGCGCGGCGCATAGCTAAAATCTAGTAGATAACTAAGAATAATCTATAAATAACAGCCAAGTTCGTAGATCTATTTAGCTCACGTAGTTTTAACCATTTGTATATTATTTAACTAGATTATCCCGGGTGCTTTCCGATATAGACAAATATATTATTAAGTGATAAAATGTATGTACCGTAAAACGAATATGTCGTTTTTTAGGAAAAGTTTTTTTTGTTGAAAGGATCAATATTCAATAACTCATAAAACCTACTTCTAATTCTAAGTGTGCACATCTTGCTCGAGTAAAGTCTCTTTAAAACTTTGTTACTTCCTCACGACATTTTAAACGTGTGATGTGAACCTGGAAAAAAAATCAACAAAATTGGTATCAAATGACATGTCATGATGATGATTGATTTAAGAGCCTTGCATGGTTGGGTGATTAATTATACTTATTAGCTAGAAATTTACCTGGTGTGTCAGAATTATAGGCTAAATTTAACCGGCTTAGCGATCTTCGTAATCAATATTTCTAGCAACACCAATCAAAATACAAAAAAACTATATTCTTACCAAACTAATGACATATGTGAATATATAGGGTATAGATAACGTACAAATGAACCTAAAGGTGAGAAGCGTAGGAAGCAATCTCAGCCATTAGATTAACAAGATAGCTGGATGGTGATTAAAAACCCTAATCATACTTGGGTCAAACTAACCAAGGGTAAATTAGGAAAAAACATCTATTTTTTTTTCAAATCGTAAAAACAGAATCAAAATAACGAAAATCAAAACATAATTTTTCATAGATTGAGATCGATTAAACCAATCTGAATGATTACACAATCAAAATACAGAAAGCATACATCGAATACATTCATTATGAGTAATTGAAAATAAAAAATAAGAAAAACAGAGTATTATAATTATACAATAAATCAGTCAAAAATCATATGAATCAACATTAAAAACGAACATATTATTTGTCAGAAGCACTCGATTTTGATTCTAGAAGAAGAATTAAAGATAAAAATAGGTTATAAAACAGTTGCAGGCGAAGAAGAAGATGACTATGATAACAGGGATCTTTAAACGCACTCATTATATAATAATCCATTTTTGGACGCACTCATTAAAAAATTTGGACGCAATCATTGAAAATTTGGACGCACTCATTAAAAAATTTGGACACACTCATTGAAAATTTGGACGCACCCATTAAACGCACGTACCTCCAACCACAATATTTTTAGACACACGTACCTCCAATCCCTAAATTTAGACGCATCCCTAAGCATTTGTTCATTTTCAACTTAAACGCACGTATCTCCAACCCCAAAAATTTTAGACGCACGTACTGCCATTATGCTCAAAGGTACCTTGCTTCTTTCATCTTTTTAAATTGCAAACATCTGTTTTGTAATTGAACTAGTGAGTAAATAAACAAATTGCAACATAACTAAAACTACTGCAAAAAAGGTTCTAACTGGTTTCATTGTCGTAAAAAAAAGTGATTGATTTGGTAAAAATAGATGAAGACGATCACATATTGCTAGTTCATGATTGTTATCCAATGAAAGCACAAGGTAATGACTATAATAAATATCTTGCGGTTCATGGCTACATCCTTAACTCCACTGTTGGCCTTTATGTCCTGCTGGATGTTAAATTTGTGTGAGAGTATCTGGTGTTGAAGGTTGTATAAGTTTAAAGCATACACCATCTGAACTTTCAGTCTTGGGGCTGGATGGGTGTTTCTTGAGTACGATATGCGCAGGGGAATAATCATATAATCTTGGTTTAAAAAAGCGCGCTTGGGGCGCGCTTTAAACGTTTGGGGTGCGGGGCGTTTAGGAGAACGTTTTTTTTTTTTTTTTTTTTTTTTTTTTTTTTTTTTTTTGCCAAAAAGCGCTGAACTACATGACGCGCCGCCTCCAGCGCTTGAGGCGCGCGCTACAATAGCGCCTCAGCCCCAAAAACCCTTTTAAACTGCTTTATTTGGCCCATTACAGTAGTACCTCGTCGTTTTTATGTTTTGAATATGCTTTTTAAGTGTTCAAGGGTGTTTTATAATCATGTTTTTGTGCTTATGATTGATTAATATGTAGAAAATGTCATATTGCCATATATAAATATTTTTTTATAATTTTTTTAATACTAGGCGCCTCACATACATGAAGCTCTCGCCTCGCGCTTTAAGCCCCACGCTTCGGATTTTGGACCCAAAACGCCCCGGAGCGCCTCGCGCTTTTTTAAGCCAAGCATATAATCCCACTACCACGGGCTACAAAAATTGGGCGTCGAATGCTGGTCATACTTTTATTTAGGACCAACACAAGGTAAATGATCTTGGTAATAGATATGGCTTGACATGTTCATAACTTGCATAACGTGGCAGATTCACAATTTAGCGTTTGCATAACTTGCAACATAGTATTCACATTATTTGTTTGTATCATATCCTGGGTTTTAAAAAGTGCTAGGCGCATAAAAGCGACAAGGTCTAAGCGCATCGCGCGAGGCGCAAAGCGCAAAAAGCGTGGGATTTTCGTACCCGAAGCGCACAATAATTATATAATTTTTTTTATACATCCCATATATATTCCATGAGTTTTTAACTGTTGGGAATCATGGTATCATATACGAAGTGGAAGCGGTTTCTATTATTATTTAAAATTAAAACGAATATATATATATATATATATATATAAATATATATATTTGCGATTTATATATATAAATAATAATAATAATTTTATTAATCCAATTAACAAAATATTCCCAATCAGGATCTCGGTTAAACGCGTATAAACAAATAAATAAGAAACAACTATAGAGAGTTTAGTAATCAACCTTTGACGACTACACCGGAATTGTAACACGTGGGTTACAACGAATCCTCGCTAGTTGGAAGTTCACACCCGAGCACTGGCCTACCGAGAGCAACACTTTGCAAGTGGGAGGCAGCCTATGGTGGTGGTTTGCGGCGGATAGGGGGCGGCCCTAAGGGGTGGCGGCCAAGAACCCTTTCTTGGGGAGGAAGGAGTTGTTTTGTTAAAAAGTGTCCTTAGGGTTTACACCTTGATCCCTTTTTATAAAACACAAACTTACACTAAGCCCCCTTGCATATTACTATAATATTCCTTAATATTAATCCAATTAATATTAAGTCCCTCAAGTCCTAAACTATTATTATTATTTCACAAATAATAATCCACCTACTCATGAACTTATCTGATTATTGTACCAACGTGTAACTCTTCGGATCGTACCGGGTCGGGTTACGTTGACCTCGACTTTTAATTACATCAGACATATTATATATATCCAACAATCTCCCACTTGGACGATTTTAAATAAATGAGTCAATGTGTGCAGAGTTGGACGCCTAGCTGCATCGCACTGCACCCAACACAGTATGACACTTTACAGTCGTCAACTACTTCTTTGTGTTCAAGTAACGCTTTACTTAACCAAATACTATAGCCCTGATAATTCTATCAATAAGTCCCTTCTGTATAGACATCCGTTGATCATACGACATGGATCATTCATTCTTATAGTGATCAACCATTCTCTATTCTCGTCTCTAATTCAAAATGGTCTAACGAACTACCTTAGCCCGAGCGTGGCCACGCGTTTATATCAGTTTGAGTTTATGAGGGTGCCAGAATGTTTAGACTTCTAATCCTATAGAAGTACAAAATTCCATCAGCGTCATACAACTCCCACTTAATCTTGGATTTCTCCCAACGCGACCCTTATTGCTACCCATGTTTCAGGATAGTGTTAGATAACATCAAAGATAGTCCTTGATCAATGTAGTTTAATATGCGCCTTAGGAAAAAGGACAGATTGAACATATCAATATCAAAACATCTCATGACATAGATCCATGGAGATCGTTTTGAAGCGAGTTACATCCAATATCATTCTCTAATGATATTTGTGAATTATGATCCTCAAACCCTTGAGCTATTCATCTCATGAATACAACCATCTCAATTCACAATAGTCTTACATTCAAATTCATTCGCATGTAATTTGATCGACTACGGATATTTAGAATACTCTTATTCAAGGATTTAAACATACAAATTAGGGGTGTGCATGGGTCGGTTTGGTTCGGTTTTTACCATTAACCATAACCATAACCAAACTTCGGTTATGGTTAATCGGTTATGAATTCGGTTATGGTTATTTTGGTTATTAACCACAAACTTCAACTAAAACTAACTTTCGACTAAAGTTTAAAAATTAAATCGCATGGGTCTACAAAATAAAAAAAAATGGAACCTTCGATGATGGACTTAGCTTAAGCTTTTAATAAGATATTTCTAGACAATAAAAAAACTTACCTAAGCCTAAGTTTAATTCTTTATTAAAATAAAGGTCACGTACATCAAGATCGTTTTGTTACTAGCATACTTTTAATTCTTTATTAAAATAAATGTCACATACATCAAGATCGTTTTGTTACTAGCATACTTTTATCTTAGTTATAAACCTCTACATGTAAAACATAAACCTATTACATAGACTTAAAACTAGAAGTTCGGTTCGGTTAAAGAAACTTCATAACCATAACCATTGGTTATGTCGGTTATTGGTTAAAATCGGTTTGGTTATGTCAGTTATGGTTCGGTTATTGGTTATGGCGGTTAATTTTGCTCACCCCTAATACAAATAATGAACACAGTCACTAAATATTTAAACTTGCATTTAACCCATTAAATCAAATAAATATTCCATGTAACTGTTATAGTTCAAAATAAAACACCAATACTAATTACAGATCATGCCCACTATCTAGCAACTCTAAGCCCTATCTTTCCAGCATGCTCCTCATGTTTAGCTTGAGGTAAAAGCTTAGTAAAGGGGTCAACCAGATTTAGATCTGTATGAACTTTGTTTATCATGATGTCTCCACGCTCTACTATCTCTCTAATATAGTGGAATTTCCTGAGTATATGCCTTGTGGTCTGATGTGACCTTGGTTCCTTTGCAAGAGTAATGGCACCAGTGTTGTCACACAGTATCTCGATTGGTTTCTTTATGCTAGGCACAACATCGAGATCAGTAATGAACTTCTTCATCCAGGTAGCCTCCTTTATAGCATCCGATGCATCATTGTATTCTGATTCACAGGTGGATTGAGCAACCATACTTTGCTTAGAGCTCTTCCAAGTAATAGCCCCACCATTCAGAATGAAAACATATCCCGTTTGTGATCTTGAGTCATCACGATCAGTCTGAAAGCTTGCATCAGTATAACACTTAATTGACAGCTCCTCATCCAGTCCTCCATATATTAAGAACATGTCCTTAGTCCTTCTCAAGTACTTAAGAATGTTCTTCACTGCAGCCTACTGACTCTCTCCTGGATTCTGTTGATATCTACTCGTCATGCTAAGAGCATACGAGACATAAGGTCTAGTACATAACATGACATACATGATGGAACCAATCGCAGAAGCATGTGCAGCACCTTCCATTTTCTTCTTTTCCTCTTCAGTGTTTGCACACTGCTTGTTATTAAGAATGGTTCCATGTGCCATGGGCAAGAGCCCCCTTTTAGAGTCTTGCATTGAGAAGCGTCGTAAGACCTTATCAATATATGTACTTTGACTCAAACCCAATAACTGCTTTGATCTATCTCTATAAATCTTTATTCTCAGAATATAAGCGGCTTCACCAAGATCTTTCATTGCGAAACATTTACCCAACCAGGTCTTAACATCTTTAAGCATAGGGATATTGTTTCCAATGATTAGTATGCCATCTACATACAGTATAAGAAAAGTGTAGCTCCCACTAGATTTCTTGTAAACACACGGTTCATCTTCGTTCTTGATAAAACCAAACTCTTTGATTTTCTGATCAAAACGGAGATTCCAGCTGCGAGATGCTTGCTTTAATCCATAGATGGATTTATTCAGCTTACACACCTTATTAGGATTCTTTGGATCGACAAAACCTTCAGGTTGAACCATATAGACATCTTCCAGTAAGTGTCCATTAAGGAACGCGGTTTTGACATCCATTTGCCATATCTCATAGTCATAATATGCAACAATGGCAAGTAGAATTTTAATAGACTTAAGCATGGCTACTGGAGAGAAAGTTTCCTCATAATCAATTCCTTGAGTCTGAGTAAAACCTTTCGCTACAAGCCTTGCTTTGTAGGTTTGCACATTCCCATCCATGTCAGTCTTCTTCTTGAAGATCCATTTGTTTCCTACAGTCCGACATTTGGCAGGAAGATCAACCAAATCCCAGACTTGGTTATCATACATGGATTGCATCTCTGCATTCATAGCTTCTTGCCATTTCTTAGATTCCGAATCCAAGATTGCAGCTTTGTAAGTAGCAGGATCAGCTTCATCAATCATGAAGATATCGTCATACCTTACGGGTGCACGACGATCCCTAATACTTATTCGAACACTTGGTGTTTCTGTTGTTTCTTGAGTCCTCTCAGGCTCAACTTCAACAACTGGATCAGTTACTTCTGGTTCTGTCTGAACAATTGGTTCAGTCACTTGTGATTCTCGAATTTCTTCAAGATCCACATGGTTATCTCCAATCCCTCGTGCCAGAAGCTCTTCCTCTAAGAAAGTGCCTCTGCGTTTAGTGAAAATCCTATTTTCAGTGGGGTGGTAGAATAGGTAACCGATCTTCTTAGCATATCCAACGAAAACCACCTTTTCTCCTTTGGGATCTAGTTTATCCGAAGATGTTAGAGTGACATAAGCATTACATCCCCAGACTTTAAGGTAGGATACATGAGGTTTCTTTCCATGCCATATCTCATAAGGCGTTTTATCAACCTTTTTCGTTGGAGCTATATTCACAAGTCTTGCGGCAGTTTCCAAAGCATAACTCCAAAAGAATTTTGGAAGGTTTGTTTGACACATCATTGATCGAATCATATCTAATAGAGTTCGATTTCTCCGCTCAGACACACCATTATGTTGCCGTGTTCCAGGTGGAGTGAGTTGCGAAACTATTGCACAATCCTTTAGATGGTCGATGAATTCCTGACTAAGATATTCACCGCCTCGATCTGATCGAAGCATTTTAATAGTTCTATTTAGCTGATTTTCTACTTCGTATTGGTACTCCTTGAACTTTTGAAGAGTTTCATGTTTATGCTTCATAAGATAAACATAACCATATCTACTGAAATCATCAGTAAATGTAACAAAGTATCTTTCTCCATGTCTTGACATTGTTCTGAATGGACCGCATACATCTGTATGTACAAGTCCTAACAGATCATTAGCTCTTTCTCCAACATTTGAAAAAGGTTCTTTTGTTAACTTTCCACTTAAGCATGATTCGCATTTTCCAAACGGCTCTGAACCCTTGGAATCTAGGATTCCCACGGTTTTGAGTTGTTTAACACGATTCTCACTTATGTGACCAAGTCTACAATGCCACATAGACGTATCATTAAAGTCCAACTTATTACGTTTATGGGAGATATTGCATAATATGTTATCGTTTTGGATTTCTATCTCATAGATCCCATTGTTGGGTTTTGCATCGAAGTAAAATACATCGTTAAAATAAGTAGAAATAAATTCACCATTAAAACGATAATCAAAACCTTATCCACGCAAAGCATGAAATGAAACAATATTTCTAGTCACACTAGGAATGTAATTAACATTGTTCAAAACAAGTTCTAAACCAGAAGGAAGTAGAAAAACATATTCTCCTATCGCCTTCACTGCAACTCTTTGTCCATTGCCAACATGGACCTCCAAGTCGCCCTGTTTCAGCTTTCTAATCTTTCTTAGTCCCTGCAAAACATTACAAATGTGGAAACCACATCCTGTGTCAAACACCCATGTCTTGCTAGAAAAAACAAAGATTTCAATAACATATATACCTGAGGACTCTCCTCCAGAAGCCTTGGCTTGCTTCAGCATCCTGTGTCAAACACCCATGTCTTGCTAGAAAAAACAAAGATTTCAATAACATATATACCTGAGGACTTTCCTCCAGAAGCCTTGGCTTGCTTCAGTTCAGCTAAATACTTAGCACAGTTCCTCTTCTAGTGCCCAGTTTCATCACAATGAAAACATTTGGCATCTTTCAGAGGTTTCTTGTTGGCAACAGCTTTGCCCTTTGCCTTCCCTTTGCCTTGATTGCCCTTCTTCTTGGTTTTAGGTTTCTTAATTTTACCCTCCCTGATCATTAGCACTGGTGCAGTTTTGCTAGGTATGTTTACCTCAGCAGTTTTGAGCATCTGATGCAGTTCTGCAAGTGTCTTCTCCATCCCATTCATATTATAGTTCATAATGAGCTGGTCATATGACTTGGGCAATGAGTTTAGGATGATATCCCCAGCTAACTCATCGCTCAAGGGGGATTCCAGACGAGCCAAGCGATCAACATATGCCTTCATTTTTAACACATGAGTGCTAACTGGTGTACCCTCTTGCATACGAGTGGTTATAAGTGATCGCATCACATCAAACCTCTCATGACGAGCATTTTGTTGGAACATTTCCACCAGATGCTGATTCATGTCGTATGCTTCCATGTCCTCCATGGTCCTTTGAAGTCCAGGGATCATGGATGCCAACATCAGACATGAGACTTTCAAAGAGTCATCAAAATGCTTATCCCAGTTTTTATAAACATCACTTTTTTGATTGGCAGGTTCATCAGGGACTGGTGTTTCAAGAACATACAATTTGTTCTCCGCCTTGAGAACAATTTTCAAGTTGCGGTGCCAGTCCATAAAGTTGGAGTGGTTCAGTTTGTCCTTCTCTAAGATGGACTTGAGAGAGAATTAGGAGGTGGAATTGTTTTCAGTTGACATCTACAAAGTTCAAAAAATTAATTTATTAGTATTTTATGTTTTAAATATCCTAATTATTTTATGACCCAAAAAGCAAAATTAATTAGGATGAGATCCCGATTCATCAATACACAATGAATTGGCTTAGCACTGTCCCCTAGTACGATTTAGGTAGGTAAACAACGATTGTTAATGTGACACCCCGCATTTTCATGTTAACTCTTTTACTGAACTCTAGTTAATTTCCATAATCATACGTGGTTAAACACCTAGCTAGGGTTAGTTAAACAGGTCCTTCAGGATGTTATGTAACAATAACATATGTTAGGTGACATTAACGTACGTTATGGTTAGGAAAACCCTTGTCTTGACACACACGCGAGTCCTGTATCCCGAACGTTGGTGATTTATTAGGCATGCATGATTTTATGGACAAGTGAGTATTGATGAATGTGACTCATGTATGTAAATTACATGTTTATGTGAACTGCTGTGCATTAATTAACTGGTACGTAATCTCTGCAGGATATATGTATGTATGTATATATTTATGTTAGACGTAATAATGAATTTATAGAATAGTAGTTTTATAAAATTGTTATGATTAATATTGACGGGACTAGTCTTGGGAATTAGATATTATTAACGGGCTCCCTTATTAGATAAAAATCCTTAGAACCCAAAACCTTGGCCCATAACTAAACCCTTGGTGCATTATTTATATAAAAAAAAATAAAACACAAACCCTACATAGGGGTTTGCGCCGTGGCCTAGTACCCACACAACCATCACAAACACTTTCAATCCTTCATCCAATTCCATCCCTAATCCAAGTTATTTCGGGTGCAATCTTGAGGTTCTAAGGATTCTAGCAATTGCAAGGTATATGTTTTATGTGCTTTATGATAAATAATAATACTAGAAAAGTTAAAAAACCCTAAAAACTATCCATATAGAAATCGCAAATCATGAATAATAAGATGTTTTTGATGTTTGTTATGAGTGTTGATGAATATTGATGATAGTAATCATATCTAGGGTATGTGATAAGTAAATACATGGATTTAACCATGATAATATGGATTTGATGGTTTTAATATGAGTTTATTACATGATTATAGATTATTGAGAATGATTAGGGTTCATGAGTATCATGTTATGAAAGTTCTGATTTCTGACAGATTCGTTAGGGTGTTTTGTAGGGTCTATATCGTGATGTTAAAGCGATTGTTTTGATGATTTCTTTGCTTGATTGTATTGTACGTGATCTTAGGTTTTCATAATGGGCAAAACCATCAGATTTGGACATCTTTTGAGTGGTTTTTGGAATTTTGTTTGATTAAGGGTTATATCAGATTTTCGGAATTATAAATTGGGTCAACTTTAAACGGTCATAACTCGAGATTTACAAAGGGTTAAGTTATGAAATTTGAACAGTAGGTCAACATTGGAAAAACGTGTCTTTTAAAATTGGATTTACCTCGTTTGGGTGAATACACAATTTTTGGAAATTTTTCTACTAAACTGACCTGCTGTGGAAATTTTCTGGACATAGCTGTGTGGTACGAATTTTAATAATTTTTGTGTTTGGTTGTGAGACAAAACAAAAATATGGGTTATCAAATGAATCCCAATGAATATTCAGTAAAAATTTGGGAGTTTAATTCGTTCGTTAAGTATTTTAAATAATTCGTTTTTCACAGCGTACAATCTGCCCTGAAAACGCAGATTGTGTAAGGGATGTTTACGTGACTATTTGGAGTCTTATATGGTATGTATTTGACATGAACTTGCATGAATACTTATATGAGATGTGTATGAGGTATAAAACTGATAATAATCAATATGATCACCAACGGGATACGTAGGACTTACTTGTGCATGTAGAGTCATTAGGAGTCACTACACGGTTTGAACTTTAAAAGTCTTGGACAAACGAGTTGTATGGTGTGTTGGTTATGCACATATACTCACCTAGTGACATTTGTAATAGGGAGTCGGTAGCTCATTTCTGTTTGAGGAATTTGGATTATTCACGTGCAACCTAAGGTGAGTTTCACTACTCTTTTCTCAAAAGCATGTGTCTCAGGTTGAGACAACGTACTTAACTTTTTCCAGTCCGGGTTGGGACTACTATTTTCTAGTCCGGGTTGGGACTACTACTTTCTAGTCTGGTTTGGGACTACTTACACATCCCGGGTTGGGATGCTATGGATCCTTGTGTGGGTCGGTTTTTGCTAGTTCGCAAACTGTGTCCTTGATGAACTAAACCAACTCTATCATCTGTAAGTCCTTCACATACCGAATGAGTTGCCGGGTTATGGCAAGCGGGTTATTAGTTGATAGCGCTATTAGGTCTGACAAACCTCACACCGGCTCGGGGAGTGCGGGAGTGAACTATAACTTAACAAATTTTATCATTATTGATAGGCAATGATGTAAGGCATGCGGCTCACATTTGTGGCTACACGTACATCAGTAGTTCGGTATATCGGTGTTAGCTATCATGAATGGGTTAGCTACCATTGACATGCGATGAACTAGTGTTTACACGGTTCTTGGAACCAACTCAATTACTTGTTTACGTGGTTTTGGAAACCAGCGCAGTTACATACTCATTTACTTTACTTAGTGAACTCACCAACATTGTTTGTTGATCCACGATTTACATGCTTTTGCAGGTAGTTAGCTTCCGGTGCCAGGATTAGAAAGCACTGCACACTTCACTACATTTGGGGTCTTGGGCATACACCTAAATTACATATTATGCTTTTACATTTTCTTTCATATGGTTTTAATTTGGGCGCGTTGTTTTGCGCATGGTTTTTAAAAGGTTTAAATTTGGTTTACGCTTCCGCAGCTTAACTAAACTTGGTTTTTGAAAACGAACTAAATGGTTTGGGCATTTAGAGTTCGTTCATATGACTTATGGCTATGGGATCCTGGTATGTCATGCGCCTCGCGGTATAAACCCCGTAGTGGAAATTTGAGGGTGTGACAGTTAATTGTGTCCACTACACAACTCTCCATTTGGGGTTATCGCTAAATGTGATGTATGTTTAACCCCAACTATGCCCACTTGATAAACAAGCGATGTTTGGTCCTTTACTGTTAACTGTAACACCGGCCTATGTTACACAGGAAACGCGATGATTACCTTCACTCACGATCAACGCCCAGATGCAGGGATCAGCACTAACATTTGGGTTCGATTTAGAATGAAGTGTTAACTCGTTAAGGGTGGCATAAAAAACATCAATTTAAAATTGGAATTTATTTTAATATTTACCATAAATATTTTGAATAACTTGTAGCTAGAAACGAAACGAACTAGTCAAAAAAGGGTTTCAAAACTATTTTGATATTGCTCCCACTTGACCCGAGATCTCTATCTTCATGGAACATGTTCGCCTTTTTATCTTCGTCTTGATCTTGTACTTGTAGGATTACAAATAAATTTGATATACAAATAAAACAAATCTATTCTAATCCTATCTACTACATCGGATCCAATATCCGTAATAAAAATACAAATCAATAAAAAATAATAAAACATCACAAACACAACCATGACAAGGGTCAAAATACCTGGGGCTCGATTCACATCACAATCCATGAACAACAAAAAGCTTTTGATCTTTTGTCAAAAAAGATAATATTTTTTTTTTTTGACAAAAAAAACATAGATCAAAATTATAACTTTACCATCTATACGCACGTAACCGTGGCTCTGATACCACTGTTGGTAATTATGGTATCACTAGCTGATTACCCCGGGAGGGTCCCGGGGTTGAAAAATCTAATTTTACATGATAACCTATTGCAAATGGCTCAAGTTAACTAACCACAAAATCTCTCAATCATTGCATGTTCATAGTATTCTAATCAGTAATAAATCATATTCCCTAATCTAAAACCTAATCAGTAATCATCTAAAGAATCACTTATGTAAGCTACAACTATTAAAAAAACTCATCACAACTCTCTAATTTCTCATATTCTAATAGCTCTTATAATTCCTAACCTAATCAACTAAACAAACACTTAAGTTGGAAGTTGTAATCATTGCATCTCATTATGCCACATGGCATAATCAAGAGATGGTTGAGGCCACCATTGAACGCCACGTCAGCAACTATCAATTCTTTCCGGGAGCGTCCCGGGGTTGAAAAATATAACCATTCTAATAATACTAATACTAATAGTAATAATTATTACTCTTGTAATTAAATAAATAAAAAAATAACCTTGCTATAAGGTGACACCATGTGTTGCAGTGTTGCGCGATTCTTTCTCCTAACTTCTCTTGATGAAGTATACCTAGTAAAATTCCAATGATAACATGGCGATTGGGCTGATTTTCAACATCGTAGATAAGAACCTGGTTTAAAAGAAAAAAACATTATTAATGAATAATATGAACACTTTGTATGTTTTTTTCCTGTATGAACGAAACCCCACAAAAAATAGTCATTTTTTTCTCCGTTTTTTATATAGGACTATAGTACTCGTTGGAAAGATAATAAAACGCTCGTTAATTTGGTGTAATTTTTTTTCTATAAAAAATTCCGTATATAAAAGATATAAACGTTTAAGAATTATGGGAGGAAAAATGAGAGAGAAAATTTTAAATTTATTTTCCTAAAATAACTCAATTTAATTTAGGGTTTTATGTTTATTTTTTTTAATTAAAAAAGGAAATAGTTCAAAAACACTAAAATATTTCAATTATGATGCCACGTGGCACTCTCAATGGGAGGTTGAGGCCTCCATTGCACGCCACGTCAGCAAATACGTTTTCTTTTATATATATAGATAGATATACGAAGCGGAAGCGGTTTCTATTATTATTTAAAATTAAAACGAATATATCTATATAAATATATATATATATATATATTTACGATTTATATCTATAAATAATAATAATAATAATTTTATTAATCCAATTAACAAAATATTCCCAATCAGGATCTCGGTTAAACGCGTATAAACAAATAAATAAGAAACAACTATAGAGAGTTTAGTAATCAACCTTTGACCACTACACCGGAATTGTAACACGCGGGTTACAACGAATCCTCGCTAGTAGGAAGTTCACACCTGAGCACTGGCCTCCCGAGAGCAACACTTTGCAAGAGGGAGGCAACATATGGTGGTGGTTTGCGGCGGATAGGGGGCGGCCCTAAGAGGTGGCGGCCAAGAACCCTTTCTTAGGGAGGAAGGAGTTGTTTTGTTAAAAACTGTCCTTAGGGTTTACACCTTGATCCCTTTTTTATAAAACACAAACTTACACTAAGCCTCCTTGCATATTACTATAATATTCCTTAATATTAATTCAATTAATATTAAGTCCCTCAAGTCCTAAACTATTATTATTTCACAAATAATAATCCACCTACTCATGAACTTATCTGATTCGTGTACCAACGTGTAACTTTTCGGATCGTACAGGGTCGGGTTACGTTGACCTCAACTTTTAATTACATCGGACATATTACATATATCCAACATTAACTTCATTTACCCAAAATACAACTATAAATAAGGTTTTTATGTGATTTTACCTATATGTACAAGCCAAAAACACCAATGTACAACATTTTTATGCATAAAAAATACCCACGGTACGTGAGGTGCGCGCCTCAGGGAGAAAAACGTCTGATATTTGACAAAAAAGCGCCTGAGGCGCGCGCCTTTGGGAAAAGGATAGGCGCAAAGCCCTGAGGCGCCGTAGCCTGCGCCTTGCGCCTAGGTGCGCCTCAGGCACGCTTTTTAAAACCCGGATCATATCTTAGTTCTTGAATATGAACATTTTTTACACATTGGTAAATATGTGCATTATCTCACAGTTCCCGCATATGTACATCTTACCCACATGCTTAAAGTTGACTGCATATTTTCATCTTTTACAGTAGCTTATTTTAGCAAAAAGCAGCAGTTTTCAACTCAATACTCTAGTAAATGAAGGTCTACGAAAACCAGATACTTGACATCTGATATAAACTAAGTTACAATGTCACATGCGAATTTTATGTGATTTTATCCAAAGTATTCAATATCATGTGGTCATGCCCCAACACCTATATCCATGGGACCCAGTATTTGGTTTTCGTCCGATATAATCATTTGAAAGACAGAACTTCACTTAGGTTCTCATCAGCACCAAGTTATGGACCCACCAGAGGCCAGATCCTAGTTTATCTGACTTTATCATATGTACATCAGTCATACACGAATTGGGCGGGTTGCTAGACAAGCTTGTTTTACCGGTTTAGAAGTCTACGTGTTCAGTTTTGGCAATTTGAACTGATTTAATTTAGAAAATCATTAGTCTATATTAACATTTTGAAATGATAAAAGATTGTTCATTATTGTACTAAGCAGTTAATACGGTAAAATATCAGATATCGGTGAAGGACCGATATTTGAGATATAGGTTATCGCAGTGAGATATCGACAATTTTTATATCATGCAAAATCCATACATGTAGCAATTTAACACTAACAATTCAACATACTCTCCTGCCATTAACAAATTAACGTTTTACAACTTGCAAAACACAAACAATTGTAGCAAGTGGGAACTTGTTAAGACTTAAAACACCAATATTTAACACTAACTAATAACAACTAGTGGGGTGCCCGTGCGTTGCGGCCGGGGTGACATATATTGAAGAGTGTCGGAAACCTAAGCAATGCAACGGTGACGATAATGTAGTACCCGACACTCATTTTGTGCTAGTTTACAACCCTCTCATGGTATATTATATTGTATTTATATTGGTAATCTAAATCAAGAGGTGTGTATATCAAAAATATACTTTGATACTAACAAACCGGTTATCAAACCCATTAACACGAAAGAGCATATACATGAAACTGAACTTTTTCCTTTGAGTGGTTCTACATGAAACCAACCATCCAAAACAACAAAGAGAACCTGATCCACTAAATCATCAACAACATTTTAAGCTAGTTGCACGAACTCACAAAAATAATACATTTTTCTTATGTGGTTAAATGAAAAAAACCCTTTTAGCATATTTCGTGTCTATAAATCTTTAACTTCATAAAGAAAGTAAAACCCATTTTCTGTAAACTCCATGCAATTTTCTCCATCTCTAGTTGGGTTAGTAGCACCATGCTTCCAAAAGATACGTAAACAACTGAGTTGGAATACTTGGTTTTAAACCATTTGGTGCAGTAATCATCAAATGGTCTCCATTGACTTGCACCACAACCTTTGTGATTCGCTTTCCTTAGGCACACTAATGTAAACATCATTACCATTTGAAATGGGTTGATTGTATAATGATTTGAAAACGGGTTAAGTCACACATTCCTGTCCTTTATTTATAAACATGTAGTACATGAAATATGATTACAAAAGGTATTTGTTACAACAATAATTTTTTTTTATTTAACTAAGTGGCATAGGTATTAGATATACACTTTGGACAACTTTCAACCCATTTAACAATTTTAATCTTTTTAGGTAAATATTTTTGTCACACCAAGTGACCATTTAAGGATAAACCATAACTTAAATCAACTTACTCAAATGTATATCGTTAAAAAAACAATACTTTTTTCTTAGTTTAGATATTCATTCTTTTCACAAAACTTTAAATTTGGGGTATTTAAAAAAGCTCGGGGCAAAGAGTATTACAACTAAAGTGTAATAAGTAAAAATAACATAAGCTTTCATTTGATTTGATTCATAAGGTTTTCGAAATCACATATGAGCAAAAAATAATTAAAATTCATACCTTATTAGGGTTCACAAAGTAGTCGTACAACCTATTTTCTTCCCATAAAACTGCCTTGTTTCTGGTATAGTGACCACATAAAAAAAACTTGTAACTAACACGATTAAGGCCTTATCGTATAATAAATCAATAACAAGTGCATAAAACTTCTAAACTTCTCACTCTCACCAGAAAGTTTCGTCTTTTTGCAAGATCTGAATCCCAGACACGGTCATACATGTCATCCAGATAACCATTATAACATGTACAAGAAGAACATTCTTCATGAGAATTATGTGCAAATCATCCCTTTCAAAACTCCAATATCCATGAACCAAGTAAAGCAATAAACCTTGATCGATGAAAACATATGTACCACTAAGTTATATGAGTGAAATTTAAATAAAACAAGTAAAAAACTATATGAATTACAACAAATTAAAGATTAAGAACAAAAACATACCTATTGATTGATTACACTTTGTATAGAGAACAAACTTTTATTAAAGAAAAAAAAACCGAGAGTAAGGATCAATGGAGTAACAAATGTTATTGTTTTACTTGGTTTATATAAAAGTTTGTATTTGAAATGGGTGGTGACTCTTTGGCTTTCATATGATTTTTGTAACTCTTAAGACTTTTGGATTTCTTTCTTATTCATTAATAATTAGTTAGATTTACGTTAAACTCTAAAGTTTAACTCTATTACATAATCAACTTAAATATTCATGTAGAATGACAATTTTACTCTTTTACTAACTTCATTAAGTTGTTGTACCATAAGCATAAGATGTAGTATTTACTTAAATTTTGTTGGTATCCTTCCCTCATGCTTTATTATATAGTATAGATTAAGACTTAAAACAATAATAAAAAAGTAATAACAACTATAAGAAGTAAGAAAAATGGAAGAGCTAAGAAGAAAAACACCAATATAGGGAATATCGGTGATATATCGGTAAAATATCGGCCAATATCGCTGATAATATCGGTACAAAATACCGGTACCAACATATCGGTTGATGACCGATAACCGTGACACCGATATATCGGCCGAGGTTATTGTAATACATATACGTATCTGCGTATTACAACAATAAAATATCTAAATAATAAAGGATTAACAGTTGATTCAGTTTACATAACTGGTACCAAGTTTCAAACCAGACCATAACGCTAAACCGACAAATTGTGAAAACCAAATCATGAATAGAACCCTAGTTCTCAAATCGGTAAGCTTTCTACAGTTTGAACGGCTTATGAACAGCCTTAAGACTGTTTAAAGTTACGGGCTTCTGAACACCCTTAGAGTATTTAAAGTTGCTATGAAAGGGGCGTGAAGCCCATCACGTAGACATGAAGGGCATGACACACCGTAATTTAGGGGTGCCAAGGGGTGGATGCAAAGGTAGTCGTGGGGGTTTGAATTGTTTTTTCATATTTTCATAATTACCACGTATTATATAACTCAATCATATAGACCAACCTCAACTCACCACCACATTTCACGTTTCAACATGTCACAAACCCATTTGTAGGGTGATTAATTTAAAATGTAGTTCAATGGTGTGACACCCGGCAAACTCAGGTTAGTAACATTGACTAAACTAGTAAGTCTACCTTAGCGAGTCATGCATATTACGTATTTAACTGGGTCAGTCGAGTCATTACGATGATTCTGGGAATCATCGGGAGTCGTTACGATGATCCGCGGGATCATCGGGAGTCGGTCCATAACCATTTGTACAAGGATTGGTGATTCGTGGAATCACCGGGTTTAACGCACACACGCGAGTCTCGAGTCTCGGGAATTGGTGAACGGACGTAAACGTGTTAGTTATCATGCATTATATGTTTGTAATCATTATGTGACTTATCGGTATGTGAATACGTGTTTATATATGTTAAAATAGTGTTTAACGCGCCAAAAACCCAACCCGGAGTGCTATAGGCGATTAGGAACCAGGGGGTTGCCTAATCGCCAGTATATAGGCGATTGGGAGGGGATTAGGGGCGATTGGAGCTCCTAATCGCCAATATATAGGCGATTAGGACTCCTAATCGCCTGATCAGCTTCCCTACTCGCCTGATCTTGTAACACCCCAACCGATGGCGGAATCATCGAGGTGCCACGTAGTGACGATTGTTCAAAAGCTCATGGTACTAAAATGTAAATATATGATTATTGAATATTGTTTTACAATCATGTGAAATTAAATACAAGACAACAAAAATAAAGAAAATTGATTGATTTAGTCTAAGTCCAAAGTCCTATGTGAAGCGTCAAGCAGCTTATCCTGAAACATGCACGAAAATAATTTTGTCAACATATGAATGTTGGTGAGTACTACTTAGTTTTGTATGTATAGTATAAGTTTTGAAAAGTAGTACAATTCATGTGTCTAGCATCACCAAGGCATTATGTAAACACGCAAGTAACCAAATAAGACAAAGATCACATGTAAAGTTGTACAATGTAATTGATAATGAGCACCTCAACACGTGTGAGTCTAAAAGAGCACCATAACACAAAGTTATGTCTAAATGAGCACCGTAACATAAGTTACGTCTGTATGTAAAGAGCACCATAACATAAGTTATGTCTGTATGTATGATTTTGTATGTAAGCTACGTTCATGTTAAAACATAAGCACAAAGATAAACAAGACACGTAAATGAATTGTAAATGAATAAAATGTATGTGTAAATGAATACGAAAGTTTTGTATACTTGTGCATGAATCACCCCAAAAGTTGTAAAAGCGGAAAAAAGGGGATAAGTAATACTCACCTTAGCAAGGTGGTGAGTCTTGTGTAATTGAATAAGTATATTCCAACGTTGCCAAGTATCACCCTATGTATAATGTAACAAATAAGTCTAAGTCTATCTAGTCTATAGATATTTTCTAGGGCTTCGAATTGGGGATAAGTATTTATTTGGTTAATAAATTAAACGTTTAATAAATAAGAGAAATTTGGTAAATAAATAAACAAAAGTCTTTTTGTAAATTTTAAATCAAATATGGTCACAATATAGAGTTTAAGATGTGAAAATAATTTTTATAAAATTATTTTCTTGAAAATAAAATATTTAATCTATTTATTTCAAATTGTCAAAATATGACTTTTAATATCTAAAAATATTAAAATTGAAGAATTTTTGAATTAAAAATTGTATTTCTGTTCCAAATGAATAGAAATAATTTATGTAAAATTTTGGTACAAAAATATTGAAAAATGAATTTATTATGATTTATTTATGATTAAAACTAACAAAAATTGATTAAAAATATTAAACAAACGGTTTTTAGAAATAAAAATTATTTCTGAAATGTATAGTGTTATAAAAGTTTAGGATAATTTTTGTGGAATTTTATAAAATCGTTTAGATATTTTTATTGAATTTTATAATTTTAAATGAATAAACTTGTAATATTTATTTTATAAAATAAATAAAATATTTTTGAAAATCTAAAAATTGGATAATGAACTTTATCATAAGAATTACTAAATATAATTTTTGTAGAATTTATAAAGCACTTTTAGTATTTTTATGTTATTTTAAAAGATTAAAAGTATAGAATATATGTAAATGGAAAAGAAAAGAGAGAAAAAAAAAAAATATTGTTGCTGCTCATGGGGATCGAACCCGCGTCCCTTGGTTGCCACACAAACAGACACAACCACTTGATCTAGATCAGTGGTTGTGATTTGTTTATTTCAGTTTTAATTATATATATATATATATATATATATATATAAATCTAAACGATGTTCTTCCCTAATTTAACCCATATCGAGCCCTAGTTCCTTGAATCAAATCAATTAACGATCAATAGCCTCAGATATGTTAGGGCTATTGATCGATTGCTCCTGAATAACAAAACCCATCAAGAAAACACAACTTACAAGATACGAAATCGTGATTGATGCTTGGTCAAAGAAAAAAGTCAAACACAAGCTATTTCTTGATTATTATGAAGAATTAACAGAAAATGAGAACATGGGTTGGATTATCGGCGAGTTGTGAAGGGATTATGACGTTCAATTTATAGGGGCGGGGTCTGGTTCGACGAATTGGAAAGGTTTGACCACGTTTAATTGCATATGCGTGAATGGTTATGATTGAATCGATTTGATGATGATTGTTCGTAGGTTTGACGCGTAATCAGTTGTCAAATTGAGTTACGAGTCAAATTCAGTTAATGTTTACTTATATTACTTTCAATTTAAGGGTCAAGGTGGAGCTGAAAAAAGGAAAATGGTTGAGGTGATGGTCGCGTAACAGCAGCAGTAAGGGAAGAAGAAAAGGACGCGAAACAAGGTATATATACAAATTGATCTGGGATAAATCACGAACTGAGCAGTGGCTCAGCTGGTTATTGACGTGAGTGTGACCTGGCTCCTGCCCGGGTTCGAGTCCCGGCAGAAGCAAATTCGTTTTTTTTTTTTGTTTTTTTTTGTTTTTGAACAGGTACAAGGGGAAGGAGGATAAGGGAGTTGGGCCTGGTTGTGTGGGCTGGTCTGATGGGCCAGATTGGGTGGTGGACTAGAGGAATGGTTGGGTTGGTTTGTAGATTGGGTTAAGTATAGTTTGTTCACTTTTTAAAAAAATAGACTATTATTATTATTATTATTATTATTATTATTATTATTATTATTATTTTATAAAAATAAAAAGTGACGGATGTCACAGATCTGTTATACACGAGTCAAAACACCTATAAATACAACCCTTGACTCCCCAAACACCCTTAATGCAACCCTAACAGATCCTAAGCCTCTCACACACCTCAAAACACTTCTGGAACTTGTTTTGCTTCAAAACTCACCATTTCCAAGCTAACACACCTTTCTTTGATAAAATCCAAGGTGTGTTCTTCATCCAAAACCTTTGTAATGTTATTGTTTTGGTTCCCCAAAAGTCCAGACCTTGTTTTGCCAAGTATGTGTCTTTAAAAACCTTTGAAATGAGTTCTAAAACAAGTCTACACCATAATACTTGCTATATGTGAAGTATTTATGCATATGATGATTTTTGGTGGTTATAACATGAATGTTTCTATGAAATTGATGTACTTCTAATGTGTAGGAGTTATTAGGATGATTATCTAAGGATTTGAGCTATTGTTATAGTGTTTTGATGAAAGTATGCATTTTGACCCATTTGGGTGATTCTTGAAGAAATCGGATGTTATGATATGATTCATTGCTTGTTTGTTGTTAGGAATCACACTAGAATGATATTATAACATAGAGATGATTATTTGCAAGTTGTAAGAGGTGTAATCTGGTCTTTACCATTTAAGGAAAGATTTCATAGTTAATGAAACCTGGTACTTTGCCATTTTTGGAAATAATCGCACCGAGACCGTTAGAGCGGAGATAAATGGGGGGGGGGGGGGGGTTTCTTGGAAAGGGTTGGTAAATGGTTTAGGTTTGATATTGGGTGTTTTTACATGTTTCGGATCTGATTTGGAGGGTTTAACGCGCGAAAATGCGCGACAGCAGCACAAGGGGCGAATAGGGCTCTAATCGCCTGATGTATCAGGCGATTACAGCCTAATCGCCTGATGTATCAGGCGATTAGCCCCTTACTCGCCAGTTGACTTTCCCCTACTCACCAGTTGAGTTTTCCTAATTGCATGCTAGTTTCCTAATCGCGTGTACTGCTGTCGTAAGCGGAACTTGATTTGACACCTAGGAACATGATAGGAACCCCGGGATACACCCAATGACTTAGTAACACGTGTTCGGACTTGTTTATGCGTTAATTGAACATTATGCTAGACTAGGTGAACTCTGGCGCGTATTAAGTGTTTAATTGCATATGTTGCATGATGTCTTGTATTCGGCTAACACGTGAGATGTCGGGTCACCAATGGGATGTCGAGTCTTGACTGGTATGGTCGGTTTAACAGTCAAAGGTGTTTTTAAACGTTTATGGTTATGCTCTGGACATTCGGGGACTAGCTAACCTGTGGGTTATTAGTCCGGATACTTATACACATCTTATGATAGGTCGCCGCTATTTGGGGCTATCATAGCATAATTACTTAACTGTTTTCAAGTGACGCAATCTAAGGTGAGTGTCACATCCCCACTTTTACTGTTTTACTTTCAGGGAGAGAAACATGCTACATACTTACTTACCAAAGGTCATGTTATACTATGGTTACTTAATTATACTATGCGGCTTTTACGGAAAGTCCCAGGGGGAAACCATGAATGTGCGGGGATGCACAACGGGGGAAATGTGGATAGATCTATTGGGCCTCACAAACCCCACTCGACGGCGGGTGCATATTGTCTCTTATTACTGGCTCGCCGAGGCATCAGTTATAGCCAAAACGTCTGGGCATGATTCAACAACTTACACATGTATAGTAATGGGTTCCCAACCATAGTAGTAAACAAACACTTAACGTCTAGCTAACGTTCTTATAACCTGGTAGTAACGGATATGATCTTTTCAAACTTGTAACAACTCTTTTATAAAAGAAAACCCGTGAACTCACCAGCATTATATGTTGACATTTTTGGCATGTTTTCTCAGGTCTCTAAGGTAGCGGTTAATGGACTAGGCGCACAGAGTCTTGCACAGCGACTAGAATTTTGAAGCATATTAAACAATGTTTTGTAAACTATAATATGTCTTTTGGTTGTAAACAAGAAATGCTTCCGCTGTTGGTCTACGGCTCGAAGCATGATGTTTTGGTTTTTAAAATATATATATGAATGCATGTTTGTTGTTTGTTTATTGTGATCGTTGAATGGGATCCTGGTGTGTCACGCGCCTCGCGGTAAAACCCTGCACATGGAATTTGAGGGTGTAACATATTGGTATCAGAGCCAACGGTTATAGTGAACTAGGACTGCATGTAGAGTCTAGTCTATAACCGAGTCGCACACACTAGACGGTCACAGATGGTCGAGTCTTAACATGTGGGTAACAAAATAACTTGTCGGGGTGTCGGTGTCATCATCTTCTACGCTACATCATCTGTTTACTCTTTATCATTCTATTCCTTAACCCATCCTTACCATGATTCGACGGCGAACGACATATTATTGAACCTTCTTGACGGCAGTGCACATTAGGGTAGCTTCGGCATACTCTTGAAATCTGTCCAGGGATTCGGACATCTCCCTTCTATGCCCCAATAGACACGCTCGTTCTTATACATACTATCTTATACTTATACTTATGATAAAGCACGCCTGGAGGACCATGTACAACAATTTATCATGTCGGGTGCACACGAGATCATAAACTGGGATGCATGGGAACCCTAGTGGACTTTGTGTTTGAACGGATAGACCCGAACTGGACTCGGTCTAGTTTCTTGAAATTCCTAATGGGTTATACCACGGGCAAGCCTAAGTCTTTTGTTTCATGTTGTGACAGAAGATGTCAGGAGCTCGTGGAGGTCGCAGAGGCGGCCATGCTGACAGTCGTGGTGGCGGCCGTGGCCGTGGAAAAGTTAATATGACCCAAGCAGAGTTGGACAATCTGATGCAACAGCATGTGAACATAGCCTTGGCTGCATTCCAAGCTGCTCACAATGCTATGGGTGGTACGTCGATTTCCACCTATTCTACCTTGTTCCAGGGTACCGTACTTTCCTTGATATTTACCTGCGTGTCTGTTCCAGGTGGTGCTGTCAATCCCCCTCCACCCCAGTGCTCTTACAAGCAGTTCATGGATTGCAAACCCCACAACTTTAGCAGAAAACAGGGGTGTTATAACTGTGGTGAGCTTGGTCACTACAAGCGTGAATGCCCCAAGTTGAAGCAGGGAGAGGCGGGGAAGAATGGATCGGGTAATGGAAACAACGGGGGCGGAGGCAGGAATGCTCGCGCCTTTGTGATTGGTTTGAGCGGGGCTCGACAGGATCCTGACACTGTTACCGGTACGTTTCTTCTTGATAATCGCTATGCTTCGGTTTTATTCGATTCTGGTGCCGATAAGAGTTTTATATCTCTTGGATTTAGTCAATTGCTTGATAGGGTACCTACACCTTTAGAGGCTAAGTACTTGATAGAATTGACTGATGGTAAGAAAGTTGAAGCGACGCATGTCCTTAGGGAGTGTCGCCTTGAATTGTCGGGTTATTCTTTTCCTATTGACCTTATGCCATTGTCCTTGGGTAGTTTTGATGTTGTTGTGGGTATGGATTGGTTATCTTTGTATCATGCTGAGATCGTTTGTTTTGATAAAGTCATCCGACTTCCTCTCCCTGATGGAGAAATTCTGTTGGTGCATGGTGAGAAGAGCGAGGTCCCTTTGAGTATCATTTCGTGTCTGAAAGCTTATAAGTATCTTCGAAAGGGGTATTCTGCCATTCTGGCACTTGTTTCGGTTTTGTCAGAGGAAGAGAAGAAGATTGAAGATATTCCTGTCGTTTGTGATTTTCCCAACGTAATTCCTGAAGATTTACCTGGCCTTCCGCCTTATCGTTAGGTCGAATTCGGTATTGAACTTGCTCCAGGTGCGGCCCCTATTGCCCGAGCCCCATATCGTCTTGCACCTCCCAAGATGCAGGAGTTGTCTAACCAGTTGCAGGAGCTGTTGGAGAAGGGTTTCATCCGACCTAGTTCATCCCCGTGGGGAGCCCTTATTCTGTTTATCAAGAAGAAAGACGGAAGCCTATGTATGTGTATCGACTACCGTGAATTGAACAAGGTTACCATCAATAATCGCTATCCTCTTCCTCGCATCGAAGATTTATTTGATCAACTTCAGGGTTCTAGTTTCTATTCGAAGATTGATTTGAGATCGGGGTACCATCAGTTGAGGGTCCAAGAAGCTGATATTCCGAAGACCGCTTTTCGAACTCGTTATGGCCATTTCAAATTCTTGGTCATGCCTTTTGGTCTCACCAACGCGCCCGCCATATTCATGGATTTGATGAACCATGTTTGTAAACCCTATCTTGACAAATTCGTGATTGTCTTCATTGATGATATTCTAGTCTATTCCAAGAACAAAGTGGACCACCGGGAACACTTGCGCATTGTCTCTGAACTCTTGAGGCGGGAACAGTTGTACGCCAAGTTCTCTAAGTGTAGCTTCTGGTTGCGTGAAGTCCAATTCCTTGGTCATGTGGTTAATGAAAAAGGAATTCATGTTGACCCAGCTAAGATAGAAGCCATCAAAGATTGGGAAGCACCAAAGACGCCATCCGAGGTGCGGCAATTCCTGGGTTTTGCAGGTTATTATCGCCGTTTCATCGAGGGATTTTCGAAGATCGCTCAGCCCCTCACCTCGCTTACCCAGAAGGACAAGAAGTTCGACTGGGGTGATTCGCAAGAGTCAGCCTTTCAGATGCTAAAGGCCAAACTCTGTTCTGCTCCTATCTTGTCCTTGCCTGAAGGCATGGACGATTTTGTGGTTTATTGTGATGCTTCTATCCGGGGTCTCGGTTGTGTGTTAATGCAGCGCGAGAAGGTCATTGCCTATGCTTCTCGTCAGCTCAAGGTCCATGAGAAAAACCTACACCACCCACGATCTAGAGTTGGGTGCAGTAGTCTTTGCTTTGAAGATCTGGAGGAATTACTTGTACGGTACCAAGTGCACCATTTATACCGATCACAAGAGCCTCAAGCATATCTTTGATCAGAAGGTATTGAACATACGACAGCGTCGCTGGGTCGAGCTCCTTAATGATTATGAGTGTGCTATTAAATACCATCCTGGCAAGGTGAATGTTGTCGCAGACGCCTTGAGCAGGAAGGAATTCGCCAAATCTCGCCGTGTTCGAGCTCTTCAGCTCACTATCCATTCTGGTTAACCTGACCAAATCCGTTCGGCGCAGCAAGAAGCTTTGAAGGAGGAAAACCTTAAAGCTGAAACCATGCATGGTGCTGATAGTCACCTTGAGCTCAGGTCCGATGGCCTACATTATTTCGCTGAATGTATTTGGGTCCCTTTATTCAGGGGCTTGCGGGAGCTCGTTCTTGATGAAGCTTACAAGTCTCGGTATTCTATTCACCCTGGCTCCGATAAGATGTATCAAGACTTAAAGATACTTTATTGGTGGCCGAATATGAAGGCGGATGTAGCTTCGTATGTAAGCAAGTGCTTGACCTGTGCCAAGGTCAAGGTTGAATATCAAAAGCCGTCCGGCCTTCTGAAACAGCCTGAAATTCCCGAGTGGAAGTGGGAACGGATTACAATGGACTTTGTGACCAAACTCCCGATGTCGCCCAGTGGTTGTGACATGATCTGGGTGATTGGCGATAGGTTGACAAAGTCTGCGCATTTCCTCGCTATCAAGGAAACTGATGGCCTTGAGCGTTTGTCTCGTTTGTATCTTAAGGAAGTGATTTCTCGGCACGGGGTGCCTGTCTCTATTATTTCCGATCGTGATCCTCGGTTCGCCTCTAATTTCTGGAAATCCTTGCATAAGGCTCTGGGTACTCAGTTAGATATGAGCACAACTTATCATCCGCAAACTGACGGTCAAAGTGAGCAGACGATTCAAACACTAGAAGACATGCTTCGGGCATGTGTGATCGACTTTGGCAAGGGGTGGGAGAGTCATCTACCATTGGTGGAATTTTCCTACAACAATAGCTACCATTCTAGTATCAAGGCGGCTCCGTTCGAGGCTCTTTACGGGCGGAAATGCTGGTCTCCTCTTTGTTGGGCTGAGGTGGGTGAGAGCCAACTCACCGGCCCAGAACTTGTGTACGAGACTTCCGAGAAAATCGTACAAATTCGTAACCGCATGGCAGCAGCTCGGGATCGTCAAAAGAGCTATGCCGATCGTCGACGCAAGCCTTTAGAGTTTGAGGTTGGCGACAGGGTTTTATTAAAGGTATCTCCGTGGAAGGGCGTTATACGTTTTGGGAAGCGGGGCAAATTGAATCCTCGGTATGTAGAACCGTTCGCAATTCTAGAATGGATTGGACCGGTAGCATACAGGCTTGATCTGCCAGCTGAACTCAGTAATGTTCATAATGTCTTCCATGTCTCTAATCTCAAGAAGTGTCTGGCGGATGAATCTTTGGTTGTTCCTCTCGAAGAGATCAAGGTGGATGATCGTTTGCGTATCGTGGAAGAACCGGTTGAGATTCTCGATTATAAGCTCTGTAGCCTTCGTCGGAGTAAAATCCGCATTGTTAAAGTTCGTTGGAACTCAAATCGTGGACCGGAGTTCACGTGGGAATGGGAGGATCAGATGAAAGCTATGTATCCTCATTTATTTCCTAAGCGCGCGTTCGAATCAAGACATGTCTCTGCTGAAGCTGAATGAATCTCGGGTCGAGATTCCTTTCAACAGGGGGATGATGTGGCAACCGGAAAATTTTTCTTCTCTTTCGTCTCTTCCTTTTTGGCCTTGGGCAATTTTCGGGACGAAAATTCTTTCAATAGGGGGATGATGTGACACCCGGCAAACTCAAGTTAGTAACATTGACTAAACTAGTAAGTCTACCTTAGCGAGTCATGCATATTACGTACTTAACTGGGTCAGTCGAGTCGTTACGATGATTCTGGGAATCATCGGGAGTCGTTACCATGTGTAACATCGCGTAATTTTTGTTAATTTTTACATATAATTTAAATTCTATGTTTAACAAATTCCAAGTTCGCCTTTATTCGCTTCTTTTATGTTACTCTACCAATATGTGACGAGTCGTTATTATAATTTATCCTAATCAATTTAGAAACTCATTTAGTTAAGATCTTAATATATATTTATTTTATTTTTAAAATAAAACACACACACACATACACATATATATATATATATATATATTTAATATTAATACTTAAAAAAAACAAAAAAAGTGAAAACGTCACTTTAGTTTAAGATTGACTTTTGTTTCTCTAAACAAAACAACAAACAAGATCATATGTTTGTTCGTTTTTTTCCCTTCGATGGCAACAGTAGCTTAAATTACTAACAACCATTACATAACAATTAAGCTTAACCCCCATCTAATCTCCTTCTAACAACCCTAATAACTCCATTTAATACCCAACCACCTTAACCCAACTATAAATACACCACTCCTAGCCATTCTAACACTTGCTCATTTCTAAATCCTCTCTAAACCTCCCAATTTTCCAAAGAAATTCCAAGAGTGGAAGTCCACTTATAAGTGAGTTCTCTCATAAACTCCAACTTTATTCTTCTTTCTTCACTTCTTTTCTTCTTCTAACCCCTTGGAAAAACCTCTAGGATCTTCCCCATATTTATCCACAAAAGTGTGATAAGGGTAGAGCACTTAAAAGAGGTCCCAAAGGTGGTTGTTTTCTGAATTATACTATATAATAATATAAACATATACTTTTAAGTTTCTATCTTATTAGCTTATTATTAATCTTTGGAAGGTTTGTGGTTACACCCTACCTTACCAACTCTCTTGACCCTTCTTGTGCTACGGATTTATCCAAACTAGAAAGGGGAAATCCCGTGTCCAAAACCCACGTTTATTCCATAAGCGAAGTGGTTATGACATGAACCTATCAAATGGATTCACATTTCCAACTTTATACCATCCGAATCATCTATGATGGTTTTGTGCTTGGTCTAACTTAATCTCATGACCATCCGGATTGCCTAAAAGGCAATTTGTGCTTGGTTTGCCTAAAAGGCTTGCATGACTCTCGTGAATCTATAATCTAAACTCGAACCTAAGACCCTTTATTCTCTAATCCTAGTTAACCAAGGCTAAGGAACTAACCATCCAAGACTCGTCTTTGGAGCCTTACTAAACGCACCCAAAGGTGAGTCATACTTGTCCCCTTTTTACTCTTTATCACTTTTGGGGTGTAAACATGTATCATATGCAAAACACACTAATGCTTTCATAAACACACATGCTCAATCTATTAAACATACTTATATGCTACTTGCCATGCTTATGATTCTTAGATACTTAGACATAAATCATTAACTATTATTATCCCACTTAACATGTATAGCGCTATAGGACTAGCACACCGCCCCCTTTATGAGTCATTGTTAAGATTTAAACGGCCTAACATGAATATGTTAGGTATACGCTGTGGTACTCGCGGGTTTGAGTTATGTCTTTTGTATGATAAGTATGTGCAATGCTATAGTATGAGATTTGAGTAAACCATTCTAAAATACTATGTATGTAAACTAAAACTAGTATGCTCACCAATGCTTTATGTGTTGACGGATATTTTATACATGTTGGAGGAAATGTTTGATGCAGGATATTCAAGAAATCTACTTAGGATTGGACTAGAAACTCACACTAGTTTAAGTTCTATATTTTGATGTCGTATTTCTCTTTTCATGAAAACAATTTGTATTCTGTTATCTTTTTAGACGATAATTATGCTATGAATGAAATTTTATCTTTAAATCATATTGTCACGAATTCTAGTGTCATGAAGTCTTTGAACAATCTATCCCAAGTCTCGCCCCGATGTATTCCGCCATCGGTTGGGGTGTGACACCATGATCCGCGGGATCATCGGGAGTCGGTCCATAACCATGTGTACAAGGATTGGTGATTCGTGGAATCACCGGGTTTAACGCACACACGCGAGTCTCGAGTCCCGGGAATTGGTGAACGGACGTAAACGTGTTAGTTATCATGCATTATATGTTTGTAATCATTATGTGACTTATTGGTATGTGAATACGTGTTTATATATGTTAACATAGTGTTTAACGCGCCAAAAACCCAACCCGGAGTGCTATAGGCGATTAGGAACCAGGGGGTTGCCTAATCGCCAGTATATAGGCGATTGAGAGGGGATTAGGGGCGATTGGAGCTCCTAATCGCCTGATCAGCTTCCCTACTTGCCTGGTCTATTATGCACAAGTCATAACACCTATAAATACAACCCTTGACTCCCCAAAACCCTTAGTGCAACCTAACAGATCCTAAGCCTCCCACACACCTCAAAACACTTTTGGAACTTGTTTTGCTTCAAAACTCACCATTTCCAAGCTAACACACCTTTCTTTGATAAAATCCAAGGTGTGTTCTTCATCCCAAACCTTTGTAATGTTATTGTTTTGGTTCCCCAAAAGTCCAGAGCTTGTTTTGCCAAGTATGTGTCTTTAAAAACCTTTGAAATGAGTTCTAAAACAAGTCTACACCATAATACTTGCTATATGTGAAATATTTATGCATATGATGATTTTTGGTGGTTATAAAATGAATGTTTCTATGAAATTGATGTATTTCTGATGTGTAGGATTTATTAGGATGATTATCTAAGGATTTGAGCTATTGTTATAGTGTTTTGATGAAAGTATGCATTTTGACCCATTTGGGTGATTCTTGATGAAATTGGATGTTATGATATGATTCATTGCTTGTTTGTTGTTAGGAATCACACTAGAATGATATTATAACATAGAGATGATGATTTGCAAGTTGTAAGAGGTGTAATCTGGTCTTTACCATTTAAGGAAAGATTTCATAGTTAATGAAACCTAGTACTTTGCCATTTTTGGAAATAATCGCACCGAGGCCGTTAGAGCGGAGATAAATTGGGGGGTTTTGCTTGGAATGGGTTGGTAAATGGTTTAGGTTTGATATTGGGTGTTTTTACATGTTTCGGATCTGATGTATCTGGCGATTAGCCCCTTACTCGCCAGTTGACTTTTCCTAATTGCATGTTAGTTTCCTAATCGCGTGTACTGCTGTCGTAAGTGTATTTTGACATCCCGGAACATGATTTGACACCTAGGAACATGATAGGAACCCTGGGATACACCCAATGACTTAGTAACACGTGTTCGGACTTGTTTATGCGTTAATTGAACATTATGCTAGACTAGGTGAACTCTTGCGCGTATTAAGTGTTTAATTGCATATGTTGCATGATGTCTTGTATTCGGCTAACACGTGAGATGTCGGGTCACCAATGGGATGTCGAGTCTTGTCTGGTACGGTCGGTTTAACAGTCAAAGGTGTTTTTAAATGTTTATGGTTATGCTCTGGACATTCGGGGACTAGCTAACCTGCGGGTTTTTAGTCCGGATACTTATACACATCTTATTATAGGTCGCCACTATTTGGGGCTATCATAGCATAATTACTTAACTGTTTTCAAGTAACGCAATCTATGGTGAGTGTCACAGCCCCACTTTTACTGTTTTACTTTTGGGGGAGAAACATGCTACATACTTACTTACTAAAGGTCATGTTATACTATGGTTACTTTATTATACTATGCAGCTTTTACGGAAAGTCCCAGGGGGAAACCATGAATGTGCGGGGATGCACAACGGGGGAAATGTGGATAGATCTATTGGGCCTCACAAACCCTACTCGACGGCGGGGCCGGGCGGGTGCATATTTTCTCTTATTACTGGCTTGCCGAGGCATCAGTTATAGCCAAAACGTCTGGGCATGATTCAACAACTTACACACGTATAATAATGGGTTCCCAACCGTAGTAGTAAACAAACACTTAACGTCTAGCTAACGTTCTTATAACCTGGTAGTAACGGATATGATCTTTTCAAACTTGTAACAACTCTTTTATTAAAGAAAACCTGTGAACTCACCAGCATTATATGTTGACATTTTTGGCATGTTTTCTCAGGTCGCTAAGGTAGCGGTTAATGGACTAGGCCCACGGAGTCTTGCACAGCGTCTAGAATTTTGAAGCATATTAAACAATGTTTTGTAAACTATAATATGTCTTTTGGTTGTAAACAAGAAATGCTTCCGCTGCTGGTTTACGGCTCAAACCATGATGCTTTGGTTTTTAAAATATATATATGAATGCATGTTTGTTGTTTGTTTATTGTGATAGTTGACTGTGATCCTGGTGTGTCACGCGCCTCGCGATAAAACCTTGCACGTGGAATTTGAGGGTGTGACATATGGTGTCAAAAACGTAATGTTTTATTACCAAAGAAAAAGTGAGAATTTTACTAAAAGTGACCTAACTTTAAATTTATAAGTAAGGATAGTTGCTTAATTAATTAAAACCTACACAATAGGCACGTGAACCTACCGTGTATAGTATAACTTTTTATGCAAATATCGAGTATTGAAGCTCCAAAGGCCACTCAAGAACCTTAGAAAAATGATTTGGGGGATAGAGAGACCCACAGGAAAGAAAGAAGTGAAGTGAGGGATGTCTCAAATGAGGGGTGAATGCCTCTATTTATAGGCAAAGAACAAGGCCCATCACGCCCCTGCATGCCTTGGTGCACGGTAGCCATGCCACGTGCATACCACATGGAACAACTCCCTTTTAGTCTTGGTCGGATCCAGAATCTTCTGTGACGTTGTTGGTGGGTTGCACGCCCGTACATGCTGACTTTTCCCTCCTGGTTAACTCTGACTTGTTGATTAAGAATGAGGTCGTGCAACATATGATGTTTTCAAAGTCTTCAATTCTTCACATTTTTCAATCCTTTTTTGCTTTTTAGTTCCAAAAACCTGCATTTAACAAGTATAAAATATGAAGGATTTAGTCGTGTTTCCCAATTATAATTGCATGATTTTCTTGCAAAAAGGATGATAAATGCACATGTAAATATGTGTAAATAACGACGCATAATAACACCTCACACTTAGGCATCTTTGGTGGATAAAAATATGTAGGAATACTAGATGTGCCAAGTAGTTCCCACGTCCTAAATGTCGCACTTACTAAGTATTTGGGGGTTTTAGGTCGGTTTTGGCGAGCCAACTTGAACGTTCCCAAGTGTTTAATTCCTTTTTCCTCTCTTTTTCTCTCTTTCACTTGGGCTATATTTTTCAAGTGGACGCTAAATTCAACCCGATATATGCATAGATCATTGGCATGTATGCAAATCAAATCTCCACCACTAGCCTTTTGTAAAATTGTGTGAATCAAAAAGTCTTTTAAACGGGTTATGATGGCGGAATGATAATGGGGGTAGGAATGGAATCTAATATCACGACTGACTTACGTTGTGGCTGAGATAATATAGGAAGTTATCGATTTATAATGTTAGGCTTTGTTGATCTTTCTCAAGACTTCATAACTTGACTTGTCTGTTTTGCGAACCGTTCACTAGTTGTCGCCTAAAAGCATCCACTAGGATGGGTTAATCACTTGGTCTTGTTAAATTCTTCAAAACCTGTATCATTGAATTTTTTCGACTTGATTCCTCAAGCTCATCAGCATCATTATTTGCACTCTTTTTTTTTTTTTACTAAACATGAACTAGATATTTTGATGTCTTCTTGGCGAAGCTTTAAACTTAGTGTTCTTCTCTTTGGTGGTTTTAATAATGTTGCCAAAATTCATGGTTTGGATCCTAAAACCTAGATGTGTGGCCTATGTTTGAAGTTCTAAAATCGCCTAAGAGCTTCCTACTTACATCTAGCAACACCTCCTTTGTAATAGTCATGATAGGGGCTAAATATGATGGAAGTAATGAAAAAGGCTAAGGCTCAAAGTGGCTTACTACATGAGGGAAAATTTACAGAAGGCTAATGGACATGGAATAGGTGAATATTTAAGTGCCTTAATCATTTCACAAATTTAGCTTGCTTATGGTCTCGAAATGCACAAGTCATACAAGTTCTTACTAAGCTATGCCAACTTGCCAAGGGTGAATATCTCTAAATGTCAAATGAATGAGCATGTGAAGTATTTATTTATAATGATACGCTCAATAAGGCTCAAAATACTCACAAGTAAGGGGTATGTTATTTACGGAATTAAAACACTTTAGTTGGTTTTTTTAGCTTACCTAAACCTCCCAAATACCCCTTTATGATTTTTAGGTGGACTCAAAAGATTTGAAAATATTTTTTTATTCTAAAATCATTTTTGAAAAAAATTGCCTTGGTTTTGGTTTCTGATTTCAAGCTGGTGTTAACACGTCACACTTAATTCTTTAGCATATTTTAAATTATAGATTTTTCATATAACTATGCAAAAAGAAATAAGTGAGAGGGTAAAGGAACTAGTACTTCCCCGATTGGTATTCTTTGAAAAAACATGCGGTCGATACTCGCAGCCACCTTGGGAGGATGGCTTGGTGAGGGTGAGAAACATAGGGATGCTAATGGTGATGACAAAAATGGTGGTGAATATTCAAGGAGCTACATTTCTTCAAAAGGATAAGTTGAATAAGATGGAGGATCAAAAAGTGGTGATAGTTGAGAGTATGGAAATGGCAACGAGTGATATGGAGGTGGTTCAAAAGAAGGTGAACATGGAGGAGGTTCAAAAGAAGGTAAATACAGACGAGGTTCACAAGGATGTGAACGATGACTGTCAAAAGATGGAAGATACCAGGGCAGCCTTCACAATTATGGGGAAAAAAAGTCCACCACAATGGTCACATCCTTGTTGAACATAATAACCATGTTCGTCTTCTAAATTTTGATGATCTATCCTGCAAGATAAATTAATAGAGTAGACAGCGGTTTATATTAATAACTTAAAATCTTTCTCTAAAATTGTCGTACCCCCGGAAACGATGTCAAAAACTCAATGTATAGTTTTAGTAAGTTAAAACATAGTTCAATGGTGTCAAAAACGTAATTTTATTACCAAAGAAAAAGTGAGGTTTTTACTAAAACATGATCTAGTTTTAAATTTAGAAGAAACAATAGTTTCTTAATTAACTAAAACCTACACAATAGGCAAGTGAACATATCATGTATAGTATAGCTTTTTATGTAGGTACTAAGTATCGAAACCCAAAGAAAAGACTTTTAATACTCAATTTAATTTACCGAATATAAGTGTAGTAGCTTTTTGAGGGTTTAATTCTAGACAATAATCAATGCTAAAACATAGTGTTCATTCGGGATTAGAATTTACTTGGGATGAAATAATAGGAAATTAATTGTTAAGTGGTGCGTTTAAAAATCAAGTATTCCGCCATAATTTTTAGACGATTTATGTTCTTGAGGTTATTATGGTCTCCCGTCCCGGTTAGCTCACTTCTCAATAGTGATGGGCATATGACCCAAGGTTGCGATGGATACATCTAACTACCCATTTCTTTTGTGAATGACTTACTGAAAGCCATAGCGAGTAACATATCACCACTTGATATGGTAAAGCCTCGTCTCCTTCCGAGTCCGCTCATCCTTTGCTTGAATCAATGAACTTGCCAAATAGTGATTAATCTTTATTAATTGTGCGGCAATTTAATAATAGGAATAAATATAGACCATTTATATATCAACGTGGGTTCACCAAGACTTGGATTGTCACGAACCAAGTCTTAACTTAACACCAAGATCATGTATATAGACACTACCTATCTTAAGTGAAGTTTTGATAGAGGGGGCTCGACCCTAGTAGATGGCCCACCCTATAGGTGCATGAATTTTTACACACATGGTATACCCATAGGCTTCATTTCCTCTACCAAAGTACACCCACAAGATTAAAAACTAATGATTCATTAGGTACTTCATCAAACAAAGAAAAGTTAGAAAGAATTATCCAGAACATAAAACACCACTTAAACTAAAAATAAACTATATAAATCATATCAAGTTCATCTTAACCCTAACAACACCCTAGAAATCTAGCCAAGAATTGGCATTACAATAAGCTCATAAAGGTTGATTTTTGAAGAAATCATGTTGAGGGTTGGATGCAGATTTCTAGGGGTGTTGAGGGACTTCTTGGATTTATTTCTCAAGGGAAGGCTACAATAAGTGTTTATGGAGTGATCCCAAGCTCCAAAGGCCACTCAAGAACCTTAGAAGAATGATTTGGTGGCTAGAGACCCCCTCCCCCTTTGGAGGAGAAAGAAGTGAAAAGAGTGACATCTCAAACGCGGGGTGAAGGCTTCTATTTATAGGCAAAGAGACCTGCCCATCACGCCGCTGCATATCTTAGTGCACGCCCATACACGAAATCCAGGTACTATATGTTGGTACTAGGTTTCCTTTCTTGCAGAGCTTGTTCCCATCAGTTCGGCTGCCCTCCCGTGCATGCCACAAGGCACAACTCCCTGTTAGTCTTGGTCGGTGTTGTTGGTGGGTTGCACGCCCGTGCACAGGGGGTGCACGCCCGTGTATGTTGACTTTCCTCTCTAGGTTGACTCTAAATTATTGACTTGTTGATCAGGAACGAGGACACGACCGTACATGGTCGTTGCACGGCTATGGAACATCTGTTGGTGTAAAATAAACTAGTTTTGTGAAATGTCGAAGGTGCGAAGGAAGAAAAATGTTTGGTCGAAGGAGAATCAAAGGGTGCGAAGGAGCAAGTTTTGGACGAATGTGAATATTGTTTTATGTATGGCTTGGTTCGACCAGTTGGTTTGGTCGAACCTGCACATTCGCACGAACCATTTGGGCGAATGTGCAGTCTATATATAGTCAAGCTGAATTTTTGAATGTAACTTTTGAGTCATATTATTCCCTCCACTTTCTGATTCTCTCTCTAGATGTTTATTTAGCTCTTTTCACGTTCTTACCCTGTTTGTTTCAATCTGTAAACGTGTAATTGAGTTTCTAATTAATGAAAATGCTTTTGAAATGATGATTTACGTGTTTTGATCTGTTTGACTATTATTTTGTGATTGTTTTAGGGATTCCGCACCTAAAGCAAACTTGTTTGATCATTCTTTGTTGTTTATACGATCCATACATCACATACAAAGTGGTATCAGAGCCATTCTGGATCAAACAACCACAAATTGATAGTTTCTCAGTTGATTTGGACCCAATTTTGGTTAAAAAGTTTCTGTTTTCATTGAACAAACTGATTTGATAAGATTTTGATCGATTACAACTTGTTTTCATGGTTAAATTGGATAATTCTCTTCGTTAAACTTGTTCCAAATCAATTCCGATTCAAAACCTGATTTAGATCATCAAAATCCATCAACATTTGATAAACATGATCAAAATTAACGGATTTTCAAAGAATAACCGTTTTTGAATTACCAGGGGTCGAACCTAGAGAGTTTGGTCGAAAGTGTGATTTCATTTGGTCGAAAGAGAGATTTTGTGGTCGAAGGTGGTGTTTTAGCGGTCGAACGTAGACTTTCATTGCTTATTTGTGTTCATTCGCCCATCTGTGTTACATTCGACTGATCGAACGGTCGAAGGAGAGGGAAAACGGTCGAACGAGAGAAGCAAACGGTCGAAAGAGTTTTTGTGATATCAGTCCACATTCGTACCCTTCAAAACGGTCTAAGGAGAAAGATATTTCTCATTCGCCTGTCCGATAGTGCAAAAGAGTTTTCTGTTTTAAAACATTTCTAATCTTTTCATGTTTAAACGTTTACAGGTTAAGATGTGGAACTTTCCAACAACGCCAAGACCTACTCAAGCACCACAGCAGCAGACAACAAGAGATCCATGGTCAGTTGCAGCCCAGAAGACTAGTCCACCATCCCAGCCAATCAATTACATGGCTATGACTAGTTCTGCTCCTTAACAAGTTGTGCAACCATTACAGCAACCAATTGACAACTATTGGGGAGTAGCAGCAGCTGCCGTTCATTTGCAGACGACCAATGCCATATCTACACTCATTCATGATCTATCATCAGGAAGCGGCAATCGTCCACCAAAGCTCATGGATATGAAGGAGTACAACACATGGAAGACAAAGTTCAAGATACATGTGGAGGGACAAGGTTTAGAGGGAGCTGAGGCATGGCAGATGATAGTAAAGGGTTATGTTGCTCCTATTCTGGAGAACACTGGAGAACCGATACCGTTGGAGAATTTGGCTGATGATGAGAAAAAGAAGTTTGCGATCGAGAAGAAGGCGTTTTCTCAGTTATCTCAAGCGATCAACACTGACTTGCTGCATCAGTTTGGATCGTGTACAACATCTAAACAACTGTGGGATATGCTGAGAAACAGACATGATGGTAATGAGAAGACAAGGAAGCTGAGAATGGAAGAGCTTCGAAAAGAATTCGAGAACTTTAGTTATATGGGCAATGAGACTCTAAAAGAATTGGTTCCACGGTATTGCCCTTTGCTCACAAAACTTTCGAGTTATGAGATCAGCATACCGATGTCAGAACTGGTGGATAAATTTGCTGATGCTTTACCACCATGCTGGAACCAACACATTGAAGTGTTGAAGGAAAAAGATGCATACCAGTATTGGACTATCAACGAGTTCATACAAAAACTGGAGAACAAAGAAATGGAGGAGAAGAGGAAAGCCAAGAGGGCTCAGATTCCACAGAACCCAGATCTGTATGTGAGTGGTACATCTACTTCTCTTTCTACTTCAAGCACTACTTCAAATGTTGCTCCTCACATTGCATGTGTATCCAATGTTGTTGAACCCACAAAAGCACCAATAAACTATCTTGCCCAAACTTCATCATACACACCACAATCTTATCAAACACCAAACTTTATTCCACCTTTTTCACCTTTACAACAAGCTGCCTGTTACACAGCAAGTCAACCTCAACAACAACCATATAATCCTCACATGAATCAGATGCAGATTACTCAAACACAGTCAAATCAAAGCCCGATTGTGTTAGAGACTTCTAATCTTAACAATGTGACTGTTGAGATTGCTCAACAACATGTTGCATTAGTATCTGCTATGGTTGCATCATACAACGGTTTAGTTGCTAGTCAGATTGGAAACAATAATCTCACCAATGAGGACTATGCACAAATCGATAAATAGGAGATGGAGCTTATGGACATACAGTGGGCATTTGCGAGCATAATGAGGAGAGCCACTGATTTTATCCAGAAAACTGGAAGAACTGACCTTTCAACTTCTCCTAACACCACTTACGGCTTCAACAAAGCCAAGGTTACATGCTTCAATTGTGGTGAGAAGGGTCATTTTAAGAGAGAGTGTACACAGCTGGCACAGCAAAGTAATCGAAACCCGTTCAATTCAACCTACCAAAACAGACAAAACCAAAACCAGAATCAGGTATCATACAACAGTCCCAACATCTCTAGCTTTCAACCTCAAAACAACTACTAGAACCGTCAAAACACACAACAAAACACCAATACTAGACAACCCACATCTCAAAACCAACAACAACAGAATCCAAACCGAACCATTGTTCCCATCTCTACACCTAACACTCAAAACCAAACTGAAAATCAAAACCAAGCACTAGTGATTCAAAAAGATGAAGGTTTTGATTGGACGGGTATGCAATTGGGAGTGGAGGAGATTACTGCTGGAAATGTGGCTTGTGTGGCATAGAAGATGAGTTTGGATGAGCATGAGGAGATTGAAGAGGAGGTTGTGATAGAGAAAGTGTCGGAGTTGAAAATAGAGGAGTTGAATGAGGATGTGAATGCTGAGAGTGAAGACAAGAAATCTGGAATGATTCTTGATTCTGTCACAGATGTTGGAGAGCATTATGATTCAGCTTATTCGGATATGGAAAGTGATTCTGACTCGGAAGCTAGTGTGAATTCACTAGACGATGACATTGATCAATTGCTAGCTGAAGCAGATTTCCTAATGACCCGCAAGTCGTGCATGGTGGATGATGCGTGCACCAAGATTGACTATTCAAAATTCTTTGCAGGGAAGGAAGCTCACTTCGCGCTGATGGCAATGACTGAACCACCTAAACCGGCAAGTTCTGAATCTCAATCTAAAGTGTGTGTTAAATGTGCTGATTTTGATAAATTGACAGAAGAAAATAAGTTTCTCAAGGTACAACTTGAGAGTGTCAAAATAAACTGTCAGATTTATAAAAAAGAATCAAAAGATTTCAACAAAGTACTTGATGGTTAGAAAAAGGATGTGTCTGAACTCAAAAAGACTTTGTCAATAAAACAACTTGCCATTAATAACTATATTAATGAAATGGAAAACACCAAGTTAGAAATGGCAACCATCAAGTGCTTCGCTGAAAAAGTGAATAAGAAGCTAGAGAGTTATAAGCACATTGCATATGTAGTTGACCACATCATCGAAGAACCTTCACAGTCGAGTAGTGCAAACTACAAAGCTGTCCCATCTCCGGTGTTGTTCGAAAATCATAATTTACATGCAATACCACCGGAGACTCTAGTCAAATCTGACTCCACATCAGATAACGAGTCCAACACATCCAGTGTCGGAGACCCGTATTCTGATGTGAGACCTGTATTGGGAAACAATGAGGGTGTGGTCGCTGCAGATGATTCTGATGAAGAAGATGAACAATTTGAGACGGTTGTTGAAAATGAAAGTGATATCCCTGATGAAAATCATATAATCACTACTGAACCAGTCTCACCATCTCAGATCGTTCATCCCATGGCCAATGCTCATAGAAAGAATGTTGTTAAGAAAACTGAGCAGTCTGTTGGTAAAAATGTTGAAAAGAAAGAGGTCAAGAAAATTGAGAAAAATGTGGTTAAATCGGTTGAAAAGAAAACTGAAATTAAAAATGAGAAACCAAATGAAATGAGCAACGAATCATGTGACAAACCTGTAAAAGTTTTCTATCGGATGCAAGGCTCCGATAAGATTTTGTCTGATGATGAATATCCGATTAAATTTGTGAATTATTCCAAAATTGAAAAGATCTGGCAGGAAAGTACAATTTGGTTCCCAAAACATGAACGAACCAATGACATTCTTCCAGAAATTTTAGAGAAAATTTATTCGGATAATTCTAAAGACGCAAAGGTCAATGTCACACAATTCGTTCTGCCAGTTGATGAGTCAAATAGTTTCATTGAACCGACTTACTCGAAGGAACCAACTCCTGAGACTTTAAGGAAACAGTGCATGGTTGATCGATATCCTATTGCAAGTTTTTCCAAGTCGCATATCAAAGAAAACTATGAAGAATACCGTTCATGTTTTAAGTGCGGGGAAAGGGGACATTTACTTGCGACCTGCCCGTACGTACGACACAAGAGGCACGAGGTGGAGATGAGGCAACATCATGATTATCCGGTTGACAACTACAGTTATCCTCAAAGACGGTTTTTCCCTCAGCAAGCACCTTATTATAACCAAAACAATTTTTACAACAAAAGGGAAAACCGTCCGATGACTTATGACAAACGCAATGTAAAACCTGTGATGAACTCAACTGCTGATAACAAAAAGGTCCCTCCTAAACCTAATGTAAAACCAGCAGTTGGACCTGTTTTTGTTAAATCAGAGAAGGTAACCAAGAAGGTTGTTTTTAAACACGAAGTAAAGAAACCGGATGAGACCTCAAAATCTCAGATCTAGATTTTGAAAAGGTCTGAACAATCTTGGTCATCAATAGAGGTGTACAAACCAGTTAACCGGTTTTTTTAACCTTTAAAAAATCGGTTTTTTTAATAACCGAACCGGTTTTAAAACCGGTTTTTAACCCAGATAGCTCAAACCGGTGAAACCGGTTAGGATCGGTTATTAAACCAGTTTAACTTAAAAAACCAGTTATTTTATTTAAAAAACCGGTTTTTTTTTTAAAAAAATCGGTTTTAAAAACCGGTTTCTTCCTTGGTGAAGAAAAACTGAAAAAAAACCCGGTTTTTTTAAAGCGGTTTTTTTCTTAAACTGGTTGTAAAAAAACCGGTTTTTTTTAAACCGGTTTCGGTTGTAATATAGGTTTTTTTTTTAAAAACCGGTTTTTTTGTACACCTCTAGTCATCAAAGGAGTCTGAGGGTGCCTCAACTTCACAGAATGTGAAAACTGAGAAAAAGAAAGTTGAGACTGAGAAGAAAGGGGTTGAGAAAACCCAAGATGTTTGTGAATCGAAAGAATCTTTGAAACAACCAGTTCAAAGACCCAAGACCAAACAGGCTTGGGTCCCCCGAAAGATCTAACTGCTTTACTTGATGTGTGCAGGGAGCTCCAGCTGGCCCTGTTAGCAGCCTATGGATTGTTGACAGTTGAGCTTCTGGTCACATGACAGGGGATCTTACGCTACTCTTTGATATCAAGAACATAAACGGAGGTTACGTAGCGTTTGCAGGAAATAAAGGAGGCTACATTACGATGGAGGGTAGTGTTAGCAATGGGGTCGTGACATTTGAGCAGATATCGTATGTGAAACAGATAGATTACAATTTGCTCAGTGTTAGCCAAATCTGTGATAAGCAATTTTCTGTTTATTTTGATGACAAATCTTGCTATATCTTGAAACCGGGGTTTGAACTTCCAAAAGAGTGGGTGATGCTAAAGGCACCGAGAGTAAACAACTTGTACATTCTCGATATGTCCAAAGCTATGACCACCCATGGCCAAGTCACGTGTTTCCTCTCTAAGGCTACAGAAAAAGAATCTATAATGTGGCACAGGAGAATGGGACACATTCACTTGAGAAAGATGAACCAGTTAGTGAAGAATGAACTTGTCACGGGAGTTAATGTGAAACATTTCCATTTGAATGACAAGTGTGTTAGTTGCAAAAAGGGGAAGCAGCACAAACAGGCCCATAGACCAAAGAAAGTAAATTCCGTTGAACTACCGCTTGAGCGTTTGCACATGGATTTATTCGGTTCAGTCAAGCCTAAAAGTCATGCCGGGGAATTGTACTGTCTTGTGGTGACTGACGATTATTCAAGATTCTCATGGGTTATGTGCTTACACCAGAAAAGCGACACGTTTGCCAACCTGAAAGTTCTGTTTACACGTCTGGAGAATATCTATGGTCTAAAGATCAAACGAATCCGGAGTGATAATGGGACGGAGTTCAAAAACGCTCAGATGGAGGATCTTTGTGAAAACAAGGGAATTCATCATGAATACAGCGCTCCATATACACCCCAGCAGAACGACGTCGCAGAAAGAAAGAACAGGACTCTAATCGAAACGGCGAGAACTATGCTTGCGGACTCAAATCTTCCAGTCATGTTCTGGAACGAAGCAATTTACGCAGCATGTTACACTCTAAATCGTGTTTTAACAGTGAAGAAGTTTGGCAAAACTTCTTATGAGCTGTTGAACCGACGGAAGCCGAATCTGGAGTATCTAGAACCATTTGGTGCCTCGTGTACAATGCTTAATCCTTCAGAGAAGTTCGCTCCAAAGGCTGAAGAAGGTTATTTTGTTGGATATGCAACCCCACTAAAACGGGTATTCAACAAAAGAACTAGAAAAGTCGAGGAATGGGCTAACGTCGAAGTACAAAGATACACTCAAAATGTACAGGGAGAAGGTCCAGATTGGATGTTTGATTACAAAGACTTCTTTGAATCATTCAATCTAGATAGCATGGTTGAAGAAGCTGTACTCCGTTTATATTACGAGGTCGAAAACGCCGTGACTTCACCGTTAGTGCGTCCGATCACTGTAAATCCTCAAGCAGCTTCTAATGATACTACTGCTCCTGTGATGGAAGAAGAGGTGTTCCAAGAAGCTTCAACAACGCTTAATTCATCAGATTCAGAAGATGAAGACGATGATGCTACAAGTGAAGCTATTCTGGACAATGCTACAGTGACACCACCAGTGAACCCAACTACAACTAATGCTTCAACATCGAACGTGGGTAATGATCTGGTTTCTACAGAGAATTTGATGACTCAAACGGGAGTACAAGTACCTGATTATCCGGAATCTCGGATACATCGGATACACCCGCTTGAACAGGTTATTGGTGATCCTGGTAGCAACGTTATGACAAGAGGGCAATTGAGAAATGCTCAAGCACCAGAAAATATTGGCAATCTTGCTTTATATGCCAAAATACAGAAATCTGGTTTTCAAAATGACTGGTCTTTCGCTTGTTATGTTTCGCAGGTCGAGCCGCGGACGTACAAGGAAGCTCTTTCGGATGATGCCTGGGTGGAAGCAATGCAAGAAGAGTTGTTACAATTTCAGAAACTAGGAGTATGGATGCTGACAGATTTGCCCCCGGGAAGAAAGAAGATTGGAACCAAATGGGTGTTTAAATGTAAGAAGGATGATAGAGGAGTCATAGTGAGAAACAAAGCTCGTTTGGTTGTTCAAGGTTTTCATCAAGTTGAAGGAATCGACTACAATGAAATCTATGCACCGGTTGCACGCTTGGAAGCTATCCGAATGTTCCTAGCGTTTGCATCCTGAAAGAAATTCAAGGTGTATCAGATGGATGTAAAGAGCGCATTTCTTTACGGTGTGGTCAAAGAGGAAGTTTACGTAGGACAACCGCCAGGCTTTGAGGACCCTATTCACCGGGATAAGGTTTATGTTTTAAACAAAGCTCTCTACGGGTTGCATCAAGCTCCGAGACAATGGTATGAGGAGCTGAGCACGTATCTTCTCTCAAAAGGATTTAAACGCAGATTGGTAGAGTGCACACTGTTCACGAAACGAGCAGGAGATGACTTGCTTCTTGTGCAAATTTATGTTGATGATATTATTTTCGGGTCAACTAACAAACTTCTGTGCAGGGAATTTGAAAAAGTTATGCAGGAAAAGTTCGAAATGAGCGCAATGGGAGAAATGCAGTTTTTCCTAGGCTTGCAGGTGGAGCAAAGACCAACGGGGATCTTTATTCACCAGACGAAATACGTTTCTGAAGTCTTGAGCCGATTCCAGATGGATGATTCGAAGCCGATGGATACCCCGATACAACCTAATCACGGGATTGGAGTTGACGTTAAGGGGGAGCTGACTGATCCATTTACATACAGAGCAATCGTCGGATCTCTGATGTATCTCACCGTGTCTAGACTGGATATAATGTTTGCGACATGTCTTTGTGCACAATATCAATCGAAGCCGAAACAGAGTCATCTTGCAGCTGTCAAGCGTATCCTTAGATATCTGAAGGGTTGTCCATCGAAAGGACTTTGGTACCCTCATGATGATAATTTTGACCTAATCGCTTTTAGTGATGCAGATTGGGGCGGCTGTGACAAAGACAGCAAATCCACAACAGCTGGATGTCAGTTTATGGGGAGCAGGCTTGTGACCTGGCAATGCAAGAAACAAACCGCAGTTGCACTATCCACATGTGAAGCAGAATACGTTTCAGCATCGAGCTGCTGCTCACAGGTTCTTTGGATCCAACAACAGATGGTGGATTACGGTTTGCAATTTCTTAAAACCCCTATTTACTGTGATAATGAAGCCGCAATCGCATTAACAAAAGACTTAGTAAATCACTCAAAAGCTAAACATATCCGGATTAAATATCATTTTATCCGTGATTGTTATGCTAAAGAGTTGATTGATATGGTCAAAATCCTCACTGATTACCAACGCGCAGATCTTTTTACCAAAGCTTTTGACAAATCCAGATTTGATTATCTTTTAAAAGCTAATGGTATTAAAGAAAAACAAGACTGATCACCACCTCAGTCTATCACTTTTTAGTTTAAATTTTTACTGCTTTTCAGAAAAATTTCGAAAATGCAAAAACATTGAAAAATTTCAAAATCCATAAAAGTTAGAAAATTTCTTTGCTGACTGCTGTATCTTCTTCCCTTAGATTAATGCCGTCAGATTTCTGTGAACAAACGATATCTGGGCAGTCACAAATTTGAAATGCTCTAGCTTATCCTTGGGAACAGTAAATTCGAAAATTTATAAAAATCAGAAAAATAAAAAATGATTTCCTAGAGAATAAAGGGAAATGATAGTACATCAGTGGGGATCTGACACATTCTAAGTAATGTACTGCTATACAGGGCGTGTGTCTGAGTCTGTGCGATGTGCTGATAGGCTTCGTAGACCTATTACTGCGTGCCTGATACATACATATCAAACGAATTGTTGTGTGGATGAACTCCTCATGGGCATATGGTCTTAGTACCGTAATTTCGTTTGATAGGGTATTTGTACAAAACTCGGAGGTTTAGGGTCGTTATGTTATTAGTTGTCTGGGGATAGCCTCTCTGATCTTCTGCTGTAAGTCATTACGGACCTAGATCAGACAGGGTGTCTTTATAAAAGAGCTTTATGCCAAATCCTAAAGTTACCGAATTGAGGAACTTTCCATGTTATATGATGATCAAAGATTATCTATTACATCGTATTAATCATTGATGCAAATCATGATTAATATCAGTCCTCAACCTGGTACAGTGCATATGTTACTCTGCTGCATTAATTTGCTAACCTGTATACCTCTGTGCATTATACCTTGTAAAATTACGGACGACGAAAGCATAATCACGCTTTACAATGAGTCTTTGTGCATTTACTTCTTGATACGGGAGTATGTCGTGTGCGTGGGAACCACAGACAATTATGTTTATACTATAAATATCAGTATTAGTTTAAAGCACTGCACAAAATTCTGCATGAGAGTTTATGTGGATCACAATATCAGCAGTTGCCAGATCACACATTGTCTTTAATGATAATAATTCAAAAGATCAACGGTGTGATCAGATTTCTCAATAACTGATATGATCCTTTTACCGGAAATCACAAAAACATTTACAGTTTTTCATTTACTTTTCTGCATTTTATTTTCTCGTCAAAAATTACAAAACTCAAAAATATTTTAGGTGTGTTTTAGCATAAATTTTAGAAAATCCAAAAAGATTTTTCATTTCCATCTTATTTTTGATAACTGATGGTGGTTGATGTCGATTTTCTAAACCTTGTTACACCATTTGAGCTTTGTAACCTTTTAAATGTGAAAATATGAATGTTGGATGCTTAAAAGATGAAAAATAATTGGAACGGGACTCGTTTTTGAGATTTGGAAAGTTTATAAAAAATCCCAATTCTCATTCGCCCATTCGGTTGGTCGAATGTGGGATTTTTCATGTTCCTTCGTATGTTTTAAACGGGCGAAGGAGAGTGTTCTTGAACATTTGTTTCATTCGAACCCTTTTGGCTCATTCGAACCTTTAACTAGGGTCGAAGGAGACAAAAGCTTCTCATTCGTACGGGTAGAACGGGCGAAGGAGTATGCCTATATATACCATATCAGTCTCATTCGAACCTTTACAAAATTTTTTCAAAATTTTCTCTCTAACCTCACCTTGTTGCCCTGTTGATTTGTGATATACCATTGTGATCGTCTACATTCACTGATCATTTTCCACTTACTCTTACAGGTTATCATCTCAGAATCAAGGATTAATCACTGTTTTTGTGTTTCAAGCCCTAATTCTTAAAAACTGATATTAACTAGTTTTTTGTTACAATTGATATTAAGGTTTCATTATATCTGTGTTTTAGGGGGAGAAAAACCATAATTCAAGGATTCAAAACCAACAGATTGATCAATTGATCATCAGTTGTCTTTCGAACCCTAGTTTTAGTTGAAAACACTGATATAATGATCATCTGATGAAATTGTTAGTTTAAAAAGGGTAATTGGCATTATTAGTTGCTAAACAAATCAAAAGAACATGACCAGAAACAATAAATTTCAAAATTGAAAATTCAAAAATATGAACAGACTCCTTCGACCCTTTCGAATGGGCGAAGGAGATGACAAACTGGTCGAATGAAAATCTTGTGGGCGAATGAAACTTTTTATCAAAATTTTCACATTCGTACCATTCAATTTTCTCATTCGCACCTTGTTTTTCACATTCGCACCCCCGTTTGGGCGAATGAGAATGTTAATTACCAAAATTTTCAAGATTTGAATTTTTTGTCGATTTTTAACATGTGTCTTTGTTTTTGTTTTGCAGATTAAATCATGTCCGAGCAGGAGAAGACTACTGAGCAAGCTGGATCGTCCTCACAACCTGCTAAGAAAGCTTCTGGAGAGCCTTTAACCTTCGAGAATGCGCATAATTGTTGTGCGTATCTCGGAGAAGTTAAAAAGCACACGGAGTTTGTCGAGATCATTGAATTTGAAGAGATGTAGGGTGATAGACGCAATTGCTACACCTACGATTATTTACAGAGACATGATGCAAGAATTCTGGTCAGGAACGAAGCTAGATTTTGGGAATTGCGAGTCGTGCTTGATTAGCAAGATCCAAGGACAAAGAGTTATTGTATGTGAGCAGGATTTACGAGAAGCATTGAATTTACAAGATGAGAAGACGGATCCTAAGGAGCTGAGTTTCATGGATCAGCGAAAGTGTTTCCTGAGAATGAAATACAATGGACCAATCACTGACGGTTCATTGCACAAGGGAAAACTGTGCCCTCAATTCAAATATTTGGCACACGTTTTGATACATGTCTTCGGATCAGCCGCTGGAGGATATGACTTGATGCGCAAGAGTATTAGCTCTATGATGGTAGCCCTGGTATTGAACAAACCGTTCAATGTTTCAGGAATGCTGATGGAACACTTGTTAGAGTCTGTGAACGGCACGAGGAATCTGAAGTTTCTGCTATATCCTCGTTTCCTCCAGATGGTGTTTGATAACAAGTATAAAGACTTGAAGAGAGATCCTCAGCACATTGTTGTACAGGAACATATGTCACTCAATACACTTGCTAGGATGAAAGCGTACAAAGGATTGTCGGTCAATGAACGTCCACCAGTAAGACGTTTGTTTGGACATCTAGCAAGAATTGACTATACAGATCCAGGCAAAGGGCTTGTGAGACATGCGAACAGTGATTCAGATCCAGATAACCCATTACATCCTGTTGATCCAGATGCTAAGCGCAAAAGACAGGTTGTTAATGTCGGTGCTAAGAGTGGAAAAGTTAAGGAGAAAGGGATAAGGTTAGAGGTTGTGCCTGAACCTGAAAAGAAGAAGAGTACACCAAGACGAAACAAGACGATGGCAAAGAAAGGTTTGCATATTGTGGATGAAGCGTCGATTGATTCAGAGGAGACGCAAGAAGATGAACATTGGGACTCGGAGACTGAAACGTTAAAGACCGCCACGCCCAAGGCCACTGTGGCTGGTGAGTCTGTTAGTCAGACTGGTGAAGATCAAGAAACTAAGAGTCCAATTCCTGTTGACGATGATGAAGTGATTCTGAATTTAGATGAAGATTTTTCTGGCTCACCTGTACAGGCTGCAAAGTCAAAGAAGAAGAAACAGGAGAAACCAAGTCAGAAGAGAAAGATAGAGATTGAATCGCTCATTGCTGGTAAGAAACTACCACCAGCTTCTAGTTCTAAGTCACCGGTTACTGCACCTGCATCAAAGAAACAAAAGACTGCAACTACTTCAAGCATACAACAGGGAGATGATATACCTGTTGATCAGTTTAATGAAGCTTTAGATAATGTGCTTAAGAAGATGAGGAAAGGCAAACTGCCTGAAGTTGCTGAAACGCCTGTGAAGAAGAAGGTTTCAGTTGATAGTGAAATTATGAATGCTGTGAATCAAAGGTTATCTAAGATGATGAGTATTATCAATAAACAGCAAAAAGAGATCGAGCAATTGAAGTCAAATGATCGAAAGATGTTGGAAGTCGTAGTCACATCCCATGATGATAGTGAAGTATTGAAGAAAACAATCAAGAAGTTAAAAAGAGAGAACAAGAAATTGCTGAAGCATGAGCAACGAAACAACAGAAGGATTATTGTCTTGAAAGAGGAGAACAAACAGCTAAAGAAAAGTAACAAGCACATGGATGATTTGATAAAAGACTTGTACTCTCGAGCTCCTCTACTTCAAGCTGGTGAAGAAGATAAAGAACGAGAAGAAGAGCAAGTAGATTTTGAACCATCTGACGAAGAAGAGGATGAAGATCTTGATGAAGATGCTGGTAATGATCCTCAAAAGAAGAAGAAGAAAGATGATGGAGGTTCAGATGGTGGATCGAGTGATGGAAACAGCTCTGCTTATGATAGTGATGACGATGATGATGATGACAACGCTGAAAAGTATACATATGAGAAGCGTGATTCGAGTAAGGGAGGAGAGTCAAGCTCTAAGACTCCAGGTGAAAATGTTGATGACGATATCTTCTGGAATGAAAAACTGCAGTTGTTATCTGAAGAAGACAAGAACATGTATCGCTAGATGCTTACAGATCGAGTCTGGACGATTGACATGACAAGCAGATTTCCAGAAATATTCGAGTCGAGCAATAAGCTGTTTGAATTGGAGTTTGATGACCCAGACCTTGAAGATGGAGAGGTTTCTGCGGCAGTTTCTAAAGAAATACTTGAAGGTTTAGCTAAACAGGTGGGAAAGACTTTGGAAGAGTTGCTTGCTGATAATTACATTCCAAAGATACCTGAAAAGGAAGCCGGGAATCATTCTGATGACCGTGTCGTTCCTGCTTTTGAAGATGTTGAAATGGAGGATATAACAAGTGAGGAATATCCACAATATTTCAAGAATAATCAAGATTGTGGATTTCCTGGATTTTCTGATGATGTGCTAAACCAGGCCGAGAAACTGGCTAAAGAGAAGAGCAAAGTGTTTGAAGATGAGATTTTCAAAGGGCATGATAAACCACAGTTCGAGCAATCTGATAGTTTGAAGGAGTTTTTGAGGAAATTGAAAGAGAAAGAGAATAACCGTCCGAAAGCTGAGGTACAAGGTAGCTTTTATAAACTTCACAGTGGGATTTTCAAAGGTCGTGCATTAGCCTGGAAGTTTATTAAGCAACTGAGATGCATAGCAGTGAAGTGGGAGAAGGGGATTTTATATTTTGATAAGTTTCATCATTTGAAGACTCTTCCTTATTGGGCTATTCGTGATATTTGTCGTCACCGTTTAACGGGAGCGTCAAATAGTCAGATTACATACTTTGCTGAAAAGATGACAAGAGAAAGCCGAACCAAGTGGGATTTATTTGAACCACAATATCCGAAACGAATTGTTCATAAAAAGGATATTGATTTGATTACTGGAATGCCCAAGGTGACGTTAAAGTATAAGCCACCGCGAGTGTTGAAGAAGATTCCTTTGTTGCCGATTCCACAACACTTCGCTAAAGATTTCATTTGGTGGTATTATGATTGGAAGATAGCAGAGGCTGTGATTGTACTGAAAGACGGAGAAAAGAACTTCAAGAAGATACACATTTTTGATCCCATGTGGTTAATCAACTGTTCACATGAGGATATAATAATGTTGTTTTATAATCCGATCTATTCTGAAGTGAAGGATGCTGAACAAGCAGGAAAATACCAACGTGTGGTATTTCTGTGCTTTGCGTATGATATAAACGCTGGTTGTGACTATGATGAGAAGCTCGGGAAGTTTGTAGAGAAACAGAAGGTGCCTGAAGTGAAAAAGACGAAGCCAAAGCAATTTCAGGAACCGGTTTTGACTAGAGAACAGAAGATTCAGCGACATATCAAATTGATGAACATCAGAATGGACGAACAACGTCGACAGCAATCCAAGCAATAGTCGAGGGGGAGTTTGTAGATGCAATTGTGCGACTAGTGCTTCGGATTGTAAAATAAACTAGTTTTGTGAAATGTCGAAGGTGCGAAGGAAGAAAAATGTTTGGTCGAAGGAGAATCAAAGGGTGCGAAGGAGCAAGTTTTGGACGAATGTGAATATTGTTTTATGTATGGCTTGGTTCGACCAGTTGGTTTGGTCGAACCTGCACATTCGCACGAACCATTTGGGCGAATGTGCAGTCTATATATAGTCAAGCTGAATTTTTGAATGTAACTTTTGAGTCATATTATTCCCTCCACTTTCTGATTCTCTCTCTAGAAGTTTATTTAGCTCTTTTCACGTTCTTACCCTGTTTGTTTCAATCTGTAAACGTGTAATTGAGTTTCTAATTAATGAAAAAGCTTTTGAAATGATGATTTACGTGTTTTGATCTGTTTGACTATTATTTTGTGATTGTTTTAGGGATTCCGCACCTAAAGCAAACTTGTTTGATCATTCTTTGTTGTTTATACGATCCATACATCACATACAAACTACGCGCCTCCCCCTTTTCACATTTCTCATTTATCACAACACAATCATAGTGAAAAGTAAAAATAGGAACGACCGTGCAACAAGGTTGGGTGGTCAGTGAGTAGATTTTTTTAGACAAGTTCCTTCCAATCTGAAAAAAATTGATTGTTAATCATCTAATGCTGGCAATATAATCTCCATATTTAATAAATCAAAATATATATGAGTGAGTAGATCCTGCATCCTTTTTTGAAGGCTCGATTGAATGTTTGATGACTTTTGACACCTGAAAAACTCATGTTAATACTTTTATCAAACACATAAGTCTACCTTAGCTAGACATTCATAAAACTACTTAACTGGGCCAGTTGAGTCGGTTCGATGATTCGGGGAATCATCGAGAGTCGGTTTTATGATCTGGGGGATCGACGGTAGTCGGTTTACACACACGTTGTCCAAGGGTTGGTGATTCGGAGGACCATCGGGTAAAACGCACACAACACACACGAGTCTCGAGTCCCAGAGGTTGGTGAAATAACATAATGTGTAAGTTTTTTGGAATTAAATGTTTTACGATCATTATTTAACTTGACAATATGTGGATACGTGAATTAATGTGTTAACTTAGCAAATAACGCGTAGAAAAACCCAATTTCTTGAATTAGGGCGACTAGCAAGCCAGTCACCAGCCCTAGGAGGGCGACTTGCAAAGCCAATCGCCTCCTGCGTGTGCCAGTTGCCCAGAATGTTATACATGACTGGTAACAACTATAAATACCATACTTGACTTCTTTTTCATCATTTGTGCCATCGTAACTCACCCCAAAGTGCTCTCTCACGACCTTAAAATCTATACACCCGTTTTGCCCTAAAATCACCATTTTCATGCTAAAACAACCTTTACAAGTGAAGATCTAAGGTGTGTAGTTCATCTAAATCATTTTTCAAACATTGTTATTTTATTATTATGAACCCTAAAGGTCTAGATCTGATCTTTGTATGTTTTCATCAATAAAACCATTGAAAAGTCTTTCCAAACTAAGTCTAAACATATCATATGAGTTTTTGATAAAAATTCCAACTTTAAATGGTGTTGATGATCTAAAACATGGGGTTTCTTGTGTGTTTGTTATTACAATGATTCTAGGGAGTTGTTATAATGATTATCTAGGTGTTAGAAGCTTATTTGATGTGTTAAGTGACTTTTATGAGTTTTGACCCGTTTGAGGATTTTGGTGGAATTTAGGATGTAATATGATGATTTGATTTTTGAAACTTATTTGGCTTTATGTTAGAATGTTCACACTACAGCTTGATGATGATTGGAACCTGATTATGTGATTGAGTCAGGTTAGCCATTTAGGGTAACTTTTGCATGCTATTGATGCGACTTACCCATAATATTATCTATTTTGGGAAAAACTTGCAATTTGCGTGATAAACAAGATGATAATTGGGGAATAATGATGGGTTTGGGTTAGAGAATGATTGTGGATTGAAATATGTTTCAGATCTGATTTAGAGGGTTTCGCGTGCCAAAAAAGCCAACAACCTGTAGTGGAGGCGACTGGCTACCTAGTCGCCTGTCAAGAGGTGACTAGCTAGCCAGTCGTGTGCCTGAAGGTGACTGGCAAAGCCATTCGTGTGCCTGAGGGTGACTGGAAAATCCAGTCATGTATTTTGATGCCAGTCGTGTGTTTTGATACCCAGTAGGGTGTTTTGAAGCCAGTAGTGCGTTTTGGAACCTAGTAGGATGTTTTGACACCCAGTAACATATTTTAAACCCCGTAATGTGTCTGGAAACTGGGTAACATGTACATTAAACATACATGCATTACATGATATATGTGCTAGGTTTTGTGACCTGTTTGTTATATGAGGCGTGTATCTACATATTGTTGACTATGCGCTTGTACTTGGCTAATAAACGGATATAACGGGTCACCAACAGGATGTTGGGTCTTGTGTGGTCGTGTCAAGTATCAAACACTTTTTCAAACATACATAGTCATGGTTTGTACAACCAAGGGCTAATTAATTAACCGGTCATCGGTCAACACACTTATGTGTGTCTTATGATAGGTCGCTGGTAAGTAGGACTATAATCGTATAAATGGTTTACTTTTATACTAGAAGACGCACTCAAAGGTGAGTTTCATGGCCCCACTACTTATACACTTTCTCATGGGGGAGAAACATGCTACACACTTGTTTACTTAAAGATCATTTATTACTATTGTTATCATTTGTTTACTATGCGACTTATCTAAATCCCAAGGAAACCACTAATATGGGGATATAGCGGGGAAATGTGGATATATCTATTGGGCTTGACAAACCCCACCCGGGTCAACTGGAGGTTGGACGGGTGCATATTGTCTCAAACACATAGGGCTTACCAGGGATGACGGTAATCCGAAGGGTACACACACATTATTGAGTAACAACGCAGTCACCAATGGTTTCAATCGTAGTAGTAAGATATTCAATGTCTAGCTAACGTTTGATAAAATAGTAATATGGATTTGGTCTTTCACACTTACGATATTTTTTTGAAAAGTGGTGAACTCACCATCATTGTTTTGTTGACACATTTTAGCATGATTTCTCAGGTCGCTAAGGTAGCAACACTGGTTTAGGATGCACTGGAGTCCACAACATCCGTTTATCTCTGATTCTGTCTGATTTAAAACTTTTAACTGTTTTGGAAAACTGATTTATTTTGAATTGTGTTTGTAAACTAAATTTCACTTCTGCTAAACTTTTAACTTTCATGGTTGTGTTTACATTATTTTTCTCATATAGTTATCATTTATTGTGACCGTTGACTTGGATTCTGGTATGTCACGCGCCTCACGGTAAAACCCCGCAAGTGGAACTTGAGGGTGTGACAGATTGGTATCAGAGCCAATTGTTATAGTGAACTAGGACTGAATGTGGAGTCTGGTCTATAACCGAGTCTCACACACTAGACGGTCACACACTTGAGAGTCGAATCAAGTGGGGTTTAATTAACCTTGCAAGGGTGTCGATACCATCATCATTTACATGTTGCATCATCCATTCTAGGTATTTTCTATTATCTATCTCTATCTGTTGTCTCCTTCTTCTGGCCTTAAGATGAAGTTGTTAACTTATTGATCGAGCACGGCGGTGGCGTACATTGGAATGGCTCTTTGTCGTTATTCTGAGACCTGTTCAAGATTCGAACATCTCCTTTCTATACTTGCTCACACACATTATCTTGCACTTGTACTAGTCATATTACACCTCTCTGAGTGATTGTTCACATAGAGATTCTTATTGAATCATACTCTAGAATATATGAGCATGTAGTGTTCATTTTATCCAGCAAGTTTGTATACTCTAATTGGAAGGTTTGTAATTGATATGGATTTGTCCGGTCGGGATGCTTTCTATCCCTTTTGGCATGATTACTAGTATTCTTTTGCTAGTGATTATTCTAATTCCTCATTTTTTTATGATATCAGATGATGTCTAGAGCTCGTGGTGGAAGACGCGGAGAACGCAATGGTGGACGTGGCGGTGGTTATGGTGGGGGTCGTGGCAACATCAACATGACCGTGGCAGAACTGACCAATCTCCTTCAGGAGCAGGTTTCTATTGCTCTGTCTACTTTCCAGGATGCTCAGCAGGGCCTTGGTGGTAAATTTATTTACTACTACTCTCTAATCTGTTTATGTTATTGTGTTCTTTTGTTGAGTGGTGCTGCTTGTTTATCCAGGGAATGTTGCTCATCAGCGGGCACCTCCACCACCACCTCTTCCTCAGGTATGCACATTTAAGGCTTAACAGAATGTAAGCCTCATTCGTTCAGTGGTGCTGAGGGAGCAGTGGGACTGCTCATGTGGATTGAGAAGGTTGAATCTGTGTTTGCTAGGTGCAACTGTCCGGTTGAGAACCAAGTGAAGTTTGCTTCGGGTACTCTTGAGAGACCCACTCTGACATGGTGGAACTCCACTACTTAGAGTCTTGGCTTAGGTGAAGCCAATGCTATGCCATGGGCCTAGTTTATTCATCGTTTGAGAAGTGAGTATTGTCCTTGTGATGATATACAAAAGCTGTAGCATCAGTTGTGCCGTTGTGGAATCTTCGTATGGTGGGTTCTGAGATTGAGGAATATACAAAGCATTAGGAGTTAGCTGTTATGTGTCCGGGATTGGTTACGCCGATGTTTAGGCAAATTGAGCACCATATTTCTTGTTTAGTTCCTGAGATCAGGGGGTTTGTGACTGCATTAGATCCAACCACTATCTAGGAGGCTATCCTTTTGGCACACAGGTTGACTAATCAAAAGGTGGAGGATGGTGTCTTACTTCCAAGGGGTGCAGCTTTGAAAGCCCCAAATAACAAGAGGAAATGGGATAACTCGGGCAAGAACCTTACTCCTTCTCAGCCCTAGCAACAGTTCAAAACTTTTAAAGCTTCGGGGTCTTCGTTTAGTCCCAACCCGTCCAATTAGAAACAGGGTGTTTATGTTGGCCAGAACCCTAAGTTGTAAGGCCTTGTTTATAAAACATAATTTTTTACTTGTTTAATAACAAAAACATGATCTCATTCATAACCAAATTCAATTCATGAGTTCAAAGGATGATACATGTTAGTTTAGAATGTCAAATTATTCACAAAACATCTATTATTTAGCTTATACATGCCCCAAAATTATAAACAAGTTTACATCGTGAAGACATTTTGCGGAAGCGATTAACTTCAAGTTCGCATTCGGTCCAAAAACTCTATGTATGATCATCATCCGAATCTCCCAAACTAGTACCTCGTCTCGTATACGAGCATATAACCCAAACAAAGTTAGTTTATATGTGAAATGAAGCGATAATAAAAGGAAAATAATTCGAAATGGAACCTCGCCGTATGCTACGGCTTCAAGGCCGTAGCTTACGGTCCATGGATTCTGATTGTTTTGCATAAGGTGGCCATGAGCTACAGCCCAGAGCCATAGCTTACGGCATGGGGTGGCTGTATACAAGCTTTTTCCTATATTTTCTTCCATTCTTAACCATGTTTACCCTACACCATGACTCACCTAATGGGCAACCATGTTTTCATGATCTTGGACCCCTTAAACTTCTATATTTGATTCCCATTATGAGGCTATATTATGTGTATATCAAATCTGGGTTCTTTTGATCGAATCTAAACCATTTACCCATCAACAATCTCCACCCAAAATGACCCATTAAGGTTCAATCAAAGGCAATTCTTTTTTATTAATAGTCACAAAGCCTCTATTTCATTTTGGGAAGGTATCAAATCTTATTTCCATTGTTTCTAGAGCACTACAAAAAATTGCCATTTAGTGACATACAAAAAATGCCACAAAATATCAAAAAAGTGTCACTAAAGACCACTGTAGAAATGGGCGGCACACAAAATAAGTGTCACTAGAAGTGCTAACACTAAAGCCTTTTAGTGACACTTTTTCAATGTGTCGCACAAAGTTTTAGGCTTTTAGTGGCACTTTTTTTTGCCACAATAAGTAATCCTAGTTACATATCCATACTAGTTTTAGTGGCACAAATTTTGTGTAAGTAAAACTTCTAGTTGAAATTATGTACTATTTTTAGTGTCGCATAATTTTGCCACAAAATCACATTATTTACAGAATAAAATATACATAAATGGTCGATAAAATTGTAAATGTGGACACCCTAATATTATAGCTTCAATAATAAGTTCGATCCGAAATATATGTCAAACATTAGCAAAACATTGCGCAATAAGTAACATTCCAAATGTTTACACCAGTCTAACACTACTACAGAAATAGTTTGTTTGGGCGGTGTAAACACAGTTTATGGGCGGTTTTGGGAACGCCCAAACAACCATCGCTTGAAAAAGGTAGAGATGTATTCTAGGCGGGTAATAACCCGCTCAAAAATACTCATCCACCGCCCGAAATCTCCACCAAAAGACAAAGATTTAACTCGCCCAAAATCTACACAAGCCGCCCAAAATGAAAGAAATATTAGAGCCTGCAACCTTAAAAAAACAAAAATTGCTAAAAAAAATTATATATAAATGCAGCCAAATGTCAACAAACCCAGACAAACATAACAATACAAAAAAAAATGTATGATTATCGTAAGTGATTACAGAAATTGTTCAAATATAACACTAAGCTAACTTTAATTCTTGTTATTGTCAAATACCGCTTTGAAAAAACGATGCATAAAATGTTGATTTCCACTTTCATGATATATCTTGTTTCATTCCAAATCTAAAAACAAAAATAAAAAATTCATAGTCAACAAAAAGATTGTAGATAATGTCAAATTACACTAGCAGATTAGGAAAATAATATAATAAATGGCCTACCATTCGTCGACATCCATGCTTCAACAAAATCATATATGGACTCGAAACTACATGATTATGGTTTGGATCCCTAATTACAAGTATGGTATTTACACGAAGCCAAATAATAAAGACGAAACCAAAACACAACCGTAAACCCAATTAATCCAAACACACTTATGTCAAAATATCACTACTAGAAAAATACCCCTATCTTGACACACATTTTATGACACACACTCATTTATGACAGTTAAAAGTGCGTGTCATAAAAAATTGTCATGGTTTGAAAAATCTGGTTAAATAATGACACACTTTTTTGTGTGTCAAGAACGCAGTGTCAAGAAATAAAAAACATGACGGTATAAAATATTGTGTGGCATATCCTCGTGTCATTACGTAATTTTACAAATTCCATTTTCCCTCTCATTAATCCCGCCCCCTCCTCTCTAAAATCAAACCCTAGATCATTTCAAATCCCAATCTTCATAACCCTCATTGTCCCTCACTCTCTCTCAGTCCCTTAGTCATTAACATACCACCAAACCACGGCGATTGGCAAAAAACTTGCGGCAGTGGGGGTGCTACTATAGCGGCAGAAGCTAGGGTTTTTGTGTCCGTTCGGCTTTCGATTCAGGTAACAACAATATTTTCTGGTGTTATTTGATTAGTTGGTTGTAATTTTTGTTGCCTATTTTTGCCATTTCAGAACCCAAAATCGTTGTACTCAAATCGATTGAACCATAAACGGATGAGCAGTCTAGGTATTGAAGCATTGTGTACAAATTGTTTTGCCTCCTTTTGGGTTTCAGGGTGGAGATCGACTTTTAAGGTTTGTTTTTACTTAACTTTTGTTTTATTTGATAGAATTATTTTGACTGGTTGCCCTGATGGGTTAGGAAGGTAAGGCCATAAATCTTCTCACAGATTTTATGCCTATTTTTTTTCTTTTTATATATTATCATGGAGTAACAAGTTTGTTCTTTTGAATATACAATTTAGGATATAGGAATCTGTTAGGGTTTGTACACATGTTTTGGAGGGACACAATTATGCAATTACATCAGATGGTATCGTGAAAGCAATAGGTATCATATGTTTAGCAAAATTGCTATCTTGGTTATCATGTACTTGATAAATACATATGGTTTTTATTAGTCATGCTTCTTATTTTCTTGTTATTTCTTGCTGAATATGTAGAAGACGGTGACACCAATCTCGTTGTTGCAACTGGTTCAAAATACAAGACTATGAAACTTTGGAAGGTTAGTATACAATTATTATTTTTTTACTTACAACAGATTTTTGGAATTAATTACTCTAAGATAATGACTTCTCTTTAAAGGTTTATGGTCTTCTTATAGAACTGAAGATTGCAGCTTATAGAACTCTTCGTGGGCATACTGCCTTTGTGCATAGTCTTGCAGCGCAGCCTGCTGCAGATATGGTTTTCTTCTTTTTGCGGATATGGTTTTCTTTTTTCGTTTATTTAGTCATCGAATCTCAGTCATCAATCAGGTAATAAATCACCCTAAATTACTTTTACGAACATAATACAATGATCACCATGTAGATCGAAGTGATGAAATGCATTTAAAATGACCCATAAACATAGAAACTTGAATTTGACCCATTTGTCTAGAATGCATGCACACAGGCTAGAACAATGATCATATGTGTGTTAAATGGCATCTTGAATGTTTATTTATGTGTAATATATGTTTAAGGCTTGTCTAGAACCATTTTTATGCCATAATCATGGCTATATGTTAGAATCATTGACTTGTATGCATGCTATAAGCTTCAATATAACAGCAGAACACATCAGTCCACTTTGCACGTGCACCACTATGTGATTATTGATTGAACATACATGATTCTTGGCCTGAGATGTCTATTCATGAGTTCTTAACATGTGTATCAAGTTTCATGATTTTTGGATATTGTTTGAACATTCAAAAGTTGACTTAAATGATCTTGGTACAATCTGTCCAGGTATGGACAGATTGTGAACCTACTTTGCACAGCCATAACTCACTCAAATTTAGTTGTTTTGATCTGAAATTTTGTATGGTGAAAGCCTATTGAGTCATAAACAAAACCCATAAGGGCTCATGCCTTGTTTCAAAACTAAAAAGTCCCAGCAATTGTGTTTATGGACTGTTCGCAGGTTGATTTTGAGTAAGTGAAGGTGTGTACTGGAGGCCGATATGGCGGCGGCGAAACGCCAGCCATTGACGAAATCAACCCGACCCGATGGCGATTTGGGGATTTCTGCTTTTCCTCTTCAATTGCCGATGTTGTTTATCGATTACGTCTTTTGCTTCAGTAATTTTAGGGTCTTCTAACCACCTATGTGACTTTTAGTATGCTGCTATACCTGTGATTTAAGTTCTGTACTTTTGTTTCTGCTTTGCTTAAAGGTCGATGCAGTCTGATTATGTACGTCGCTGTTTCTATGCTTAGCGCAACGTGCCACGGTTTAGGCCTGTTTTCTTCTGCATTTACCACTTCAATTGGAGTCTCTTCATCTGAATTTGCGAAGTCGATTGTGATGGCACTACTGCTGTGCAACCGATTGACATTCGGTTGTGCGCGCGCCTCTTGATTGTGTTAATTGCGGATTTTTAAGGCTGCTCCCTAATCTGCTGTGTTATAATCTGTGAATGGGTGAAGCTTATTCCGCATTTTGTTTCTTTTAATTACTACCTGACAATGACACTAACGTATACGACGTCGTCGATGCGGGTGTCGACTGTGATGGCGCCTGACCTGTTGATTGTGTTAAATGCGGTTGACTTCCCGTTGTGCGCCTGACCCTGTTGATTGTGTTAAATGCGGCCTCGCTAGCCTATGATGTGAGCGTTACCGATGTGGCCGCTGATTGTCAGCGCGCTATTGCTATGCAATCGATTGCGCTTTCGTTGTACGTCTTTGCCTCTTGATGGAATTCATGGCGGCGTGTCATTTGAAAAATAAAATTAATAAGCGGAGTTGTTATCGTAATTTGGATTTGCCATTGCTGTTCGTTTTCCGGCCTTACATGGCAGCAGCTAGCGCATAAAGCTTTCTTTGCTTCGGCTTATCCGGGGCTGGGCAACGATTGTGGATGGCGGCTAGGCATAATGTTTTAAAGTTTTGAGCCATATAACTCTTGGCTCCTGTTGAATATGAGTTTTAGCTTCATTCCGTGGTAGCACTAATGCTACTGTTCGTGGCTTTGTATTACACTTTCTTTGCTTTCAATGCATCTTTTTGTGGTTTCTTTACTGCAACAGGGTCAAACATGGCTTTCTTTGCTTTATGTGCATAAAGCTTAGACATTGGAGTCATGCATCTTTTGAAAGATTGTTGTGGAACATGCTGTAACATATTCTGGTGTATATTTTCCTCTATTCACATGTTGTAACACAAGTGCCTACTAATTTTTTTTCGATACAGGTAGCATCGTATTAAAATCGGTGCCCACAATAAGAGTGAGTGAGGCTGCGACCCCTATACAAGTAAGAGCGTACAGACTTATACTACTTCTTCGTTGGCGAGCAGGTAGGTAAACAGACATAATCTTCTTCCTAGGCACCTGATTTAGGCAACCACAACGATTTTCTCGTTGTTACAAAGGTATTTTCTCGCTCATTACACATGAAAAAGGTATTTTCTCGCTCATTACCATCATGAACCTTAACCTTCATCTTATTAATATAATTATTGTCTCAGGTTGGGGGAGGAGTAGATGTTTACACGGATGCGGATATTGATGTAAGTTGTGAAGAATGGTCAAGTTATGCCGCAACCTTCATTTTCAAGTGATCCGTATGTTTAGGTATAGACTAGCGTAATGTATTGACACAATATTTTTGTAACCGTTAATACTTGTGGTAGGATTCGATAAATGCTTATGTTGTAATGGATTTTTTTGGTGGTATATATAATATATGCAGTTTTATTATCAAATTTATTGATTTTGTAATTATAAATTTAAATATAATAATATAAATCCAGGGATATTAGTCATTTTCAGAATTTTTTTTAGGTAAAAAAAAACATGACACGCAAAATGAGTGTCACAAAGGTGTGTCAAGAATGTATGTCATTAAAGAGTGTCATAAATGCGTGTCAAAAAAGCGTGTCATAAATGCGTGTCAAAAAAGCGTGTCATAAATGCGTGTCAAAAAAGCGTGTCATGAACGCGTGTCATTAAAAGATGACACACGCTTGCATGTCATAAAAATTTAATGACATGTTCTTCCTTGACACTTTGTTGTGTGTCATGAACACCCTTTTCTGATGCGCAATGCGCGTCAAGATAGGGGTATTTTTCTAGTAGTGTATGTAAATTAAAAATGCAATACTTGAAGTGTTTGGAAAACCAAATTGCATTTCACTAACAAACTCAAACATGTTTTTTTTTATTACCAAGAACTCGCACTCCCAAGGTCCATTTTGTTTCTCTTCACTACATTGAATTAAGAAAAAAATCAACTATAAATAACTATAAACTGTTGAACAGACGAAAGCCGAATTTAGAGTATCTAGAACCATTTGGAGCACCTTGTACTATGTTAAATTCATCTGAGAAGTTTGCACCAAAAGCTAAAGAAGGATTATTTGTTGGATATGCAACCCCGCTCAAACGGATATTTAACAAACGAATTCATCAGGTAGAGGAGTGGGCTAACGTTGAAGTTCAACGATACACTCAAAATGTACAGGGTAGCGGTCCAGATTGGATGTTTGATTACAAAGACTTCTTTGAATCATTCAATCTAGATAACGTGGTTGAAGAGGTTGTTTTAAGACTTTTATTACGAGTGTGAAAACGCAGTGACTTCACCGTTGGTGCGTCCGATCACTGTAACTCCTCCAGCAGCTTCTAATGATACCAATGTTCCTGCAGCTGAAGAAGAGGTTTTCCAGAAAGCTTCAAATACTCTTGATACTTCAGAATCAGAAGATGATGAAGAAATCTTCAATGAAGCTATTCTAGATCATGCTACAAAGACACCACCAGTGAACCCAAATCCTGATGTTGCTTCATCATCCAACTTGGGTAATAATCTGGATTCGACAGAGAATTTGACTACTCAAACAGGAGTTCAAGTACCTAATCATCCGGAATCTCGGATTCATCGTATTCACCCTCTCGAGCAAGTTATTGCTGATCCTGGAAGCAATGTCATGACTAGAGGACAACTTCGTAGTGCAAATTCACCTGAAAATCTTAACGCTTTAGCTTTATATGCAAAAATTCAAAAATCTGGTTGTCAGAATGACTGGTCCTTTGCTTGTTATATTTCGCAGGTGGAGCCGCGGACATACAAAGACGCTCTATTGGATGATGCTTGGGTTGAGGCGATGCAAGAAGAGTTGTTGCAGTTTCAGAAACTGGTTGTTTGGACACTTACAGATTTACCTCCGAGAAGAAAGAAGATAGGAACTAAATGGGTTTTTAAATGAAAAAAGGATGATAGAGGCGTAATAGTGAGAAACAAAGCTCGATTGGTAGTTCAAGGTTTTCATCAAGTTGAAGGAATTGACTACAATGAGATCTTTGCACCTGTGGCACGTTTAGAAGCTATTCGTATGTTTCTAGCGTTTTCCTCATACAAGAAATTCAAGGTGTACCAAATGGATTTCAAGAGTGCGTTTCTATACAGTGTGGTCAAGGAAGAGGTATACGTCGGTCAACCTCCAGGCTTTGAAGATCCTATCCACCGGGATAAGGTCTACGTTCTCAACAAAGCACTTTATGGGTTGCACCAAGCTCCACGCCAATGGTATGAGGAGCTAAGCACGTACCTACTATCCAAAGGATTCAAACGCGGTTTGGTTGACTGTACTCTGTTCACCAAAAGAACAGGGGATGACTTGCTTCTTGTCCAGATATATGTTGACGATATTATTTTTGGATCTACTAACGAACTTTTGTACAGAGAATGTGAAAAAGTAATGCAGGAAAAGTTTGAGATGAGTGCGATGGGAGAAATGCACTCAATAACATATATACGTATCTTGTAGGAAGTTATAAAATATATACTTATTCGTCTGTTTTTACATTTTAGTCCGTTAATACATCGTGATATAAATACGTTACATTGATCACTTGTATTTATATATTTTCATGTCCCGAAATAATAAAAGTTGTTTATATATATATTTTGTAGGAATAAATACTAGTCGCCGTATTATTATTTTTTACTACGTCCAAAATATATACTCTCGTTATTTTTCCTAAGTTTCCAACAATATGTTTTCTTGAAATTAATCAACCTTTAATTTCTACATATTTTACTTGGAAACTTTATAAATAACATTTCTCTTTTCCAAATCAAAACTTGATTATTTGTAACAAAATACTCAAACACTTTTGTATTGCCATATATACAAAGGTGTTCATTTTTACACAAAACTTTACCAAGTCTTTAAGTTACTAAATTTTTATAAAAACTTTTGTTTTTATATTTTTATAATATGTTTGGTAACTTTTTACAAAACAACCTTGGAAAGTTAACATCTACCATTTTTAACACCTAAATTTCCAAAGTCATATTTTTAGATCTAAGTTTCTAAAATGTCATTTTATACTCCTTAACTTTTAAAGTTACAAAATAATACCGTTAACTTTCAAAAAGATACTTTTCTACCTAGCTCTATCAAAAGTGACAATTTTACACTAAACTAGTAAACTTGTTTTTATCAACTTTGTTAATATGAATTATTATTATGTTCCAACACTAATAATAGTCCAATATAGTCTTATTAAGGTTAATAATATGTGGATTTTGTGTGTTAAGTTCATAATGTCCAATATGTCCATTTTTTGAGTTTCAAAGTTAGTGGGTTTAAAGATGTAGTTTTTAGATCTTGTAATATTTTTAAGTTCCATCATGCTATTATGTTTTAGATGGCTATATTATGATGACTAGAACCACTTTTAAGCATGTTCAAGTTATTTTTATAAAAGCTACACAAAACATCTTCTAACACATGCGTATGTGATCTTGGAAAAACTATAAAAACACTAACATTTTCTTGTAAAACTTTTGGCCATGATGTTGTTTTTATAAACATTTGTTAAACTTGTAAAAACATGTATTATCTCATGATCAAAATCTTAGTTAAACATTATGCTAAAACTTTTAACATGTGTAAGATTATGTTAACATTTTAAACTTTACGAAAACATCAACATCAATTATATACCCTACGGCCTACCTTAATTTTTTGACACCTCCATTTTTGTCTTGAAAATCATATGTTTCATTATGTGAAAGTTTATTATCCTACCCCATGTACAACTTGCTTCTAACACATGTTAATTAAAAAGAAACATAAACAAGAAGCAAGATTAAGAAACTTACAACTAGCACAAGGCTAGGGAAGACTCAAACTCAAGTGGAAATGGGGCTTAAGTGTGTCTTCCTATCATTAAGCTCCAAGCTTCTTGTACACACTTGATTAGTGTATGGAAATGGAGTTGTTTTATGAGTGTTTGAAAAAAAAAACAAAGATGGATGTTGATTAAGAGGGTGTGGCTGTTAGTTTTTAGTGAGGGAAGGAAGAGTTCTTATGTTTTGTTGATGATAAGTTGAAGGTGGTTTGTTTATTATAAAGATGCATGCATGTACTTGGATAAGACATAAGCTAAAGCATGCTCCTAACATAATCATGTAAACAAGGCATGGGTGAGACAATAGGATGGCCTTGGGAAGGCTTAGGGTGGCCGGCCTCTTTAGACCTTGGTGGGTCCCACTTTTTGTTAAAATATCTCCTAAGTTAGTTAGTTCCTAATTGTTTCAGTTAGGGTTTTCGGGGTTTTATCGCGTGTTTATTATGAGCTATTCTGGAAATATGATTGATTCCCAATTACCCTTAAACATAAGTTATTTTAGGCATTGGTGAGTTATTTAGACTTTTACTGGGTGAATTTATAAGTTTTGCGCTTTATTCATTACCGGGAGATTTGTGTTTGGAGTTCCAAAACACATAACATTTCATGGAAATTCCCTTTATTTCATATCCCGGGTGTTCGGGATCATTTTTGGTTAATTGATGGTTATCGGGTAATCACCAACGTCCGTTCCGGACAAGTTTATTTGCACGCAATTTCGTCGTGTTTCAACATTAAACATGTGCATTCCTATCCATCTTATGGGGAAGTTGTTATTCTCTAAGGCTTAGTTAAAACAATTAGCACGAAATTGCACTTAATTACGTTTATTACGAATAATTAATTAGTACGGAATTACCTTAATTTTGCCGGTTGTCACATTACATCTGTCCAACCAGTGAACTAGTAAGAAAACCGGTTCACCATCTTGTCTGATCCTGAACGTTAACATTGCTTTTTACGGTTTACTATGAAACAATAAATCAATAACAATCGTTACTATGGAAAAACTAGATCAATAAAAATCCTAAAGAAAAAGCACATGCTTACGTGTTTACTAGGGTTTTAACCGGTTACCTAAAACTCATTTGACATCTTTCAACTAGCAAACTCTAGTTCCTTAGCGCTCTGCAAACGAAAAAAGGAAAGAAATTCAAGAACAATGTCTAATGAATTGGCCGTCAGTGGCGGCATCACCGTCGTAGATGTTGAAGTAGCTGCGAACGAAAATAACAATTCAAAAACCATAAACCAAACAATAAAAAATATTGATGCAAAAACTCTCAATCTCTGATCAACAAAACCAACAACTAGAGGACCAGATCTGAGCCTTCAAATCTAATAAGAAAGCATTAACATCGATAGCTGCAAGAGTAGCTAAACTTAAGACTGAAGTATCGAGATTAGAGCACCCAAAATGAGGGACGGTCCGGTGCAACCTCACATTGTCCAAAGCGGACCACCTCCATTGTAGAAGGTGATTTGTTTAACCATGGTTTGGAATAGCGGACGAATCCTCTTGGTGTATGGTGGGCCCCACATTTGATTATCATTTAAGAAAAAGGAAAAAAGTTCAAATTTTAAATATGTAACTATTATACTATGTATTAAATTATACTATGTATTAAATAAGACTGAAGTTGAATAGTATCCATGGGCTTTTTTGGTATTTTCCTTGCTGCTACGTGTCTCTGTCTTTCTATTTGTTGTAGCTTCCACGCGTCTCCGCCACGATATGTTCTCCCGATTAGGTTTTGGTTAAACCCACTCGAGCCATCGTCTCTTCTTTCTACCTTTCTTCCTTTGGTAATAATAATTCCACTTTTTTTTTTTTTTGAGAATTGATCATCTTATTCGGGTTTTTCTTATGGGGCCGTGGATAGAGAAGCCAGAGGTCACACGTAACAACAAAGAAGTAAACCCCACCCAATCAGTTTTCCGATGAAAAGAACAGTCACCACATCATCTCTAGAGGAGGTAGTGATCAGTATGACTGAACGTTATAAGGTAAAATGTTGATGAATTAGTTGTGGGTTTCAACGTTCTGAGCCATCGTCTTTATTAAATCGTTGCTTTTTTTAGCATGTGAATGATTTTATTGTGTATTGATTTTGATGATTGTGCTTTTGTGTTCATTCTTCACAAAGTAATGGAAATTATGAATGACACACTTCTATTTATCAAAGTTAATTGTTGGTTATGCAGACTTCTTCTTTTGCTTGGATTAACAACAGTGAAATGTAAAGAGTATATGAGTCTCAGCCAAATGAAATAAGCAACTTGGGTAACAATTTCAGTTTACTAATATATTTTTAGGTCTTTTGAAAAGTAGAAATAATTTAAATTGCTTTAGTAAAAGTGTTTTTTACACTGAAACAACCACTGTTATGATTAAATGACAAGGTTTCTGATTAAATTAATTTCATATGTTCTCAATCTGTATATTCAGCAAGTAACGATACGTGGTGCTAATTAGACTACATTTGTTGTGTACCATGATGTTTCTAATCTAATTCTTAATCGAGTAACAATATTAATTGTTCTTCTATGGTAAACTATGTAACTCCAGTTATAGATATAGGTTTTTAAATTACCACACATTTAGTCTACTAATGAATTATCAAATGCATTTTAAGACATTTTTGCAGTTTAATCATCAGAACAGTTTAAATGTTTTGTAATCTTTTTATAGTTGAGGATACTGTTGAAGATGTTGTTGCTGAAATCTTTGAAGAGAATCGCAAAGGTAATATTTTCTTAAGCCGGTAAACATGTCTGATTATATTATTTGTGTATTATTGATGACTTACAAGTGTTATTTGCTTCAAACAGGTTGGTGGTCATCACAGTCAGTCATACTTTGCAGTTGGAATACACTTCGTGAACTAAAAGATTTAGTATGTTAAATGATCTGACTTTAAATGTTCAATTTTTTATATGTTTTGTCAGGGGCAGTCGTGGAAATGGCGGTGGCAGAGGCGGATGCTTCAGCTGCGGAAGAAGCGGTGGTAGAGATGGAGGGTTACTACATGGCCAAAAACGTGTTTCTGCGTTGAGAGTAGCTTGCACATTTTCTTCCGTAGAATAGACTGTGCAGGCTTCATGATTAGAGCTGTTTATAGGAAAGGGTTATCCTCGTTTGTGCCAGGATTTGGTATCATATCCCTTCATATTCATATTTTGCTTTCAAGTTTAGAATGTTTTTGATGTCCGATAATCTTGGTTTTGTTCTATATCGTCTATCTTTAGTGTTTATTAACTTATAAATGATTCTTTTTTACAATCACAATTCACGATCGATTAAAATTTATATAAATTATCTATTGCAGTCTGTAACTCCATTTAGCATCGTAGCGTTTTGGCACCCACTCAACACCCAAGCATGAGGTGTTTCAAAATGTCATATTGAGGAAATAAGGAAATCAATGTACCATGGAAGCAGATTGGGTAAAGTATTCTTTTGTGTCTTTGATTCATTTTTCTCGCACCAGCAAAAATGATGTTATGATTTTCTATCGTGGTCTCTCTTATGCTCAAATCCGAAAATGATCAGGTAAGTCATTTACTTCTATTTTTTACGCAAATTTAAATATAACAAACATATTATAATATATATAGACCGCGTAACATTAACTGCTGAAAACCACCCTCAACTTTTAAACTTGACCGTCGAAACTCATCTCAACGGTCAATAACTTCCCTAAGATTTAATCTCAGCCGTTGATAGTCCTGAAATTTGGCGGTTATGCTTTTTGCCCTTGCGGTTTTTAATCTTCAGTATTTTTCACTCTCTCTCATACGCTCCTACACGATATAAGCAGTTGTAAATGTCCTCACAGCGACTTGGCACCTATAAAATGGCATGTTGATTGTTTAGACATATCCTACATCATCCCCTTCGATTAAGCATCCGTTGTATGTGTAGCATGGACATCTATCATCCAAGCTATTACTTATTTGGTTTGCAAGTTTTCATTATTAATTTGTATATTTATTCAGTAGATATGTTATATTTCAATGTAGCAGCTAATTTGCTTTCATTTTATATTGATCAGTTATTTATTATATGGATATTATATGCAGGCTAGCATTGGTGTTATGTATAGTAATTCCAAACATGGTAATTCGAATTTATATGCTAATTTCATGTCAGTTTATATCTTATATTTCAATGTAGTAGGTAATTTGCTTTTAATTTATATTTATAAATCATTTATTTATTGGATATTATATCCAGGCCAACATTGGTGTTCTGTATAGCAATTCCAAATATGGTAATTTGAATTTTTGTACTAATTTGATTTAAGTTATAACTTATAATTCATTGTATTAGTTATTAGGAGTTCATTATATATTAATCAGTTATTTATTGAATGCATCTTATGTAGTGCATCATGGTTGTTTTGGATGGCGATTCCCAACATGAAGTGTAATCGATGTTACAAGTAAAGTTTCTGTTCTTATTCAAGTTTATAAATGCTTATGTGAAACTTTTGAAACGGGAAAATGCCTCTATATAACCTTTTTGTCAAAACTGCTGATGAAGCAAATTTGTTCATCAGTATTATATTTTTTACTTTAGTACTTATTAAACAACTAATGATAATAGCTTAACAAACACATTTGTAGCTTCTGATTATTATTTTACCCAGTAGTTCTTTCATATAATCAATACATTGTATATGATATTAGTTGTTTTGTATAATCCTTACTTTTCTTTTATTTATTTGTTTGTTTTTTATTTTGTTTCTTTCTTTCTCTTTTTTTTTTTTACTTTTTTTTATAATAACAATCTACTAAATCATAACACAAGATGTATTATTATAACTACCACTTTTCAAATCGTATTTGACTAACAATCATGATTAATTAACGCTTTTTTAACCTAATACTATAATGTGTACAGTTATCAAAATGTTGGTTGTTGATTATATAATGTACACTTATCTATATAAGCTAATTATTATAAGGTTTACACTTATGAAAATGTTGGTGGTGCTTCAACTGAAACGGAATTCGACCATGGAACATCTTTGTTTCCTTGTACTTCATGCTACGAAAAGTACTTATATATATGTGTGTGTGTGTATGTGTGTGTATATATATATATAGGTAGAGGATCCGGTAGGAAAATTGTTTTGTGTAGGCTCAACCATCCATTTATATATATATATATATATATATATATATATATATATAAGTACTTTCTACAGATTCAACAAATTGACGGCAAACTTGGCTACATGGAAATGGAATGATGTCATTGATGTTGATCTTCTAGATGTTAGGGGTGTTAACTTTATAAAAAAGTAGATTATATATATATATCATACTATGTTTTGTTGCTAATATTTGTGTTCTTTGGATTTAAGTTATTTTTTAATATATATTTGCTGTTTATTTTATTTTATTTCATTTTTTATATTGTTGAGATTCATTATGTATAACCATTTTATGTAATCGTGAGGTTTTATGACTTTTGACTTAAATGATTTTGTTCTACAATATCAACACTTGTCGCATTATTTGTATTAGTGCTTATAAACAAAGAAACTATAAATATAAAGATAATATTTATATAATCATTACATTATAAGTAAAATTGAAAATTTAATTTATTATAATGCGTAATAATGGTAAATCTATTTAAAAACTTAATTATCCGTCTTCAATATTTCTTTTAAACTTTTGTTCTTCTCTTGGACGTGCTGTCTGTAGGACCTAAGGATTTTTTGTATTTCTTCACTGCACTTTTCGTTAGTTCTTTTGTTTTCTATAAGAAACGAAGAAATCGCCCAACGCTCCCTTGATACGTTGGTGTTAAGCACCTGATCAATCTTCAAGTTAGTTTTCCATATATGGTGCTCGAGTAGTCTTGTAACACCTTCCATTACTTCCATTATCTCTTGCTCTTCATCTTCTATAAAGCAATCCAAAACGATTTTTTGAACTTCAGTCATTTGGGACCAGTTGCTGTTGCTTGAAGACATGTTGATGAAATTCTTTGTAAAACTGATAAAGATATGAAGATTTAGAATGTAAAGTTTAAATGGTATGCAATTGGAAGAGGTGACAATGGGATTTTATAGTTAAATCAATGCATTAAGTATAATGAATCTATTAAGTAAAATGTATTAATTCTAATGAATCTATTAAATGCAATGCATTTTTATTAGTTTTGATTCTGTCGATTTGGTTGCTTTCCCACATGTATCTTTTACTAACCGTTCCCTCCAAAATATAAAACTGTGTCTTAATTTGAATTTAATATAACCGTATAGGCCTTTGAGTTGCTTATGATTGTATATATTTTTTTATTACTACTATTTGTTCAATATAATAACCATTTTTTGTAATACGTGGTGATTAAATGGAATATTTTAATTAGTTGTGGTTTCCATTTTATAATCTATAAAAAAAAAAGAATTATGTGGATGAACATGTTTAATGTTCTTTTAGAATTACGGAAATAGATTTTGGGAAGAATATGATCATTATTCACATCAGTTCCTATTTAGATACAAACAATTATCTGAAATGTAAGTAATTAACATATAACTGAAATGGTATGTGTAACAGAAGTTTAAGTAACTAATGTAGAAATAATTAAAATATAACTAAATATTAGTATCTACCTATCAGTTGGTCCGTTATCAATAAACTTACAGATGACGTTTATGTATTGTAACTTGATTTCAGTGGTTAGTTGAGGCTTACTGTCAATATTACAATTGAACCTATAGTTAATGGTAATGAACAAATAAAATATATATTATATAAATCAACAGTCGTTTCGTTTGTATTAAGTATTATAGGTGTTTATCAAGCGTTATCATTGTAATATATTTAAAATCCAGTTTTATGTATGTTATTTTTCAGTTATATGATTTTCGAAGTGGTATTGGTAATCATATAAGGATATTGTTTTATAATGTAAAAAATAATGTCCAAACGTTAGTATTACCGTTTGGGATTTAAAAAAGGTTTAGTTGTATTTGATCTATAATTTTACTCAGTTGTTTCAATGGATAGTATAACACTAAATACAATCTTTCAGTCCTTGTATAGTTAATAAGTTGTTTCTATAAAAGTATTACAAGTGTAATCAGTTGTTCAATGGACATAAGTTGAATTGTAAGTCATAAATTTTCACAAATCCAACGAACGAACCTACTATCTCTTTATAAACTCTAACCTCTATAACATTATTCTCCTATATTCGAGTATTATTCTTCACATACGTTTTATGTATTCCTAAATTATAAAAAATCATCAAAATATAAAATCTGTAATATTTGGTTTTTTATGGGTTGTGATGCTAAATTGACTCGTATTAAGTTTTATGTTTTATTTAAAATCAATATAACTTAACATGAGTAATAATTGTATTACTAAAATATATATAAATTTAAAAGTAATAAAACGTCTTAATAATTGGATTTATTATTAATTATTTATATCTACTGATTAGATAATGATAAATTACTAATGACTAAATCATCAGAAGTTACATTTGTTTTTTATTTTTTTAAGATTATACAGATATAGTTTGATAATATGAAGTTGCATTAGATGGACAAGGTATATCACAGTCTCAAACAGTGTGATCAACATATTAACTTAAATTCTCATAGTTCATAATATCAACACAAATATCATAAATTAAATTGAGAATATAAATAAGTGCAACATAATTAAAAAAACATATGACACTTATATAATGTTGACAGTTTTTAATATTTTCCATGTGTAAACACCATATTTGAAATACAAATGATGATATATATAAGAATTGTGCTTCGTTCAACCGAAGCCTCCATTTCCACAATTTCAATTATCTGATTCGTGTTTTACCTGTGACACCCGGCAAACTCAGGTTAGTAACATTGACTAAAATAGTAAGTCTACCTTAGCGAGTCGTGCATATTACGTACTTAACTAGGTCAGTCGAGTCGTTACGATGATTCCGGGAATCATCGGGAGTCGTTACAATGATCCGCGAGATCATCGGGAGTCGGTCCATAACCATGTGTACAAGGATTGGTGAAAAATGGGTAGAATCTTGTAAGGGGTACCAACTGTTACTAAACAAACAAAGTGCTTCAAATGTTAGGTTTGGCATAGGGTACAATCACACTGAAACACCAACAGATTTTTCCCCCAAAACTACTGAAGATGGGAGAAAAATTGTTTCATGTGAAACTTCTGAAGAGAAAGTATGCACATCTTTCCATGAAAACTTTCTAAAAACAAACAATGAAAGTTCTTCAGAAGTACTGATAAAATCTGACATTAAGCCATCAGTAGTTTCATCTACATCAGGAGTTAAGAACCTGAAAACTACTGATGACCTAAAACCAATCATGACAGTCAGAAAGTTGTCTTTAAATCAAAAAGAAAAGGCAAAAGAATGTGAAATCTGTGGTCTGTTCAACCACAAGACAGAATTTTGCAGATACAGAAAAGGTATTCAGTACAACAAGAAAATTCAACAACTGGTTGTGGGAAAACAAATCAGAAATGATTATGAAGAAACTTTTCATCCCAAGAAACAACAACCAGAAAACACCTTTTCTCAGAAAAAGACAAAATCTCAACAAAAATCTTTTTCTCAAAATTCTCTTTCAGTAGTTAGACCTAAATCATCAGCAGTTTCACAAACTGTTGAGATTAAAGATCTCATGAACATGGTACAACTACTGATGACCAAAGTTGATGGTGGTCCTCAAAAGGATACCACCATTGCTCTTAATGAAAAATCCATTGCCAAAAAGACATGGATTCCTCAACTTGGTCAAGAACAAACTGTTAATGTTCTCAAGAGCAAACCCAACGCCAAACTGGCTTGGGTTCCCAAATCCAAGTAATTTGCTATTTTGTGCAGAGAGTTTATGTCACACCCTCACAATCCACTTGCGGAGTTTTACCGCGAGGCGCATGACAAACCAGGATCCAAACCAACGATCACAATAAACAAGTCCAAATGAATTAAAATGTAATTTCAAAACACAGTTTAATATTCCCGTTTACAGCGGAAGCTTATTCAAATGAAATCCAACATAAATAAATCAAGTTCAATGTTTGTGAAATCATGCAACTCTATCTAGACGCCGTGCAGACGCGTGCGCCCTAGTTCCATGTGCTACCTTAGCGACCTGAGAAAACATGTAAAAGTTTACGTCAGCACAAAAATGCTGGTGAGTTTACAGGTTTTGTATCCAAGTACCAAGTCCACCTGTCCATACTATAACAAATAGAAAACCAGTATACGCTAGCTAGGCGTACGTTTTGTTACTACCACGATTGGAAAACCATTACTAACTCGAATACCAAAAGTATGCCCGATGTATGTTCCTGTTGTTCCTGTTGTTCCTGTTTGAGACAATATGCACCCGCCGACCCTCCAAGTCGACGAGCGGGGTTGGTCACTCCCAATAGCGCTATTCACATTTCCCCGTTGTGCAAACCCGCACATTCATGGTTCCCCCCAAGACTTCCAAAGATCGTGTAGTACACAATAGAAACCCATAGTATGACAGTAGTTACCAAACATAGTTTTAACACATGTTTTCTCCCCCGAAAGTATAAAACCAGTTTAAAAGAGGGGCCGTAAACTCACCTTAAGTTCCTTTACTCCTTAACCCGAGTAAACTCAGCTTCTATGCTAGTCCCGTAAAGTGGCGACCTAACATACGACAGTTACAAGTACTTAGACTAATAACCCGCAGGTTAATTAGTCCCTAGATGTCCAGACCATAACCAAGTTTGTTTGAAAACACCGTGACTGTTTAACTGACCCAAAGTACAAGACTCGACATCCCATTGGTGACCCGAGCCTCCCCGTGTTATGTTTACGTTCCAAAACATACAATAACGCAAGTACACTTAACACACGTTAACGTTCAACAAGTTATAGCACATAGTTCACGTATCACCGAAATACATCCATATATATGTTACCAAGTTATTAGACATGTTACGAGGTTCCTAGCATGTTACTACATGTCAAATCGGGTCTCGGAATGCTAATTTACACTTACAGCAGCAGTACACGCGATTAGGGAGGCTAATCGCATGAAATGTCACACGACTAGGGCTAATCGCCCCTTAAGTTAGGCGATTAGGGCTACTCGCCCTTGAGGCCATGCGATTGGGCTACTCGCCCCTGTAGTCAGGCGAGTGGGCCTACTCGCCCTTATTACACGCGAGTGGGGGCTACTCGCCCCTAATACCCGCGATTAGCAAGGCTACTCGCCTGTAACCTTGCTGTTCCGGTTTTTCGCGCGTTTAACGCTCCAAATCAGATCCAGAGCGTGTGTAACTACCCAATATCATCCCAAACACTATCCTAAACATGTCTAACCCAAAACCCTTCGTTCATCCTCGTAAAATCAGTCCTGCATGCAACCAAAGCAATCCAAACACATACACATAGCATGCAACATTCAATTAACGCATGTAATCATAACCCTATTATCCAATTACTGAGATTTCTATCATCATACTAACAATATTAATTCTGACCTAGCGTGATAACACATCAAAACATCATCAAGATTCATAAAAATCCTATCTTTCTAATCATACATACCCATAACGCATGTTTATTAGTTATAATCCGATTAATAACTCTTATTGACGATTTTCAGAAAGCTTTTTCGTTTATGAATAGGTCTGGACCATTAGGGATTGATTAAAAACGTTTACAAAGTATTATGGATGAGATTCAAACCTTGGAATTGTAAAAGGATGATGGTTAGACCTTGAAACCTTGTGTTTTTGATCAAAATCGCCTTCCAGAGGTTGTTTAAGTGTTTGGGGCGGTTATGGGACGACTAGGGTTGATATTAGGGAGTTTAGGAGGTTAAGTGTTGTATTTATAGGCGTTTCTAGTCGTCCAGCACGTTATAGGCGAGTATGCAGCAGCTACATGCGATTAGGGCTGCTAATCGCATGAGATTGGGCCTAATCGCCCCTATGTACACACGAGTAGCCTCCTACTCGTGTCTAATGTGCCCTACTCGCCTCCCCTATGGGCGATTAGGCTTCCTAATCGCCTGTAGGGGTTCCTTTTGTGTGTTTTGCGCGTTAAACCCCGTTTTAACATATGTTAATGCATATTCATGTACCGACAAGTCACATAATGATTGTAAACACATAACACAAGTAAATACACATATTTACACTCGTTCACCAATTCCCGGGACTCGAGACTCGTACGTTCCGTATGCCCTGACGATCCCACAAATCGTTACCGTTTGTACCCTTGGTTAAGGACCGACATCTAACGAACCTCTAGACCAACATCCAATGATCTTCTAGACTAACCAATAGTTCCCGAACCATATCCCGACTTAACTAACCCAGTTAAGTATAATATACGCGTGACTCGCTAAGGTAGACTTTCATCTAGACAACGTTGTTAACCCGAATTTGCCAGGTGTCACAGTTTCCAGAGGCTTAAATAGCATTTGGTATGTTGACAGTGGAGGCTCAATGCACATGATAGGATGCAGATACCTGATAAACAATTTTATCAGTCAAAGAGAAGGATCTGTATCCTTTGGGAACAATGCTAAGGGATATGTGCTAGGACATGGCAATCTCTCCTCTGGCAAAATACAGTTTGACAAGGTCAATTCGGTTGAAAACCTTGAGTACAACTTGCTAAGTGTGTCTCAAATGTGTGATAAAGGATATTCTTCCTTTTTTCACAAAGACAACATGCAAGATCATATCACCAGAAGGCCAGAAGTTGACAGAGAAGATCATTGAAGATCATACTTTGTTGATAGCCAAAAGATGTGGCAATGTCTATGCAGTGGACATTGAAAAGGACAAAGTACTGAACAACACTGCCTGTTTCTTCTCAAAGGCATCAACTTCAGAGACTGATCTCTGGCACAGGAGACTTGGCCATGTGAACTTTAAAACCATAAATAAAGTCATAAAAATGGGCTTGGTCAGAGGTCTACCTTTGAAAGTATACCAGTGTCAAGAACATTATGTATCCTGTTTGAAGGGAAAACAACATAAGTCCTCCTATAAGTCTATTGAAGAATAAAAAACAACTGCATGTCTTCAACTACTCCATATGGACTTATTTGGGCCTGTAAAAATCATGAGCCTTGGTAAGAAGAAGTACTGCTTGGTCATCATTGATGACTATTCAAGATTTACATGGGTATTCTTCTTGTTTTCCAAGGATGAGGCTGCTGAAATCATCAAGTTCTTCATTCTACAAGTAGAGAAACAATATTCTCTGTCTGTCAAAGCCATTAGAAGTGACAATGGGATAGAGTTCAGGAACAAAACTCTGGATGAATTCTGTTTGTCTAAAGGGATTATTAGACAATTCAATGTTCCCAGAACTCCTGAACAAAATGGTGTAGTAGAAAGGAAGAACAGAACCTTAATTGAAGGAGCAAGAACTATGTTAGCTGATTCAGGCCTACCATTGTATTTCTGGGCTGAAGACGTTAACACTGCATGTTATGTTCAAAATAGAGTCCTTGTCAACAAGAGACACTCCAAGACTTCCTATGAAGTTCTTCATGGCATAAAGCCCCTTATCTCCTTTTTCAGGGCTTTTGGATGTCAATGTTTCATTCTAAACATTAAAGACTATATTTCAAAGTTTGCTGCTAAAGTTGATTCAGGTTACTTTCTAGGTAACTCTTCCACTAGAAAAGCCTACAAGGTTTTTAACTCAAAAACCAGGATAGTAGAAGAAACACTGAATGTCAAGTTCAATGAGTCAAAACACACTCTTATTCCAGCACATCCTGCTGAACTTTTTGACCTTGACAGCTTCCATTTTGGACCTGAAAAGACTGTTACTTCATCTAAACCTACTTATTATGGTGATCAAAGGTTTGATGATGAGGATCCAGCACCATGGACTCCTAATACAGTCATTAAGTCAACTTTCAAACCATCAGAAGTTTCACAAACTTCTGATTCAACAACTGCTGATGTACAAACTCAAACATCTGCTTCAGCACCTACAACTACTGAAGACACTGAAACTGCTGAACCAGACATTATAAACCTCAGCGGTTTGTTTGATGAAGTACAAGAGCCACCTACACCTGTCAGTGGTTTACAACAACTGATTGAACACAAAGATCATCCACTTGAACAAATCATGGGTGATATTGCATCAGGTGTTCTTACAAGAAACCAGCTTTCCAACTTTTGCCTCTTCTCAGCATTCATTTCTCAGTTGGAACCTAAAAAGTACCAAGAAGCCCTCAAAGACAACAATTGGGTGCAAGCCATGCAAGATGAGTTGCTTCAATTCAAAAAGCAACAGGTTTGGGAAATCTGTCCCTTACCACCAAACAAGCAACCAATTGGCACAAGATTGGTTTTTAGGAACAAACAAGATGAGGCTGGTATGATTATAAAGAACAAGGCAAGACTGGTAGTACAAGGTTACTCTTAAGAAGAAGGAATTGATTATGATGAAACCTTTGCTCCAGTTGCAAGGCTTGAAGCCATCAGGTTATTTCTGGCCTATGCCATTTCCAACAAAATCAAAGTTTTTCAATGGACGTTAAAAATGCATTTTTGTATGGAAAAATAAAATAGGAAGTGTATGTCTGTCAGCCACCTGGGTTTGAGGATCCTTCTCTTCCTGAGTGGGTGTACAAGCTAGACAAAGCTCTTTATGGGCTCAAACAGGCTCCAAGAGCCTGGTATGAAACACTTTCTAACTTTTTGCTCAAAAATAACTTCACAAGAGGCTCCAATGACAAAACTCTTTTCATAAAACATGTTGGAAATCATGTCTTACTTGTTCAAATATATGTTGATGATATCATATTTGGTTCAACAAACACAAAACTGTGTGATGAATTTAAGAAACTCATGCAATCAAAATTTGAGATGAGTACAATGGGAGAACTGCAGTACTTTCTGGGACTGCAGATTAAACAACAAACAAATGGAACTTTTATACATCAATCAAAATATGTTAAAGAATTATTGAACTAATTTTCTTTACAAGACTGTAAATCAAGTTCCACTCCCATGACACCAACCACAAAAGTTGAACCAGATGATCAAGGAAAACAGGTTGATCAAACTATGTATAGATGTATGATAGGTTCCCTTTTATATCTAACTGCTTCTAGACCAGATATTATGTTTTCAACATGTGTCTGTGCTAGATATCAATCAGCTCCTAGGGAATCACACCTCATTGCAGTCAAAAGAATCATCAGATATCTGAATGGAACTCCAACACTTGGAATTTGGTATCCTGCTTCAAGCAATACCAAGTTATCAGCTTTTTCAGATAGTGACTATGCAGGGTGTAAAATTTCAAGAAAATCAACATCTGGTGGTTGTCAATTCTTGGGAAACTGTCTAGTGTCCTGGCAATCAAAGAAACAAACATCTGTTGCAACTTCAACTGCTGAAGCTGAATACATTGCAGCTGCAAGTTGTACATCACAGATACAATGGCTCCAGTATCAACTTCTTGATTATGGAATCAAAGAGACCAAGACACCATTGCTTTGTAGACAGCAAATCTGCCATTAGCATCATTCAAAATCCTGTTCAGTTTTCAAAAACTAAACATATTGAAATCAGGTATCATTTCATAAGAGATTGCTATGAAAAAGGCAAGATTGAAGTGAAACATGTAGCAACAGCTAATCAAATAGCTGACATATTCACTAAACCCCTTGACACATCAACATTTCAGAAGTTAGTATCCATGCTTGGGATGCTAAATTTGTAAGTGTTTCTTTTTATTTTTCTGCATATATTTTCATTTTTCACTTACATCTGTTTTTAAGTCTGAAAACTTCTGAAAAACAAAAAGAGAGAAACTACTGATGAACAAAACATCAGTATGGGAATTTTTTTTCTGAAAAATGATTAACTTCTGATAAAATAACCTTCTGAAGTTATGAATAAAGTATTTATAAAACATTCTCATCAGTTGTTAACAAACTACTGAAGAGAAAGTGGGAACTACTGATGATAATTGTTCTTCATCAGCAGTTTGGTCAAAAAGGGTAAATCAGACTTTTCCCGCATCAGAAGTTTGAACTAGGCGGTTATAAACTTCTGATAAATACCTTTTCCAACACTTATCCTTTCAAAAAGCAAAAATTCCCTCCATCTCTCTCACAAAACACTCTCAAGACCTAAACCTGCAAAAGCACTGTTCGATCCACACACACACAAACCACATGGCTCTAATACTGAAACAGGGACACAATCAAAGAGGCTACTTCGAAAAACTTGAAGCCTGGTCCCAATACGACGAAATCATTGATTTGGTCGTCAAATCCCAATACTTCACCGCTTTTACCATCGACCCTCCAATCCACACTGAAACTCTAAATGAGTTTTGGGCAAACGCAGAGACGGTGACGGTGAACGACAAAGTGATCTCCCTCAACTCAACCATCCAAGGGAGAAGAATGGCAATTACACCGGCTATTTTGGCAATTAGGCTGGGTTTGGATAATGTAAACGCCCCAGACCAATTTCCAAACTCTGAGATTCATTTAACCATGACAGAGTGTGGTTACCAAGGTACTCTCTCACACACTACAATTTTTAAGAAATATTTTGAACCAAAGTATAAACTACTGTTTCATTAAATTATTATGTGTTTGAGTCCAAAAACTGGATCTTATGATCAGATGCCCTCAAATTTTCAACCTATTTTTCATTCCATAGTGAATGAAACAAAATTCAGGGCATCATCACTTTTCTTTAATGAGTTGGTGTTACATCATCTCAATACTAAAAAGAAGTTTTTGTTGTACCTAAGATTTATTATGCAATGCATAATAAAAGAACTTGGAGAAGAGGTGCTTGTGGGTAAAACTACAACTTTAAACCCTTTGTCCTCACAAGCATACTCAAGGCACAACAAACCGGCTGCCTGGCCAAAAATATGACCAAGGGGAACAAGAAACAGTCCCCATGGAACCCTCATCTTCCAAACCTTCACCCCCAAAGGCCAAGAAACCCAAGCAACAAAAACAAAAACCCACCAACCCAAAAAGAAAGGCAGTTCAGGAGGTTGAGATGCCTGAACTTGCTAATGTGCAATCTGAACTTGCTAATGTGCAATCTGCACTTGATAAAGATGTGACTGAAACATCCTCTCAGTCTCATCCATCTCAAACCCCACCAAGAGCACCAATAACAATCCTTTTCAAAAGAAAGAAATTCAAGAAAACAATCCCAATAGACCCTTCTTTTGAAACTGCTGAACCCAGAGCCCAAACTACTGAACCAGCACCCCAAACTTTTGAACCAGAAATTGAAATTGCCAAGCTTCTCTCTGGGCTAAAAGAGATAATCCCATCCGAACATGTCAGTCCCCAACAACCACATCAAACAGGGGACATAGCTTCAGAACTTGACATGGATGTGGACACTCAAAGCCCTAACCCAAGAGATGAGAATGAACCATGGTCTCTAAGCCCAAACTTAGAAACTCTAGGTACATTTGAGGCTGCTACTACTCACATACCACCCAGTGGTGAATCTGAGGAAAGACATAACATTGCTAAGACCTCATTTGTGGCAACTACTGATGAAGTTTTAATGCCTGAGGTAGGAAATCCTCTGAACCAAGAAAAAGAGGTACATGAGACAACTGAGTTGGGCTCAGCTCATGATGTAACTGATACTGTCCTCATTGAGGATGTAATCAGGGATTCAGATGATTCCATTGATTTGGATGATGATTCACAACCAATCATTGAATTGACGGCTGCTAGTGAAGGTCCTGCACCTGGTGTATCTAAGCTCAAAGAGCTGGTCACACCAGATCAGGTTAAAGTCCACTTGATCCCTGATTCCCCTAAAGTGGCATCTTCTGTACAACAAGAAGATCACCCCAAAACACACCCCTCACTACAAATGCCTACCCAATTCCCTGGGTCAACAAGCATAGACTTGAACCAACTATGCAGCCCAGATGGTCCCTTATACCATATGATGAACACACTTATAACCAATCACTTCAGAACCTACACAGCTGCTTTGGAGTTATCAGTCAAGAACCAATTTGAAATGATCAAGACAAAAATGAACGATCTGTCCAACAAAATTGACCACAATTCAAAACAGATCGCCATTCTCACAGGTACTTTCTCTCAACCTTCCAAACTCAAACTTGATGAATCCAAAAAGGGGGAGAAAACTAAGGAACCAAGGGAGTCATTCGAAGCCAAAATAAGAGCAAGAGTGGCTCTCCAAGAAAGAGAACTTAAAGACAAAGCCAGAAGACAAAAACTGGCTCAACAATTTGGTGTCTCTGAACAAGAAATTGAAGAAGCTGAAACATCCCAAGGCCATAATGAAGAAACTTCTGATGCTGATGAAAGTTCTGATGATGACTCAGAAAGTACTGAAGACAATCCTTCAGTAGTTGACAAACCTTCAGTAGTTGTCAACACATAAGAAGTTAACACTTCCAATATACAACCAACAGAACAGCCTTCCAAACCAATTGAACAAACTCAACCAACTCCTGTTTCAAGGCCTACAATTACCACTACCACAATGACTGTACTAAACCCTTCTCCAATCTCTGAATCAAAGGAACTTCTTGAGAAGAGTTTAGTTGCAGCCCAAAGAAAAGCCAAGGAATACTTTGGAAGCAAGGGATGACTTAAACTTAAGCCTCAATGAAAAATTACAGGCTTATGAAGCAGAGTTACAAAGGCAGGCTAACCTTGAAAAAATTGCTGAAGAAGACAAAAGACAACAACTGGTGTCTTACATTACAAAGAACAGCAAGACTAAAGCCTTTTCACTGAAAGGACTCTCCATGGATGAGCTGACAAGAAGAGCTCAACTTGTTGCAGACAAACTTGCAACAAACAAAGATAGGAAAGCCAAGAGAGCCCAAATGATTGAAGAACTGGTAGCAAATGAGTATGGTTCAAAAGCCTCAGTGTCTAAGTGGAAAGAAGAAAGATTATTAGACACCTATAGAAAATACAAGGCTGCAAAGGCTGCTAATCCAGAGAAGTTCAAAACATCTGAAGTATCAACTTCAGTAGTTAGAACTTCTGGTGTTACAAGACCTGCTACCAAGAAAAAGAAGACAGAGGACAATACAAAGACTGACTTCAAGATGGTACTACTAGAAGGAAACACAGTAGTCCATTCAGACTTTGATATTGAAGAAAAGCCTCTGTTAACACAGTTCAAGGATCCTTTTACATTTGCCTACCAAATCCAGAAGACCATCAAAGACAAAATGCACACTAAGGTAGTTACTGAACATCACTTACCAACTTTTCAACTACCTGATGTGATGCAACAAGAAGAAAGAAGTGAATCCAACCTGAGAGTCACTGAAATTGAAAACATCCAACACTCAGGAACTTCCCAAGAGACCAGCATGGTTCCCTATACTTCAGACTTTGACAAGTCTAAAGTGCTGATCATCAGATGGTCCTTTATTGATGACAACTCAGTATTAGTGACAAGAAGAGACCTCACAAGCAAGGCCTACAAGTCGATAAATGAACTGAAGAAACTATCAACTCAGGACCTGCTTACAATCCAACATCTTGAACCCCAAAGAGGATCTCTCACTGATGATCAGCTAAATCAACTGAAGAATTCCATGTTCAAGGAAATATGGAAAATTGTCAATGACGGAAGAAGACAATAAAGGAATTAGAAAGGTTTTGGCTTCATCAATCCAGGGGGAGATTGTAAGGACAAAGAGGATTGGTGAAACCACTTTTGGAAACCTAAGTCTAATTCACTTCTGGCAAAAATATTCTAAGTATAGAACTACTGAAGAAAGAAGACAAAAGTACTGAAGAAGGATTCTACAAGTACTGAAGAAGAAATGCATCAAAAGTTCTGATGTTCAAACCAGACAGTTCACTGAAGAACTACTGAAGACAAACTACTCATCAGTAGTTTGTCATTCATCAGCACTTGTTCAAGAATCTTTCCACCGCCTTATGTTTCGGTAGTTTAATAGTTTAGTATTACTTTAACTTTTTACGAGTTCCAAGATTGCAACTTGTTGCAACTTGTTTCTGAACTTGCTTTTTGGCAAGGTTCATGTATATGTAAAGTCTATAAATAGATGGGTTCATCCCTCTGTTTTAGACATTGATTTTTAATACAGAAATCCTTCAAAGCTTATCGCTGTTATTTCCATTTCATTTACTGAGAATCTGTTTAAGTATTCATTCTCATTCAATACTTAGATTCTCATTAAATACTTGTCTTTAGTTTTCTCAAACATCCAGGGGGAGTAATAACTCCTGTTGATAAGTGTAGCTTTAACTTAAAACATTCCGCTGTGCTAAAACTGATAAAGAACTTGCTAAACGCTTAAGTGTTCACTAGCAAGTTCATACAAAGAGCAATACTGATCCAACACTGGTGATCCAGTTGTGTCTCTACTAAAAGCCACAAACATATGTTTTCGGTGTGATTGATGTTTTATATTTCTGTATGATGTCTAGAGTTAGACACGTTTGTGTTTTTTGTTAAGTATCGCCTACTTATATATGAATGTTTTCCTTTTGTATTCAATGTCTCTTTCTCCATGTGTTTGAACATACACATAACTAACCATGTAGTTTAACATTGATGTGTAATAATAGTATAAGGCCTAAATTGTAATAAATTTTAGGAATGACATTTAGTTAAGAAGTCAGTGATTGTTATTGTCACTTATAATTGATAGAGTTTTCTTATTAAAATGAATCATAAAATGTATTCATTAAGTGGTAATGATACTTGGTTTATGATGGTTAGGTCAGAATTGATGTATAATAAGATAACTTAGGACAGGTGTAAAATGGTCATATTTTTTGTTAAGGCTGAATGTGCAGAAACAATGGACAACGAAATGTTCATTGCAGGCTGTTGATTTCAAGTTATGAATGTGGTTGTGACCTTGAAAATCAAGCTGCAAAATGGGTCAGAATGAATGAGTTTGATAATGGCATTTGAAAAGGTCAAAATGGTCAACTTTGTGACTGAAGAGTATGCAGCTAATATTTTGATAAAAAGTGTGAAAGAATCAGGGATTGATTGTTGTTTAAATAGTTGAGAAAGTTGCATAGATCTTGATTGGTTGAATCATGATGGAGATTGTTATCAAAAGTGAGTCAAATTTAAGTGTCAATTCCTTTTGTATAATCATTTGGTTATCAATTAAGTCTTTAATCATTGGTTAATTGTTCTTGATTGTTATCGTTTTGTTGTTCATTTAACAACATTAACATACATATAAATGGTTATATGTCATATGTAAAAAATATATCTATATAAGTCATCTATTATCATTTTTACATTTGTGTTATCTTATATTTAAAATCTATTATGTGGACTTTACTTTTGACTTGCTTTGTGTTATTTAGTCATCCAAAGGTCAGAAACACACAAGGAATAAACATATTAAACAAACACAATCAAATAGCGTTAAACATTTTTTAACATGCAAAAATTGCACCTTAAGTGCTTAATAACATATAATATACCAAACAAAAAACATTAAACACCATATACAAGATACTAACATAACATAAGATAATTAATCATGTTCCATATCTTCATCTTCATCTGATAAATCTTCATTTGATGATTCTAATTCTGGAACAAGTTCGGCTTGCTCTTTTAACCACATAATTCTTACTCTTATCATCTGCTCGACGTTTAAATGGGTTAGAGTTCTTCTGATGTTAAACATCCTTACCCGATCTAGGTCTTCCAAAAACCCCAAATCAGTGGAGTATTCAATATAATCACGTGTCACATATTGAGCAACACCATTACTCAACAGGACTCATGCAAGATTATACTTTTCAATGAAAAACCATTTTACCATAGGGTAGGTCTGAAGGTGTTCTTTGTCTTCATCTTCTCCAAACTTGATGTCCAACTTTTCCTGTAATCGCATTTCTTGATAATATCTGACGGTGATTGTCTTACCAACTTCAAACATTTCTCTTTGAAATTCCTCTTGAGTTGCCATTATTTCTTTCCTGGACCGAAATATCAGTCGTTTTTGGTTGTTCAGTGTAACAAAATACCGACGGTAGTATGGAGAATACCTCCATTTGACAATGTGTTCCATTTCTCTATTGTTTTGTTTGTTTTGGTTTGTGATTTGTGTGTGTTGTGTAAGATGAAGATGAAGATGAATACCTTGATATATAGATATAGTGAAATCGTGTGTATATAAGTTGAAAAGACAATTTCGGTTTTCAAACTTATTCATCATTAATATCCTCGGTAAAATAAAAAAAATATTGTGTGGTTTCATTTGCCAGTTTGATAAATGGCGGTTACTGTTTTTTAATTTAATAAGTATTTTGTTTTAAATTAGTAAACATACTTGATATTATTGTAGTATATTAAATTGTTTGTAAGTAGTTAGTAGATCATGGGATAGTGGCATAATGGAGGTTTTAACTGCAAGTAGAAAAATAAAAATTCCGGATCAATTTTTTATCATGATTTTTTTAAATTAGTATATCATATAATTTTTTTAAAAAAATATAACCATTAAAATTGGAGGGATAAAGAGATCATGGGATACTTCATTGTATATTGATCAGTTATTTATTGAATGCATCATATGTAGGGCATCATGGTTCAGTAGTTTATTAACAACTGATGAGAATAAGTTTAACAACATTTTTTGTAACTTCTGATGCTTAGTTTCATCAGTAGTTATTGCATATAAACAATACATTTTATATCATATCAGATGTTTTGTATGGTCCTTACTTTATATAACGTAATTATTATCAGGTTTACAATTAACAAAATGTTGGTGGTTCTTCAAATGTTTTGTATAGTCCTTACTTTATATAACGTATATTGTTGAGTTTCATTATGTATATTCATTTTATGTAATTGTGACGTTTTTATATGGATTTGCTTGTGTTATTATTATAAAATACATCAAAATTTTATTGTAATTTAAAAAAAAAATAAAGAAGTAAAAACATATAACCCAAATTATGTATCACATAGTCATAAAGTTGATTTCAAGCAATACATTACCGTATAGTAAAACATTATATGAACCGAAGATAAAAGATAATTTAAATATAAACCTAAGTAAAACATTAATTAAAACATTACCTAAAATAGCAACTAATACATGGGATCGCAATATTGTAGAGTGTATTCCGGATATGATTTGTCACGATCGCTATCACGACTATTTAATCTAGCGTTTGACCTGGTGTATCTGAAGTCAGCATTTGGGACATGATACGGTCCATAATCCATATTGATATACTCAGCACCATGGTCAATTTCCATAACAAAAAAATTGTAATACCGATATAACCGGCCAGTATTTAATGGTTTAATAAATTTTGGTTACAACCCTTATTATTAATGTAATTCATACCATATATATTTATAATAATATACCTCTTATGGGGAAAGATCCAGTACAAAGTGTTTTTTTTTTATAAGAACTGCGAGAATCAAAGGAGGGTATTTTTTTATTTTTATTTTTTTTTTTGCGAATTTTTTTCCCATATTGTTAAACATGTATTATAGTTTTGAAAACTAAAAAACACAAAAATAAAAAAAATTTGGTGTAGAGCAAGTACGTGTAGAGTAATTACATAATGTATTTACTTTAATGACGTAATTACACGAAAAAAAATTAATTTTTTTTGTATTATTCATCTATAAAGTATGTTCAAGCACATGGGAAAAGAATTCTAAAAAAAAAAACTAATTTTTTTTACCCCCTTTGATTCTCACAGTTCTTTCCAAAAACACTTTGTATTTGATCTTTACTCTACCTATTATTTATAAACAATATCTTAAAATTTTACTTATGTTTTCATAACTTATATTCAATCTTTACTCTTCTACTTCACTACTGTCTTTCTAACTCCTCTTATCAACAATATCGTCAGTCATCAGAAGGTATGTTCGATCATCATATAAGTTCGCTTTTTTTTTTAAAAAAAAAAATTGGGTGGTAACTTCTTCATTATTAGATATATGTTCATACTTTCGAGCATGATTTCGAAAAATTGCTAATTCTAGGGATTATATTGCTTTCAAAAGTTCAAAAGTTGATTTTTGTTTTTTGTAATGTGTTTGCCTTTAGTATTACTTTTTGTTGTTTCTATAATGTTTTATTAGTAATTATTTCATTGTATTTGTGTATTTATGTTCCATTTGTTGTTTTATATACATTCGCTGTTTCAAATGTTGCTATCAGAGTGGGTCTGGTTGTTGATCATCGTAATAATCGTGGATTATGTGTGTGAAATAAGGCTTAAAATCTGGATTATGGTATTTATTTTTATGCATGTTAGTTAATTGAATATTATAATCTTTTCCTTTTTGTTTTTATTCTTTGTGTATGTATATTAAAATTAATCTAAGCTTTTTCATGTATGTTTATATCATATTTGTTGTCCTAATTTGCTTTTATATAGTTAATGTTTAGGTTTATGGGTTAGTAAGCAATGATTTTATACTTTTTATATCGTTATGTATCAAGATTAACTAAATAGTCCCTTTAATACCAAAGAATAAATATACCATCACCAGTTTTAATAAGTGTCTCTTTGTTTGAATTACTCTGGTTTGTTTGCAAAATTTATGTTGTACAATTGTCATATCATATGTTTTGCTAACATAAATAATGTAATTTGTATACCATCAACTTGTAACCAAGATGCATGTAGTTGAGCTCCTGCAATCTTCATGTTGTTAAGGTGCATTTAAATTTGCGGTATTTTTAGTGTATAATGTGTTGAATCAATTTGTGGATACTCACATTGTTATCAAATCGGATCATATATATATATATATATATATATATATATATCTGATGTTAGTTAGATTTATATATTTATTCCATGTAATTGTTATTTGTATTTACTATTTTGATTGTAAATATTTATACACAATTAACGTCAATATTGAGGGTTGTGTTTGTGTAAGAAACGATTTCAAAGTTTGTTATATATTTTTGTTTCAAAATTAATTGTATAGTCATTTTAATACTTTATACTTTGTTTACATGGAAACAGGTTGCCAAAATGTTCCAACTTCTTTTAGTAGGCATTACCTTAGTAAAATGCCAGAAAGACGTGAAGCAACCGTACAAGTTGATGATAGAAGGTCAATGTCACTCGATTTATTCAGAGTTTATGGTGACCCGACATTTAATTATGGTTGGAGATCTATGGTTCAAGAGTTGCACTTGAAACAGGGTGATATCTTGGTTTTCACAGCACCTAAGGCGTATATGTATCAACTAAATGTGTTTTCTTTAGGGATTGAATGGAACAGGTTTGCCAATGTTGATAAAATCAATATGACCTTAACAGCTGAACCTATAGGCGAAGATCTTCGGCATACAGAGTTGTTTGGCCATATTTGCTTTGGAGATTCCAGAAACATTATGGTATGTTTGTGTTCATTTTATTAACATTATATTTTATGTTTTTTTAACATTTTATATTGTTGTTGTATTTGGCATAATAGAGATACTGATTAACGATTGACCATATATTTTAGTTTGTGTTAGTTTAATATTATTGATTTCATATTGGACAGAGGATTCCTGACTTTATTGTGGAGTACATGAGTAATCATGATTTGAAGAATACGACTGTTTTGATGTATCTTGCTGATGATTTGTTCAAGGAAGTGAAAGTAGCCAAGTCTGGAAAGAATTTCTATTTTGGTGGTGGCTGGAAAGATGTACTCAAGCATGTTCCATTGAGTGCATATTTCATTGTGTTTCATCAATTTGAAACTTTGAAGTTCAAGCTTACCATGTTTCTTTCAGATGGCAGTCAGATTGTTATTCCAAAGGTTGATGAGGTGAACAATGTTGAAATAGTCGTTCAAAGTGGTCAGTTTGGCATGAATGCAGCAGCATCAAATGTTGATGACATCTATGAGTTCTCAATCGTTGCTCGCTATCGGATTGTAAGGGTTCTTATGCAAAATTAAATGTTATGATCTATTTTTTTGTTATTATTAGTAAGGTATACAATTTTTTAGTTTTCATTGTGGCTAGATAGAATGTTATATAAATGTGTGTGTATATATATTTGTTGTAGCGCCTGCCAAAGGATGTTGCTGAGCTTGCAAAGCTTGAAGAGGGTAGTAGGATTACAATAAGATCTATCAATGGGATTGATCTTCGAATGGATCTTAGGATGGAAAGGTCCAAGAAGCGGATACGGTTTGTTGTTATTAAGTGTCCCTAATGGTTGAGATTTAATGGAGTGAAGAATGGTGACAGGTGCACATTTAAGTACGATAAACGTGAAGATGTTCTTGAGCTAATTCATATTACCAGGCTCAGGAAGGAAGTACGTGCAAGGAGGTATTGAATTTGAGTGCCAGGTGGTGGTGGTGGTTTGTTTGTATGCTTTGAACACTTGGTAATGTTTGTTTATAAATACATTAGGCAAAGGTACTTATGCTGAATCATGCAATTATGGTTAAGAAGCATGATGTTGAATGTTTTTTGTAAACAACTTTGAAAAACGTTTATAAGGTATGATATATGTAATCCTATTGTAGCTATTAGTATTTATTTAATCGATATGTGAACTCTTACATTATCCCTTATTCGATATTACCGGTATGTATCATTTCGTAATATTTACAGAGCAAAGACGTCGTCATAATGTGAACTAGACATTTTTTTTTGTTTTTTTAAAGTAACCTTATTTTTTTATTATTCATTGTAGTTTATTAAAAAAAAATGGCTTAAATAGGTATAAGTAACTACTGATGATATAATTTAAAGACTGATGAACAAATCGGTTTCATCATAAGCTTGGTCACTAAGGGTAAATCAGACATTTCATATTTAGATGTTTTTCTGAAGTTGGTTATAAACTTCTGAAATGTCCTCTTTTCTTACTTATAGGTTTGAACGCAAAAATTCCCTCTCTCAAACCCTCTGAAAACTAAACTTATTGATCAATCAAACAATCATGGTTTTAGTGCTTAAGCAGGGACACAATCAAAAAGGTTATTTCATCAAAGATAAAACCTGGTCCCAATATGACGAAATAATTGATTTGGTTGTAAAATCAAACTATTATACAGCGTTCACTTTAGACCCACCAATCCATACTAAAACTCTCAATGAATTCTAGTCCAACGTTGTTCCTGTCACTGTTGATGACAAGATTACTTCCCTGAAGACGATGATAAGAGGGAAGACAATGGAAATCACACCAGAGAGTCTCGCCATAATATTAGGGTTAAACGATAGAGAAGCCCTTGAACGCATTTCTACTGTAACTGTTAAATTAACCATGACAAAGTGTGGTTACCAAGGTACTATGTCATCTGTTACAGTTTATAAAAGGTTTTTTGATGCACCATATAAATTGTTGTTTCATTATATCTCTATGTGTTTGAGTCCTAAAACTGGCTCTTATGATCAGATGCCCTCTGGTTTGCAACAAATTTTCCATTCCATTGTGAATGAAACATCTTTCAGGGCATCGTCATATTTTTTTCAATGAATTGGTGTTGCATCACCAAAATGACAATTTTTTTTTTTTTTTTTTGCTTTACCCAAGGTTTATAATGCAATGTATAATTAAGGAACTTGGTGAAGAGGTACTTGTGGGTGATGCTTCAAAATTAAACCCTTTATGCTCACAAGTATTCTCTAGGCACAACAAACCAGTTGCTATACCAGAAGATGACCAAGGGGAACAGGCAACAGTCCCCATGGAACCAACATCTTCCAAATCTTTCACCACAAAAGCCAAAAAGTCAAATAAGAGAAAATTCAAAACCACCAAGCCTAAAAGAAAAAAACCTCAGGAAGTTGAGATGCCTGAGGATGTTAATATGTCGTCTGCAGTTGATAAAGATGTAATTGAAACTTCCTCTCAGTTACATCCATCTCTAGCCACACCAAAAAGAACCGGAGCCATTTCAATTATGTTTTCAAGGAAGAAATTTAAAAAGGATAAAACTTCTAAACCTATTAATGAAAATACTAAAACACTATTCATAAATACTGATGCCACCCAAAATACTGAGTCAGAACATTCACCAACACATACAATAGATATAGCACAAGTTCTCTCTATATTGAAAGGAAGTATCACATCAGATAGTGCCATTACCCAATCGCCACAAAAATCAGTTGAAGAAACAGTGCATATGGTCATTGATGAGGATATTATCAATCCTAATTCAAGAGATGAGGAAGGACCAAAGTCTATTAGCCCAACTTTTGAGACTTTAGGTACAAATGAGGCTGCTACTACTCTCCTACCATCCATTGATGGATCAGAGGCCAATGGTAACATAAGTAAGACCTCATATGTGGCAACTGTTGATGAAGGCTTTGAGCCTGATACAGGAATTCCCCAGAACCAAGAAAAAGGGGTTCATGAGGATACTAGGTTGGGCCTAGGTCGTGATGCCACTGATGATGCTTTCATTAGGGTTCCAGATGATTCCATTAACTTGGATGATGATTCAAATATCAAGGATTTGACGGCTGATTGTGAATGTCCTGGATCCAATGTCTCAAAGCTGAAATAGGTAGTCACAGAGTATCATGTTAAAGACCATTTAAATGATCATTCCCCAACATTGGCATCCCCAGTTTTTACTGAGGATGATCCAAAAATACCCCTTCTCACTCACAAAAGCCTACCCAAACATCTTCCTCTTGTGCTACAAGTGTAGACATAAACCAACTATGCAGGCTAGATGGTGCCTTATATCAAATGATCCATCAACTTCTATCTGTTCATCTCCAAACATTCACTACTGCCATGGAACTGAAAAACGGGACACAAATGGACGTGATCAATAATGCTATGGACTTAAAGATAAATGAGTTGTCAAGAAGGATTGAAGATAACAGAAGACAACTTCAGCATTTAACTGGTGTTACACCTCCTGCTCCTTGGTTTCCTGAAGTAGATGCAGCCAATCAGTTAGAGAAAGGCAAGGTACCGGAGAAGATAGATCTTGAGGAAAGCAAGAAGGCTCGTGAAGCTCAAAAATTGAAGGAAGCAAATAAAATCTCTCAACTAACTAAACAAGCTGAAGCTTTAAAAGAAAGACATATATATCAAGAAGCTCAAGAAAGATTTCTTAGAGAACAAGCTGATAAGGCTTTCCAATGCAATAATACGACTGTTGATAAGCAAGTTGAAAATTATGAAGAAAATGATTCAGTAGTTGTTGCTGATAAACAGCCATTAGTAGTTACAACTTAAACTACAAAACCAATATCTTCTGAAAACACAACACCAACCGTCCCAATCCTAGCTGTCCCATTTAAGCCATTAGAAGTTCTTAAGCCTGAACCACTTGCCTTCAATTCTGAACAAGTTGAAGATAAAATTAAAGGCAAGAGAAAGGGAAAGGAAGATGAGTTGTGGAATAACATTGATGAAATGGAAGACCTGAGTTATGAAGCCAAGCTAAAATTATGGCAAGAACAGCTGCATGTGCAAAAGATACTTGAACAGCAAAAAATCCAAAATGCTGAAGATGACAAGAGACAAGAGCTGATGAATTGGATTGTTAAAAACAGCAAAATGAAGAAGTACTCTCTTAGATAATTATCTTCATCAGAACTTGAATACAGAGTTAGATTAATTAAAGAAAGGCAAGTTTATGAAAAAAAGAATAAGATGAAAAAGGCTCAAATGATTGAAGAGTTGGTAGCAAATAAGTATGGAAAAAAGTCACAAGTATCAAGGTCGAAATCTGATAATGCCCTTCCAAGGGGAGACTTTTAATAACACAAAATCTCCCACTTGAAATTCGATCGGGCTTCTTCTACGATCCGCATAAGCCTTTTGTCGGTCATGGGCGGCTTGTATTCTAGCCCGTATTAGGCTAATTTTCTCGTTAGTGAGGGCCACTAAATCACTTGGAGCTAACTCCCGCTGACCCACTTCCCCCCAACACACCGGGGTTCTACATTTTCTCCCATATAGCATCTCAAACGGTGCCATTTGGATGCTACTGTGATAACTATTATTATAAGAGAATTCCCCTAATGGTAAGTGTTCATCCCAACTTCCCCCAAAATCTAAAACACATGCCCTCAACATATCTGTGAGGGTCTGAATGGTCCTTTCGGTTTGCCCGTCAGTTTGAGGGTGGTAGGCGGTACTAACTAACAACTTTGTACCCATTTCTTCTTGAAACCTCCTCCAATACCGGGATGTGAATCGAGTGTCCCGATCCGACACAACAGACACGGGTACACCATGTCGGGATACAATCTCATTCACATAAATTTCCGCCATCCGTTCGGAGGTGTAGGTCTCCCGAATAGCCAAAAAGTGTGCGCTTTTTGTAAGCCGGTCCACCACTACCCAAATTGCATCATAACCCTTCCTTGTCTTTGGTAATTTTGTCACGAGGTCAATAGTGATCTCCTCCCACTTCCACACCGGCACCTCAAGTGATTGTAACTTCTCATAAGGCTTTTGGTGTTCGGCTTTGACTTGAGAACAGGTCAAACATTTCTCCACATACTTAGCGATGTCGCGCTTCATTCCCGGCCACCAATAGTCTTTATTTAGATCCCGATACATCTTGGTCGCCCCCGGGTAGATTGAGAACCGGGACTTGTGGGCTTTGCCAAGTAGTGAAGCCTTGACTTCACATGTCCAAGGAACCCATACCCGCCCATATCGGGTCTTCATCCCATCCACATTTTCTTCCAACTTGTCTATCATCCCTTTCATTCTTATCTTCTTCGGGTCATTGGCTTGCACGCCTTTCGTATCTCACCCAAAAGGGTAGGTGTAATTACTACACCCAAGGCCTTAACTTGAATCGGGGGTGGGTATTCTTTCCGACTCAAGGCGTCGGCCACCACATTGGCCTTGCCCGGATGGTACACGATGTCACAATCATATTCTTTGATCAACTCTAGCCACCTCCGTTGTCTCATGTTGAGATCTTTTTGTTCGAAGAAATACTTGAGGCTTTTGTGATCGGAATATATGGTACATTTTGTCCCATACAGGTAATGCCTCCAGATTTTCAACGCAAACACTACGGCCCCCAACTCCAAATCGTGAGTTGGGTAATTACATTCATGGGGTTTGAGTTGTCTTGATGCGTAGGCGATGACTTTCCCCCGTTGCATCAAAACACATCCCAAACCTTGATTCGAGGCATCCGTATAAACCACAAAATCATCTGACCCTTCAGGCAAGGTCAGAACAGGCGAACTAGACAACTTCTCTTTCAGCACTCGGAAGGCTCTTTCTTGGTCTTCGCCCCAAACGAACTTTTCACTCTTCTTTGTCATCCATGTCAAAGGTAGTGCCACCTTTGAAAAATCTTGGATGAATCTTCTATAATAACCGGCTAGGCCCAGAAAACTTCGAATTTCACTCGGGTTCTTGGGAGATACCCATTCCACCACCACCTTCACTTTCGAAGGGTCTACAGAAATGGCCTTCTCATTCACCACGTGTCCCAAAAACTGGACTTCCCTCAACCAAAAGGCACACTTAGAAAATTTAGCATAAAGCTTTTCCTTTCTAAGCGTCTCGAGGACTTCCCATAAGTGATCCGCGTGATCCGATTCACTTCGGGAGTAGATCAAAATGTCGTCAATAAATACTATCACAAAACGATCCAACATTGAACGACACACCCGATTCATCAAATCCATGAATGCGGCCGGAGCATTTGTCAACCCGAAGGACATTACTAGGAACTCGTAATGCCCATACCGAGTCCTAAACGCCGTTTTGGCCACATCTTCTTCCCTTACCTTCAACTGATGGTACCCGGAGCGAAGGTCAATCTTTGAGAACCAACTCGCCCCTTGAAGTTGATCAAATAGATCATCAATACGGGGTAAGGGGTAGCGGTTCTTTCTTGTTAGTTTATTCAACTCCCGGTAGTCTATGCACATCCGCATAGACCCATCCTTCTTTTTCACAAACAATATAGGGGCTCCCCATGGGGACACACTCGGGCGAATGAAGCCCTTATCGAGTAACTCTTGAAGTTGTGTCATCAACTCCCGGAGTTCAGTGGGGGCCAACCTATATGGTGTTTTTGCAACGGGTTGAGCCCCGGGCACCAATTCAATTTTGAACTCTACTTCGCGTTCGGGAGGAAGCCCCGGAAGATCGTCCGGAAATACATCCCGAAATTCCCTAACGATCGGTACTTCTTCAATCTTGGGGTGGTGATAGTGGTATCAACTACGTAGGCCATGAATGCCTTCCCCCCATTACGCACATGCTTCATGGTCTCCACCAAGGTACACAACTTGGCTTCGACCTTTCTATCCCCTATAAAACTTACCCGCCGCCCACTAGGTGAGGTAACGTATATGGTTTTATTCTTGCATTGGAATTCCGCGTGGTGTTTGGCCAACCAATCCATGCCTATCACTACTTGGAATTCCCCCATGGGCATAGGTACCAAGTCTACCCTAAAATCCTCCCCTTCTACCGTGAGAGTACAATCTCTACATACGTTGTGTAATAAATAATTCTTCTATCCGCAATTTCTACTTCTAATGGGCTTGACAACGTTTCTATGATAAAGGAGGGGTGGTAAATCACTTTGGTAGACACAAAAGACCTACTTGCCCCCGTATCAAACAACACATACATGAGAGTATTGTTGACTAGTAACATACCCGACGCCACCTCGGGGTGGTTCTTTGCTTCTTCGGTGGTGATTTGAAACATTCTTCCACGAGCCTTCGAAGCTTCATTCTTCTTTCCCTCTTTCGGTGCCTCCTTCTTGAGCTTGGGACAATCCAATTTGAAGTGCCCGGGTTCATAACAATGATAGCACAACTGAACTGGACTAGGGCATTTATAAAACGAATGTCCCGCCTTCCCACAATTGTAGCACGTCTTTTGTCCTAAGCGGCATTCCCCCGTATGCGGTTTCCCACACGTGTTACAACTCGGTACCTCACCCTTCTTAGAATCCTTCTTGCCCTGTTCGTGCCCCTTAGCCTTCTTTGGTGACTCCCAAGTCCTTTCAACCTTTCTCTTCTTACCCCGTTGTTCTTGGCGTTTTAATTTCGTTTCCCGTTCACGAGCCCAATTGATGAGTTCACCCAATGTGTTGCATTTCGATGCAGTGATAAACTCCCGGTATTCTGCCCTTAACATGGTGTGATACCTGTTAATCTTCACCCGTTCCGTTCCCACCAATTCTGGACAAAACTTCATCTTGTCGAGGAATATGTTTGTGATCTCATCAATGGTTTCATTCTTCTAGCGGAGGTGTAGAAACTCTTCCTGAATGCGATCAATTGCAGTTTGAGGACAATGATGCTTCAGGAAGGGCTCTTTAAACTCAGCCCATGTCATGGTTCTTACTCGTTCTTGCCCCACTTCCTTACTATAACTATCCCACCAATCCTTTGCGCGGAGTCGCAACTAACCCATAGCAAACATTACTTCATATTCGCCTTCAAAATGGCTTCGTGCAAACACCCCTTCCATATCCGAGATCCACCTTAGACATTCGAGTGGATCTATTTCTCCCTTAAACGCCGTGGGGTTGCATGACATAAAGTTTCGGTATGTACATCTCTTAACATTCTTGGAGCCGGATGACCCCTCTTTAATGAATTTCTTTAGTTCATCGAACCTGCTCGTCATTATTCCTTCCATTACCCCCATTACATTCGTTTCCACCTCTTGTGTTATCTTGGCGAGGTTAACAGTCCACGCCTTACCCATCTCCGTGGCAATCAACTCTTTTATCTTTTCTTGGTACTCATGCTCCCTAGCGGAGTTATCACCTTCTTCCACCATGATTCTGAAACATTAACAATCATTCAACATGTATTCCATACCATAGTATTTCTATCATTATCCATACTTTCTAAAATTTCTACTCCCAATACTTGGGTCACCACGCTTTCCACCAATTTCATACTAGGAGGGTAATTCCACATGTTTATATGTTATCATACCCTTAATACATTCCCACATAAAGATATGATAACAACCGATGCAGAAAAGAAATAACAAACAAAAAAAAAAATTCAGGGTCTACCGTAAGCTACGCTACCACCATAGCTTACGGTAGCTTCAGTGCACAAAAACCCACCGTAAGGCTGTGGGTTCCCACCGTCAGTTTCTTGATGGCTACCGTAGCTTACGGTAGCCACCGTAAGCTACGGTGGCCCCTGTGCTTTTTTTTTTTTCACTTCTTTCCACCCTTCTACCTTACAGCCCTTTTTGGCCATTCTTTATCAAAAATTTCCAACACCTTAGGAGCTCATTCACTAACACTCCCACCCATCATTCCCACACATACCTTGATCAAGTCTCGGATCGAATGCACGCCCCGACGAGCTTCCGGTTTGAGTTCAAGTACCTAATGTGCTTGATTCGCTCAAACCTTGGGTCTGATACCAACTTGTAAGACTCGTTTTTTTTAAACGTAAGGATAATACATAAACATCCATTATATATACATACCCAAAACGTCTTGTCCAACGACATACCAACAACCTTGGCGACACTAGTTAAATTTACGAAAGATAATGCCCAAGTTGGCTACCATGTGAATTTTTGACCCATATTCAAACCATGTACAAAACATTAACAACTTGTTTAAATGACTCAAAGATCCTAATACTACCATGGTACCCAACCCAAAAGAACGTGAGCGTGCATAATCCGACCTCCCTTGAGACTCGATCTTCACTCGTGAGCTTTACCTATTACAATTCAACAAGGCAAACATTTAGTATGCTAAAAACAATATCATCATCTTGTCCAAGGAACCCAAGGAATCTATTCTACCATGATAAAATCCTTACTTCTATCATTTGACCCGTTAAGGGTACTTCTACCATATTGACCCCTAAGGGTACTTCTACCGTTTTGACCCGTTAAGGGTACTTCTACCGTTTTGACCCGTTAAGGGTACTTCTACCGTTTTGACCCGTTAAGGGTGCTTCTACCATTTTAAACCATTCTACTAAATTGCACCCTTGTGTAACCACAAGGGTACTTCATACTATTTTCATTCCGTCAAGTCCAACCACAACAAATACATACATAACAAATATGACCAATATATTCATTAAACTAAATAGTTGGTAGTAACCAACTTACCTTTGTCGTGTGCACCTTGCTCCTTGTGACCACTTGAACCTTCAACCTTCACACCTACATAGTGAAGGAATTCCATACTTTAGTTTTCATACTTTACCCATTACCATTCTTGGTTCAAGGATAATAAACTAACATGATTTCATAGTTACATACACTACCATCATGTTTTGACATTTATTTCTCACAAATTCACCTATTATAAGGTGCCAAGCATTTACAATCTACATAAATTTCTAACAATAATGCATAATCAATTGAGCTCTCATGATATTAAGGTCCTGTTTGACTTTTAAAAAGTCAACATGAACCTTCATTCCAACACCCACTTAACAATTCTCAATTCAGCCCTAACATACCCAATTTAACATGCAATCTCATCCATTTTACACTATCATACATACAAATCATGCTTTCCTAAGACACAAGAGTAATTATCATAATAAAATCATGAAATCCCACCAAACTACTTCCAAACTCTACTAAAAGTAATCATACAACTTACCAATGAGATTAGCACCACAAGAGGGTTAATAATTCAACAACATGCAGGGGATTAGAGGTGATTTCTACTTCTAATTTTTAACTATGGATGGATGAGGTGAAGACCCCATTTTGTCACCACCTTCTTCCTCTCTCTCTGCGTTTTTCTTTTCTTTCCAAATGCCCCATTTTCCCTTCTAACCCCTTAACTATTTTACTACTTCCATTCTTCTCAAGGCCAGCCCCTCAAGATGAGTATTGTTTCATATTTAACCCATCCCTTTTATTAACTAGGCTATCACCAATTTACCCAAGTAACTAACTTGGTAAATTTTATGTTTGTTAAATGTACAACTACCAATGCACTACTTACAACTAGGGGTACAACATATACATACATATTCACGCATAGATACATACTGGCACCAACATATATATATATATGTATATATATATATACTTACCATACTACCATTAATTTAATATTTTTGGGGTGTTACAAACAAACTAAGTACATGCATCAAATAAATGTGTGTGGTTTATTCTAATATTTGAAAAGTGACTTTTGGTTATTTTATAATTTAATAATTTTTGTTTTTAAATTGGTAAACATAATTGATATTATAATGTTTATCATTATTTTTTTAATTAGTGTATCATATAATTTTTTTAAAATTATAACCGTAAAAATTGGTGGGAAAATGAGGACATGGGATAGTGGCATTATGGAAGTTGAAGGTTATGTATTAATATTGATGGTTACTAACTGTTGCATTGTTCTCATCAGTGTAACTATGGTGTCGATTCCTTTCCTAATGCTTGATATCATAATGTTTGATATCATTGGTCGACTTCCAGCAAAAACCGTGACCAAATGTAAAGTTGTGTGCAAGGATTGGTTGTATTTTATCTCGACACCGGAATTTGTTCGTGCTCATTGTCGTTACATGCGAACGTCGCATGATCTGAAAATCCTTACAGCTGATTGGCATTCATGTATTAGCAGGTCATGTTTTGTAGATCATGGTGGGTATAAGGCAGGTGTTAACATTCGTCTTCCGTTCAATGCAATTCCATGTAACTTGCATTTTTTAGGAAGTTTGGATGGGATGATATGTGTTTGCTTGAGGAATACATGTGAGATGGTTGTTTGGAATCCACTGACATGCGTGTATAAGAAGTTATATATAAGTGATTCACAAGGTCTCTTCTTACCTTACTCTGATGCATTTGGGTTATGTGTTGACTCTGCTAATGATTACAATGTTTTACACATAAAGTGGCGATGGGGTACAATGGCTATGTATATATATTTAATGAAGCTAAATTCTTGGAAAACTATACCATTTATTAAAAACCGTCCATATCATGGTGAGACATATGATTAGTCGCATGGAACATTGTATGGTGAACATCTATACTTTGTGGTCTCTAAATGGTTGATTTCGGGCCAAAATGTAGTTATTCGTTATGATGTAAACAGGAAGGTATTTTCAGAGCTTTCATGTCCTGTTGTCGGTGCTTTTGAGGAAATTAGGGGATATTGCTACGTATGATAGTTGCATCTAGTAACTATCTGCAGAGGATTGAAATGTGGAAGTTATGTGATGAAACTTGGACCAGAATAGTTGTTCTCCCTTTCTACATGATTGCTTTTATGCCTATTAAGTCCATCATTACACATTTTGAAGCTTCTGATACATATATTGTGTATACAGAATGGGGAGATGTATATGAGATGGCGTTGGAATGGGATTGGATCGGATCATTCCATTGTTTCATGTTTGAAAACTCTCTGCACGGTATTATATACAAGGAAAGTTTGGTTTCGCCATGTGTTTAGATTTTGGGAGTGTTAGATTTCATATGTTTTCAGTGTTAATGTTACTTTTATGATTTTTCACGAATTTAATTTTGTTTTCACTCAGTTGTGCTTATGTTTTTAAACTCATTTTATGTTTAATGTTGTATGTTAAACTCATGGTAGGATCTCGGCATTTGAATCTGCAGGTTATGCTTATGTCCAACAACTTCATTTTCATAAATTATAACATATACGTTAAGATAAAACATAAATTTACACATAGCAAACATCTTTCTACAATATGTACGCTAAATAAAGTCTTCGTTAATCGAAAACCCATCTAACCCATCAGCGACCTATATACACATCACCTATCCAAACCAAATGTCCAAAAGCAAACATCCTATTTAACCCCAAAAAGATTAAGTTAATTGTTTGTTAAAAACATCCATCATTCATATGGCCCTAAAGTCTTGAAATCACCAACAATGAGTCTTTGCTCACGAACTTCAGCTTATACTCGCAACCATCTACTATACCAGCAGTCGCCATGAACTTCGGCCAGGCTTTGATAGTGTAATTTGGAAAAACAATGTTTTTTATAATTTTAACAAATTTGTCTCTAATAAAGTGTATTATATGATGTATTGAACATCATACAATACAATTGTTGACTAATATATTGCTTATATTAATTAATAAACATAAAAAAATCATATGTACCGGTATTTTTGATTAGATGTTTCACGACGTAATGGCATCTTCGTAAACAATCTGATATCACTCTTCACATCGATTTCCTTCAGTTGGTCAAAATTTGCCTCCTCCGATAATGTTATTGGAAAGCGCTACGTCACAATTTAACAAATTATTGTCAATAAATATGTGAATAATCAAATGTTCTGATTAGTTATCGCATTAGTTTAAAAATAAGTAAGGTTAACTAGAAACATTACAGATCGGCCAGTTAATATTTGGATGATTTCAAGGTCAGGTTTATCCTTAGCTTGATGTTGTTGCATTAGTGGACCTTCATTGACGTCAATTTCTTTCGGTTCCTCAACAACCTGCATTCCATTCGGCTTGAAAACTATCATGTTAAATACATATTGTTTAACTTCTTCAAAAACAATAAAAGCTCCAGGTGGTAATTCAATATCTTCTTTTACAGTGGTCCAACCATCAGTGATATGATATGCTCCCGAAAGCTTTTTGATTTCAACAATCCATCTATGTTTGTTATTGAAATTAATGATGATTGGATGGTTTGGAGCTTCACCGTTGAAGTGATGATTGACGTAAATTGTTGGCAAACTCTGCAAATAAATATATATGATGAAACAAATGGAACACTAAAACCACATAATATACAAAAACACAAAAAGAGTAAAAAGGTTACCAAGTCTGTCTTCTCTGGGCTTATATAGACATGGTAACAGAAGTTTGTTATTGAAACTGATTGGTCAAACTTGATATGGGTGATCTTAAAAGTTTGAGGAGCCACCAATTCAAATATCAATGGGTCTAAATAATCTATTCCATGATCTTTCAAAAAGTTCTTCCATCAATTTGTTAAAGGGTATAAATTATCAAAGTCTATCACTCTTGCATTCCACGAAGACGTTTGATCAGTAGTCAGGACTACACGACCGGCAGGAAAATTATGTTTCATGTGTAGGTTTTTGTAATCTTTAGGCAGATTCTGTTAAAAAGGGTACGAAAAAATTACATACATTTTATATTAGTAATAGTTTAAATAACATGCAGGATACTTAATGACGTATTCTAATGGAAATCATTACCATAGAATGTGACAACAGTCAACGTAACAGGTCAACGACTGTACATGTTTCATTTATTAAGTCATTATATGTGCATTTTTAGACAATTTGCATACACTATACCCCCCAGGCTAGTAGAGCATGAGTTAAACAGAAAACTCAACATAATACACTTGTTTAGTCATACAACACCCGGACACACCATCAAAACAAGCATTACAAGAGGTTATGCCCACTAACACATGCTAATGCACCTCTAACACATGATTGTGAACACAAAGATCATCATGGGAAATCATTCAACAAACCCATGACACATGTGAAACAAAATACATGTTAGTGTCGTCATCAAGAGGCATGGAAGTTAACAACCTCTTACCCTTATAAGACCGGATGATATTCCTATATCAAAGGTGTACTAGAAATTATACAACGAACAATCACAACACTAATAACATGAGTAGGCCGATTTATCTTAAGATAACATGAGTAAGCATTGGATTATAATCAAGCTTATTGTTTTAAAGCTATACAAACATATGTATATACATACAAACACACGGCATCACCATACATACATAAACACAAGTCCAACACAACTTACTTTTGCAAAAGAAGACTCTAACTCCTACACCTAGTTTGGCAAATCCTAGAACCCAAAGGGAAGAATGCACAAGTTCCAAGCTTACACTAAAAAGGTTAAGTCAACCCCTTTGACATTATATAACCAACAACCACCCTTACCTCATTCCTATAACTAGCCAACTATCTTCCTTTTCTTTCCTAACCTTCGGCCGAAAACAAGGAGCCACCACACAAGTTTCTTTTCCTTAAAAGCTTATACCAAAATAGAGGAACAACTACCTAGCAATACATTCACCTATGGATGGATTTCCTCACATGAAAAACAAACATACCACTCTTTTCTTTATAAATTTCGGCCGCAACATACACACATCCACACACAAGTCCCTTTCAAACATGTGCACACCTTCTTACACCAAGTAGGCTTAAACAACAAAAGCAACCATCTTGCATAGAGTCAAACCTTTCTTCTTATAGACACTACAAGACAAATCGGCCATGTACACCTCTTGACAACCCACGATTTCAACAATGAAGGGACAAGGAAGATCCAAGTTCTATGAGACATCTCTATCAAACAATGACACCTAGGTTACACCAAAATAGGACCTATTTCTTTCTACCATGGCTCTTACAAGAAGTGGCTTGCCATAACCATCCATCTAGAGCCACAAGTCATCGGCTATACCTTGAAAACATAAGAGGTGATGACAACCTAGGATGTTATATGAATTAGGAAACAAACACTCATTCTTGCTTAATCCTAGAAAACTATCTATACCCCTTACCCTTGACAACTGATCGGCCGATTCCAAGAAGCACACAAACATCACACTTTGACAAGGTCTTTCACTAAGTAGGCATGTGTACTAGCAAATCTCCAAGAATTAGGAGAAAGACTTGCCACTGTATCCCCTATATAAAGTCTTGGCCAACCATCACAAACCTTGCACCACTACCTCACTAATACACTCCTCTTACTCTCCATTCTTTCCTCTCGGCCGATCCATATCAAGAGCAAGACTCCAAGAGCTTGTAAAGCTTCTTACCTCGGCTACTCCACTCGCATTCAAGTAAGTAAGTAGATCAACTCCCTTTCCTATTCACCCTTAATACTACACCTATAATGTGATCCGACTACCGGTCCTTGTGGCATCATAAAACAGTTTTGCACACACACAGATAATACACACTCATGAAAGTACGGTTACTATGTGATCACATTGCTATAATATATCACCTAGATAATAAACGATCGGCCTAGGTCATTAAAACACTTGCAAGTCCTCGGCTTAGACATAGCGAGCCTATATCAATCGCTAATGAACCACAAAACCACCAAATTCGAGCTCCATTGGTAGCATTTGCTTTGGCCATACTCACTTAACATAAGTTTAGTTACGCCGAAACATGTGTTAATTCTATGATGGACTTGAAAAGGTTCTACACATGTGTTAAGAAATGTTTTCTCAAAAACCAACCACACATGGTGATTTGGTGCTAATATATGGCCCAATTACCCCATGTGGGGCCCATTATAGTTCACCATGGTTACTACATTTTGAAACAACAAAGTTTTGAAACTATATGTTTGTTAGAACATTAACGAGTATCATGAACAATGAAACACACAAAACACAATGATCCGCAAGTGTCGGGTGAACAATTTGTATGATAAACAACATCCGGATGACTTACCGTGTCCATAGTGATCATAAGGTATCATTTGTCAGGACGGTGATCATCTACTAGCTCACTAGACCACACACGACTCAACCAGGTGAGTTTTCTATGGACCCATTTTACTACTTTACATTTTTGGGGGAAATATATGCATCAATACTTGTGTCAATTTCAAGTGTGTGTACATTCTAGCATGACTACCATGTGGAACATGAGACATGTTGGTTCATGAGCTCACTAGTCCTCGTACATCGTTCACTGTAACCATTAGCTAGACATTTAGCCATGGAACACTTTAATAGATCTATTGGGTTGACACCCCCACTCTTGGTTAGTCGCGCTAACCGGCCACATGCAAAAGAGTGTTAGTATTCTACTATACATACATTGTCTTTAGTGTACAATGCACGAGGCACCACAGTCACGAGGTTTGGTTACAGGACTCATGGTTCTCACAGTGATCATTTGCTTAGCTAGCTCATGATTGGTCAAACATGGATGACACGTTCATTTCACAGTATATTCAAAACCCATAGACTCACCAACATTATTGTTGACAAAATCCTTTATGCATGTGTTTCAGGTAACTAATGGAGGGCCACGGTGGATTGAGGGAAGGGTTCGAGCATGCACACCGTGGTATCACTTTGATGGCTTTTGTCAGCTTCAAGATGTTATGTTTTCAATTTCCATAAGACAATATTAATGTGCCTACACTATGCTTATTTTTCAATAAAATCATGACAAATTCCATCTTTATGGTGGTACTATTCTTAATAAATGTGTGTTGCTTGAACCTTGTGCTTGAAAACTTTTCAACGTTGCATTCCCGTGTTTCCGCCTAAGCGAGGTGTGACAGATTGGTATCAGAGCCAGGTTATAGCGAACTAAGATTCTTTGGAATCAACTATAACTTAAAATATTTTTCGAAATGTTTTCACAATATGCCACGAAGTCTCGCCATGCACCCTCAAACCTCAAGCCGCTCAACGAAGACATACGGGTACCATGGTTTATTTATCCATATGATTATTTACATATATGTGCATGTTGTGACAGGAAACATGGCCATTACTATTGATCTTGTTTCTTCACCCGAGTCAGAGTCAGATTATTTGGTAGATGATCCCCGGGGAGATGACTTACCTCTCACCCAGCCAGCCCCCGAGCCCCATCATAATGGATGGCTATCCGAGTCTGAGATGGACATTGACTCACCTCCTGTGCAGAGACGTATTTCCGATGACGAGACGGACGATGACACTCCACCCCTAGCTGTCTCTGACCCCCCATCCTTCAGTCACCCATTCTGTCTCATCTCCACCGGCCAGCCTAAACCCCTATTTTCACTTAGACACTTCAGGACGTTTAGTCACTATGTGTACCCCTCGCAAGAGGATTCGACCGGCCTTAGTGATAGCTATACCTGCTAGGACCCCGATTTTCTCTACTGTTCCTATTTCTACACCCGTCCAGCCGGCCATTCCTGAGCCTATACCCCTAGCCATCGAGGTAGGTGAGCCATCGAAGAGGCTCAAGAGGCGTTCACAGGCCCGCAAACGGCCTTACCTACCTAGTCTTACCAGCGATCTTGCGCTTCGAGATGAGGAGGATGACCTCGAGACCATGAGCTTGGGAGGCTCATCGGGGAGACCTCTCCGCTCCGATCGCAGCGTTATTATCTCACATGACGTTTAGTTGGTGGCTTTGGAGGGCCAAGTTCGGGAGCTCGAGGATCGTTTAGCAGAGTCCGAGCAGGGTAGGTTAGCCGCCATATTAGAGCGATCAGAGATGGGTAGACGAGTGGAGATATTAGAGCGTAGGGCGATGGAGACAGATAGTCGTATGAGGGAGGCTATTATTTCTCTTGCTGCTGCTTTCCCACCCTCTTCTTAGATTATGGTTTATGATGATTATGCATGTGATTGACTAATGATGTTTTGTGACTATGGATGTTATGATCTAAAAACTAATTGCAGTTCACCCGCCTGTTTTGTATTAAAAACCTAACTGCTTTTGAGAAACTATGACATGATGAGATGTAGTGATGTATGGTTTGACTTATATGACTATGTTGGTTATGGTGTGTTTATATGTTATACTCATGTTTATTGTGTTCCATCGTTTAGTTATGCAGACCCGACATTCCACACGAACGAACGAAGGCGAGCCACTACCGTCCACACCCGCCGAGTTGGCCAGGGTAATCGCCAAAGCGATTGCTCGACACGATGCAGCCCGGGCCGACTCAAGTGGAGGATCTGGTGGTACCGGGTGTCGCCGAAGCGAAATAGACCACGTGGCTGAGAACTCTAGTCACGGCTGTTCGTACAAAACCTTCATGGCATGCAAACCATGGAACTTTCGTGGTAATGAAGGTGCTGTAGGAATTGTCTGGTTGATAGAGAAACCGAATCAGTCATCGACATTAGTGGTTGCTCCGAGGATCAGAAGGTAAAGTACTCCACCTATACCTTTTAGGATGAAGCCCTCACTTGGTAGAATCTACAGGTACAAACCTTGGGTAGAGAAACGGCATACAGTATTGCCTAGGCCTATCTCAAAACAATGCTCATGGATAAGTAATGTCCTCGAAGCAAACTACAAAAGCTGGAAACCGAGTTCTAGAACCTTGTCATGGTGGATGCCAATGTGACTACATATACCACTCGTTTTCACGAGCTCTCTCGACTGGTCCCACACATGGTCACACCTGAGTACAAGAGAGTCAAGAGGTATATCTGGGGTCTGTCCCCAAAGATCCGCAGTATGGTCACAGCATCGGCGCCTTCCACCATCCAAGCTGCAGTTACCCTAGCTCAGAGTCTGACCGATGATGCGGTACGCATGGGATCACTGACCCAGAAGGTAACAGTTATCAGTGAGAGTTCCAGGAACAAGCGCAAACGTTCCGACAACCGGAAGAGCAAGCACCCCTCTCACCAACCACAGGACGCTGTGAAAGTTTTTGCTTCTACTGCTATTGAGGAACCCAAACGCAAGTACAGCGGACCTCATCCTCACTGCAGCAAATGCAACTACCACCACATAGGTACTTGCGACAGCATTCTGTGCATGAACTGCAACCGTCGTGGTCATTCTACCGCTAACTGCAGGGCCAAAACCGCCAACACTCCTCCTAACCGAAACGAGTGTTTCGAGTGTGGTGCGACAGGACATTTCCGAAAGGACTGTCCCAAGGCCAAGGATCAAGCCCGTGGCAGAGCGTTTGTGTTAGGAGCTAACGAAGCACGAGATGATCCTAATGTAGTTACGGGTATGTTTCTCCTTATCATCAATTCGCATCAATACTTTTCGATTCCGGTGCAGATTTTAGGTTTGTGTCCACCAACTTTAGGAAATCCCTAGGATTAGAATCTAGTAAGTTGGACACACCATTTACCATAGAGCTAGCTAACGGTAAATTAATCTCGTCCGATGAGATCGTTAAGGATTGTATTCTGGTACTCGACGACCACGAATTCAGTATCGACTTACTGCCTATCCAATTAGGAAGTTTCGATATCGTCATTGGCATGGATTGGTTGTCCAAACATCATGCAGAGATCGCCTGTCACGAGAAGTTGGTACGAATCCCCTTGTCAAATGGTGAAACCTTAATGATTCGAGGGAGTCAGGGTTTACCCACTCTTCGTATCATCTCCTGCATTAAGGCCCAAAAATGTTTAAGGAAAGGTTGTGTCGCGTTCCTCGCACATGTCGTTGAACAAAAAGCTAATGATCGGAAACTAGCGGACATCCCAGTGGTGCGAAACTATCCCGAAGTCTTTCCAGAAGACTTGCCAGGACTTCCACCACCGCGACAAGTCGAGTTTCGCATCGATCTTGTTCCGGGAGCTGCCCCAGTAGCCCGCACTCCCTATCACTTAGCCCCATCCGATATGCAGGAACTGTCCAATCAACTCCAGGAGTTGCTAGACAAAGGTTTCATTCGTCCGAGTTCTTCCTCGTGGGGAGCACCTATCTTATTCGTGAAGAAGAAAGATGGGAGTTTCCGCATGTGCATCGACTACTGGGAGCTGAAGAAACTGACGTTCAAGAACAAGTATCCGTTGCCGAGGATCGACGATCTGTTCGACCAACTGCAGGGATCCAGTTACTACTCAAAGATCGATCTACGGTCAGGATATCATCAGCTACGAATCCAGGAGGACGACATCCCGAAAACTGCATTCTGAACTCGTTATGGGCATTACGAATTCCTGGTTATGCCATTCGGATTAACGAATGCTCCAACAGTTTTCATGGACCTCATGAATCGTGTCTGCAAACCCTACTTGGACAAATTCGTCATTGTCTTCATCGACGACATCTTGATTTATTCACGAACTCAAGAGGAGCACGAACAACATCTACGATTGATGTTGGAGTTGCTCAAAAGCGAGAAGTTGTACCCCAAATTCTCGAAATGCGAGTTCTGGATTCGAGAAGTCCATTTCCTCGGTCACATGGTGAACGAGAAAGGTATACAAGTTGATCCTATAAAAATCGAAGCAATCAGGGATTGGGCTGTGCCCAAGACGCCAACTGAAGTGCGACAATTTTTGGGATTAGCCGGTTATTACCGACGATTCATCGAGAACTTCTCAAAGATTGCCCAACCACTGACTGTCTTGACGCAAAATGACAAGAAGTTCGATTGGGGGATCCGACAGGAGAATGTGTTCCAAGTATTGAAAGACTGCCTATGCAGTGCACCAATTCTTTCCCTTCCTGAAGGCACAGATGACTTCGTAGTTTACTGCGATGCTTCGCATCAAGGTCTTGGATGCCTACTCATGCAAAGGAATAAGGTAATTGCCTATGCATCCCGGCAACTCAAAATTCATGAAAAGAATTACACTACTCGTGACCTAGAGTTGGGTGCAGTGATCTTTGCACTTAAGATTTGGAGGCACTACCTTTACGGTACCAAGTGCACCATCTTCACCGATCATAAGAGCTTACAGCACCATCTTCACCGATCATAAGAGCTTACAGCACATCTTCAACCAGAAGGAGTTGAACATGCGGCAACGCAGATGGGTTGAACTGTTGAACGATTACGATTGTGAGATTAAATACCATCCGGGCAAAGCCAACGTTGTGGCTAACGCGTTAAGCCGGAAGGAACGAGTTAAGACCCTACGTGTGCGTGCACTAGGTCTAACCATCCGTACAAATCTCACGACCCGTATCCACGACGCTCAACAAGAAGCTCTGAAAAGTGAAAATCTTAAGAACAAGTCGTTATTTAAGATGATTAATCTATTGGAACTAAAATCTGACGGCACAGTGTATTTCGCCAACCGGATTTGGGTGCCACGTTTCGGTGACTTACGTAATCTAATCTTAGAGGAAGGTCACAAGTCTAGATACTCTGTACATCCTGGTGCCGACAAGATGTACAAAGACGTAAAGGAACTTTACTGGTGGCCTGATGTGCTCAAAGTGGTTTAGTAAAAACTACATAAATTAACCTAAACTAGACACTCTAAGTTTTAAATTTATAAACTAAGACTCTCTAAACCTAAACCACACAACCGGCAAGTGTACCCGTCAGTGCAGTACAGCTAAAGTAAGTCCGAGTATCGAACCAATGAGAATCTACTAGAAAACGTAAACTAGACTCGACTACTTATCTACAAACTGACTTGTTAATGTTTTGCTTAAAGGGGGGTTTCTAACAAACTAATGCAAATAAATAAAATAAAACTTAAATAAACTATAGATACAAACTGAAAACCGCAACTGGGATCAGATAATGGGAAGGCACTACCTAGGCTAGAATCCCACACATGAATGATACTCTTCTAACGGCTATGGAACTGGTGTGGAACCGGGATCTCAAAATACTAAACATCAAGAATAAACTAGACACCCTCGACCCTTCTCAAGGGGAAACCCTAAAATACTGTTGTACTGTTAAACCACCGGTTGAGAGGTTACCCTCACAGGCTTACCTACTCGAATCTTAAAGTACCCGCTAGACAGTCTACCTCACAGCGCGAAAGTCACAATACACCCGAAAGTGCAAGGGGTAACTACAATATTTCTGATAAGACTTGGCCTACAAGGAATGCTAGGGAAACTAGGAAGATCTTCTTACAAAGCCTCTAGATCTAGCAATTTAACACCCTAGACAGACCAACAATCTCGCACCTTACAGCTATTGAGAATTGGTAGAACACTTAGAAACATCTAAATAACAATTACAACTCCTATGGATAACCTGCAGAAATTAACCATAAACTAGTTGCTAACACCCAGTCCGCAACCTAACCCGCATTCATACATGAAAGACATTCACAAAAACGCAAGTGGAGTTTATAAAAATTAATTAAACAACACTAAATACGCATACACATCAAACCAGAAAATAAAGAGTTCTTTACTTTAAAATTCACCCACAACCAATAGTTATAAAACCAAAAGAAAATAAATCAAACAAGCGTAATCATCATCGCCTAGGTAGTTCTATGATCTAGCCAATAATTGTCATGATAAAATCAAAACAATAAAAACTAAACATATTCATGGTGTTCACAATGGGCATCAAATATATAAATAAATAATTAAATTAGAACCGACCCGTGCTCGCACCTAGGCTTCAACCCTTGATCTGCGCCTCTTCCTCTTCTCTTATTGCTGCTGCTTGTTGCTGTCGTGCGATCTCCCAAAATATTAAATGCGGCGCACCCCCTTTCTGCGATCTCCAATCATCTTCATATATGGCCTTCACAAAAATTATCCAAGACATATTTATTGTTTTTCTTGTTTGGGCTTCGGGCCCGTAAATTTGTGACACAAGTCACTTTTTTGTTTTATTATTATTATTATTATTATTATTATTATTATTATTATTATTATTAACTTCATGATTCTCGACTCGGGTGTTCTTGACTTAACCAAAGTTGCTCGTTTATGCTTCAACGTCCATGAACACCTACAAAATAAAAATAAATACATAAGTACTAAAAAATGACCAAAGCTAATAAAAATCTATAAAAGACCTATACTAAATAAAATAAACTGGTACAAGCCTAAAACTAATAAAAGTACTATCTAAACGACTCGAAACTATACAAACTTTACACTAGAAATAGATGTATTTTACAATACATCATGGCCTAATCTAAAAGGTGAGCTCGCCAGATACGTCAGTAGATGCCTTACCTGTTCAAAGGTCAAAGCTGAGTATCAAAAGCCATCTGGTCTGCTCCAGCAACCAGACATCCCAGTGTGGAAATGGGAATAGATTTCCATGGATTTCATCACCAAGTTACCTAAGACGTCCAGTGGTCACGATACAATTGGGGTCATTGTTGACCGGTTGACTAAATCCGTGCATTTCTTGCCGATTAAGGAAACCGACAAGTTGGAGAAACTTGCCAAGTTGTACATCAAGGAAATTGTAACCAGACATGGTGTGCCTGTTTCAATCATTTCCGACCGAGATAGTCGATTTACCTCCCGATTCTGGCGAACACTGATGGACACACTAGGATCTCGTTTAGACATGAGTACAGCCTACCATCCGCAAACAGATGGCCAAAGTGAACGTACCATCCAGACATTGGAGGACATGCTCTGGGCATGCGCAATAGATTTCGGTGGAAACTGGGATTCACACCTACCATTGGTTGAGTTTTCCTACAATAACAGTTACCACACCAGTATCAAGGCTGCCCCCTTCGATGCCTTGTATGGACGCAAGTGTAGATCTCCTCTGTGTTGGGCAGAAGTTGGAGACAAATGTTTGACTGGCCCCGAGCTTATTCAAGAGACCACCGATAAGATCTTCCAGATCCGTAATCGCTTGAAAGCAGCTCGAGATCGTCAAAAGAGCTACGCTGATCGCCGTCGTAAACCACTCGAGTTTCAAGTGGGCGATAAAGTACTCTTAAAAGTCTCACCCTGGAAAGTTGCTCGTTTACGCTTCAACGTCCATGAACACCTACAAAATAAAAATAAATACATAAGTACTAAAAAATGACCAATGCTAATAAAAATCAATAAAAGACCTATACTAAATAAAATAAATTGGTACAAGCCTAAAACTAATAAAAGTACTATCTAAATGACTCGAAACTATACAAACTTTACACTGGAAATAGATGTATTTACAATACATCAAATATTCCCACACTTATCTCTTTTTCATCCCTGAAAAAGAATTATGCTATAGAATCACAGTTAGGTTTACATCCAGTTTCAAAACATAGGTTACTTAATTAATAATATACTAACGTGTTGATTGCGATTGCAGGTATATTGATCCTCTTAAACCCACACCGGTTTTCAAGCCCCTTTTTATTTATGCTAAGTTCATTTTGATTAGTCTATCTAGGGTCTCACTCGAAGGAAGCCACAGTTCCTCCTAATCCCGCCGCAAGCTTATGAAGCTAAAGGAACGACCAATTGACCATTTCCCAACCGTCTTATGTAGAAAACCAAGAGAATTTAAAATCACTTTTTTTCCGGCATACTTAACTCAGAGGGTGTGACCAATCCAAGTCGCCATCCCACTGGCCAGGCACCTTAAGCTTCAGCATTTTTTTTTTCCATCTCAACATACTTAACTCAGAGGGTGTGACCAATCCAAGTCGCTATCCCAGTGGCCAGGCACCTTAAGCTTCAGCATTTTTGCTTTGATTTCTAATATTTTTTTTAAGTGATTAGAAATTCTAACGGTTTTCTACTTATAACGGTGCTTCTTTTACTATTTTTGGCGGTTTTGGTCTCCCCGTTTCTCCTAGATGAGAATCCACAAAATAGCCTAACATAATTAATTTATTACTTTTCAAAGGAAACATTTCTACCGGCCGAGCCTACCCACATATCCCAAATCAGACACGTTTTCAATCAATTTTAATCTCTTATTATACATACTATTTGAAAACCGGAAACCTAACTTTACCTATCATTTTCCATATTTTATATAATGCAAACTTCAAAAATCAGGGACATTTTTTTTTCAATTTTTTTATAATTTTGGATTTTAAAATTTTTTTTTTTTTTTGACTCAAAACGACCCTATATACAGACTAGACGACAGTGTTCATCCCCACACTTAAACTCTACATTGCCCTCAATGTAGGAATAGAAAACGACTCAAAACAAAAAATAAATTCCGAATACAAAAATAAAAAGAAAAGGGCAAATTGGAAAGGACTTAGCTGGTTTGTTAACGCGTAAGCTCCAAAAACTCTAGTCCAATCCAGCTCGATCGTATAGCATTTCATTCGTGATCGGCTCTGACACAATAATAAACTCTCGGGTTTGCCTTGATAAATGATAACAGCTTCGGAATCACCCGAATGGAGATTGAATATGGGTGGTGCAATCCAAACCTGCGCAAAACGAAACAAACAAAACCCGAGCATAATACCGAACCACAAAAAAATAAAAAGACTCAAACCACTAACTTAGACTCATAATATAACAATAAACAAGAAGACGTACCTGCTTGGCAGAATGGCAGTGAATGGTGGTAGAACCAAATGGGTAGAAAGAAAAAAAAAATATGGTTCTCGCTCAACGTGAAGGACATTGGTGATCACAACACGCGTTGCAAGCGACAAAAAAAATATATAACTTTCCGGGGTAATAGCTGGTCGCATGAGGCGAACAGGTCAGCCCAGACCCCTCTCATTACGTGAAAAGTCTTTTTTCCACAGAAAGTTAATTAATTTTTTTTTTAAGAAAAATTCTCTTTTATTACCCAAACCTTTTTCAAAACTCCCACTCATAAAATATATATATAAAGAAAATACATGGGATCCGCTCATGTGAAATTTCCTCTACCTAAACAAACACGCAAACAGACTCAAAGACACAAAAACAAAGATAAAATAGAAAGATAAAAACCTATGAACCACTACCAAACGACGGATCACAAATTAAAAAAAAAATGAAAAGCTAGAAAAAAAATAAGTATAAATATAAATTTACAAACTCTACAGAGCCTCCCACACTTAAACTTAATCAGGGGGCTTCTCTTTTATCTGGACCCTATCTAACCCGTTTAATTCCACTCGACTCTTATTAACAATTAAATATTTATTTTTGGAATTGAAAAATGATTTAATAGTTCTTAACGGGTCAGACCACCAAAATTTAAACTTGCCTGGAATAAACCGGATGCGTGGCATGTAGCAAGAGGACTGATCGTGCTTGACATTTACTGACTTCTTCTCCACATCGTGCAAGCCGTTGATCCTCTTCCGGTGTCTATCCTTTCTTTTTCTCTTCCTTGCCCTCTCTCATGTTGCTGTTGATTTTGAAGTTCCATCTATTACCACGGGCCAGCAATGGTGCTCTTCCTCTTCCACAACTTCTTCTTCAACTTCCTTTGGTGATTCTTTTATTTCCACAGTCGGGTACCCTTCCAACAATGCCTCTAAGATGTCGAGGTCACCCATTGGTTCAAAATCTCTGTCTACTTCTGGAATCGGCAAATCACCCAACTCGTCACCAAACTCTGCCTCCCATGATGATTCATTACTTATCCCATCTTCAACCATCACTACTTCCTCATCCGTTTCTTCTTCATCAGAGTCACTCCCGAAATCATATATAGTAACTTGTGGCACCGGAGGTGGGACTTCAACGTCCATTTTCGTCTCCGGCTCTAACTGTGATTCAGGGGGAGCGCTACAAACTGGGTGCGGATAAACTGTTTCCATCTCCACTGGAGGCGACTTTGTTCCTGGGGTAAGTGGGATTAACGGGCCGGAGCCAACATGATGACCAACTAAGTTTCCATTTTTATCATAGCAAGGAACCTTTAGAACTATGGGACTTGGTCTATTTAGACGCTCGATTATGGCCTTACGTTCCCTATCTCGCTCTTCCCTGTATGATCTAAGCCATTCATCAAATTCCTCTTTCGTGTTTAGATCTGTCCAATGATACTGCAGGAAATATGGCCTGGTATACGTATTCGCACGGTAACCTGGGGGATACCTTGATGCATTTGGGCATTTCACGGTAAAATGGGGTCCTCCACAGATCTCGCACATGATTAATACAAAAAACTTTAATTTAATTATATAATAAAAATAAAAGACAGACTCTAAACAAACAACAAGTAGCACGGATATAGCAGATAAGTGTAATCAAAGCTAATAAACGTTGTTGGATCAGTATATTGCTCTTTTGTATGAACTTGCTAGTGAACACTTAAGTGTTTAGCAAGTTCTTGATCAGTGATAGCACAGCGGAATGTTATAAGTTTAAAGATACACTTATCAACAGGAGTTATTACTCCCCCTGGATTCAAGAACTAATAAATGATAAGTATTTATTGAGAATCTAAGTATTGAATGAGAATGAAACACTTCGACAGATTCTCAATAAACATGAAATGGAAATAACAATAATAAGTGTTGAAGGATTTATGTATTAAAAATCAATGTCTAAAACAGAGGGATGAACCCTTCTATTTATAGACTTTACAAATACATGAACCTTGCCAAAAGCAAGTTCAGAAACAAGTTGCAACAAGTTGCAGTCTTGGAACTTGTACATAAAGCAAAAAGAAATACTAAAGTAATAAACTACTGATACAATAAGGCGGTGGAAAAGATCTTCATGTAAGTACTGATGAATGACAAACTACTGATGAGTAGTTTGTCTTCAGTAGTTCTTCAGTAGAAGTGTCTGGTTTGAACTTCAAAACTTCTGATGACTTTTCTTCTTCAGCACTTCTGAATCTCTTCTTCAGCAGTTTGATCCTTCTTCTTCAGCAGTTCTATACTTCGAATATTTTGACAGAAGTGAATTAGACTAAGGTTTCCAAAAGTGGTTTCACCAATCCTTTTTGTCCTAACAATCTCCCCTGGATTGATGAAGCCAAAACCTTACTAATTCCTTATTGTTCTTTTCTGTCCTTCACAATTTTCCATATTCCTTTGAACATGGAATTCTTGAGCTGGTTCAGTTGTTCATCAGTAAGAGACCCTTTCTGTGGTTCTAAGTGTTGGATTGTAAGCAGGTCTTTGGTTGATAGTTTCTTCAGATCATTCATCGACCTATAAGCCCTGCTTGTCTGATCTCTTCTTGTCACAAGTACTGAGTTTCTATCAGTAAAGGACCATCTAATGATTGGTTCTTTAGACTTGTCAAAGTCTAAAGTGCAGGGAACCATGGTGGTACCCTGGGTTTCTCCTGAGTGCTGGATGTTTTCAACTTCAGTGACTCTCAGGTGGGATTCACTTCCTTGCTGTTGTTCCATCACATTAGGTATCTGAAATGTTGGCAAATGATGTTCAGTTACTACCTTAGTGTGCAGTTTGTCTGTGATGGTCTTCTGGATTTGATATGCAAAGGTGGAAGGATCCCTGAATTGTGTGATCAGAGGCTTTTCTTCTATATCAAAATCAGAATGGACTACTGTACTACCTTCTAATAGTACCATTCTGAAATCAGTCTTCACATTCTCCTCTGATTTCTTTCTCTGAGTAGCTGGTCTTCTTTGAACACCAGAAGTTCTAACTACTGAAGTTGAAACTTCAGCAGTTTGAAACTTCTCTGGATTTGCAGCCCTTGCAGCCTTATATTTTCTATATGTGTCCACTAATCTTTCTTCTTTCCATTTGGACACTGAGGCTTTTGAACCATAACCATTAGCTACCAATTCTTTTATCATCTGAGTTCTCTTGGCTTTTGTGTCTTTACTTGTTGCAAGTTTATCTGCAATGAGTTGAGCTCTTCTTGTCAGCTCTTCCATAGAGAGTCTCTTCAATGTGTGGGCTTTGATTTTGCTGTTCTTTGTAATGTAAGACATCAGTTGATGTCTTTTATCTTCTTCAGCAATCTGGTCTAGGCTAGCCTGCCTTTGGAGTTCAGCTTCATAAGCCTGAAGCTTTTCTTCATGGCTTAGATCCAAGTCATCCCTTTCTTCCAGTGTTGTCCAAATCTGATCTTCTCTGGCCTTCTTTTGGGCTTCCACTAAACTCTTCTCAAGTAGTTCTGCTGATTGAGAGATTGGAGAAGGGTTTAGCACAGTCATTGTGGTAACTGTTGTAATAGGCCTAGTAGGAACAGAAGTTGGTTGAATGGGAGCAGTTGATCTGGAAGGGTCAGCAGTTTGAGTTTTGGAAGTGTTGACCTTTGATGGGTTGACAACAACTGAAGGTTTGTCAACTACTGAAGGATTGTCTTCAGTACTTTCTGATTCTTCATCAGAAGTTTGGCCATCAGAGGTTTCTTCATTGTGCCCTTGGGATTCATCAGTCTTTTCAGCATCTTCTACTTCTTGAATAGAGACACCAAATTGTTAGGCCAGTTTTTCTTTTCTGGCTTGATCTTTTTGATCTCTTGCTAGGATAGCCACTCTTGCCTTTCTTCTGGCTTCAAGTGTATCCATAGGTACCTTGATTTTCTCCCCCTTTTTGGCTTCATCAGTTTTTGATGTTGAAGCTTGGGAGAACTGACCTGTAAGATGAGCAAGCTGTTTGCTGTTGTAGTCAATCTTGTTGGACAGATCATTCATCTTCGTCTGTATCACTCCAAATTGGTACTTCATGGACAGCTCCAAGTTAGCTGTGTATGTTTGGAAGTGATTCTTGATGAGGGTGCTCATCATGTGGTATAAGGGACCATCTGGGCTGCATAGCTGGATCATGTCTATGCTTGTTTGCCCAGGGAATTGGGTAGGCATTTGTAGTGAGGGGTGTGTTTTTTGTTGATCTTCTTGTTGTACAGAAGATGACACTCTAGGGGAATCATGGATTGAGTGGGCTTTAACCTAAGCTGGTGTGACTAGCTTCTTGAGCTTAGATACACCAGGTGCAGGACCTTCATTTGTAGCCGTCAATTCAGTAGTTTGGTGTTTTGAAACATCATCCAAGTCAATGGAATCATCTGAATCCCTGATTACATCCTCAATGAGGACTGTATCAGTTACATCATGAGCTGAGCCCAACTCAGTTGTCTCATGTACCTCTTTTTCTTGGTTCAGAGGATTTCCTACCTCAGGCATTAAGCCTTCATCAGTAGTTGCCACAGTTGAGGTCTTAGTTATGTTACTTCTATCCTCAGGTCCACCACTGGGTGGTAAATGAGTAGTAGCAGCCTCAAAAGTACCAAAAGTTTCTAAGTTTGGGCTTAGAGACTCTGGTTCATCCTCATCTCTTTGGTTAGGGCTTTGAATGTCCACATCCATGTCAATTTCTGAGGCTATGTCCCCTGTTTTATGTGGTTGATGGGGACTGACATGTGTAGATGGGACTTTCTCTTATAGCCCAGAGAGAAGTTTGGCTATTTCAATATCTGGTTCAGAAATTTGGGGTGCTGGTTCAGTAGTTTGGGCAGTGGGTTCAGCAGTTTCAAAAGAAGAATCAATGGGAATAGTTTTCTTAAGTCTTTTTCTTTTGAGAAGGATTGTGATTGGTGCTCTTGGTGGGGTTTGAGATGGATGAGACTGAGAGGATGTTTCAGTCACATCTTTAAGAAGTGCAGATTGCACAATAGTTTGTTCAGGCATCTCAACCTCCTAAACAGCTTTTCTTTTAGGTTTGGTGGGTTTTTGTTTTTGTACCTTAGGTTTCTTGGCCTTTGGTGGAGTAGGTTTGGAAGATGAGGGTTCCATGGGGACTGGTTCTGGTTCCCCTTGGTCATCTTCTGGCCAGGCAGCCTGTTTGTTGTGCCTTGAGTATGCTTGTGAGGTTAAGGGTTTTAAAATTTCAGTTTTACCCACAAGCACCTCATCACCCAGTTCTTTTATTATGCATTGCATAATGAACCTTGGATATAACAAAAACTTTTTCTTAGTGTTATTGTGATGTAACACCAACTCATTAAAGAAAAGTTTTGATGCCCTGAAATTTGTTTCATTCAAAATGGAATGAAAAATTGGTTGAAAGGTTGAGGGCATCTGGTCATAAGACCCTGTTTTAGGACTCAAGCACATAATTATATAATGAAACAAAAGTTTATATTTTGGCTCAAAATATTTTTTAAAGATAGTAGCTTGTTGAAGGGATAGGGAGCCTAATCTGAAAGGCGTCCCTATCCCCGTGCAACAGCAACCCCACGCCAGATCATGGCGCGGGAACACACTCGCGCGGGGACAGGCAATCAACACGTCTCGCGCGCCAAAGCATACGATAAGCAACATACAACACCTGATACGCGCGTGTTACCACGCGCGGAATCTTCCCTTGCCACCTCTCATACGAAGTACAAAGAACGGCAGAAGGAAGATTCATAAAGATCCATGTCAGAGTACACACCAGCAGGAGAAGGACATGTGGCAGATGGTACAAAAGGTGAACGGCTGCACTGTGCATGCTGTCGTGAATAGTGACCAGCAGGCATTACCTCGCCAATTGTCAGACGTCACATCAGACAGCATGGATAGCCTGAACACTGTAGCAAGTACGATGTTACTGTACACCACCAGAAATCCGCCACGTGTCCGGCTACAACAACGACCACACTATAGCGTGACGTCATCAACAGTAATCTGCCTTTTCCCGCCATTTTCAGAAGAACCATGGGCTTGGGCCTCGGTTGGGCCCAGACCAATGGTATCACCCGTGGGCCATTCCATGCAGCCCACTGCGGTGCCTATAAATAGGATTACATGCAATCCTTGTAGATTCATTCAGAAATAACCATCACTACTATACTCACTCATTGTAATCTCTCTTGTTATCAATAATATTCCGGTGTACTTACAGTGGACGTAGGTCATTAACGACCGAACCACTTAACTCTTGCGTTCTCACACACTTCACATATACACTTACTTGCATTAATACTCACACGGGTTACCATCACGGTTTGGGTAAAGGATTAGTCTGACAGCAACATAAGTATTAACCCCCCGGTGATTAGTCTTAATCTTCGGTATACTTATTGTTTCTTCATTGGCGCCATCCAACGGTTAGAACAGCTTTTTTCACCCATCTTTTAACCCACCCATGGCTGAACCCAACCCCAACACCTCCGGCGTGCACCGAGCCGGAGAAGATGACCTCCAACAACCGGAGGACCAAACCACACCCAACACCGTCGTCAAACAAACGACCTCACGACTCGACAGGCTAGCTGTTGAGATCCGTAACGTCGAGTCAGACGACGACAGCCAAGATCTCTCTGAGGAGGACCCGGACCAATGGCTCCTCCTTCAGAACGCCAAGAGTGTTGCAATCTACCAACGGAAGCTCCTGCAGCAAGCTATGAAGAAGGGCAAGACCCTTGCTTTTGACACACCGTCAAAAGCAAGGTACAAAAAGAAAGACACGGCCGATCACGGTGATGGTCGTAGCGGGGAGCTCGGCGGAAACGTCAGAGCTCGGGGCTACGCCAAACCACGTGACGAGCTAGATGGCTATGAATCATCAAGTAGCGACTCAGGCTACAAAGGAAAGAAACACGCTCACACGTCGCGAGACAGTGAGATGGATGATGACCTGGTCAAACCATTCAGACCAAAGGCTTTTGCCGAGAAGTCCAAGAAGGAAAAAGATGCCTTCTGTCAAATTATGGAACTCCAGCTTGGTGGCATTAGAGGTGAGGGTAAGGAACCAAGCCTGCTTCTTGAAGTCCTTGGGCACAGGCATGTCCGCCACACGCTGCCCATCCCCTATAACCTTCCAGGGGAGACTGATGGGGATCACACCCCTCTTCACAAAGAAAAACTTCTCCTTAGCCCAATGCAAGGACTTAGGAGTGTGAGTAGCCATAGGCGGCACCTTTGGGCGTGGCTTAAACGAGAACTACATCTCGTCTCGCGCCATGAAATAGAAGACACGGAACCGCTCAACGGTTGGCTCAATGTCCAGAGCGCGGCACGAAGCCTCAAAATGAACTAACCTCAGAAGCCCGAAGGCGGTTAGTTGTGTAGGCCCAACGCAATAGGCCACCATAGTGTCAATCTGAAAGCGCGTACAGGGAAGACGGAACCCACACTTAGCAAAGTGGGCCTCGTACAGCGCCAACTGACCACTACTGGCAGAAAGGACGGTGCTGGTCGGAGACGGAAGAGTGGGCTCCCATTCCGGCAAGATCCCATACATGATACAGAACCGGTTGAAGGCCTCCTGACTCCAAACACAGTAGGTGTTGGACATCAGTTTCCTCTCCTTTATCTTGCCATGCTCGATAAGAACCTCTTCCTCCACCACCTCCTCCGCAGCCGGCTCCATCACAACATCCTCGGTGGATAACAGTGGACTCACCGGAACTTCAGACATGATAACAGAAACTCAACAAATCTGGAAAAAAGACGCCGGAAAATATGAAGATCCACCGGAATCTTCAACGGAAATTGAAAGAAGAACGGATTTCAAAGGGTTCACAAACGAACAGAAAGGAAGCAAGAAGCAAAGACACTTGAAGTTTCAACAATAAATCTTCAAGACCAGGAAAGTCTTTGAAGATTGAATGGAAACTTCAACAGAAGATGACCGGAATTCTGAGAGAAAACTGAAAGCAAAGAAAAGAAGAAGAAATTTTGAGAGAATAACCGTTCAAATGAACCACGTTGAGGTTTATATACTCATCGCATTAATGACAGAGGGACCCACCTGGGAAGCGCCAAACGTCACACCTTTTCAAATTCCAGACAGCAGATGGCGACACGTGTCAACAACACAAACGAGCGGCTCAGATGGTAGTGTGTGACAGTTGTGTGCCACACACAAGCCGGATGATCGACACATGTCAACAGATCTCACGATCTCAATAAAGTGAGCGCGTGATAACCCACGCACCTGACAGAAAGCACGTGCCCACTGACACGTGGCACAATCTCAACCACGAAGACAAAGCGTCAGACGCGTGGCGTCCCACGCTCCTGACACAGACGAGAAGTTGGTAACTGCAACCACGACGTGACGTGCCTCAGTCTGCACAACCAGACAGTCACTGAACACGTCAGCAACCATTAAACTTCCATCAGAAGTAACTGATCATTCGAATTCCAGGCGCATTCACTCCAGCTCATGAGAGACAAATTGAATGCCAATGATTTAGAATTTATCACCAACTCAGGGCCCGCATTAAATCACTCCAACAGCATTTAATTCATTGGCGTAAACTTGACGTAAATTTGCAAAAGACGTTCCCCGCCTAAAATTTCGCAAAGATAAGGCGGAGTGCATCCTTCATGGCGTAAACTTGACGTAAGTTTGCAAAAGACGTTCCCCGCCCAACGCCTGCAAAGGCAAGGCGGAGTACGTCCTCCATGGCGCAAACTTGACGTAAGTTTGCAAAAGACGTTCCCCGCTCAACGCCTGCAAGGGTAAGGCGGAGCACGTCCCTCTCGGCGCAACTTTGACGTAAAACTGGAAAAGACGTTCCCCGCTGAACTTTTCAAGAATCCGCGCCCAAGAGCTACAACACGAGCAAATGAGCTTTCATCCGCGACTAACATATTTTGAGTCTAGCACTCCACCTCCTCATCAGCGAGCAGGAGAAGTCCTAGACTAGGGGGACTTGAAGGGATAGGGAGCCTAATCTGAAAGACGTCCCTATCCCCGTGCAACAGCAACCCCACGCCAGATCATGGCGTAGGAACAGGCAATCAACACGTCTCGCGCGCCAAAGCATACGATAAGCAACATACAACACCTGATACGCGCGTGTTACCACGCGCGGAATCTTCCCTTGGCACCTCTCATACGAAGTACAAAGAACGGCAGAAGGAAGATTCATAAAGATCCATGTCAGAGTACACACCAGCAGGCATTACCTCGCCAATTGTCAGACGTCACATCAGACAGCATGGATAGCCTGAACACTGTAGCAAGTACGATGTTACTGTACACCACCAGAAATCCGCCACGTGTCCGGCTACAACAACGACCACACTATAGCGTGACATCATCAACAGTAATCTGCCTTTTCCCGCCATTTTCAGAAGAACCATGGGCTTGGGCCTCGGTTGGGCCCAGACCAATGGTATCACCCGTGGGCCATTCCATGCAGCCCACTGCGGTGCCTATAAATAGGATTACATGCAATCCTTGTAGATTCATTCAGAAATAACCATCACTACTATACTCACTCATTGTAATCTCTCTTGTTATCAATAATATTCCGGTGTACTTACAGTGGACGTAGGTCATTCACGACCGAACCACTTAACTCTTGCGTTCTCACACACTTCACATATACACTTACTTGCATTAATACTCACACGGGTTACCATCACGGTTTGGGTAAAGGATTAGTCTGAAAGCAACATAAGTATTAACCCCCCGGTGATTAGTCTTAATCTCCGGTATACTTATTGTTTCTTCACTTGTGAGAGAGTACCTTGATAACCACACTCAGTCATGGTTAGGTGGATTGCAGAGTTGTCAAACTTTTCAGGGGCATTCACATCATTCAACCCCAGTCTGTTTGCAAGTATGGCTGGTGTGATGGCCATTTGTCTCACTTTAATTGTTGAGTTGAGAGAGATAACTTCATCATCCACCATCACTGTCTCAGCATTAGCCCAGAACTCATTGAGAGTTTCAGGATGTATTGGTGGGTCTATTGTGAAAGCGGTGAAATATTGCGATTTGACGACGAGATCAATGATCTCATCGTATTGGGACCAGCCTTCTTGTTTTTCTAGGTAGGCTCTGAGATTGTGTCCCTGTTTAAGAACTAAAGCCATGTGGTTTTGTGTGTTTGGAAATCGAACAGTGTTTTTGTTGCAGGTTTAGGGGTTTGAGAGCTTTCTTGAGAGAGAAGGAGGGAATTTTTGTTTTTGAATGGATAAGTGTTGAAAAAAGATATTTATCAGAAGTTTTTAACCGCTTGGAACTTCTTTATTAGAATGTTTAAACCACCTAGGTTAAAAACCTCTTTATCAGAAGTTTTAAACCGACTAGGTCAAACTTCTGATGTGGGAAAAGTCTGATTTGCCCTTTTTGACTAAACTGCTGATGAAGAATTATCTTCATCAGTAGTTCCCACTTTCTCTTCAGCAGTTTTGAACAGCTGATGAGAAATACTTATAAATACTTTATTCATAACTTCTGAAGGTTGTTTTATCAGAAGTTAATCACTATTCAGAAAATATCCTCATACTGATGTTTTGTTCATCAGTAGTTTCTCTCTTTTCAGAAGTTTTTCAAGTTTTTGAAAACAGATGTAAGTGAAAAATAAAAAAGTTGTGCAGAAAAATAAAGAGAAACACTTACAAATTTAGCATCCCTAGCATGGATACTAACTTCTGAAACGTTGATGTGTCAAGGGGTTTAGTGAATATGTCAGCTATTTGATTAGCTGTTGCTACATGTTTCACTTCAATCTTGCCTTTTTCATAGCAATCTCTTATGAAATGATACCTGATTTCAATGTGTTTAGTTTTTGAAAACTGAACAGGATTTTGAATGATGCTAATGGCAGATTTGCTGTCTACAAGCAATGGTGTCTTGGTCTCTTTGATTCCATAATCAAGAAGTTGATATTGGAGCCATTGTATCTGTGATGTACAACTTGCAGCTGCAATGTATTCAGCTTCAGCAGTTGAAGTTGCAACAGATGTTTGTTTCTTTGATTGCCAGGACAATAGACAGTTTCCCAAGAATTGACAACCACCAGATGTTGATTTTCTTGACATTTTACACCCTGCATAGTCACTATCTGAAAAAGCTGATAACTTGGTATTGCTTGAAGCAGGATACCAAATTCCAAGTGTTGGAGTTCCTTTCAGATATCTGAAGATTCTTTTGACTGCAATAAGGTGTGATTCCCTAGGAGCTGATTGATATCTAGCACAGACACATGTTGAAAACATAATATCTGGTCTAGAAGCAGTTAGATATAAAAGGGAACCTATCATACATCTATACATGGTTTGATCAACCTGTTTTCCTTGATCATCTGGTTCAACTTGTGTGGTTGGTGTCATGGGAGTGGAACATGATTTACAGTCTTGTAAAGAAATTTTTTTTAATAATTCTTTAACATATTTTGATTGATGTATAAAAGTTCCATTTGTTTGTTGTTTAATCTGCAGTCCCAGAAAGTACTGCAGTTCTCCCATTGTACTCATCTCAAATTTTGATTGCATGAGTTTCTTAAATTCATCACACAATTTTGTGTTTGTTGAAAATAAACTTAACACATTCCTTAAATTGATTAGTCAAAGTCTTAGTCAAACAGTCAAAGTCTTAGTCAAATAGTCAATTCATCATAAAACCTTACTTTATGGTGTTGACCAATTTTAATGGCTAATTGACTCCAAAACTAGTATAAAAACCCACCTATGACCCATTATACTTTGCACCTCTAAATCGATTGTTTCAATCCGATTAAACTTTCCCTCATACCTTTCTTCTATAGTCTATTACTTCTACAATTGAAGCTTTGATTATAAACTCTTGTAATTGGCGAATTGGAAGCTTGATATTCTTTCTTTTTCGTTTTCTTCAATTTGGACTAGCTACGTTGTTGAGTCTTTGGGATTCGCCTCGCATACATTCACAACACTTAGAGGATAATTCACCTTAGCCAATGTGAGTTTACGTAACCATGTTTATGCAATTCTTTATACTTGCAACATTATACTTAAACAATTCTACATACATGTCTAGTTGTAAACTTTAATGCCTCATGATTTAGACAACAACGACAGTTTCAACAAGTTTCAACAATACATAATCATTAGCTATGGCCAAGCCGGCGATATTCAATAATAGATCTATTGGATTGACAATCCCACCTAGATTCGTTGACCATCTTTTATGGGGAGCGCGGGTGATTGTTATCATTCCAACATATTATTAAGGTGAACCGTGGATGACGGGATGGACCTAAACTAGTCGGAGGTTTGATTATGTCGATTCAACATTTCATGTTTATTCATGTAGACTTAAACTTACGATAGACATATGAATTGCTAAACTTTTATTCTAAAACTTAATTGTTTGACATGGATTATGTATTCTCACCAACTTCTAGTTGACCCCCCCCCCCATTTTTACAACTCAACAGGAAATAATGATGCATGAAGACTAGAGTATTAACATGGAAGACAAACTGAAGTCTATGCTTGTTTGGTTTTTGTGATGGATTAGATTTCCACTTAAAACTCATTATGTATTTTCATTTTTGGATATTTGCACTTTAAATTAATTTCAATTAAAATTTGATTACCATGTGCTACTGTATACTCATTCTTACGTGACACCTCGATGTTTCCGCCATCGGTTGGGGTGTTACAGATTGGTATCAGAGCCATGGTTATAGGGAATTAGGTTATTAGAAAAAAATAATCTAGTCTATAACCATAGGATTTTAACCAGTACTTGCTCCTTTTACTTGCAACCTTACTTGTTTCTATCCTCTATCCTACTTCTTATCCTTACTTTAGTCCCTACAAGAAGATTGCTCTCCATCGCTGGATCTACCCTTAGACTAATAGGATGAGATTCTCAAGTCTTAACCTGAACTGCTTTGAAGATCCCGTCGAAGTTCTAGATTTTAATAACGAACACGTGCAATCTGGAAGGGTGAACGCCTGTATTCTGAGTTTTCTGTCTAGGCTGGAATTGCGCATATATCCCAATCAGACGAGGGACCCGGATGCCTACCTGGGAATTCTCGGGATGAGTGTTCACTTATAGGCTAAGGCATGTCTTCACTATGTTATTAGAATCTAGAAGTTTTGATAAGTCAACGTTTTCGTTTATTCGTTTTAATTAATGAATAAATGATTACACTCACTTTCCTTAAACTAAGCTCTAAAATCTCAAAATTTTACAGCTTAAATCAATCTCATTTCATAACCATCTATGGATTTCACAATCACACTTCACCTTACCATCTTAGCCACTTTTTAAATATTCAACACCCTACCCAAATCATATTATTTCATTTCTCCACATGTTACATATTTTTAAAAACTATAACCTCATACCTTAGCACAAACTAAAGATTTCTAAATCCTGTTGTATTTTCATTACCTAGTAACTTTACAAAGTACATATTTTTTTGTCAAAAGATGTCCTCGAACTTAAATTCAATTGTTTATTTATTGACGTGACAAACAATTTTCTATATAATGCTTTAAACTATTAAAAATCACTTAATAGAACCTTGATCTTCAAAACCTAATGTCATGTTTGAAATCTCCAACTAACGGGAATATTTTAATCAAAGCCTACTTAGCTTGTACTATTTAACAACTTTTGCTTTATGTATAAAACCAATTTTGAAAATAAGATTTTTTTTTTCATAGGAATAATATCTAGTCTCTAAATTCTCCATCGACACTCACTCATTTTCAACTTGTTCAAATTTTTACAATATTTGGCATATACCACAATCATGTTTTCTTATACACTTGATTATAACCTTTGATCCAAACCCCAAAATTTACACTGCTACATAATCTCCGTACTATAAAATAAACTCTTTATAAACTATCTTCACATTCACTATCTCTCACAACCTTGATTCTGCTTCAAGATTTTTCATCATCCTCTCAAGAACTAAATTCATATCCTTCACCTTCTCACACATGAGCTAGTTACCCATGATAACCAAACTATTGAAACTTGATTGTGTGTTGCATCAAACATAATCCTTAGTTATACATGAGGATTCGACTATCTACCATATTTGAACATTTGAAACCAGAAATCATGGAATATAAACTATTTGCTATAGACACACCTAGAGTCATTAACCTTGTCTAGGACAACACTATTACAACTCGCATGCTATGCTTTATACTTGATTGTTTATATGTACATATTATCAATTTGCAATTTATGTGTGAAATAATTGGTACACTTAATCTTACAACTGGTAGAGGATGAAGTACTTGCTCAACAGTTAGTTGAGTACCAAATAACCTACTCAACGATTGGTAGAGGTCATCATGCCTGCTCAACAGTTGGTAGAGGCCCTACAACCTGCTCAACGACTGGTAGAGGCTATCGCACCTGCTCAACAATCGGTAGAGGTTCTTACTCACTGACTAGTAGAAGTCTTTTTCCTACTCAACAGTTGGACTCATTTTTGGATACATTGTAAACGATTCAATCACAAGGTTATTTTGCATTACTTACATGTGTGTTTAGAGTCATAGAAGGACACAAAACCCTAATGTAAGGTAAATTGGTGATTGCGGTCCGGAACGTAATCATGAATTTACAGGTACGTTAAGGTAGTGTGAAATTCTAATAAGGTTTTAGTAGTTCATTTGGTTTTCATATAGCCAATCAATTCATGCATTTCTTATAAGATTCCTAAAACATAAGTTTAGTATTTTGCTAGATTCTTATGCTTCTTGCTACTTCAGACGAACCTAATCCAATCCTTAAAACTCACATCTCAAACCTCTTATCCAAATTATTCGAAACAAATTATTCTATTACCTATAAATTCATGTCGTGCCTTAACCCAAACCACAGCTGCCTTAATTTCTACCTAATCAACCTCAAACCTGTGTTTTTAAATAAACTTCAGGACGAAGTTCCTAAAATTAGGGGAGACTGTAACATCGCGAATTTCCCCTAATTTTTTTTGATAAAAAGAATGTATTGTTTTAAACAATATATGTTTTAAATACCTTAAACTAATAATTATTTGTATCTCGACACTTTTGTACGTTTTAAAAATATTTCGAGTCACTTTCGGGCTTATATAATCATATTATGAATTTAGAATAATATAGTTTTAGGGAAATAATTGCCAAAAAAAGATTTGTGTGGACCGGGACTCGAACCCGCGTCCACAGCCAACCAACACATAGTGACAACCAACTGAGCCAACTATCATCTTGTGTAGTATTTCAGAAGAAAATAAACTTAACACATTCCTTAAATTGATTAGTCAAAGTCTTAGTCAAACAGTCAAAGTCTTAGTCAAATAGTCAATTCATCATAAAACCTTACTTTATGGTGTTGACCAATTTTAATGGCTAATTGACTCCAAAACTAGTATAAAAACCACCTATGACCCATTATACTTTGCACCTCTAAATCGATTGTTTCAATCCGATTAAACTTTCCCTCATACCTTTCTTCTATAGTCTATTACTTCTACAATTGAAGCTTTGATTATAAGCTCTTGTAATTGGCGAATTGGAAGCTTGATATTCTTTCTTTTTCGTTTTCTTCAATTTGGACTAGCTACGTTGTTGAGTCTTTGGGATTCACCTCGCATACATTCACAACACTTAGAGGATAATTCACCTTAGCCAATGTGAGTTTACGTAACCATGTTTATGCAATTCTTTATACTAAGCAATTCTACATACATGTCTAGTTGTAAACTTTAATGCCTCATGATTTAGACAACAACAACAGTTTCAACAAGTTTCAACAATACATAATCATTAGCTATGGCCAAGCCGGCGATATTCAATAATAGATCTATTGTATTGACAATCCCACCTAGATTAGTTGACCATCTTTTATGGGGAGCGCGGGTGATTGTTATCATTCCAAAATATTATTAAGGTGAACCATGGATGACGGGATGGACCTAAACTAGTCGGAGGTTTGATTATGTCGATTCAACATTTCATGTTTATTCATGTAGACTTAAACTTACGATAGACATATGAATTGCTAAACTTTTATTCTTAAACTTAATTGCTTGATATGGATTATGTATTCTCACCAACTTCTAGTTGACCCCCCCATTTTTACAACTCAACAGGAAATAATGATGCATGAAGACTAGAGTATTAACATGAGAAGACAAACTGAAGTCTATGCTTGTTTGGTTTTTGTGATGGATTAGATTTCCACTTAAAACTCATTATGTATTTTTTTTTTGGATATTTGCACTTTAAATTAATTTCAATTACAATTTGATTACCATGTGCTACTGTATACTCATTCTTACGTGACACCTCGATGTTTTCGCCATCGGTTGGGGTGTTACACTGATGGCTTCAAGCCTTGCAACTGGAGCAAAGGTTTCATCATAGTCAATTCCTTCTTCTTGAGAGTAACCTTGTACTACCAGTCTTGCCTTGTTCTTTTCATATAATACCAGCTTCATCTTGTTTGTTCCTGAAAACCCATCTTGTACCAATTGGTTGCTTGTTTGGTGGTAAGGGACAGATTTCCTAAACCTGTTGCTTGTTGAATTGAAGCAATTCATCTTGCATTGCCTGCACTCAATTGTTGTCTTTGAGGGCTTCCTGGTACTTCTTTGGTTCTAACTGTGAAATAAATGCTGAGAATAGACAAAAGTTGGAAAGCTGGTTTCTTGTAAGAACACCTGATGCAATATCACCCATGATTTGATCAAGTGGATGGTCTTTGTGTTCGATCAGTTGTTGTAAACCACTGACAGGTGTTGGTGGCTCATGTTCTTCAAACAAACTACTGAGGTTTATTATATCTGGTTCAGCAGTTTCAGTGTCTTCAGTAGTTGCAGGTGCTGAAGCAGATGTTTGAGTTTGTCCTTCAGTATTTGTTGAATCAGAAGTTTGTGAAACTTCTGATGGTTTTGATGTTGACTTAATGACTGTTTGAGGAGTCCATGGTGTTGGATCCTCATCATCAAACCTTTGATCACCATAATAAGTAGGTTTGGATGAAGTGACAGTCTTTTCATGTCCAAAATGGAAGCTGTCAAGGTCAAAAAGTTCAGCAGGATGTGCTGGAATGAGAGTGTGTTTTGACTCATTGAACTTGACATTCAGTGTTTCTTCTACTATCCTGGTTCTTGAGTTAAAAACCTTGTAGGCTTTTCTAGTTGAAGAATAACCAAGAAAGTAACCTGAGTCAACTTTGGCAGCAAACTTTGAAATATATTCCTTAATGTTCAAGATGAAACATTGACACCCAAAAGCCCTGAAAAAGGAGATAAGGGGCTTCATGCCATGAAGAACTTCATAGGCAGTTTTTGAATGTCTCTTGACAATAAGAAATCTATTTTGAACATAACATGATGTGTTAACTGCTTCTGCCCTAAAGTATAAAGGTAGGCCAGAATCAGCTAACATTGTTCTTGCTCCTTCTATTAAAGTTTTGTTCTTCCTTTCTACCACACCATTTTGTTCAGGAGTTCTGGCAACACTGAATTGTCTAATAATCCCTTTAGACAAACAGAATTCATCCAGAGTTTTGTTCCTGAACTCTGTCCCATTATCACTTCTAATGGTTTTGACAGGTAGAGAGTATTGCTTCTCTACTTGTAGAATGAAGAACTTGATGATTTCAGCAGCCTCATCCTTGGAAAATAAGAAGAATACCCATGTAAATCTTGAGTAGTCATCAATGATGACTAAGCAGTACTTCTTCTTACCAAGGCTCATGATTTTTACAGGCCCAAATAAGTCCATATGGAGTAGTTGAAGACATGCAGTTGTTTTTGATTCTTCAATAGACTTATAGGAGGACTTATGCTGTTTTCCCTTTAAACAGGATACACAGTGTTCTTGACACTGGTATACTTTTAAGGGTAGACCTCTGACCAAGCCCATTTTTGTGACTTTATTTATGGTTTTAAAGTTCACATGACCAAGTCTCCTGTGCCAGAGATCAGTTTCTGAAGTTGATGCCCTTGAGAAGAAACAGGCAGTGTTGTTCAGTACTTTGTCTTTTTCAATGTCCACTGCATAGACATTGCCACATCTTTTGGCTATTAACAAAGTGTGATCTTCAATAATCTTCTCTATCAACTTCTGGCCTTCTGGTGATATCTTGCATGTTGTCTTTGTGAAAAAGGAAGAATATCCTTTATCACACTTTTGTGACACACTTAGCAAGTTGTACTCAAGGTTTTCAACCAGATTGACCTTGTCAAACTGTATTTTGCCAGAGGAGACATTGCCATGTCCTAGCACATATCCCTTAGCATTGTTCCCAAAGGATACAGATCCATCTCTTTGACTGATAAAATTGTTTATCAGGTATCTGCATCCTGTCATGTGCATTGAGCCTCCACTGTCTACATACCAAATGCTATTTAAGCCTCTGGAAACTCTTTGCACAAGATAGCAAATCAGTTAGATTTAGGAACCCAAGCCAGTTTGGCTTTGGGTTTGCTCTTGAGAACATTTACAGTTTGTTCTTGACCAAGTTGAGAAATCCATGTCTTTTTGGCAATGGATTTTGCATTAAGAACAATGGTGGTATCCTTTTGAGGACCACCATCAACTTTGGTCATCAGTAGTTGTACCAAGTTCATAAGATCTTTAATCTCAGCAGTTTATGAAACTGCTGATGATTCAGGTCTAACTACTGAAAGAGAATTTTGAGAAAAAGACTTTTGTTGAGATTTTGTCTTTTTCTGAGAAAAGGTTTTTGCTGGTTGTTGTTTCTTGGGAGAAAAAGTTTTTACATAATCATTTTTTATTTGTTTTCCCACAACCAGTTGTTTATTTTTCTTGTTGAATTGAATACCTTTTCTATATCTGCAAAATTCTGTTTTGTGGTTGAACAGACCACAGATTTCACATTCTTTTGTCTTTTCTTTTAAAGACAAGTTTCTGACTGTTTTGATTGGTTTTAGGTCATCAGTAGTTTTCAGGTTCTCAACTTCTGATGTAGTTGAAACTACTGATGGCTTAAAGTCAGATTTAATCAGTACTTCTGAAGAACTTTCTTTGTGTGTTTTTAGAAAGTTTTCATGGAAAGATGTGCATTCTTCCTCTTCAGAAGTTTCACCTGAAACAATTTTTCTCCCATCTTCAGTAGTTTTGGGAGAGAAATCTGTTGGTGTTTCAGTGTGATTGTACCCTATGCCAAACCTAACATTTGAAGCACTTTGTTTGTTTAGCAATAAGTGGTAACCCTTACAAGATTCCACCCATTTTTGACATGTGACCTTGGTGTCAGCAAGCTCTTGTCTGACATTTCCTAGGTCATTTATCATGATTTTAATTTGTGCTTGGGTTTCAATAGCAGTGTTAGTTAATTTAGAAACTTCTTTTGTTTTTGCAGAAAGTTTTCTTTCTAAATCACATTTCATCTGAGTGAATTTTCTCTCAGAATCATTTGCTTTTCCTTGTAAGTGCACATTTGTCTCTCTTATGAGAGCAAAAGATTCTTTGCATGAATTTGAACATAGTTTTGTCAAAGATTCTTTTGATACCTGTGACAAGGCAGATTTTGAGGAGCATCCCTCAAATGCCATTAAGGCAAAGTTCTTTCTGCCATTGTCAGGCTCTCCCCAGTTGATGTCAAACATTTTGTTGTCTGCATCAGGATTGCACTCTGTGGTGTCAAAAGGAAGACTGCTCCAGTCAACATACCCAGAAGTAAATAAACTTTGTTGAGAGGGTTGTTGTTGCTGTGGAGGTTGTTGAGCAGCTGGAAAGGGAGGGATTGATTGTTGGCTCTGCATCTGTTGAGCAGGCATCTGTACATATTGTACTTGTGGCACATATTGGTGTTGTGGAGCTTGTGCCTGTACAAAATGTGCACTCCCTTGTGTTCATTATTCCTGTTATAATTGGGGTTAAAATTGTTTCCAGACTGAGATTGGTTAAAGCCAGAGCTTCTACACTCTCTAGCAAAGTGTCCCAACTTTTGACACTTGTGACATCTAAGTTTAGATTTGTCAAAACCAATTTTTGTAGAACTGTTAAGTCGTGGAAACTTCCTTCCTGACCTTTTGTAAAATTTATTTGTTTTTAAACTTAACATGGCCAGTTGGTGCAAAATATCCATTTCTTCTAGGTCATCACTGCTGAAACTATTTAAATCATCCATGATAAAACACATGTTATCAGCAGTTTGACCAAAGTCATTATTGTCATAACCTGGGAATGATCTTTCAGATGAGATCCCAGCAGTTATGTCAATGTGGTCAAAAGATCCAAAACTATTTGAACAAGTTGGTGAGTCTTGTCCCAATAGTGTTGTACTACCTGGTAGATAGTCATCAGCAGTTTTGCCAGAACTTTGTAACCTTTTCTTTTGATCAATTTCTCTCTCAAAAGTAAGTAATCTCCCATGAAGTTTTGTAAGAGTGAGGGAGCTAAAGTCTGGTGAAGATCTTAAGACTATAGAGTATGTTTCCCATTTATCAGGTAAAGACCTTAAAAATCTATGAAGCATAGATACAGTTGTGTAGGTCTGACCATTTAGTTTTAGCTCAGATATTAATGAGGAAAATCTTTCAAATTGCTGTGTTAAAGTTTCCCCATTAATGTGAGCAAAAGTTTCATATTGTTGAGCCAAGATTTCTCTGGTGTTGGCAATCACCTCTTCAGTTCCTCCAAACTGTTCTTTAGGCAGTCCCAAAGCTCTTTGGCACTATCACAATGTAATAGGCCATAGTAGATTTCATTTGGGAGTGCCATAGCCAACATAGAGAAAGCTTTTGCATCAAACTCAAGTTTTAGGAAATCATCATCAGCATAGTCTTTTGGTTCTTTTGGAATCTCTTCTTTAGTTTCAAGATTTATATTTACTGGTTTATGAGGACCATATATCACAGATCTCCAACAACCTGTGTTGGTCTGTGATAAGGTATGTGTCATTCTCATTTGCCAGATGTTATATTCATTTCTTACTAGCATGGCAGGTTTAGTGGCAGAACCAGTATTATGAGGATCCATTTTAAAGAGTATTGATTTGTCAAATATCTCTTAAAGTGATGGATGTTGATAAAAGTGAGCTTATAATCCTTTATTGAATATCAATAAGAGCCTGTGTCTGATTCTCAATGTGTTAGATTGATATGTGATCAGATAAACCAGTGCTCTGATACCAATTGTTGGATCAGTATATTGCTCTTTTGTATGAACTTGCTAGTGAACACTTAAGTGTTTAGCAAGTTCTTGATCAGTGATAGCACAGCGGAATGTTATAAGTTTAAAGCTACACTTATCAACAGGAGTTATTACTCCCCCTGGATTCAAGAACTAATAAATGATAAGTATTTATTGAGAATCTAAGTATTGAATGAGAATGAAACACTTCGACAGATTCTCAATAAACATGAAATGGAAATAACAATAATAAGTGTTGAAGGATTTCTGTATTAAAAATCAATGTCTAAAACAGAGGGATGAACCCTTCTATTTATAGACTTTACAAATACATGAACCTTGCCAAAAGCAAGTTCAGAAACAAGTTGCAACAAGTTGCAGTCTTGGAACTTGTACATAAAGCAAAAAAGAAATACTAAAGTAATAAACTACTGATACAATAAGGCGGTGGAAAAGATCTTCATGTAAGTACTGATGAATGACAAACTACTGATGAGTAGTTTGTCTTCAGTAGTTCTTCAGTAGAAGTGTCTGGTTTGAACTTCAGAACTTCTGATGACTTTTCTTCTTCAGCACTTCTGAATCTCTTCTTCAGCAGTTTGATCCTTCTTCTTCAGCAGTTCTATACTTAGAATATTTTGACAGAAGTGAATTAGACTAAGGTTTGCAAAAGTGGTTTCACCAATCTTTTTTGTCCTAACAAACGCAATCGCCTAAGAGTCCCCGGCAACGGCGCCAAAAACTTGATGTGCTCAAAGTGGTTTAGTAAAAACTACTTAAATTAACCTAAACTAGACACTCTAAGTTTTAAATTTATAAACTAAAACTCTCTAAACCTAAACCACACAACCGACAAGTGTACAGGTCAGTGCAGTACAGCTAAAGTAAGTCCGAGTATCGAACCTACAAGACTCTACTAGAAAACGTAAACTAGACTCGACTACTTATCTACAAACTGACTTGTTAATGTTTTGCTTAAAGGGGGGTTTCTAACAAACTAATGCAAATAAATAAAATAAAACTTAAATAAACTATAGATACAAACTGAAAACCGCAACTGGGATCAGATAATGGGAAGGCACTACCTAGGCTAGAATCCTACACATGAATGATAATCTTCTAACGGCTATGGAACTGGTGTGGAACCGAGATCTCAAAATACTAAACATCAAGAATAAACTAGACACCCTCGACCCTTCTCAAGGGGAAACCCTAGAATATTGTTGTGCTGTTAAACCACCGGTTGAGAGGTTACCCTCACAAGCTTACCTACTCGAATCTTAAAGTACCCGCTAGACAGTCTACCTCACAGCGCGAAATTCACAATACACCTGAAAGTGCAAGGGGTAACTACAATATTTCTGATAAGACTTGGCCTACAAGGAATGCTAGGGAAACTAGGAAGATCTTCTTACAAAGCCTCTAGATCTAGCAATTTAACACCCTAGACAGACCAACAATCTCGCACCTTACAGCTATTGAGAATTGGTAGAACACTTGGAATCATCTAAATAACAATTACAACTCCTATGGATAACCTGCAGAAATTAACCACAAACTAGTTGCTAACACCCAGTCCGCAACCTAACCCGCATTCATACATGAAAGACATTCACAAAAACGCAAGTGGAGTTTATAAAAATTAATTAAACAAAACTAAATACGCATACACATCAAACCAGAAAATAAAGAGTTCTTTACTTTAAAATTCACCCACAACCAATAGTTCCAAAACCAAAAGAAAATAAATCAAACAAGCGTAATCATCATTGCCTAGGTAGTTCTATGATCTAGCCAATAATTTTCATGATAAAATCAAAACAATAAAAACTAAACATATTCATGGTGTTCACAACGGGTATCAAATATATAAATAAATAATTAAATTAGAACCGACCCGTGCTCGCACCTAGGCTTCAACCCTTGATCTGCGCCTCTTCCTCTTCTCTTATTGCTGCTGCTTGTTGCTGTCGTGCGATCTCCCAAAATATTAAATGCGGCGCCCCCCCCCCCCCCCTTTCTGCGATCTCCAATCATCTTCATATATGGCCTTCACAAAAATTATCCAAGACATATTTCTTGTTTTTCTTGTTTGGGCTTCGGGCCCGTAAATTTGTGACACAAGTCACTTTTTTGTTTTATTATTATTATTATTATTATTATTATTATTATTATTATTTTTATTAACTTCATGATTCTCGACTCGGGTGTTCTTGACATAACCAAAGTTGCTCGTTTACGCTTCAACGTCCATGAACACCTACAAAATAAAAATAAATACATAAGTACTAAAAAATGACCAAAGCTAATAAAAATCTATAAAAGACCTATACTAAATAAAATAAACTGGTACAAGCCTAAAACTAATAAAAGTACTATCTAAACGACTCGAAACTATACAAACTTTACACTGGAAATAGATGTATTTTACAATACATTATGGCCCAATCTAAAAGGTGAGATTGCCACATACGTCAGTAGATGCCTTACCTGTTCAAAGGTCAAAGCTGAGTATCAAAAGCCATCTGGTCTGCTCCAGCAACCAGACATCCCAGTGTGGAAATGGGAATAAATTTCCATGGATTTCATCACCAAGTTACCTAAGACGTCCAGTCGTCACGATACAATTTGGGTCATTGTTGACCGGTTGACTAAATCCGCGCATTTCTTGCCGATTAAGGAAACCGACAAGTTGGAGAAACTTGCCAAGTTGTACATCAAGGAAATTGTAACCAGACATGGTGTGCCTGTTTCAATCATTTCCGACCGAGATAGTCGATTTACCTCCCGATTCTTGCGAACACTGATGGACGCACTAGGCTCTCGTTTAGACATGAGTACAGCCTACCATCCGCAAACAGATGGCCAAAGTGAACGTACCATCCAAACATTGGAGGACATGCTCTGGGATTCACACCTACCATTGGTTGAATTTTCCTACAATAACAGTTACCACACCAGTATCAAGCCTGCCCCCTTCGAAGCCTTGTATGGACGCAAGTGTAGATCTCCTCTGTGTTGGGCAGAAGTTGGAGACAAATGTTTGATTGGCCCCGAGCTTATTCAAGAGACCACCGATAAGATCTTCCAGATCCGTAATCGCTTGAAAGCAGCTCGAGATCGTCAAAAGAGCTACGCCGATCGCCGTCGTAAACCACTCGAGTTTCAAGTGGGCGATAAAGTACTCTTAAAAGTCTCACCCTGGAAAGGAGTACCACGATTTGGCAAACATAGGAAACTCAACCCCCGATACATTGGTCCATTCGAGATACTTTCTAGAGTTGGTCCCGTGGCATACAAAATCAAGCTACCTGAGGAGCTGAGTAGTGTTCATGACACATTCCTTGTATCCAACCTAAAGAAATGTCTAGCCGACGAATCTTTGATCATTCCCCCCGAAGAGATTCACATCGATGATCATCTGCACTTCGTCGAGGAGCCAATCGAGGTGACTGATTGGAAAGTCCAAAAATTGAGAAGGAGCCGCACTAAACTTGTGAAAGTCAGATGGAATGCAAAGCGTGGTCCCGAGTATACATGGGAACGCGAAGACCAAATGAGACACAAGTACCCAGCTCTTTTCCCTCAAACTACTAACACTAGTAGGGAAACTCGATTTCGCGGACGAAATTCCCAAAACAAGGGGAGAATGTGACAACAGTCAACGTAACAGGTCAACGACCGTACATGTTTCATTTATTAAGTCATTATATGTGCATTTTAAGACAATTTGCATACACTATACCCCCCCCCCCAGGCTAGTAGAGCATGAGTTAAACTAGAAAACTCAACATAATACACTTGTTTAGTCATACAACACCCGGACACACCATCAAAACAAGCATTACAAGAGGTTATGCCCACTAACACATGCTAATGCACCTCTAACACATGATTGTGAACACAAAGATCATCATGGGAATTCATTCAACAAACCCATGACACATGTGAAACAAAATACATGTTAGTGTCGTCATCAAGAGGCATGGAAGTTAACAACCTCTTACCCTTATAAGACCGGATGATATTCCTATATCAAAGGTGTACTAGAAATTATACAACGAACAATCACAACACTAATAACATGAGTAGGCCGATTTATCTTAAGATAACATGAGTAAGCATTGGATTATAATCAAGCTTATTGTTTTAAAGCTATACAAACATATGTATATACATACAAACACACGGCATCACCATACATACATAAACACAAGTCCAACACAACTTACTTTTGCAAAAGAAGACCTTTAACTCCTACACCTAGTTTGGCAAATCCTAGATCCCAAAGGGAAGAATGCACAAGTTCCAAGCTTACACTAAAAAGGTTAAGTCAACCCCTTTGACATTATATAACCAACAACCACCCTTACCTCATTCCTATAACTAGCCAACTATCTTCCTTTTCTTTCCTAACCTTCGGCCGAAAACAAGGAGCCGCCACACAAGTTTCTTTTCCTTAAAAGCTTATACCAAAATAGAGGAACAACTACCTAGCAATACATTCACCTATGGATGGATTTCCTCACATGAAAAACAAACATACCACTCTTTTCTTTATAAATTTCGGCCGCAACATACACATATCTACACACAAGTCCCTTTCAAACATGTGCACACCTTCTTACACCAAGTAGGCTTAAACAACAAAAGCAACCATCTTGCATAGAGTCAAACCTTGCTTCTTATAGACACTACAAGACAAATCGGCCATGTACACCTCTTGACAACCCACGATTTCAACAAAGAAGGGACAAGGAAGATCCAAGTTCTATGAGACATCTCTATCAAACAATGGCACCTAGGTTACACCAAAATAGGACCTATTTCTTTCTACCATGGCTCTTACAAGAAGTGGCTTGCCATAACCATCCATCTAGAGCCACAAGTCATCGGCTATACCTTGAAAACACAAGAGGTGATGACAACCTAGGATGTTATATAAATTAGGAAACAAACACTCATTCTTGCTTAATCCTAGAAAACTATCTATACCCCTTACCCTTGACAACTAATCGGCCGATTCCAAGAAGCACACAAACATCACACTTTGACAAGGTCTTTCACTAAGTAGGCATGTGTACTAGCAAAGCTCCAAGAATTAGGAGAAAGACTTGCCACTTTATCCCCTATATAAAGGCTTGGCCAACCAACACAAACCTTGCACCACTACCTCACTAATACACTCCTCTTACTCTCCATTCTTTCCTCTCGGCCGATCCATATCAAGAGCAAGACTCCAAGAGCTTGTAAAGCTTCTTACCTCGGCTACTCCACTCGCATTCAAGTAAGTAAGTAAGTAGATCAACTCCTTTTCCAATTCACCCTTAATACTACACCTATAATGTGATCCGACTACCGGTCCTTGTGGCATCATAAAACAATTTTGCACACACATAGATAATACACACTCATGAAAGTATGGTTACTATGTGATCACATTGCTATAATATATCACCTGGATGATAAACGATCGGCCTAGGTCATTAAAACACTTGCAAGTCCACGGCTTAGACATAGCGAGCCTATATCAATCGCTAATGAACCACAAAACCACCAAATTCAAGCTCCATTGGTAGCATTTGCTTTGGCCATACTCACTTAACATAAGTTTAGTTACGCCGAAACATGTGTTAATTCTATGATGGACTTGAAAAGGTTCTACACATGTGTTAAGTAATGTTTTCTCAAAAACCAACCACACATGGTGATTTGGTGCTAATATATGGCCCAATTACCCCATGTGGGCCCCATTATAGTTCACCATGGTTACTACATTTCGAAACAACAAAGTTTTGAAACTATATGTTTGTTAGAACATTAACGAGTATCATGAACAATAAAACACACAAAACACAACGATCCACAAGTTTCGGGTGAACAATTTGTATGATAAACAACATCCGAATGACTTACCGTGTCCATAGTGATCATAGGGTATCATTTGTTAGGACGGTGATCATCTACTAGCTCACTAGACCACACACGACTCAAACAATTGAGTTTTCTATGGCCCCATTTTACTACTTTACATTTTTGGGGGAAATACATGCATCAATACTTGTGCCAATTTCAAGTGTGTGTACATTCTAGCATGACTACCATATGGAACATGAGACATGTTGGTTCATGAGCTCACTAGTCCTCGTACATCATTCACTGTAACCATTAGCTAGACATTTAGCCATGGAACACTTTAATAGATCTATTGGGTTGACACCCCCACTCTTGGTTAGTCGCGCTAACCAGCCATATGCAAAAGAGTGTTAGTATTCTACTATACGTACATTGTCTTTAGTGTACAATGCACGAGGCACCACAGTCACGAGGTTTGGTTACAGGACTCATGGTTCTCACAGTGATCATTTGCTTAGCTAGCTCATGATTGGTCAAACACGGATGACACATTCATTTCATAGTATATTCAAAACCCATAGACTCACCAACATTATTGTTGACAAAATCCTTTATGCATGTGTTTCAGGTAACTAATGGAGGGCCACGGAGGATTGAGGGAAGGGTTCGAGCATGCACACCGTGGTATCACTTTGATGGCTTTTGTCAGCTTCAAGATGTTATGTTTTCAATTTCCATAACACAATGTTCATGTGCCTACACTATGCTTATTTTTCAATAAAATCATGACGAATTCCATCTTTATGGTGGTACTATTCTTAATAAATGTGTGTTGCTTGAACCTTGTGCTTGAAAACTTTTTGATCGTTGCATTCCCGTGTTTCCGCCTAGGCGGAGTGTAACATAGAATGGTTTGACGGATCTACAACGATCTTGAAGAACAATGGACCCATTATTATTGAATGCCAGTGTCTGTAATCGATGTACAAACAGTTTACATATCAGATGACCACTTTCCAAACATGTAATCTAATAAAATCTATCAAATTATAAAACTTGCATATATAACCTGAGTACACTGTTACATACATCTGTTTTTTAAAATTAAACACACTGCCACAACGGTACATTACACAAAAAATTTTATTACCATTTAATTTATTGCTACATATGGATATGGTTTAAAGAATCTTGGTGTTTGGTTCATAAGCATTCATATTGTGATTATTATATCATTAAGTCACTTCTGACCATGTGTATAAATCGGTGTGGTGCTGTTTACATTTTATATGTAATTAAAGGAAGCATACCAATAAGCTATATATAGATATATTTAAATGAGTGAACTTCTAAATCCTGATTCCTAAAAAAGAAATATTAACTTGCACTTTTGTAGTATTATTTAATCAATTTTTATAGCTTATCATGTCACCTATAATATTATATGTTGAATCCCATATAAACATAAAAACAAACAATAACCCTAACCGTAAATCACACATAAAACTTAATCAATCTCAATATTTGATATGGACACTGATAACCTTTTATTTATACACATAGACCTACCGGCCATATCAAGTAACACTAACACCATTCAAACTTCCACTATTCGACACTAATAACGCCTATATTATCCTGTATATCACAGTTAAGTGCCCTTTGAATACTTAATTGGTAACATTAACCTTAATCAAACCCAATATCTTATTTGAACAATAATGAACATTCAACTATAAACCCTAACTTTACACCACACATTTGGCCTAATCAATCCAGAAATCTGATATAATAACTAATAAACAAAAATCATAAACACAATCATCTGATAATTATAAACGAACACTAACCCTACTAATCGTTGTTAGAGTTGATACCGTATTTATGCATTTGAGACTTATGATTGGTGATAACTTATTGCCTTGATCGAGTAAGATTTTAATGAAGAGTAAGGTATGATAACTTACCGTTGGTTAATGAAGGATGTGAAGATTAGGGTTAATGAAACAACTAAAAACTGATTATGCTTTTGTTGTTATTATTCAATTATTTTTTTATTATACTTTTACTTATAATAAATTAATTGTAATAATAATAATAATAATGTTACATATGTTTTATTAACTAATATAAAGTCATACTATTGTTAACAAAAAATAAACACATAGCAATAATTTGGTTGTTTATTAATATGTATGTATTAAGAAAAAAGATATGTGAAACCAGGTTAGCTATTGGATATGCATCGATGATGTTGATGGTGATATACTTGCGTCTGAGTTGTTAAGTTGGCTCCCGGCAAGGTGTGTAGGTCGATGTATGTGTGTGTACAACAAACGGCTTTTTTTCATTATGAACGAGTAATTTTTCTATGATGCATTTCGCCGTAAATCATGCTTAAAATATTTGGTAGTCATGTGTCCCTGTTTTGATATATGGACTTTCAGGATAACTGGGTTTCATATATTTGTTACTCATTTATGATTATGGCGACGCAGAACGCGTTTGTGTTCATTGTGGAGGTATGCTCTGATATGAGGACTGAACTATTAAATCTTGGTGTCCTATTGTTTTGAGGTTAACTTTGTTTTGTTATGATGGAAAAGGTGTTTTTTCCATTTCTAAGAGTTCCGCATCAACCGTTGATAGATAGTCAAACCAATCTTTACTTCCAAAGATATGTCGTTGCAATATCCTTTGTTATTTCCATATGCAGACCATGGATATTATATTAGTATTCCTCTTATAAATTTGGTTGTATCGAGTAATTAGAGATATGTTTTTGTAAGATATAATTACTGTTAATGTTTACAGCTAAGGAGGGAATAAGAAATGACATTGCATAAATTCGGTCGTTTATTTATTTACATATTAAGTGTATGTTACAGTGTGCTGTTCTTGATAGTGACCTACAATGCCACGAAATAGATACTATTTTTAACTATATAATGTGCATGTTTATAATTTTTCATTATGTATAGATTTTTTGTTGCTACCCAGACTGGTACGGGTAATCTGCTAGTTAAGTTTAAAAGCAAACTAGTGGGTTGACCCGCGCGTTGCAGCGGGACGCACGTTATGGTGTTAAACATGTGTACGTACAAACAATGTTCTATATGATAAGTTTAAGTGTTGAAAATGTACACCTTTGTATGCAAAAGATAAGCCAACAAACCAAAACATGAAAATTACACATCAAACAATTATAATCTCCTCAACAACACCAAGTAGATGATAACCAAATGATTTTAAACTTCGTCTCCCTTAATCACAAATTTAAATATATATACACCAAACAACAAACATATGGCTTCTAAACTCCGTCTGCCTTAATCACAAATTTAAAGATTTTAATTATCAAATAATAATACCATTACTTTCACTAATATATACACCAACTTAACTACACAAACTGAAACCAAAAAGCATTAGTTTCATACCTTAATCGGTGAAGAATGGAACGTTTATTCATCATTGGAAGGCTTCGAAGGCAAGATTGTAGCTTTCTTGTAATCCTTTTCTTGTCTTCTTAGCCAACTCAAGGACATGTCAATAATTGAATTCACAATTATAATTTCCAACACACAATTGAAACCCAAAATAAAAGTTACAATACGTGATCGAATGAAAGATATATACATACATATAAGTGATTTATAAAACTATAAATAACCTCAATCTTAGGCAGCAATACACCGGAGCTCCAGCACCGACACTCCAGTGCGGTCTTCGTTCCATCAAATTTCACAATTGGAAGCAAAATCGGCATCAGATTGTATTTGTATTGACTAAAGAGAGACAAAAGGTTTTGTAGCGTTCCCCTGACCAATTCACTAAACAATTTCAGTTAATCAATGTCGCATTTATATACATTGATTGATGATGAATGAACTCTCATAATGATGATGTATGAACGTGTGTAGTTACACATGTTGAGATGGATATTTAGTGTGTATTACACACATATACAATAAGCATTATAGGATGTACATAAGGGGTATAAAGGGAATAAAATGATCAAAGATTTGAGATTTGTGAAGAGTCCCTTCAACTCCCATCTTAAAATGTGTGTATAATTACTTTTCTAGACATGTTTCCTCCTTAATAAGGTAACATAGATTATCAAACTTTCTTTAAGCTAAAAGAGCCTCAAATATAAAATTTGCTTTAGGCTCTCAAAATGATTGAACAATCTCTAATTAATCACGTACACATCAACTTTTTAAAAAATATATTAGCAATGTTATACTCAAATTACAGGGAATAAAATGTTCGTTTTAATGATGTACTTTAAAAAAAAAAATATTAATGTATGAAAAAAATTATGGTCATTCAAAAATCGTGTAAGTATTTGCCTTAACACATAGGGAAAAATGTATATATTATTTAAATAAGAAAAAGTTGATTAAAGTTGAGGGAACGAAAGTGTAAATAATATGAGGTATTAAAATGTAAAAGTGTTTAAATGACTAACTTAGTCCCATTTTAAGTTCATAGATTATGCATTAATGAATTTTTTTTTTAAAGGCTACTTTTTTTTAATCTTGTGGTCTTTTAGACTTAAACTCAAAATCTTCTTCTACAACCTGAATGTTTTAAAGACTTTGTATTTTTCAATGGATCACCACCCATAACTATTAGACTGTGGGGTGTGGGGTGGGGGAATGCTCGGGAAGACTGAGGTGGCATTTTCCCCGAACGGGAACACCGCCCCCCCCGAAATACCTTCGGTGAACTCGGGAGAAATCCCCCGTCCACCCCGTCCCTTTTCCCAATAATTTTTGAACGTTGGAACAATAATACCGTTTGAAAATTGACCGTTTGAAAAAAAAAAAAAAAAAAAACGTTTTTTACATATATATATATATATTAAATGAATTCAAACCAATTCAAACCTACTTCACACAACACTCCATATTTTATAAACTTTACACCCTAATTTTTTATAAAACCACATAATAATTTCTAGCCTTTTTCACCTAATTTTATACAAGCATGAGTTCGTCGTCAGAAGAGGCAAACGTTGCCAATTTTTTTGCGAGCACGATGGTTGAAACGGCAAAGATATTGTTGGAGTTCGTAAACGACAGTAGTGACGAGGAAACAAATTCGGAACCAAGAACAAGACGCGCCGCATTAAACAGAGATCGTGAGGGTATATTTCTTATACTTTTTAAATTTCTTTTATTTTGTTATATTTTGTTATTTTTTTTTACTACTTTTTTATTGTATTTCATATCTTATATTTTAAAAATACATTTTTGTTATTATATTTTATTTCTTATATTATTTATTTTTATCTAAAGGGGCACACGAACGTTTGGTTGCTGACTACTTTGCTGAGGACTGTGTATACCCAGACGAGCTATTTAAGCGTCGCTTTAGAATGAGTCGCCGATTGTTTCAACGAATTGCCAATGACTTGGCTAATTATGATGAGTTTTTCACACTACGATATGATGCTAGAGGAAAACGAGGTTTTACGACTCTACAAAAATGTACTTCTGCGATTCGTCAGTTGGCGTACGGGACTACTAGTGATTCATGGGATGAATACTTGAGGATGTCTGCTAGAATGAGTCGGGAGTGCTTGTATCGGTTTTGCGAAGATGTCGTGAACTTATATAGCAAAGTTTACTTGCGTAGGCCAACGAAGAACGAAATCCAAAAGCTTTACGCACACCATGCAGAGAGACACGGCTTTCCTGGCATGCTTGGAAGCATCGATTGCACGCATTGGCCATGGCGTAATTGCCCCACTGCATGGAAAGGGCAGTTTACGCGAGGTGACGTTGGAGAGCCATCAATTATTTTAGAATCCGTTTGCTCACAAGACCTTTGGATTTGGCATGCTTTTTTCGGAGTTGCTGGTTCATGCAACGATTTAAATGTTCTAGCTAAATCCACGGTTTTCGACCGCATCATTAGAGGTACCGGTCCTGATGACTCTTTCGTGCTCAACGGGGTAGAATACAAGCACGGGTATTATCTAGCAGACGGGATATACCCAAGTTACTCATCTCTTGTGAAAACGATACAAATTCCCACGGATGAGAAAAGAAAAAAGTTTGCGAAATGCCAAGAAGGGGCGAGAAAAGACGTTGAACGGTTATTCGGTGTTTTGACGGCTAAATGGCATGTTATTGGGCGGCCCGCACGTGCATGGCATCCAGAAAACTTGAGGTATATTATGTACGCTTGTACGATACTACATAACATGATAATCGAAGATGAAGGCCGCGCTATATGTGAGTATGACCCGAATGACGTTGAAGAGAATATCGAGCCGGTTGACCAGGGACAACAACAATCGAACCGGTGGGCACTAGAGGATAGTACCGTGCACAACAATCTTTGCACGGATCTAATCGACCATATTTGGAACAATTTTCGGGTCGATGATGTTGGTGACGAGTAGTTTGTATTTTTTTACTTTCTTTAGGTTTGTTTTTTTTTTAATTTGTTTAGGTTTGTTTTTTTTTTTAATTTGTTTAGGTTTGTAATTTTTTTTAAATTTAAAATCTTTTTTTTATGTGTCATCCGAATTGTTTTTTTTTTTTTTTGTATTATTTTCGTTTTTTTTTAATTTCCATGTAATTTGTTTTTTAATTTTAATGAAAAAAAAAATTAATGAAAAATAAAGTCTATAAAATAAATCAAAAAAAAAATAATAAAAAAAGGAAGGGGGAAGGGGAACCATTTCCCCTAGAAGGGGGAAGAAAAGGGGAAAATGATGTGGCGCTGAGGTGGACAAGGGGAAGGAAGGGGGAAGGGGAACCACACCCCATAGTCTTAAAATACACTTATGATAGATAGAGGTATCATTAATCTCATAATTTATTATTTTTAACTATTTGCTTCAAATAATTCAAATCAAAGTGAAGAACTATTTTCCAAAAGTATTGGTGGTGTGAAATCGCTAACCCACACTTGACCCACCGGCCACCCAACCCACACGTGAAATTAATGTGCATAGGCCGGCATTGCATCATCATCACCCACTAGTCAATAAAATCAAACCAAGAGATATCAGATATACATAAATCATCATCATTATTATCATCATAATCATCATCATAATTGCATTGGGATTCACAATAACGATTTGTTACCTTTCTCTACCCATCGTATCTTCCATTTTCTTCCCATTGCTAATAAATAATAATTAATTATTATCATCTCTCTTTGGTAATTAATTAATTATTATTCACAACAAGATTGATATAAAAAAAAACATAATTGTTTGTTTTATAAATTTAATCTTGTTGTGATTTGCGTTTAGTAGGTTTTGAATTGAAGATGGAAGGAGTAGATTACTTGAGTGATGAAAGGAAGAAGGCGCAGTTCGATGTGGAAGCCATGAAAGTTGCTTGGGCTGGTTCTCCTCAAGCTTTGCAACTCTCTAATCGTATGGCTAACCTCGTTGCTAATGATCCGGTATAATTCTCACTTTAATTTTTTTTTTTATGTTTTATTGTTATTTTGTTGATCTGTTGATGAAATTAAGATTTTAGTCTGTTTTTTTTAGGTATTATAGGGTTTTATGTTCAATTGCTATCTAATGATATTGTAGGAGTCTTAATTTGATTTAAATTTATGTTTTATTGCAATTTTGGAATAAGGGTTTTTATGCATTTTTTTAGATTCATGTTGCTTTGAAAGAAACGTCTCTTGCTTAATAATTCGCTTACTACTTAGGGCATCGGGTGCTTTAGAATCATCTGTTTGCTGTTTTGAAGAAAAAGACAGCAAGAATTTAACTTTTAGATGTCTTATGTTTGTATATTCTCTCTCTCCCCCCTATATATGTGTGTGTGTTTGTGTATATATGTATGGATGTATTTATGTTGCATCTTATTGTTTGCAGGCCTTTGAAAAGTTTACAAGGCCTATGATGGGTAGGAAAGAACTGCTCAAGAATACTCTTAGAAAAGCTGCTCATGGATGGAAGCTGATTGTTGATCATCGTCTAACCGGTAATCTTCACTTTAAGCTTGCAAAATGTTATCAATATACCGTATTACCATGTTAATGTAAACGAATGTGTTTCATCACGTTTGACTTGAGCATGCACTTTTTGGTAATCTCAGAAGAAGAGGCCAAATGGTTGCGACTTTATATCGATGAACCTGCTTACACTGATCTTCACTGGGTAATTTCAATATTTCTTCTTAAGTTGTATTATTCAAATGGTTAGAACAGATTGTGCTATGAGGTGTATTAGTGGTGTTCACCTGCTGTTGGATTCTTTGATTCCTTAGGGAATGTTCATCCCGGCTATTGAAGGACAAGGCACTGAAGAACAGAAAAAGAAATGGTTGCCATTGGCTCAAAAGATGCAAATTATTGGCTGTTATGCACAAACCGAACTTGGTCATGGATCCAATGTGCAAGGTCTAGAAACAACCGCAACATTTGATCCACAAACAGATGAATTTGTTGTTCACAGTCCTACTCTAACATCCAGCAAAGTAAGTTTTTATGTAACATGAGATAGATTCGCAATAAGAAACAAGTTTGTTCTTTTTTTTTTTTTTTTTTGTATTTATTCAAATTTATGTCTTTTCACTCATTTTCTTTTATTTTGTGTTTGATGTCTAACAGTGGTGGCCTGGTGGATTGGGTAAAGTGTCAACACATGCTGTTGTTTATGCTCGCCTCATTGTAGGTGGTGAATTCCATGGGGTGCATGGTTAGTACAAATTTCTTTTTTATACTTTGAGAGTTCTATATTAAGTATTTTTTGAAATAGTAGATTCTGCTTCAAATTAGCTGATCACTCAGTTTCATACTAGCTGCGAACAAAATTGATTGTTATTGGTAGATATACTACATAGTAACCTCTTTTCAACCTAATTATGAAACTTTTATCCCCATAACACAAGTTGTATCAATATTTTTTTTAATTAATCACAATTTATCATAAAAGTCAATACATTATGACAACTTCACACGACATAAGCATATCCAAACACCGTCTCATACAACCGTTTTATATAACTTGTGTTTCTGATTCTGATTATAGAAAATCAGTCACTTCCAAAACACACATCTAAACACCCACTAGTATTTTGCTTTTGCCCGATATCCTAGATGATCTCATTGGTCTACATTTTTCCTCATTTTTGTGGCAAAATAAGTTATCCATTGTTTACTGTTCTTGTTTACTTGTAGGATTTATTGTCCAACTAAGGAGCTTGGATGATCACGCACCTCTTCCTGGCATTACTGTGGGTGATATTGGAATGAAGTTTGGAAATGGGGCATATAATACGATGGATAATGGTGTTTTAAGGTTTGATCATGTGCGTATCCCAAGGAACCAAATGTTGATGAGGTACTATCAGATCTACAAATGTTCATGCGTTTTTACTTTTTAATCTTCAAATGCTGTGTAGTTGGTTCCGGTTTAATTACATAATTATTGCCACTTGAAGTCACAATAATTGGTTTTTAGTATTTGGATAAACTTATTCTTATTCTAAATATTTAAGTACTAAGGGGTCAAGTTATAAATTAATATACTTATGTGCCTCCTTTTTGATCTAATATGAGATCTTTTATTATTTAAACTACTCCCAGAGTGACCCAGGTTACGAAGGAAGGAAAAATCATGCAGTCCAATGTTCCTCGACAACTTATTTATGGAACTATGGTGTATGTTAGGCAAACAATTGTGGCTGATGCTTCCAAAGCATTATCTCGTGCAGTTTGTATTGCTACAAGATATAGTGCTGTTCGTAGACAATTTGGCTCACGTGACGGTGGGCCTGAGACCCAGGTTTATACAAAAAAAAAAAAAAAGATATTATTTTGTCATCTTTATTCTTTTTTGTAAAGCGATTCAAGTTTTATTTGTTTATTTTCCCCTAGGTGATTGATTATAAAACTCAGCAAAGTAGACTCTTCCCTTTGCTGGCATCTGCTTATGCCTTCAGATTTGTGGGCGAGTGGTTAAAATGGTTGTACATGGATGTTAAGGAAAGATTAGCAGCTAATGACTTTTCAACATTGCCCGAGGCCCACGCATGTACTGCAGGGTTGAAGTCCATAACAACTACAGCAACAGCTGTGAGTGGTCAATTCTTTATTATACACATACATTATTATTTGATTGGTATTATAGGTTTACTAGTTATTTGATGTGTTAGATTTAGATAAAATGTGATTAATCAAGAATTTACATTTTAATCAACAGTATTTCAGACAGATGGTTAAAATCGTTATTTTCTGTCTGTCTTTCAGGATGGAATTGAAGAATGTCGAAAACTATGTGGTGGTCATGGCTACCTTGTTAGTAGTGGTCTTCCCGAACTATTTGCGGTTTACATTCCTGCTTGTACATATGAAGGGGACAATGTTGTTTTACTGCTACAGGTATCTGATGCGGTGTTGTTCCGTGAAGTTAGTTGCGCAATAATTAATCAATATAACAGAATAATATATAATAATTTGCTAATACAAAAGCCTTTATTAGATGCATCATTTTAGAAAGATTCATATTATATTTGAGTGTAATAAAGATAAGGAACAATATGTTAATCACAAACTGTAGAAGATAACTGTTGATTTTCACAAGTCACTAAACGTCTAAATAGACAAATTAGTAAAGCATGGGGAATGAAGAATGTGAAAAAATATTCAATGAGCAATCCAAGTTACCCGATTTTAAGTGCATAGATGGACACTCTAATCTTTAGTATGTGTTGCTTGCTGATTGTACTCTTTATAGGTTGCGAGGTTTCTTGTGAAAACAGTCTCGGAGCTTGGTTACAAAAAGCCAGTTGGGACAACCGCTTATATGGGGAGAGTGGTATCTCTGATGCAGAATAATTGTGCTGTACAAACTGGTAAATCATCTTTTTTATTAACCTCTGAAACTTGTTTTTACCATGGACATAACTAAATACGTATATGTTAGTTATTGGGCATATTCTTATTGCATTATAACCACAATAGAGTTAATGCTTTCTTAACCACAAATCCAATGGGCTGCAGCTGAGGGTTGGCTAAACCCTGGTGCAATAGTTGAAGCATTTGAGGCCAGGGCTGCTAGAATGGCTGTTCGATGTGGTAAACAATTGGCCATGTTTGAAAATCCAGAAGAAGGTATCTTTTGTTAAACTCTTATTATATCAATCATTTATGATGAAATGAAATGGAAGTTGTTCGTGAATACGGTTGTTCGATGAGCGAGCCGAGTCAGCTTCAGCTCAAGCTTGGGCTTGAAGTTAAGAGCCAGCTCGAGAACTCGGATAAAGTTCGATCCAGCTCAATTACTTTTAAAAATTTCAAAATCTTATAATTTTTGCACACATGGATAAATTTAACAACAAAATTAATATGTTTCTTGCACATTTAAATAGATTTAACAATAAAAGAAAGGTAGGTGAGTTGTTAATTTTTTGCCCTGAACTTGGCTTCTTAAATGGGGCCTACTTAAACTTGGGTAAGCCAAACGAGCGAGCACACCTCATCACCTCAGCTTGAGTGCTAATTTTAAACGAGTCAGCTTGGGTCGGCTTGTTTATTTACGAGTGAACTTCGTTCTAGCATCGAGCCGCAAGCTATTTTAATGACCCTAGTTATGACTATGGCAAATGTAATTTTATTTGATTTTTGCTACAGGTTTTGCTGAACTATCAGCTGATTTGGTAGAGGCATCAATTGCTCACTGCCAATTAATTGTTGTGTCCAAGTAAGACAGAAGTTTTATACATAGTTTTTAACATATACATATACCACGTCAATTTGTTCTGGTTGGGTGTGTGTTTTGAAACTGATACATTTAAAGCATGCTACTCTAAACTCTTATATACATAGTATTTAACATATAACACACGTCATTTTCTGTCAACTATGAAACTGCTATACAATAGCTTATTTTATGTTATATTTCAGGTTTATTGAGAAATTGCAACAAGACATCCCTGGAAAGGGAGTGAAACAAATGTTAGAGGTGTTGTGTTACGTCTACGCATTGTTTCTTCTTCACAAGCATCAAGGCGATTTCTTGGCAACAGGGTATCTTACTCCTGAACAGGCTTCACTTGCTAATGATCAACTCAGAACATTGTATTCTAAGGTTAGTCGCCAACCATATATATTTACCGATTTCATAGAATACGATAATAATATGACCATCATATCCTTCTCTCTGTGTTTACACTCCGAACTCTAATTCCTAATGCAAGGTTTAAGCGAGGGGTAAAATGTTATATTTGTAAATGGGCATTTTGATATAATGATTCTTTGTTGGGTGAGTGAGATATCGTACCATGTTTGGAGGAGGGTATATGAAATTGTCGCTTAAAATTACCTAATTACCCTTTTGTTGTCCTGCTCTTATTAAATGGTAGTTAAGATAATCGACAAATAGTTTGTGTACTGAAACATGTGATGACAGGTCCGCCCCAATGCAATCACACTAGTTGATTCATTCAACTACACTGACCACTACCTGGGTTCAATTCTTGGGCGCTATGATGGAAACGTGTATCCAAAACTCTACGAGGCTGCTTGGAAAGATCCTCTTAATGATTCAGATGTAGTTGACGGCTTCCATGAATTCGTCCAACCAATTCTCAAGCAGAAGCTCCGCACTTCTAAGCTATAGAACGCCCAACCAATACACTTAATGATTCAGATGGAGTTGATGGCTTCCGCTGTTTCAGTAAGTGTTCAACAAAATGTGTGACAATGGTTGCGCTTTTGTTGTTAATTATGTGTTGAAAATGTGTGACGTTATTTATATTGAATAAAAGAAGTCTAATAATGTCTTTATAATATAAGACTTGTTTCAAAGTCAAAATTTTAGTTTGGATTACTGTTATCGTCTTTTTTTATAAGGATTTTTTTTTAATCCTAGCACATGCACCCCTTTGTCCCAGTACTGTTGGTAAAACTCAAAACGTGTTAGCTTAAATAAAAATTGGAACGTGTGATACGAGTTATAGCTTTAATCATACAGCTTCAAGCTTAGTAGCAACATTTGAGAGTATTATTTTCTGATCGAAGGCGAAAAGTCAAGACTCGTGGTAGAATGTTAGAGATTTGTAATTCTTGTTGTTTGTAGATGGTTTTCAGATTTGTTTAATACAATTTATTTTTCACTTGTTTTAAAAATCATTAAGCCTTGTTTCAAAACCTTCCCCAAAGCAGGCCTTTTTATGCAGTGGTGTGCACTACATACACACATTGTGTACATGTCACATTGATCATTTCAACTTTTAGACTGGTGTGAGTAGTTAAACAACCGTGTAGCCATCCATGTAAATGAGAGTGCAACTTTTTTGCTTCACCTCTTAAACAACCATGTGTGCTGTGTAGCCCATTTTCTTATGCCCATGAAATCCATAGGGTGTTTTTTTTTTTTTTTTGAACAACTTTTAATAGAACAGAACAGCCAAAACTTATGATAACAAGCTAACAGAAGCAAGCAAATACAAAGAGAGAACCCAATTACATAGCAGGCACTTTCCACTTAGTCCAATGTTACTCCAACACTTTGACCTATTTTTGATCCATAAATAACTTAAAACTTTTATGTCTCCAAGAATCTCCTAGATCTTAATAGTCTTGTAAAAAATGTAATTGTTTCGTGCCTTCCATATACACCACACGCAACCATGATGATGGATGGCACTATCTTCTTCTTGTGCTCAACTTCCGGAACATGTTTATGAATGCCAAAAATATCATGAGTCGCAAAAGCATATATAGGAGGGATGGCACAGCATGAGTTGATCCTATTCCACAAAGCTGAAGCGACATAGCAAGATGTGAAAACATAATCGACACTCACTTGAGGCAATACAACAGTCAACAGACACACCATGAGTTGATCCATCCCCTCTACGTGTAAACATATTAACGCCTTCTAAAATATTGACCACTAAATACTAATATGAGACCAAAAACCTAAGCTATAATTTTGTTTTCATGTATGGATTATAATTAACCAAAGCCTAAAATCTCATATAGCACTCAAAAATATGTTTGGCAAGTAGCTTTTAAGAGATTTTTGAAGCTTCAAACTTTTAAAAAAAAACTCATACTTAATAAAAACCTTGTTTGACTGAAAAAGCTTGAAACTTTTAGGTTAGGAGAAAAAACTCTATATTGAAAAGTTAGTAGTACTAGCGTTTAAGAAAAAACTCCTACTATCTACAAGTTTTTAATGAGTAAATGAGACAAATACTCATTCTATTATAAAAATAAAATAAAAACCTTCCTTACAAACTTTTAATTATGCCTATTTTGGTTATTTTATACATTTTATTAAAAGCTCCAGCTACTCTACCAAACACCAAAATATTTATAGTATATTATAATGCATGAGGGAGGGGTAGTTTAAGATACCCAAAAGTTAAGAACTTTATTTTTATTTACAACCTTAAAATGAGGGTAAAATAGTCATTCAAATAATCTTACACTTTAGTACCTCATTTTAGTTACACTTTAATTCCCTCATTTTTAGTTGGTAGTTACACTTTTCTCCCATCCCCTACAAAATAGGAATTCTTTTATTTTATCGTTTCATAACTTTTAAACTATTATATTTAAAAACATTCAAAAAATATTGTGATGACCTGCTCATTTTTGTCTACGTCTCGATGTTTGTCTTGTTCAATATTGACATGTGGATTGAAATGTAGAAGAAATAAATGCCTTAAGTACAAGTGATCATTGCATTGTTTAATCATAAAATGAAAGTATAATGTTTTACACAGTATGCAAATCCTAATATCCCTACTACCAAATCTGCTAGAACCATGATGATAATCTCTAGAAGACTAATAACTTTCAGCATACTAATTAAGCCAATCTGGTGCTTCTTCATCCTTTCCTGTAGTAATGTATCATACAAAATCAAGTTAATTTGCAATATAATGATCTTAATTTTTTGTAAGATAACAATCAAACAAATACATAAAAGGAATCATTGATCTAACAAATTACACTTTGTCCCCCATGAATTTTCCAAAGAGCCCCATCCTGCGCAGCAAATTTTCCAAAGAATTCGCGCTTCGTTTCATCTCGTTAAAGTCAAAGCATTCCGAAACAAGATTGTAAAAAAACACATTAGAAAACTAATCAATCGAATTCAAAAAAATATGAACTGAATCGCGCGCCCTTCTGGAGGTTCAAAACTGTCAAAAGTGTCTTTGTCATTGTCATTAAAGTTATCAAAACTGTCAAACTTGTCTTTGTTGTTGTCATCAAAGCTATCAAGGTTCATATGCGTCATAAATAGATTTTAGGCAACTTTTAACCCATTTGACATACACTTTTTTTTTTTTTTTTTTTTTTTTTTTTTTTTTTTTTTTTGCTAAACTTTTAGATTAAACCCATTTTAGTTAAAACACCACCCAAGTGACCCATTTGTAACCAATCATATGAACAATTTTCTTCCTCTTTCGAGTGATCAGGAGTAGATAACCCAAAAAAACAGTAGAAGTGAACATTAGAAACAAAGCAATGTCTCCATTATCAGTTGCCAAATGCTTCGTTTGTGCAGATTCTAATATGTTTATATATGTACATCCAACACTCTCTAATGTTCTTCGTGATCACATAATTAAACTCGATGTATATAGCAATGATATTCATGATTAGCAAAAAACTAAAGTTTGTTTGTTTTTATATAAAAATAATAAAATAAAAGTTGAAACAATATGTAAGCCTGATGATAAATTGGTGTACCACTACACATAACAGCAAATTTCACACCAGGTTGAAAGCAGAATTTTTTCGCTTCTTCATAAATCTAACAAAATAATAATGATAACAACACAAATATCATTATTATACTACAACAAAATTACACCTACAAATTTAACAAAATAAAGTTATTAACCATATTACGGACATTAGCTTGTAAAAATAAAATGTTCTAACAAAAACCTTTCAAAAAAAATAATATTATAACAATACGACATTAGTAGCCATTTTTTATAAAAAAATGCTATACCAAACTATTTATTATTAAAAATGAAAATTTTTAAATTTTATCTTTTACAAATGAAAACACTGAAATTATGCATTTTTAAAAAACCAAATTTCCTAATTTAAAGTGGTGGGAAAATCAGTTCTAAAATTTAAACCTATATTGGCCTACTAAAGTTTATCCTATCAATATATAGTAATGTACACTTATTTCATTTGCTAAAACAGTTAGACATGGATGTAAATTTGAATTCAAAGGTTGAGGCTTCTAATGTTGGTTTTTTCTTAGTTTATGTTTCTCATTTGCTTCATTTTATTAATTATACCTATTTTATATGTTATTTTCTTGGTTTTGCAGATTCATTTAGATGAAAAACATGTTGAATTGAACAAACCAACAACCATACAAGTGTCTAAGGTTGTAATTTTTTAATGTTTGAGTTTTTGTAAATCTTGAATATTAACATATTTGTTTTTTTTTTTTTGGTGTATTGTATGTGTTTTATAGCAGGATGATGGTGACGATAGTGTTGAGATTATTTGCTGTGGTGCAATGTTTAGTCCCTACAAATCTTATCTTCAACATGAATTTAGTGAAGAGATAATATTAATATTTATTTAATCTTATTTTAACTCTTGTAATAAATTTTGCACTTATTTTAAGGATCGGATGCTTGAAACGTAAAGAAAGGGATCCAAGTGGCTCTCTGAATGGAAATGTGTTAGGATCTGAGTTTGATTGTTTTGATTTGTTTAAGTAAAGATGAGAAGAATGAAGTGAATATAAATGGAAAGTGCAGCGGAATGATAAACTATAAATCAAAACAAGAGAATAATTGTTTTTAATCGAAAGCTTTCATTAATTGAAAGATTACAATACTAGACTTTTGCCCGCGTTTACACGCGGTTCACCAACGTACAATTATTTTGAGTGGTAAAACGTAAAAAAAAATATAGTAGAAATATTTTATTAAAATTTAAAAGAAACCAATACACATTTTATTCAAATATCACTAAGTATTTCTTTATACACCACATTTTTTGTTTTAATCTTGACCTTCCTATCAGCATCAAGTATAAGTAACTTCACACCTGCCCTGCTTTTAACTCTTGACAATGCAACATAAAGCTGGCCATGTGAGAATACATGGTATCTTAAATACAATCCAATCTTCGATAGAGACTGTCCTTGGCTTTTATTGATGGTCATTACGAACCATACGGATATTGGGAATTGGTGCATTTGGAACTTGACTGGAATCTTGTTATCAGATGGTATCTGAGGAGTATTATCTAGTAAAAAATAAATAGTAGTGAAAAATATTTCTGATAAAATGTTAAAACTAATACACTATTTGAGTCAGATCATTCAAAATTCGAATTAAATGTTATAATTAAGTCTAATTGTTACCATTATAGATATTAAAATATGAAATTAAATAGTTAAATAGAACATTTAATATTTGAATATTTATAAAGTTTAACTGAAATCTATCAATTCAAATTCTTGTAACTAATTTGAGAAATTTATAAATAAAACTATTATTTATTAAATTTCAAAACTTTTATTTGTTAAATTTTAAATATATTAGGAAATCTCTAATTATAATATCTCTATTTTAATGATCATAGTAGGATTAATTGTTACAATTATGAATTTAAATTCAAAGTTTGAAATTTTTTAAAATATTCAGATTAAATGTTATAACTAAGTCTTATTGTTATGATTATTATCCAAAATTTAGATTTTTATAAAGTTAAAAAAAATTAAAAATTAAAATTATGGATATCAAAATATGAAATTATATACTTAAATAGGACATTTAATATTTGAATATTTATAAAGCTTAATTGAAATCTATCAATTCAAATTCTAGTAAACAAAATTTGAAAGATTCAAATCCCTTAACAATTTGAATTAAATATTTTAAATGTGTTAATTAAATCTAAATCTAAATGTTAACATAAATCTTAAATTCAAAATTTTGAGATTAAATATTTAAATAAAACATTTAGTATTCAAATATTTTTAAAGTTCAACAGAAATCTATAATTTCAAATTCTAGTATTTAATATTTTAATTTTTACTTGTAATCAATTTGAGAAAGTTACAACTAAAATTATTGATTGCTATATTTTAAATATATTAGGAAATCATAATTTCAAGATAATAAATAGGTGTAATGGTTACCATTATTAACTTTAATTCAAAAGTTTATTTTTTTAAAGATTAATTCATTCAAAATGTGTAATTAAAATGATAATTAGTATGTGTAAATTCATACCATTATTAAACAAAATTCAAAATTTGAAATTTTGTCTAATTCGAAATTAAATATTTCGAATTTTAATTTGAAATTGATAATTCGTTATTTAATTGATTACCAATATAAGTTAAATTAATATTAGGATAATATAGGGCAATTAATAGGATCAATTAATGTATTAATAAAAGTTGACACAACTTATGTAGGGACTTTGAATCATATTAACTGTGTAAATAAAAGGATAATTAGTATGTGTAATTTCTTACAATTATTAACCAAAATTTTAAATTTTGTCAAATTCGAATTTAAACATTTCGAACTTTAATTTGAAATTTGAAATTAAAAATTCGATATTTAATTGATTACCAATATAAGCTAAACTAATATTAGAATAATATAGCACAATTAACATGATCAAATAATGTATTAATTGGAGAGTTGACACTACTTTGAATCTTATTAAATTTTTAATTAAAAGGATAATTAGTATGTGTAATTTGTTACCATTATTAATCAAAGCTAAAAAAATTGAAATTTTGTATAATTCGAATTTAAATATTTTGAATTTAATTTGAATTTTGAATTTCAAAATTCAAAATTTAACTTATTAACAATATAAATTACACTAAATTTAGGAAGTGAGTAATTTTAATGTAATAAGAAAATTTATTGAGTTTCTAATTTACGTAAGTTTCTTTTCTCATTCTCATTTATTAAGGTAAATTTTTGAATTTAGAATGGGTCTAATTCGAAATTAAATATTTCGAATTTGAAATTTGAAATTGATAATTCGTTATTTAATTGATTACAAATATAAGTTAAACTAATATTAGGATAATATAGGGCAATTAATAGGATCAATTAATGTATTAATAAAAGTTAACACAACTTATGTAGGGACTTTGAATCATATTAACTGTGTAAATAAAAGGATAATTAGTATGTGTAATTTTTTACAATTATTAACCAAAATTTTAAATTTTGTCAAATTCGAATTTAAACATTTTGAACTTTAATTTGAAATTTGAAATTAAAAATTCGATATTTAATTGATTACCAATATAAGCTAAATTAATATTAGAATAATATAGCACAATTAATATGATCAATTAATGTATTAATTGGAGAGTTGACACTACTTTAAATCATATTAAATTTGTAATTAATAGGGTAATTAGTATGTGTAATTTGTTGCTATTATTAATCAAAACTAAAAAATTGAAATTTTGGTTAATAATTTGAATTTAAATATTTTGAATTTAATTTGAATTTTGATTTCAAAATTCAAAATTTTACTTATTACCAATATAAATTACACTAAATTTAGGAAGTGAGTAATTTGAATGTAATAAGAAAATTTAATGTGTTCGTAATTTACGTAAGTTTCCTTTCCCATTCTCATTTATTAAGGTAAATTTTTGAATTTAGAATAGGCGTAAATAGTTAATATATAATTATTATTAATGTGTATGTATTATCTACGAAAAATATGGGATTTTCAAATTTATTTTTTTTAAAAAGTCAAACAATTGTTTATATGGTATTAATAAAAGTTGACACAACTTATGTAGGGATTTTGAATCATATTAACTGTGTAAATAAAAGGATAATTAGTATGTGTAATTTCTTACAATATATAATTATTTTACAAAAAATTAGGTTTTGATTAATATACAAAACATAATTTTGAAAAAATAAAGCAGGGATAATTATAAAAAAGATTTGAACAATATAGAAAAGTAACCTAGGAAATTAAATAATTAATGAACAAAATATAAGGAGAAGGAAAACTTATAACAGATTGAGTGGCGTGCCTACAACAATTGATTTTGTTTCAAGAAAGACCCATCACTTTTACGTTTAAGGCAGATTGGAAGAACGATCTAGTTTCAAAAGAAAAGGATATAGTAGATTAATCTTCAAGATCTTAAAATTGGATGTATAAAACACACATAATACAATTAAATCGGAAGTTTTAAATCATACCATAAAATTATATCCATATTAAATAATATCATTCAATTTTATATCCCTATAAATCGGAAGTTTTAAATCATTCCATAAAATTAGAAGCTTGAAAATAGGAAAGATCTTTGATTTTTTTTTAAAAAAAAAAATAAACCACTTTCCGATTTTGACACGCGGAAGTTTTAAATCATTCCATAAATCATCCCGATTTTGAATGTAATAAGGAAATTTAATGAGTTCCTAATTTACGTCAGTTTCCTTTCTCATTCTCATTTATTCAAAATACAAAAAAAAAAAAAAAAAAAAAAACTGATTATTAATTATTATTGTTAATCAATTAAGTTGACCTCGTGATTTTTAAAATTCAAATATAGTAAAGTTTAATAATAAATCTATTACACCAAATGTGGCAACAAACTTGGTAACTCAATTAATGACAATAATCACAAACCAGACCAATCCAAACCCGCAAACACTATCCATGTCTAATCAACCGATATTGAAGATCAAAACCTATTATCCAACCATTTCACAATCTTATTTCCGCATAACATAATATTGAAAACCATAATTAGATTAAATCATACGAAAATAGTGAATATGATTTGTAAGTACATATATAATTTAAACAAAGAAACCGTATGCTTATACATTCGTAAAAAAATCATCGGGTGAGATTCGTTTAACACAACCTTAAAAATTTTACGTTAATATATTTAACTTAATAATCAAGTCAATTAACAATGAATATTAGGAAAAAGATAATAATAATTATACCATTAGCACCACCAAGTTGTTGAAGAACATGCAGAAACCTACGGTGCAATTCCGGAGACCAACACATTCTTTCTTTCTTATTAGACCGTCCTCTATCTTCATCAGTGCATCCACCGCCGTGGCTGCCACCGCCGCAACCACTTTCTGTGTCCGACGACGAATTGATAGCCATTTTTTTCTTTTCAAAGGGATGAAAACTGTTAAACCCATTTTTGCATTCCTTCCTAGTCAACTTCTTCATAAACAAATCCTAAAAGAAATCGAAACATATTAATAAAAATCCAGTCTTCAATCAAATTAAATCAACAAAAGAGAATGTCCACTTACCTCTTTAATTGTCATTCATGTTCTAAATTGGTCAGATCTTTCGGTACCTGTATGTTATAAGAATCACTTAAAAATGTATACATGGAAAAGTTTTTACAAAACAGAATAACAATAATCGCCCACGAAAGTTAATAATAATCATATCAGAAAAAAACACGAAAACAAAAACAAAGATGAAAGACGACTTTGTGTTACAGAAGAATGGAATAGAGAGATACCTTGAAGGAGAGTATACGAAGGAGATGGATGATCGATGATGGAGAACATTCAAAATTCGATTCATGCTTATTAATTTGGGTTCTTTACATTGGAGTGAATCAGGAAATTAGGAGAAAGAGAGAGGAAATTAGGTGAAAGAAAAAGAGAAAGATAATTATAATTGATTGACCACATTTAATTATTGATTTTTATGATTTTTGATTTAACAAAAAGGTAAATTTTATAAAATCTGACATCATGTCATGTGGCTTAATGAGAGGAGGAGAGAGGATTGCTAGTGGGATGAGAGAATGTCATGTGTACAAAATGGCTTTTAAATATTAGATGTATAGATTACAAGTACTCCCCCTCAGCCTGATCACTCTGTGATTGTTTGTCTGAGAGAATGTTTCGAGTGATGAATAGAACAGTACAAGCACTGTTCTATTTATAGACAAATCTAAACCACTGATGATCTAAGCTGACGTCACCTAAGACAGTGACCTCTAACAGAATAACAACATAAAACATCTGCTATATACAAACTACTGTTACATTGTAAAACTCTGAAAGGTAAACTGCTGTTGAGGAAAACTCTGATGGTCTTGAATCATCTGTTGGAGCCTAAGTGATGTTGGCTCCAACAGATTTTTAGTCTTCAGCACTTGATTAACAGTTGTTCTTCATCAGACCTTTAGTCAGCAGTTGTTCTCTATCAGTTGTTATCCAACAGTCCTTTGTAGCAGCAGTTGTCACAACAGTTGTTTGGGTAGAACAGTTGTTAGGGTCAACAGTCTTTTGGGAGGAGTATGTTGTAAATGCTGTTTATTAATATGGATTAACTGAGTAGTATATTTTGGCTTTTCAATCATCTGTTCTTCTCCAGGTCAGCAGACCCAACAATCTCCCCCTAGAACAGATGATGCCAAAACTAGGCTTTATTCTTGATCTTTATTCCTCATCAGACTTTCTCTAATTTGACCTTTGAATTGTAACTCAAAGTTCAATGAGTAGAGGTCTTCAACATCTCTTTCAAGCTCAAGGTTCAGCAGTGTTTGGAGGTCATCTGCACACAGGCCATGTGCATCATCCATGGTAAGTCTTTGAGCTTCTCCATCTGATCTGAGCAGAGTCAATTCATGGGTGTCTTTGTTGACCTTCCATTTTAGAATTTTTGAATAAGAGGATTTGCTGAGATGCACTTTTATTCTGGATGAGTTTGGTGATGGAGGTCTCCCAATGAGTTCTCTGAGTTTTTCAGAGGTGGGATCAGAGAAATAGTGTATTTGATTGAAGAGGCCCTCCTTTATAAAAGTATCAGCAGACTTCTTCTGATCTTCTTCAGACATTTCTTTCTTCTTTTTGAATTGTCTTCTTGCAGCAGCAGATAGATCAGAAGTATCAAGTAGGCTGTCTAATGTAAAAGCCTGTTGAGGTTTCTTTATCAGAGGTTCATCAGGGTAGACAGGTTTTCTGGGCAGGTTAGGGTCTTTCTTCCTGTTTTCTTCCAACTTCTTGTAAGTTTCAACTAGCCTCAGCTCTGACCATCTTGCAACAGACATCATCTCCCCATAGTCTGCAGCCACAATCTCTTGTCTCATTCTTCTGAATTTCAAGGCTTTGGCTGGATCTCTGCCTTTATTGAAATCAGGGGCAGAGACCTTAGCTGGGGGATTCTTGGCCATGTTGACCTTCCATTTTAGAATTTTTGAATAAGAGGATTTGCTGAGATGCACTTTTATTCTGGATGAGTTTGGTGATGGAGGTCTCCCAATGAGTTCTCTGAGTTTTTCAGAGGTGGGATCAGAGAAATAGTGTATTTGATTGAAGAGGCCCTCCTTTATAAAAGTATCAGCAGACTTCTTCTGATCTTCTTCAGACATTTCTTTCTTCTTTTTGAATTGTCTTCTTGCAGCAGCAGATAGATCAGAAGTATCAAGTAGGCTGTCTAATGTAAAAGCCTGTTGAGGTTTCTTTATCAGAGGTTCATCAGGGTAGACAGGTTTTCTGGGCAGGTTAGGGTCTTTCTTCCTGTTTTCTTCCAACTTCTTGTAAGTTTCAACTAGCCTCAGCTCTGACCATCTTGCAACAGACATCATCTCCCCATAGTCTGCAGCCACAATCTCTTGTCTCATTCTTCTGAATTTCAAGGCTTTGGCTGGATCTCTGCCTTTATTGAAATCAGGGGCAGAGACCTTAGCTGGGGGATTCTTGGCCATGTCCTCAATTCTTATGAGTTCTTCTCTGAGAGCATGAGTGGTCTAGCCTGCAAACTGTTTCTTGTTTGCTTTGTAGGGCATGGTTGACAAGATTTGTTCAAGAAGTGATTCCCTAACCTCCCTTTCCATGTCACTGCTGAGAGGCATGGTAGACATGGAGTTGCTCAGGGTCTTAGCAAAATCTTCAATCCTTCTCAGTTTGCTAAACTCTGCTGAATGGATTCCCTGAACACTCCTGTCATCTTTCCCTTTGCATTTCTCTTTGATGATAGCATCTGCCTGTTCAGCCTTGTATTTAAGATATGTATCTATGTTTAGGGGAACAGGAAAATTTGGATGAGATGGGAAAGATCTTTCAGATGGTTGTTCAGTATTGTAGAAGGATTGCATTTCCTCTTGAGTAGATCAAGTTCAAGGGGATACTAAACAGCCAATGGTGTAATGGTTGGTGGTGGTCTATGGGATGTAAATTGTGAGGTGTGTGGTGAGAATGATGAAAGTGGAATGGCAGATATGGGTGTAGATTGTGTGGTTGAAGTAGTAGGTGGTGATGTGTGAATGTTTTCATCCTGTACAATAAAGGTAGATTTTCTCTTCCTTCTGTACAAGAATTTTGGTTATGGTGGTGTTGCAGCAGTGGTTGTGTTAACATCTGTTGGCACTTTTGTAGAACCAGCAGATGTTTGGGAATTAGGTGGTTGTAACACCCCGAGGTGTTACGGGTCGCTTAAACGGGTTGGGTCGTACCCGACCACCCGATTATTTACTATTTTATTATAAAGTATTCAAGTTCGAATCTCGCAGTCAACCGTCTCACTCGATTGATTAATTCATCACCAAACGCTCCATGTTTAGTTGTTAATCTGCTGCCAAACACCCTCCTTATTATCCTTAAACTCGCATCCAAACACCCTTATTTCCAGCTGCTATCCCTATTGCCAAACACCCTTCAATTGATTGACCTATAAAAGGCCCCTTCTCCTCAATTCTCTCATTTCTCTCTCTGCACAAAACTGGAATACAACACACACACTTGTGTGTGTGCCGAGAACATTCAGACAAGGTCACCGGACCGGTGACCGGAACCGGCGCCGCCGCCGCCGCCGTTCTCCTCTTTTTCTCCGGTAAGCATCCGTCACACCCTCAAATTACCACTTGCGGGGTTTTACCGCGAGGCGCATGACAAACCAGGATCCAAGTCAACGATCACAATAAACAACTCTATATGAAAAACGTAAACAGACATAACCATTAATTTAACAAGCGGAAACGTTTCAGTAGCATTTAATCAACTATGGTATCATCTCAAAGTTGTTCAAAATACTTTTATTACAAAACGTGCACTAAGTCTAGACGCCAATGCAGACCCGTGCGCCTAGTTCCGTTCATTGCTACCTTAGCGACCTGAGAAAAACATGCCAAAAAGATGTCAACATATAATGCTGGTGAGTTCACAGGTTTGTTCAAAATGTTACCAAAACGTTACCATGTCCATACTATATCAATGTTACCAATTACGCTAGCTAGGCGTATGTTCCATTACTACTACGATTGGAAACCATTACTAGACACGTTTAGCAATGTTCAGCATGTTTAAGCAGCCCGTATGTTCAGCATGATACCAATGTACCTGTTCGAGACAATATGCACCCGCCCGGCCCTCCAAGCCGACGAGTGGGGCAGGTCACGCCCAATAGATCTATCCACATTTCCCCCGTTGTGCAACCCCGCACATTCATGGTTTCCCCCGGGACTTTCCAAAAGATCGTATAGCAATATAAAGTTAAAACCATAGTATGACATATGTTACCAAAACCGTTTAGCGCATGTTTTCTCCCCCAAAAGTTAAAGCAGTAAAAGTGGGGCCGTGAACTCACCTTAAGTAGCGTTCTTCAAATATAAGTAAAGATGTTTAGCCCTTGATAATCCCTCTACCGGAGATCTATCAAAATGTTCACATAAGTGTTCCGACTATTAACCATAAGGTTATCTAGTCCCTGATTGTCCAGATCGTAACCAAGTATGTTTTAAAACGTGTTTAAATGTTTAACCGACACACTAGACCGACCCGACATCCCGTTGGTGACCCATTACCCTAACTAATCAAGTACACATAGATTACACACAAGGTTCAAGCATAAAACACTTAGTTTGTATCAAAAATCTCATTTCTGCATCAGAACGGTCGAACCAGTCAGTTTTAAGTCTCCTTCGCACCTTTTTGTCTCCTTCGCCCGTTTTACATCTCGTTCGACCGTTTGATGCTTCCTTCATCCGTTTTATCACATTCGTCCAATATAAACCCAGGTTCGACCCTGGATCCCTCCTTCGCACCATCGACTGGTCGAAGGAGGCCAGGTTCGCCCCTGTTGTATAATTTTTCCTAAAAACGCTTCAAACACATTCAAAACGACCCGAAACATCATCAAACACAGCAGTCAAGCATGGATAACTTATCCCTACAAAACCCCACCGATTTCCCCCGATAATACGTCCGTTTCAGCCCTTTCCCAAAATGGTAAAAATTATGGAAACATCACTTTCATGCATGAATAATTTACCCAATTTGGAAACTTTTGAAATCGATTCATGTTTAGCTTAAAATACTCAGTTTGTCGATTATCCGATCTTTCTTATTCATTCTATTGATCATAAATATTCATACATCAAGTATTAATCCAATAAAACCCCCAAATATCAATATATCCAATCCTAACCCTAGACAACAATATTCCAACATCAATAACAATCCTATATCATGTTTCTATCATAGATATAGCAGCAAATCATTGAACAATACATAACACCACATAATACACAATCTACATATGTTATTCATCATGAAAACCTATGTTAAATGATCATGTTTTGATTTATAAAGATGTTTAAAAGGTTTTTAATCATGGGAATACCCTTAGAACAGATCCGGACAATTAGGGTTAGATGAAAACGAATTAAAATTCTTTTAAAAAGGTTTAGGATTATGAACACACCTTGGATTCTTGTTTAGATGTTGTAGATGGGTTAGATTATGAAAAAGAAGAGCAAAAACTCCTTCCTTAGTGATTAAGATCGTTTGAGAGCGTTTTGGGACGGTTAGGGTTTGTGAAATGATGAAAAATGACAAAGGTTGGTATTTATACTAATCTTCCTTCGCACCAATTCATTGGCCGAATGTGGTCTCCTTCGCCCCTTTCATAGGGTCGAATGAGCCCTGTTTGGTCGAAGGGAATTCCTCAAATTCCACTTCCCTGGTTTGCCCACTTACATGGGTCGAACCAGACACTTTCCTTCTCCTTCGACCACTCGAAGTGGTCGAACCAGAACCCCTTTTTAACTAGTTTTCCAGTTTGTCGTGTCTAACGCATTCTAACACATCTTAACGCATAAGCATGCATCCTCAGTCTATATTTAACACATTTAAGCACAGATAATCATTTACACATCATTTAAACACATCTATGTATATAATCCACCACACGACTCATAATCTACACATATACTTAATTAGTTCATGTAATGTCACCAACAACGGAACCCGGTACTAGTGTATTACCAAAACGACTCCCAATGATCCTCCAGATCATTGTACCCTGGACAATCCTAACTTGACCCGACTCAACTAACCCAGTTAAGTTTGTTTATAAACGTTTCTCGCTAAGGTAGACTTAGATGTTACTAATATGTTTAAGCCGAACATGCCGGGTGTCACATCATCCCCACGTAGAAAGAATTTTCGTCCCGAAAATTGTGCAAAGCCCAAAAAGAAAGAAACGAAAAGAACAGAACGAAAAGAAACTTACCGGATGTCACATCATCCCCACGTTGAAAGGAATCTCGACCCGAGATTCATTCCGCTTTAGCAGTAACATGCCTCGATTCAAAAGCGCGCTTCGGAAAGAGATGAGGATACTTAGATTTCATCTGATCCTCCCATTCCCATGTGAACTCCGGGCCACGGTTCGAGTTCCAACGGACTTTAACGATGCGGATTTTACTCCGACGAAGGCTACGAATCTTGTAGTCGAGAATCTCGACAGGTTCCTCCACAATGCGAAGACGATCATCAACCTTGATCTCTTCCAGTGGTACAATGAGAGATTCATCAGCCAAACACTTCTTCAAGTTAGACACATGGAAGACGTTGTGTACACTACCGAGCTCCGCCGGTAAATCAAGTCTGTATGCCACCGGTCCAATCCAATCCAGGATTGCGAACGGTCCGACATAACGAGGGTTAAGCTTGCCACGCTTTCCAAAGCGTATGACGCCCTTCCATGGTGAAACTTTCAGAAGTACCTTGTCCCCAACCTGGAACTCTAAAGGTTTTCGACGGCGATCGGCATAGCTCTTCTGACGATCCCGTACAGCAGCCAAACGTTGACGGATCTGTACGATTTTCTCCGAAGTTTCGTACACGAGTTCCGGACCAGTGAGTTGGCTCTCGCCCACCTCGGCCCAACAAAGTGGTGATCGACATTTCCGTCCGTAAAGAGCCTCGAACGGAGCTGCCTTGATGCTAGAGTGATAGCTGTTGTTGTAGGAGAACTCCATTAACGGCAGGTGGATCTCCCAACTTTTGCCAAAATCGATAACACATGCCCGAAGCATGTCTTCCAAGGTTTGAATCGTCCGCTCACTCTGTCCATCAGTTTGCGGATGATAAGCCGTACTCATATCCAACTGAGTACCCAAAGCCTTGTGCAGAGCCTTCCAGAAACGCGAAGCGAAACGAGAATCACAATCAGAGATAATAGAAACAGGCACTCCGTGCCGAGCAACCACCTCCTTAAGGTAAAGTCGAGCTAACCGCTCGAGTCCATCGGTTTCCTTACTAGGTATAAAACGTGCCGATTTTGTCAGCCGGTCAACAATCACCCAAATCATATCGTAACCACTAGGTGACCTTGGCAGCTTGGTGACAAAATCCATCGTGATTCGTTCCCACTTCCATTATGGAGCCTCTGGTTGTTGCAGGAGACCAGACGGCCTCTGATACTCCACCTTGACTTTAGCACAAGTCAAACATTTGCTGACGTAAGAAGCTATGTCAGCTTTCATGTTCGGCCACCAATAGAGTATCTTCAAATCCTGATACATCTTATCGGAGCCAGGGTGAATAGAATACCGGGATTTGTGAGCTTCATCAAGAACAAGCTCGCGCAATCCCCCGAATAATGGGACCCAAACACGCCCCGCAAAATAGTGTAAGCCATCAGTCCTGAGCTCAAGATGTTTGTCAGCACTGTGCATAGTTTCAGCCTTAAGGTTTTCCTCCTTCAAGGCTTCCAACTGTGCAGAACGGATTCGGTCAGGCAACGACGAATGGATGGTGAAATGTAAGGCTCGAACACGGCGAGGGTTCGCAGACTCCTTCCTGCTCAAGGCGTCCGCCACAACGTTCGCCTTGCCAGGATGGTATTTGATGGCACAGTCATAATCGTTTAGGAGTTCAACCCAGCGATGCTGCCGCATGTTCAACACCTTCTGGTCGAAAATATGCTGAAGACTCTTGTGATCGGTATACACTTCACACTTGGTACCGTACAAGTAATGTCTCCAGATTTTCAACGCAAAGACCACCGCACCCAGTTCCAAGTCATGAGTAGTGTAGTTCTTCTCATGAACTTTGAGTTGGCGAGAAGCATAAGCAATAACCTTCCCGCGCTGCATCAACACGCAACCGAGACCATGAATAGAAGCATCACAGTACACAACGAAATTATCAGTGCCTTCCGGCAAGGATAAGATAGGTGCAGAACAAAGTTTGAGCTTCAGCATCTGAAATGCTGATTCTTGTGGTTCATCCCAGTCGAACTTTCGGTCCTTCTGGGTAAGAGCAGTGAGGGGTTGAGCGATCTTCGAAAATCCCTCAATGAAACGACGATAATAACCCGCAAGACCTAGGAATTGCCGCACCTCAGATGGCGTCTTTGGTGCTTCCCAGTCCTTAATAGCTTCGATCTTAGCCGGATCGACGTGAATTCCCAGTTCATTAACCACATGTCCTAGGAATTGAACTTCACGCAACCAAAAATCACACTTCGAGAACTTAGCATACAACTGTTCCTGTCTCAAAAGTTCCAAGACCAACCGCAGATGTTCCTCATGATCCGCCTTGTTCTTGGAGTAAATCAGAATATCGTCAATGAACACGATGACAAACTTATCAAGGTAAGGCTTGCAAACGCGGTTCATCAAATCCATGAACACCGCCGGTGCGTTAGTGAGACCGAAAGGCATGACCAAGAACTCAAAATGGCCATAACGAGTGCGAAAAGCAGTCTTCTGAATGTCAGCTTCCCTGACGCGCAACTGGTGATAACCGGACCGCAAATCAATCTTCGAATAGTAGCTAGAGTCCTGAAGCTGGTCAAAGAGATCATCAATGCGAGGAAGAGGATAACGATTCTTGATGGTCACTTTGTTCAGCTCGCGATAATCGATACACATACGAAGGCTTCTGTCCTTCTTCTTCACAAACAAAATAGGAGCTCCCCACGGGGAAGAACTCGGTCAAATGAAACCCTTTTCCAAGAGATCCTGTAACTGGCTGGACAACTCTTGCATCTCGGGAGGTGCAAGACGATACGGAGCTCGGGCAATAGGAGCTGCGCCCGAAGTGAGATCAATACCAAACTCAACCTGACGATGGGGAGGAAGACCAGGTAAATCATCAGGAAACACATCAGAAAAGTCACGAACCACCGGAATATCCTCGATCTTCTTCTCATCGTCAGTAGAAACGTTAACAAGTTCCAGAATGGCCGAATAGCCCTTCCGAAGATACTTACGGGCTTTCATGCTAGAAATGATACTCAGCGGAGCACCGCTTTTCTCGCCACGAATCGAAAGAATCTCTCCATCAGGGAGAGGGATCCGAATAACCTTGTCAAAACAAACAATCTCCGCGCGATACAACGATAACCAATCCATGCCAACCACGACATCAAAACTACCCAGAGGTACCGGCATAAGGTTAATGGGGAAAGACAAACCCGACAGTTCCAAGCGACATTCCCTAAGGGTGTGTGTCGCTTCGATTTTCTTACCATCAGCCAATTCTATTAAGTACTTAGCCTCTAAAGGTGTGGGTACTATATCTAGCAATCGACTAATATCCAAAGATACGAAACTCTTATCGGCACCAGAATCAAACAAGACAGAAACATAGCGATCATTAAGAAGGAACGTACCGGTAACTGTGTCTGGATCCTGCCTAGCCTCTGCAGATCCAATGACGAAAGCACGTGCAGTCCTGCCTCCGCCGCCATTTTTCCCGTTACCGTTACCGCCCCTCCCATTATCGCCCTGTTTCAGTTTGGGACAGTCACGCTTGAAATGTCCCGTGTCACCACAGTTATAACACCCCTGCCTCCCCTGAGTCCCCTGAGCAGCAGGAGCAGGAGTAGCCGCAGGAGTCTGAGTTGGGGTGAGTGCCACCTTGCAATCCTTAGCATGGTGCCCCAACTGATGGCACCGATGACAACGAGCTCTATCACAACCCCCAGAATGATGAAAACCACACTTGTTGCACTTGGGATGCTTCCCAACATACCCACTCGTCTCCTGCCCAGAAGAAGACCCAGATGACTCAAACTTCTTTGCCGGCTGAGCTGGCACCACACTCTTCCCCGCACTCTCCCACTTCCTCTTGTTCCCCTTAGGAGCCTTCACAGTAGCACCCTTGGGTGGCAAAACGCCTTCCGCCACCTTCAGGTTAGTCATCCGATGAGCTGATCGGACAACTTCAGCAATAGTGGGAAGATTCCCAGCAGCCACCAACCTAGCAATCTCGGGCACTAGTCCAGACACATAGTGCTCGATCCTCCTGTACTCGGGTGTGTGTAAGTCAGGACACAACACCGCCAGCTCGTTCCTCCTCACAGTATATTCCTCAATCTCCGACCCAACCATCTTGTAACTCCAGACCTCATGCTCCAACTTCTGTATCTCCTCTCTCGGACAGTACTCACCTCTCAAAAGCTGCACAAACTCCGCCCAAGGCATAGCAATAGCCTCTCCCAATCCCACGTTCTGAGTAGTAGCATTCCACCACGACAATGCAGGCCCCTCAAATGTCGCGGTAGCATACTTCACTCGGTCCCCAGCAGGACAGTTACATATAACAAGCACATATTCCACCTTCTCTAGCCATCGGAGCAGTCCCACCGCTCCCTCAGTTCCAGCGAAGTTATGGGGCTGACAGTCCCTAAACTTCTTATAAGAGCACTGAGGTGGGGGTGGATTGGCACCAGCACCTGAAACACGGTACACGAATAAAACACAGACGAAAGGACACGAAACCCAAAAATGAGACAAGGTCGACAGAAATCAACTCACCACCCATGGCATTAATTCCAGCCTGGAAATTAGCCATAGCCATGTTCACTTGCTGCTGGAGCAAGTTGTTCAGTTCAGCTTGGGTCATGTTGATGTTTCCACGACCACCGCCTCCAGCGCGACCACCGCCGCTAGCACGGCCACCACCGCCACCACGACGTCCACCACCGCGAGCACCAGACATGATCTAACAAATCAAGAAATCGGGAGATTCAGATTCACTTCCAGTGTCAACCACTAGAAATTTACAAGGGTTAACCTAGGGACAAATTCAGGACTATACATCCAAACTCGAAGTCCATCGGGATTTTCATGCATTCTAGTTTATTATTTCGTGTGCACCCGAAATGATAAACTGCTCTACATGGTCCTCCAGATGTACCCCTAATCTAGACCCCAGTCACCGAACATTGTCGCCTATGTGGCAATAGGTGCAAGTGTAAGAAGGCATGTGTGTGCTAGAATCAACAAATCAACCACTCCTTCTTCAATCTAGAAGAAGAAGACAAGAGTAGGTAAGAACCCAAATAAAAGCGAATGATGTAACGGAGAAACATGATGATGATGTAAGGACACCCCGACAACGTTAGTACATATCCCACTAATAGACCCAAAGTATGTGACTGTCTAGTGTGTGCGACTCGGCTATAGACCAGACTCTACATGCAGTCCTAGTTCACTATAACCATTGGCTCTGATACCAATCTGTCACACCCTCAAATTACCACTTCATTTACCGTGTTGACCCAGTCATTTACCGCGAGGCGTATGACAAACCAGGATCCAAGTCAACGATCACAATAAACAACTCTATATGAAAAACGTAAACAGACATAACCATTAATTTAACAAGCGGAAGCGTTTCAGTAGCATTTAATCAACTATGCTATCATCTCAAAGTTGTTCAAAATACTTTTATTACAAAACGTGCACTAAGTCTAGACGCCAATGCAGACCCGTGCGCCTAGTTCCGTTCATTGCTACCTTAGCGACCTGAGAAAAACATGCCAAAAAGATGTCAACATATAATGCTGGTGAGTTCACAGGTTTGTTCAAAATGTTACCAAAACGTTACCATGTCCATACTATATCAATGTTACCAAGTACGCTAGCTAGGCGTATGTTCCATTACTACTACGATTGGAAACCATTACTAGACACGTTTAGCAATGTTCAGCATGTTTAAGCAGCCCGTATGTTCAGCATGATACCAATGTACCTGTTCGAGACAATATGCACCCGCCCGGCCCTCCAAGCCGACGAGTGGGGCAGGTCACGCCCAATAGATCTATCCACATTTCCCCCGTTGTGCAACCCCGCACATTCATGGTTTCCCCCGGGACTTTCCAAAAGATCGTATAGCAATATAAAGTTAAAACCATAGTATGACATATGTTACAAAAACCGTTTAGCGCATGTTTTCTCCCCCAAAAGTTAAAGCAGTAAAAGTGGGGCCGTGAACTCACCTTAAGTAGCGTTCTTCAAATATAAGTAAAGATGTTTAGCCCTTGATAATCCCTCTACCGGAGATCTATCAAAATGTTCACATAAGTGTTCCGACTAATAACCATAAGGTTATCTAGTCCCTGATTGTCCAGATCGTAACCAAGTATGTTTTAAAACGTGTTTAAATGTTTAACCGACACACTAGACCGACCCGACATCCCGTTGGTGACCCATTACCCTAACTAATCAAGTACACATAGATTACACACAAGGTTCAAGCATAAAACACTTAGTTTGTATCAAAAATCTCATTTCTGCATCAGAACGGTCGAACCAGTCAGTTTTAAGTCTCCTTCGCACCTTTTTGTCTCCTTCGCCCGTTTTACATCTCGTTCGACCGTTTGATGCTTCCTTCGCCCGTTTTATCACATTCGTCCAATATAAACCCAGGTTCGACCCTGGATCCCTCCTTCGCACCATCGACTGGTCGAAGGAGGCCAGGTTCGCCCCTGTTGTATAATTTTTCCTAAAAACGCTTCAAACACATTCAAAACGACCCGAAACATCATCAAACACAGCAGTAAAGCATGGATAACTTATCCCTACAAAACCCCACCGATTTCCCCCGATAATACGTCCGTTTCAGCCCTTTCCCAAAATGGTAAAAATTATGGAAACATCACTTTCATGCATGAATAATTTACCCAATTTGGAAACTTTTGAAATCGATTCATGTTTAGCTTAAAATACTCAGTTTGTCGATTATCCGATATTTCTTATTCATTCTATTGATCATAAATATTCATACATCAAGTATTAATGCAATAAAAACCCCAAATATCAATATATCCAATCCTAACCCTAGACAACAATATTCCAACATCAATAACAATCCTATATCATGTTTCTATCATAGATATAGCAGCAAATCATTGAACAATACATAACACCACATAATACACAATCTACATATGTTATTCATCATGAAAACCTATGTTAAATGATCATGTTTTGATTTATAAAGATGTTTAAAAGGTTTTTAATCATGGGAATACCCTTAGAACAGATCCGGACAATTAGGGTTAGATGAAAACGAATTAAAATGCTTTTAAAAAGGTTTAGGATTATGAACACACCTTGGATTCTTGTTTAGATGTTGTAGATGGGTTAGATTATGAAAAAGAAGAGCAAAAACTCCTTCCTTAGTGTTTAAGATCGTTTGAGAGCGTTTTGGGACGGTTAGGGTTTGTGAAATGATGAAAAATGACAAAGGTTGGTATTTATACTAATCTTCCTTCGCACCAATTCATTGGCCGAATGTGGTCTCCTTCGCCCCATTCATAGGGTCGAATGAGCCCTGTTTGGTCGAAGCGAATTCCTCAAATTCCACTTCCCTGGTTCGCCCACTTACATGGGTCGAACCAGACACTTTTCTACTCCTTCGACCACTCGAAGTGGTCGAACCAGAACCCCTTTTTAACTAGTTTTCCAGTTTGTCGTGTCTAACGCATTCTAACACATCTTAACGCATAAGCATGCATCGTTAGTCTATATTTAACACATTTAAGCACAGATAATCATTTACACATCATTTAAACACATCTATGTATATAATCCACCACACGACTCATAATCTACACATATACTTAATTAGTTCATGTAATGTCACCAACAACGGAACCCGGTACTAGTGTATTACCAAAACGACTCCCAATGATCCTCCAGATCATTGTACCCTGGACAATCCTAACTTGACCCGACTCAACTAACCCAGTTAAGTTTGTTTATAAACGTTTCTCGCTAAGGTAGACTTAGATGTTACCAATATGTTTAAGCCGAACATGCCGGGTGTCACAGCATCACCGAACAACACACCATACTCCTCTCCTTCTCTACTGAACCGAACCCCCAACCCGGTAACCACCCTAATTGTTCTTCTGTTTCTGATAACGAGCAGCGAACCACATCAAACTCAACCTATTACAACCCGTTAAACCATCTTGTTCGTCTCTCTATTCCTGATAATCGAACCGGACAGTCACCGGTTATGGTGACTGTCACCGATGAAACAACCCTCTGTTCTGCTGAATCCCGATAACCCACCTCGTTCCTTCCTTAGTTCTTGATTGGAGGAAGCAAACAGTCACCGGTTATGGTGACTGTTGTCGTGAATTCAGTTAACCATTAAACCCACAGCCATATAATCGATCGGGTTTTCCCGTATGAAGTGATTATGGTTTAGTTATCCTCTGACTAGTGATACTGACCGATATGTCTTGTGTGTTTACAACCAGGAATTTGGGGCCAAAGATAAGGTTGATATTGTTAAGGGACCGATTGGAGATCCGGTGAACTTCCGGTCAATCCCCGACTGTGTTCCGGCGAGTCTCCGGTTACTAATCCGAGCATCCTTGCCCCATATACATAAGTTGTATATTAATGGTATGAAAGATACAATTATCAATTGATTATTAGTCATATAATCTTATGATTATTAACATATCTTTGTGATTATTGTATGAGGTACCAATAAAGCTTTGGAGAGCTTGAACCGATACCGAGTTAACTCAGTGACTCGGTCAGCACCCGGTCCAATAACTAGACGAGGATGTCAGTGTCGTGTCAATAATAAACCCCGAGTTTAGGACTATCTAATATATACCGAATTCTATATGTATAAATTGTATATATGATATATATCCTAAGTATTACAATCTAACAAGTCCCACGCGTAAAACGTATCCATATATATATATATATATATATATATATGACATATAATTGTAATAAGAAGATTAGCTAGAGATTATAAGCAAACCTGTGAGTATCGTGAACTCCCCACTTTTACTGTTTTATTAAGTGTTTTCGGGGGAATAGATGTCATTTATTAAACCTAGAAATGCTTTACATAATAAAAGATTATCAATAGAAATAACAGAAGTATAATAGAAAAGGGGACATAGAAACGACAAGGACAGTACTGGACGGTATCCGCCATTTCCTTTCTTGTACCGACTAGAGGGCAAGAACCAGTCTTACCCAAGTAGAGGGTAGGAATGTCCAAGTAGAGGACCAAAACCATTCTTGTCCAAGTAGAGGACAGGAACAGGTATTTTACCACAATCAGAGTGGTACCATCGATAGGAATGGCACGAAATATAATCGATATGATAGAATGGATTTATAAGAGAATTGATATATGATAGAGTGGTATAATAGAAATATATTTTCCCCTTCAGAATTATAACTGTAAAGCATGTTTATAAAAGAAAGTTTATAAAAAGAATTATCAATAAACGAACTGGCCATTCACTTTATAAAATACACGACCTCACCAACATTATGTTGACAGAAACTATTTTTGACATGTGTTCAGGTAACCCAACAGATATGATGACGTGGATCCTGGAAGAATAAACACTGTTATGATCCGAATCCGCTACGTAGCTCCGATAACCCGATTCGACGACCCGGCTCCGATAGCTAGGGTCGTTACAGGTGGTATCAAAGCGGCGCTTAATAACAGTTTTGAAGTCTTTATTAATTCAGGATCTACCAGAATATTTTCTAAAAAGAAATTTTGCTTTGAAAAATAATTAGGATATCAGAAATATTAAAGAAAATATCCGACGATTAAATTTTTGGGTACCTAAATGCCAAACCATTATAAAGTTGGTGAGAACCATAACAATATACTAGAAATTAAAACGAATCCACTACAGGATAGTACTAGAATGATTGTGTGGGGTAAATTGACAATTCTGTACACAATTGTGAATTTATATGCACATTTAATTTCTGAGAAATCTTACAGGATATTAAGGCTATAAGAAATAAGAAATAATACAGAAACAGAAACCAGGATATTAAAAAGAAATCAGAAAATGAATCCAGATATAAAACCGAAAATTATAGAAGTTTATATATAAATAGATATAAAATTTACAAAATAATTCTTTGATAATTTAATCGACTTGTACGAGAGTTTTGAAATCGTATTTCACTCTCTAGAAAAACTCGTCGATTTATAATCATTCGTCGTATTTTCCAGAAATTTCGTATAAATTATCGAACCATTCCAGTCTCAGTAATTATTTAGAACATTAATTTTACGGTTATCCCAGTATTTATAAATAGAATACAAATATTATGCTCCAGCTTGAACATTCCTATGATCAAGTTTCCAAGAATATATGTTTACTCCGTAAATTTCGAAATTTTTATAAAATCCGATATGCTAGAGACATATAAATATTACGTTTTTAAAGAATTTCCTTCGATTATTTAATCAGAAATCGGGCAGATTCCTCAATAACTTAAGTTGTTTTAAATCTTTTTGGTATAACTCTTTAGTTTATTGAATTAATTTTTAGTCATTACTATTTTTATAATAAAACAGTATTTCCATTTTTAGTAAAAATATATATACCCCCGCTGTTAAATAAAACGATTTATTTAATTTATAAGACTGCGAAAAATCCGTCAATACCATAATTTTCTTTTTTTTTATCAAATCTATTATTGATACTCCTTATATTATTAAAATATCCCCAGAATCTGTTTTAAGTTGATTATTACGTTTTCAGAAAATTCAGTATAATTCGTTTAACATTAAAAATTTGACCACAATATTTTGAGAAATTTATTTTATAAATCTATAATAAGAATTCTGTTTATTAAAAATTTAAGAATTCAGACACTATGAAAAATTTCTACCGCAACTCTTTTAAATAGTTATTATTTTTAAAAAATAAATATCATTACGAAACTCGAACCAGTATTGTTATTATAAATCCCCCCTAAAAGTTTTATTTCAAAATATAAAAGAAACACGACCATATTGTTTTAGTGAAACATATCTCATATCGCATTTAATGGTATTTTCATAGAGATTTATTAATCGAATCCGTATTCGTATATATATCAAGAGTCTTTTCAGTATAATTATTCGATTGTATAATTCCTCGATATTATTCAGATATAAACGATAAAATATTATATATATTCCGTTTTATAATCTAAACCCATCTTTGTACTTATATAAAAATCTTAGTTATATGTCCTCCTCGATCCTTTCCAGTATTAAATAATATTTTGGACAAAAATATTATTCTCGAAATTCGTGACAGAAATACTTTGGAATCTGTCGGACGAAATCGAATTCTTACTTACTCGATTATGCGACAATATAAGTACCGTCTTAATCCTATGACTCGAACAAGTCAGAAAGATTAAAAAGATTGGATGGTTATATTGAACATCTTTTGACGCGATCAAATTCTTGAACGATTGACAGTCTATTTCGTTAGACTCATATCAACATGTTTCCTTCCAGAATATATAATTTCGAATCTAAGAGAAAATAAAGAAAATAATATCAGAATAATGTGTAAAGGACACATAACTATTGTGATTAAAATAAACAAATACTGGAATGTTAGGTGAGGTGGAATAGTAATTATGGTTGCAAACATAATTATGAAAGCCACAGGCACAGGAACATTCGAGTAGGAATTTATCGAGATCATAATATGTTTGGGTCACAAACATATTAAAAAAGAATTATAAGAAATAATAAGAAGAAGAAATATAAATCCGAGTTATCAGCGTATCATATATGGAGAATACGACCATATCATTGGCAATATAGTTGAAATTTCCTTTGTGAAATACGACTAAGAATATGTTTGCAGAATAAAAACCATCGATTGGTTAAATTCTATGAATCAAAGAAATCAGTTTATTGATTTTGATTGCCAACCAAAGAGGGTGCATGTCCCTTGTGCAATCTCCGGGGCAAATGATATCCGGACCCTTACAGAAGGTATATCCGGACATTTGCCACTAAGTCACAGGATTCTTTGTAAGGATATATGACACTATAAAAGAATCTTCGCAGTCACTTATGTATAAAAACTCGTGCGAGTTATAATACAATCAAATTGGTAAAACGGTCAAGTGTTACCAAGTTGAAATTCATGAATAAGAAGTGGTGAAAGATTTGTTAAATCCTTAAAATATAACAGACATAAATTTATATGGATTCAGAAACCGGAAATGGTAGAATCCAACGAATTATCAAAAGAAAATAACTTATATCAATAAATGATTATATACCAATTGGAATCGCGTAGAGATTCGCAAGGTATAATCGAAATGAAAATGAAAAATGAATAGAATTATGCTCATTTTTCCAGTGAAACACTCCGGCCAAGGAATGACGAATTTCCTGTCCCGAATTAAAGGTTCGTGAGAAATAATTTAAGAAATCACTGTTCTGGCAAGAACTATCTACACGAATATCCAGATGAAATAAGCTTTGCTTATAATAAATTGGATTAAGAAGATATGATATATTGCCTATATACTTAAGTTTATCAGGAAGGTTTTTGGATACTGAAAATATATAATTTGATCGAATATATATATAAGAAAGAATTATTCCAAGCAATATATATATTATAGAAGTGATGAATTTATAGTGTCTGCTATAAACGATTATCAGTATTCGCTTGGATATAAAAGAATATAAATCGACAAATAAAAAGAATTATAATTTGAAAAGACATTCGATATGTCTGAATAATAATAAGGCATTGGAAATGCCAGATATCACGAGAAGGCAAACGAAATGCCAAATAATATCTGAAGGCATCCGATATGCCAAAAAAAATTAATAAAAATCTATATTAATAGAAATTACCCGATAAGAATATAAGTCGTAAGAAGAACGACTAGAATTTTATAAAGAATATTTTATGAGAGGTAATTATAGAATATTTTTATCGAGAGTGTCAAGGAATCCCAAAATAGAATTAAGAAAGAATTTTATAGAAATAGTTAATGCAATAAGTATTTGGAATCCCGAATGATAATCATGATTTTGAGAAAGAATAGATGACGCATTATCCTAAGAATCTTAAGTCAAAGAAAGGTTAGTGATAAATAATGCGGTCAATCATCAATGAAATAGTCAGTAAGATTATTATTAATGATTTAAGAGAAATCTCAATGACCAAATTCGGTAGGTCAGGATAATGAAAAGGAATTGTTGAAACCGTGTAATTCAACAAGTTCGATTAGTCTTTTCCGGTACCTTTAGACTCCGGATAAGATACGTCTAATGATCTGAGAAACCTCCTAAGTATATCCACGAATAGAGATAACCCAGAGATCAACCATATTACACCGATATAGACAGAACTTAAAGGATAGAATTTATAGGAAATAATATTCCTACTCTTTAAAAATCGGAATTACAATGATGATAAATTCTAAAGTTCGAATAAAAGAGGTAGTAGCTCGGATCCCATTCAAGTCATGATAATGAAGGGACTTCCGTATCTATCTCCTAAGAACTATATAGAATCCATCATTGTAATTGAATCCGAATATTAAACGAGGGGAATATTGTATCGATTTGAGACTCTAGAAAAGTTTGCTGGAAGTTTGTAAATCTTTCAGAAGAAAAACGATTAGAATCTCAAAGCATGTATATAGAAGTAATATTCAGTCTACTTCTCATTCTAATGAGGAAAAGATAAAAAGAATATTAATATTCTATAGAAAATATCAATCTATACTAAGAGCCTTTAATAGTCATACCAGAAAAATACAGATAATCCATGTACCTGAATTAATATGACTATAGCAAGAAAGGTTAAAACGAGATTAGTAGAATGATCAAGATGTATCATTACAGATTGATATCTCTAACTTGTTGATGTAGCGTAAAATACATCTATTTCCAGTGTAAAGTTTGTACAATTTTCGAGTCGTTTATATAATATTTTTATTAGTTTTAGGCTTGTACCGGTCTATTTTATTTTGTATAGGTTTTTATAGTTTTTAATTAGTTTTAGTTATTTTTAATACTTAATTATTTATTTTATATTTTGGTAGGTGTTCGTATGGACGTTGGAGCGTTAACGAGCAACTTTGGTCAAGCCAAGAACACCCGAGTCAGAAGCACGGAGTTATACTACTATAAATAATAATAATAATAATAATAATAATAATAATAATAATAATAATAATAATATAATATAATAAAAGACAATTGTGACTTTGGAATGTCACGTTGGTGGAAGGCCCAATGCCCAAGAAGTAGGGTGTTTTCTTTTTTATGAAGGATAATTATAACTGGATTGAAGGCGGCGCAGGGATTCAGAGGGAAAGCGGCGCACTAGGGTGGAGGAAATTAATTCTAGGAGCAGTAACGAATTGGAGAAGACTATTATTATTGAAAGGAGGAGCATATTTCAAGAGGTGGAGATCAAGGGTGGAGGCATAGGTGCCAGCACGGGTCGGTTCTAATTCAATATTTATTATTTATTTATTCTAACTCGTTGTGAACGCCATGAATATGTTTAGTTTTATTTGTTTTGATTTTATCATGCCTTTTATTGGCTAGACCTTTTTGCTACCTAGGTTAAAGATGATTGCATATGTTTGATTTATTTTCTTTTGGTTTTGGAACTTTTTGGTTGTGGGTAAATTTTAAAGTAAAGAATTCTTTATTTTCTGGTTTGATGTGTATGCGTATTTAGTTTTATTTAATTAATTTTTATAAACTCCACTTGCGTTTTTGTGAATGTCTTTCATGTATGAATGCGGGTTAGGTTGCGGACTGAGTGTTAGCGACTAGTTTATGGTTAATTCTGCAGGTTATCCATAGGAGTTGTAATTGTTAGTTAGATAATTCTAAGTGTTCTACCAATTCTCAATAGCTGTGAGGTGCGAGATTGTTGGTCTGTCTAGGGTGTTAAATTGCTAGTTCTAGAGGCTTTGTGAGAAGATCTTCCGAGTTTCCCTAACATTCCTTGTAGGCCAAGTCTTATCAGAAATATTGTAGTTACCCCTTGCACTTTAGGGTGTACTGTGACTTTCGCGCTGTGAGGTAGACTGTCTAGCGGGTACTTTAAGATTCGAGTAGGTAAGCCTGTGAGGGTAACCTCTCAACCGGTGGTTTAACAGCACAACAATATTCTAGGGTTTCCCCTTGAGAAGGGTCGAGGGTGTCTAGTTTATTCTTGATGTTTAGTATTTTAAGATCCCGGTTCCACACCAGTTCCATAGCTATTAGAAGCTTTATCATTCATGTGTAGGATTCTAGCCTAGGTAGTTCCTTCCCATCACCTGATTTTAGTTCCAATTCCCAGTTCGTGTCCTCAATTATTTAAGTTTTATTTATTTATTTGCAATTAGTTTGTTAGAAAACCCCCCCTTAAGCAACAAAACAATTTAAGTCAGTTTGTAGATAAGTTATCGAGTCTAGTTTACGTTTTCATGTAGAGTCTCGTGGGTTCGATACTCGGACTTACTTTAGCTGTACTGCACTGACCGGTACACTTGCCGGTTGTGTGGTTTAGGTTTAGAGAGTCTTAGGTTATAAATTTAAAACTTAGAGTGTCTAGTTTAGGTTAATTTAGTTAGTTTTTACTAAACCACTTTGAGCACATCAAGTTTTTGGCGCCGTTGCCGGGGACTCTTGGCGATTGCGTTTACTAGCTTTGATTACACTTATCTGCCATATTTGTGCTACTTGTGTTTTGTTTTGAGTCTGTCTTTTTTGTAAAATGAGTCGTAGGAGTCTAATTTTATGTGTCTTTTGTTTCTTTTGAGTCTGTAAATATGTTTGAAATTTGTGGAGGACCCTATTTTACCGTTAGATTTCCACAAAATGCGGGGTCCTCTGCACATTATTGTGCTAATTCCTTTGTGCAGCCGCAGCCATACTATTCACAGGGGTGTCCTACATATTATTATGATGACTCGTATCAGCAGCCACATTTTAATCAGTATCCTGATCAATTTTCTGGAAGCAATTCTTGTGAGAATAGTGGTAATGATTGGAGTAAAATAGAGAGTCTGTTGACATTATTAGTTGCTAAAGATGAAAATACTCAGAAAATGTTAGCAGAGCACGACACCATCCTGAAAAACCGACAGGCTGCTCTTTTAGATCTTCAACGAATAGTAGAAGACATTGCTAGAAGGTTAAAAGAAGAAGAAGAAATAGAAAAGGTTCAGCAAGAGCAGCTGCCGAAAGTCGGTTATACATATGATAAGGAGGGCAACTACCTTGGGTACATGAATGCTCGAGGGGAGTTATTTCCAACGTTCCCAGAAGAAGGGAAAGAGCCAATCATGGAATACGCAGATGAGTCAGATGAAGAGATCATCCCAATCACGGAGACGAAAATGGACGTTGAAGTCCCACCTTCGGTGCCACAGGTTACTATATATGATTTTGGGAGTGACTCTGATGAAGAGGACGACGAAGAAGAATGGGCGGCGTATCAGAGGTCGTTAGTGAAAAGAGAAGGGATTGCAGAAGAAGTGGAATTGGGGGACTCCATAGGTATGATGTTTGGTGCAGATGAAGACAGTGAGGATAGTGAGGAGTCGTTATCTGAGGAGGATGAATTTTTAGATTTGGATATAGATGGTTTACCTGCTTATGAAGAAGTTGGGGAGTCTGATCCCGATGGGGATATAGCATACCTAGATGCCCTACTTGAAGGTGAACCGATCGACATGACTGAACCTGCACCAGATGAGAGAACTAAGTGTGGGGATCATCCCATGGAAATGGTGGTAGAAGAAGCGCACCATAGCTGGCCCGTGGCAATAGATGGAATTTCAAAATCAACAGAACCACGGGAGAGGGCAAAGAAGAGAAAAAGAAAAGATCGGAACCGGAAGAGGACCAAAGACTGGTATGAGTTGGAGAAGAAGAAGCCAGTGAAAGTCAAACACGATCAGTCTTCTTGCTATATGCCACGTATCCGGTTAATTCCAGGCAAGTTCAAATTTTGGTGGTTTGACCCGTTAAGCATGGTTAAATTATTTTTCAATTCCACAAATAAATTTTTAATTGTTAATAAGAACCGGGTGGAATTAAACGGTTTAGATCGGGTCCAGATAAAAGAGAAGCCCCCTGATTAAGTTTAAGTGTAGGGATGCTCTGTAGAGTTTGTAAATATATATTTATACTTAATTAGTTTTTTCTAGCTTTTCATTTTTTTTGTGGTCCGTCCTTCGGTCGTGGTTCATAGGTTTTTTATCTTTCTATTTTATCTTTGTTTTTGTGTCTTGAGTCTGTTTGCGTGTTTGCTTGGGTAAAGGAAATTTCACATGAGCGGATCCCATGTATTGTCTTTATATATATATTTTTTTTGAGTGGGAGGTTTGGTAAAGGTTTGGGTGATAAGAGTATTTTTCTTTAAAAAAAAAATTAATTAACTTTCTGTGAAAAAAGACTTTTCACGTAACGTGAGGAGTCTGGGCTGACCTGTTCGCCTCATGCGACCAGCTATTACCCCGGAAAGTTATATTTTTTTTCGCTTGCAACGCGTGTTGCGATCACCAGTGTCCTTCACGTTGAGCGAGAACCGGATTTTTTTTCTTTCTACCCATTTGGTTCTACCACCATTCACCGCCATTTTGCCAAGCAGGTACGTCTTCTTGTTTGTTGTTATATTATGAGTGTAGTTAGTTGTTTGAGTCTTTTTATTTTTGTATGGTTCGGTATTATGCTCGGGTTTTGTTTGTTTCATTTTGTGCAGGTTTGGATTGCACCGCCCGTACTCAATCTCCATTCGGGTGATTCCGAAGCTGTTATCATTTATCAAGGCAAACCCGAGAGTTTATCATTGTGTCAGAGCCGATCGCGACCAAAATGCTATACGATCGAGCTGGATTGGACTAAAGTTTTTGGAGCTTACGCGTTATTTAACCAGCTAAGTCCTTTCCAATTTGCCCTTGTTTTTTTTTATTTATGTTTATAATTTTTGTATTCGGAATTTATTTTGTTTTGAGTCGTTTTCTATTCCTACATTGAGGGCAATGTAGAGTTTAAGTGTGGGGATGAGAAACTGTCGTTTGGTTTGTATATAGAGTCGTTTTGAGTCAAAAAAAAAATGAAAAAAAAAAAAGTCCCTGATTTTGAAGTTTGCATTATATAAAATATGGAAAATGATAGGTAAAGTTAGGTGTCCGGTTTTCAAATAGTATGTATAATAAGAGATTAAAATTGATTGAAAACGTGTCTGATTTGGGATATGTGGGTAGGCTCGGCCGGTAGAAAGGTTTCCTTTGAAAAGTAATAAATTAATTATGTTAGGCTATTTTGTGGGTTCTCATCTAGGAGAAACGGGAAGACCGAAACCGCCAAAAATAGTATAAGAAGCACCGTTATAAGTAGAAATCCGTTAGAATTTCTAATCACTTAAAAAAAATAGAAATCAAAGCAAAAATGCTGAAGCTTAAGGTGCCTGGCCACTGGGATAGCGACTTGGATTGGTCACACCCTCTGAGTTAAGTATGCTGAGATGAAAAAAAAAAAAAATGCTGAAGCTTAAGGTGCATGGCCACTGGGATAGCGACTTGGATTGGTCACACCCTCTGAGTTAAGTATGCTGAAAAAAAAAATAAGTGATTTTAAATTCTCTTGGTTTTTTATATAAGACGGTTGGGAAATGGTCAATTGGTCGTTCTTTTAGCTTCATAAACTTGAGGCGGGATTAGGAGGAACTGTGGCTTCCTTCGAGTGAGACCCTAGATAGACTAATCAACATGAACTTAACATAAATATAAAGGGGCTTGGAAACCAGTGTGGGTTTAAGAGGATCAATATACCTGCAATCGCAATCAACACGTTAGTAGATTATTAATTAAGTAACCTATGTTTTGAAACTGGATGTAAACCTAATTGTGATTCCATAGCATAATTCTTTTTCAGGGACGAAAAAGAGATAAGTGTGGGGATATTTGATGTAGCGTAAAATACATCTATTTCCAGTGTAAAGTTTGTACAATTTTCGAGTCGTTTATATAATATTTTTATTAGTTTTAGGCTTGTACCGGTCTATTTTATTTTGTATAGGTTTTTATAGTTTTTAATTAGTTTTAGTTATTTTTAATACTTAATTACTTATTTTATATTTTGGTAGGTGTTCGTATGGACGTTGGAGCGTTAACGAGCAACTTTGGTCAAGCCAAGAACACCCGAGTCAGAAGCACGGAGTTATACTACTATAAATAATAATAATAATAATAATAATAATAATAATAATAATAATAATAATAATAATAATAATAATAATAATAATATAATAAAACACAATTGTGACTTTGGAATGTCACGTTGGTGGAAGGCCCAATGCCCAAGAAGTAGGGTGTTTTCTTTTTTATGAAGGATAATTATAACTGAATTGAAGGCGGCGCAGGGATTCAGAGGGAAAGCGGCGCACTAGGGTGGAGGAAATTAATTCTAGGAGCAGTAACGAATTGGAGAAGACTATTATTATTGAAAGGAGGAGCATATTTCAAGAGGTGGAGATCAAGGGTGGAGGCATAGGTGCCAGCACGGGTCGGTTCTAATTCAATATTTATTATTTATTTATTCTAACTCGTTGTGAACGCCATGAATATGTTTAGTTTTATTTGTTTTGATTTTATCATGCCTTTTATTGGCTAGACCTTTTCGCTACCTAGGTTAAAGATGATTGCATATGTTTGATTTATTTTCTTTTGGTTTTGGAACTTTTTGGTTGTGGGTAAATTTTAAAGTAAAGAATTCTTTATTTTCTGGTTTGATGTGTATGCGTATTTAGTTTTATTTAATTAATTTTTATAAACTCCACTTGCGTTTTTGTGAATGTCTTTCATGTATGAATGCGGGTTAGGTTGCGGACTGAGTGTTAGCGACTAGTTTATGGTTAATTCTGCAGGTTATCCATAGGAGTTGTAATTGTTAGTTAGATAATTCTAAGTGTTCTACCAATTCTCAATAGCTGTGAGGTGCGAGATTGTTGGTCTGTCTAGGGTGTTAAATTGCTAGTTCTAGAGGCTTTGTGAGAAGATCTTCCTAGTTTCCCTAGCATTCCTTGTAGGCCAAGTCTTATCAGAAATATTGTAGTTACCCCTTGCACTTTAGGGTGTACTGTGACTTTCGCGCTGTGAGGTAGACTGTCTAGCGGGTACTTTAAGATTCGAGTAGGTAAGCCTGTGAGGGTAACCTCTCAACCGGTGGTTTAACAGCACAACAATATTCTAGGATTTCCCCTTGAGAAGGGTCGAGGGTGTCTAGTTTATTCTTGATGTTTAGTATTTTAAGATCCCGGTTCCACACCAGTTCCATAGCTATTAGAAGCTTTATCATTCATGTGTAGGATTCTAGCCTAGGTAGTGCCTTCCCATCACCTGATTTTAGTTCCAATTCCCAGTTCGTGTCCTCAATTATTTAAGTTTTATTTATTTATTTGCAATTAGTTTGTTAGAAAACCCCCCCTTAAGCAACAAAACAATTTAAGTCAGTTTGTAGATAAGTTATCGAGTCTAGTTTACGTTTTCAAGTAGAGTCTCGTGGGTTCGATACTCGGACTTACTTTAGCTGTACTGCACTGACCGGTACACTTGCCGGTTGTGTGGTTTAGGTTTAGAGAGTCTTAGGTTATAAATTTAAAACTTAGAGTGTCTAGTTTAGGTTAATTTAGTTAGTTTTTACTAAACCACTTTGAGCACATCACTTGTGTAATCTCAGATTTGATATAAAATCGAGTTCTTCGCAAACCACGAAAACTGATTATGTCTCGTTGACAAGTATCCTGGTTTAAATGGTAACATCCTTATAGATTAAGGGTATAAGGGACAAGATCACTTAAATTTCGGGGACGAAATTTCCTAAGGGGGGGAGATTGTAACACCCCGAGGTGTTACGGGTCTCTTAAACGGGTCGGGTCGTACCCGACCACCCGATTATTTACTATTTTATTATAAAGTATTCAAGTTCGAATCTCGCAGTCAACCGTCTCACTCGATTGATTAATTCAACACCAAACGCTCCATGTTTAGTTGTTAATCTGCTGCCAAACACCCTCCTTATTATCCTTAAACTCGCATCCAAACACCCTTATTTCCAGCTGCTATCCCTATTGCCAAACACCCTTCAATTGATTGACCTATAAAAGGCCCCTTCTCCTCCATTCTCTCATTTCTCTCTCTGCACAAAACTAGAATACAACACACACTTGTGTGTGTGCCGAGAACATTCAGACAAGGTCACCAGACCGGTGACCGGAACCGGCGCCGCCGCCGTTCTCCTCTTTTTCTCCGGTAAACCGAACAACACACGATACTCCTCTCCTTCTCTGCTGAACCGAACCCCCAACCCGGTAACCACCCTAATTGTTCTTCTGTTTCTGATAACGAGCAGCGAACCACATCAAAATCAACCTATTACAACCCATTAAACCATCTTGCTCGTCTCTCTATTCCTGATAATCGAACCGGACAGTTACCGGTTATGGTGACTGTTACCGATGAAACAACCCTCTGTTCTGCTGAATCCCGATAACCCACCTCGTTCCTTCCTTAGTTCTTGATTGGAGGAAGCAAACAGTCACCGATTATGGTGACTGTTGTCGTTAATTCAGTTAACCATTAAACCCACAGCCATATAATCGATCGGGTTTTCCCGTATGAAGTGATTATGGTTTAGTTATCCTCTGACTAGTGATACTGACCGATATGTCTTGTGTGTTTATAACCAGGAATTTGGGGCCAAAGATAAGGTTGATATTGTTAAGGGACCGATTGGAGATCCGGTGAACTTCCGGTCAATCCCCGACTGTGTTCCGGCGAGTCTCCGGTTACTAATCCGAGCATCCTTGCCCCATATACATAAGTTGTATATTAATGGTATGAAAGATACAATTATTAATTGATTATTAGTCATATAATCTTATGATTATTAACATATCTTTGTGATTATTGTATGAGGTACCAATAAAGCTTTGGAGAGCTTGAACCGATACCGAGTCAACTCAGTGACTCGGTCAGCACCCGGTCCAATAACTAGACGAGGATTATTAGAATTATACGAATATATATATAATACGATTAACGTACGGACTTGATAATAATAATAAGAGAATAATAATTATATATAAAATATATATATTTATATATAAGATTCGATATATAAAACGATATACTAGACTCGGGTTAATAATAATATGCTCCGCCGAGCCATCATCCGGGTAAGTTCGTGTCTAGAGTTCTTTAGGTTCGTGTGCCAAGCTGTAATGGCCAGTTTTATTTATTTTGTATGCCAAGCTGTAATGGCCAGCTAGATTTAGGATGTCCGTGTCGTGTCAATAATAAACCCCGAGTTTAGGACTATCTAATATATACCGAATTCTATATGTATAAATTGTATATATGATATATATCCTAAGTATTACAATCTAACAAGTCCCACGCGTAAAACGTATCCATATATATATATATATATATGACATATAATTGTAATAAGAAGATTAGCTAGAGATTATAAGCAAACCTGTGAGTATCGTGAACTCCCCACTTTTACTGTTTTATTAAGTGTTTTCGGGGGAATAGATGTCATTTATTAAACCTAGAAATGCTTTACATAATAAAAGATTATCAATAGAAATAACAGAAGTATAATAGAAAAGGGGACATAGAAACGACAAGGACAGTACTGGACGGTATCCGCCATTTCCTTTCTTGTACCGACTAGAGGGCAAGAACCAGTCTTACCCAAGTAGAGGGTAGGAATGTCCAAGTAGAGGACCAAAACCATTCTTGTCCAAGTAGAGGACAGGAACAGGTATTTTACCACAATCAGAGTGGTACCATCGATAGGAATGGCACAAAATATAATCGATATGATAGAATGGATTTATAAGAGAATTGATATATGATAGAGTGGTATAATAGAAATATATTTTCCCCTTCAGAATTATAACTGTAAAGCATGTTTATAAAAGAAAGTTTATAAAAAGAATTATCAATAAACGAACTGGCCATTCACTTTATAAAATACACGACCTCACCAACTTTATGTTGACAGAAACTATTTTTGACATGTGTTCAGGTAACCCAACAGATATGATGACGTGGATTCTGGAAGAATAAAGACTGTTATGATCCGAAACTATAATTTGCTTTGCTAGTTTTGGCAGTTTCAGTAGCAGCAGAGGTTTGAACATTTGGTTGTTGTTGTTGTTGTTGTTGTTGTTGTTGTGGTGCTGTGTGAGTAGACCCTGGTTTGTTGGCAGACTTTGATTTTCCCTTTTGTGAGGGTGGACAACCAAAGGGATCTAGCTTTGGCAATCTATCTCTGCCACTCTCCCCCTTTTTGGCATCATCAGCAGTGAAGTCATCATCATCTTCATCTCTGAGAATTGTGGTAGGGGCAGAGCCAGTGGTCTTCAGCAAATGATCTTTGATGGCTTTAATGTCAGCTTGAGTGTCTTTGTACCTAGCATCCACCATGGTTCGGATCTCAACCATATAAGTTTCATGAGTCTGATCTGCTAGTTTTCTGTGAGCTATGATGATGGGGGAAACAGACTTCCATAGCTCACTAGCAATATCTTCAGTGGATGGTTGACTCTTGGTAAGAGTAGCCAATGATCCCAATAATGTCTTGATATCTGATTTGATATCAGCAACAATGGTTTCAATGGAATGTACTCTAGCCGTCAATTCTTGGTATTTTAACCCATCACCTAAGTTAATAGGATCATCTGAATTCCTACCAGTGGTAGTTGTAACTGGTTCAGTCCTAGGAGGTGAGTCCAAAGGATGAGAACCATATGCCCCTTTTTCTTGGTTCTGGGGACTTCTAACTGATTTTGGGGACAATATAGTGGCCTCATCAGTTGTTGCCTTCAAGGAAGTCTTAGCTATGTAACCACTGTCCTGTTGTGAGACAATGGTCTCTACATCAGTAGTGGCTGCTTCACTTGAAAACTCACCTAGAGTTTCATTGAACTCTAGGGGTGTAACCTCCTCTTTAGCTTGTGGGATGGCTGATTGATTTTCCTCAGTCCCAGTCACTTGTGGAGGTATACTCTCATTGATGGGTGAAGAAGAGGAACTGGGATTTTCCTGAGTTTTATCAATAACCTCAAACAGAGGTTGCATGGTTTGAGGGACATGTTTTGGTGAAGGTGGAGGAGTGAAAAGAGAATTAGCCCTGGGAGAGGGGCTTGTGAACATATGGCCAAGTGACTCATATGTATCATGATGTGTTTCCCTTTGGCTTACAACATGATCCTTTTGTGAGGATTCATGAGAAGTTTGGTCAGGTTGAGATATATCCAACTGTTGTGAGGAAGTAACAACAGTGGTTTCTTGTTGCTTTTGGGTTGCAACAGGGTTTTCCTCTGGTATCTCATCTTCCAGAAGTCCCCTTTTTGGTTTAGTGGTGGTTTTTGTGGATGGACGTTTTCTTTTGGAGGTGGCTGGTGTGGGTTTCACAGCACTGGATGTAGTGCCATGATCACCAGGAGCAGTGGGCTCAACAATAGAGGTTTCGACAACAGTTGTTGTCTTAGCCCTCTTTGTTTGTGTTTTTGAAACTTTAGACACTTTTAATACTTTTTCTTGGGTAGTTGAACCCAGCATTCTTGTGAAAGTTTCATCAGTTAGACTCTTCATTTGAACAGACTCACCCTTTTTAAAATCTTTTTTTGGTAAAACCTTTTGAAGGATTACACTCAAAATTCTAAGGTAAATCAAAAAAGCATTATTAGACCCAGACTTTATGGCTTTCACATTTGATACTAAGTCCATAAACAGTCCCTAGGATAAATTGAAGTCTGAGTCTGACAACATAGCATAACCTAAGTACTGAATCCTCAATGGGATTTCATTAAAGGAAGTGGACTTAGCAGAGACACAAAGAAGGAGGGTATGAAAGAAAAATTTCATGACTGGTGGGAAAAACTTTTTAAAAAGTGTTGACCCAGTCATTTGTGCATCATAACCTCTTTCTTGAAACTCTGTGTGAAGCTCTGCCTTAGGGAAAGAGTCTTTACCTGACAGGTCATTGAGTGAGAAGGTTGTGGATATCAGTTCAGGGGTAATGACGATACTTGTCTCTCCAATTTTTGAGATAATGGATGTAGGCTTTTTGTCTTGGAGAAGAAATTCAGCATTCAACCAAAATTCTTGGAGGGTATCGAGATAAATAGGAGCATCAGCGGTTAGGATTGTCAGGTATTTGGAGTTTAAGATGATGTTGATGGTGGAATGGAATGGAACGTTTTCATCTATTTTTACCAGATATGGGAGATAATTGTGGGTGGATTTCTCTTGAAGAACCATTGTAATGGATTTCGAGTGTGAGAGTGAGTGGAATTTGAGTAAGGGTTTGAGGATGAAGAAGGCGGTTTCAGTATTTTGAATACAATGAGACAGTGTAACGACTGTTGTGGTAAAACATGGTTTTTATAGGCTCTGGTGAAACCGCTGATGTGGCCAAAACTCTGCTTTTGGGAGCAGACGTGGCAAACATCTGATGGCCAAACATCTGGTGGTATACAACTGTTGCCAAAGGTCTGATGCAAACAGCTGTTGTCTTACCAGAGTGCTGATGTTAACAGCACTTGTTGGGTTTTTTTATAGATAGATATATGTATATATGTATATATATATATATATAATGAAACAGTTGTTTTATCTAAACAGAGGTTTGAAACATATTTTTCAACCAAACAGTGGTTGTTTTATCTGATAAGATGTTTGAAACAGATTTTTCAACTAACAGTGGATAGAGTGGATGAAACAGTGGTTGTTTTATCCTTAACATATTTTTCAACCAAAATGCTATTTTTAAGGATGAATTTTGATTTTCTGAAACATTTTAATGTTTTTATTTAAAACATTTTTGTTATTTAGTCCATGTTTAGCATACCAATTCTAGAAATCAGATTTGTGAAGGTAGATCTATCTAAAGCTTTTGTCAACACATCTGCCAACTGATCCTCTGTTGGAACATGGTGTAGAGAAATCAAACCTTTTTCATAGCTATCTCTGACAAAATGATGTCTGATGTCTATGTGCTTTGTGGTTGAGTGAGAAACTGGATTCTTGATGATATTTTCAGCAGCTGACTATCCAACATGAGTGGAGTCTTTAGTGCAGTTATCCCAAAATCCAGCAGTTGATTTTGAAGCCACATGAGTTGGGCTGTGCAGCGTGCAGCAGCAATGTATTCAGCCTCAGCTGTTGAAGTTGAAACAGCTGCTTGCTTTTTTCTTTGCCAAGAGACTAAGGCATTCTCTAGAAACTGGCAACCTCCTGATGTAGACTTCCTTGTGGTGTGGCAGCCAGCAAAATCACTATCTGAATAACCTGAAAGCTCAATGTTTCCATTAGCAGGATACCAGATACCAAGTGTGGGAGCACCTTTTAGGTATCTGAATATCCTTTTCACAACAATAAGGTTTGACTTTCTGGGTGAAGCCTGGGATCTTGCACAAACACAAGTGGCAAACATAATGTCTGGCCTAGATGCAGTTAAGTACAATAAAGATCTAATCATGCATATGTAATGTGTCTGGTCAACCAATTCATCCTTGTCATCAATAGTGAGTAGCTTGACTGTACTCATGGGTGTACTACATGGCTTACAGTCATTCATCTCAAATCTAGTTAATAAATTTTTCACATATTTGTTTTGATGAATGAATGTGCCATTTTGCAGCTGCTTCACTTGGAGACCAAGGAAGCACTGGAGTTCACCCATAGCACTCATTTCAAACTCTGCTGTCATGAGTTCCCTAAACTCTTCACACATTTTGTTACATGCGGATCCGAAAATGATGTCATCCACATATATTTGAACAATCATTAAATCTTTCCCTCTCCATTTCAAAAATAAGGTTTTATCAATTTTACCTCTTGTGAAACCAATGGATAAGAGAAAGGTGGAAAGAGTTTCATACCAGGCCCTAGGTGCTTGCTTGAGACCATACAAGACTTTGTTAAGCTTGTAGACATAATCAGGATGGAATGTGTCTTCAAAACCACGTGGTTGACATACATAGACCTCCTCCTGAATTTTGCCATATAGGAATGCACATTTGATGTCCATCTGATACACCTTGATGTTGTGGTTGACAGCAAAGGCTAGGAAGAGTCTGATAGCTTCTAACCTAGCTACATGAGCAAAGGTTTCATCATAGTCTATTCTTTCTTCTTGTCTGAAGTCTTGAACCATAAGCCTAGCTTTATTCTTGACAACTATACCCCTTTCATCAGTTTTGTTTTTGAAGACCCATTTTGTGCCAATTGGACAAACATCCTTAGGCAGTGGTACAAGTTCCCATACTTGTTGTCTTTTAAACTGAAGGAGCTCTTCCTGCATTGCTTCTACCCAACTGTTGTCTTTTAGTGCCTCTTGGTACTTGACAAGTTGTGTGAGAGATAGAAAGCCTGCAAAAAGACAGATTTTTGAGGATTGGCTTCTTGTGAGCACACCTTCTCTGATGTTGCCAATGATTTGATCTTGTGGATGAGCTCTTAGGTAGATCAGATCTCCCTGATGTGGTATGATGGCATTTTGAGGTGAAGGACAGAGGTTTGGTGACTCTGTTGATGTAACATCTGTTTGCACTTCTGTAGTGCCAACAGATGTTTGAAATGGAAGTGGGAGAATGGGTCCAAGTGGTGTAAAACTGGACTGACTGTTGTCAACAAAGGTTTGACTTTTGTCAACAAATGATTGAGCAGTGGATGAAAATGGTGAAGCAGTGGTTTGAGGGTAAGACTGGCCAATAGTGGCTGACTCAGCTGTGACAGAGTTTTGACAGGTGTTTTGAACAGCTGTTTCCTCTGATGCAGAATAGACTTTATAGTGATTTGGAATCACAACATCTGTTCTGTAATCTTGTTGTGGAGATTGTGGAATACCTGCACTGTTAGTTTTGACAGTAATATCTTCAAATTTGAATTTATCTAAATCAAACAACTCAGCAGGATTTGCTGGGATTTTTAGGGATGAAAGTTCATTGAACTTTACAATCAGAGTTTCTTCTATTGTCCTGGTCCTTGTGTTAAACACTTTATAGGCCTTGGCAGTAGAAGAATATCCCAGAAAATATCCACAATCTACTTTGGCTGCAAATTTTGAAATGGAATCTTTAAGATTTAAAATGAAACATGGGCAGCCAAAGATTTTGAAAAATGAGATTAATGGTTTGATTTTGAACAAAATTTCATAAGCAGCCTTTTGATGTCTTGGATTGATTAAAACTCTGTTTTGAACATAGCAAGCAGTGTTTACAGCTTCTGCCTAGAAGGACAGTGGCAAACCAGAATCTGCTAGCATGGTTCTTGCAGCTTCAATAAGAGTTCTATTTTTCCTCTCAACCACCCCATTTTACTCTGGTGTTCTTGGGATGCTGTATTGCCTCACAATCCCTTTTGACACACAGAAGTCATCCAACTCCTTATTTTTAAACTCTGTTCCATTGTCACTTCTAAAGACTTTTACTGGCAAGTCATATTGTTTTTCAACTTTGGTGACAAAGTCCTTCAAGATACCTGCTGTCTCATCCTTAGAGTGTAAAAAGTAAGTCCATGTAAACCTAGAAAAATCATCAACTATGACAAGACAGAATCTCTTTCTTCTTAGACTCATGATTTTAACTAGGCCAAACAAGTCCATGTGCAACAGTTGTAGACATTGACTTCTTTTGGACTCATCAATGGATTTGTAAGAGCTTTTATGTTGTTTTCCTTTTAAGCAGGAAACACAATGCTCATCACATTTAAATTCTTTTGATGGTAAACCTCTGACAAGGCTTTGTTTGGAGAGTGAGTTGATAGTTTGAAGGTTGGTATGACCCAGTCTCCAATGCCACAATTCTGTTTCCTTTGTGGAGGCAGCAGAAAACAGACAGACATTTGCCATAGGATTATCCTTCAACATATCAACTACATACACATTGCCACTCCTATGAGCAACAAGTTGTGCTTTGCTCTCAGCAATGATGGTGTCAATCTTTTTCACCACTTCTGGCCCAATAATCTTACAAGTTTTCTTAGTGAAGAATGAGCCATACCCTTTGTCACTCATTTGTGATACACTAAGAAGATTAAATTTAAGATTATCAATAAGATTGACATTTTCAAACTTGAGTTTCCCAGCCTGAACAGTCCCTGAACCCAACACCTTACCTTTTGAATCATTACCAAAGGATATATCACCCCCTCCATGAGCTAAGAAGTCCAGAAGAAGGGCTCTACATCTTGTCATGTGCCTGGAGCCTCCACTATCTACATACCAAAGACTATCTAAACAAGCAGAAGCTCCCTGCACAGCAGTAATGAATTAGTTTTTGTGAGTGTCCAAAGCCAAGTTGGCTTTAGATGGGTCCACAGACTTTTCAGCCTCAAGCTTAGGAAGGTGATCAGTGGTTTGAACTAGTTTTTTAATTAAGTTCAACAACTGTTGCTGACCATTTGCAAGTGCTTGAATGTCAACACTTGGTGCAACAATTGTTTGATCACTTCCTGACAGATGATAGTACCCATAGGGATTTCTGTTCACTCTTGGTTTAGAAGGCCTCTTGGGTTCTTCATAAACATGTGGCAGATTATGACAAGGTGGTTGTCCATATCCTCTTGGGTACTTGCTTGTAGGTGGAGCATCTGTAACTTGGACATCCCTGGTGTAACATCGCAAATTTTCCCTAAAATTATTAATTAATAAAAATGTGTTTGTTTTAAACAATGTACGTTTTAAACACCTTATAGAAATAATTATAAAAAAAAAACTTTTCGTTGAACCTCGACGTTTTAGTGTGTTTTAAAAATTATTCGTAACATTTTTTACTAGTATAATCATTATATATATACATAAATATAGTTAGGCTTCAAAAAATATATATATAGTGTTGGTGCCAGGATTAGAACCCGAGCCCAACTGATTAACACAAACACAACCAAACCAATTGGGCTACAAGCCTTTTTGTGAATACTACCCAATACAATTCAATATAACATTTTCCTAAAACATGTCAGTTGACTAAACCAAGTCAACAAACCTCTAATCCATTCGAATTAGCTTATGATTCACACGTCTTTTTCCAAGCTTAAACTTTCCATGTTAAGCGAAATCATGTTACGCGTTTTACTGCTGTCAATTAATGCGTTACAACGTGATTTTAGGTTCAAATTAGATTGATTGGTAATCATTCAAAACTTTCCTTAGACCAAAAACTAAATCCTTTAAATCCGGTCTTTTTGAAGCAATTAAACTCGCACAAATACTCACTAGGAGCCCATTAGAGGAACCCCTATATCACATTCACCTTAAAACCTCCAAGAAATGCCGACTGGAAGTGTTTGGTGCGCGAGCTTTGTTCCATCAGTTTCGTATTGATTTGTTGGATCAGTATATTGCTCTTTTGTTTGAACTTGCTAGTTGACACTTAAGTGTTTAGCAAGTTCTTGATGAGTGATAGCACAGCGGAATGTTTATAAGTTTAAAGCTACACTTATCAACACGAGTTATTACCCCCCTAGATTCAAGAACTAATAAATGAAAAGTGTTTATTGAGAATCTAAGTATTGAATGAGAATGAAACACTTTGACAGATTCTCAATAAACACGAAATGGAAATAACAATAATAAGTGTTGAAGGATTTCTGTATTAAAATCAATGTCTAAAACAGAGGGATGAACCCTTCTATTTATAGACTTTACAAATACATGAACCTTGCCAAAAGCAAGTTCAGAAACAAGTTGCAACAACTTGCAGTCTTGGAACTTGTACATAAAGCAAAAAGAAACATTAAAGTAATAAACTACTGATACAAAAAGGCGGTGGAAATGATCTTCATGTAAGTGCTGATGAATGACAAACTACTGATGAGTAGTTTGTCTTCAGTAGTTCTTCAGTAGAAGTGTCTGGTTTGAACTTCAGAACTTCTGATGACTTTTCTTCTTCAGCACTTCTGAATCTCTTCTTCAGCAGTTCTATACTTAGAATATTTTGACAGAAGTGAATTAGACTAAGGTTTGCAAAAGTGGTTTCACCAATCCTTTTTGTCCTAACAATCTCCCCCTGGATTGATGAAGCCAAAACCTTACTAATTCCTTATTGTTCTTTTCTGTCCTTCACAATTTTCCATATTCCTTTGAACATGGAATTCTTGAGCTGGTTGAGCTGTTCATCAGTAAGAGACCCTTTCTGTGGTTCTAAGTGTTGGATTGTAAGCAGGTCTTTGGTTGATAGTTTCTTCAGATCATTCATCGACCTATAGGCCCTGCTTGTCTGATCTCTTCTTGTCACAAGTATTGAGTTTCTATCAGTAAAGGACCATCTGATGATTGGTTCTTTAGACTTGTCAAAGTCTAAAGTGTAGGGAACCATTGTGGTACCCTGGGTTTCTCTTGGGTGTTGAATGTTTTCAATTTCAGTGACTCTCAGGTGGGATTCACTTCCTTGCTGTTGTTCCATCACATTAGGTATCTGAAATGTTCGCAAATGATGTTCAGTTACTACCTTAGTGTGCAGTTTGTCTGTGATGGTCTTCTGGATTTGATATGCAAAGGTGGAAGGATCCCTGAATTGTGTGATCAGAGGCTTTTCTTCTATATCAAAATCAGAATGGACTACTGTACTACCTTCTAGTAGTACCATTCTGAAATCAGTCTTTACCTTCTCCTCTGATTTCTTTCTCTGAGTAGCTGGTCTTCTTTGAACACCAGAAGTTCTAACTACTGAAGTTGAAACTTCAGCAGTTTGAAACTTCTCTGGATTTGCAGCCCTTGCAGCCTTGTATTTTCTATATGTGTCCACCAATCTTTCTTCTTTCCATTTGGACACTGAGGCTTTTGAACCATAACCATTTGCTACCAGTTCTTCTATCATCTGAGCTCTCTTGGCCTTTGTGTCTTTACTTGTTGCAAGTTTATCTGCAATAAGTTGAGCTCTTCTTGTCAGCTCTTCCATAGAGAGTCTCTTCAATGTGTGGGCTTTGATTTTGCTGTTCTTTGTAATGTAAGACATCAGTTGATGTCTTTTATCTTCTTCAGCAATTTGGTCTAGGCTAGCCTGCCTTTGGAGTTCAGCTTCATAAGCCTGAAGTTTTTCTTCATGGCTTAGATCTAAGTCATCCCTTTCTTCCAGTGTTTTCCAGATCTGATCTTCTCTGGCCTTCTTTTGGGCTGCCACTAAACTCTTCTCAAGTAGTTCTGCTGATTGAGAGATTGGAGAAGGGTTTAGCACAGTCATTGTGGTGACTGTTGTAGTAGGCCTAGTATGAACAGAAGTTGGTTGAATAGGAGCAGTTGATCTGGAAGGGTCAGTAGTTTTAGTTTTGGAAGTGTTAACCTTTGATGGGTTGACAACAACTGAAGGTTTGTCAACTACTGAAGGATTGTCTTCAGTACTTTCTGATTCTTCATCAGAAGTTTGGCCATCAGAGGTTTCTTTTGTGCCCTTGGGATTCATCAGTCTTTTCAGCATCTTCTACTTCTTAAATAGAGATACCAAATTGTTGGGCCAGTTTCTCTTTTCTGGCTTGATCTTTTTGATCTCTTGCTAGGATAGCCACTCTTGCCTTTCTTCTGGCTTCAAGTGTATCCATAGGTACCTTGATTTTCTCCCCCTTTTTGGCTTCATCAGCTTTTGAAGTTGATGCTTGGGAGAACTGACCTGTAAGATGAGCAATCTGTTTGCTGTTGTAGTCAATCTTGTTGGACAGATCATTCATCTTCGTCTGTATCACTCCAAATTGGTTCTTCATGGACAGCTCCAAGTTAGCTGTGTATGTTTGGAAGTGATTCTTGATGAGGGTGCTCATCATGTGGTATAAGGGACCATCTGGGCTGCATAGCTGGTTCATGTCTATGCTTGTTTGCCCAGGGAATTGGGTAGGCATTTGTAGTGAGGGGTGTGTTTTTGGGTGATCTTCTTGTTGTACAGAAGATGCCACTCTAGGGGAATCATGGATTGAGTGGGCTTTAACCTGAGATGGTGTGACTAGCTTCTTGAGCATAGATACACCATGTGCAGGACCTTCACTTGTAGCCATCAATTCAGTAGTTTGGTGTTTTGAAACATCATCCAAATCAATGGAATCATCTGAATCCCTGATTACATCCTCAATGAGGACTGTATCAGTTACATCATGAGCTGAGCCCAACTCAGTTGTCTCATGTACCTCTTTTTCTTGGTTTAGAGGATTTCCTACCTCAGGCATTAAGCCTTCATCAGTAGTTGCCACAGTTGAGGTCTTAGCTATGTTACTTCTGTCCTCAGGTCCACCACTGGGTGGTAAATGAGTAGTAGCAGCCTTAAAAGTACCAAAAGTTTCTAAGTTTGGGCTTAGAGACTCTGGTTCATCCTCATCTCTTTGTTAGGGCTTTGAGTGTCCACATCCATGTCAATTTCTGAGGCTATGTCCCCTGTTTTATGTGGTTGATGGGGACTGACATGTGTAGATGGGACTTTCTCTTTTAGCCCAGAGAGAAGTTTGGCTATTTCAATGTCTGGTTCAGAAATTTGGGGTGCTGGTTCAGTAGTTTGGGCAGTGGGTTCAGCAGTTTCAAAAGAAGAATCAATGGGAATAGTTTTCATAAGTCTTTTTTCTTTTGAAAAGGATTGTAATTGGTGCTCTTGGTGGGGTTTGAGATGGATAAGACTGAGAGGATGTTTCAGTCACATCTTTAAGAAGTGCAGATTGCACAATAGTTTGTTCAGGCATCTCAACCTCCTGAACAGCTTTTCTTTTAGGTTTGGTGGGTTTTTGTTTTTGTACCTTGGGTTTCTTGGCCTTTGGTGGAGTAGGTTTGGAAGATGAGGGTTCCATGGGGACTGGTTCTGGTTCCCCTTGGTCATCTTCTGGCCAGGCAGCCTGTTTTTGTGCCTTGAGTATGCTTGTGAGGTTAAGGGTTTTAAAATTTCAGTTTTACCCACAAGCACCTCATTACCCAGTTCAGTTATTATGCATTGCATAATAAACCTTGGATATAACAAAAACTTTTTCTTAGTGTTATTGTGATGTAACACCAACTCATTAAAGAAAAGTTTTGATGCCCTGAAATTTGTTTCATTCACAATGGAATGAAAAATTGGTTAAAAGGTTGAGGGCATCTGGTCATAAGACCCTGTTTTAGGACTCAAGCACATAATTATATAATGAAACAAAAGTTTATATTTTGGTTCAAAATACTTTTTAAAGATAGTAGCTTGTGAGAGAGTACCTTGATAACCACACTCAGTCATGGTTAGGTGGATTGCAGAGTTGTCAAACTTTTCAGGGGCATTCACATCATTCAACCCCAGTCTGTTTGCAAGTATGGCCGGTGTGATGGCCATTTGTCTCCCCTTAATTGTTGAGTTGAGAGAGATAACTTCATCATCCACCATCACTGTCTCAGCATTGGCCCAGAACTCATTGAGAGTTTCAGGATGTATTGATGGGTCTATTGTGAGAGCGGTGAAATATTGGGATTTGACGACGAGATCAATGATCTCATCATATTGGGACCAGCCTTCTTGTTTTTCTAAGTAGGCTCTGAGATTGTGTCCTTGTTTAAGAACTAAAGCCATGTGGTTTTGTGTGTGTGTATGAATCGAACAGTGTTTTTGTTGCAGGTTCAGGGGTTTGAGAGCTTTCTTGAGAGAGAAGGAGGGAATTTTTGTTTTTGAATGGATAAGTGTTGAAAAAAGATATTTCTCAGAAGTTTTTAACCGCTTGGATCTTCTTTATTAGAAGTTTTAAACCGCCTAGGTTAAAAACCTCTTTATCGGAAGTTTTAAACCGACTAGGTTAAACTTCTGATGATGGGAAAAGTCTGATTTGCCCTTTTTGACTAAACTGCTGATGAAGAATTTTACTCATCAGTAGTTCCCACTTTCTCTTCAGCAGTTTTGAACAGCTGATGAGAAATACTTTATAAATATTTTATTCATAACTTTTGAAGTTTGTTTTATCAGAAGTTAATCACTTTTTAGAAAATATCCCCATACTGATGTTTTGTTCATCAGTAGTTTCTCTCTTTTCAGAAGTTTTTCAAGTTTTTGAAAACAGATGTAAGTGAAAAATAAAAAAGTTGTTCAGAAAAATAAAGAGAAACACTTACAAATTTAGCATCCCTAGCATGGATACTAACTTCTGAAATGTTGATGTGTCAAGGGGTTTAGTGAATATGTCAGCTATTTGATTAGCTGTTGCTACATGTTTCACTTCAATCTTGCCTTTTTCATAGCAATCTCTTATGAAATGATACCTGATTTCAATGTGTTTAGTTTTTGAAAACTGAACAGGATTTTGAATAATGCTAATGGCAGATTTGCTGTCTACAGGCAATGGTGTCTTGGTCTCTTTGATTCCATAATCAAGAAGTTGATATTGGAGCCATTGTATCTGTGATGTACAACTTGCAGCTGCAATGTATTCAGCTTCAGCAGTTGAAGTTGCAACAGATGTTTGTTTCTTTGATTGCCAGGACACTAGACAGTTTCCCAAGAATTGACAACCACCAGATGTTGATTTTCTTGACATTTTACACCCTGCATAGTCACTATCTGAAAAAGCTGATAACTTGATATTGCTTGAAGCAGGATACCAAATTCCAAGTGTTGGAGTTCCTTTCAGATATCTGAAGATTCTTTTGACTGCAATAAGGTGTGATTCCCTAGGAGCTGATTGATATCTAGCACAGACACATGTTGAAAACATAATATCTGGTCTAGAAGCAGTTAGATATAAAAGGGAACCTATCATACATCTATACATGGTTTGATCAACCTGTTTTCCTTGATCATCTGGTTCAACTTGTGTGGTTGGTGTCATGGGAGTGGAACATGATTTACAGTCTTGTAAAGAAAATTTGTTTAATAATTCTTTAACATATTTTGATTGATGTATAAAAAGTTCCATTTGATTGTTGTTTAATCTGCAGTCCCAGAAAGTACTGCAGTTCTCCCATTGTACTCATCTCAAATTTTGATTGCATGAGTTTCTTAAATTCATCACACAATTTTGTGTTTGTTGAACCAAAAATGATATCATCAACATATATTTGAACAAGTAAGACATGATTTCCAACATGTTTTATGAAAAGAGTTTTATCAATGGCACCTCTTGTGAAGTTATTTTTGAGTAAAAAGGTTGAAAGTGTATCATACCAGGCTCTTGGAGCCTGTTTGAGCCCATAAGAGCTTTGTCTAGTTTGTACACCCACTCAGGATGAGAAGGATCCTCAAACCCAGGTGGCTGACAAATGTACACTTCCTCTTTTATCTTTACATACAAAAATGCACTCTTGACATCCATTTGATAAACTTTTATTTTGTTGGAAATGGCATAGGCCAGAAATAACCTGATGGCTTCAAGCCTTGCAACTGGAGCAAAGGTTTCATCATAGTCAATTCCTTCTTCTTGAGAGTAACCTTGTACTACCAGTCTTGCCTTATTCTTGATTATAATACCAGCTTCTCCTGAAAACCCATCTTGTGCCAATTGGTTGCTTGTTTGGTGGTAAGGGACAGATTTCCCAAACCTGTTTCTTGTTGAATTAAAGCAATTCATCTTGCATTGCTTGCACCCAATTGTTGTCTTTGAGGGCTTCCTGGTACTTCTTTGGTTCCAACTGTGAAATAAATGCTGAGAATAGACAAAAGTTGGAAAGCTGGTTTCTTGTAAGAACACCTGATGCAATATCACCCATGATTTGATCAAGTGGATGGTCTTTGTGTTCGATCAGTTGTTGTAAACCACTGACAGGTGTTGGTGGCTCATGTTCTTCAAACAAACTACTGAGGTCTATTATATCTGGTTCAGCAGTTTCAGTGTCTTCAGTAGTTGCAGGTGCTGAAGCAGATGTTTGAGTTTGTCCTTCAGTATTTGTTGAATCAGAAGTTTGTGAAACTTCTGATGGTTTTGAAGTTGACTTAATGACTGTTTGAGGAGTCCATGGTGCTGGATCCTCATCATCAAACCTTTGATCACCATAATAAGCAGGTTTGGATGAAGTGACTGTCTTTTCAGGTTCAAAATGAAAGTTGTCAAGGTCAAAGAGTTCAACAGGATGTGCTGGAATAAGAGTGTGTTTTGACTCATTGAACTTGACATTCAGTGTTTCTTCTACTATCCTGGTTCTTGAGTTAAAAACCTTGTAGGCTTTTCTAGTTGAAGAATAACAAAGAAAGTAACCTGAGTCAACTTTGGCAGCAAACTTTGAAATAGATTCCTTAATGTTCAAGATGAAACATTAACACCCAAAAGCCCTGAAAAAGGAGATAAGGGGCTTCATGCCATGAAGAACTTCATAGGCAGTCTTTGAATGTCTCTTGACAACAAGAACTCTATTTTGAACATAACATGATGTGTTAACTGCTTCTGCCCAAAAGTATAAAGGTAGGCCAGAATCAGCTAACATTGTTCTTGCTCCTTCTATTAAAGTTCTGTTCTTCCTTTCTACCACACCATTTTGTTCAGGAGTTCTGGCAACACTGAATTGTCTAATAATCCCTTTAGACAAACAGAATTCATCCAGAGTTTTGTTCCTGAACTCTGTCCCATTATCACTTCTAATGGTTTTGACAGGTAGAGAGTATTGCTTCTCTACTTGTAGAATGAAGAACTTGATGATTTCAGCAGCCTCATCCTTGGAAAATAAGAAGAATACCCATGTAAATCTTGAGTAGTCATCAATGATGACTAAGCAGTACTTCTTCTTACCAAGGCTCATGATTTTTACAGGCCCAAATAAGTCCATATGGAGTAGTTGAAGACATGCAGTTGTTTTTGATTCTTCAATAGACTTATAGGAGGACTTATGCTGTTTACCCTTTAAACAGGATACACAGTGTTCTTGACACTGGTATATTTTTAAGGGTAGACCTCTGACCAAGCCCATTTTTGTGACTTTATTTATGGTTTTAAAGTTCACATAGCCAAGTCTCCTGTGCCAGAGATCAGTTTCTGAAGTTGATGCCCTTGAGAAGAAACATGCAGTGTTGTTCAGTACTTTGTCTTTTTCAATGTCCACTGCATAGACATTGCCACATCTTTTGGCTATTAACAAAGTATGATCTTTAATGATCTTCTCTATCAACTTCTGGCCTTCTGGTGATATGATCTTGCATGTTGTCTTTGTGAAAAAGGAAGAATATCCTTTATCACACATTTGTGACACACTCAGCAAGTTGTACTCAACTGTATTTTGCCAGAGGAGACATTGCCATGTCCTAGCACATATCCCTTAGCATTGTTCCCAAAGGATACAGATCCATCTCTTTGACTGATAAAATTGTTTATCAGGTATTTGCATCCTGTCATGTGCATTGAGCCTCCACTGTCTACATACCAAATGCTATTTAAGCCTCTAGAAACTCTCTGCACAAGATAGCAAATCAGTTAGATTTAGGAACCCAAGCCAGTTTGGCTTTGGGTTTGCTCTTGAGAACATTTACAGTTTGTTCTTGACCAAGTTTAGAAATCCATGTCTTTTTGGCAATGGATTTTGCATTAAGAACAATGGTGGTATCCTTTTGAGGACCACCATCAACTTTGGTCATCAGTAGTTGTACCAAGTTCATAAGATCATTAATCTCAGCAGTTTGTGAAACTGCTGATGATTCAGGTCTAACTACTGATAGAGAATTTTGAGAAAAAGACTTTTGTTGAGATTTTGTCTTTTTCTGAGAAAAGGTTTTTGCTGGTTGTTGTTTCTTGGGAGAAAAAGTTTTTACATAATCATTTTTGATTTGTTTTCCCACAACCAGTTGTTGATTTTTCTTGTTGAACTGAATACCTTTTCTATATCTGCAAAATTCTGTTTTGTGGTTGAACAGACCACAAATTTCACATTCTTTTGTCTTTTCTTTCAAAGACAAGTTTCTGACAGTTTTGATTGGTTTTAGGTCATCAGTAGTTTTCAGGTTCTCAACTCCTGATGTAGTTGAAAATACTGATGGCTCAAAGTCAGATTTAATCAGTACTTCTGAAGAACTTTCTTTGTGTGACTTTAGAAAGTTTTCATGGAAAGATGTGCATTCTTCCTCTTCAGAAGTTTCACCTGAAACAATTTTTCTCCCATCTTCAGTAGTTTTGGGAGAGAAATCTGTTGGTGTTTCAGTGTGATTGTACCCTATGCCAAACCTAACATTTGAAGCACTTTGTTTGTTTAGCAATAGTTGGTACCCCTTACAAGATTCCACCCATTTTTCACATGTGACCTTGGTGTCAGCAAGCTCTTGTCTGACATTCCCTAGGTCATTAATCATGATTTTAATTTGTGCTTGGGTTTCAATAGCAGAGTTAGATAATTTAGAAACTTCTTTTGTTTTTGCAGAAAGTTTTCTTTCTAAATCACATTTCATCTGAGTGAATTTTCTCTCAGAGTCATTTGCTTTTCCTTGTAAGTGCACATTTGTCTCTCTTATGAGAGCAAAAGATTCTTTGCATGAATTTGAACATAATTTTGTCAAAGATTCTTTTGATACCTGTGACAAGGCAGATTTTGAGGAGCATCCCTCAAATGCCATTAAGGCAAAGTTCTTTCTGCCATTGTCAGGTTCTCCCCAGTTGATGTCAAACGTTTTGTTGTCTGCATCAGGATTGCACTCTGTGGTGTCAAAAGGAAGACTGCTCCAGTCAACATACCCTGAAGTAAATAAACTTTTTTGAGAGGGTTGTTGTTGCTGTGGAGGTTGTTGAGCAGCTGGAAAGGGAGGGATTGATTGTTGGCTCTGCATCTGTTGAGCAGGCATCTGTACATATTGTACTTGTGGCACATATTGGTGTTGTGGAGCTTGTGCCTGTACAAAATGTGCACTCCCTTGTGTTCCATTATTCCTATTATAATTGGGGTTAAAATTGTTTCCAGACTGAGATTGGTTAAAGCCAGAGCTTCTACACTCTCTAGCAAAGTGTCCCAACTTTTGACACTTGTGACATCTAAGTTTAGATTTGTCAAAACCAATTTTTGTAGAACTGTTAAGTCCTGGAAACTTCCTTCCTGACCTTTTGTAAAATTTATTTGTTTTTAAACTTAACATGGCCAGTTGGTGCAAAATATCCATTTCTTCTAGGTCATCACTGCTGAAACTATTTAAGTCATCCATGATAAAACACACGTTATCAGCAGTTTGACCAAAGTCATTATTGTCATAACCTGGGAATGATCTTTCAGATGAGATCCCAGCAGTTATGTCAATGTGGTCAAAAGATCCAAAACCATTTGAACAAGTTGGTGAGTCTTGTCCCAATAGTGTTGTACTACCTGGTAGATAGTCATCAGCAGTTTTGCCAGAATTTTGTAACGTTTTCTTTTGATCAATTTCTCTCTCAAAAGTAAGTAATCTCCCATGAAGTTTTGTAAGAGTGAGGGAGCTAAAGTCTGGTGAAGATCTTAAGACTATTGAGTATGTTTCCCATTTATCAGGTAAAGACCTTAAAAATCTATGAAGCATAGATACAGTTGTGTAGGTCTGACCATTTAGCTTTAGCTCAGATATTAATGAGGAAAATCTCTCAAATTGTTGTGTTAAAGTTTCCCCATTAATGTGAGCAAAAGTTTCATATTGTTGAGCCAAGATTTCTCTGGTGTTGGCAATCACCTCTTCAGTTCCTCCAAACTGTTCTTTTAGGTAGTCCCAAAGCTCTTTGGCACTATCACAATGTAATAGGCCAGAGTAGATTTCATTTAGGAGTGCCATTGCCAACATAGAGAAAGCTTTTGCATCAAGCTCAAGTTTTAGGAAATCATCATCAGTATAGTCTTTTGGTTCTTTTGGAATCTCTTCCTTAGTTTCAAGATTTATATTTACTGGTTTATGAGGACCATATATCACAGATCTCCAACAACCTGTGTTGGTCTGTGATAAGGTATGTGCCATTCTCTTTTGCCATATGTTATATTCATTTCTTACAAGCATGGCAGGTTTAGTGGCAGAACCAGTATTATGAGGATCCATTTTAAAGAGTATTGATTTGTCAAATATCTCTTAAAGTGATGGATGTTGATAAAAGTGAGCTTATAATCCTTTAATGAATATCAATAAGAGCCTGTGTCTGATTCTCAATGTGTTAGATTGATATGTGATCAGATAAACCAGTGCTCTGATACCAATTGTTGGATCAGTATATTGCTCTTTTGTTTGAACTTGCTAGTTGACACTTAAGTGTTTAGCAAGTTCTTGATGAGTGATAGCACAGCGGAATGTTTATAAGTTTAAAGCTACACTTATCAACAGGAGTTATTACTCCCCCTGGATTCAAGAACTAATAAATGAAAAGTGTTTATTGAGAATCTAAGTATTGAATGAGAATGAAACACTTTGACAGATTCTCAATAAACACGAAATGGAAATTACAATAATAAGTGTTGAAGGATTTCTGTATTAAAATCAATGTCTAAAACAGAGGGATGAACCCTTCTATTTATAGACTTTACAAATACATGAACCTTGCCAAAAGCAAGTTCAGAAACAAGTTGCAACAAGTTGCAGTCTTGGAACTTGTACATAAAGCAAAAAGAAACATTAAAGTAATAAACTACTGATACAAAAAGGCGGTGGAAAAGATCTTCATGTAAGTGCTGATGAATGACAAACTACTGATGAGTAGTTTGTCTTCAGTAGTTCTTCAGTAGAAGTGTCTGGTTTGAACTTCAGAACTTCTGATGACTTTTCTTCTTCAGCACTTCTGAATCTCTTCTTCAGCAGTTTGATCCTTCTTCTTCAGCAGTTCTATACTTAGAATATTTTGCCAGAAGTGAATTAGACTAAGGTTTGCAAAAGTGGTTTCACCAATCCTTTTTGTCCTAACAGATTTGAGTTTGTAAGTTCAATTATATTACATGGTTTTGTTCGGTTTCTAATGTAGATTAATAGCCCTAACGTTAACCTTGTTATTGAAATCGTTTTATGGGTCAATTGATGGGCATGGTATCTAGGGTTTATAGGAAAAAAATTTGGGGATAATCGTTCTGAAATGTTAAAGGATTTAAGTGCTGAAATCTGTAACAAAACGTAGCTCAGACCAGATGGTCTAGGGTATTTGATTAAGACAATGAACCGGCCTGAAGCCAAGTTCGAACCCCACCATCAACAACAATTTTTTTTAAACCTTTTCCTTTTTGTATTTTTTTATATTATCTTTTAAAAATGGTTTTAAAATATCAAGAATGACTTATAAATTATAAAAAACTTATTTTATGATATATAACTAACAAAATTTATTATACAATTTTTATTTTCATAAAAATCATTTATTTAATATATATAATATATAATACAAGTTTATTCATAAATAAACTAAAAATTCTATAAAAATATCTAAACGATTTTATAAAATCCCACAAAAATTATTTTAAACTTACAAATCAATAAATATTTCAGAAATAAATTTTATTTCAGAAAAATCATTTATTTAATATTTTTAATCGATTTTTGTTGTTTTAATCATAAATAAATCATAATAAATTCATTTTTCATTATTTTTACATCAAAATTTCACATAAATTATTATTAATCATTTAGATCAGAAATATAATTTTTTTGATTTGAAATTTATAAATTTTAATATTTTTAAATATTAAGTCTATATTTTGTCAAACAAGTATTAATATATAAATATTCATTAATTAAGAAAATAATTTTATAAAAATTATTTTCACGTTTATTACATTATAATTCAACTACCTTTATTTATTATTGGTCGGAAATATTTTATTAATTATTTCTTTATTTATTGAGTTATTAACAATTATTCGAATTTAATCATAAATCAAGTATTCATCCCCAAATTAGGAACCCTAGCATATTTTAGACTAGAAAACTTAGACTTATTAAGTTTTCCGCAACACTTATTTATTACCTTGAAATAGGGTGATATTTGGATATACACGAGCCACATTTGTTTATATATCAAGGGTCTCCATTCTAACACTAAGGCGAGTTTACATAGCCCCTTTTTCTGTTTTACATTTTGGGGTAAAACATGTTTAAACATTTTATACACTATAATTTACTCATTCTTACATTGTTGAAACTTGTGATTCAATTACACTATCATTTACTCATTCTATCATTTGACTGTAACAAAAAGACACAGTACAATCATTAACATTGATCAAGCCGCCTGTTTAGATTATAGCGTTATAGGTCTGACAAACCCATCCCCCCCGCATAAATTCAGGGATGATCGATAACAGTTACACTTTTACTAACTTGCGAGTTAGGTCTCAGTCGACACAAGGTTTGATTGTACAAAAGATGCATTGTTACATGTCGGACTCATATTCTATCATCACTCATTATTATACTTCAACTATGATTGCTATACAACATATTGTTTTCAACTATATGCAAAACCTATGTATTCTCACCAACTATTTATAGTTGACGCCCCCATCTTTCCAACTCAACATGTTTCAGGTTTTATTTGCTATTGGAAGTTGTACGAGTCTTGGATCACATAGGAGCTTTGGACTTAGTTTATGTAAATCAAGCTTATGTATTTATTACATTGTATGATAAATTGTAAATTGTTTAGTAATATTCAACTTCCATTTAGTACCATGAACTATTGAACAATCATCACTACGTGACACCTCGATGTTTCCGCCATCGGTTGGGGTGTTACAGATTGGTATCAGAGCCATGGTTATAGGGAATTAGGTTATTAGAAAAATAATCTAGTCTATAACCATAGGATTTTAACGAGTACTTGCTCGTTTTACTTGCAACCCTACTTGTTTCTATTCTCTATCTCCCTCCTACTTCTTATCCCTACTTTAGCCCCTACAAGAAGATTGCTCTCCATCGTTGGATCTACCCTTAGACTAATAGGACGAGATTCTCAAGTCTTAACCTGAACTGCTTTGAAGATCCCGTCGAAGTTCTAGATTTTAATAATGAACACGTGCAATCTGGAAGGGTGAACACCTGTATTCTGAGTTTTCTGTCTAGGACTGGCATTGCGCATATATCCCAATCAGACGAGGGACCCGGATGCCTACCTGGGAATTCTCGGGATGAGTGTTCACTTATAGGCTAAAGCATGTCTTCACTATGTTATTAGAATCTAGAATCTTTGATAAGTCAACGTTTTCGTTTATTCGTTTTAATTAATGGATAAATGATTACATTCCTTATATTACCTCATTCATTTCATGTCTCATTGAACCTTCATTGTGTCTCTTACAGATCATGCCTCCACGTCGCAGCACTCGCCTTAACAGTGTCGACGATCATGATGAAGGGAGCAGCAACCACAACCACAACACTAACAACAACAATGGAAGTGATGCCCAACTGGCTGCGATCATTACCCAACAAATGGCGCAACAAATAGCAACTCTGGTTCCTAATTTGCTGGCTCAAGTCATACAAATGAATCGAAACGGCAATGTAAATGGAAATGGCAATGGAAGTCACAATGGAAACGGGAATGGTCACCCAGTCTGCACCCGCAAACACTTTAATACCTGCAATCCTCCTAAGTTAAGCGGGGACGAAGGAGCTACTGGCCTCCTTCAATGGTTCGAGGGTATCGAGAATACTTTCATAAATAGTGAGTGCCCCGATAACCTTAAGGTTGGTTATGCTATGAGTGTTCTTCAAAAACGAGCACTCACATGGTGGAACGAAGAAAAACGGACTGGTGGAGCTGAAGTCGCACTGGCCTTAACTTGGGAACAAGCTAAAGACATTATGAAGGCAGAGTTCTGCCCTCGTAATGAAATCAAGAAGTTGGAAGACGAGTTTCATGATCTTGCCCAGGACAGTGGAGAAAACCTTGCCTACAACACTCGTTTCCACGAACTTAGTCTACTGCTACCACATAAGGTCACCCCCTTGCCTATTGCGATCGAAAAATATATTGGTGGCTTACCCATGCAGATTCAGGACACGGTATGGGGAAGGAACCCTACTACCCTCGAAGAGGCCAAGCGTCTAGCAGCTACCTTAACTGACAATCACGTAAAGAACGGGACCTTAGTTCGGAAAGGCGAGAAAACAAGTATTGTAGCCGTAGTAACTACTGAGAACCAGAAGCGCAAGACCAGGGATCCTGATGCAAACCTCACTACACAAACTCCTAACAAGAAACCTTATACGGGAAACATTCCTTTGTGTAACACATGCAAACGTCATCATCCCACTGTTTCACCATGTCGCTTGTGCACCAATTGTGGTAAGTATGGTCTCACCTGGTCAACACATGTCGTGAAGCCCCAAACCCCAACCAACCAACCAACCAACCCTGCTCCGGCTGCCAACCCTAATCGTCCCGGAAGATACAACTATGGTCAGTGCTATGAATGTGGAGACCCAAATCACTTCCGTAACCGATGCCCTAAACTAAACCGAGATCAAGACCCTCCAGCTGCCTAATGACAAACCCATACTCTTAGAATGTTATTTACTTTTGAATTCCATGTAATGACTCATTTGATTCAAGTAATAAATTTTATTATTGAATATTTTGTCTCTTAGATAAGAATTTAGTCATCTAATATATTCGGACATACGATTTTTGAATATGAACTAATTGCTATATTCATATCTAGACCCATTGACCTTGTCTAGGATAATATAATCAAAACTCACATACTATACTTGACACTTGGTGCTTACATGTATATATTATCAATTTGCAATTTATGTGTGGAATAATTGTTACACTTAATCAACAACGGGTAGAGGACAAAGTACTTGCTCAACAGTTAGTAGAGTACCAAATAACCAACTCAACGATTGGTAGAGGTCATCATGCCTGCTCAACAGTCGGTAGAGGCCCTACAACCTGCTCAACGACTGGTAGAGGCTATCACACCTGCTCAACAATCAGTAGAGGTTCTTACTCACTGACTGGTAGAAGTCTTTTTTGTCACACCCCGACTTTTCCCTCGTCGGTTGCGACGTTTGGTACCTTTGCCAGCGCAGCGGAAAGTTGCATCTAAGACTCTTATTTCCTGAACGCCATTGCTAACCCTCTAGGATCCCCGATCCCAATATGCCGACTACTCCAACCGTGCCGTTATCAAAGTTTAAACCTGAAAGACATACTTAAAAAGTCAGCATAAAGCTGGTCAGTTCACAAGTTTTATAAAAGAGTTGTTATAAGTTTGAAAAGATCATATCCGTTACTACTAGGTTATGAGAACGTTAGCTAGACGTTAAGTGTTTTTACTACTATGGTTGGGAACCCATTACTATACGTGTGTGAGTAGTTGAATCATGCCTAGACGTTTTGGCTATAACCGATGCCTCGGCGAGCCAGTAAAAAGAGACAATATGCACCCGCCCGGCCCCGCCGTCGAGTGGGGTTTGTGAGGCCCAATAGATCTATCCACATTTCTCCCGTTGTGCATCCCCTCACATTCATGGTTTCCCCCTGGGACTTTCCATAAAACCCGCATAGTATTTGTAAAGTAACCATAGTGTAACATGACCTTTAGTAAGTAAGTATGTAGCATGTTTCTTCCCCGAAAGTAAAACCAGTAAAAGTAGGGTCGTGACACTCACGCACCCATTTTATTTTTCAAAAACTTGTTCGTTTGGAATTCCTCAGGTTTTCATAAAAGAAGCATGTCTTCCACCCCGAAAACATTTATAAAACAGTAAAAAGTGGGGTCATGAACTCACCTTAATTTCCATGCTAAGCTAGCAAATAAAGTCCAAGCCTCGACCGGCTTCCTCATGACCTAATTACCAACAAAGGACACCTTAACAGTGTATCACAAATAAGCCTAGCTTATTATCCGGATAAAAGACAGTTTATCCAACTATCTAGACTCGTGTGTATTAACTCGAGTACTGATATGCTTTAACTCGACGAACCGATCGTGACTTATCTTACTTATGCGTTAACACACGACATAGTACCCAAGTTGCGCACTTGTCACTATTCGTGTGTACACCACGTTGGACTAATATTACGAAACGTATAACTTATCCTGAGCCGTAGCTCGTATTATAATTATATTTTAGGAAGATACTCTTTGATAAAAATGCAAGTATAGTTATTTAAAACTGATCCATAGCAAGTGTCGCTTCTTTTCCAAATCCGAACATTTAAGTTATTCAAAACTTTGCTTGTTGTAAAAATAGTTCCCAAGTAAAGTGTATACATATTTTTAAATTCAAACAATAAATATTATTTAGATACCGAAAACCTTTCGGAAACTCGTCATACTTGACGCTCGGCGAAACTATATATATATGTTTTGAAAATATTGTCCGGGATTTACTTATTATTGTTAAACATATCTTTTGTCAAAACGTCACTATTTTGCATAACTACACTTATCATGACACTTAGGGAACTTCATTTATAAAAATATGCGACAGTTCTATTTTCGTCGCGCCGTGGATTTTTATCATGACACAAGTCGCCTACAATTTTCCCAAAAATTAATATCTAATACAAGACTTTATACGTTTCGACAACTTTTCATATAAACTACATATTTACACAAAGACACGACAATATATATATATATATATATATATATATATATATATATATATATATATTATAGTCCAACCAATTTAGTCCGATATCGATTTTATAAGTCACGCCTTTTATATCCAATACCAATCGTCCGATATAATATTTAGTTACCGTTTATTATTATTATTCGGTTCGTTCGCGAGTCAAAACTATTTTAAGAATATCAATATATTTATATATATATATATATATACAAATACGAATTAAAGTATACCGATTCGTACGCGCGTAACCCGAAGCCACCTCGAACTACGTGTAGACCGGAACCAAAGTTTGACCAGCTTTGACCGCGTCTTGACCGAGGTTTGACCATCCCGATCTGACCCGAACAAGACCCGTACCGAACCCGATCTCGTACCGAATTTGACCCGAACACCAAAACCGCCAAACTTTGACCCGAACCACAACCTTAACCCAAACCCGAAGCCAACATTACCCCCACCCGAGCCAACCTCGACTGCAACCACCTCAACCCGACCCCACCTCGTTGGACCAGCGTTCACCACGAACCACCACTACCTGCCGTCACCAAACACCTAGAGCCGCCCATGAACCACCAACCAATCCACCACTAAAATCCGTCATACCCAACCCATTCGAGCCAGAAATGTGACACCCGGCAATTTCCGGTAACTAACTTTTGAAAACTTAGTAAGTCTACCTTAGTGAGTCGTGCATACGTTACACATAACAAGGTCGGTCGAGTCGAGTCGCACATCATTAGGGTTTTCACATACGCAAGTCTCGGGTCCCGGGAATTGGTGATCGGGCGGGAACGTGTTATTTATCATGAATTATATGTTGGTAATCATTATGTGACTTGTCGGTATGTGGAAACGTGTTTACATATGTTAAAATAGGGTTTAACGCGCCAAAAACCCGGACACATAGGCTATAGGCGAGTAGGGAGACAGTAGGGGCGAATAGGGGCTATTCGCATGAAGCTTCATGCGAATAGCAGCCCTAATCGCCTATACTGCTGCGTACTCGCCTGAACTGCTCCGAACGATTAAAAACGCCTATAAATACCACCCTTGACCTCCAAAACATCATTTATGCTACCCTAGCCGTCCCATAACCTATCTCAACCCACAAACACCCTCTGGAACCTATTTTTACATCAAAACAACCATTTACAAGCTTATTCCATCATTTCCTCTTGAATACAAGGTGTGTTCTTCAAACCCAAACCTTTAAATGATTATGTTTTACTCCCTAAAAGTCCAGACCTGACTTATAAATGTTTTTGTCTTTGAAAATCCATTTAAAACCGTTTTTAAACAAACCCACACCTTTACATGTGTTATATGTGTTATATGTGATTAAAGATAGAATTTTTAGGATTGAATCATGGTTGTTTTTGTGTTATTATGATGTTTATGGCTATTACAAGTTAGTATGATGATGTCCTAGGAGTTTGAATGGTTTTGGTTGTGTATTGTTGATACTTGATATTTTGACCCATTTGAAGGATTTAGGATGATTAAGGATGATATGAGGTGTGTTGTTGATTGTATGATGTCAGGGTTTGCTCTAGGATGATGCTAGAACAGTAGGATGCTATCGGACAACGTGGTTATGTGATTTAATCTGAATAATTGCTATTTAAGGCAAGTTCTTGCATGTTGATGTGATGTTTACATGCTAAGTTGCTATTTTGGGAAAACGCTCGCATTCGGAACTGTTAGAACGATGAAAACTTAGGGGTTTTGCTTGAAATATGTTTGTTAAGGTGTTAGGATGATTGTTGGGTGTTTTTACATGTTTCGGATCTGATTTGGAGTGTTCGGCGCGCGAAATTGCACTACAGAACTACAGAGGCGAGTAGGATCCTACTCGCATGAGGCTTCAGGCGAATAGGCTCCTAAATGCCTAATGTTCAGGCGAATACAAACCCTAATCGCCTATATATAGGCGAATAGAGGCCTATTCACCTCAACTACTATCATTTACAATCCTAATTGCTTAATGTTTAGGCATTTACAATCCTAAATGCTAGTTTGATTCCTAATCGCGTATAATGCTGCTGTATGTATATTTTAACATCCCGGAACATGATTTGAAGCCTAGGAACATGATAGGAACCCCGGGATACACCCAATGACTTAGTAACACGTGTTCGGACCTGTTTACGCATTAATCGGACATTATGCTAGACTAAGTGAACTGTCGCGCGTATTAAGTGTTTAATTGCATATGTTGCATGATGTCTTGTATTTATCTAACACGTGGAATGTCGGGTCACCAATGGGATGTCGAGTCTTGTCTTACGTAGTCTTGTTGTCGGTCAAACACACTTTTCGGACACATAATGGTCATGGACTGGACTTAGGGACTAATGAACCCGATGGGTTATTAGTCTAACTTGACACATATCTTATGATAGGTCGCCAATAGTTGGGGCTATCATATCTTACCGACAGTTTACTCATATCACGCATACGGTTTACTCTTAAACGGAATACGCAACCTAAGGTGAGTCCATGGCCCCACATTTTACGGTTTATGTTTTCGGGGGAGAAACATGCTTAAAAATCTTTTTATGACTTATGACTTGTTAAACTCTTATGGCTCATGACTCTTTATCACGTTATACTATGGCTTACTTATCGTACTATACGGTTCATCAAAAGTCCCTTAGAAACCACTAACATGGGTATATGGCGGGGAAATATGGATAGCGCTATTGGGAACTGACAAACCCCACTCGACGGTGGGACCGGCGAGTGCATATTGTCTCTAATAAAACAAGGTCTACCGGTGATGACGGTAGCCCATAGGAAACTAAGGGTAACTACACGGCTTAGTCAGCAATGGTTTCACCCGTATGAGTATCTCATTCTGCGCCTAGCTAGCGTTCTCACAAGCATAGTAGTAACTGTGATGGTAACGGTTTTCGAAGGATCACTTTAAACGTTTAAATAAAACCTGTGAACTCACCAGCATTATATGTTGACTCTTTTAGCATGTTTTCTCAGGTCGCTAAGGTAGCAGCTGTCGGATAGGCGCACGAGGTCGCACTGGAGTCGTCTCGCGTCTAGGGTCTCATTTGCACGTTTTGGAATCATGAACTTTTGAACTTATGTTTTATTTATGCATGACTTTTGTAAACTTTAAATGCTTCCGCACTGTAGAATTGATTTTGATTTATAAACTTATGCATGGTTTCTATTTACGTATGTTTTACATTTAGACGTCGTTTATTGTGACCGTTGACTTAGATCCTGGTGTGTCACACGCCTCGCGGTAGAACTCCGCAGGTGGAAATTTGAGGGTGTGACAAGAAACCACCACGTCGGTACCCTGTTGATAACCACTGCCTCTGCTGCCTTGAACCACCACATAATCCAACCCAACCTCACCTAAACCACTCCTCCGGCTCCGATTCGTCACCACCACCATCTGTCACGACACCATCATACCCGGTCACCATCATCCTTCCTGACCACCACCATCTCAGCCCCGAACCACGATCCCACAACCACAACCGTACCCAACCACCATCAAAATCATCACTGCTGGCCACCATTCCAGCCCATTTGTGGGCTTAAAGGACCGCCGCCGCCACCACCTATAACCATGGTGGTCGGCCGGCGCTGGCAGGAGAGGGGGAAGGGAGAGAGACGAGGGAGGTAAAGAGAGTATAGAGAGAGAGAGAGAGAGAGAGAGAGAGAACCGGTTTAGAGAGAGAGAGGGAGAGAGTTTCTTGGTGGCTGCCATGAAAATGAAGAAGAAGAAAGGATACGATGTTTTTATACCTAGGGTTGTTGGTAGGTGACTTGTACCGCGTATCGAACTCGTATAAACGTAAAACGTCTCGGTTTCTATTTAGGCTCCATAATTAATTATAAAAAGTAGTCGGTTTTGTTCGAAATACAAAACCGAGCATAAATATAATTATTTTCGATGTCCGATGCGTGTTTTCAGAACACGCGTTTAAATCGCGTTAATTAGATCGGTCGCAGTTTGGATTGTAAAAACGGTCAGTAAACTTCCGAAACTTAATAATTAGCAATATTTGTAATAAATATTTATTTTTAATCATAAAAATCACGTCAGTGTAGATCGGAAGTTGCCGGGTGTCACATCCTCCCCATGTTACAGAAATTTTGTCCTCAAAATTTGAGGTAGGATATCATCCAAGAACCAATGGTAGTACAACAAAAATAGTCAACGGACTTGCCGGCACAAATGGCACGAAATAAAGTTTCAGAATCAACTGAATGCAAAGTGTAAACAATAACTCGGTCAACAAATACTATTGGCGCACCTCAAACGAAGCAACTAGTGCACCAACTTTTTCATTACACACCACAAGGTGTGTCTGCATTTAAGGCAATAACAAACAAGTTGATGAAAGTGAGACATGTCAATAAAAATCATTCATTATTCCAAGTCGATTGAATATTCACCGCAAGGTGCTGTATCAAATTCCAACAATTTGATTCAACTGAAATGTCGACTTTAAAGAAACTCATCGACGAAGTATCAAAGGATTCATTGCCCACAATGGCCTGACACATCAAGATTGGAAAACAAGCATTACGAGCAACGTAATGATAAAACAAATCATTAATGAAACAATTGTTTGATGCGAAGCCCTGCAATGGACCTTCACAGGTTTAAAGAATTCAAACATGCAACAGTTGACACGTATACAGAAATACGTGTCTAACTCTGTGGAAAAAAAATAAGGAATCAACAAAAAATAGATTCCTTTACGATAGAATGTTGAAGACCACAAACACAAAAGAAGAGAGATGTAAATCGTGTCCAAAGATATAACTAGGTTCTAAAACAGGAACCTTAGAAGCTCAAGAAACAAGATCATCAAGATCTTAAACTGGTTTGACAAAAACAAAGTCATAAATGACACGAACAGGGGAGAATCGACAATCATGTCCGCAACAGCAAAAGAATGAAAAACCGTTATCCATTATTTATATATATAAATATGTATACAACAACCTAATAGTATAGATACCCTCACGATAGATGTTCTTAGGACTATCAAGTGCCTGTAAATTTGCAATAACGTGACGTCTGCGTTATCGAAAATTTACCTCAGCAGATCATCCTATTAACCTCCATAATAAGTTATATCACGAGCACTCGTTACATTCACATAATAACACGTATATATATACAACATAATATAATGTTCATCGTGTGCGCCACCTTTCCGAGTGCTCTTCCCGTCCGCATTCCAGCTTCACAGCATCATCGGCAAAACGAGGTGTCTCCTCAAGACGCCTTCGGCCCAAATCGACCTTGATGACATAGCATTCTCCGAACACGGGATGCGAGACCGCAGATGCTACAACAATCCCTTTGCCAACTCGTCCAACTAACGTGACACGTGTGAGTGTTGTAGATACGTCCAAGCTTGAGTCGACAACCATTGGCGATACGTATAATATATACTTTACGTAAATGCACATAGTATATAAACAAGTAAGTTGTTCCTCATACCAAGAAACAATGACTCAGCTAACTCTATGTGAATAAACACTCTGATATCTAAAGCGATGACTCGCCAATAACTATTGAGGTATGCCTAACCACTACGTGCCAATGTCGTTTCTATATACCACTATAGAACATATAAACTTACTATTCACATAAGAAAATAAATGTTCCTTGCGTCGAAGGAATGTACACTGAGCTAGTGTGATATACTAATAGTCACGCAACTGATTTGGCAACGGTTGGAATTTGAGTCCCTAGGCGTTCATACTAAATATCATGTCTTAGAAATTTTTGGTCCCTAACTCGAAACAAACTCAGGTTAAAGCCTAGATATCTACCCAGACACCTAGTTCGCTAAAACCTATGGCTCTGATACCAAACTGTCACACCCCGACTTTTCCCTCGTCGGTTGCGACGTTTGGTGCCTTTGCCAGCGCAGCGGAAAGTTGCATCTAAGACTCTTATTTCCTGAACGCCATTGCTAACCCTCTAGGATCCCCAATCCCAATATGCCGACTACTCCAACCGTGCCATTATCAAAGTTTAAACCTGAAAGACATACTTAAAAAGTCAGCATAAAGCTGGTGAGTTCACAAGTTTTATAAAAGAGTTGTTATAAGTTTGAAAAGATCATATCCGTTACTACTAGGTTATGAGAACGTTAGCTAGACGTTAAGTGTTTTTACTACTACGGTTGGGAACCCATTACTATACGTGTGTGAGTAGTTGAATCATGCCCAGACGTTTTGGCTATAACCGATGCCTCGGCGAGCCAGTAAAAAGAGACAATATGCACCCGCCCGGCCCCGCCGTCGAGTGGGGTTTGTGAGGCCCAATAGATCTATCCACATTTCCCCCGTTGTGCATCCCCGCACATTCATGGTTCCCCCCTGGGACTTTCCATAAAACCCGCATAGTATTTGTAAAGTAACCATAGTGTAACATGACCTTTAGTAAGTAAGTATGTAGCATGTTTCTTCCCCGAAAGTAAAACCAGTAAAAGTAGGGTCGTGACACTCACGCACCCATTTCATTTTTCAAAAACTTGTTCGTTTGGAATTCCTCAGGTTTTCATAAAAGAAGCATGTCTTCCACCCCGAAAACATTTATAAAACAGTAAAAAGTGGGGTCATGAACTCACCTTAATTTCCATGCTAAGCTAGCAAATAAAGTCCAAGCCTCGACCGGCTTCCTCGTGACCTAATTACCAACAAAGGACACCTTAACAGTCTATCACAAATAAGCCTAGCTTATTATCCGGATAAAAGACAGTTTATCCAACTATCTAGACTCGTGTGTATTAACTCGAGTACTGATATGCTTTAACTCGATGAACCGATCGTGACTTATCTTACTTATGCGTTAACACACGACATAGTACCCAAGTTGCGCACTTGTCACTATTCGTGTGTACACCACGTTGGACTAATATTACGAAACGTATAACTTATCCTGAGCCGTAGCTCGTATTATAATTATATTTTAGGAAGATACTCTTTGATAAAAATGCAAGTATAGTTATTTAAAACTGATCCATAGCAAGTGTCGCTTCTTTTCCAAATCCGAACATTTAAGTTATTCAAAACTTTGCTTGTTGTAAAAATAGTTCCCAAGTAAAGTGTATACATATTTTTAAATTCAAACAATAAATATTATTTAGATACCGAAAACCTTTCGGAAACTCGTCATACTTGACGCTCGGCGAAACTATATATATATATATGTTTTGAAATTATTGTCCGGGATTTACTTATTATTGTTAAACATATCTTTTGTCAAAACGTCACTATTTTACATAACTACACTTATCATGACACTTAGGGAACTTCATTTATAAAAATATGCGACAGTTCTATTTTCGTTGCGCCGTGGATTTTTATAAAAATTTGGGCAGAGTTTCCTCTGTTTTTGTACAAACCAGGCGACACAAGTCGCCTACCATTTTCCCAAAAATCAATATCTAATACAAGACTTTATACGTTTCGACAACTTTTCATATAAACTACTTATTAACACAAAGACACGACAATATATATATATATATATATATATATATATATATATATATATATATATATATATTATAGTCCAACCAATTTAGTCCGATATCGATTTTATAAGTCACGCCTTTTATATCCAATACCAATCGTCCGATAATATAAGTCACGCCTTTTATATCCAATACCAATCGTCCGATATAATATATAGTTACCGTTTATTATTATTATTATTCGGTTCGTTCGCGAGTCAAAACTATTTTAAGAATATCAATATATTTATTTATATATATATATATATATATATAATATCCACAACAATAATACAAATACGAATTAAAGTATACCGATTCGTACGCGCGTAACCCGAAGCCACCTCGAACTACGTGTAGACCGGAACCAAAGTTTGTCCAGCTTTGACCGCGTCTTGACCGAGGTTTGACCATCCCGATCTGACCCGAACAAGACTCGTACCGAACCCGATCTCGTACCGAATCTGACCCGAACACCAAAACCGCCAAACTTTGACCCGAACCACAACCTTAACCCAAACCCGAAGCCAACATTACCCCCACCCGAGCCAACCTCGGCTGCAACCACCTCAACCCGACCCCACCTCGCTGGACCAGCGTTCACCACGAACCACCACTACTTGCCGTCACCAAACACCTCGAGCCGCCCGTGAACCACCAACCAATCCACCACTAAAACCCGTCATACCCAACCCATTCGAGCCAGAAACCACCACGTCGGTACCCTGTTGATAACCACCGCCTCTGCTGCCTTGAACCACCACATAATCCAACCCAACCTCACCTAAACCACTCCTCCGGCTCCGATTCGTCACCACCACCATCTGTCACGACACCATCATACCCGGTCACCATCATCCTTCCTGACCACCACCATCTCAGCCCCGAACCACGATCCCACAACCACACCGTACCCAACCACCATCAAAATCATCACTGCTGGCTACCATTCCAGCCCATTTGTGGGCTTAATGGACCGCCGCCGCCACCACCTATAACCATGGTGGTCGGCCGGCGCTGGCAGGAGAGGGGGAAGGGAGAGAGACGAGGGAGGTAAAGAGAGTGTAGAGAGAGAGAGAGAGAACCGGTTTAGAGAGAGAGGGAGAGAATTTCTTAGTGGCTGCCATGAAAATGAAGAAGAAGAAAGGATAAGATGTTTTTATACCTAGGGTTGTTAGTAGGTGACTTGTACCGCGTATCGAACTCGTATAAACGTAAAACGTCTCGGTTTCTATTTAGGCTCCATAATTAATTATAAAAAGTAATCGGTTTTTTTCGAAATACAAAACCGAGCATAAATATAATTATTTTCGATGTCCGATGCGTGTTTTCAGAACACGCGTTTAAATCGCGTTAATTAGATCGGTCGTAGTTTGGATTGTAAAAACGGTCAGTAAACTTCCGAAACTTAATAATTAGCAATATTTGTAATAAATATTTATTTTTAATCATAAAAATCACGTCAGTGTAGATCGGAAGTTGCCGGGTGTCACATTTTTCCTGCTCAACAGTTGGACTCATTTTTTTGCATTACTTACATGTGTGTTTAGAGTTATGGAAAGACACAAAACCCTAATGTAAGGTAAATTGGTGATTGCGGTCCGGAACATAATCATGAATTTACAGGTACATTAAGGTAGTGTGAAATTCTAATAAGGTTTTTGTAGTTTATTTGGTTTTCATACAGTCAATCAGCTCATGCATTTCTTTTAGGATTCCTAAAACTTAAGTTTAGTGTTTTGCTAGATTCTTATTCTCCTTGCTAGTTTCGACGAACCTAATCCAATCCTTAAAACTCACACATATCAAACCTCTTATCCAAATTATTCGACACAGATTATTCACCTTCATGTCGTGACTTAAATTTTTCCAAACCACAGTTGTCCTAATTTCTACCCAATCACCCTCAACCCTAAAATTATTAATTAATAAAAATGTGTTTGTTTTAAACAATGTACGTTTTAAACACCTTATAGAAATAATTATAAAAAAAAACATTTCATTGAACCTCGACGTTTTAGTGTGTTTTAAAAATTATTCGTAACATTTTTTTTACTAGTATAATCATTATATATATATACATAAATATAGTTAGGCTTAAATATATATATATATATATATATATATATATATATATACATAGTGTTGGTGCCAGGATTAGAACCCGAGCCCAACTGATTAACACAAACACAACCAAACCAAATGGGCTACAAGCCTTTTTTGTGAATACTACCCAATACAATTCAATATAACATTTTCCTAAAACATGTCAGTTGACTAAACCAAGTCAACAAACCTCTAATCCATTCGAATTAGCTTATGATTCACGCGTCTTTTTCCAAGTTTAAACTTTCCATGTTAAGCGAAATCATGTTACGCGTTTTACTGCTGTCAATTAATGCGTTACAACGTGATTTTAGGTTCAAATTAGATTGATTGGTAATCATTCAAAAATTTCCTTAGACCAAAAACTAAATCCTTTAAATCCGGTCTTTTTGAAGCAATTAAACTCGCACAAATACTCACTAGGGGCCGATTAGAGGAACCCCTATATCACATTCACCTTAAAACCTCCAAGAAATGCCGATTGGAAGTGTTTGGTGCGCGAGCTTTGTTCCATCTATTTCGTATTGATTTGAGTTTGTAAGTTCAATTAAATTACATGGTTTTTTTCGGTTTCTGATGTAGATTAATAGCCCTAACGTTAACCTTGTTATTGAAATCGTTTTATGGGTCAATTGATGGGCATGGTATCTAGGGTTTATAGGAAAAAAAATTGAGGATAATCGTTCTGAAATGTTAAAGGATTTAAGTTCTGAAATCTGTAACAAAACGTAGCTCATACCAGATGGTCTAGGGTATTTGATTAAGACAATGAACCGGCCAGAAGCCAGGTTCGAACCCCACCATCAACAACAATTTTTTTTAAACCTTTTCCTTTTTGTATTTTTTTATATTATCTTTTAAAAATGGTTTTAAAATATCAAAAATGACTTATAAATTATAGCAAATTTATTTTATGATATATAACTAACAAACTTTATTATACAATTTTTATTTTCACAAAAATCATTTATTTAATATATATAATATATAATACAAGTTTATTCATAAATAAACTAAAAATTCTATAAAAATATCTAAACGATTTTATAAAATCCCACAAAAATTATTTTAAACTTACAAATCAATAAACATTTCAGAAATAAATTTTATTTCAGAAAAATCATTTATTTAATATTTTTAATCGATTTTTGTTGTTTTAATCATAAATAAATCATAATAAATTCATTTTTCATTATTTTTACATCAAAATTTCACATAAATTATTATTAATCATTTAGATCAGAAATATAATTTTTTTGCTTCGAAATTTATAAATTTTAATATTTTTAAATATTAAGTGTATATTTTGTCAAACAAGTATTAATATATAAATATTCATTAATTAAGAAAATAATTTTATAAAAATTATTTTCACGTTTATTACATTATAATTCAACTACCTTTAGTTATTATTGGTCAGAAATATTTTATTAATTATTTCTTTATTTATTGAGTTATTAACAATTATTCGAATTTAATCATAATTCAAGTATTCATCCCCAAATTAGGAACCCTAGCATATTTTAGACTAGAAAACTTAGACTTATTAAGTTTTCCCCAACACTTATTTATTACCTTGAAATAGGGTGATATTTGGATATACACGAGCCACATTTGTTTATATATCAAGGGTCTCCATTCTAACACTAAGGCGAGTTTACATAGCCCCTTTTTCTGTTTATATTTTGGGGTGAAACATGTTTAAACATTTTATACACTATCATTTACTCATTCTTACATTGTTGAAACTTGTGATTCAATTACACTATCATTTACTCATTCTATCATTTGACTGTAACAAAAAGACACAGTACAATCATTAACATTGATCAAGCCGCCTGTTTAGATTATAGCGCTATAGGTCTGACAAACCCATCCCCCCACATAAATTCAGGGATGATCGATAACAGTTACACTTTTACTAACTTGCGAGTTAGGTCTCAGTCGACACAAGGTTTGATTGTGCAAAATACGCATTGTTACATGTCGGACTCATATTCTATCATTACTCATTATTATACTTCAACTATGATTGCTATACAACATATTGTTTTCAACTATATGCAAATCCTATGTATTCTCACCAACTATTTATAGTTGATCCCCCATCTTTCCAACTCAACATGTTTCAGGTTTTATTTGCTATTGGAAGTTGTATGAGTCTTGGATCACATAGGAGCTTTGGACTTAGTTTATGTAAATCAAGCTTATGTATTTATTACATTGTATGATAAATTGTAAATTGTTTAGTAATATTCAACTTCCATTTAGTACCATGAGCTATTGAACAATCATCACTACGTGACACCTCGATGTTTCCGCCATCGGTTGGGGTGTTACACCTGGGAGCAGATGTTTCAAGACTTTTAGTAACAGATGTTTGGACTGGTGCATAAGTCTGTTTGGGCTTTCCTTTTGAAGTACTCATCACTTAACTTGCAAGAGTTTTAGCCTTGTACTCTTGTATTTTGACATCAAAATTTTTGAGATACAGACACTCTTTGGTTTTGTGATTCTTTTTACCACATATTGAGCATGTGGCCTTGGAATCACACACACTTGTTCCTTTGTTGATATCATATGCTTTTAGAAGAAAACAAATTTTAGTAACATGATTCTTCTTTTCATAGAAATCACAGAACAAGTGGACAGACTTTTCTTTCTTTTTCCCTTTTTCAACTTTCTTTTCAACAAATGTTTGAGCATCTGCTGGAAGGTAATACAAGGGTATGACCTTTGCCTGTGGTGCTGTCTTCCCATCAGGAGTTTTGAAATCAACTGGTTTGAAGTTCTCAAGAGTATCACATTCATCAGACCAAGTAGGTTTAAATTCATATTTTTCAAGTTTAGTGAATGATGAGGAACCTTCTGGTTTTTCAAGAACAATTTTCTTGCCATTAGGTTCAGTGATTTTAATCTCTTGACCCTTCAAATTAGTTGGTACTACCTCAACTAACTTTTGATCCCTTTTGTCAGTGTTTTCAAAAGCTGAAGCAGTGGTTTCAAAACCAAACCCAAACTTCACATGACTTTTGTTTTGTTTGTTGAAGAGCATCTCAAAACCTTTACATGATTCCACCCATTTTTCACATTCAACTTGGGTGGCATCAAGCTCACTTTTGCAACTATGATATTTAGTTATCATAGTTTGGAGCATGTCTTTGGTTATAGTTGCTTCGTGTTTTAAGCTGCTTATTTCAGATTCTTTTTTAGTCAAATTTGATTTTAACTCTTTTGAAATTTTCTCAAATTTAACTTCATTATCTAAAATTTTCTTTCTAAGGTTTTCATTTACATCTTTAGTGTTAGCAAATGCTATTACACATTTGTCAGAACACAAATTTTTAAGGATTTGAGGAGATACCTTAGCAGCAGCCATCAATGCACAATCACACTTGCACTCACAATCATCAGATGCACCCCAGGAATCTGAGAGACTCACAACCTCTTCTTCATATTTTTCACCTGCAACTACCTCATCAACAATATCATCAGTCATAACAACAGATTCAGTTACCACCTCCTCAGAATCAACCTCTTCTACCATAGCCATGAAACATAAATTTTCTGGTTCATTTTCAGCTTTGGCAACTAGTGCAAAATTTTCATCTGTCAACTCATCTGGTAGACTGCTCCAATCAACAAAGCCTTGTGTGAAGAAACTCTGTTGACTGGTCTCTACAGGAGTAGAGGGTGGAGCAGCAGTCATTGGCACATGTGCCTGAGCAACAGGGGTTTGCACATAATGGATCTGAGGAACAGTGGTTTAGACATACTGGACAGGAACAGTGTTTGAGGACTGTGCAAAATGAGCAGTGTTTTGCACATTTGGTCCAGGGGTATTATAGGAACTTTGACAAGTGTTGGTCTATGGCCTTTGATTTGGATAGGTAATCATAGGTGTACCATGTTGACTCCTACATTCCCTAGCAAAATGACCAAGTCTATGACATTTATAACACTTTATCTTTGATTTATCCAACCCCACTTTTGACCTGCCAGTTAACCCTGGAAACCTTCTCCCAGTTTTCTTGTAAAAATTGTTAGTTCTTACACTGAGAAGGGTCAATTAGTGCATAATGTCCATTTCTTCCAAATCATCAGGGTCAAAGTATTTTAAGTCATCATACTCAAAGGATATGTTATCAGATGCCTGGATATCACCACCACTTGCTGTAAAAGCATAGTTTGGTGGATAAGAATCAGAGTTAAAACCTGAGTTAAAACCTGAAGTTATGTCAATGAAATGATCATAACTCTAATCCTTACTATTACCAGGCACCTCATCATGACCCAGAAGTGTTGTATTACCAAATACATAGTCATCAGACACTTTTCCAGAGTCCTGGAGCTTCTTTTTCTGGTTAAGCTCTCTCTCATAGGTCAAGAGCTTACCATGAAGCTGGGTCAGTGATAGGTCCTTGAAACCAATTGAGTTTCTCATAACTATAGCAATAGTGTCCCATTTATCTGGTAATGATCTTAAAAACCTATGGTTCAATGTTGAATGAGGGTAAGTTAGACCAACCAGTTTTAGTTCACTAATGAGACAGTTAAACCTCTCAAATTGTTGAGTTAATGACTCTCCCTTAACATGACTGAATGTTTCATATTGTTGGTTAAGTATTTCACGGTTGTTTTCAATAACCTCTTCAGTCCCACCAAATTGTTCTTTCAGTGCATCCCACAACTCCTTTGCACTGTTACAGTGTAACAGCCCATCATATATATCATTGGGTAGAGCCATGGCCACAATACTAAAGGCCTTAGCATCTAACTCAATTTTCTGAAAATCCTGTTCGGAGTAGTTTTCAAGTTTCTTAGGCTCCTGAACCTTGGGATCTTCAGTACTCGGCACCATCGGAAAATGTGGTCCGAAGATAACCGACTTCCAACACCTAGTGTTCTGTTGAGCTAGAACATGGCTCATCCGATGCTACCAGATATTGTATTCAGATCTGACAAGCATCGGTGGCTTGTTGTTCGTGCCAGTGTTGTGTGGATCGTGATTGATTGAAGCCATTCTCTGATTTTTCAAAAACAAAGTATGTTTACAAACGGTTGAATCGAAAATAAACTATTACTCTGTTTTCAATCCAACAAACAAACGATATCAATAATTGTGAGCTGGTCTGTTTATATTAAATTGATTGGTTAGATCAAATTTAATTGACCAAGCTCTGATACCAATTGTTAGGATCTGAGTTTGATTGTTTTGATTTGTTTAAGTAAAGATGAGAAGAATGAAGTGAATATAAATGGAAAGTGCAGCGGAATGATAAACTATAAATCAAAACAAGAGAATAATTGTTTTTAATCGGAAGCTTTCATTAATTGAAAGATTACAATATTACAAGTACTCCCCCTCAGCCTGATCACTCTGTGATTGTTTGTCTGAGAGAATGTTTCGAGTGATGAATAGAACAGTACAAGCACTGTTCTATTTATAGACAAATCTAAACCACTGATGATCTAAACTGATGTCACCTAAGACAGTGACCTCTAACAGAATAACAACATAAAACATCTGCTATATACAAACTACTGTTATATTGTAAAACTCTGAAAGGTAAACTGCTGTTGAGGAAAACTCTGATGGTCTTGAATCATCTGTTGGAGCCTAAGTGCTGTTGGCTCCAACAGACCTTTAGTCTTCAGCACTTGATCAGCAGTTGTTCTTCATCAGACCTTTAGTCAGCAGTTGTTCTCTATCAGTTGTTATCCAACAGTCCATTGTAGCAGCAGTTGTCACAGCAATTGTTTGGGTAGAACAGTTGTTAGGGTCAACAGTCTTTTGGGAGGAGTATGTTGTAAATGCTGTTTATTAATATGGATCAACTGAGTAGTATATTTTGGCTTTTCAATCATCTGTTCTTCTCCAGGTCAGCAGACCCAACAAAATGAAGTCAAGTTATTAATCTTGACAGTTTTGATGATAATGACAACGAAGACGTATTTGAAGATACTGCAAATTCAAGCACTAGCTAAAATCTCCATTTAAGATAGCCCGGGTGTCAAGTCAGAAGTTATGTAAATTTCAGTTTCGTAGTTTTATTTTGTCCATTCTAGACTTTTGATGTTGAACCAGGCTGTTATTACATAATATTCTGGTGACAGATAAAAACAATTAATAAAATATTATTTTGTTATTATTTTATTTTGTCATTCTTTATCTTTTATTTTAAAAATACTAAGGTGACAAATAACAACTTGTATACTATAGTGATGATGGACACGTGCAGAAGAACATCCTCAATTCAGTTATTAGCTACATGTCAGATCAAAAATCCGCTTAGTTACACATAGTTTTCATTCATAAAAGACTTGAAACCTACAGGTGAGATCAGAATATGCATGGTTCGAGTGGGGTGTGACATGCATGAACATAACAGAACTGAATTGAAACCTACATGTGAGATCAGAAATCCACTTTGTTAAACATAGTTTTCATCCGTAAAAGATCTGAAACCTACACATGTCCTAACTATGTATTGTTGCAAATATTTAAACGTCTTAAAAAAATCAAAATTAACAAGTAAGAAGAGGAATGTAAGTTCCAACCAGCAAAATTGTGCCTTTTTACTATTTTTTGTAAAAAACGAATTTAACTTTAACTTTTGCAGATAAGATATTTAAAATTCACTTGAAATTGTAGAAGGATAAACACTCACAAAAGATAGAGAGTTGTGGAATATTTTTAGAGAGTGTATGCTTGTGTAGATAATACAAAAAATTATTAGTTACTTGCTAATTTGTTGGGGGTTCTTTTTAACAAAACCCTTTTTTATTATTTTTATAAAAAATAAACATTTTTTTTAAACTTTTAAACATTCTTTGATAAAAAAAATCAAAATTAACAAGTAAGAAGAGTGTAACTTCCAACCAGAAAAAACTGTGTTTTTTAGTATTTTTTATATAAAAAATGATGGAGAGTTAGTAACATATTTTTAGGGAGTGTATGCTTTTGTAGATAATACTAAATCATTAGTTAGTTGTTAATTTGTTGGGGGTTCTTTTTAACAAACTTTTTTTATTATTTATATAAAAACAATTTTTTTAATTTTATCTTTTACGAATGAAAACTATGTTTATATTTAGAATTTATTTAAAATTTTATAGATAACCCTAAGTTAGTTGCACCTTTTTAGGTGCATGTTATTCAAATTATTGTTCTCTGTAAACTCTTAGAGATAATCCTAAAATCCTAAGTTAGTTGCACCTTTTTAGGTGCAGGTTATTTGAATTATTATTGTATATAAGATCTTATCTGTGACTTTTTGTATTCACAGTTCCCTGTTCCTAACAAGCACATTCTTTGGTTTATAGGTATTTTACAACTTCAATATTTCGTACTTATTTGGATTAGGTTTTAAATTTCACATCTAACATTCGTCTTTCATCTATATTTATATTATCTATACTTTTTCAGTTTTCTTGGTTGATTAAATCTATCCATTCAGATCCTTACACATGTATGTATTCTTCTAAGTTGTGAATCGTGATTACTTATACAAATGTTTAATTTTTAAATGCATTGTATCTGTATGCACACAACTATATTAAACCTATGTAGAACCACTTGATTAGAACCTATAATAGAAACGAGATATGTTTGTATGTGTGTGAAACTATAATACTAAAGGAGTCAACAGAACAAACAACCGGACATAACAAATAATGATAGTGTTGACGAGATCAATGATCAAATGATTGACATGTTCCAAGGAGAGGAAAAAGTTTACTATGGTTTTGATGAAGTCGAAGACGATCGCCACAACTTCCATTCGGTCGAGTTCTTAAACTTGCTAATTGTTAGCGATTTGCCACCACATAAGCGTCGTCTAAAAATTGGATGCCTCATAATATTGTTGCGGAATATCGATCCATGTCATGGGTTGTGTAATGGCACCTGATTAATATGTAAAGCCTTTTAGCGTAATGTTATTAATGCGGAGATAGCTGTCGGGCAACATACTGGAAAGAGAGTATTTTTGCCGAGAATCCCTCTATGTCTTTATGAGGACGACATGTTCCTGTTCAAGCTGAAAAGAAAACAGTTTCCCATTTGACTTAGCTTTTCCATGACAATCAACAAAGCTCAAAGTCAAACAATTCCACATGTTGGTGTTTATCTTCCGGATTCCGTATTTTCGCATGGACAACTTTATGTCGCTCTATCAAGAGGGATACTACGTGCTAATACAAAGGTATTAGTACATCCTGCCAAAGACTTCAAACGAGACGGGGTATACACCTCAAATGTTGTATATCGTGAGGTGTTATGCGATATATAAAATGCTTGTAAGCGAGAACGTAATAATTTTTTTATTCATTTGGTGGTTTACGCAAATACGTTGTAAATATAGTTACATTATGTTATGGCTTTATATACTTTGGTCACTTTTACTAAGTTATTCATTTTTCTCTTAAAGAAAGATTAGGAATATGCCATGGATGAGACAACGAGAAAAATGGAAGACATGTCAGATATGTACACTATATATATATATATATATATATATATATATATATATAGCAAAAACATGAGAAAGCACATGTTATTAACATACTTAACATTGTCTTTTTAGTTTCCAAACTCGCTCCGAGAACTGACGGGTCAACAACACAGGATAAGATAGAGGAAACTCATCCCCCAAAAGATGTAATAATCAAACATGAAGAGATACAAGAAATTTCAGGGATTGCTCTTGATGACGAATGGTGGGCCGACAATATAGATGAAATTGTGCAGATTTAGAAGACATACGACTAAATTGATCTCATGATTCAAGTCAGGGCTGTGCAAAGGGTCTGGAACTGACCCGACCCAGACCCACCAGAACCATATACCCTTTTATTGTTGAAATTAGGAACCACGAACCGAACCTTAAAAGGCTATGTGGTTCCGGGTTCTAAAGGTTTTGATGGGTCGGGTAAAAGGGTCTGACCCTCTAGAACCTTTTAATGTAATAGCCACTTTTAGAGGATTACATATTCCTATTCTTTTACCATGCTCGTAAAACAATTCCTCCATATGGTTCTAACAATAGCCCATGAGTTTCTTTTTAAGTCACTTTTCGTTTCTCGACTTATGTTTTCGTAACAATTTTGTCATTCTCATCACTCGAAACATTATGTGAATCTGTTATGTATAGATAATAAATACACACACACACATCAAAGCGACATATATAAATATTTACTTCAAATTTGGATATAATATATATTATATAATATATCACATCTATGCATATCCATCAAGCCGAAAAATATTTCAGGAAAAATACATTGTTATTATTATAAATAACATTTTTAATATCTATACATATAATAATCTAAAACAATTTTGGACACATGACAATCCCTTACTCCACCATCAATTATCTCTCCTCCCACCTTGTGTCACATGGTAATATCTTAGAATTTATAAAATTTTCATATTTTTTTTAAATAAAAAATCATTTAAAAGTTAAATATGGTCAAACAAAAATTGAATTAAAAATTAATTATGGTCAAAATCCGGTCAATGAAGACTTTCTTAAATAATAACTTTACTAATCTCCTAAATTCATCTCAATCATTCATATTATTCTTAACCCTAAATCAAAACCTCTCATTACAATAACCGGTCATCAATAACTCAGGACTCCATAAACGATCATCCATATCCTTCTTATCGTCTCCTTCAAGGTAACTCTGTTTTTTGTTTACTTAACTTGATGCAAGTTATTTCGGTTGTGTTTATCTTGCTAATTCGGTTGTGATTTTTAATGATTTAGGAAAAGGATAAGCTACAGAAATCTAATCACCTTTTAAATATGTTACAGGCAGATCTAATCACCTTGGACACTGCTGCAATAGCCTTGTTGGGCGATGTACATGATCCAGCAGCCATGAAAAGTAATAATATTTTCTATTTGATTTCAGAAGTTATTTATTTAATATTAGTTATCCTTTTATGAGGTGATAGATGGCACAGAACCTAGACTTAGGCTTACATTTTGTGTATGCAGCAAAAGTCAGGCATATGAGTCCGATAATGTGAAGATCGAGTATGATGAGAATATTACAACGCAGATGCAGCCTGCACGCAACTCAAAGGAGTTTGTTTTTGGCCCATTCACACCCGCCATTGTACAAAAGGTAGGAGTTTCTGGAAACAAAGAGTCAAAGCTAGCTCAGGACTGGGAGAACATGGCTGACACTTATCGTCCTCAGTGTCGCAATACAGGTAAATTTCTGAATCAACATATGGCAAAATGGGCATGTTGGTATGTTTAAGCATGCATGCAAGGCTGCAAATTAAAATGTTTCGGGTTGACCCGAACAGTTTTTATCCATTTTTTTATGAATGTCTATTTTGACTATGATTAGAAAAGGTATACACTTCCAAATTGCAATAATAATTCATGTTCTTGCATAAAGTTAATTAGGCACTTTGAGCGACTTTTGACCAACTCTCCTTTTAGTTAACTTATTTCTACACATATTAGACCTGTTAGATATCAAACATAACCTGAATTGATGCATTCATAAATCATAAGTAAAGGGGTCGAATTATGGTCAATATAAGTGATCCCATATGTTTGGTAAATTTTACAGCTTTATGCGACGTTTTTGGACACTATGTGAAGGCCTGGATATCATGGCATGTTGAAACAGATGAGAAGAAACAGGTACAGCCAGTCTCTTGAATCTTGATCTGATTTCCAACAGTAGGCTATTTGTTGTTAAAGAGGGACGAGGACCAGTGACTGTGTTGGGTGCACATGGCCTTAATGCACTAATTTAGGTAGATTTTTAGGATGCCATAATCTCTGGCAGATGGCAGTGGTAGTACTGCAGTTAGAATTTGTAAACCTGCTTTATAGTTTTGAGGTTTTTACATGCGTTAAGAAGTGGTGACATTACTAATTTCTTTACTTAATTGTAATACCAAAAATGACTGTCATTTATTTTTGGTTAATTATGGTTAACTAGATCGTTGTTCCAATCTGCCTTAAACGCAAAAGTGATAGATCTTTCTTGAAACAAAATCAATTGTTGTAGGCACTCCACTCAATCGGTTGTAAATTTTCCTTCTCATTATTATTTTGTTCATTAATTGTTCAATTTCCTTGGTTACTTTTCTATATTGTTCAAATCTTTTTTATAATTATCCTTGATTTATTTTTTAAAAATTATGTTTTGTATATTAATCAAAACCTTAATTTTAGTAAAATAATTATATATTAACTATATTTATGCCCATTCCAAATTCAAATATTTGACCATATAAACAGTTGTTAGTAATCAAAACTATGTTTATTACACAATTTGATAAAAAAAAAATTAAATCTTTAAGTTTTTATGTCAAAGTATGGCAATGCTTGACTTTTATACATATAAATTTGTGATTTATCATTGTTGAATAAAATTAATTATTATGTTTGAAAACATAGTATTTTTTTTCATAAATCATTAATAACAAAGTCAAAGTAACGATTTTTTTATGTAAATTACAATCACTCTAATTGTTACTGTCAAACTATTTTTGGTAGATTTTAGACTTTAACATTTTCATCAGAATTAATTTATTTTTATATAATCAAAAATTAAAATTAAAAAAACGTCCATTTTTAAAGTCAACTACATTTTAAGAGACAAATAAATGGTTAATTTTTTTATTTGTTAAATTACCATTTTTAGGTTATAATTAGCATTTATCATTATTTGCATAATTTTGGAAACATCTAATTTTAATAATTATGATTTCAATTTGATTAATAACCTTTAAACATAATTGAGTTATTATTAATTAATACGCCTAATTTACCTTATATATAATCATATATATAACCGTTTTATAAAGAAATTTAAATTTGAATTTTTATAAAAAAATTAATACGCCTGATTTACCTTATATATAATCAATTTTGTATATTTATTTTGGGTAAATAAAGTATCTTTACATATTATTTTCGTTAATATGATTATAATGAATTATCAATTTCAAATTAAAATTCGAAATATTTAAATTCTAATTAGACAAAATTTCAAATTTTGTTTAATAATGGTAAGAAATTACACACACTAATTATCTTTTTAATTACAGAATGACTTAATCTTTTAAAAAAATTATTTTTTTGAAATTAAATTTAATAATGGTAACCATTACACATATTTATTATCTTTAAATTATGAATTTCTAATATATTTAAAATATAACAATTAATAATTTTGGCTGCAACATTCTCAAATTAATTACAAGTAAAAATTAGAATTTTAAATACTAGAATTTTAAATTATAGATTTCCGTTAAACTTTAAAAATATTTGAATACTAAATGTTTATTTAAATATTTAATCTGAAAATTTTGAATTTAAGATTTATGGTAACATTTAGATTTAATTAAGATATTTAAAATATTTAATTCAAATTATTGAATGATTTGAATCTTTCAAATTTTGATTACTAGAATTTGAATTGATAGATTTCAATTAAACTTTATAAATATTCAAATATTAAATGTTTTATTTAAGTATATAATTTCATATTTCGATATCTATAATGGTAACAATAAGACTTAATTGTAACATTTAATTCAAATTTTGAATGATTTGACTCAAACGGTGTCTTACTTTTAACATTTTATCAGAAATATTTTTTCACTACTATTTATTTTTTACTAGATAATACTCCTCAAATACCATCTGATAACAAGATTCCAATGAAGTTCCAAAGGCGTCAATTCCCAATATCCGTATGTTTCGCAATGACCACCAATAAAAGCCAAGGATAGTCTCAAACGAAGGTTGGATTGTATTTAAGAGACCTCGTATTCTCACATGGCCAACTTTATGTCGCATTGTCAAGAGTTAAAAGTAGGACATGGGTGAAATTACTTATACTAGATAGTGATTGGAATGTCAAGACTAAAACAAAAAAATGTGGTGTATAAGGAAAAATTTAATGATATTTGAATAAAATATGTATTCTTTGCTTTTAAATTTTAATAATATATTTCTACTATATTTTGTTTATAGGTTTTACTGCTCCAAATAATTGTTAGTTGTTGAACCGCGTGTCCACGTGGGAATAGTCTAGTTGTATTAACATTACATGAAATCTATTACCATAACACGTAAAAACGAATAGTGAAAAGACTAAAAAAGATTATTTTTTTATTTTTTTAATTAAAAATTTAAAATACAAACGGTTCTTGTGGTTCTTATATTAGAACCGTGGGTTTGGAACCTGTGACAACCTGCACCGTTCACTTTTCATAAATGTGCATAATTGGTTCCTCAACTATTTTAAAATTTTCATTTTAAGCCTCGTATTTTAATAGGACCAAAATTCACAATTTAATAAAACTTATAATTTTAATAAGTAAAAGTATGCACGTTTTATGCTCACATCTACACCCGAGCACGTATGTTTCAGACCTTGATACTCAAAGCCCTTAATTTTCGGTCCTAAAACAACTTAGAAACCGAAGGAAACAAGTCCAAAACTTAAAATTGATTAAATTAGAAAAATTGATATTTTAGCTCTCGCGGTCCGCTGAGACAGTCTCAGTCAAAATCCTAGTCAAAGTCTCAGTCAAAATCCTAGTCAAAGTCCTAGTCAAATAGTCAATTCATCTTAAAACCTTACTTTATTGTGTTGACCAATTTTAAAGCCTAATTGAATCCAAAACTAGTATAAAAACACACCTATGACCCATTGCACTTTGCACCTCTAAATCGATTGTTTCAATTCGATTAAGCTCTCCCTCAAACCTTTCTTCTATAGTATATTACTTCTACATTTGAAGCTTTGATTATAAGCTCTTGTAATTGGCGAATTGGAAGCTGGATATTTTTTCTTATTCGGTTTCTTTTCTTCTAAATTTGACTAGTTTCGTTGTTGAGTCTTTGGATTGCTCGCATTTTCACGCTCGCTTAGTCATCTAGTTATTTAGCGAAAGTGAGTATATATTTCCCCTTTTTCATGTTTTACACTTTTGGGGTGACTCATGTTTGCTTATTACTTCACACACTTAATCATGCTTTAATCTATATTCACAATCGCAATTCTTGTATGTGTTTTACTTGTTGATTCGCTGATACTGTGTACTTATGACCTTAATCATTAACCCGGTGTGGGCCTAACATAGCAATAAATAGTACTTGACTATTGTTATGTGTAAACTACTTGCTTTGTTGCATACTATATATAATCATACTATTGGGTGACTACTATACATATATACTAGATATCCCATTATTCTTGGTTATCATTTCTACTCTAAAGGTTTGATTTTGGGTGACATTTGTACATAACACTAAATTGTAGACAGTATAACACGTGAATTGCGAAACTCTTTATCTACTATATGTATTCAAAACAGGTGTAGATACACGAAAGTGCGACTAGTGCTATTGAATTGCGAATTTCAAGATGTGTTGTTGTTATCGGTTGGTCAAAGGTGGAAAGTAAAAGGTCGAAGGTAGAAGCAGACGGTCGAAGGTGACTCTGGGAGGTCGAATGAAGATTTGTATATATATATATGTCCAAGTTCGCCATATATGAACGGTCGAACATGTACATTCGACCAAGCTATTTGGGCGAATGTGCAGGTCTATATAAGGCAAACTCATTTTTGAATGTTTAAAATTTTTGGTCATTTGTTTTCCCTCCCAGAGTGTACTTCTCCCAAGGGTTTTTGTTGAGTCTGTAACTGATTAATATCATTATAAACAACCTTTTGAAGTGTAAATGATTATGATTATGAATGAAATGAATGTGTTTATGATGATTTGTGAGTTTTGCTAGTTTTATTATCATTTTGTGATCAATTCAGGGATTCCGCACCTGAATTGAACTTGCTTGATCATATTCTTTGTTGATTAGCCAATCTTATACGTAGTTAGGACAAAAAGGATTGGTGAAACCACTTTTGCAAACCTTAGTCGAATTCACTTCTGTCAAATTATTCTAAGTATAGAACTACTGAAGAAAGAAGACTAAACAGCTGAAGAAGGATTCTACAAGTACTGAAGAAGAAATGCATCAGAAGTTCTGAAGTCCAAACCAGACAGTTCTCTGAAGAACTACTGAAGACAAACTACTCATCAGTAGTTTGTCATTCATCAGCACTTGTTCAATAATCTTTCCACCGCCTTATGTTTCAGTAGTTTATTAGTTTAGTATTACTTTACCTTTTTGTACAAGTTCCAAGATTGCAACTTGTTGCAACTTGTCTCTGAACTTGCTTTTTGGCAAGGTTCATGTATTTGTAAAGTCTATAAATAGATGGGTTCATCCCTCTGTTTTAGATATTGATTTTTAATACAGAAATCCTTCAAAGCTTATCATTGTTATTTCCATTTCATTTACCGAGAATCTGTTTAAGTGTTCATTCTCATTCAATGCTTAGATTCTCATTAAATACTTATCTTTAGTTTTATCAAACGTCCAGGGGGAATAATAACTCCTGTTGATAAGTGTAGCTTTAACTTATATCATTCCACTGTGCTATTACTGATAAAGAACTTGCTAGACACTTAAGTGTTCACTAGCAAGTTCATACAAAGAGCAATATTGATCCAACAATTGGTATCAGAGCACTGGTTTATCTGATCACATATCAATCTAACACATTGAGAATCAGACACACGCTCTTATTGATATTCAATAAAGGATTAAAAGTTCACTTTTATCAACATCCATCACTTTAAGAGATATTTGACAAATCAATACTCTTTAAAATGGATCCTCATAATACTGGTTCTGTCAATAAACCTGTTATGCTAGTAAGAAATGAATATAATATCTGGCAAAGGAGAATGGCACAGACCTTATCACAGACCAACACAGGTTGCTGGAAATCTGTGATATATGGTCCTCATAAACCTATAAATATCAATCTTGAAACTAAAGAAGAAATTCCAAAAGACCCAAAAGACTATACAGATGATGATTTCCTAAAACTTGAGCTTGATGCTAAAGCTTTCTCTATGTTGGCAATGGCACTCCCAAATGAAATCTACTTTGGCCTATTACATTGTGATAGTGCCAAAGAGCTTTGCGACTGCCTCAAAGAACAGTTTGGAGGAACTGAAGAGGTGATTGCCAACACCAGAGAAATCCTGGCTCAACAATATGAAACTTTTGCTCACATTAATGGGGAAACTTTAACACAACAATTTGAAACATTCTCCTCATTAATATCTGAGCTAAAATTAAATGGTCAGACCTACACAACTGTATCTATGCTTCATAGATTTTTAAGGTCTTTACCTGAAAAATGGGAAACATACTCTATAGTCTTAAGATCTTCACCAGACTTTAGCTCCCTCACTCTTACAAAACTTCATGGGAGATTACTTACTTTTGAAAGAGAAATTGATCAAAAGAAAAAGTTACAAAGTTCTGGTAATACTACTGATGACTATCTACCAGGTAGTACAACACTATTGGGACAAGACTCACCAACTTGTTCAAATAGTTTTGGATCTTTTGACCATATTGACATAACTGCTGGGATCTCATCTGAAAGATCATTCCCAGGTTATGACAATAATGATTTTAGTCAAACTGCTGATAACATGTGTTTTATCATGGATGATTTAAAAAATTTCAGCAGTGATGACTTGGAAGAAATGGATATTTTACACCAACTGGCCATGTTAAGTTTAAAAACAAACAAATTTTACAAAAGGTCAGGAAGGAAGTTTCCAAGACTCAACAGCTCAACAAAAATTGGTTTTGACAAATCTAAACTTAGATGTCACAAGTGTCAAAAGTTGGGACACTTTGCTAGAGAGTGTAGAAGCTCTAGCTTTAACCAATCTTAGCCTGGAAATAATTTTAACCCCATTCATAACAGGAATAATGGAACACAAGGGAGTGCACATTTTGTACAGGCACAAGCTCCACAACACCAATATGTGCCACAAGTACAATATGTACAGATGCCTGCTCAACAGATGCAGAGCCAACAATCAATCCCTCCCTTTCCAGCTGCTCAACCACCTCCACAGACTCAGCAACCCTCACAACAAAGTTTATTTACTTCAGGGTATGTTGACTGGAGCAGTCTTCCTTTTGACACTACTGAGTGTAACCCTGATGCAGACAACAAGATGTTTAACATCAACTAGGGAGAGCCTGACAATGGCAGAAAGAACTTTGCCTTGATGGCATTTGAGGGATGCACCTCAAAATCTGCCTTGTCACAGGTATCAAAATAATCTTTGACAAAACTTTGTTCAACTTCTTGCAAAGAATCTTTTGCTCTCATAAGAGAGACTAATGTGCACTTACAAGGTAAAGCAAACGACTCTGAGAGAAAATTCACTCAGATGACATGTGATTTAGAAAGAAAACTTTCTGCAAAAACAAAAGAAGTTTCTAAATTAACTAACACTGCTATTGAAACCCAAGCACAAATTAAAATCATGATAAATGACCTAGGAAATGTCAGACTAGAGCTTGCTGACACCAAGGTCACATGTGAAAAATGGGTTGAATCTTGTAAAGGGTACCAACTATTGCTAAACAAACAAAGTGCTTCAAATGTTAGGTTTGGCAGAGGGTACAATCACACTGAAACACCAACAGATTTTTCCCCCAAAACAACTAAAGATGGGAGAAAAATTGTTTCAGGTGAAACTTCTGAAGAGAAAGAATGCACATCTTTCTATGAAAACTTTCTAAAAACTCACAAAGAAAGTTCTTCAGAAGTACTGATAAAATCTGACATTAAGCCATCAGTAGTTTCAACTACATCAGGAGTTGAGAACCTGAAAACTACTGATGACCTAAAACCAATCAATACAGTCAGAAACTTGTCTTTAAAAGAAAAGACAAAAGAATGTGAAATCTGTGGTCTGTTCAACCACAAGACAGAATTTTGCAGATACAGAAAAGGTATTCAGTACAACAAGAAAATTCAACAACTGGTTGTGGGAAAACAAATCAGAAATTATTTTGTAGAAACTTTTTCTCCCAGGAAACAACAACCAGTAAACACCTTTTCTCAGAAAAAGTCAAAATCTCAACAAAAATCTTTTTCTCAAAATTCTCTTTCAGTAGTTAGACCTAAATCATCAGTAGTTTCACAAACTGCTGAGATTAAAAATCTCATAAACATGGTACAACTACTGATGACCAAAGTTGATGGTGGTCAAAAGGATACCACCATTGCTCTTAATGAAAAATCCATTGCCAAAAAGACATGGATTCCTCAACTTGGTCAAGAACAAACTGCAAATGTTCTCAAGAGCAAACCCAAAGCCAAACTGGCTTGGGTTCCCAAATCTAACTAATTTGCTATCTTGTACAGAGAGTTTCCAGAGGCTTAAATAGCATTTGGTATGTTGACAGTGGAGACTCAATGCACTTCACAGGATGCAGATACCTGATAAACAATTTTATCAGTCAAAGAGAAGGATCTGTATCCTTTGGGAACAATGCTAAGGGATATGTGCTAGGACATGGCAATGTCTCCTCTGGCAAAATACAGTTTGACAAGGTTAATCTGGTTGAAAACCTTGAATACAACTTGCTGAGTGTGTCACAAATGTGTGATAAAGGATATTCTTCCTTTTTCACAAAGACAGCATGCAAGATCATATCACCAGAAGGCCAGAAGTTGATAGAGAAGATCATTGAAGATCATACTTTGTTGATAGCCAAAAGATGTGGCAATGTTTATGCAGTGGACATTGAAAAGGACAAAGTACTGAACAACACTGCCTGTTTCTTCTCAAAGGCATCAACTTCAGAGACTGATCTCTGGCACAGGAGACTTGGCCATGTGAACTTTAAAACCATAAATAAAGTCACAAAAATGGGCTTGGTCAGAGGTCTACCTTTAAAGGTATACCAGTGTCAAGAACACTGTGTATCCTGTTTAAAGGAAAAACAGCATAAGTCCTCCTATAAGTCTATTAAAGAATCAAAAACAACTGCATGTCTTCAACTACTCCATATGGACTTATTTGGGCCTGTAAAAATCATGAGCCTTGGTAAGAAGAAGTACTGCTTGGTCATCATTGATGACTATTCAAGATTTACATGGGTATTCTTCTTATTTTCCAAGGATGAGGCTGCTGAAATCATCAAGTTCTTCATTCTACAAGTAGAGAAACAATATTCTCTATCTGTCAAAGCCATTAGAAGTGACAATGGGACAGAGTTCAGGAACAAAACTCTGGATGAATTCTGCTTGTCTAAAGGGATTATTAGACAATACAGTGTTCCCAGAACTCCTGAACAAAATGGTGTAGTAGAAAGGAAGAACAGAACCTTAATTGAAGGAGCAAGAACAATGTTAGTTGATTCAGGCCTACCATTCTATTTCTGGGCTGAAGCAGTTAACACTGCATGCTATGTTCAAAATAGAGTCCTTGTCAACAAGAGACACTCCAAGACTGCCTATGAAGTTCTTCATGGCATAAAGCCCCTTATCTCCTTTTTCAGGGCTTTTGGATGTTACTGTTTCATTCTAAACATCAAAGACTCTATTTCAAAGTTTGCTGCCAAAGTTGATTCAGGTTACTTTCTTGGCTACTCTTCCACTAGAAAAGCCTACAAGGTTTTTAACTCAAGAACCAGGATAGTAGAAGAAACACTGAATGTCAAGTTCAATGAGTCAAAACACACTCTTATTCCAGCACATCCTGCTGAACTTTTTGACCTTGACAGCTTCCATTTTGGACCTGAAAAGACTGTTACTTCATCTAAACGTACTTATTATGGTGATCAAAGGTTTGATGATGAGGATCCAGCACCATGGACTCCTCAAACAGTCATTAAGTCAACTTCCAAACCATCAGAAGTTTCACAAACTTCTGATTCAAGAACTGCTGATGTACAAACTCAGACATCTGCTTCAGCACCTAAAACTACTGAAGACACTGAAACTGCTGAACCAGACATTATAAACCTCAGTGGTTTGTTTGATGAAGTACAAGAGCCACCTACACCTATCAGTGGTTTACAACAACTGATTGAACACAAAGATCATCCACTTGAACAAATCATGGGTGATATTGCATCAGGTGTTCTTACAAGAAACCAGCTTTCCAACTTTTGCTTCTTCTCAGCATTTATTTCTCAGTTGGAACCTAAAAAGTACCAAGAAGCCCTCAAAGACAACAACTGGGTACAAGCCATGCAAGATGAGTTGCTTCAATTCAAAAAGCAACAGGTTTGGGAAATCTGTCCCTTACCACCAAACAAGCAACCAATTGGCACAAGATGAGTTTTTAGGAACACACAAGATGAGGCTGGTATGATTATAAAGAACAAGGCAAGACTGGTAGTACAAGGTTACTCTCAAGAAGAAGGAATTGATTATGATGAAACCTTTGCTCCAGTTGCAAGGCTTGAAGCCATCAGGTTATTTCTGGCCTATGCCATTTCCAACAAAATAAAAGTTTATCAAATGGATGTTAAAAGTGCATTTTTGTATGGAAAAATAAAAGAGGAAGTGTATGTCTGTCAGCCATCTGGGTTTGAGGATCCTTCTCATCCTGAGTGGGTGTACAAACTAGACAAAGCTCTTTATGGGCTCAAACAGGCTCCAAGAGCCTGGTATGAAACACTTTCTAACTTTCTACTAAAAAATAACTTCACAAGAGGCTCCATTGATAAAACTCTTTTCATAAAACATGTTGGAAATCATATCTTACTTGTTCAAATATATGTTGATGATATCATATTTGGTTCAACAAACACAAAACTGTGTGATGAATTTAAGAAACTCATGCAATCAAAATTTGAGATGAGTACAATGGGAGAACTGCAGTACTTTCTGGGACTACAGATTAAACAACAAACAAATGGAACTTTTATACATCAATCAAAATATGTTAAAGATTTATTAAACAAATTTTCTTTACAAGACTGTAAATCATGTTCCACTCCCATGACACCAACCACACAAGTTGAACCAGATGATCAAGGAAAACAGGTTGATCAAACCATGTATAGATGTATGATAGGTTCCCTTTTATATCTAACTGCTTCTAGACCAGATATTATGTTTTCAACATGTGTCTGTGCTAGATATCAATCAGCTCCTAGGGAATCACACCTCATTGCAGTCAAAAGAATCTTCAGATATCTAAAAGGAACTCCAACACTTGGAATTTGGTATCTTGCTTCAAGCAATACCAAGTTATCAGTTTTTTCAGATAGTGACTATGCAGGGTGTATAATGTCAAGAAAATCAACATCTGGTGGTTGTCAATTCTTGGGAAACTGTCTAGTGTCCTGGCAATCAAAGAAACAAACATTTGTTGCAACTTCAACTACTGAAGCTGAATACATTGCAGCTGCAAGTTGTACATCATAGATACAATGGCTCCAGTATCAACTTCTTGATTATGGAATCAAAGAGACCAAGAAACCATTGCTTGTAGACATCAAATCTGCCATTAGCATCATTCAAAATCCTGTTCAGTTTTCAAAAACCAAACATATTGAAATCAGGTATCATTTCATAAGAGATTGCTATGAAAAAGGCAAGATTGAAGTGAAACATGTAGCAACAGCTAATCAAATAGCTGACATATTCACTAAACCCCTTGACGCATCAACATTTCAGAAGTTAGTATCCATGCTTGGGATGCTAAATTTGTAAGTGTTTCTTTTTACTTTTCTGCACATATTTTCATTTTTCATTTACATTTGTCTTTAAGTCTGAAAACTTCTGAAAAACAAACAAGAGAGAAACTACTGATGAACAAAACATCAGTATGGGAATATTTTCTGAAAAATGATTAACTTCTGATAAAACAACCTTCAGAAGTTATGAATAAAGTATTTATAAAGCATTCTCATCAGTTGTTCAAAACTACTGAAGAGAAAGTGGGAACTACTGATGATATTTGTTCTTCATCAGCAGTTTGGTCAAAAAGGATAAATCAGACTTTTCCCACTTTAGAAGTTTGACCTAGGCGGTTAAAAACTTCTGATAAATACCTTTTCCAACACTTATCCTTTCAAAAAGCAAAAATTCCCTCTCTCACAAAACACTCTCAAGATCTAAACCTGCAAAAACACTGTTCGATCCACACATACACAAACCACATGGCTCTAGTACTGAAACAGGGACACAATCAAAGAGGCTACTTCGAAAAACAAGAAGCCTGGTCCCAATACGACGAAATCATTGATTTGGTCATCAAATCCCAATACTTCACCGCCCTCACCATCGACCCTCCAATCCACACTGAAACTCTAAATGAGTTTTGGGCAAACGTAGAGACGGTGATGGTGAACAACAAAGTAATCTCCCTCAATTCAACCATCAAAGGGAGAAGAATGGCAATCACACCGGCTATTTTGGCAATTAGGCTGGGTTTGGATGATGTAAATGCCCCAGACCAATTTCCAAACTCTCAGATTCATTTAACCATGACAGAGTGTGGTTACCAAGGTACTCTCTCACATGCTTCAATCTTTAAGAAATATTTTGAACCAAAGTATAAACTGCTTTTTCATTATATTATTATGTGTTTGAGTCCAAAAACTGGATCTTATGATCAGATGCCCTCAACTTTTCAACCTATTTTTCATTCCATAGTGAATGAAACAAAATTCAGGGCATCATCACTTTTCTTTAATGAGTTGGTGTTACATCATCTCAATACTAAAAAGAAGTTTTTGTTGTACCCAAGATTTATTATGCATTGCATAATAAAAGAACTTGGAGAAGAGGTGCTTGTGGGTAAAACAACAATTTTAAACCCTTTATCCTCACAAGCATACTCAAGGCACAACAAACCGGCTGCCTGGCCAGAAGATAACCAAGGGGAACCAGAAACAGTCCCCATGGAACCCTCATCCTCCAAACTTACACCCCCAAAGGCCAAGAAACCCAAGCAACAAAAACAAAAACCCACCAACCCAAAAAGAAAAGCAGTTCAGGAGGTTGAGATGCCTGAACTAGCTAATGTGCAATCAGCACTTGATAAAGATGTGACTGAAACATCCTCTCAGTCTCATCCATCTCAAACCCCACCAAGAGCACCAATCACCATACTTTTCAAAAGAAAAAGACTAAAGAAAACTATTCCTATTGACTCCTCTTTTGAAACTGCTGAACCCACTGACCAAACTACTGAACCAGCACCCCAAATTTCTGAACCTGATATGGAAATAGCCAAACTTCTCTCTGGGCTAAAAGAGAGAATCCCATCCGAACATGTCAGTCCCCAACAACCACATCAAACAGGGGACATAGCCTCAGAACTTGACATGGATGTGGACACTCAAAGCCCTAACCAAAGAGATGAGGATGAACCAGGGTCTTTAAGCCCAAACTTAGAAACTCTTGGTACTTTTGAGGCTGCTACTACTCATTTACCACCCAGTGGTGGATCTGAGGAAAGAAGCAACATAGCTAAGACCTCAACTGTGGCAACTACTGATGAAGGCTTAATGCCTGAGGTAGGAAATCCTCTGAACCAAGAAAAAGAGGTACATGAGACAACTGAGTTGGGCTCAGCTCATGATGTAACTGATACAGTCCTCATTGAGGATGTAATCAGGGATTCAGATGATTCCATTGACTTGGATGATGATTCACAACACAAAACTACTGAATTGACGGCTACAAGTGAAGGTCCTGCACCTGGTGTATCTATGCTCAAGAAGCTAGTCACACTAGATCAGGTTAAAGTCCACTTAATCCCTGATTCCCCAAAAGTGGCATCTTCTGTACAACAAGAATATCTCCCAAAAACACACCCCTCACTACAAATGCCTACCCAATTCCCTAGGCCATCCAGCATAGACATGAACCAGCTATGCAGCCTAGATGGTCCCTTATATCACATGATAAACACCCTCATCAAAAATCACTTCCAAACCTACACAGCTGACTTGGAGCTGTCCATCAAAAACCAATTTGGAGTGATACAGACTAAGATGAACAATCTGTCCAACAAGATTGACTTCAACTCCAAACAGATTGCTACTCTTACAGGTCATTTCTCTGAACCCTCAAAGAAAAAGTTTGATGAATCCAAAAAGGGGGAGAAAACTAAGGAACCTAGGGAGTCATTCGAAGCCAGGATAAGGGCAAGAGTGGCTATCCAAGAAAGAGAACAGAGAAACCAAGCCAGAAGAGAAAAACTGGCCCAACAATTTAGTGTCTCTATACAAGAAATAGAAGATGCTGAAAAGCCTGATGAATCCCAAGGCCACAATGAAGAAACTTCTGATGGTGAAAGTTCTGATGAAGACTCAGAAAATACTGAAGAGAATCCTTCAGTAGTTGACAGACCTTCAGTAGTTGTCAACCCATCAGAAGTCAACACTTCCAACACTGAAACTGCTGAACAGCCTTCCAGATCAACTGAACCTACTCAACCAACTCCTATTCTGAAGCCTACTACAACTACAACAATGATTGTGCTGAACCCTTCTCCTCTATCAATGTCCAAAGAACTACTTGAGAAGAGTTTAATTGCAGCTGAAAGAAAGGCTAAGGAAGATAAGATCTGGAGTGCTTTGGAAGAAAGGGATGACTTAAGCCTCAATAAAAAGCTACAGGCTTATGAAGCAGAACTTCAAAGGCAGGCTAACCTGGAAAGAATTGCCGAGGAAGACAAAAGACAACAACTGATGTCTTAAATCACCAAGAACAGCAAGACCAAAGCCTATACATTTAAGGGACTCTCCATGGAAGAGCTAACAAGAAGAGCTCAACTTGTTGCAGACAAACTTGCAACAAGTAAAGATGGAAAAGCCAAGAGAGCCCAGATGATTGAATAATTAGTAGCAAATGGTTATGGTTCAAAAGCCTCTGTGTCCAAATGGAAAGAAGAAAGAATGGTGGACACTTATAGAAAATACAAGGCTACAAGGGCTACAAATCCAGAGAAGTTTGAAACTGCTAAAGTGTCAACTTCAGTAGTTAGAACTTCTGGTGTTTCAAGAAAACCTGCTACAAAGAAAAAGACAGAGGAGAATGTGAAGACTGATTTCAGGATGGTACTACTAGAAGGAAGTACAGTAGTCCATTTTGACTTCGACATTGAAGAGAAACCTCTGCTAACCCAATTCAGGGATCCTTCCACCTTTGCCTATCAAATTCAAAAGACCATTAAAGACAAACTGCACACTAAGGTAGTTACTGAGCATCACTTGCCAACCTTTCAACTACCTAATGTGATGCAACAAAAACAAGGAAGAGAATCCCACCTGAGAGTCACTGAAATCGAAGACATCCAACATTCAGGAGCATCCCAGGGTACCAGCATGGTTCCTATACTTTAGACTTTGACAAGTCTAAAGTGCCTATCATCAGATGGTCCTTTACTGATGACAACTCAGTACAAGTGACAAGAAGAGACCTCACAAGCAGAGCCTAGAAGTCGATGAATGATCTGAAGAAGCTATCAACTCAAGACCTGCTTACAATCCAGCATCTAGAACCACAAAAAGGATCTCTCACTGATGAACAGCTGAACCAGTTGAAGAATTCCGTGTTCAAAGGGATATGGAAGATTGTGAATGACAGAAGAAAACAATAAGGAATTAGAAAGGTTTTGGCTTCATCAATCCAGGGGGAGATTGTTAGGACAAAAAGGATTGGTGAAACCACTTTTGCAAACCTTAGTCTAATTCACTTCTGTCAAATTATTCTAAGTATAGAACTACTGAAGAAAGAAGACTAAACAGCTGAAGAAGGATTTTACAAGTACTGAAGAAGAAATGCATCAGAAGTTCTGAAGTCCAAACCAGACAGTTCTCTGAAGAACTACTGAAGACAAACTACTCATCAGTAGTTTGTCATTCATTAGCACTTGTTCAAGAATCTTTCCACCGCCTTATGTTTCGGTAGTTTATTAATTTAGTATTACTTTAACTTTTTGTACAAGTTCCAAGATTGCAACTTGTTGCAACTTGTCTCTGAACTTGTTTTTTGGCAAGGTTCATGTATTTGTAAAGTCTATAAATAGATGGGTTCATCCCTCTGTTTTAGATATTGATTTTTAATACAGATATCCTTTAAAGCTTATCATTGTTATTTCCATTTCATTTACTGAGAATCTGTTTAAGTGTTCATTCTCATTCAATGCTTTGATTCTCATTAAATACTTATCTTTAGTTTTATCAAACGTCCAGGGGGAGTAATAACTCCTGTTGATAAGTGTAGCTTTAACTTATATCATTCCGCTGTGCTACTACTGATAAAGAACTTGCTAGACACTTAAGTGTTCACTAGCAAGTTCATACAAAGAGCAATACTGATCCAACACATACAAAGTGGTATCAGAGCCATAAGGATCAAACAACCACAAATTGATAATATTACAGCTGATTTGGACCCAATTTTGCTCAAAACTTTCTGGTTTTCATTGAACAATTGAATTTGGTGATAATTGATTGATTTGAAGTTGTTTTCATGGATAAAATTCAAAATTCTCTTTGTTAAACTTGTTCCAAATCCAATCCAAAGCAAAACCTGCATAAGATCATCAAATTTCATCAACATTTGAAAATTTTGGATCAAAATAACTAATTTTCAAAGTATAACCGTTTTTCAAAATGAAAGGGTCGAACCTAGGGAGATTTGGTCGAGAGTGGGGTTTTTAGGTCGAACCAGGGATTATTTGGTCGAACGTGGAGTGATATTTGGTCGAACCTAGAAAGTTTTAGTGTGTTGTTGTTCATTCGACCTTAATTGGTACATTCGACCGATCGGGTGGTCAAAAGTTGGTTAAAGTGGTCGAAAGTGAAACGAGTCTTTTATTTCTACATTCGAACTTTGTCAAACGGTCGAATCTGGATTAAATTTTACATTCGACTACACGATACTTCAGAAGGGTCGAACGTAGAATCTGTTATTAAAATTTTCTAATCGCTTCGTGTTTTATCATTTTCAGAGCAATATGTGGAACTTTCCTACAACACCACGACCTAATACAACACCACAAAAGCAGACAACTATGGATCCTTGGTCGGTAGCTGCTCAGAAGACTAGTCAACCATCCCAACCGATTAACTATATGGCGATGACTAGTTCTATGCCCCAACAAGTTATACAACCACAACTGTAAGTCCAAGATCTTCTCTACCGGGTATCAAACAACACACAATCAAAGGCGGAAACAATGATAGTGTGAAAAGAACAAAGAAGAAACTGAGAAGAGAATGATTTTATTGAACAAGTGCACACGTCTTCAAAGAGATGTGTGGTACACTACGACCAAAACAGAGAGAACTTAACAAAAGACTAGCAACCTCAAAATGACTTAGAAACCCCCTATTTATAAGTGCATAGGGCGGTCACAATACATGGGCCATAAAGGCTGGAACCCACAAACTATACTAACACAATTCAAGACAATGCAAACCTTCTAAAGTATGGCCCACCAATATCCCCCTAGGTTTGTGTTGACTTGTAATGACTCTACCGCTTCTTGTTGCTCTTACTGCGCTTCTTTGAACTTTTCTTCTTTTCTTCCATAGCTCTCTTCCATTCCTCAGGTGACTTTCCAACATACGGACCAAACAGTTCCGTCTCCACTCTTCCTCTCTTATCAGATGCCAACCCTAGTCTATCAACTTGAGCTACAGAACTAGTGAATGATTTTGCACAGACTTCATAAGTGGGGTCACATTGAATCTGATGTCTAGCTAGAACTCGAACATCTTCAGAATGCAAACTCATCAAATCTCTAGCATCAGATACCCTAAACCCATCCGTATCACATACAATCACTGCAGATGCAGAAGTAGGATCATAGACCCAGAACCTCATATATTTCAAGCAACCTCTATCCATTGGCTTGGTCAAGGGAATGGTCTTCAATTTTTCAGTAGGTGGCCACTGAACTGTCTTGAAAGGCTTTCCATCAGCACCTCTCACACCCTTATATTCCACCAACATTAAGCTAGCAGTCTTCATATCCCTGAAATTCACTTCCGCCTGCTCCTGAATCTTCTTATGAAACATAAGGCCAATCTTATTCCTTGGATTTCTTGTCTGCTTTATGAAAGGAGCTCTGGCAAGTTCTGTCAAATCAATCTTCGTCCAGGAGTTGAAGGCCGAAGTAGAAGCATAGTACTCAACTGCTCCATTCCCTCTATGAACCACGAACACTCCTTTATCATCATTATACCTCCAACACTCTATCCCAGTTCGATTACCATAAGTGTCATACCTATCACTAGTAATCGTCACATATCTTTCTGGATGCTCCTCCATTGGGTCAATTGATGGCTCATCTAGATTCTTGAGAACATAGGCACTTCCAGGTCGACGATCTCTAACTCTGGGAACCTGATCTTCGAAATATTTCTTCATGTGCTCTTCATGTTCTTTCTCTGATCTTCCACGTTCAGCAAGAGTCAATACTCTGTCAACGAAGGATGCTGTCTCTGAAAACTCCTTTCCAAACTTGTTCTCGAGTTTCTGAGTCAAGTTGAGTAATCTGGCTGAAACATCACCCAAACCAGTCTCCAATTTAGTAATCTTCTTCTCCTTTTCAGTAACCGTCTCCATCAAGCTCTGCACCTGAGCTGTTAGCCATACATTCTCAGTCTCCAACTTTAACACTCTAGCTTGTAACCTGTGAACGTCTACTTCTGCAAAAACATCTTCATCACTGTCAATCTCTTCTTGATTTGCCTCTCTCTCTTCTGTCGTCAGGAATTCCACATCCACACGCTTTCCCTGCTCTTTATCCGCGAGAAAGGCCATTTGAGCACTTTGAAATGCTTTTTCATCAAACAAAACTTTGCCGAAACCAGAAGCACCAGAGGATCCAACTTCCTCACTTAGTCTCCCAGTGATAGGTGCCTTGCTCATGAATTGAGAGATGGCTTCAGTTGCAATCACAGGTGAAGTAGCAGAGCTAATAGTGCCAATGGGTATATCAGGTGAAACACCAGCATCAGTCATGATGGTGTCAGCAGCAGCATAAATAGTCTCATCAACAGAGACATCAGTAGTAACATTCAGCCTTGGATCTCTTTTGCTTCTCTTCCTTGGCCTCAAATCAGAACTTGTATCTTCAGCATCTTCAGTATCGACCACTGTCTCAACTACAACATCGGATGGAGGAATCCTTTGTTCAGCCTCTCGCACAGTATCTAGTATGCTTGAAAGTACTTCTGCTTGAGGAATAACGGTCTCAGAGGCAGTAGTGTCAGCAGCTTGAGTCACGATTTCTTCTCCAGTTAACTCTTTCTCAGTTTTAGTCACCGACTTTAATTCAGCATTTTCAAGAATAAAATCATCTATCTCATCATCATCTAAATCATTGAACTCAAAGTTCTCAAATTGATCATCGTCATTTCCTGTAGTCTGTTCATCATCTTTCAATTCTTCCGTATCCTCGCTTTCCACCTCATCTTCACTTTCCACCTCAGTCAAATCTACGTTTTCAGGAGGAGAACGTTGTTCTATAGGTAGTGGGTCAACAATCTGAACATCATGCTCTTCAGCTACCTGAGCAGATGGAGGAATTTGTGCTTCTTCAACAATCTCAGCAAAATTTTCGAATTTCTCCAATGGAAACTTTCCTTCAAACATTTGCTTAGCATCCTTACGATTCTGCTTTATGAGTCCAAAAGCCTGAGGAGCCATACACTTCTGATCATATGTCTCGATGGTTCTCTCCAGATTTGGATATTTGTGCTCCTGTATCATTTGCACAAATCGTGGAAACTTATAGAAATACTTCTTGTTCAGTGTCTTCACATTCATTATCATGTCTTCAAAAATACACCTCGAAAAATTAAAATCCCATCCTTCAATCAACGCCACTACTCCCGAAGTGTACTTTAAATTCATCTGATCTAAACCACTCTTATTTCCTCCCAAACTTGCTAAAAACATATGAATCAGCATTCTCCAGTAGCTGGGAAAAAGTTTCTTGATATATGGAGAAGCATGCAAATCACCCTCATAACCCATCCTTCTTAATGTTGGAATAACCTGCTCTCTTGTAAAACTAACTGGGTCTTCATGAGAATCACCAAAAAGTAGCACCTCTCGAATATCCTGTTCTGAAATGGTCACTTCAGTTCCCCGAATCTTGGATCGAATAAGAGTATCTGTCTTTCGTGCCGTTGCATTGTTCCAAAAATCAGATATCCAGTCAGCAAGCACCACAGGATTTTCTCTCAACGCGTGAGCAATTCGGCAGGTATTGAGTCCTACTATCAGCGACTTGAACTCTTGCATATGGTCTTTAGGAGGGTCAGACAAAGAACAGATTATGTTGTGATCCCTTTCAAACTTTGGTACATGAGCGGCCATTTCTGCACAAAAACGAACTGTATCAATCAACAACATCTAAAAAGTTTTTCAAAATATTTAAACAGATTAATGGGCCCCCCTCTTTGTCATCTTGATCATATTCGGGCCTGTATCTGATAGCCTAATTGGCCTCAAGTCACACAAACAAGACACTAAAGTTGTGTCCGAGTGAATGGGTTGTGTCCGAGTGCAAAATGGGAAATAACCAGGAGTGTCCGAGTCAAAATTGGTGTGTCCGAGTGGGTTATGGTGTGTCCGAGTGGGTGGGTTGTGTCTGAGGGCAAAATTGGAAACTTTCAGGAGTGTCCGAGCTCAGGTTGAGTGACCGAGTGACGTGTCAACCAGAGTTTTTAAGTGTAGAGCTGTGTCCGAGTAGCCAAGGTATGTCCGAGGGTAGTTTGGTCAATCTCCATGAGTGTCCGAGTGATCAGGAATGTTCGAGGGCAAATCTGTCAAATCCCATGGGTGTCCGAGGGCATACTTGTAATTCCTCTTGATTGAGTTCGAACTCCAGGCGCGTGAGATTCACGTGCCGCTTGATCTTGAAGTTTCCGGCGCGTTAGTCTCACGCTCCACCGTCTGGGATACCAAACCGCCAAGATGCTCATCTCCGATGATCATCTTCAGCTTTTCTAACCTCTCGTGTACCTGCATGTCACTCATAGAACACCATTTCATAACATACAATCAAAAACTTAGAGTTTTACCTTTTGATTCTCTTAAACACTCTTTGATGATCTTGATGAAGATGAAGCGGCGAGTGTGTGTGTGTGTGTGTAAAATTGAGAGAGAAATAAACAATATTATGATTTGTGATGATGGGTACAACCGTCGCCCCCCTTTTGAGTGAACCAAGATTCGTATGGCCCACCAAACGTGTGGTGGGCCCCACGTGAATCCCAAACCCCTTTTTCAAAAAAAAAAAAAAAAAAAAAAAAAAAAAAAAAAAAAAAAACATTTGAGGTGTGTTATGTAAGCGGGTCCAAGTCAGATCGTGAACTGGTCTATTAAAAACTTAGCTAAAATTATCTAAACTAAATACTTAAAATAGTTTTTGTCACGAGATCAAATCACTGTGTGTCAGGCCGAGCTACACTTATCAACTCTAATCTACTTCAGTTGGTCTTAGCAATTGCCAGTATATTTGTCCGCTTAAACTTATTTCCTTAGGCCCTCTCGTACGGTGATCTGTGATATTATTTATCATGTTTTGGTATATTTAGTACGAACACTCAAGCAAGTCACAATCAAATCCTAGAATATCAAGTGGTACACTCTATCATGCAAGCAGTTTCCCTCCCGCATATTTTTCACAGTATCTGTTCTAGAATTCTGAAACCTTGACTGGGACTGGATTGAGAGAAGAAAAGAATAGATCAATAAGAGATTTATGGTAATATACAAGTCAGATGATTTCTCAAATGACGAAGGTTTTGGGTTTTGGACTCTAGAGGGTCTCTTTTATGATATCCTGATTGTGTCCAGGTCAGCATATATCTGGATGCAGCATAGGAGCAGCCAGGACATCTTCGGACACTGAGGTCTCTTTTAGGTGACGGATGATCTATAGCACGACAACGAAAAACTAGGTCAGCATATATTTGGATGCAGCAGAAGCTTTCGTTGCCTAGCATCTCCAGGTCTTTGCTTACACAAAACAGAGGAGATACATGAGCTTTTCAGAAAAGGTTTCAGACCTTGACCATAGTGTTATGCTTTAGGACATCACACAAGCATTCAAATAGAGATTGTACCTGATTCCAAGTGATGTTCCTTACTGAGGTCGTGTCTTTATCTTTAAGTGATTCACAAGATCATTAACATTTCAGCCTTTAGGACCAAGCCTACCAACATATCACACTAGAGCCAAACTGTTTCGATACACGTCTTACGTGTGTCAGCCTTAATCCAACTTGTGAAAGTTCATTTCATCTCTCGTTTGGAGACCAAAAGAAATGTTTTGATCTTTTCTTAGGACACATCCCCCTAAATTTGTGCTTAAAAAAGAAATTTAAAGAACAAATTTATAAACCTAAGACTAAGAAAAATCAACAAGATCCTTTTTTTTAAAGACCAGTTCAGTCCTCGAAATGGACCATTTTGAGTAGTGCAGAGAGAGCTTCAAAACGAGCTCGATTAACAGGTTTTGTAAAAAGGTCTGCGACATTGTCGTCAGTGTGAATGCGTGTAGGCACAATCAAACCTTGGTTAAAAGAGTCCCGAATGAAATGTTCTTTTATGGCAATGTGTTTTACTTTTGAAAATTGAACTGGATTTTTCACAATTTGGATAGCAGCATCATTATCACAGTAAATAGGAGTAAGAGAGAAATCCAAACCGTAATCGACCAACTGATGTTGAATCCAGATAACCTGAGAACAGCATGCGGAGGCAGCCACATATTCAGCTTCCGCTGTAGAAATGGATACGGTTTGCTGTTTCTTACATTGCCATGCAATAAGCCAATCGCCTAAGAATTGACACCCCGCAGAGGTAGATTTCCTGTCAATGTCACAACCTCCAAAATGGTTGTCAGAAAAAGCATATAAATCAAAAGGAGAATCCTTAGGATACCAAAGACCGAATCTGGGTTTCCCCTTAAGGTATCTAAAGATTCTCTTGACAGCATGTAAATGAGAAGTTTTAGGATTAGCCTGATAACGTGCGCATTGACACACTGCGAACATGATGTCTGGTCTGCTAGCAGTCAGATACATTAGCGAACCAATCATCGAACGATAAAGTGTTTCTTCTACGGCTTCCCCTTCCATATCTTGAGTGAGACCTGGTCTCTCAGACATGGGTGTGTCGGCTGGCTTTACATCATTAAAGCTGAATTTTGCAAGAATGTCATCCACGTATTTTCTTTGATGAATCAGGATACCCTTAGAGTTTTGACGAACTTGCAGACCTAAGAAAAAGGTCATTTCCCCAAGAGCACTCATCTCAAACTGCTTCTTCATCACCTCTTCAAATTCTTTGCACAGAGCATCATTGGTGGAACCAAAGATGATATCGTCCACATAAATTTGCACCAGAATACGATCATCATTTACTGTCTTGACGAATAGAGTCTGATCAATAACACCACGAGTGTATCCATTAGCAAGCAGGTGTTCAGTCAAGGTAGCATACCAAGCATGAGGTGCCTGATGTAACCCATACAACGCTTTATCGAGTTTGTACACATGCTCTGGATACTTTGGGTTTGTGAAACCCGGTGGTTGACCAACATAGATTTCTCCTTTCACTGTTCCATACAAAAATGCAGTTTTGACATCAATCTGATAAACAGTAAATCCCTTAAACGATGCGTATGCGAGGAAAATTCTGATTGCTTCCAATCTCGCAACCGATGCATATACCTCATCATAATCGAGTCCCTCAATCTGTCTGAACCCTTACACAACCAACGTAGCTTTGTTTCTTACAATGACCCCGCTATCATCTCTTTTGTTTCAGTAGACCCACCTTGTGCCAAGTGGTCGTTTTCCTAGAGGCAATTCAACCAACTTCCAAACCTTCAGTTTCTCAAACTGGTTTAGTTCATCTTGCATTGCATCAACCCAACTTGGTTCTCGCATGGCCATAGCGGTAGACTTTGGCTCAATTTGAGAAATGAAACACGAATACAAACATCTGTTGATGTCACCAGTTTGACTCCTTGTGAGAACACCTGTGTCTACTAGACCAATGATATTTTCCAGTGGGTGATCTCGTTGAATGCTAGTGGGAATGACTATGTCTAGAACTGAAGAGGCTCCAGGTAGAAGTGTACCACTGCCTGTTGCAGTCTCTTCCACAGTATCATGATGAACTTCGACTGCATCACTATGCTCCACCATGCAGTCAGTAGGAATAGGATCATGAAAGGTAGGAATTGAAGTATCATCAGACACATTTTCATCATCGGCTTGTGGCACAGGATCCGTGGAGGGAATGAATGGTTTGGCAGGAACTGAGAGTGGCTGTGTTAATTGAGATGTGGGTGCAACATCCCCCCTCATCCGTTGCATTATCAGTCACGGAGGATGAGGATCTAGCAGTGGAAGTTAAGGAATCTGCAAAACCTGTATTCACAGCACTAGAAACATCGTCAAAAATATGAAAAGAGCGAAAGAGAGTTTCATAGTCAAATAACCAATCTGGGCCCACTCTAGCATCTGTTGCATTTTCTTCAAGCCAACGCACGTCAAACGACTCTACGATTTTCCTAGTTTGTTTGTTGTAGACCCTATATGCAGTCTTGCCAGCATAACCGACAAAATAACAGTCGTCAGCTTTCGCATCAAACTTTGGTGTAGCGTCCAGATGTAACAGTGTACACGGGCAACCAAAAGCACGAAAATGCTTGACGGAGGGTTTAGTACCAAACAGCACTTCGTAGGGTGTTTTCATTCGAGCTTTGTTGACTTGGACTCGGTTCTGCACATAGCAAGCTGTGTTAACAGCCTCTGCCCAAAATAAAGTCGGAAGTTGTGAGTAACACAACATTGTATGGGCAGCTTCAATTAGGGTGCGATTTCTTCTTTCAGCGACTCCATTCTGCTGCAGCGTCCTTGCTGAGCTGAATTAACGTGCAATCCCTTTCTGAGCACAATAGTAGTTTAACTCGGCATTTTTGAATTCAGTTCCGTTGTCACACCTAATGCCCTTTACCTTCAAGTTGGTCTGATTCTCCATCAATATGACAAACTGTTTGACTATTTCGGCAGTCTCACTCTTGTTAGCCAAAAAGAAAACCCAGGTAAAACGTGAGTAATCATCAGTTATTACTAAACAGTATGCTTTACGAGAAATACTGAGTACATTCACTGGGCCAAATAGGTCCATATGAAGTAGCTGCAGCAGAGAATCAATAGTGTTTATGTAACAACCGGCAAAAATAAGATAATTCCGTACAAATTAATTAATATATGATTAACGTAATTAAATGCAATTATGTGTGATTTAATTATCAAGGCCTTAGGAGATAGCAATTTCCAAATAGTGCATAAGAATGCATACGTTTAATGGTAAAACATGATTGGATCATGTGCGAATAAACTATCCGGTATGGACGTTGGCAATTACCCGGTAATAATTAAATAAACGAAAAGGATCCCGGACACCCAGGATATAAAATAAAGGGTATTTTCACAAAATATAATGAGTTTTGGAACTCCAAAACCATAAGTGGAAACGTCTTATACAAATCTTCCGGTAACGAATAAAGTGCGCGTACCGCACCCGATACGCGCATAACTCATAATTTCACCCGGTAAAAGCCTAAATAACCAATCAACACTTAAATTAGACCATATTTAAGGGTTATTAAAGGTATTTTTAATGTCCGAATAACGCGCGGTTAAAACCCGAAAAATACCCGAACGACACCCGAACGACGGGGGATTTAACTAAACAAATATTGGGTAAATATTTGGAGTTGTGGACCCCACCTAAACCCACAAAGGGGCCGGCCTAATGGCCATACAAATCCTCTTGCAAGTTGTCTTAATAATAATAACCTACTAGCCTAGTATAATGCATGCATGGGACAAAAGATAAAGCATAAGATTAAGCAAGTACAAGCATGCTTAAACCTTGTCCCCCTTGGTGAAAATTTTCGGCCACATGGCCATAAAATCCAAGACACACTCAAACCAACTACACACTAGTATACACATGCATACATGCTTCCAAAAGATCTCATATCCTACTAAAGATTTTAAGTATGATTACATGATATCTTGGAAGGATTATAAACTTCTTTTCCTTCTTAAAAACCCACGGCCAAACACCCCACCATATCCATCCAAGATCACTTCCTTGTACTTCTTAAATCTCCTAAATCTTTATAAAGATCATGTGTAATCTATGGAAGATATGGTAATGATATATAACATGTGTTAGATGCATGAGTTAACAAGCCAAAAACAATCTTCTTCTTTCTTCCTTATTGTGGCCGTGGGGTATTATGCACACACACACACATTTCTTCAAGTTCAACACTTCCAAATTACTCTTAAACATCCATCATCCAAACCCCTATTGTGTGTTTCAAGCTTGGAGCTTAACCATTAAGGAAGAACACACTAAACCCCTCTCAAAATCCAAGGTTTTGTCTTCCCTAGCCTTGTGCTAGTAGTAAGCTTCTTAACCTTGTTTTTGATTATTATTATTCATGTATGTGTTCTTAGAAGCAAGTTGTACATGAAGGGTTTAAAAGGGTGGTTTGAACATAATCTTTAATAGGTTTTACATGTGTAAAATGAATGATTAAAGATATGTAATTAAATCATGGATTTGATGATGATAATGTAGTGTTCATGAGAATGTATAAAATCTACACATACATTAAGTAGGATGATGATTTGAGTATGATTTGTAGAATAAACTTGAATGTGTTAGAAAGTAACTTTAATCATCTTAACATGATCATTTAAGACATAATAAATGATGGAACATGTTAGAAGTTCAAGAATAAAGAAGATGAAAAATTAAAGTTTACTTACTTAGAAGATTGATATTTTGATATAATGGGCAAATACATAAAACGCACATACAAGTAGTCTTATATATGAAATATAAGACTAATAGAAGTGTTTTGATACAAAAATAACTTACCAATAAAAAAGATGGATCTTCAAAGTCTACTATTTTGAGTGAAAAATGTTAACTTTGGAAGTTAGAGTGGAAAAATGCAACATTTGGAAGTTAAGGGACTAATATGGTAACTTTGAAAGTTAGAGGACTAAAATGGATATTTTAGAAACTATTAGTCCAAAGATGCAATAATGGAAAGTTTGGTGTCAAAAGGATAAGTAATAATTTTCCAAGGATGATTTGGGTAAATACTAGTAGGCACACTTGGGTATTTTGGTATAAAAAGTATATTTTTATAAAAGTGAAAGTTATAAAAATATGGATTGCATTAACATAAAGATTTTTATAAAATAGAGATTTTATAAAAATGTTAAGCAAACTTGAGAAACTTATACAAAAATGAATACTTTTATATAAATGGGAATATAAAAGTATTGGAAGCATTTTTGTATCTAAGTTAACAAGTTGGGCTAAAATACAAACCTTCCAAGTAACATGGGTTAGAAATGTGGATAATATTTCTATAAAACACATGTTGGGAAAGACTTGGAAAATTGACTAATCAAACTAAGATATCGAACTAAGACGCGTTAACGAACCGTACACGGACAAAACATGAGAAAAATGCCATTGCGGCAAGGTAAGAAAATATATATTTTTAAGAAGTAAAATATATATGCATCATGGGTGAAAACTAATAAACACTTTCCTAAGTGTTGAAGGAATTATTCGTGGGAGAAAAATATAACATAAACAAATAAGACGATAAACAAACGTATATACTTAACAAGAAAAATTACACATTTATATGTATGTACGCTCGTCTCGGCAAAACTCTAGTATATCTACTTAATGGGAAAGTAGATATGTGGGAAGGAAAGCCGCGACGAGTAGACAAAGATATATATGTGTATGCCGTACCAACAAGATCCTAGTATATTTATTTGAATGGGAAAATAAATATACGGTATGGTGAGTTGAATCGGGTGTTAAGAATATACAATCGAACGACAAGATCTTAGCATATTTGTTTAAATGGGAAAACAAATGTGTGGCAAAGTGAGTCGGGTCGAATGTTGAAATATACATTATATCGAGCGATGCGATCTTAAGTATAATTATTTAAATGGGAAAATAATTATATGTTAAGTGAAGTCGAGTCGATGATAATAAGGTACAAGTTAAGGAAATATTAACAAGAGTAATATATATAACTTGTAACACAAAGGGTAATCTAACGCCAACGAAACCGAGGATACGCGCTTAATTAAACGGGATTTGGAATAACTTGTGGTCGGGAGTTGGGTGTACAACTTGCCAAGGCACATGCACTATAGGAATAGTGACTTATACGTCTAGGACGTTTGTAGGTGCGAGACCCTCTATGCTATCTACTTAGTGAGCCAGACAGTGTTTCAGGTGAGTTTCACGGCCCCATTTTACTGTTTTAACTGGGGGAAAGATATGTTTGTCAAACGTTGTCACATGTTGAAATGTTTTCAAAGGTTAAAATGTGATAAGTGGTATGATGAGTACTTGAGCAGTGATCGCCACTCGGGGTTGAGTCCTCTCTTCCGTAATCATTAATTCAGGGAAATGAAACCGAAAGAATATTTGGATAGTACTATTGGTGCCTGACAAGGCCCACCCCTAATCGATAGCGTCGATTATGCATCGGCGTATGCCTGGGGTGCACGTATTCTGAAATTAAGTCGTTGGGTTCCGAGGAACGACTTGGAGCGGGGCATTATTATTAGTCTTGGTTTGGTTATGGGGCTCAAGGGATTGCTCATCATTATAGTTTGTAGGAGCTAGCTACTCCTTACAAAGGCCACAAGTTGTGCAGGTTTCGCACATGTTGTAAAAACGGAATATCGATCGACAAGATCCTAGTATAATTATTTAATGGGAAAATAATTATACGGTAAAGTGAGTCGAGTCGATGGTTGTGAAAATGTTGCTGTTATGAAACTAAAACCTGTGAACTCACCAATATTTTATATATTGATGTCTTTTTAAACATATCTTTCAGGTAACTAAGTGCTGAATAGATATGGGGCTAGTGCGGTGGAAATTCGGGATGTCGGATACTGGTTGGGATTTCATTCACTGTTACCTTCGGGTTGGAACATAAACGGAAATACCCACATTGAAACTTAATGTTCATCGTTTTAAGTAATGCCTTGTGCAACATTGTAACGAGATACTCATTTCCGACATTCTAATAAATTGATCTTTTCTAATTAAATATAGTTTGTGTTAATCTTGACTTTGATATACTTTCGAGCGTTGCGCCACGTGTTTCCGCCATTGGCGTGGTGTGACAGTTTACCAACTTGGAATAATGTGGTTTTCTATGATGCTTTCCTCTTGCACAAGCAACACATTTTTCAATTGTTATAAAATCACTTACTGGCAAATCCCTTACCAATCCCAGTTTAGCCACCCGGTTCAGATTTTTAGCATTTGCATGTCCAAGACGACGATGCCAAAGAATAGCAGTATTTTGAGAAACTTTTGAGAAAAAACACGTGACGTTGTCGGAGGGAGGTTTGTTCATGTCAATGACATAAGCGTCACCTCGACGATCCGACTTCAGTAATACCCATTCATCTGGAATGACTACTCCAGGTTTCAATATCAAACAACCTTTGTCAGTGAAATGAGTGGACTAGTCATTGTCACAGATTTGTGACACACTTAGCAAACTATGCTTTAATTCAGGAACGTAATTTACCTTAAGTAAACTGAAGAGCACCATTTCTTACCGTTCCTCTTTGTGTTATCTGACCCTTTTCACCTCCTGCGAAGGAGACAAATCCACCATTGAAAAATATTATACGATCATACAAGTCACAAAACTAGGTGCGGAAACCCTAGATCTGAACAAATTGATAAAACACAAATCACGACACAATCAAGATCATTTTCAATATCATTTCATAGATTAACTTTCATTCAAAAAGCATTTACAATGAGTTTATGTTAATCTAGAACACACTGATAATCTCTCAAAAACACCTATGAACCTTAACTGAACCTGGACACTAATGACAACTCTCTTACATTATCAAAAACACAAAATCTATATATAGGCACTGCACATTCGCCCCTTACAACTGGTCGAATGTGAGTGTTTTCCACATTCGCCCACTACAAGTGGTCGAATGTGTCTTCAGTTCATATCCATTCTTCCTTCGCCCACTTCAGATCTACCTTCGCCCATATCAGTCTACCTTCGCCCAGTCATATCTACATTCGCCCATACTTGTTCACCTTCGGCCATCACTAACATATGTTAATTATTGTATATCCAATCCTTAGTCGCAAAACGCATCAACAAACTCCCCCTCGACTATTGATTGGATAGTTTTCTCTGATAGTCCATCGTCTTGTTCATCAGTTTGATTCTGAGCTGCTTCTTCTGCTCAGAAGTCATTGGCGGCTCGAATGTTTTCTTCACAGGCTTTGACACATTAGCCATCTTCACAGTCTTGCCAAGTTTACCCTCCAAGTTGCTTCCTGCATTTATATCATACGCAAAACACACTCCAACAACTTGAGTATACTTTCTCGCTTGAGCAAAGTCATTGGGTTCATAGTAGATTGGATTGTAGAACAACATGATGATGTCTTCGAATGTGCAATTGATCAACCACATAGGATCAAATACATGAACATGCTTGTATTTATCCTTTCCATCCCTCAACACGATCACCGCTTCTGCCTTTCTCCAATCGTAATACCAAAAGATGAAATCAGCACTAAAATGTTGTGGCATTGGCATCAACGGTATCTTCCTCATCACATTAGGTGCTTTATAAATCAAAGTAACACGCTTCATATTGGTTTGTGGATCAATATCCCTATGCAATTTTCTTCTGGGGTATTGAGGCTGAAATCTCTTCCATCTCGTACGACTTTCCCAAACCAATTTGTCTGCGCACCAACCGACATGTGATCCATTTACCTCGGCACCTGACATTGGGAATCTGCATAAGTCTCTCACCGCCCAGTACGGTAGAGTAAGCAAGTCACAGAATCTGTTGAAGTACAGAATTCCGGTTTCCCATTTTGCAGCAATACACTTCAGTCTGCCTAAGTAAGTCCACCCGAGAGCTCTGCCTTTGAACTTGGCATTATGAAATCGATAAAAATTACCTTGAGCTTCAGGCTTAGGTCGGTTCTCATCCATTTCCTTCAACTTCTTCATATAATTCTTCAACTCATCAGACTGGTTAGAAGAATCTTTCTTTTTAGTTCCAAATACCTTCTCAACAAACTCTTCACTTCTTTTCTTTGCTTTCTGTTTCGCTGACTTATTTGGTATCTCAGTGAAGTCAGGAAATACTTCATTCTCATCATCTTGTCTGAAATACTGGGGAAACTCTTCATGAGTAATATCTTCTATTTCAACTTCATTGTTCTCTGGAGTATGCACATCCTCTGAATGACTTCCCATATCCTTTTCAGGAATATCAGGAATCGATTCATCCATCATAAACTCCTCAAACGTCTTTCCTACCCTCTGTGCGAGACCATCTAGTATTTCTTTCGCCACAGATGCAGGTAATTCCCCTTCTTCAAGATCTGGATCTTCATATTCCAGCTCATATCTCAAATCATCAGTCTGGAATATTTCAGCGAAGCATCCTGTGAACTCAATGGTCCACTCTCTCTTTTCCAACATATTCTTGTATATCTGTTTAGCATCATCAGACAGAGATCTCACCTTCTCGTTCCAGAAAATACTTTCATCCGAATCAACATTCCCACCTTTCTTCTTGGAACTCGATTCTCCAGTATCTTTCTTCTTCTGTGGTGTTCTCTTTTCATAACTAAATCTAGAAGTATCATCTCCTCCATCATGATCACTTCCACTGCTAAACTCATCACCTTGCTTTTTCCCCGTACCTTCAGCACCATCATCATCATCATTATTGTCATCATCATCATCATTGTCATCATCGCTTTTATCCGATCCATCATCATCCTCATCATCATCATCTTCTTTCTCAGATTCAGAATACTCATAATCAACTTTCTGTTCATCTTCTTCTTCATCTTCTTCACCCTCTTTCAACTGGGGTGCTCTGCTATAAAGCTCTTCAATCAAACCACAAAGGCGTTTGTTTTCCTTCTTTAATTCTTTGTTATCAGCCTTAATCAGTTTGATTTTGCTCTTGTTTCTTTCACATTTTCTTTCAAGCTTCTCATTCTTTGCTTCAATCAACTTAATCTTATCATTTATATCATCCTGATTAGATTTCGAAGCAACCACAATCTGGAGCATCTTTTCCTCATTCTGCTTGAACTTAGTAATCTCAGCTTGTTGAGCAACCAACATCTTCATCATGTCCTCCATCTTCTTATTAACTTGTTTCATGACATCGTCATCCACAGTCACTTTCTTCGACTTAGATCTGGATGGCTCAACTTCAACAACTTTCTCTTTCTGAGGCTTTCTAAACATATCGAGCACTTTATCCATATCGATATTGAACTGATCGATTGGTAAAGTCTCTGCCTCTTTCGCTTTCTTCTGCTTCTTGGCAACTGGTGAAGATAGCTTAGATGGTGTTCCAGCATCAGGTAATCTCTTTCCCTTCAACAACTGAGCCAACTCTTTCTCTCTCAGTTCTTTTACACTTGATTTCTTGGCCATAGTCTTTTGTTTCTTTGTCTTCTTGGGCAAATTCACAATTACAGTTTCTCCAACACTCAGTTCAGCTAGATCAACACCTAGACCTTCATCTTCAACTGATTTCTTTCTTCTCTCAGCTTCTTCTATCGACTGGTTCAAGGATTCAGACTCACCAACCATAGTGGCCTTACGTTTGGTGGTCCTCACGTTCTCATCATCAGAATCCCACTGCTCATTAACCTCAGTCTCTTCTGAATCTACAGACTCTTCATCCACCAAACCCGATCCTTTCTTTGCCGTCGATTTCTTTCTAGCTACTTGTTGCTTAGTGCTTCCCTGATCTATAGCCTTTCCCTTGCCCTTCCCTTTGGCTCCAGGATTGACTACTTGACGTTTCCGCTTAGTGCTTGAATCAACATACACTAAGGGATCATCATTGTCCGAGTCACTATCATCATGTCTTGCTTTGTTCTTGCCAGGATCAATGTAATCCGGACGAGCCAAAGCACCAAATAATCTCCTGTTAGGTGGCTTCTCACTATCAGGCACACCTTTGTAACCTTTCATCCTCATCAAGGTTCTAATATTCATGTGATCTTGACCTAGAATCATAGTCGGATCCTTTTTCAGCATAGGATACTTGTAGTCAAAGATCATCATTAGAAACCTCGGATACAACATAAACTTCTTATTCTTCATTCCCTTCAGCATCTCCAGCATATGGTCAAGAATCATCCCAGAAACATTAAATGGTTTGTTGAGTGTCAACGCAACCATTAATGAACTCAAACTCCTTCTCATAACGTCATAACCACCACTCACACATCCAAAGACATGAATCAGAACATGTGCAAAATACTTGTACTGCACTCCCAGCTTCCCCTTATACATAGATCCGTCAGTGATTGGACCTTTGTATTTCATTCTTAAGAAGCACGCCTTCTGTTCTGTCCACGACAACTCCCTGGGATCTTCACTATCTTCGAACTTAATCTGTAACGCCTCTCGAATATCAGCTTCAGTCAAGAACATCTCCATCTCCTGAATCTTGCTCTTGATAATCGTCTGATTCTCCCAGTAATCATACTTAGCATTCTGGTAAAAGTCTTCAATTATGTCTTTGTATATAATGGTTGGTGTGGCTAAGGCATGAACAATCCTGCTCCTCTTCAGGAATTCAATAATCCCAGTAAACTCCGTGTTCTTCTCAACGTCACCTAGATAAGCACAACAGTTGTGCGATCGTTCAAAAGGCCAACTGCTCGGAACAGATGTTTCAGCTACTGGTACTGGATCTTGAACTGTGATCTCAGCTGGAGTTTCAACATTCACTGCTGGTGATTCAATATTCTCGGGTTGTTCAGCCATCTGCACATGAAAATCAATAAAAACACGTCAAAACACAAAAACGACAAAATTATAAAATTTTGGTCAAAACTAATCTGCACATTCGCCCGTTTTAAGCTGGTCGAATGTGAGATTTTGTGGTCGAAGATAGAAAATTATGGTCGAAAGTGTAAAAGTTCTAAATAAAAATCACATTCGACCACATTGTTCCACCTTCGTCCAACCTGATTCCACCTTCGCCCGGTTTTTGAACCGAAGGTGAAAAAGGTTTTCCCCCAAAATTTGAAATTTTACCATTGTTTATTTTAACCTGTAATTTTGATTCTAATGTATGCTAACAAGTCCGACTAACACTCGTTTATAAGCAATTTTGTCAATTAATCAGTTTACATAGGTTTTAAAGTGGAATTAGGGTTCAACTATGTTCAATCGATCAAAACTAACATCTAGACATGTTTTTATCCTAATTCCTTCCACATTCTCCCCCTAAAACCTATGAGAACTTATCGGAAATGAAAAACAAGCATCAATAATCATCAAAAATCCCTAGAATTGAAACCCTAGGTCGTGTTCTTAAAACAATCAATTCTGATCTGATTTGATGTCCATTACCTGCAATATGAGTCTTAAAATGATCAGAAATGACAAGGGAACAAATCAATGAATCGTAGAAAACACGAGCAACAAGGTCTTGGTATGACAGAAATTTTGAAAAATTTTGAATGAAGAGGATCGAACCTGAAAGACATATATATAGAGGTCTACATTCGCCCGTTTGAAGTGGACGAATGTGGGTTAAGACCACATTCGCCCCAAGTTAATGGCACGAATGTGAAAGAATTTCCACCTTCGCCCCTATTGAAAGACCCGAAGGTGAAACTTTGTACCCGGAAGTGGAAATTACACCCGGAAGTGAAAAATCCACCTTCGCCCAAGAACAAAACGGTCGAGTGTGATGATTTTTCCACATTCGACCCATTTAAGGGGCGAATGTGAAATGGAAAAATCTGAAAATTTCGCCAAATCACGAATTCGAATCCCGTTCAACATTTTTCAATCCGTTAAACTTCCAAAACTCAAATTTTCACATTTTGAATGTTACAAAGTCCAGATGGTGTTATCAAATCTCAGAAATTGACCATCAAGCATCCCCGGATATCAAAAATAAAGCAGAAATGCAAATGTTTTGGATTTTCTGAAATTTTTTATCAAAACACACCTAAAATCTTTTTGGATTTTGTATCTTTTTGACAATAAAAGTAAAATGCGACAAAGTAAAATGCATCAAAGTAAATGAAAACATTAAACATTTTGTGATTTCCGGTAAGAGGATCATATCAGTTTTCTGAGAAATCTGAACACAGCGTTGATCTGTTTCAATATTATCATTAGAAACAATATGTGACACGGCAATTGCTGATATTGTTGTCCACATAAGCTCACATGCAGACAATTACGCAATGCTTTAAAATGATACGAATTAGGTGTATTAGACTAACACATTGTGGTTCCCACACACACGACATACTCCCGTATCAAGAAGTAATTTGCACAAAGACTCATTGTAAAGCGTGATTATGCTTTCGTCGTCTGTAATTGTACAAGATATAATGCATAGAGGTATACAGGTCAGCAAATTAATGCAGCAAAGCAACATATGCACTATACCAGGTTGAGGACTGATATTAATCATGATTTGCATCAATGATCAATACGATATTATAGATAATCTTTGATCATCATATAACATGGAAAGTTCCTCAATTCGGTAACTTTAGGATTTGGCATAAAGCTCTTTTATAAAGACATCCTGTCTGATCTAGGTCCGTAATGACTTACAGCAGAAGATCAGATAGGCTATCCCCAGACAACTAATAACATAACGACCCTAAACCTCCGAGTTTTGTACAAACACCCTATCAAACGAAATTACGGTACTAAGACCATATGCCCATGAGGTGTTCATCCACAAACGCGTAGTTTGTTATGTTTGTATCACTAATGCACGCAATATTTAGTCTACGAAGCCTATCAGCATATCACACGTAATCAACATACGTCTCATTAAAACTATACAATTCTTTAGCCTGTGTCAGATCCCCACTGATGTACTATCATTTCCTCTTTTTATCCAGGAAATCATTTTGGGTTTTTCTAATTTTTAGGTATTTTGAAAATTTTTCAATGTTTTTGGTTTTTCTGATAAAATGACTCCCCCTAAAATAAAGAACATATTTTTGGGTTTTTAATTTTTCTGAAAAACAAAACAAAAATTTGAAAGAAACAATCCACTTGAAAGCATCAACTTCTTTGAGGATTAAACAACCCCCTCGAAAGCATCAACTTCTTTGAGGATTATGATAGTAAAGAGAAATTCCCAATTAGCAAAGAGAAATTACCAATTAGCAAAAATTTAAAACTAAAACTAAAAACGAAAAATGATAAACCGAGGAGCCGATTAGTCCTGTTTTTCCTTTATATTGTTTACTTTTATAAGATATTCAAAGCGGGATCTGTCAAAAGCTTTTGTAAACAAATCTGCACGTTGGTAGTCAGTATGGATTTTGACCATGTCAATCAATTCCTTAGCGTAACAATCACGGATAAAATGATATTTAATCCGGATATGTTTAGCTTTAGAATGATTTTCAGTATTTTTAGTTAATGCAATTGCGGCTTCATTGTCACAGTGTATAGGGGTTTTAAGAAACTGCAAACCGTAATCGACCATCTGTTGTTGGATCCAGAGAACTTGCGAACAGCAACTCGAGGCTGAAATGTACTCGGCTTCACATGTAGACAGTGCGACGGAAGTTTGTTTCTTGCATTGCCAGGTAATTAACCTGCTCCCTAAAAACTGGCAACCGGCTGTTGTTGATTTGCTGTCTTTGTCACAGCCGCCCCAATCTGCATCACTAAAAGCAATAAAATCAAAATCATCATCATTAGGGTACCAAAGTCCTTTTGATGGACAACCCTTCAGATATCGAAGGATACGCTTGACCGCCGTCAGATGACTTTGTTTCGGCTTCGATTGATAGCGAGCACAAAGACACGTTGCATACATAATATCTGGTCGAGACGCTGTTAAATACATCAGAGATCCGATGATTGCTCTGTATGTAAATGGATCTGTCAGCTCCCCCTTAGCGTCCACTCCAATCCCGTGATTGGGTTGAATCGGGGTATCCATCGGCTTAGAGTCCTCCATCTGGAATCGGCTCAAGATGTCGGCTACGTATTTCGTCTGGTGAATGAAGATCCCGTCGGGTCTTTGATCCACCTGTAAGCCGAGGAAAAACTGCATTTCCCCCATAGCGCTCATTTCGAACTTCTCCTGCATAACAGTTTCAAATTCCCTGCACAAGAGTTCGTTAGTTGAACCAAATATAATATCATCAACGTAAATCTGTACTAGAAGCAAGTCATCTTCCGTCTTCTTCGTAAAGAGGGTGCAATCGACGAGGCCGCGCTTGAATCCTTTGGAGATGAGGTATGTACTTAGCTCCTCGTACCACTGTCTTGGAGCCTGGTGCAAACCATATAAAGCTTTGTTCAGCACGTAGACCTTGTCCCGGTGGATTGTTCCTCAAAGCCTGGTGGTTGCCCGACATAAACCTCCTCCTTGACTTTACCGTACAAAAATGCGCTTTTGACGTCCATTTGATAGACTTTGAATTTCTTATACGAAGCAAACGCAAGGAACATCCGAATAGCTTCGATTCGTGCTACTGGTGCATAAATTTCGTTGTAATCAATTCCTTCGATTTGATGGAAACCCTGCACAACCAATCTGGCTTTGTTCCGTACAATAACTCCACGATCATCCTTTTTGCACTTAAACACCCACTTAGTGCCTATTTTCTTTCTTCCCGGCGGCAAATCTGTGAGCGTCCAAACTCCCAATTTCTGGAATTGCAATAACTCCTCCTGCATTGCCTCAACCCAGGCATCTTCATTCAAAGCGTCTTTGTATGTCCTTGGCTCTACCTGCGACACATAACATGCAAACGACCAATCATTTTGGCTACCAGATTTCTGAATTTTGGCATACAATGCTAAAGCACCAAAACTCTCTAGCGAATTAACGCTTTTAAGCTGCCCTCTGGTCATCACTCCACTACCAGGATCACCGATAACTTGCTCCAACGGATGAATACGATGAATCCGAGATTCCGGATTAACAGGTACAATCACTCCCGTCTGAGCAGTCAAGTTCTCTACAGCATCCTGATCATGACCCGTGTTAGATGATGAAGCAACATCTGGATTTGGAGTTGGGTTCACAGTTTGCTCTTCTAAGTCTTCTGCATTTTCAAGAACGGCTTCTTCAAATTGTTCATCTTCAGATTCTGAAGTGTCTAATGAAGTTGAAGCTTCTTGAAACAACTCTTCTTCTTGTGTAGGAGCACTGGTATCATTAGAAGCTGGTGGGGGGTTTACGGTGATTAGACGCATCAACGGTGAAGTTGCCGCGTTTTCACACTCGTAAAGTAATCTGATAACAGCTTCTTCAACCAAGCTATCTAGGTTGAATGATTCAAAGAAATCTTTGTAATCAAACATCCAATCAGGGCCCGTGCCTTGCAAATTTTGTGTGTATCGTTGAACTTCCACATTAGCCCAATCCTCCACTTGACGAGTTCGCTTGTTGAATACCCGTTTGAGCGGGGTTGCATATCCAACAAAATATCCCTCCTCAGCTTTAGAACTAAACTTCTCGCTTGGATTCAACATCGTACATGGCGCCCCAAATGGTTCTAGATACTCTAAATTGGGCTTTCGTCGGTGTAACAGCTCATAAGATGTTTTTCCAAACTTCTTCATTGTTAGAACCCGATTTAATGTATAATTTGCTGCATAAATCGCCTCATTCCAGAACATTACTGGAAGATTTGAGTCAGCGAGCATTGTTCTAGCAGCCTCAATCAGAGTCCTATTCTTTCTTTCAGCAACACCGTTCTGTTGCGGAGTATACGGAGCCGAATATTCATGATGAATCCCTTTGCTTTCACAAAGTTCATCCATCTTTGCATTTTTGAACTCCGTCCCGTTGTCACTCCTGATCCTTTTTATCTTCAAATTGTATATATTCTCCAGTCGAGTGAACAGAACTTGTAAGTTGGTAAAGGTGTCGCTTTTGTTCTTCAAACACATCACCCATGAGAATCGTGAATAGTCATCAGTGACGACTAAACAATAAAGCTCTCCAAGATGACTTTTGCGCTTGACCGGTCCAAAAAGGTCCATGTGCAATCGCTCAAGCGGCATCTCAACAGAGTTAACTTTCTTCACTTTATGGGACTGTTTGTGTTGTTTTCCTTTCATGCAGCTCACACACTTGTCGTTCAGATGGAAATGTTTCACGTTTACTCCATCGACAAGTCCATTTCTCACTAACTGATTCATTTTTCTCAGATGAATGTGCCCCATTCTTCGGTGCCACATTATCGATTCTTTTTCGGTCGCCTTGGATAGAAAGCATGTTATCTGCCCCTGTGATGTCATCGCCTTGGACATATCAAGAATATAAAGATTGTTGACTCGAGGTGCCATCAACATGACCCACTCCTTTGGAATCTTGAAGCCCGGTTTGAGAATATAGCAGGATTTGTCATCAAAATGCACAGAAAATTGTTTATCGCATATTTGACTGACGCTCAACAGATTATAGTCTATCTGCTTGACATAAGAAATCCGCTCGAAAGTCACAATCCCATTACTCACGCTTCCTTCCATCGTAATATATCCTCCTTTATTACCCGCGAACGCGACATATCCTCCATTAATATTCTTCACATCAAACAGCAACGCCAAATCCCCCGTCATGTGGCCTGAAGCTCCACTATCAACAATCCAGAGACTGCTAATAGGGCCAACTGAAGCTCCCTGCACACAAAAAGTAAAGTTTTAGTTCTTTCGGGGGACCCAAGCCTGAGTCTTGGGCCTTTGAACATTTGATTTCAAAGAAACATCCTCAATGACTTTTTCAACAACTTTTTGTTTTGAATCAACCGTTTTCTGATTTTTCAAAACAGTGTCATTTTTCTCACTCACCTTTGAAGTAGAAGCTCCTGGAGTACCATTAGGTGTCCAAGATTGTTCAGACCTTTTGAGAATACGAATTTGAGATTTTGGTTTCTCAATAGGTTTCTGAACATTGTTACTAAAAGTAACTTTCTTAGCAACCTTATCTGAATTAACAGACTTAGGTCCAACATTTGACTTGACAATTGGTTTTTGTGGAACCTTTTGTCTATCAGCTGTTGTGTTCACCGCAGGTTTTCTCCAAGATTGTTCCATTGCAATCCGATTCCTTCGATCATATTGAAATGGATGGTTGTTCCTCATTTGAAAATTGTTTTGATTATAAAAATGTTGTTGTTGAGGAACAGCCCGTCTATGTGGTGGGACATAATGATCAATCGGCTTTCTCATGGAATTCTTAACCTCAACTTCATGTCTTTTATGCCTTACATATGGACACTGAGCAAGTAAATGCCCGCGTTCTCCACATTTAAAGCATTTCCTATATTCCTCAAACACATAATGAGCATTTGGTGAAGCAAATGATCTGACAGGAAATTGATCATTATACTGTTGATTTCTTAAACTCTCAGGAAGTGGTCCTTTCGAGTAAGAAGGTTCATGAAAACCATTTGCTTTATCATTTGGTCGAATGAACTCAGTGACATGGATTTTTGGTTCTTGAGGAACTTCTGAAAACAATTTCTTTAAGATTTCTGGTGGAATTTCATTGGTTCTCTCATGTTTTGGAAACCATATTGTGCTTTCTTGCCAGATTTTATCAAGTTTAGAATAGTTAACATTTTTGATCGGAAATTCCTCATCAGAAATGATTTTATCGGATCCTTCCATCCGATAAAACACTTTAACCGGTTTGTCACTTGGTTCATTCAGCTCATTCTTTTTGACCTCATTCTTAACAACATTATCTTTCTTAACATCAACCTTTTCAGACTTTTTATCACGATTAGCATTTGCCATCGGATGAACATGATCAGATGGTGACACTGGTTCAGTAGTAACGATGTGATTTTCTTTTGGAATCTCACATTCATTAACAGATTTATAACTACCAGTATCATCATTTTCTGAGTCTGAACTATCACTCTCAGCATAAACACCCTCATTGTTCAAGCCCAAAATCGGTCTCTCATCGGAATATGGATCACCAATACTCGAGGTATTAGATTCCTTTTCCGATGATGAGTCTGATTTTACCGAACTCTCCGGTATAACTTGGTGATAGTTATGGTTTTCAAAAAGAACCGGAGATGGTACAGACTTGTAATTGGTGGTGTTATCATCAATGATATGATCTACCACATAAGCAACATTCTTATAACTTTCCAACTTCTTGTTAACCTTTTCAGCAAAGCATTTTATGGCTGCCATTTCCAACTTGGTGTTTTCAATTTCATTGATATAGTTATTTATTGCCAATTGTTTCAATGACAAAGTGTTTTTCAAGTCGGAAATGTCCTTTTTATAGCCATCTAATACTTTGTTAAAAGCATTTAACTCTTTGCGAGTAGATTGACAGTTCAAGATAGCACTATCTCGTGAAATTCGGAGTTGTTTATTCTCCTCTGTCAATCTATCACATGTTCCACAATATTTGTCACTCATAACATCAGTGCTAGATTCAGAACTTACAGGTTTTGGCGGTTCAGTCATGGCCATCAACGCAAAATGAGCTTCCTTTCCAGTGAAAAACTTGGAGTAGTCGATCTTGGTGAAAGCATCATCAGCTATGCACGACTTCCTCGTCATCAAAAAGTCAGCTTCTGCCAGCAACTGGTCAATATCATCATCTAAAGAATCAACACTTGCCTCTGTGTCTGATTCGCTCTCAGAATCTGAATAAACTGATCTACATTCCTTAGGAACATCAGAAACTGAATCAATCACCATCCCAGAACTCTTTTCCTCAGCCTTAACCTCAACAGGTTCACTCTCCACTTCCATCTCAGTCTCAGAATCATCACTTTCACTCTCCTCAGTTTCTTTCTTCTCATCAACTGCCACCGACTCTTCCATATCAACCTGATAAGCAACACAAGCCACATTCCCACCAGTAGTCACTTCCTCAACTCCTATTTGCATACCCGACCAGTCAAACCTCTCATCCTGTTGAGTCACCAAAGCTTGGTTCTGACTCGCATTCTATTGAGTCTCATTAGGTGTGGTGATAGGTACAACTGTTCGGTTTGTGTGATTAGGAGATTGGTTTTGAATCTGGTGTTGAGTGTTTGGTTGTCTGTTTTGGTTGTTAAAGTTTCGGTTCTGATAGTTGTTGTTATTTTGGTAAGAAACTTGGTTTTGTTGACGGTTCTGGTAATTTGCATTGAAAGGGTTTCGATTACCTTGTTTAGGTGGCTGGGTGCATTCCCTTTTGAAGTGTCCTTTTTCTCCACAATTAAAACACGTAACCTTCTCCTTGTTGAATCCATAGGTTGTGTTGGGAGAAGTTGCCAAGTCAGTCCTTCCAGTTTTCTCGATGAACTCTGTTGCTATCCTCATTATACTCGCAAAAGCCCATTGAATGTCAATGAGTTCCATCTCTTCCTTGTCTATCTGTGCGTAGTCTTCGTTGGTTAAGTTGTTGTTCCCAATCTGACTAGCAACCAACCCATTGTAGGATGAAACCATTGCTGAGACTAATGCAATGTGTTGCTGAGCAACCTCCACAGTCACATTTCCCAAGTTAGATGTATCCAAAACCACCGGTTGTTGTTTATGTTGAGTAATTTGGTTTAATGGTTGTTGTGATTGGTTAGCGGTGTAAAAACTTGCTTGTTGCATTGGAGAGATTGGTGAAATGTAGGAACTATATTGTGGTGGTGTGTATGATGGTTGTGAGTAGGAATTGTATTGTGGTGGTGTGTAGTTGGTGGTTGGTTTTGATGAATCCATGACATTGGAAATACATGCAACATGTGGTGCAACACTTCCAGAACTTGAGTTTCCAGCTGGAACTGAAGTACCTCCAAAATACAAACTGGGATTCTGAGGAATCTGTGACCTTCTAGCTTTCCTCCTGTCCTCCAACTCTTTGTTCTCCAGCTTTTCGATAAACTCTGAAATGGTCCAGAATTGATAAGCATCCTTCTCTCTGAGTACCTCCACATGCTGATCCCATTGTGGTGGCAAAGCATCTGCAAACTTATCCACCTGCTTAGTCATTGGAATCTGTACACCATAACTAGACAATTCAGACAACAAATGCATATATCTCGGAGTTAGTTCTTTCAAAGTTTCATTATTAATAAAAGAAAAATTCTCAAACTCCTTGACTAATTCCTCCATTCTCAGACTCCTGGTCTTCTCGTTACCATCATGCTTCCTCTTCAGCTTATCCCAAAGCTGCTTTGATGTAGTACATGTCCCAAACTGATGCAACAGATCACTTGTGATTGCCTGCGTCAGTTGAGAGAACGCCTTTTTCTCCACCACATATTTCTTCTTTTCGTCCTCAGTCAAGCTTTCCAGAGGAATCATCTCACCTGTGTTCTCCAGAATCGGTGCTGTGTATCCTTTGACAATCATGCTCCATGCCTCTGCTCCTTCAACTCCCATGCCTTCCAGATGGATCTTGAACATGGTGTGCCACTGGTTATACTCTTGCATATCCATGAGCTTCGGTGGCCGAGTTCCACTACCTGTAGACAAATCTTTAATCAAAGTAGAAATAGCATTAGTGGTTTGAGTATTTACCGCCGCTGCAGCTACTCCCCAGTAATCAGATTGTAGTGCCGGATGTGCTACACTTTGAGGCATCGTGCTCGTTGTTGTCATGTAGTTATGTGGTTGTGAAGACTGTGTGTTTGTCTTTTGCGCTGCCACTGTCCATGGGTCCATTGTCTGCTGTTGTGGTTGTGTTGGTGCTGATCCCGAAGTAGTTTGAAAACGCCACATGATCACAAACTGAAAATCTCAACACTTAGAAAAATTTTCAACAAAAACTCTAGGTTCGCCCGAAATTCAGCACGTTCGTCCAAATACTTCTACGTTCGTCCAAAATTTCTCTCTTTCGTCCCTTCTGTTCTACTTTCGTCCAAACAGGAACACCCGAAGGAAGCTTTGTCCAGAATGTAAATCAAACTAACACACTTTCCACTTTCGCCCGAAATGAAAACGGTCGAATGTAGGAATTTCTACCCGAAAGTGAAAAACTCAACAATAAAATTCCAGTTTCGCCCAAAAACTACTCAGGTTCGCCCACTTTTTGTCAGGTTCGACCACAACACTCAGTCCAGGTTCCAGGTTCGCCCAAAACTAGCAGATCTCAGTTTTGAAAAACGGTTATTGTTTGAAAAACGGTTATTCTGATCTCAGATTTTCAAAAGTTCATGGATTTGAATGATCTCAATCAGGTTATGTTTCGGAATTGATTTGAAACAACTTTAAGTCTTGGAAAACTTGAATTCGACCACAAATTCACCTTTAAATCGATCAAAAACTCTTAAAAACAAGGTTTATATAAAAACAGATGATATTTTGTCAAAAACATGTCCAAATCAGCTCTGATCTTATCAAATTTGTTGTTGTATGATCCTCTAGGCTCTGATACCACTTTGTGAGCGTTGGATTTTAGCTAAAACAGGATTATACGATCATACAAGTCACAAAACTAGGTGCGGAAACCCTAGATCTGAACAAATTGATAAAACACAAATCACGACACAATCAAGATCATTTTCAATATCATTTCATAGATTAACTTTCATTCAAAAAGCATTTACAATGAGTTTATGTTAATCTAGAACACACTGATAATCTCTCAAAAACACCTATGAACCTTAACTGAACCTGGACACTAATGACAACTCTCTTACATTATCAAAAACACAAAATCTATATATAGGCACTGCACATTCGCCCCTTACAACTGGTCGAATGTGAGTGTTTTCCACATTCGCCCACTACAAGTGGTCGAATGTGTCTTCAGTTCATATCCATTCTTCCTTCGCCCACTTCAGATCTACCTTCGCCCATATCAGTCTACCTTCGCCCAGTCATATCTACATTCGCCCATACTTGTTCACCTTCGGCCATCACTAACATATGTTAATTATTGTATATCCAATCCTTAGTCGCAAAACGCATCAACAGATAAGTCTCCTGTCATGTGCCTTGAACAGCCACTATCAATGTACCAGAGACGAATGATAGTCCTCCACAGCCGTTCCTGCACATGATGCAGGATTAATTAATCATAGGTACCCAGGCCATAGTTGTTTTGGGTACACCGTTGGTATCTGTATATTGAACTTTTATCCATTACATGTCAACAGTTGAAACATTAGCACAGTAATTAGATTTATCATTCACAGAGCATGAAGAACCTACAGACGGGGAAGAGATTGGAATAGAGCGTTTTGGCTTCCAGTAAGATTTGATGTTAGAAGACAATCTTTTGTTCGAACTAGATGCTGCCATGCTGGGCAGAATCTGAGAATTGGATCTTTTATTAGATTATTTGAACATTTTATTTCTATTCCAATCAGCATCAGAAGGCTTTACCTTGGATTTATCATTCCGCATTGCCTTAGGCTTCTCAACCTTCATTGGCTTGGTATGATTATGATTCCCGTTTGGAGCCTTCTGATGTTTCCAGCTTGCAAGATTTTGATGATTAGTTTTACAATTTCTGGCAATATGTCCTGGGATTCCACATGTGTAACATGTTTGACGTTTGACATGTGGATCCCCTGAGATCTTGCATACTTTCCAGGCTCAAATAGCTTGGAGACATCTCTATATCTGTGTGATGCAGTTTTGAAATATTGTGTCTTTTGTTTTGAAAAATTATGTTTTTCATATTTTGGTAAAATCTGTTTTGGTGGGACATATTTCTCTGTCCTGTCCTTACTGGATTGTTTAACCAAAAGATTTTTCGTTTTATCACAAGCATGTGGCAAAATAACAGAGTCTGAATGAACAAACAAAGAGTCAAATGAAAAGTCACAAGGTTTATGCTCAAAACAAACGAGCCCACACAAATATTGTTGTCTTTATCAAAAATTGAGAAATTGTTTTTCTGATTTTTATTATTAAATGCAAGTGAGTCAGTGTCATCGACTTCATCCCCATCATCTACCCAATCCTCAACAATCACATTTTCTACACAAGAATTAACCAAATTAGTAATATTCACATTATCAGAAACATTCAAGCAATTTTCTGTGTAGAAGTTTTCATCCACAGAGGAAGTGGGAGATTCAGAAAATATTGAGCATGTTTGTTTTGAATCAAATGAGTTTGAAGTGGACACAGAATCATGTTCATTTTTTTTGGACATGTCTTCAGATGATTCTGTGGTTTCACAATGACTGATAGCTAGATGAATCGGTCTTTCCTGAGTCTGGATTAGAGTCAGACTCAGGTTCAGTCACTGGCGAATCATCTGAATGAGACTTAGAATCGGTCAGATGATTTTCACTATCTGCTCTTTGCTTTAGACAAAGCTCCCTAATTTGCTTCATGAAATCAAACTCATAGTTCACACTTGAGTTTTGCTGGGTGGTCGAAGCAGGAGTTTGTTCATTAACTTGTAAGTCTTCAGGTTTAGACTCTCTAGACACACCTAATGATTCATCTGATTCAGATGAGGAGGGAACCTCATCTTTGCTAACCTCAAAAACTCTATCAACCTCTTTATTTTTTCTCATAATTTAATGTCTCAGTCTGCTTTGAAACATCTTGAGACTTAACAAAAGTTTTTGAGGGAACCTGCTCTTGCTTAGATTGTTTTTGTTTAGGTTTAGAGATTCTAATTGGGATCGATGCAGGTTTAGTGATTTCAATTTGACCCCGTGATGGTCGACTGGTTGGCTCTTCTATGGGTGGACCATAACCTTTCAAAGGAAGAGCCAACAGTTCTTCATCCGACATAGGAATTGAAGAATAATTTTCATTGAAAGGTGGAGGAATTTCCACAAAGCCAATTCCCTTATTCCTCACTTCCTTTGGTCTGTACCTTAACTGGGTATTGATCATTTTTTCAACTTTAGGACTAGAACAATCAAATTTCTTAAAGTGAAAATCTGCATTTTTAAATTTGGATTTTAAGTCGATCAATTCCGTAGCCAAAATATCAGAAAGTCGTTTGAAGTGTAAATATCGACATTTATGATCACTCATCTCCTGATGCAAACACTTGATATCAAGTTTTTGTTTTTCGACCATTTCTTTATAGGAGTTAAATTTCTTTTTAATGTCCCAAGAGGCCATTTTTTCGTATTCAAGCTGTTTGTATGCGGAGAGAATTTCTTCCCTAAAACCTTTAATTTTGAGTTTGCACCTTTCAGTGCAACATGATTCAGCTAAAGTTTCAGAATGTACCTCAGCCGCTGACGGAACATAGTCGTCATCCATCTGTGCCATGAGAGCCTTGTACACAGTATCTTCAACAATCTTTAGATCTTCCATCTGAGACGACCAATCCCATCCACCTCCTGATTGAGCGACCATTGCTTTGTTGGAGTTAGAGGACTCAGATCCAGTGTGTGTGGTAGATGATTGACTTCCTTGAGTAGCATTGGGAGAAGCAGCTGCAGGAGTAGAATTGTCTCCTTCTTTCTTTGGCTTGGTGCACTCACGAGCAAAATGTCCAAGTTCATCACAGTTGTAACAACGCAACTTCGTCTTGTCCCAACCCAGTTTCTTTGTTGGGTTTTCCCACACATTTCTACCAGTCTTCTTTACAAACTTATTTGCACTATGCACCACCATAGCTATCTGCCAAGTCAAGTCCATTTCTTCAATATCATCTTGATTGACGTCGTTTAAATCACATGCTCCAACATCCTTTGCTGTAAGTTGACCTGTCAGAAACGCGTTATAGCAATTCATGAATCCAGCAAAATAACCTAAGTTACTTTCAAGCTCCTTTGGAATTTTGACTGCTGACAAAGGTGCAGCTGAAGAAAGTGAAGCAGACGATGAAGGTCCAGCAGTGGTTGCTACAGAGGAAGCAGGCATAGCTGACCCTTTTGAAGCACTGGGTGCAAACATAGGTGGATACGAAGATCCACTTGCTGGATAAGAGTATAATGATGGACGCTGAGGTTCTTGCTGAGACATTAAAGCATTGCTGGGAGTTGCAACGATTGCATTGTTGTAACTGGCAGTCTAAGTCATATAACGTTGCCTGTCATCAAGGTCATAGGACTTGATCAAAGATATGGTCTCAGAAAGGGTGATTCTTGCTAGATCTTTAGTTCTCTTGATAAGGGTCACATTTGAGTCCCAACTCCTTGGAAGAGTATTAAGCAGCTTTTTGTTCATGACGGAGTTGTCTACCACCATATCATTGGACTTCATTTCACTCACTAAGGCCACAAAACGCTGGATCTGACTTTCAAGTGATTCTCCTAGAATGTGATTGAAAGCTTTAAACTTCTGACTAAGCATCTCCCTTCTGCTTTCCTTCATTTCTTCATTTCCCTCGTACAAATTCTCAAGAGCTTCCCAAAGCTCTTTGGCAGTGGCATTGTCACGAACTCCAATTGTTACTTCAGGTGAGAGTCCTTGATGAAGATAAGCAATTGCCTTTTCATCAATATCAGTCTTCTCATGATCTTCATCAGCATACATATTCTTTGGTTTAATAGCAGTGGCTCCAGTTATTTCATTTACCACATAGGTGATCACACAGGGTCCATTCAGGATAGATCTTAGAGCCTTTGCATCTTTTATCTTCATGACTTGAATGAACCTGAACTTCCACTCAGAATAGGACATTCCAAGTTGAAGAACAGGTATTTTCTGATGAGTTCAAATGACGGATTCCATAGCTTTGTCCACTTGGGCAGCCACAAGTAGCTGGTCAGTATTTAGTCCGTTCAAATTTGCCTGATTAACAATTTGATCCATTTCTGAAAAGAAGCTTAAATTTATTAGTTCGGTTTTAAATCGTTTAAAGCAGTCTTAGAAGATCCAAATTCCAGTCCAAAGTCCGTTAAAGTCCAGTTCAGTTTAAGCAGAGCTGTATGTGACTCGTACACAGTTTTATGGTCGGACACAGATATGTGGGTAGGACACAGTGTATTGGTCGGACACAGATGTTTAGGTCGGACACAGTTGTGAGGTCGGACACAAATGTAGGTCGGACACAATGTGAGGGTCGGACACAAGTGATTAGGTCGGACACAGACTAAGGTCACACACAGAGGTTGGACACAGTCTGAGGTCGGACACAGGTGATTGGGTCGGACACAGAGGTCGGACACAGAGGTCGGACATAGTCTGAAGTCAGACACAGAGGTCGGACACAACCCTGGAAGTCGGACACAATCTTGAAGATCGGACACAATCTTGGAGGTCGGACACAATCTTCAAATCTGATGCGTCTTGATATGGTAACCTGCAAAGATTAGCAACAAAATTTCCAAGAATTGCGAGATTTTTGAAAAATTTAAAGAGATTTGTAATCAATAAAAACCATTCCTTTTTTGAAAAAAAATTATCTCCTTAATTTTAGCAAACAGTTTGACCTTCAACCCAATCGGATCAAATCAAAAAAAAAATTCTTCAAAAATTTAACGAAACCAAATTGATAATCAATGCCAAAAACATCGAGACAAGGCTGCATATAACAAACTGATTAGTGATAAAACATATAGTTATGAAATTAATATGGATCAGAAACATCAAAATCAACCTTCTCGTAGCAACAGCCTCTCTGGTCTTCTTCCTTTGATACCAAACCGAGCCTTCGTAAGACTACTTAGGCTCTGATACCAATTGTAAGTCCAAGATCTTCTCTACCGGGTATCAAACAACACACAATCAAAGGCGAAAACAATGATAGTGTGAAAAGAACAAAGAAGAAACTGAGAAAAGAATGATTTTATTGAACGAGTGCACACGTCTTCAAAGAGACGTCTGGTACACTACGGCCAAAACAGAGAGGACTTAACAAAAGACTAGCAACCTCAAAATGACTAAGAAACCCCCTATTTATAAGTGCATAGGGCGGTCACAATACATGGGCCATAAAGGCCGAAACCCACAAACTATACTAACACAATTCAAGACAACGCAAACCTTCTAAAGTATGGCCCAACAATCACAACCTATGGCTGATTACTGGGGAGTTGCAGCAGCGGCGGTACACTCTCATACTACCAATGCGATTTCGACACTTATTCATGACTTATCTTTGGGTATTGGGAGCCGTCCACCAAAGTTGATGGAAATTGTAGACTACAACACATGGAAGACCAAGTTTAAGATTCATCTAGAGGGAATGGGATTAGAAGGAACGGAAGCTTGGCAAATGATTGCTAAGGGGTATGTTGCTCCGGTTTTGGAGAACATGGGTGAGCCGATTCCATTAGAGAGTCTTGCTGAAGACGAGAAGAAGAAGTTTGCGGTGGAAAAGAAGGCGTTTTCCCAACTGTCCCAGGCCATTAACACTAATCTCTTACATCATTTTGGGTCGTGTACCACTTCTAAACAATTGTGGGACATGTTAAGGAATCGTCACGATGGGAATGAGAAGACGAGGAAGCTTAAAATGGAGGAGTTAAGAAAAGGGTTTGAGAACTTCAGCTATATGGGAAATGAAACACTGAAGGAGTTGATTCCGAGGTATTGTCACTTATTGATCGAACTTTCAAGCTATGAGATCAACATACCGATGTTTGAGCTGGTGGACAAGTTTGCTGACGCGTTGCCACCATACTGGAATCAACACATCGAGGTACTCAAGGAGAAGGATGCGTACCAATACTGGACCATCAATGAGTTTATCCAGAAGCTAGAAAACAAAGATATGGAAGAAAAGAAGAAGGCAAAAAGAGCTCAAGTTCCTCAGAATCCAGAGCTATACCATGGTGGTACATCTTCATCTCTAGCTAGTTTAAGTTCTAGTTCTACTGTTGCTCCACACATTGCTTGCGTATCAAGTATTGTTGAACCACCCAAAGCCCCCATAAACTATCTTGCTCAAACTTCATCTTATACCCCACCATCATACCATACTACTTACATTCCACCATTTTCACCAATGCAACAAGCTGCTTGTTATTCTGCAAGTATAAACCAACCTTAACAACAATCCTATATTCCTCAAGTGAATCAGAACCAAATGCACCCAAATCAACCTAATCAGAGCCCAATTGTGTTGGAGACTTCGAACTTGAACAATGTTACTGTTGAAGTTGCACAGCAACATGTAGCATTAGTTTCTGCTATGGTCGCTTCTTATAACGGGTTAGTCGCTAGTCAAATTGGTAACAACAACCTAACCAGTGAGGACTATGCGCAAATTGACAAAGAAGAGATGGAGCTCATTGACATCCAGTGGGCGTTTGCTAGGGTTATGAGGCGAGCGACTGAGTTCATTGAGAAGACGGGCAGAACTGATCTTTCTACTTCTCCAAACACCACATATGGCTTCAACAAAGCCAAAGTGACATGTTTTAACTGTGGTGGGAAAGGTCACTTCAAGAGAGAATGCACACAGCCAGCACAGCAGGGAAACAGGAATCCTTTCAACACCAACTACCAGAACCGTCAAAATCAGGTATCATACCAAAGTCAAAACAACTCCAATTTTCAACAACAAAACAACTACCAAAACCGCCAAAACACCTCACCAAACAATACTGTTAGACAAAACACTACACAAAACCAGAACCAAAATCCAACACCACACAATCCAACCAGGACTATAATTCCTATTTCTACACCAACAGCCAAACCCAACCAGATAACAAGAACCAGGCTTTGATGATTCAGAAAGATGAGGGTTTTGATTGGACTGGTATGCAACTCGGTGTTGAGGAAATCACGGCTGGTAATGTGGCGTGTGTTGCCCAGAAGATGGATTTGGATGAGCCTGTGTCTGCTGAAGATGTTTTAGTGAATGAGAAGATGTCTGTGTCTGAAGTGAAGATTGAAGAGTTGAGTGAAGAAAGTGATGATGGTTGTGTTGAGAAGAAGTGGGGATTGATTCTTGACTCTGTTACTGAGATTCCTGAACAGTGTGATTCAGCTTATTCTGATACAGAGAGTGATTCTGATTCTGAAACTAGTGTTAATTCACTAGATGATGATATCGATCAACTTCTTGCCGAAGCTGATTTTCTGATGACACGCAAATCTTGCATTGTGGACGATGCTTTTACCAGAATCGACTATTCTAAATTCTTTGCTGGAAAGGAAGCACACTTTGCACTGATGGCGAGGACTGAGCCTCCAAAGCAGGTAAGTTCTGAATCTAATCTAGAAATGAATAGTGAGAGGTATTGTGGTGCATGCGATAGATTGACAGAGGATAATAAGCAACTCAGGATTCAGCTTGAGAGTGCTAAAATCAACTGTCAGTCGTATCAAAAAGAAGCACGAGAATTCAATAAAGTGCTTGATGGTTACAAGAAAGACATTTCAGATCTTAAAAAGACTTTATCTTTGAAACAATTAGCCATTAACAACTATATCAATGAATTGGAAAATGCAAAACTTGAAATGGCTACCATCAAGTGCTTTGCTGAGAAAGTCAACAAGAAGCTTGAAAGCTATAAACACATTGCATATGTTGTTGACCATATCATTGAGGAGCCTTCACAGTCTAGTAGTGCAAACTACAAGGCCGTCCCATCTCCTGTGTTATTTGAAAACCATACTTTGCATTCAATAACACCGGAGAGCTCAGTTAAATCTGACTCGACATCGGATTATGAGTCTAACACCTCCAGTGTGGGAGACCCTAATTCTGATGTTAGACGTATTTTGGGACTAAATAATGAAGGTGTGATTGCTGTAACTGATGATTCCGACTCTGAGGATGACAAATCTGAGAAGGTGTGTGATATTCCTGTTGAAAATCACATAATTACAAATGAACCAGTGTCACCATCTCAGATTATGCATCCCATGGCTAACGCTCATCGAGCGAATCAATCAGTTAAGCCTGTTGACAAAAATGACCAATGTGACAAACCCGTCAAAGTTTTTATCGGATGGTAGGATCCGATAAGATAATTTCTGACGAGGAATATCCAATCAAATTTGCCAACTACTCCAAGATTGAGAAAATTTGGCAGGAGAGTACCATTGGTTCCCAAAGCATGAGCGAACAAATGATGTACCTCCAGAGGTCTTAGAGAAATTTATTTGGATATTCCAAAAGAACCAAAGGTTCATGTCACAGAGTTTATCAAGCCAAAAGAGAAGGCTAATAGTTTTCTTGAGCTGACTTACTCCAAGGACCCAGCTCCTAAGAGTCTTAGAAGAAGGTGTGTAGATGATCAATATCCTATCACTACATATGCTAAGTCGAACGCCAAGAACAACTTTGAGGAATACCGTGCGTGTTTTAAGTGCGGGGAGAGAGGGCATTTACTTGCTCACTGCCCGTATGTTAGGCACAAAAGGCACGAGGTTGAAGTGAAGCAGACATACCAGAGTCCAATCGATAATTATTGTTATCCAGAAAGACGATTTGTTCCTCAACCTGCACCATTTTATAACCAAAGCAGATATTTTCAAAAGCGGGAAAATCGTCAGATGACATATGATCGTCGTAACCGGATAGCCATGGAGAAACATCATAAGAAACCTGTGGTGAACACAACTGTTGACAAGCAAAAGGTACCTGTAAAACCTATAGTCAAACCAACAGTTGGACCTGTCTCTGTTAAATCAGAGAAGGTAACCAAGAAAGTTTCCTTTAAGGACGAAGTAAAGAAACCGGTTGAAACCCCAAAATCTCAAATCCGGATCTTGAAACGTTCGGAACAGTATTGGTCACCAAAGGGTTCTCAAGGTGCTTCATCTTCACAAATGAATGAGAAAGCTGAAACTGAAAAAGATTTAATTGATCAGAAAAAGATCAATTCAAATCAAAATGTTTGTGAAAAAGAATCTTTGAAACTCAATGTTCAAAGACCCAAGACCAAGCAGGCTTGTGTCCCCCGAAAAATCTAATTTTTTACTTGATATGTGCAGGGAGCTTCAGCGGGCCCTGTGAGCAGTCTTTGGATTGTTGACAGTGGAGCTTCTGGTCACATGACAGGGGATTTATCGCTACTGTTTGACATCAGAAATATTAATGGCGGATACGAAGCGTTTGCTGGGAATAAAGGTGGATACATTACTATGGAGGGTAGTGTAAGTAATGGGATAGTGAGTTTTGAGAAGATTTCATACGTGAAGCAAATTGATTATAATTTGCTCAGTGTCAGTCTGATCTGTGATGAACAGTTTTCGGTATTCTTTGATGACAAATCTTGCTACATACTCAAGCCAGGATTCGTTCTACCAAAAGAGTGGGTATGCTAAAAGCACCGAGAGTGAACAATCTGTACATTCTTGACATGTCAAAAGCTATGACTACACAAGGCCAAGTCACGTGTTTCCTCTCCAAGGCTACTGAAAAAGAATCAATCATGTGGCATTGGAGGATGGGACACATGTAACATCACACGTTTTCTCAATTAATTAGAACTTGTACCCGTGTTATAATTTTTTTTTATCGTGTCTAAAATTATTTAGTATTATTCCAAAACGATCTATCATATTTTGAATGTTACAAAGTCGGTATAAATACAAGCGAATACAACATTTTCCTAAGAAACAACATATGTTATACCTTTTATATATATATACATATATTACACATTTTTTTTATAATAAAACTAATAATAATAATAACAAATCTGATTTATTAGACCTTAGTTGTTGCATCTTCACCAAAGCTTAAACCTAATCTAACCTTATCGGAGCCCAACAAGTCTTAACCAGCGGCCCAAACAAAACAAGAATCCCTGAGCCCAGACTGAAACAAGCCCAAACCCAAGACAGATAAACCGGCCCACACCCTTAACTCATCTCCCCCACCCGGTTTCCATTCCAGACCCGATCAACACAAAAAACCCGACCCGGTAATAAGAACAACATTATAGGCGAAAAATCTGGAACCCACTTTGACTGAATTATCACCGACACCATCTAACTTAATTGCAGCAACATTTTAGCGTTCAAACCATTCCTTTTCTTGGGTGCTCTTGACGTGCGTTTGACCAGCAATGGTCAAACATTTATGACCTTTCAATTTGACAAGAACACTATAAATAAAACCCATCTCCTCAGTCTACACTCGCCAATGATAAAACCCTCACCCTCTAATTCTCCTAAAACACTCGTTATAATCTACATTCATCGCAGTTTGACTTTTCGTTGACTCGCGAAATAGAAGCTTAGGCGAGTGGTATAGTCCAATCCCTTACTTCTACATTCTAATCGGCCTCTGTAAGTCATTTACCCTCTATTTAATTAAGCTTTATTGTTGTTATTGGAATGATTAAAAGGGCTAGGGTTCGAATAATATATAATTGGGGAAGAAGATTCAAAACAGATAGTGTATAAATATTTTTTGTTTCAGTATTAAAACGTTCTCAGGGTGTGGCTCAGTGGTGAGCCACACTTGTGATAAAACCATTGAACCGGACAGGGGCCAGGTTCGAGTCCCAGCAGCAGCGAATTTTTTTTTTAGATACTTATTACTTTATATTTATTCTAATAAATTTTTATTATACATTTAAAATACCAAAACAACTCTATAAATTCCACAAAAATTATTTTATGATGTTTTAATAAAAGAGTTTATTATACAAATTTTAGTTTTCCAAAAATTATCTATTTAATATATATAATAAATAATTCAAGTTTATTCTATTTTATTTATAAAATTCTATATAAATATCAAAACAATTGTATAAATTTCCACAAAAATTATTCTGAGTTTTTATAACATTAAGCTTTTCTGAAATAATTTTTATTTCTGAAAAATCATTTATTTAATATTTTTAATCAATTTTTGTTAGTTTTAATCATAAATAAATCATAATAAATTCATTTTTCAATATTTTTGTACCAAAATTTTATATAAATTATTTCTCATTATTTGGAACTGAAATATAATTCTTAACCTAATAATTCTTTAATTTTAGTATTTTTAAATATTAAAGTTTAATTTTGGCAAATTGTAATAAATAGATTTAATATTCTATTTTTAAGAAAATAATTTTATAAAAATTATTTTTATACTTTAAACTCATTATTATGACCATCTTAAATTCAAATTTTATAAAAAAAAGACTTTTGTTTATTTATTTATTAAAATTTCTCTTATCATTCAAACATTTTATTTATTAAACAACCGAGCATTTATCCCCAATTCGCAGCCCTAGAATATAACTGTAGACTAGATAGACTTAGACATATTTATTACCTTGATTATAGGGTAATACTTGGCATTGTTTGGGCAACACAATATTCTATTTTTCACGAGACATAACATTTTGCTAAGTTGAGTTTATAGCCCCTTTACTCTATTTTCACTATTTTTGGGGTGAAACATGTTCAAATATTTTATACTATCATTTACTCATATTTACTTGTGATTCAATTACAACATCATTCTATCATTTGACTGTAACAAAAAGACACAGTACAATCATTAACAATGATCAAGCCGCCTGTTTAGATTATAGCGCTATAGGTCTGACAAACCCATCCCCCCGCATAAATTCAGGGATGATCGATAACAGTAACAACATTTAACTAACTTGCGAGTTAGTCATCAGTCGACACAAGGTTTGCTTGTACAAAGACGCATTGTTACATGTCGGTCTCATACTCTATCATCATACAACTGTGATTGTTGTACAAACTATTGTTATCAATTATATTCAAAAACCTATGTATTCTCACCAACTTTTGTTGACCCAAAATATTTTCAAACTTAACATGTTTCAGGTTCTACTTGCTTGAAGATTTGAGTTAAGGCTTGAAGATGTGTGCATAGTATTATTCATTTTGATGTACGAATTCTTGTAGAACAATTGTATGTAATTCATTTAAATCATTTAATGAAATTTATTATTCACCATGAGCTACTGAACAATCATCACTACATGACATCCCGATGTTTCCGCCATCGGTTGGGGTGTTACAACACATTCACCTTAGAAAGATGAATCATTTGGTGAAGAATGAACTTGTCGAAGGCGTGAATGTTAAACATTTTCATTTGAACGAAAAGTGTGTGAGTTGTAAGAAAGGAAAGCAGCACAAGCAGTCCCATAAACCAAAGAAAGTCAATTCAGTCAAACTACCACTTGAGCGTTTGCACGTGGATCTGTTCGGACCGGTCAAGCGTAAAAGTCATGCTGGTGAATTGTACTGTCTTGTGGTTACAGATGACTATTCTAGATTTTCATGGGTTATGTGCTTGCGTCATAAGAGCGACACGTTTAATAATCTGAAAGTTCTATTCACTCGATTGGAAAATATCTATGGTCTGAAGATCAAGAGAATTAGGAGTGACAATGGGACGGAGTTCAAGAACGCACAAATGGATGCTCTTTGTGAAGACAAAGGAAATCATCATGAATACAGTGCTCCGTATACCCCTCAACAGAACGGTGTCGCAGAACGCAAAAACAGGACTCTAATTGAAGTGGCAAAAACAATGCTTGCGGATTTCAATCTTCTAGTAATGTTCTGGAACGAAGCAATTTACGCAGCTTTTTACTCTCAATCGCGTTTTAATGGTGAAGAAGTTTGGAAAAACTTCTTATGAATTGTCGAACCGACGAAAGCCGAACTTAGAGTATCTAGAACCGTTTGGATCCCTGTGTACAATGCTTAATCCATCTTAGAAGTTCGCACCAAAGGCTGAAGAAGGATTCTTTGTTGGATATGCAACCCCGCTCAAACGGGTATTCAACAAACGAACTCGTCAGGTCGAGGAGTGGGCTAATGTTGAAGTTCAGTAGTATACTCAAAATGTACAGGGTAGCGGTCCAGACTGGATGTTTGATTACAAGGATTTCTTTGAATCATTCAATCTAGATAGCTTGGTTGAAGAGGCTGTATTACGATTATATTATGAATGTGAAAACGCAGTGACATCATCGTTGGTGCGTCCGATCACCGTAAACCCCCAAACAGCTTCTAATGATACCAATGCTCCTGCAGCTGAAGAAGAGGTATTTCAGGAAGCTTCCAAATCTCTTAATTCATCGGAATCTGAAGATGACGATAATGTTACAAGTGAAGTTGTTCAAGATGTTGCTACAGAGACACCTCCAGTGAACCCAAATCCAAATGGTGCTTCATCATCCAACTTGGGTAATGATCTGGATTCAACAAAAAATTTGACTACTCAGACGGGAGTGCAAGTACCTGACTATCCGGAATCTCGGATACATTGGATTCACCCGCTCGAGCAGGTTATTAGTGATCCTGGTAGTAGTGTCATGACGAGAGGTCAATTGAGGAATGCTAACTCACAAGAAAACCTTGGAGCTCTTGCTTTATATGCCAAAATTCAAAAATCAGGTTTTCAAAATGACTGGTCTTTTGCTTGTTATGTTTCGTAGGTCAAGCCGCGGACATACAACGATGCTCTTTTGGATGACGCTTGGGTAGAGGCTATGCAAGAGGAGTTATTACAATTCCAGAAACTTGGAGTGTGGACACTAACTGATTTACCTCCAGGACGGAAAAAGATCGGAACTAAATGGGTGTTTAAATGTAAAAAAGGATGACAGAGGAGTGATTGTTAGGAACAAAGCTCGATTCGTCGTACAAGGCTTTCATCAAGTGGAAGGAATCGATTATAACGAGATTTATGCACCGGTTGCTCGCTTAGAAGCTATCCGCATGTTTCTGGCGTTTGCATCTTACAAGAAATTTAAGGTGTATCAAATGGATGTTAAAAGCGCGTTTCTTTATGGTGTGGTAAAGGAAGAAGTTTACGTAGGTCAACCACCAGGCTTTGAGGATCCTATTCACTGGGATAAGGTCTACGTACTAAACAAAGCTCTCTATGGGTTGTACCAGGCTCCAAGACAATGGTATGAGAAGCTGAGCACGTATCTTCTATCCAAAGGATTTAAACGAGGTTTGGTAGATTGCACACTGTTCACAAAACGAACAGGAGATGACTTGCTTCTTGTGCAAATTTATGTTGATGACATTATTTTTGGTTCTACTAATGAACTTTTGTGCAGAGAATTTGAACGTGTGATGCAGGAAAAGTTCGAAATGAGTGCGATGGGAGAGATGCAGTTTTTCCTAGGCTTGCAGGTGGATCAAACACCAACGGGGATCTTTATTCACCAGACTAAATACGTTTCTAAAGTCTTGAGCCGATTCCAGATGGATGATTCAAAGCCAATGGATACCCCGATACAACCTAATCACGGGATTGGTGTTGACGCTAAGGGGGAGCTAACTGATCCTTTTATATACAGAGCAATCGTCGGATCTCTGATGTACCTCAGCGCTTCCAGACCAGATATAATGTTTTCCACATGTCTTTGTGCACGTTATCAATCGAAGCCGAAACAGAGTCATCTTGCAGCTGTCAAACGTATCCTTAGATATCTGAAGGGTTGTCCGTCGAGAGGACTTTGGTACCCTAATGATGAGAATTTTAACCTAATCGCTTTTAGTGATGCAGATTAGGGAGGCTGTGACAAAGACAACAAATCCACAACGGCTGGATGCCAGTTTATGGGGAGCAGGCTCGTGACCTGGCAATGCAAGAAACAAATTGTAGTCGCCTTATCCACATGTGAAGCAGAATACGTTTCAGCATCAAGCTGCTGCTCACAAGTTCTCTGGATACAACAACAGATGGTGGACTACGGTTTGCAATTTCTTAAAACCCCTATTTACTGTGATAATGAGGCCGCAATTGCATTGACAAAAGATTTAGTAAATCACTCGAAAGCTAAACATATCCGAATCAAATATCATTTCATCCGTGATTGTTATGCCAAAGAGTTGATCGATATGGTCAAAATCCACACTGACTATCAACGTGCAGATCTTTTTACCAAAGCTTTTAATAAATCAAGATTTGAATATCTTTTAAAAGCTAACGGTATAAAAGAAAAACAAGACTGATCATCACCTCGGTTTATCGCTTTTTAGTTTTAGTTTTTACTGTTTTTCTAAAGGATGCAAAATCCCAAAAATATGTTTTACATTTTTAGGTAGATTTTATTTTCAGAAAAACCAAAAACATTGAAAAATTCAAAAACCCATAAAAATTAGAAAACCCAAAATGATTTCCAGGAGAAAAAGGGGAAATGATAGTACATCAGTGGGGATCTGACACATGCTAAAGAAGTGTAATGCAATATAAGGCGTGTGTTTGAGTCTGTGTGATGTGTTGATAGGCTTTGTAGACCTATTACTGTGTGACTGATACATATATATCAAACGAACTGTTGTGCGGATGAACTCCTCATGGGCATATGGGCTTAGTACCGTAATTTCGTTTGATAGGGTATTTGTACAAAATTCAGATGTTTCGGATCGTTATGTTATTAGTTATCTAGGGATAGCCTCTCTGATCTTCTGCTGTAAGTAATTACGGACCTAGATCAAACAGGGTGTCTTTATAAAAGAGCTGTAAAGCCAAATCCTAAAGTTACCGAATTGAGGAACTTTCAATGTATGACGATAATCAAAGATTATCTAATGCATCGTATCCAATCATTGATGCAAATCATGATTGATATCAGCCCTCAACCTGGTAGAGTGCACAAGTTACTTTTTAGCATTAATTTGCTGACCTGTATACCTCTGTGCCTCATACCTTGTAAAATTACAGATGACGAAAGCATAATCAAGCGTTACAATGAGTCTTTGTGCATTTACTTCTTGATACGGGAGTATGTCGTGTGCTTGGGAACCACGGACAATTGAGTTTATACTATAAATAATCATATCAGTCTAAAGCACTGCAAAACAGTCTGCATGTGAGCTTATATGGATCACAATATCAGCAGTTGCCAGATCACACATTATCTTTAATGATAATATATCAAAAGATCAACGGTGTGATCAGATTTCTCAATAACTGATATGATCCTCTTACCGGAAATCACAAAACATTTACTGCTTTATCTTTATATTTCTATATTTTACATTTCTCGTCAAAAATACAAAACTCAAAAAGATTTTAGGTGTGTTTTAACAAAAAGTTTAGAAAATCCAAAAGATTTTACATTTCTATCTTATTTTTGATAACTGATGGTGGTTGATGGTGATTTTCTAAAGCTTGATGGACCATTTGAGTTTTGTCATCTTTAAAATGAGAAATAATGAATGTCGGATGCATAATAGTTGAGAAAAATATTGAACGGGACTCGATTTTGAGATTTGGTAAAAACTTCAAAAATTCCAATTTTCATTCGCCCCTTCGTTGGGTCGAATGTGGAATTTTTCCTACTCATTTGAACCTTTCAAACGGTCGAATGTGAGTGTTCTTATGTAATTTTCACATTCAAACCATTTGTCTACATTCGAACCTTTAAATAGGGTCGAAGGTGGACGAATTTTCACATTCGCCCTAGTCGTTTGGTCAAATGTAGAGCCTATATATGCCTGATTTGCACATTCGACTCCTTATTCAAAAAAAATTAAATTTCTGAGATTAAGGGATCTTGTTGCTCGAACTTTAAAAATCATATCATTATGTTCTACATTTCTTACTGATCATTTTGAATCATCATTTGCAGGTATCCATCCATAAAGAAAGTCAGAATCATAGTTTTTCTGATCGAACCCTAACTTGAATCAAACATTGTTTTCTGACCATTAATAATCACAATTGATGTAGAGGTTTTAGTGTTTAAGTGTTTTAAGGGGAGAATACACAAAAATCCAGGGTTTAAACAACTTGAATTGATCAATTGATGTTTAAAATGCTTCAAACCCTAGATTTTAGGTTAAAACACATAAACACTGATTAATAATCAAAATTGATGATTGGGAAATGTTCATCGGCCATAATAGTTGCTTTTCAAATCAAAATGGCATGTTAAAACAACTTGAATCAAAATCTGAAATCTGCAATTTTAGAAGATGAACAGTCTCTTTCGCCCAATTTTAAACGGTCGAAAGTGGCCTTTTGGTCGAATGTAGATGTTCAAATGGTCGAAAGTGGAACTAAATGGTCGAATGTACATTTTTAATTATTGATTTTCACATTCGAACCTTTAATTCCACATTCGAACCTCATTTTTCACATTCGTATCTTCGAATGGTCGAATGTAGAATTTCAAAATCAAAAATTTCATGTTTTGGTTATTTTGTCCGTTTTTAACGTGTTTTCTTGATTTGTTTTGCAGTTTAACTATGGCTGAACCACAGAGTACTGATGTTCCCGCAGGATCTTCAGAAAAGGCAGCTGGAAAAGAACAAGTTGAAGAGTTACCATTTGAAGCAGCACACAATTGCTGTGCGTTTATGGGAGATCTGAAGAAACATACCGAATTCACCGGTATTGTTGACTTTTTAAAGAGAAGTCGTGTGATCGTTGCCCTTGCTAGTCCTGCCATCATATACAAAGATCATCAACAAGAATTCTGGAAGAATGCCAGAATGGATTATTGGAACAATGAATCTGCTATCGTAAGTACGATTCAGGGGGAGTTAGTGATTATGTCTGAAGACGACTTCAGAGAGGCACTGAAGCTGACGGATAAAAAGACAGATCCAAGAGTTCTTTCTTGGATTGAGCAGAGAAAGTGTTTTCTTAGAATGAAATACAATGGACCGATTACTGATGGTTCATTACACAAAGGAAAGCTATGTCCGCAGTTCAAGTATCTTGCTCACGGTATGTTACATGTATTTGGATCAGTGAGTGGAGGTTATGATGTAATGAGGAAGAGTATTAGCTCTTTGATGGTTGCCTTAATCTTGAACAAGCCTTTCAATGTATCTGGAATGATACTTGAACACATGCTGGAACCACTCAGAGGATTGAAGAACAAGAAATTTCTTTTATATCTGAGATTCCTGCAGATGATATTTGATGAAAAGTACAAGAATTTGAGAAGAGATCCTACTCAGATAGTCGTTCAGGATCACATGAATCTGAATACTTTAGTACGAATGAAGGGTTACAAAGGCGTACCAATGAATGAGAGACCACCATTGAAGAACCTGTTTTGTCATCTGATCAATCCAGGATATGTAGATCCAGGTACTGATAAAGTCAGGCATGATAACAGTGAATCTGATAAAGACAATCCTTTATGCCCTGTTGATCCTGAGGCAAAAAGGAAAAGGCAAGTAGTGAATGTTGGTGCGAAGAGTGATAAAGGGAAAGGGAAAGAAAAGGAAGATGATATTGTTAAACCACCAAAGAAGAAATCTCGTAGACAGAAAAGTGTTGCGAAGAAAGGTACTCACTTGGTGGATGAAGAATCAATGGATTCAGAAGAAACTCAGGTTGAAGAGAGATGGGATTCAGATAATGAGACTGTTAAGAGCACCATGCCCAAGGCCACTGTGGCTGGTGAGTCTGAAAGTCTTAACAAATCTGTAGAAGAACAGAGGATGAAAAGTCTGATTGCTTTAGATGATATTGATGAAGGTTTGGGATTGGGATCTGAAGATTTTGGAGGATCGCCAAAGATGGGAGAGAAACAGAAAAAGCCTACATACAAGAAGAAAGAAAAGGCTGAGAAAATTGTAAAGCCGATGCAGAAAAGAGTTAAAGACATTGAGAATCTAATTGCTAGGAAGAAAATTCCTGCAGCATCTAGCTCTAAGTCTCCCATGACATCCTAGTGGCAAAGAAACAGAAAACATCATCTGCTGCTGAGCAAACTGTACTGCCAACTAATGATTTCAATGCTGCTTTAGACAGAGTCTTGCAAAAGCTAAAGAAACAAAAGACTCCAGTTGCTGAAGCTTAACACAAAAGGTTGCTGTAGATAGTGATGTGATGAATGCAGTAAACCAGAAGCTTGCAGATATGATGAAGATCATTAATCAGCAGCAAGCAGAGATTGAACAGTTAAGGGAAAATGATACAAAGATGTTGGATGTTGTCATTTCTTCACAGGAAAATCAAGAAGGTTTGCAAGCTAAGATTAAACAACTTCAAGCTGAGAATCAGAAGTTGTTATCACATGCGCAGAGAAATACGAGAAGGTATATTAACTTGAGGCTTGAGAACAAAAAGTTGAAAGAAACAAACAAGAGCATGAATAATCTGATTAAAGATCTATACTCAAAATCTCCACAACTGAAAGCTGGAGAGAGGATAAAGATCCTGATGAAGAACATGTAGATTTTGAACCATCTGACGAAGAAGAAGAAGATGATGAATTGGAAGAGGATACCGGTGATGCTCCTAAGAAGAAAGATGATGGTGATGATGATGGTTCAGGTGATGAATCAGGTGATGATAATAGCTCTGCTGCTAGTGATGATGATGACGATGATGATGATACTGACAAGTATAAGTGTGAAAAGAGAGGATCAGGTAAAAACACAGGAGAATCTAGTTCGAAAGCTCCTGGTAGCACTACTGACGATGATAATATTTTCTGGAACGAGAAATTAAGAGCCTTATCTGAAGAGGATAAGAAACTATATCGCCAGATGTTGACTGACAGTGTCTGGACGATCGAGATGACTGGTAGGTTTCCAGAAATATTTGAGTCAAACGATATGCGTTTTGAGCTTGAGTATAATGATCCTGATCTGGAAGATGGAGAAGTTTCTGCAGCCGTATCGAAAGAAATATTAGAAGGACTGGCGAAACAAGTTGGTAAATCTCTTGAGGAGTTGATGAGTGAAAACCAGATACCGAATATACCTGAGAAAGAAGCAGGTAATCACTCTGATGATAGAGATGTCCCAGTGTTTGAAGGGGAAGAGATGGAGGATATTACGAGTGAGGAATATCCAGAATACTTCAAGAATAATAAAGATTCTGGATTTCCTGAGTTATCTGATGAATTGTTGAGCCAGGCTGAGAAACTTGCTCGTGAGAAGAGTAAAAAGTTTGTTGAAGAAGTGTTTCCAGAAAGACAGTGAACAGGCATCCAAATATCAACGTGTGGTATTTCTATGTTTTGCGTGGGATGTCAACGCGGGTTGTGATTTTGATAAGAAGCTGGGGAAGTTTGTTAAGATTCAGAATGTTGAAAAGAAGAAACCGAAACAAACTCATGAACCAGTGATGACGAAAGAACAAAAGGCATTATTGCGTATCAAACTGATGAACAAGACTATGGATGAAGAACGAAGGCTGAAGCAATTCAAGCAATAGTCGAGGGGGAGTTTGTAGATACACGAAAGTGCGACTAGTGCTATTGAATTGCGAATTTCAAGATGTGTTGCTGTTATCGGTTGGTCGAAGGTGGAAAGTAAAAGGTCGAAGGTAGAAGCAGACGGTCGAAGGTGACTCTGGGAGGTCGAATGAAGATTTGTATATATATATGTCCAAGTTCGCCCTATATGAACGGTCGAACCTGTACATTCGACCAAGCTATTTGGGCGAATGTGCAGGTCTATATAAGGCAAACTCATTTTTGAATGTTTAAAATTTTTGGTCATTTGTTTTCCCTCCCAGGGTGTGTTTCTCCCTAGGGATTTTGTTGAGTCTGTAACTGATTAATATCATTATAAACAACCTTTTGAAGTGTAAATGATTATGATTATGAATTAAATGAATGTGTTTATGATGATTTGTGAGTTTTGCTAGTTTTATTATCATTTTGTGATCAATTCAGGGATTCCGCACCTGAATTGAACTTGTTTGATCATATTCATTGTTGATTAGCCGATCCTATACGCATACAACAGGGTATGCTCACCAATACATTTTGTATTGACAAAATTATTTTCGTACATGTTTCAGGTTATTTATGAGACGACTTTTTAGCTTTTGGAATTTTTACTTAGATGTTGAGTTTATTGTATTTTAGTTTTAGTTTTCGCTTTAGAATTTTGTATCTTGTAATCTCTTTCAATGTAATAAACTATTCAATACAGTATATTCCAATTTACACTTAAATACCATGAGCTATTGAGCAATCGTCACTACGTGACACCTCGATGTTTCCGCCATCGGTTGGGGTGTTACAGATTGGTATCAGAGCCATGTTTATAGGGAATTAGGTTATTAGTGTAACGCCCAGAGTTTCTCGAATAATATAAAAATAATAATTTATTCATAAAACTATTCGTTAATTCATTAATAATATTTTCTCATTAACAAGAAATACATTCTTAGTTATTAATAAATTTAATTATTTAAATTCGCCAAATAACACGTCGTAAATAATAACAAACTAGCAAACCGACACTCCACCATGTAAATTCTAAACGCCACTAAAAATATATTATGACATATATATAGTCCAACCACTCGTTTTAAGTCGGTTTTATAAATAACGGGAAATATTTATTATAGCGGTTAAACAAGTTATGTAATTTAAACGAGACCGAGCTAGTAACTGGCTCGTATACGCGGTACCCAACCACTTGACCCACACCAAACCCTAGGTATATAATATCTTTATCTCCTCATTTCATCTTCAACCTCAAACCCTAGCCCTTTACCCTCCTTCTTTCCTTGCTCTCTTTCTTTATAACAAGACACCACACCACAACACAACATATACACTTTTTCCATTCTCTCTCCTCTCTCACTCTAGGCGGCACCACCGCTGACCACCATCTGAGCTGCCAACCACAACTACCACCCGAGCCCATACTCACACCCATCATCCCTCCTTCCTCTCTCTCTAAGATCAGCGGCAGCCAGCAACCACCACCACCCGGCCGCCGCCGACCACCACATCAGCCGCCAATAACAACCACCCGAACCACCACCTTTAACCTTCTCTTTTTCCTCACTATCCAAGCAGCGGCCAACACAGGAAACAAGCTTGACACCTTATCCATGACCCGAAGACACCTCATGACGGCCCGATTGCAGGTTCCGATCAGGCACCATCGGTGTGTATCCCCATGTCGTGTTCTGGCCCTACCTCTCCCTTCTCATCTTTTTGTCCTACCCTATTATTAACAGCAGAGGTTCCAGGTTCATTATTGTGAAGCATAGGGATTTGGTTCCATGTCAGTTTGGTGACCGGAGACGGGTTTTCGTCTAGGTCTTGTGTCTGTGTTTCGGTTTGACTTTTGGGGCAGCAATCATGGCGTCAATGGAGGGGGAATGTTCGTTGGGTTGTTTGCTACGCGGGTCATACAACTCGAGTGGATTGGATTTCGATCAGACTACGATGTTGTGACAGTTGGTGGTGTAACATCGCGAATTTCCCCTAATTTTTTTTTATAAAAAGAATGTATTGTTTTAAACAATATATGTTTTAAATACCATAAACTAATAATTATTTGTATCTCGACACTTTTGTACGTTTTAAAAATATTTCGAGTCACTTTCAGGCTTATATAATCATATTATGAATTTAGAATAATATAGTTTTAGGGAAATAATTGCCAAAAAAAGATTTGTGTGGACCGGGACTCGAACCCGCGTCCACAGCCAACCAACACACAGTGACAACCAACTGAGCCAACTATCATCTTGTGTAGTATTTCAGAACAAAATAAACTTAACACATTCCTTAAATTGATTAGTCAAAGTCTTAGTCAAACAGTCAAAGTCTTAGTCAAATAGTCAATTCATCATAAAACCTTACTTTATGGTGTTGACCAATTTTAATGGCTAATTGACTCCAAAACTAGTATAAAAACCCACCTATGACCCATTATACTTTGCACCTCTAAATCGATTGTTTCAATCCGATTAAACTTTCCCTCATACCTTTCTTCTATAGTCTATTACTTCTACAATTGAAGCTTTGATTATAAGCTCTTGTAATTGGCGAATTGGAAGCTTGATATTCTTTCTTTTTCGTTTTCTTCAATTTGGACTAGCTACGTTGTAGAGTCTTTGGGATTCGCCTCGCATACATTCACAACACATTATTCTATTTTTTTCACGAGACATAACATTTTGCTAAGGTGAGTTTTACATAGCCCATTTTCTATTTATCACTATTTTTGGGGTGAAACATGTTACAACATTCTATATGCAATTCAATCATAAAGTGTCTATGTGTTTTTCTATGTTGCATTATGTCTTAAACATGACTAGGGTAAGCACAATATTCTAGCATAATCATTAACATTGATCAGTCGACGGTATACAATGATAGATCTATTGGACTGACAATCCCACCCGGATACGTGCCTCCTACAAAGGTAGCGTGGGTAATTGTTATCGCATAACATAATCGAGTGAACCAAGAGCGTATGGGATGGACCGCAATATAACAGTCACAAGGGTTGATTATGCACTCGATTTACTTCTAGTATGTTTTCACATATGGACTAGACTTGCCATGACACTTGAATTGTACAAGTTTTATTCGATTATCAAAACCTATGTAATTCTCACCAACTTTTGTTGACCCAAAATATTTTCAAACTTAAACATGTTTCAGGTTATAGCTTGCTTGAAGATTAGAGTTATTGCTTGAAGATGCGTAGCTAGTATTTTTCATTTTGATGTACAAAATTCTTAGAACAATTGTATGTAATTTATTTAAATCATTTATTGAAATTTATTATTTACCATGAGCTACTGAACAATCATCAATACGTGACATCCCGATGTTTCCGCCATCGGTTGGGGTGTTACAGATTGGTATCAGAGCCATGGTTATAGGGAATTAGGTTATTAGAAAAAAAAAATAATATAGGATTTTAATCAGTACTTGCTCCTTTTACTTGCAACCTTACTTGTTTATATTCTCTATTTTACTTCTTATCCTTACTTTAGTCCCTACAAGAAGAGTGCTCTCCACCACAAGATCTACTCTTAGACTAATAGGACAAATCCTCAGGTTTAGCCTGAACCACCTTGAAGATCTTGTCGAAGTTCTAGATTTTAATAACGAACACGTGCAATCTGGAAGGGTGAACGCCTGTATTCTGAGTTTTCTGTCTAGGACTGGCATTGCGCATATATCCCAATCAGACGAGGGACCCGGATGCCTACCTGGGAATTCTCGGGATGAGTGTTCACTTATAGGCTAAAGCATGTCTTCACTATGTTATTAGAATCTAGAAGCTTTGATAAGTCAACGTTTTCATTTATTTGTTTTAATTAATGAATAAATGATTACACTCACTTCCCTTAAAACTAAGCTCTAAAATCTCAAAATTTTACAGCTTAAATCAATCTCATATCATAACCATCTATGGATTTCACAATCACACTTCACCTTACCATCTTAGCCACTTTTTAAATATTCAACACCCTACCCAAATCATATTATTTCATTTCTCCACATGTTACTTATTTTTTTAAAAAGTATAACCTCATACCTTAGCACAAACTAAAGATTTCTAAATCTTGTTGTATTTTCATTACCTAGTAACTTTACAAAGTACATATTTTTGTCAAAAGATGTCCTCGAACTTAAATTCAATTGTTTATTTATTGACGTAACAAACAATTTTCTATATAATACTTTAAACTATTAAAAATCACTTAATAGAACCTTGATCTTCAAAACCTAATGTCATGTTTGAAATCTCCAACTAACGGGAATATTTTAATCAAAGCCCACTTAGCTTGTACTATTTAACAACTTTTGCTTTATGTATAAAACCAATTTTGAAAATAAGATTTTTTTTTCCATAGGAATAATATCTAGTCTCTAAATTCTCCATCGACACTCACTCATTTTCAACTTGTTCAAATTTTTACAATATTTGGCATATACCACAATCATGTTTTCTTATACACTTGATTATAACCTTTGATCCAAACCCCAAAATTTACACTGCTACATAATCTCCTTACTATAAAATAAACTCTTTATAAACTATCTTCACATTCACTATCTCTCACAACCTTGATTCTGCTTCAAGATTTTTCATCATCGTCTCAAGAACTAAATTCATATCCTTCACCTTCTCACACATGAGCTAGTTACCCATGATAACCAAACTATTGAAACTTGATTGTGTGTTGCATCAAACATAATCCTTAGTTATACATGAGGATTCGATTATCTACCATATTTAAACATTTGATACTAGAAATCATGGAATATAAACTATTTGCTATAGACACACCTAGAGCCATTAACCTTGTCTAGGACAACACTATTACAACTCGCATGCTATGCTTGATACTTGATTGTTTATATGTACATATTATCAATTTGCAATTTATGTGTGAAATAATTGGTACACTTAATCAAACAACTGGTAGAGGATGAAGTACTTGCTCAACAGTTAGTTGAGTACCAAATAACCTACTCAACGATTGGTAGAGGTCATCATGCCTGCTCAACAGTCGGTAGAGGCCCTACAACCTGCTCAACGACTGGTAGAGGCTATCGCACCTGCTCAACAATCGGTAGAGGTTCTTACTCACTGACTGGTAGAAGTCTTTTTCCAACTCGACAGTTGGACTCATTTTTGGATACATTGTAAACGATTCAATCACAAGGTTATTTTGCATTACTTACATGTGTGTTTAGAGTCATAGAAGGACACAAAACCCTAATGTAAGGTAAATTGGTGATTGCGGTCCGGAACGTAATCATGAATTTACAGGTACGTTAAGGTAGTGTGAAATTCTAATAAGGTTTTAGTAGTTCATTTGGTTTTCATATAGCCAATCAATTCATGCATTTCTTATAAGATTCCTAAAACATAAGTTTAGTATTTTGCTAGATTCTTATGCTTCTTGCTACTTCAGACGAACCTAATCCAATCCTTAAAACTCACATCTCAAACCTCTTATCCAAATTATTCGAAACAAATTATTCTATTACCTATAAATTCATGTCGTGCCTTAACCTAAACCACAGCTGCCTTAATTTCTACCTAATCAACCTCAAACCTGTGTTTTTAATAACTTCGGGACGAAGTTTCCAAAAGTAGGGGAGACTGTAACATCGCGAATTTCCCCTAATTTTTTTTTGATAAAAAGAATGTATTGTTTTAAACAATATATGTTTTAAATACCTTAAACTAATAATTATTTGTATCTCGACACTTTTGTACGTTTTAAAAATATTTCGAGTCACTT